>CP141129.1:33284673-34602214 GCA_035236585.1 Warburgia ugandensis | reverse complement strand
AACAAAAGAAATGGCACCAATTGTGGCCATTGCATAAAATGTTCTCAGGGAGCCAAGTCAAGTGCAGAGAGAACACTAATAACCAGTGAAACAAAATAAAGGAAGCTTAGGGGCCAAATCTCCCTTTGCGATGCCCTGGAAAAAGAGAGAGGGTATCCAAGCCAAGCCTCCAACTGGCTGCACTATGGAGAATTACACCCACACACGTAACCGACCCTATAAATCCGTGGGCACCCCCAGACTCCATCCCCATCCTCTCTCGCAAGAGAATGTAAAATCCAATCAAGTGTTGCAGTGCTCATGCTTCTAGGTGTATAAGCATCAGGAAGACAAAAACAATAAGGTTCCTCGTATAAGATGTATTTCAATCAGAATGTAAGGCATCCTCACCTCCATATGTGGCCTATTTCATGCCATACAATTTTCTTTTCTTCTTCCTCTTCAACATCGTGCATTTCATCCTCAACTCCACCAAATTCTCTATGCATAGACTTTTTTGCCCTTTGCAACTAGAGAAAAGATGCAACTAATATAAGACTCGGCTCCAGATGAACCGCTCTTATATTATTACGACTAATATAGGACGATTCCCATCTAGAAACTGGGTCCTATATTACAACTTTCTAAATGTAACGGCTCATTTGGAACTGTCATATATTACCTTTGTATTATAAGATCACGTGTTCTTCTGAAACCTTCATATATTATTTATTTTATATTTACTTAATCGTGTTATAATGAGTTGTGTCGACTCCATTTAATAATCGTGCCGTGGTCTCGGGTCATTTAACTCTTGGCACTAATATTAAGTGGTCTCTTAACGTGTCGTCTTCATGTCGACACAAAACACGAATTCACAACCCAAAATTGCCGACCTACTCAAGGTGAAATATCTTAATACTACCTACTTATTTCGATTCAACCCTCTACCTCAAATTTTTAATGACATCGTAGTTTAATAAAACATAATAACTATACTAATTTGTACATACAAACAATGGGCCGTAAAAATCGTTAATATTGAAACTAGAATAAGTCGCATTCTTGCTTAAATAAATTCAATTAAAGCTAAAAAACAGCAACAATTAGAAAAAATAGAACCTGGGCCAATAAACCTCCTCTTCCTAAAAATAACAGGATTTAAACTTGCAGAAATTGATACAAAAGAAATTTTAAAAAATTCTCAAATAAAAATGTCCAATCTTAAGCTTGAGTACTCTATTTGTCCATGAATCGAGCATGTTGAATCAGACCCGGTAAAATAGATTCCAATAAGAAAATCCAAGATGATATTAAGAAGAGAAATGTATCCAAATACGTAATCAATTTTCAATGCATTAATAAAAATCGAAAAAGACCCCTGTGAAAAACTCAAAGAAAGTATTACTACAAAAGACATTCACACCCGTTGATGTTTTAATAGAAGAAATGATGGTATATATTTCTCCAAAATGAATACAGAGCTAAATTCAATCTATAAAATGGAACATGAGATGGTATGGACTGAGTAAATCAAATTTATCGTATAGTTCATCACATTTTTAATGTATTCAACTGCCTCAGCAAACAAAAGAGGTAATACAAATAAGCAAATTACTTTAATGATAATAGCTCAGTGTGCACCGGAAACCTTAAAGGTCAGGTGGAATAATGTCATAACTCAAACCCAACGAGATGAAATCCTTACTACCGTAAAGGTTGAACCTAATACTAGTCAACCTAGGGAGAAGATGCTATCTATACTTTAGTCTCACTAGAAGTATACAACTTCAACTTGAAAACTCTAGAGACATTACTATAGAATCTCGTGATGTCCTTCCTTTACCTCATTTCGTATGGTACAAGCGATGTCTTTTTGGCTAGTGGTTCTTCACCCGGTGCAAGATAATGGGACAATCATACTAGAAGCATAAATTTATAAAAGGTCTTCCTTTGCTTGTTTGCAACTAGGGTAAAAACTGTTCTAAAAACTTCTAATTAAGTGGGGAAATTCCTATGTTCAGCTTATCGTATGGACAATTAGTTCATTCATGGTGTCAATAAAGGCATAACTCTTTGTAGTTGAAATTAAATTACGAAATCAATTAAAAAGATAGAAAGAATAACCGAAAAGAAATAATTAGGAAAATTCTCAATAACAATTTGCGATATGATGTCCCTAAACCAAAAAATCCTAATAAAGGAGAGAAACAATATGTTCCTCATATAGAAAAAATGTTTTTCTAAAAACACAATCGAAGTTTAAACAAATTAAGACTTCACAAACTAGAAAAATTTCCTATAAAAATGATAAATCTAAAAATCCTAATGTTACAAAATGTGGTAAAATGGGTCATTATACAAGAGATCGCTAGACTAAAAGAGAAAAATACAGTAGAACTTCAAATTGATGAAGTTGAATAAAACAACAACTTTTATAAAATTGTTCTCAATTCATCTAAATCGAGTTGTTCCGACATATATATTTTGAATCTTCTTCGTCTCGAATCATACAATGAACCATGTTGTAATCAAGTGTAATGTTTTAGAGTAGAGATTCTCTGAATATTGGAACTCAATTAGTAGATAGAAATGTGAATAATCTCCTCCATAAATGTTTCATTGTCATGGTCTCAACAAAATCTTCTTGGAAGTTATTAATAAAATAGAAGATCAGAACTTAGAAAATTTGCTCCTTCAGAAAAGATAATATCCTCTTCAGATAAAGAAAACCTAGTTAGATACTACTGATAATGTGTATAGAATATCTAAAGTTATGAAAAGATTAAGTACTAAACCAGTCTTCACTGCTATTGTGTCAGTTCACGATTTAAGATATGAGATTAATAATCTTAAGACAGAAATTGTTTTGTTAAACAAGAGAATACACAACTAGATCATAGAATCACTAGTATTGAGAATAATTCATCACCAAATTTGATCGATGAAACATCTAATGTAGATGCTTGATCCGTAACCTCAATATCTTAATCTAATTAGACAAGTTACTTCTCAGAAATTGTATATTAATATTACAATATCAGTTGGTGGTGAATGATACCGCTCAGATTTAATAGCACTTGTGGATAGTGGTGCAGACATTAGCTGTATCCAAGAAGGTTTAGTCCCAACCAAATATTTTGAAAAAACTTCACAAACTTTAACCTCAGCCAATAATAACAAGCTGAAAATACATTTTAAATTAAATAATGATGTGATCTGTGATGATAATATTTGCATTCCTATTCCTTTCATGTTAGTAAAGGACTTACATCATCATGTAATACTTGGAACTCCTTTTTTGCATAATATCATGCCAATAGATAAAATAAATACTATTAGAATTTATTTTACCAAAGAAGAAAGACAATTTTCTTTCAAATTCTTAATAGATCCTAAAACTCATTTGCTTAATGAAGCTCATAGAATTCTTTTAAAAGAACAACAGATTAATTTTATTTAGGAAGAAATTGCTTACAAAGATGTTCAAAATAATATTCAAGATAAAAATTTTCAAATAAAGTTTAAAAATCTCCTTCATACTTTCTCGAGAATCTCTATAATGATCTTCCCTAATGCTTTATGGAATCGAAGATTCATTGCGTTTCCCTTCCTTATATTGAAGGTTTTTCTAAGGATAATATATTAACCAAGGCTAGACCAGCCCAAATGAACTTTGAATACATAGAGTTATGTAAAAATAAATTTTTAATCTTGTTAATAAAAAGCTCATTCGTAGTTCATCTTCTCTATGGAGTTGTCTCGCTTTTATGTTAATAATGCTGCTAAAATGGAAAGAGAAAAACCTTGTCTTGTTATTAATTATAAACCACTTAATAAGGTTTTGAAACGGATTAGATATCCAATCCCTAATAAAAGAAATCTTCTTAATAGACTTTGTGGATCTGTAATATCCTCTAAATTTGATCTCAAATCACGACATCTGCAAATTTAGATCCAAGAAACTACTGTATAAAAACTGCTTTTACGCTTCCATTTGGACAATTTGAATGGAATGTTATGCCATTCAGTTTAAAAAATGCACCTTCTGAATTTCAAAAAATAATGAATGACATCTTTAATCCTTATAGTCAATTTATTATCTCATATATTGATGATGTGTTAATATTCTCGAAGGCTATTGATCAACACTTTAAACATCTTAAAATATTTAGATAGTTAATCCAGAAAAATGGTCTTGTGTTATCCGCTCCTAAAATGAAATTATTTCAACAAGAAGTTAGATTTTTAGGATATAATATTTTCCAAGGAAGAATAGTTCCTATCCAAAGAAGTATTGAATTTGCTTTAAAATTTTCCAATGAAATCATTGATAATAAGGTATGCAAAAGTTTTTGGGTTCTTTAAATTATATTTCTGATTATTATCAAAACCTTACAAATGATACTGGTGTTTTCTTTAATAGACTTAGGAAAAATGCAAAACCCTCAGTCCGATGAACATACCAAAATGATGAGAAAAAATTAAAGCTAGAGTTAAATCTCTTCCTTGCTTGGAATCTCACTAACTTTGAATGGTTTAAAATTGTTGAAACTGATGCCTCAAACATTGGTTTTGGAGGTATTCTAAAACAGAAAAATTTGTCTTCCAATAAACAAGAATTGGTCAGGTTTACTTCAAATAAATGGAATGACACTCAAAGAAAATATTCCACAATTAAAAAGAAATGCTTTCCATTGTTAAATGTATTTCAAAATTTCAAGATGATTTATTAAATCAGAAGTTCTTACTCAGAATAGATTGTAGTGTAGCTAAACAAATAATAGAAAAGGATGTAAAAAATATTGTTTCAAGACAAATTTTTGTTAGATGGCAAGCCCAATTATCTGTTTTTTATTTTGACATAGAATATATTAAAGGAGAATATAACTCTCTTCCCAATTTTCTAACCTGTGAATTTTTACAGGGATCATGAGTGATCTAGGTGAATGGATTACCCCAAGTAATACTTGATTGCCCTTCAGTTCAAAAATATTGATTGCCCTTCTTGCTAAGCTTAAGTCACTCGTTGTAATTGTTCCCCTCTCTTTCTGTACTCCTTTTAATAAAATCCCTTCGAGGTCTTTTCTACATTCGATGTTGTCTAAATTCTGCTTTGGATGAGTGTCGCTTTGTAAGTTGAATTCTTAGTTCCTTTTATTTATTTGACAGGCATGTTGGGTAGCCAATGTAAACAACATACTCTTAGCTGTAATGCATGGACGTCTTCTTGTAGACTATATGAAATAGGATTATATAAATCAATTCCAAGATAAATAGCAATAGATCTAGATTAACTTGTTTTGTTATATGTTCTGTACTACTAGCTCTTTCTGTGCCTGATTGGTATGGCGAATGATAATATTCATGTTAAAAATACAAATCTTGTAAAATACCCTACAAACTCCAAATATATATACATATACATATACATATATATATATATATATATATATAAGAATAGGAAAAGGGGAAATTAATATGCTCTAATATTAGCCCCTTCATTATGATATCAACACCCTCATATTTTTGGCTTATTTGAGGTATTTTCATCCTACCTCCTCATTATTTACTATCACCACCCACTCTTTGCCTTATTTACGTTGACATAATCATCATACCCGTATTTTGTATTGATGCACTTGATATTCATCTTATTGAGCATTTCAATGAGATTTATCAACTATTATCATGGCAAACTCCATCAATGAAGTTTTAAAGCACATTAATGTTGAATTGATGGCTCCAACAATATGTATTGGTCTGATAGTATGGAGGCTTATCTTTGCAAACGTGGTCTATGAGAATATATTAATGAACAATTTCCAAGCTAAAATCTACGAAATTCAAAGAAATTAAGAGAATGAGACATGAATAATTACAAATTTATTTCTGATTCGTGTTACCTATAAACACTCTATCACTCTCACCATCGATAAAGCTAACTCTATCAAGTTGTTTGACATTATTTGTGAACTTCATATCTTCAAACTGATTTCATCCGCAGCTATCAAATTGAGATTGAAATTCAAAAATTCCAAGAACAACCCAACCATCCAGTTTCAAAGTTTTATTCATAAATGACAGCTTTAAGGGATCAATTAGCTTTGACTAAACCAGAATGGACTTATACTCATCAAGATTATCAAAAACTTCATGAGTGCATTAAACTTGTTCAATTTCTTCCTACTTTGACTAATGAATTTGAAAATATCCATAGGTCAATCCTTCATTACAAAGCTTTTCCTATTGTTCATGACATTCTTCTTGAGTTACTTGCCAAGCAAACAAGGAAAGGCCTTTCTTTTCCAAATATCATTGATACTACTCTTGCTGCATCTTCCAAATCTAGTCATTGGAAGCAAGATTGTCTTAAATTTCAATTTCGTAAGAACAATTCTTTTTGTTCAAAGGGCTTTAGACATTGCATCCTCTCATCTCATCCCCTCACTTCCGCATGTTCAAGAAATGATTTGTCAGGCTCACCTCCTTGGGTAATCCCCACCTTGTATCTTTCCGTTTTGCATTAGTGTGTATAACTCACATTCTATATGGTGTCTGGACTCTGGAGCATCAAATCATATGACTTTCGACTCGTGGTTCTTTCTCATTCATATCCCCTACCTTCTCCCTTTCCTATTTATACTGCTAACAACACACCATTATCTGTAACTCGCATTGTTTCTATCTACACTATTTCTCTTACTCTTCAAAATGTATTGCTTATTCCTCGGATTATCTATGAATCTTGCTTTATTGATCAAGGCTTACATGCTAACTTTATTGATTGTGGGTAATGTTGCTCAGGATCCTCGGATGGGGAAATCATGTGGGACCGGGTGTAGAGTTGGCAGTTTGTATTGTCTTGATTCACACCGTCCTTCTAGTCCACAACAAAAGTGTAGCCATTACGCTCACTACATCTCTTTGGCATCATCGTGTAGGTCATCCTTCATTTGAAGTTTCATAACTTTACATTCTAATGGATATTTGGGTACTTTTGATGTTACACATAGTCCTTTATGTACATATTGTGTCCTTAGAAAATATATAGTATTCCCCTTCTCAATTTGCACTTGAAAAACTTGTGCAACATTTGATATAATTCATAGTGATGTTTGAACTTCTTCTGATCCTTCCTTAAGTGGTACTTGTTATTATGGGTTATTCATTGATGATTTTTCTCTCTATATACTTGAATTGATGTTATTCACAATAAATTGGATGTTTATCAAGTGTATTCAAAATTTATACCATGATCTTTTACACAATTCAGCAAATGTATCAAAATTTTTCAGTCCGATTCTAGAGGTGAATATAAGTGTATACATTTTTTTACCTTCTTAAGTCTCATGGCACTCTTTCCCGCCCGTTATCCTAATACACCTCAACAAAATGGTAATGCAAAATGCAAGCAATGCCGGATATCTGAGACCATTCATACATTGCTCATTTTCTCCCATCATCCTAAAGCTTTTTGAGGGGAAGCTGCTTCCACAGCTACTTATCTTATCAATTATACTCCTACCCTACTTCTACGTAAAAAGTCTCAGTATGAAGTTTTCTTTGGTCATGTTCCATCTTACTCTCACCTTTGAACCTTTGGCATACCAGTGTTGTCTTATTACCTATTGCTGAACGCTCCAAGCTATCTGCAAAATCTGTCATTTGCAATTTTGTAGGATATGGTGTTGAACGGAAAGGCCATCGATGTTATGACCCAAAGGCCAAACAAATTCGCATTTCTCACAATGTAGTTTTTTGGGAATCTAAACCTTTCATAGAACTTCCTTGCAGTCATCCTGCCTCACAAGTTACTCTCATTGATCCCTTTCCTTTGGACAACTCCCTCCTAGAACTGTTCTATCATCGCCATCTCTACTTCCCTGCTCCTCGCTGAATGACTAGTTGAGGATCCTCTCAGTGGTAACCCTCTTCCTCCTTGTTCCCATGCTCCACCATCTTATCTCAATGATTGTCATTGTTATACTTCCCAAATTTTAAATCTCCATGAGCCTCAAAGCTACACGAAGCCAATGTGCATCTTGAATGGTATAAGGCAATTCATTCAGAGTTGCAAGCTTTTGACAAGACTCAAACCTAGGAACTGACCCCTTTACCTCCGAGAAAGTCTACTATTGGATGTAGATGGATCTACAAAATCAAAACCCATGCCAATGGCTCTATTGACCAATAAAAAGTTTGCCTTGCTGTCAAAGGCTATACTCAAGAGTATGGACTTGACTATGTAGAGATGTTTGTTCCAATTGCTCGTATGACCATTATCCGTAGTTTCATTGTAGTTACTTGATTTCTTTACCAAATCTCATTATGTGGTCCAGTTTAAATTGCTATCTTCCAAGCTTCTGTTACTATCTTTGCCAACGTCTATACCTTGCCAGGGGGTGTTATCAAATAAGATCCGTTAGAGAGATTATTAGATATATCATCCCTTAAATCAAAGGGATATGATTTGTGTTTATCTTTATTCCTGTATGCTTTTGAATATAACACGATTGTTTCAATGAAAGTAGAGATTATTCTTTCCCATTCTATCATAAACTACTCCACGGAAGTGAACAACCCCACAACTCAAATAAGCAAATGCTTGGAGTGCAAGAGAAGAAAACAGGACAAGAACAAGACCCATTAAACCAACAAACCATAAAGCTTTAAGACAACATAAAAGCAACAATCCACAAAGCTTCCAAATAGAAACCTACATGCATTAATGTAAATAGACACCTCATTCCAGGGCTTCATCAAAAGAGACAGGAAAACAAAGGACCATTAAAGAAAAGTGGAAGTGGGTAACATGTTGAAAACGTCCAAGTTAGTTACCTTAGTGGGTTCCCTTGGTTGAATCCGAAGCTAGGACTGGACGGTCATTGCAACCGAAAATCAATGAAGAGGATAAGGAAGGTAACGTCCCTGCATTTCCTGTTGTGTCTTATGATTCCGCCTATATGGGTGTCTCCATCACTTGCTGGGTAACTTCCTAGGATTGCCCCTAATGGACCTCCCATTCTCTCACTCTCTCTTAGTCTATCAAAGGGAATACAAGGAACACCCTCAGCAGCAAACCAAGTAGCGGAAGATGAGAGAGACAGAGCTTGGAATGGAAAAGAAAGAGTAGGACAGACGTGTGTGTGAAAATGGGTTTGCTTTTCTGCTGCTCATTTTTCTACATAATTTGGACGCCAGAAAACCCAATAGGCAGACTACTACATGCGTAGACTTCCGACTATGGTCTGCATACCCACCGGAAATGGCATACTGGAGCTGGGTTCTTCAGATTTTATACAAGAAAATTGGACTTTGGTTCAACAAGTAAAAGTTCTGTTGGGTTCAGAACAACGTGGACTAGTTCACCTCTAGTTTATGGACAGATCTATCAAATAACTGCAATGTTACATATGTGGGTTGCAAGTACCTCAAGCCCAAAGTCTCATATATTGAATATGGCAAAAGATTCACACTAGCTCCTAAATCTAAGAGAGCTCTATCAATGAAATGATTTCCAATAAGACATGATATGGTAAGAACTCCTGGATCCTTAGATTTAGGTTGGGGTTGTATGGTTCAACATAGAACTGACGTACTCAGCAAGGAAGACCTTCTAGACACATGGGTCCTAGATTTGCGTGTTTAAGTGCAAAGATCTTTCAAGAAATTAGAATAGGCAGAGACTTGTTTGATAGCCTCTATGAGTAGAAGATTTATTTTAACTTGTTTGAAAGCTTCAAAAAATGTCTTCTATCTCAATACTCTTGCTAAAAGGAGAGGGCTAGTCAAGACACTGTAGGAATGGTTCTTTTGGCACATAAGTTCTCTTTGGATTGTTCTTTGATGTCACCTCCACTTCAGGAGAAGGAACATGATCCATCTCATAATTGTGAATTGTAGCTCTTGTAGACTCCTATAGTGGTTCCCTTTCAACCTTATCACTCTCTTTGATTGTGGATGGATTCACCCTAACCCTGTTATTTATTTAGTCCCCACTCTTAAGGGCCAAGATGGCTTGAACATGCTCATTAGATGGAAGAGGAAGTCCATCTATCCCAAATTGATCCTTTGAGTTGTTCATTGGCTGACTAGGAAGTGTTCCCACCTGTGTCTTATTGATAGTAGTAGCTAATTAGCCAATCTATGTCTCAAGCTTGGCTATGGACAAAGTGTCTGAATGTAAAAGTTTGGATGGGTTGGGTATTCTACAAGGCATACAGGACCTTGATCTCAAAATCAAAACTCCTAGTTAGTCAAGCAAATTAGGAAGATTGTTTGGCAGATCGTGAAAATTAGTTCTAGGGGCTAGATTGAATGTTTTCCCTTGTTTTTGTGGTTTTTATGAAAAATTAGGGCAATTTCTCCACCCGGATTGTGAGTATTAGAGTATAGATTGTTGTTCTCATTCCTAAGGAAGCTTGAGCTGCATTAATGTGTTTCTATACAAGTATTAGGGTATTGATAGACAGACGTACTGCGTGATGCTATGGGCAAGACTAAAACAAATGACTCATGCATCTAGAGTGGCTAGTGGACTGAAATTATTAGGTTCATGACCATTAGATTCAAGCTCAAGGAATAGAGATCATCGGCCAAGCATACAACACAGAGATAGAGGAAAGGGAATAGACGTACAAACTTGGATGATGCTTCTTAAACTTGGAAAACTCCTTCAATCCACACAGAAGTTTTTCTCTTGGACAGCTTCTAGTCTCCTTAATGTCATGGGGCTTGTGCCTCTTGAATCTACAAAGACAATAGAAAAATAGAAAATGAGTGCTAAAACAATGACAACACAATCTACTAATAACAATATAAAAGGAATCCTTAAACATAAAAATCCTAAAATGCCTAGGAGCAAAACCTCCAAAATATCCCTAAAAATTTGAAAAATATCCCTGAAAATCTAAAACAACCTTTAAAACTTTAAGCTTTTCGAATTTGACCCCTAAAGTTAGATGCTCCATCATAGTAACAATCCCCATGTACAACTTGGAAAGATGATCATTTTGGCATATTATATTCTCAACTATGAGGTCTGAACAAAAAGTTATGGTAGTTTGAATTTGATTGATACTTAAAAACTAAAATTACACCTAGAAAAACTTAGAAACAAGGAAGAAAATTTTGGCTAAAATCTAGTTTCCATTCCCAAAAATAGTGCTAAAAACTTGATGTTTATTTTTCAAACTAAATCCTTGCAAGATCTATTATCAGGGAAGTAAGAAGGGTTGTCAAACCTTAGGGATAGAATAGATTTTCTACCAAACAAGAGAAGTTTTGATTTTAGAAATTAAAATTAAAACAAACTAATACTTAAATGAAACTAAGATAGTGAAGAGTAGTTTAGGAATTAGGAATTCACCCATCAAATCTTGTTAATGCATTTCTTATTTCTTAGTATCGTGTAAGAACTAGAATTGTTCTTGGCCACAAGCTAGAATATCTCTAAAGAAGAAACAGTGTTTCCATGACATAAACTAACTAAATTAGCATGAATCATCTACAAACTATAGGCACGACTAATGTAATATTAGAATAACCCATCCAAGAAAACTATTCATTCACACATAAGAATCGTTCCATGACCATCTTATACAAACAACAAGTATTAGAATAGAAGTGAGATGAAAACATTAAAAATGATTCTAAAAGAAACTCTCATCATAGAATGGTTCATACATCAAATTTCTAACAAAAAATCTATAAAATTAAATAAGAAAAATTAACACTTATCTTTTAGCTTCTTCTAATCTCTAAACTTCAAAAATAGCCGAGAATGATGGACGACCTACATGCAACGGTTGATGAACTCTATACTAATCTTCTTCTCTTTGGGGTGACGTTCTTCTCTTCTCTAGGATAAGGAGCAGCAAGAATCTAACCTCCCAACAAGTGGAACATTTTTAACTTGTATTATATGGGCTAGCTTCCTTAATTAGTGAAAAGATCTATTTGAAAAGTAAAGAAACTCTCCTCTTTTGGAGTTACTTGTCCAATAAGCATTCTTATCTACTCCTCTTCTTTCTTTCTTTTCCTTTTTCTTCAAAATTCCTTTCTTTTTCTTCCAAAAGCATCTTATAAACAAGCCTTCTAAATTGTGTGCAAAAATAGTTAAATTGGGTTGTTTCTAAATTGGTCAAACCTTGGTAAAATGTTTCTCTTTAGAATGACAATTCAATAATCAAGAGATATGATAGAAAACTAGCTCATTTAGGATACTTTCTAATTAGGAAAGTCTTCAATGAGGAAAATAGTAATGAGACAGAAAACTTTTCAAATTAGGAGATGTCTAAAAGTAAAGTGGAGGCATTTTGATCTTAAAATTCTCTTTTGCTCAAACTCCACAATCGACAAAATCATCCAATCAATCACTTGATCCTCATGCCTCTATCTCAATCTCGCAAATCCAATGGCTAAGATTAATCCTACAATAAAGTACACAAATTAGCTATTTTAAAGTTCAAACTAAAATATCTCATTCTTGAATAAGCTGATGCTAATTTCTAACAAACTAAGCTACTTAAGCTCATAATACAAACTATAAAATAGAATGTAGTGGTATATACTAATACATGAATGGTATTCATTAGATACCCCCAACCAAACTCTATCCAATTCAATTTTAACGGTTTGGACTGGGTTCCAATTTTGCTTTGGATTTTTATAATTTTAGTTCTCTCTAATTCATTCAATTTGGTTCAAATTTTGAATTATGTATGTGATTTTTTTAGTAAATACCTCTTTCGTAAAAGATGTACATTTAAAAAAAAAAAATAAAATGTTAAGAAATTGAACTGGTGCTATACATCGTCTCTAGCAAATTTGATTTCAGCAGCCTGGGCTAATTTTGTTTCAAGTATAGTCATCAGATATGTTATAGAAGATCTAGGTCATTCATCCTATAGTCCCTCTCTTGTTTAGTCAAGCTATGATAATCAAGCCAATTGAATGATTTGAACTCTTATTTTTTCAATTTTAGAATCAATGGTCATGATTTTTCATACAAAGTAACATAGGTTATGATCATCTAATGGGTGTTGGTTTTTTGATGATATCCTATCCAAGGTAGGGTGAATAAGATGAATGGCAAGGATCTTCTCTGGCTAACATGCCTAGATTAATGCATTCTATGGAGGCATGCCTATTTTAATCATTTCTCATCCTTGTAATTGAGTCACGGATATTTCATCACATTTATGGAGAGAGAGAGAGAGAGAGAGAGAGAGAGAGAGAGAGAGAGAGAGAGAGAGAGAGAGAGAGAGAGAGAGAGAGAGAGAGAGAGAGTTGTTTTAGTTTTTTATGCTTTTTGGTTCTTTGATGTGTATGACCTCAAAAACTATTTTGTCCTAGCATTAAAGGTATACAACCTAACTTCTTCTCATAGTTATATGTCCAAAAAATGCAATTTTGTCACTAACAATAAGAAAATATAAATAAATATACATGGGATTTTATTCTTCTAAAAATTATCAATCACATCGACTAATTCACAAATTTAGTGCCTCAATTTGTATTGAATCCATTTCAAATCAAATTATAAAATCCAAATACAATGCAATCCACATCTGGATTTTATAATCCATATCCAATCCGAATGCATTGGATCAGATAATATTTCAAGTAAACTAATCTAATTGGCTTCCCTACATGAGAGAGTAACAGATTTAAGATGTTTAACATATAGGAATCTTGAGAATGTTTACATAAGTATATGATAAGGGGGGGAAAAAAATGTAGTATCTTCCCAACTCCCTATTAAATATGATGACTTCCCAATTTAACACTACACTTCTCTCGCACTTTCTTCCCCGCACACTAGTATTGTCCCATTTTTCTCATTTTAGGTGATATTACTCCACTCTCTCACACTTTCTTCCCAGCTTATTGGTACGGACCTATTTTTCTTATTTTAGGTGAAATTTTGTGATAGTTGCCCGAGTAGTAGGTACTAGTACAGTTATGAGTAAAAGAGTTGATTGGAAGAAAATAAAGTAGTTTTTCATATATATGCCACTTGTATACAAAACCAATCTTTTATAAGGGTATCTTTGTAATATAGATATACACATGCATATGTACTATTAATAAACAATTCACAAGGAGCTAAAACAATGAATATGAACAATGCAAGGAGACAAAATGCTCAAGAATTAATAGTTCATTCAAGTTTTCAAGGCTACGCTGGAATCAAAGTGACTTTTATTACCAACCATTAAAGCTAGAAAGTACCTCATATAAACCATAACTGTACAGACTGATAGAGCTAGAAGAAACCATATTACATCGAGAAATTACAGACTGATGCAATGTAAATTTGTATACTCCAAGGTGAAACTTTGTTTGGATGTGAAACATGATGGATGAAAGCCTTAACTAGAAATATTCTCTCTTTGCCTTCATTACATATGAAAGTGACTTGTAAACTTTATTATGACCATCCCTCATTGGTTGCTCTCAGATCCCATTATCAATAAGTGTATCACGGCTTTTTGTACCAATTTCTCCTAACACATCACTAATTATCCTGGCGTCGATCTACTTGTTGTTAATAGATCGGTAAGAGTATATTTGCAATAAATAACTCTTTGTTGGAGTTATTAATATCTGAACCCATTGGTTTATCCCCATCTATATATTGCTCTCAACTCTCAAGGAAGAACTAGTAATAGGCACAAAACCATTTGTTCTGGTTCAACATTTGTTCGAATAAAATGCTTAGCTGATTCCATGCATCTAGCCAAACATCAGACAAAACCATCTTATCTATACACTTTGGCACAATGGCAGAGAACATTGCTCATAAGAAAATTGCAGTCAATATATAAAGGTTAGTGGTCCAGTATGAAAGGATAATCCATACCTTGTGTTGATTGCAGCCTCAAATAAATGAAAATTGGTAAAATAAAATGAATATAGCCACTTGAAGAATCAATACTCAAGAAAATATAAGAGAATAAGTAGCTTCCAAACAAACACTAAATCAATAACAAATCATTCAGTAGAACCCATAATACTAAGATGCTGACTTGCAACCACGGCCTATAGAAAAGGTAGCCTTAGAAATGAGAAAAATTTTAAGTACTTGTAAGAAAACTTTTAACTACAGAACACTTGTGATTGAAGGCAGTTTCCTAATGAGATAATTTGAATATATATGGGAGTTTACTCAAGTTAGAATTTATCTATGGAGACTAAAAAATCCTGGTAAAAGAATTTCCTCATGGGAGTTGGTCACGAAACATTTTTTTCTACACCCTCAGATGGGTCTTATATGCAGTCTCATTGCAGGCATGCAGTTTCTTGCTGGAATATTACACAATTAACTCATAGATGGGAATGGTGTTAAGCTGCCATAAGGATTATGATAGATGCCTATGATAGTTATGACGAAAATTGTTGAGGGCTCTTGATGGAGGTCTGGTATTTGATGGGTTTTGCTCTACCGCCTGTTGGTATACTGGAAAAACTACAGCTGTCCCAATGTCTACAGCTTCCCATAACAGTTTAAAAATACATGGTGGAAAGGGAACTGGCCCATACATGTCCAACTTATCTTTGATGTTCTCAGTGGATCTAGGCTACTTTCTACCCTGTTCCGTACTGAATTTCTTCAAGAACTCTTTGGTTCTTGATCACAGCCACCTACCTGTCCAGACTTCTATTAGGCACAAGGGTACCAATAAATGAAATACTCATGAAATGATCACTTTCCTCTATACATACGTCCAACCATGGATGAATCATTTGAGTAGAAACTTGTTCTTGAGCAAGGACAACTATCTGCTACCTTGCTGGTGTTCATGACTGTTGTACTGTTTTCTTGAAAGGCATGACTGGTGTATTGTCCCAACAAAGTTGGTTGATTTCTAATGTGCAAGTGACTACTTTGAATTATGACAGCAATGAATTGGTATAGAACTTGTCATTTTCACATTAAGTAGTATGTTTTTGCATTAAATAGGGATATCACACTACTGAGTTTGCTGCTCTTACCTTTATGATGACCCCTGTTTGCACTATATTGTGATATATTGCAGTTTACTTATCCTGACATTTAAGAAGATTCAGATCCTAAATGGTCCCACTTTTTGTTCCATTGGCCATACATTCCTTGCCAAATCACAGTTAGATTGCATTCCATCTGTATTGTTGGATAAACCAACAACCAGTTTATCTTTCGTGACACCACGGGCTTCTTGCAAACTAGATATTGTGACTTTGGCACTGCAAACAAATCATTAACCAATAAATGATGTAGCAGGATATAATTACTACAATAACTAATTATGCTAACATGATATTCATGAGTTATGTTTTTCTATCTGTTACAGTTGTAACAATAGTCCTAGTAAAACTTATCTGCTGATTTGACTACATATTCTTATTGTAGAGGCTATACTTCAGAAACTTAGATTTGGTTCTTAATGCGCTTTAGTCTCCTCTGGAGAAGACTTTAAGCCAGAGTCCCTGCATTCTGCATTAGCTGCTTCTCCTTTAACTTTCTGACTTCCTCTAGTGGTAGCCAAAGAATAGAGTGCTTGTAACAAATGGAGGAAGACTCTGTCTTAATTTAAACTGTATATTATCAAGAGTTAAAAAACAGATTGACATGATCAAGCACAATGATATTGTTTTTTAGCATCTATTGCGCATGGAGCATCTAGATCATGTACTAACTCGTGCTTTAATAATATATCATTTTCCTCTAGATCTCAGTGCCTAATGCTCATAATGATTATGTTCCACTTATAATCTTTCTACTTAATATACAAAACACGTACTGAAATACTAATTACAATATATTAAAGCAACCGCATCACCTTTCATATCTTTAAGAAAGAAAGAGCAATTTTTTTGTCCAGAAACCAATATAGATTGTGGCTTACCTAAACCAAAGTAAAATAGATCACAGTTACATGTATCTAGAGATCTTAAAAGTTGAGGAATGCTATCCACCAGAAGCATACAGAGTACAACCCCTCCAAAATGTGGAAAAGACAGAACTTTTAAAGAAGAAGAAAAGAAATCTTTCAGAAAATACTTAAAACAACAACCAATTCTAACAATTAACAAAATCCAGATCACATATATAATACAGCAGAAAACATACCCCAAACCAGCTAGACATAAAAAAACAACATAATTCTCATAATCATGCATAAAAAATAACCAAATCATGTGTGTTCATGTGTGTGTGTGTGTGTGTGTGTGTGTGTGTGTGTGTGTGAGAGAGAGAGAGAGAGAGAGAGAGAGAGAGAGAGAGAGAGAGAGGATAGTTTGATGCAGTGTGATGATCTTTCTTTTAGCACTGTTCACGGGTACTGTTAAAACATGCTTTTCTGAGAATTTTGATTCAGTATTTAATATTGAATTTATGTAGTCTCCTCTGAGAGAGAGAGAGAGAGAGTGCAAGACATAGTGCAAAATGAAGCACATTTCAGGGACTGGTTCTCAATATTGAATCTCTTTTGACAGTTAGAAAAATCTGTGTGCAAAACAGTATCTGTAAATTCATCACGTAAAACTTACTCCAAATCAGAAAGCCCCAGCTTGAATCGTTATTCATATATTGCTATTATTCTAACCTATAATGAGTTATGGATTGTATTTTCATGAGACAGAGAAATACAGAAGCATGGATTTCTCATGAGGAACTAATTGGGGTGGATGAAATGATACACCTTTGTGCAATTAAATAGATAAGTCCAAAGAAGAAAGTGGATTAGATTGTGGAGAGGAGGAACTGATGTTAGGTTAGGTTACCAGGTTTTCATTGTTTATGGTAAGTGTTGACTAGGTATCAAGTTCCAAGAGTCATTTGCATGGTTGATTGGGAAGGTAAACTGAAGTTAGTATAGGTTACCCTGTTTTTGCTACTATTTTTCTCTTGTACCTCATGCTGATTTTCCAGTGAATGTGACGAAAATGTTCAAGTACATAAAAAATGAAAATGCCTACTGTTCAAGTGACAAGCAGTTTCTAGAGAGCTGTAAACGAATGAAGTTCTGTGTTTTAGGATAATTCTTGTTGTAATTCACTCACTTAAGTAGAAGATGGCTTTGATCTACAACAGATTTTCAATGACTTAGTTTTACACTCACTTAAGTAGAAAGCTTTGATCTACAGCTTTCAATAACTTGATTTCATTGTTTTGACATGTAGAAGGATAAATCAAGTGATTGCAGAAGCAACCATGCTGTTGATTCACAGTGGGTAACTAATATAACTCACCATATGCATTGGGTAGAGGTTAAGTAAAAGCAGTTTTCAACCTATTCAAACTTCCTCAGCACTTCCCAAACTCAGATTTTAGAATAACAAGCGAACTCCAAATCAAGAAAGCTATTTAAGATCTTATTAGTAGCCATAAATATCTCAACTAACATAGTCATTAATGGATGGTCAGTAGGACAATTCACTGGGCCTTTTTTCCAAAGTCTAAGTCTGACTGTGACCGAACCTATATCAGGCAATAGTAACAATTTCTTATGTTGACAATAGCTGACTCCTGATGTCGGTTCTTGAAAGAAGAACCTTTCTGTTAAAGAATATACAGTGAATACTTAGATGTATTGGGAAGGAAAATCTCAAGAGATGTGAATATCACTTCTAAATTTCAGTGAAATAGCAGTTCATAAGTCATAGAAAATGTCTAGAGATGTGAATACGACTTCTAAAATCCAGCAAACATAAGAGAAATCATCCTACAAAAATTAAGACAACACACAACCTAAATCCCAGAAATAGCAGGATTGCATGTGCTCTTCCACCACAATGTAATGTTTTTCTTCTGCTGACTACAAATAAACTAGTTGTCTAAAACTTCTGCTGGTGCAACCTAGATCCAAGAACACAGAAATGGCCAATGTCATATTAATCCAGCAAAGTCGGAAGCTGCATTATGTCTCCCTTTCTCGGACCTGCAAACACAATGGGCACAAAAAGAAAAAATAAACAAAATTAATAAAACGAAAGGAAGCACATACACACAAATGGACCTACTAATGTGACAGCTTACCTTGAATTTATTTGTGTTGCTTGTCCTTGCTTTCTTTCTCATGGGTCTCTGCATTTGATACAAATTCCTTTAGTGACTGAGATGCCATTTCAGAAGATTCTAAACTTGTAAAAGGGTTTTACTCATAATGGACAGTTATACTTGCATATGCAGCACAACGTGGAGGATCAGAACCACATGACTGGCTAATGGAGCCTGTATGGTTAGATGCCACACAACCTCTGCAGTGCATTCGTCTGGGAACCTATCATGACTAGTCAAGTACTAGGCAGAACTAGAAAAGGAAAACCACTGTACCTAAAAAATCAGCAAAATATTACTGATTATCATTGAGCACTAGTAGACAATTTAAATGAGAACCCACAATAGTCATCAGAGATATTTGAGCAAACTAAATTTGTCATGAAAGTACACAGTCCACTACCCTTTAAAAGGAGACAACTAGAAAGAAGCCTTAGACCAACTTTAAACCTTGCAATTCAGAACCAACAATAACCTCTTTTTACCGTTTGTAACTATACTTGTTAAGATCAGCCTTACTGCATATCATATACAATTTTATTTGAAAAGAACAGACTATAAAGGAATGTTCATGACTGATAAAATCTCAAACAAACATATTATATCAAAGAGATTACCTACAATCGATCAGAAATTAATTAAAAGGCAGAACTTGAGAGGAAAAACATTTAATGAACAAATCAACAAACTCCCATATAGGACTATTTTTTACTTGGATGCAAGCCATAAAAGGAAAGGGAGCTCAATGGTAGAGTTGTTGTTGTGTGGCTTGGAGGTCATGGGTTCAAGGCATGGAAATAGCTTCTTGCAAAAATGCAAGGTAAGGCTGCATACTATTGATTCTTTGTGGCCTGCCCCTTCCCGGACCCCGCATACATGGGAGTTTCATTCACTGGGCTGCCCTTTTTTCTTGTTTTGGCTGGAGACTCATTAAACCAACTTTTAACACATAATAGTATAATTAAAACAGTATAGATGTTACCTCTCTGTTACCAGCAGGATGCTGGAATGGTCCACCATACCGCTGTGCTAATATATGTAGCACATGATCCAGCTTCAGTTTCAACTCATCCACTTCCTCCAACTTACGTACCTTCTTATTAACCCGTCTAGGCCAGTATCTAGCATTATCAGCTTCCCGTCTAATACCAGTCTCAGATGAAAGTTCCAGAAGTTTTTCCTGCAGTTATGATGTTCTCATTGTGGTATTGATCAAATAATAATTAACCCAATGCATATATGAAAGAAGAATAAAAACATATTATAAAACAAAGTACATAATCTATGTTTGAAGTCTTGTAATAGTATATTCATGCTTGTACAACATCAAAAGAACCCATGTTAGAAAAAGGATTCACATCCGATTGCGTGGTTATCACTCTTATGCCATACTACTATCAATAGCTATTTCTCACTAGCCAAAATTTCCACTGTAACGCAACAATAGTGCAAAGTGACAGCAGAGATTTAAAGGGCCTAAAGAGGTTCTTATCAAGATAAATATCATGACAAGTAATAAAAAACCACACAGTTGTAGAGCAAAAGCCATCAGGGAAACCTAGAGGAAAAATGAAAAGGTTCAACAATGTTGGATCAGATACTTCTCTTTTGCATATTTGGCTCTCATAGAACCATACAAGCATAGAAATTGATATCTTTATCATTTTATATGCATGACATTTTATTACAGCCAAAAAGTCTGCATATGTTTAGCAAGATACAGCATCTGGATGACTTTCTGGAGGCCCTAAAAATCTCTAATAAGCTTACTGGTGCTAAGCTAAAATTGCTTTCAGTCATCTGGAAACGAACTAGTATTAAAAGATTAAAAAAAAAAAAAAAATGTTGGGAGATCCCCTTTCCACAGTTCAGTTATGTACCCTTTGGTGTTAAAGGGAGAACTGCAAG
Organism: Warburgia ugandensis; assembly: GCA_035236585.1. Taxonomy (NCBI): domain Eukaryota; kingdom Viridiplantae; phylum Streptophyta; class Magnoliopsida; order Canellales; family Canellaceae; genus Warburgia; species Warburgia ugandensis. The sequence continues at coordinate 34,581,279 of CP141129.1, read as the reverse complement.
GAGTCAAACTAGTACAATAGGAGAGGGCTGACTCAGGGAAGGCTCAATTTAATCCTTCTAGGGCATGCTTCACAGCACTAATTTGTCCTGACCAAACACCATGTATTATGTAATGCTGAATATGCCTTTTACTGTATGTTTTTAGGTTGCTCTTTCCAAATTCTTACCTGTCATTGATATCTCAAGATATGAGTGGCTTAAACAGAATCCGAACTGTAGGTGTTTGTTTCTTCTTTTGATTCAGTTACAAATCCAACACATGAAAACACAGAGAAGAGAGCCGATGATATGTAATAATCTTAGGTACTCTTGCTCTTCCTTTAGTGTCCATAGTCATGTCTTATGGGCAATAAGGGAAAACCAAAGCAAAACTTTCATTCATGCATTTAAGCCTGAAGCTTCTTGGAATGTAACTTTCTGAAAGAAGAAATCTGTTTGTTTAGTGAATATGGCATGCTTCCATGCATTTTGTAGCAAAAACATGTACTTCTGTTTATCTGTTCTCTTTTAGTAGCTTTCACTGACTCACGTACTTTGTATGGAACACTTGCAACATATACCTCTAGGCATTTATTCGCAGCTGGGTGTAACAAGGACAAGCTAAATTTGAAACACTGAGAGTAGTGCTGAAATCAGGGATCAGATTTTATCCTTACCCAAAATGAAATTAGAGAAAAGCCTTAAGTGTTGTGTTTTCTTCTCATTTTGAATGGTAGATTATGCATTATTCAAACATACCAAGTTTGATTATTAGCAGGGGGTGTTTGTGAATTCCTCAAGAACATTGTATGCCAATTGCAGAACCATCTTCAAACACGCAACAGCAAAGAGGAATGTAGTCTGGTATCTACGACACTTTAATTAGATTGAGCAGCAATTTGAATAATTATACTTCCTATGACCACTTAGTTCATTGCAGATGGAATATTAGTTCTTTTGTGGACTACCATACTAGTTTTTCAATTGACTAGAATAAGTTTCATCTAGGATCACCTCCACAATTGGATGAGGCTTATGCTTCAATTGATCAGTCAACATTTTTCCTTTTCATAGTATGGACAAAAGAAATCGCTTAACCAAGTATGCTCAGCATGCAATTCATTTTATATATTGTCTTGGGTTAATTTAGACTGATTGTTTACCATCACAACCACATTTCTCTATGTCAATGGAGCTAAAACAACACAACCTATGTGCAACAGAAATTAAATAAAAGAACCATTCATTACACTGAGCCTCCATTTCACATTGACATAAATAAGGAAACCAGAGTAAGCTGGTGAGCAATGAACACACTAAAGCTAAAAATTGTCAAGCACTTACCAGTGGATAAACTAGTTGCTGGAATTGAAGGAAAGTTCAAGAATATTTAATGGTAAACTGGAGTAAAGGCACAAACTTACTTTGTAAATGTCAAACTGCGGAGTGACTTTCAAGTAGCAAAGTCCATGAAGCCCCGACAGTGTGGCACTGTGAAGAACAAACACCTCTCGGCCTTGGCAGCTGAGCTATCAAAGGGCAATGTTGGACCACTAATGCAGATTGGCAATGCAGAATCAAGTATTCCTGGCTTACTTCATGTTAAGTTAGTAGGCACTCATTTACTGCATAAGTGTTTGGTTCGTTTGGCTGAATCAAAATAGAAAAAGAACACAGTTCAACAATATATCTATTCTAAAATTATGTGCCAGAGTTTGATAACTGAAATGCCACTGCATTTGCTGGGGCTAAAACAGAGAATATACTTCCAGGGTTGCTAAAAGTAGTTACCTTCAGCCAATCGTCGAATGCATAAAACCTCGATAAAATTTGAGAACACCGACAAGTCCCTATCACAACAAAGAGAAAACCTTCAAGAAACTAAATTACAGACATCAAGTCAAAGCTCATACAAATTTCATCAGGAGAGAGAAAAACAGGAAAATAAGTTCAACCAATAGAGATCTAACTAAATTAGAGAGATCAGGTAAAAGCTGATGCAAATTTATCAGTAGAAACAAGAACAAGAAAATAAGTTTAATCAATTAAAAATCTTCCACAAATTACAGAGATCAGGTAAAAGCTAAAAGTTGTCATGACAACAAACAAAATGAAGAAACTGAACTCAAAAGAATAAATTCGTCAGTAAATTAAACAGATTATGTCAAAGCAAATATGAATTAACACCACCCGAAACAAAAGAGAAGTTAAACAGAGACATGTCGGCTGAAAACACAAATCTCCAGCTCAAACAATTAGAAATCATCAATAACTTTGCAAAAAGAGAGATTACACAGATTAGAACAAGAAAGGTCGGAAATAATACAGACGAGAAATCCTGAAAAAAACCTGTAAAACCTACCTCCGAAGGTGAAACCCAAGCGAAGAAGGTGATCATGTTCTGAAGCAGCAGGCTCCATGGTGAAAACCAAACTGAAGAAGAAGAAGGCGATTGCATTTTGAAGTGGCACGCTCCAAGGTGAAAACTGAAGTGAAGATAGTGATCACGTGTTCCGAGGTGCGAAGAGCTAGGCACCATAGAGTTTTACTAAAAATGAGAGAGACATGAAGGTGAGAGCCAGCGAGCAATCCGGTACGAGTGGAAAAACTAATGAAAATGAAACAATTGTTTGCTTTTGCTGGGATAATTAGTTGGCTGATTACAAGATAAATGAAATCAATTCGTAAGAACTGCCTTTGAAAGTCAGAAAACGAAGGCATCTCATCAATCTCCTCGATAAATAAATAAATATAGATAGATGGATACTGGAAAAATCTGATTTCTTATAGTGAGACAAAAGATAGAGTACAAAGCATAACTTGGTTTGTACACTACATATAGGTGGAAAAGCTTTTATCACAAGAAAATGAAATACTCATAACATTGAGGCACATTACCTTCTCGTTCAATTGGTTCTGGACTTTTAACTTCAGCAGATGCAGGTTCATGAACGTGTCCTACCCAACCAAATTCTATTTGCTGATGTGCTGTGGCCTTATTCGCCATGTCTTTTGATTCTCTACTCAGACCAAGACGTGAGGTCCAACTAGAAAGTCTTCCTCCGGTCATACTCTGACTCGCTGCTTGTTCAATTGTCTTTCCTTCGCCTAGAATTTTATTTGCTTCCTCTAACCACGCTTGCACTTTTTGAGTGGGTTCTTCTCCTCTCCTACCGGCCTCAGCTACCTTCTTTTGCACATCGCTCATCCTCTTCTCTAATTCAGTGAGTTGCGTTCTGAGATTACGAACGTTCAGCGCACAACAAGAAAAATCACCCCACTTGCGCTTGCCAAAATTGTAGACAATTTCAAGCAACTTGCCTGTTCCAAAATCTAACACATTTGTAGCCAAATGGTCCATTTGCAGAGACGAGATGGGTAGCAATGCTACTGAAAATTTGAGGAGAAACAAGTAATCCAAGTAAACTAGGATCGTCTAACTGCCGTACTAACCAGAAAAGGGAGAATAAATGAAGGTGCAGCAAACCTGTGCTCTTGGTAGTGATAGCCTTTCTTTTAGCTCCAATATCAATTTCTGCAGGATAGCTGCCACACCATGAAGCACAAGGTATTTTCTGCATCAGTTGGAGGAACCCAGAAGATTAATTACCATAATTCTGGCACTGAAGTTTGGAACAAGGAAAGGAGAAAATTAGTACTGGACAATAGTTTGGGACAATAATGTTGAAGGAAAGAAAGAGCCAGAGCTCTAATAAGTCTAAAGATTCTTAACGGTCTAAAAATTCTGAAAGATTGAGGAAGAAAATTAGGCACTAGACGGACCCGCGACAAAGAAAAAAAAAACAAAAAGTTGCCGACGTTGTTAGATTTGCATATCGTTTGGTTAAATCTTCCTTAGATTTGCTTACCGTTATTGCACAATAGTTTAGCACAATAATGTGGAAGGAAAGAGAGAGAGCAAGAGCTCCAATAACGGTCCAAAGATTCTCGAACAGACAGAGGAAGAAAATTAGGCACTAGTCTGACCAACAAAGAAAATTAGGCCAAGTAAAGGAAAAGGTGGCCGGCAGTCAGATTTGCTTGTCGTTCGTTTATATCTTCGTAAAACATTAAGGTCAAGTCACAAATTTCAAAGTTACCGTGAAAGGTAAAATTTACAGTTTCAACATCTATGAAGATGAACATTCAAATCACCCAAAATTCTTTTTTTCTTTGAATCATTAACAACTTAAGTATGTCTCCTTTGAAATATTTTCCTCCCTTTAATATTAAAATAATATTTATTTTCCTGCCTTTGAATGTTAGTAACAAGAGATTAGTGGATTCAGAGAAATGAGGTTTTTTGTTGAAAATTTTGGATATTTATACTTTGGCCCATGATGTGTATATAATTCTAATCCTAAATAAAGGAACTAAGCGTCCTTTAAGGGGAGATGCTAAGTTGTTTGCAAACAACTATGCATAGATACGATAATGGTAAATTCAAGTGCGACTTCATAGTCCAAGTTCCACTTGCCTTTTTTTAGACCTAACTTATTCACCAAATTTTATGTCCGTTAGGTAATTGATCCCATGTTTTTTTTATAAGTTGAAAATAATAGTCATAATTTATCCTATATGTATTTTTTTAAGTTAAAACCACATCAACAAAGACATAGGATAAAGTATCTAATGGGAGTGAAATTTGGTACATTTAATCTAAGTCATTCTCGACATGGGGAACGGCTTAGATATACAAAAAAATAAAAGTTAGAGATATGTGAAGTGGCACTTGAATTATGACAAGTCCAAGTCGCATTTGGATTTACTATGCCTCACACACACGTGTGTTTGTGTGTTCTTCGATGAGTAATGAGCAGTAAGGTTTTATATGCTAGCGGGTTAGTGTTGATACAAGAAACAATTAAAATAAGCAAGTAATTATGGCCATTTTGGCCGCTTTTACAATGGATATTTCGAATATGTGAGATTGGCAAACTGACAAGCACATATAAAATAATTGGATTTTATGTGGGGATGATGGATGGATGCCTTAAATACTTGCATGAATTTACCCAACTTGGTGAAAACAGAAAACAGAGTATTGGAATGGTACCATTCCAAAACCTCAATTGAGGAAGACAATGATGCTGTTAGTTGGGAAATGGGCAAGAAGAGCTACAAAATCAATGATTTTCTTATCCCAAAACCTTCGATGTCTAGAAGATCCCCTTAAAACCTCTACATTTACACAAGCCTTGGGTGATTGCAATTCAAGAAACCAAACTGGAAAGCTGGACCAATCTTTAATAAAAGAGGCAAGGCATTCACATATCACATGATTTTATCTATGTAAACTCCACCGAGACTTTTGAGGAGTTTACTACTTGCACGGGGCTTCAATAATTCTTGATATTGGATTCAGTTGTTGGAATATATGTTGCCTCAATTCACTATAAAATCATCTCGGTTGGAAAACCAGCATCTGTTTTGGTGGTTTATGCATCAAACAATGATTATGAGCATGAGATTTTGTGGTTTGAACTAAACAACACTCTAAGGAGAAGGAGATGTCCATGATGTTGTGAGGTGCCTTTAATGTCAATAGAATGCTGTTCGAAAGAAACTCTGCCAATCTCCACTCCCCAAGTACGTCATTTTTCAACAATTTCATTTATTCTAGCAAATTAATTGACCTTGAGATTCAGGGAAGAAGATACAGCTGGTCAAACAATCAGGAGAGGCTTACGCTTAGCAAGATTGACATATTCTTGATAACTATTGGATAGCTTGATGCCTTTCCTCACTCAAATAGTAGTATTCTTTATAGCCAAACTTCATGTCAATACCCAACTCTGATGATGTCTAAGCTTAATATGCCTGGGGTGGTAGACCTTTCAAATTTGAGATCTTCTAGATAGAGATACAAGAACATAGAAGTTCAATCAAAACATGATGGAATAAAATTGAACAAAAAGGGAATGCAATCACATAATTGTCTATCAAATTGAAACATCTCAAAGAGAAGCTCAAAGCATGGGCCAAAAGCATTAGCATAGAAAGCTAAGAGAACTACAATATCTTGAAATCTCTCCTCATCACTCTGAAGCTCAAAGAAGAAACCTCCTATATGTCATAAGAAGAGATGATGGTCAAATCACTTCCAGAGAATAAATTGCACTCATTAGATCTCCTAGAAGAGATCAAATGGAAGCAAAGATCAAGGAATAGATGGCTAGCCTCATGTGATAAAATACGTCCTCCTTTCATGGTATTGTAAGTGCAAATAGAACTACCAATTGGATTTCAAATTTGCTGATGAATTGAGCCATCACAAAAGATCAAAATTCTATATGTGAAGAAGCTATAAACTACTACAGCATCTTTACTAAAAAGAAAGTTTCAAAATGTAGTTCCCAAGCTCATTGGTCTTTTAAAAGATTGATGAATCAATAAAGTCAATGTCTTTCAGCCATGAGGAGATAGAGAAAGTGATATTCAATTGTGGGGTTGAGAGATGTCCTAGTTCATCAAAAGTAAGGATCTTGTAAGTAGCAAAGTCCATGAGAAGATGACCACGTTTGGGAGTGGGGGGTAGCATGGGAGGGCCAAATCAACTTTGATTGGTCCTAGACAACACCTCTGGGGTCAAGCATGAATGTGTGAAATCAATTGTGCATCTGCTCCAGATTGATTGTCCACACGATTTTATCATCCCTTATGATATCTTGGTCTTAACAAGACCCTTACTTATGAAAAACCGAATTCCAATGGTTTGGTGGGCCCATCATGGTGTAATTCTTTTAAAAGAAGCTATGAATAAATGATCACATCAGATCCATTGCCCAACAGGCAAGGAAATATGGCATTCCATACTACAAAAATTCAACATGTCATGGACACTCCATAATTCTATACAAAATCAATGCATACATTGCTTCAAAGTAAAGCTAAGTTATAAAGCTAAAATCCTTTGGAAATTGTGCTTCCTTATAGCAATATGGTGGCTATGGTTAGAGCATAATTCAAGATGCTTTAGAGGAAAGGGCAAGCCACTATCTTTGTCAATGAAGCAGTTTTACAATTTACTGCTACTCTAAGGATCCTCCTCCAAATGGTTTTCATCTTATTCCTTGTATACAATATTAAGAAACTAGTCCAACATCATCCAATATATTAGAAAGAAAGAAAAGTGCATTCCATAATTGATTTTTCCTCCACTAGGTTGTTTCAAGCTCAACATTGATGGAGCTTGTTGCTTCAAACTAGAACCCAATGGAGTTGGAGGTCTTCTTGGTTCAACAATTTGCAATTTCTTTGGACCTATTGGTATTTGTTATTCTTCAGAAGCAAGGGCTATGGCTCTTGTTGTTGATGTTGATGTTGATATTTTGTCACAATTGAAATTACAACCACTCATTATAGAAGCAAACTCTATCAATACAACTATATGGCTAAGTAAAAGACCTTGGAGGTTCTGGTAATTCTTTGACAAGACCAATTTTCTGTTAGAAATTTCCCAATTCTATGGAGCTCACACGTATCATATAGCGAATTCTATAGTAGATTAGCTAGCAAGGGATGGGGTTTTATGAGAGAACTTGAGAACTTTGTACTTGCAACTCCGTAGTAAACTTCTTAGCATCTAAATGGAGTTCCTATGAAAGAATTTGTCACCTCATGTTTATCCATTGAGTTAAACTCCGGCAATGCCGGTTCCAAGCCCAGATGAAAAAGGAGGAGGGTCTTGCATCAGGTGATAGCTGGCAAGGGAGAAGTTGAAGATGATTTTATTATTTCTTTCCTTCTTGCAAATGAATATGCATTTGTATATTAGTTTGTAAGAAAGAAATGAAAATCATCTCCAACTTCTTAAAAGTACGTAACACAAACATGACATGAATCTAAAACTGACATTCCCTCAAGCTAGGGTGTTCCCCATAAGCGAAGCGTTGCATTGGATCCCGAGTGCAGTGAAAAATGGGAAAGGGTTGCTAGGGCATTTCCCAAGAAATGACGTGCTATATCAGATCTTGGATGTAGTGAAAAATGGGCAAGGGCTACTAGAGCATCCCCTCAGAAGCAATGCCTTGCATTATAACCCAAATGCAGTGAAAAGTGGACATGGGTTCATACCGTGTAGGTCGAGAAGGGCGCTGGTAAATAGGATATCTCAAGAGCATAAAATTTGTATTGCCACATGGAATGTAGGGACATTGATAGGTAAGAGTTTGGAGTTAGTAGACACGATGAAACGTAGGAGAGTCAACATCGCTTGTATCCAAGAAACCAAGTGGAAGGGGGCTAAAGCTAGAGAAATTGATGGGTATATATTATGGTATATAAGAAAGGATAATAACAGAAATAGGGTAAGAATAATAGCGGATAAATGATTAAAGCATAAGGTTGTGGGCATTAAAAGAATCAGTGATAGAATTATAATAATAAAACTTATTCTAGGAGAGCAGATTATAAATGTTATAAGTGCATACGCACCACAACTAGGGTTAGAAGATATAATCAAGAGACAATTTTAGGAAGATATGCAAGGAGTCATATAAGAAATTCTTAGCACTGAGGGGATATTTATAGGAGCAGACTTAAATGGCCATGTAGTTTCGAAAAGGAAGGATATGATAGAATACACGGAGGGTATGGTATAGGTGAACGAAATGAGATGGGAGAAACTATCCTTGATTTTTCTTTGTCATATAACCTGGCCATTACAAATATACTCTTTAATAATAGGGATGAACACTTAATAACCTTTAAAAATGGACTTCATGAAAGCTAAATAGACTTTTTTCTACTTAGGAATACTGAACGATCAATGAGTAAGGATTGTAAGGTGATACCCAATGAGAGTTTAATCTCATAACATAGGTTAATGGTTATGGATATCCATATTAAAAGATGGAAGAAAGAAAATGAATTTAATATGTATCCAAAAACTAAGTGGTGGAACTTAAAAGGAGAGAAAATAACCTCATTCGCAAATAAGTTGATGGTAGAAGGAAATTGGAACTATCAAACAAAAGTAATCACCATGTGGATTAATATTGTTGAGTCCATTTAGAAAGTGGCAAAAGATGTCTTAGAAGTATTTAAAGGTAAAATACAATTAGTAAAGGAAACATGGCGATGGAGTGAAACAATGCAAAAAGTTATTAAAGAAAAACAGATGTGTTTTAAAGCAGGGTAGAAGACTAGAAATAATGAAAACTATGAACAATATAAGAATGCTAAAAAGGTTGCTAAGAGAATAGTAAGTGAGGCTAAACTTAAGGCATATGATGAGCTTTATAATAGACTAGGAACAAGAGAAGGAGAGAAAGATGTATTTAAACTTGCATAAGTAATAGAATAGAAGGGTAAGGACTTATATCATATTAGGTGCATTAGAAGTGATGATCAAAGGGTATTAGTCAAAGATGATGAGATCAAATAAAAGAAGGAAACATACTTTCAAAAATTGTTAAAATTGACATTGGTTTTGAGCATATAGAATTTATAATACTATAAATCTAAATAACATTGGATATTATACATATGAACGCAGGATTAGAATACCTAAAGTGAAAGAGGCCTTGAAAAAGATGAAATCAGGAAAGGCCATGGGGCCCGATGGTATACCAATAGAGGTTTGGAAGCATATGGGAGATATTGGGGTAGTTTGGTTGTCCAAGTTGTTTAATAAGATTATAAAATCAAAGAAAATGCCTCATGAGTAGAGGAAAATCTCTATTGTACCGATTTATAAGAATAAAGTAGACATACAGAGCTGCACTAATTATTGAGGAATCAACTTATGAGCCACACTATGAAACTTTTTGGAAGAGTGATTGAGAAGAGGCTATAGCATGAGACAAGTGTATTGGAGAATCAGTTTGGTATCATGCTTGAGAGGTCTACCATGGAAGTAATTTTCTCACTGAGACAATTGGTAGATATATATAGGGAGAGGATGAAAGACCTCCACATGGTCTTTATCGACTTAAAGAAAGCTTATGATAGAGTTTCTAGAGAGTTAATATGGAGGGTGTTGAGCGAGAAAGGGGTTTCGCAGGGGTATATAGACATAATTAAAGATATGTATGAGGGAACGGTAACAAATATTAAGACCACTAGTGTAGAGACCGGTGATTTTCCTATCACTGTAGGATTACACCAAGGATTGGCATTAAGCCATACCTTTTCACTTTGGTTATGGATGAGTTAATATAACATCTGCACAAGGAGATTCCCTTGTGCATGCTATTTATTGATGATATAGTCTTACTTGAGGAGATAAGGGAGGGTAGAGTTATGAAGAGAAGCATTAGAATTTAAAGCATTTAAAATCAGCCAAAATAAGATAGAATATATGGAATGCAATTTTAGGAGTGAACACCAGTCAAGATTGATAACCAAGAAGTCCCCATAAAAGACCACTTTTGGTACTTAAGATTAATGGTTCATGGTAGTGGAGAGATTGAGAGGGAGGTTACCCAAAGAATCCAAGTGGGTTGGAACAAATGGAGATGTGCATCTGGAGTTTTGTGTGATCAATGGGTGCTGCTCAAACTAAAAGGAAAATTCTATAGGATAGCCATAAGGTCAACATGCTCTATGGATCAGAGTATTGGACAGTTAAGGAACATTATACTCATAGGATGAGCTTCACACAAATCAGGATGTTGAGATGGATGAGTGGTATGACAAGAAACGATAGAATTAGGAATGAAAATATTAAATGAAATTTAGGGGTAGCACCAATAGGGTAAAAAAGGAGACAGATTAGACTTAGATGGTTTTGACAAGTTCAAAGGAGACCGAAAATGGCACTGATTAGAAGGAGTGAGGCAATACAAGTAGAAGGTTCTAAAAGGGCAAGGGGAAGGCCCGAAAGAATATGGATACAAGTGGTGAGCAAAGATTTAAAAACTTTAGGGGTAAATGAAGCCATGGTACTTAATAGAGAGGAATGGAGGAATAAGATTCATGTGGCAGACCCATAATTGGGATAAGGTCCTGATGATGCTGATGTTTATCCATTGAGTTAGATTTGAGTCATTGGTAATCTTGTATAGCTCATCTTCAAGTGGTAGAACATAGGTATCATTTCAAGTACTTGTTAGTCTTGACAATGTAATCTATGTAACAAGGGTCTGGGTAGGGCCTCTAGAGAATCTTTATCTGTACCTCTATTTTGTAGATAAACATGGGGAGGGTTGTTCTCCTCCAATTAGCAAATTTTCCTTTTACTTAAAAGAAAAAAAGAAGGGGAAATCTACAAGTATAGAAATGCTATTTTTGATAGTTCATTGTGGCTATTATAGTTACATGGTTATGCTAAAAATAAAAAGCATATTCTCCAATTATAGAATCCAATTTGAAGAAACTCAAAGGAAATGATTAGGTGATATGAAGTTGATAATAGGAAGTATTCTCCTACTATTGGAACCTAATGTTACATAATACAATATGTCAATAGGAGAAATAAGAAGATCACTTGATTAGTTTGCAAGCCATATCAATTGAGTTTTGAAAATGACACAAACATCAAGCATCTCTCTCTCTTGAGAGAGAGAGAGAGAGAGAGAGAGAGAGAGAGAGAGAGAGAGAGAGAGAGAGAGAGAGAGAGAGAGAGAGAGAGAGAGAGAGAGAGAGAGAGAGAGAGAGATTATTTGGTGCTTCCATAGGTATGGGGAGGCACCAAATGATAGAATGAAAATTAGTGCACAAGCTCACTTTTTGACATTTTTTCATTGATTCAAGGCCGTCCTTCCTTACATTGGTTAGTTATGAAACTTATATTCAATTGATATCCCCAGGGCATTAATTCTTGGGCCTATTTTGATATAAAATGGACAATATCTAACATTCATAACTACATAGGAGGGTTTTAAAGTCAGCATAAAGAAGTCGCTTATACGACTGTCGACTTTATAAATATTTTAGAAGTTGTTTGAAAAATAAATGACTTAAAAAATTTATTCTTAGGAAGTCGTTTAAGCCAAAGCGACTTTAAAAAATTGGCGTGAAGGGGAAATTTTTTGCGGGAAGAACTTTTAAATTAGTTTTTATGAAAATGATTTCAAAAGTTGATAACTTTTGAAAACAACTTTAAAAATGCATAACTTTTGAAGTCATTTTACGGATACAATTTAAAAAGTATCACGATAAATCTGGTGGGAATATTTTATTTAGTGAGAATGGACTTTTAAAGTCATTTAGTGCTAAGCGACTTCAAAAGTTATATATTTTCAAAGTCATTTATCATTAAACAACTTCTAAATTCTTTGATGGTTTATAAATAAGCTATCAAAGTATGTTTTTTTTCTTTATCTTCTTTTTCTCATAGTTTTGACATGATGGCTTCATTTTTGGCCTTATGTTGCGCTCTTTTTTCCTTCTTACTTTCTATGTTTATATTTTGACTATTTGTGTCATGGAAGAAACTCTAAGTAAACCATAGACTCTTTTAAATCATATGAATATTTCTTTTTTTGTTACTAACTTTTTTGTTTTTTTATTTTGTAGATCATGTGGGTTTTCACACTACATATCATTGGGTTAAAGAATCTGTTTGATCATCCTAATTTTGCCAAAATCGTATGATTTCATTAAAAATGGCAACTACTTCTCTCTCAAGCCTCACTATTGAAAAAAGGGAGTCCAATACAATTTGTGGTTCTCTCCCAACATTAGGGTTTGATGAAGAGTGGTGGTTATAACATCAACTTTTGGCCTATTTTGATGAAAATGAGTAGTGTCAGCTATACACTAGGCCAGATTTTGATGAAAAGAGCAAATTCTCAGTTTGATCATGGCTAACAAGATCTAATAATATGTAACATTTTGATATACATGTAACAATGGATGTAATAAAATAATTTGATTTCCTTGGTGATGTGTTTGTTTATATATGTACATTTGATTCTGTTGTAAAATCAATTTCATTGTGTATTTATGTAAATTTGTAATGTTCAAAAGCCTAATGAATACGTTTTTCATTTGAAAATTTAAAAATTATTTGAAGTCATTTTCAATAAACGTCTTTAAAAATGCATAACTTTTGAAGTCGCTTCATAACTTTTGAAGTCGTTTTAAGGAAGCGACTTGAAAGGTATCATGATAAATTTGATGAAAATATTTTATTTAGCAGAATGGACTTTAAAGTTTTTTATATGTAAACGACTTTAAAAGTCCCTCACTTTTAATGTTGTTTAGTGCTAGGCGACTTCAAAAGTTAGATATTTTCAAAGTCATTTATCACTAAACGACTTCTAAACTCTTCGATGATTTATAAATAGCTCTCAAAATATGTGTTTTTCCTTTATCTTCTTCTCATGGTTTTGGCATGATGGCTTCGTCTTTGGGCCTTATGATGCTCTCTTTTTCTCTTCTTACTTTCCATTTTTATATTTTGATAGTTTATGTCATGGAAAAAACTATAAGTAAACCACAACTTCTTTTAAATCACACGAATATTTCTTTTCTTGTTACTAACTTTTCTTTGTTTTTATTTTGTAGAGCATGTGGGTTTTCACACTACATATCATGGGGTTAAAGAATCTATTTGATCATCTTGGTTTTGCTAAAATCATGTGATTTCATTGACAATGACAACTACTTCTCTCTCAAGCCTCACTATTGAAGAAAGGGAGAACAATATGATTTGTAGTTCTCACCCAAAATTAAGGTTTGATGAAGAGGGTAGTTATAACATCAAATTTTGGCCTATTCTGAAGAAAAAGAGTGGTCTCACCAGAATACTAGGCTAGATTTTGATGAAAAAGAGTAGATTCGCTATTTGATCTTGGCTGCCAAGATATAATAGTATGTAACATTAGATGTAATAAAAAAATAATTTGATTTCCTTGTTGATGTGTTTGTTTATATATATATATATATATATATATGATTGTGTTGTAAAATTAGTTTCATTCTGTATTTATGTAAATCTGCAATGTGCAAAAGATAAATAAGTAAAAATTTTAACTAAAAATTTAAAAATTATTAAAGTTGTTTTCAAAGTCGTTTGTTGGAAACAACTTTAAAAGTCTATGCTATTAAAGTCATTTTATTTAAGATGACTTTAAAAGTATAGACTTTTAAAGTCATTTCTCTAAAAACAACTTCTATTGTTATTCTGTTTTAAGAATTATTTCGTCGACTTCCACCTTGCGCTCTCTGTTTATTGTTTGTGCACAAAAACTAAACCAAACTATGTTTCCCTACTGCAAACCAAATCTTACTTGTGTGAATTGGAACAACATTAACAAATTTAAGGTCAATATCGATTTTTGAGTGTTGGTTAGTAACTCTATGTTTGTCTAATAAGTATTATGCTTATATGAAGAATTTTTACAATGTTGTGGGTTAGAAAATTTTCTTTTCAAAGTTGACTTTATTCATGAATGTGCATGTCATAATTTGTGATTTTTCATTGTTAATTGAAATATTTTTAGGAAATGTTGTTATTTTGAAAACTTCTAATTCATGTATATCTAATGTTTGTTAAAATGCCTAACCTAATCTTTTCATGTGTTACAAGTCTCTTCACAAATTTTCTTTGATTTCTTGTGATAATGGACAAATATGCTTGGATGTCTGCAACAAGGACATCGAAAGAATATGAGGAGGGTAAAGAAAATTTCATAGAATTTGCACTTAGGGTAGGTGTTGATAGTAATCACATTAGTTGTCCATGCTCAAAATGTGAAAACTTGAAAAAAGTAACTGTAGGGGTGTTGAGAGAACACTTGTGCTTTAATGAAATTGATATAAGCTATCGCCCATGGATTTGGCATGGAGAAGAACTTCTGCATAGGCCCTCGACAAGGCCTAGAATATATGATCAAGACACTGTAGGAAGTGTTTGAGACAGTAGTACAACTATACAAATATTTCAAGATGCACATGACGACTTCCAGGATCACCTTGAACAATTTCATGCTATATTAGAGGAAACTAATTAGCCGTTGTGCCCTGAGTGTAAAGATTATACCAAGCTGTCTGCAATGGTAGAACTTTACAACATGAAATCAAGATTTGGTTTTTCAGATCAAGGTTTTACAAAAATCTTGAAAGTAGTGGGTAAGATGCTACGGAAGGATAATAAATTGGTGAGGTCCATATGGGAGGCAAAGAAAACAATGGTTGCACTAAGGTTGAAGTATGAAAAGATACATGTGTGTCCCAATGATTGCATCTTATATAGGAAGGGGCACAAGGATAAAATCACGTGCCCAACTTGTGGATAGCCAAGATGAAAGTTAAATAAGAATTCAACTGAGATAGTTATAGGCATTATTGTAAAGGTTCTATGGTACTTCCCCTATTCCAAGGTTCAAAGAATGTTTCGTATAACAGAAACAACTAAGAAATTAGTGTGGCATGCCAATGATAGAGTAGCTGATAGTTTTTCACATCATCTAGTAGATAGCGTAGCATGGAAACTCGTAGACTTCATGTGGCCTAATTTTGGTGAAGAATCTAGAAACCTACGTTTAGCATTATTTGCAAATAGAATTAATCCTCATGGTTCTATGAGTAGCAAGTATAGTTGTTGGCCCATTATATTTGTTTGTTACAACCTTCCACCATCTATATGTATGAAGAGGAAGTTCATGATGCTAACTATGTTGATATCGGGTCCAAAGCGTCCAGGTAATGACATTGATGTGTACTTGTCTCCCTTGATTGATGATCTTGAGACATTATGGTACATAGGCATTGAAGCATACGACACATACAGGAAAGAGTCATTTATCCTAAAAGTTATATTGTTGTGGACAATAAGCGACTTCCCTGCATATGGTAATTTGTTTGATGCACTGTGAAGGGATACAATGCTTGTCCAATCTATAGCAATCAAACATGTGCTGTACAACTTAAACATGGTAGGAAAATGGCATTCCTTGGGCACAGAAGATGGTTGCGCATAGTCCATCTATATCGTTCTAAGAAGGGAGAATTTAACGGGAGTGTAGAGACAAGGACACCTCCAAAGATGTTGACAGGACGTCAGGTATTGGAGAAGGTTGAAAATATTAATGTCTTGTGGGGAAAGAATATGAAGAAATCAAGTAAACATGTAAGTTAAAGTAATTATACAAGTTGTTAGAAGAAGAAATCAATATTTCTTTGTTTGCCATACTAGAAATCACTGCATATGTGCCATATGCTTGATGTCATGCACATTGAAAAGAATGTATGTGAAAGCTTGACTGGTACCTTGCTTAATATCCTAGAAAAAATAAAGGATGGGCTTGCAGCTCAAATGGATCTTATGAACATGGGTTTGAAGAGGAGGTTACACCCTGAGGATAGGGGCAGCCAAGGAACATACCTGCCTAAGGCAAATTATACTCTCAATAGAGAGGAGAGGAGCATAATGTGTAAAACCTTGCTTGAGGTTAAAGTCCAAGACGACTACTCTTCAAACTTTAAAAACATTGTTTCCATGGAAGAGCTAAAATTGTTGGGGATGAAGTCCCACAATTGCCATGCATTGATGCCACAACTACTGCCTATAGCAATACGTTCTGTGTTACTAGATAAAGTTAGGAGAGCTATTACAAAATTCTATTACTTCTTTAATGCTTTATTCAAGAAGGTGGTTGATGTTTCAAAATTATAAGAAATTCAAGGTCATCTGGCGAAAACTTTATGTGAGCTTGGGACAATCTTCCCACGATCCTTCTTTGAAATCATGGTTCACTTAACAATGCGCCTCATTGATGAGGTCAAACACTGGGCCCATTTACTTATGATGGATGTATCCGTTTAAGAGATACATGAATATTTTAAAAGAGTATGTACATAATCACAACCGACCAGAGGGGTGTATAGCTGAATGTTATATTGCACAGGAAGTAGTGGAGTTTTGCACAGAGTACTTAGTAGGAGTGGATGCCAATGGAACCTTAAGAAAGAAAAAATCAGTTGCATTTCACGATCCAAAGGTTTGTGAACTTCTATCGAGTGGTGTGTATTGGCTGTTGAGTATAAAGAATGAGACCAGTCACATCTTTATGTGTTGTAAAATGTTGATGAAGTCCAACCTTACATTGAGTAAGTTAATCATGCATGCATGCACTTATGTAAAGCTGATGGTTAATTATATTTTCCATGATTACTCTATTAATTTGTGTGTGTGTATGTAGTGGACACATGGATGTACTCGAGGCAAAGAATCCAAGTTATGCAAAGACACAAAAGTGGCTACAAGCTGAGCATTGTTGCACTTTAAAAAATTGGCTGCATGAGAAGGTAAAATGAAAGAAAACTCACTTATATATGTATATATTAATCTTACTTAGGCCTACTTAATATACACAAATTCAAGATTAGTGAGAAGTAGTAGGCAATGATATATTAGAAACCTTGGGCTGGATGGCAAAGGGACCACGACCAAAAGTAATATAATATGCCAGATATGCCATCAATGGTTATTACATTTACACAAAAGATGGTGATAACTCAAGAGTGCAACAAAATAGTGGAGTAAGCTTAGTTCCCAATGCTACATTCTTTTCAAGTTCAAAGGATAACAAGCCAATAGTGGCGAATGATATTTATTACGACGTTATAAGAGAGATATGGGCCTTGGATTATACTTTTAGAACTGCGGTTGTGTTAAAGTACAATTGGGTGGAACACATCAGCATCAAAACAAATGCCCTTGGATTGACATTGGTTGACCTCAATAGGATTGGCTATAAAAAAGGTCAATTTATTTTGGCATCTCAAGCAAAACAAGTATTTTATGTACAAGATGAGCGTGATAAGAGATGATCAATAGTTTTATCATCTATCTAAGGGATTTTTTTTTAGGAAAACAACTTAGGAGATGTTGAAATCAATTGTCCTTCTATTACCAAAACAATCCCATCAATCGAAGCACTACTTGGTGAGAATGAGGATTATGTGCGTAAAAATGGTGAGGAAGGTGGGTGGGTTTGAAAATAATATATATTTTGGGGTATATGGAATATGTATATTAGTTAGTCGTAATATATATATATATATATATAATTTCATGTTTATAATTTTTAGCTCTGCTTTTTCATGAGCTATATGGATCAATATTAATAGTGAGCTATATATATGTGCATAAAAAGAATGCATGAATCAATGTTCACTATCATAAAAAGGTCGTTTCTTTAAAAGCTAAGACACTTAAAGTCATTTTAAGAAAAATCAGTTTAAAAGCTAAGACATTTAAAGTCGTCTCCTATAAAAAGACTTTAGAAGTTAAGACTTTTAAAGTAGTTTTTTTAAAAACAAAATTTAAAATATAACACACATCATGATGAAATAAAATTGAATAAAGAGGGAATGCAGCCACATAATTGTCCATTAAATTGAAACATCTAAAGGAGAAGCCCAAAGCATGGGCCAAAAGCATTAGCATAGAAATCTAAGAGAACTATAATATCGTCAAATCTCTCCTCATCACTTTGAAGCTCAAAGAAGAAACCTCCTTTATGTCATAAGAAGAGATGATGGTCATATCACTTCCAGAGAATAAATTGCACTCATTAGATCTCCTAGAAGGAAACTCTCTCAATACAACTAGATGGCAAAAACACACAAGTAAAGGACCTTGGAGGTTCTGATAATTCTTTGACAAGATCAATTTTCTATTAGAAAGTTCCCAATACTATGGAGCTTACACATATCATATAGCGAATTCTATAGTAGATCAGCTAGCAAGGGACATGGTTATGTGACAGAACTTGAGAACTTTGTACTTGCAACTCCACAGTAAACTTCTTAGCATCTAAATGGAGTTTCTATGAAAGAATTAGTCACCTCATGTTTATCGTTTGAGTTAAACTCCTCCAATGGCTGTCCCCAGCCCATATGAAAAAGGAGGAGGGTCTTGCATTAGGTGGCAGTTGGCAAGGGAGAAGTTGAAGATGATTTTGTTATTTCTTTCCTTCTTTCAAATGAATATGCATTTTTTATATTAGTTTGTATGGAAGAAATGAAAATCATCTCCAGCTTCATAAAAGTATGGCAACCCTTACGTCAAGTTTCAGTCGGCAAGGGAGAAGTTGAAGATGATTTTGTTATTTGTTTCATGCTTGCAAATGAATATGCATTTGGATATTAGTTTGTAAGGAAGAAATGAACATCATCTTCAGCTTCTTAAAAGTATGGCAACCCAAATATGACATGAATCAAAAACTGATAGTCCCTCAAGTTAGGGTGTTCCCCATAAGCAACACGCTGCATCAAATCTTGGGTGTGGTGAAAAAAGGGAAAGGGTGGCTAGGGCATTACCCCAGAAATGACACGCTACATTGGATCTCGAGTGTAGTGAAAAATGGGCAAATGCTACTAGAGTGTCCCCTCAAAAGCGATGCACTGCATCAGAACCTAGGTGTAGTGAAAAGTAGACATGAGTTCATGCCATGGAGGTCGAGAAGGGCACTAATAAATAGGATATCTCATGAGCATAAGATTTGTATTGCCACATGGAACGTAGGGACATTGATAGGTAAGAGTTTATAGTTAGTATACACAATGAAACATAGGAGAGTCAACATCGCTTGTATCCAAGAAACCAAGTGGAAGTGGAAGTGGTATGTAGGAAAGGATAATAACAGAAATAACATAGAAATAATAGTGGATAAAGGATTCAAGGATAAAGTTGTGGACATTAAAAGAATCAGTGATAGAATTATAATAGTAAAACTTGTTCTAGGAGAGCAGATTATAAATGTTGTAAGTGCATACGCACCATAAGTAGGGTTAGATGACATAATCAAGAGACCATTTTGGAAAGATATGGAGAGAGTCATGGAAGAATTTCCCAACATTGAGGGGATATTTATAGGAGTAGACTTTAATGGCCATGTAGTTTCGAAAAGGAAGGATTTGATAGAATACACGAAGGGTATGGTATATGTGAACGAAATGAGATGGGGAAAACTATCCTTGATTTTTATTTGTCATATAACCTGGCCATTGCAAATGCACTCTTTAAGAGGAGGGATGAACACATAATAACCTTTAAAAGTGGACTTCATGAAAGCCAAATAGACTTTTTTCTACCGAGGAATATTGGATGATCAATGGGTAAGGATTGTAAGGTGATAACCGGTGAGAGTTTAACCTCACAACATAGGTTAATGGTTATGGATATCCATATCAAAATATGGAAGAAAGAAAATGAACTTAATAAGTATCCAAAAATGAAGTAGTGGAACTTAAAAGGAGAAAAAATTAACCTCATTCACAAATAAGTTGATGGTAGAAGGAAACTGGAATTATGAAACATAAGTAATCACCATGTGGATTAATATTGTTGAGTCCATCAAGAAAGTGGCAAAAGATGTCTTAGGATTATCTAAAGGTAAAAGGCAATTAGTAAAGGAAACATGGTGGTGGAGTGAAACAGTGTAAAAAGTTATTAAAGAAAAATGGATGTGTTTTAAAACATGACAAAAGATTAGAAATAATGAAAATTATGAATAATATAAGAATGCTAAAAAGGTTGCAAGATGTAATTACCTCAATTTTTAACCCTAAATTAGTAATAAAATAAGCATGGAATTTGGTTTTGAAATCATTAAAACTAGAAAGTACACATCAATAGGAATTGAACAGTATAAAGAATGTCAAAAATGGAGTTCGGATGAGTGAGATATGACCATTTTAAGTGTAAGGGTAAATTGGTAATTTTTTAGGGACGTTAATTAAAGGGAGTCATTTTGACAATGGCACCCCTTTTCCCTTTCCATTAGAGTTCTAATGGAGGAAGGCAATGATCTACCTTTCATTTGGGAAAATCGGGTTTTAACCTATAAAATACAAGTTTCCCCTTCCATTCCCACGCTAAACAACCAGAGGAGAACCCCCGTTTTCTCCTATGCACACCGCAAAAATGAACTGAAGTTTGTACTCATTAGAGGGCTCCAATCTCTCAGTTTCGGCTCTAATCAGGTAAGCTACACACTGTAACTTGTTATTTATCTTATTTTCCAACTTTTCCCTCACAGATCTAACAGAATGGCCGTTGGATGGCCTATGGATTCAAAACTATGTAGCATGGCTAGACCCATGTTAAGGACACCTCAAATGAGAAATATAAGCTGTTCATTGTGATCTTTGGACCCAAAAATCTTAGGAACGGCGAAAACAGATAAAAAATCAGAGTTTCTAGGGCTCCGATCAAGCCAAAACAAGGTGGACGACTCAGGTTCATCATCCCCAATGGATGGTGCACCCAACACACCCATTGGGATGCACAGACGCAAACTGCGCATACATGCACTCTATCGCACGCACGCATAGTACACGTGTGCGTGGGACGCTCACACACGCTGTCTCGTATAACCAGAACTCACTGGGCGTCCTGGTGACAGTGCACTAAGGGGATGCTGGTGTAAACCCTGTTCGTTGGTGTAAATTAGTGCAAACACATGCTCGACTTCTATAAATTAATATATTAATTTATGAAGTCTTTTCACAAAAAGCTTGATTTTGGGAGCTACAAAGGTCCAAATCACGATTGAAAATATCCATTGCGATTGTCTTGATGAATTAGACCTAGATCTGACTTGAAAACTTATATTTGACTAATTTTAAATTAGTCAAATCATAAAATATTATTCAATAACTTAGAACCGGCACATCAAAGGGTGATCAAGCCCTAGGACTTGAACAACGAGATAACATATGACAATACTCTAAAAATTGATCTAGACCATTGGTCTGAACTAGATCTTGGGAAATTATTGATTTGAGGATGATCTGACCGTTAGATTAAGGTATAAATATTAGATATTCACAAAAATGAGCAGATGAACGTGAGATAAGACTAAATTATAACAAGTAAAGTTGGACCTAAGGACAAAATCATAATTAGAGATCTTAGAGGATGATCTAATGGTTGGATGACCATAGATTTCATTATGATGAAATAAATAGCACAAGATAGTATTGTGGTACTAACAGGTACATTTGAACGTACAAGTTAAGAGGATTATACACTTGAGTTGGGTGATCTCACATCGAGGTAGGTGACGACATTTAATGTTATGTTTTGATTTCTAAAACTTTACATTATCATAGCATCATGGTTGTTTGTGATTGATTGTCATTCATTAATCATTTTGAGATTTTGTAAGATTTAATATTTTATACTGTGATTGACATTATATTTTGATAGTATATTGAATGAGTTTTCATGATCGATTGTTTTATGGTATTGATACCAAGTATCTTATATATGATTAGTAAATATCTTTCTTTATTCATTACATCTCTGAGATTGGTGGTTTTTCACAAAATTGATGGTGGAGGCTTGGTGGCTAGTCCTTTGAGAGGCTAACCCCGGGATGAGGGGCGTGCCTTGGGGATTGTGAGCCACGAGTGCTCCTGTTTGTTTAGATATGCAATTTTCATGTTTTGTGTTTTATGACGGGTGCTCTCACCCAGTGGATGTCATGCTAAGAGGGAGTAAGCCTGGCCACCCACCCTCTGAAATTGTGATGTGATTGTGATATGATAGACACCTGCCGCAGATGGCTTTCAATAGGGGTTTGGTAACATAGATAGTCCACACTACCGGTCCGAGCCTTTTCATGAGGATGGACGTTAAGTCTCCCGTTATGGTGTTGACGGGGAGCCGCGGCGGTTGAGAACCTGGAGGGTTGCCATTGCAGCATGACAATCCATATTCTTGTTCTGTATGCTTGCATGATGAGCATGGAGATGTGATTGTATGCTTGGGTGTGACGACACTCAGAGGTTTGATATGAGTACTCATGATCTATTATACGAGTGTATGGGACACTCATGGGACCCATGTACCTAGGGGTGCCTTGTTGTTATTGCATGCTCACTTATGTTAGATTATATTATATTTTAAATCCATGAGATGCATGTTTTATTGTATATGATGTTAGAAGATTTTATTGGCATTGCTTATAATCATTATATTGATCTACTTATTATATCAGCACTATTATTTGATTTTGTTCCATTGTCATTACATTAAATGTCATGTACCTACCAAGCATTGCTTGCTGAGGCATTGCGTTATTGTTGCAATGCCTCAGATATTGAGAGAAAGACAGGACTGATGGGGAGTTAGACAAATAGTGATAGAGATGTCTCATTGGGAGGTATGTTCTGATTTCACATGGACAATATATGAATACCTATCTTATTGGACTTGATTTTATTGTCGTGGGAATGTGGCTATTGACTGGATGAGTCCTGGAGTAGTAAATTTATTTTAAAAATCTTTACTTGAATTTTTTATTATTATTTTGAGTCAATGGTTGACCCTCGGGGTTTTCTATAAATGAAATTTGTTTGAAATTGTTTTTCGCTGTTTTGGTTTTTATAAAATTTGGGGCCCCACCTTTTGAAAAGTTTTATTAAAAAGTGCTGAAAAACCCAGGCTGTCACAGTTGGTATCAGAGCAAGTTCTTCCACTCACAGCCAATCCCAAAAGTCCATGTGAAGATGACAGTCCAAGGTGAGAATTAGAATTAGTAGGAGCTAAATAAGTAAATCATTTAGTAAATTATGAAACTAGCATAAACACCATTTAATGGTGTTGGGAGTTGAACTAGTAAGTGCAAGGATAGAGTGAAAATCATATATATAGTTGAATCTTATCATTAATAGACAATGATTCAAGTGGGAAACATGAATAGTCATGGAAAAAGGAAAACAATCAACTAAAGGAAAAGTAAATTCTTATGGGAATAGTGAAGCTCTTAAGGGTAAGAAATCACTACATGACATGCATCAGTTGATGTCTCTAGCTGAGAACATTCATGTTGATAGATGATTTGCTAATGGAGAAAACATACTGTGAATATAATATCTAATGTAAGAACAGTAGGTATGATGCTTTAGAGAGTAAAATGGTTAATGTTGAGTAAAGAATCAGAATAAAGATCGTGAACCAGTTCTCTGGGTGAAAACTTTACTATATGATAGAAGATATGTGTATATAAATTACTTTTGAGAATGCAAGTTATAACTTAGACTATGTTTATAAATTTTTGAAAGAGTATAAAGGCTATTGTAACTGCAATTGAGCAAGATCAATGATGGTTACAACAAATGAGAACTCGAGAATTTTAAAGAAGTATTGTATTAATTTAAACTTGAAGTGGATTTAGTTGAGGAATAAATTATAATATGAATGAAAATCATGGACAATTGATGGAACAATGTTTAATATTCTATAGATGAATTACTTGATCTATGAGTTGAAATTTATAAGTCCTTATGCACATAAAAATACTGATAACTAGACCTCGGTGAAAAGTTAATGTTATGAATAATATGAATGAAAATCATGGACAATTGATGGAACAATGTTTAATATTCTATAGATGAATTACTTGATCTATGAGTTGAAATTTATAAGTCCTTATGCACATAAAAATACTGATAACTAGACCTCGGTGAAAAGTTAATGTTATGAATTTTATTGGGGTTTTAATTATGATTTGGAAGTGCATGGCCCTGGAGGATGTGATAATTGTTTATGAGAATATTTATTAAATATTGATTATAATGTGGTCTAAAATATCTAAGAAAGTCATTATGAAATATCAATCATAGTGGATGTGAGGGAGACATTTGTAAATGATTTGATAAATATGATAATGGAATAATTGATTAGTTAAAGGAAAGGAAATAGTGGAAGTGAGAACACCGAAGTGTGATTATGAGAATTCAAATTATGTTTGTTTGGGTGATCATGTTCCTCCATTATTGAGACTTTTTATATGAACGACTCTTAGAAAGGCTATTGATGATCAGTATCTTTGTCTTATGAGCATTTAGTGACACAATGATAGTTTGTTGCTATAGAGCAGAGAAATTAAATGGTTCAAACGTATTGGACTGGAATATAAAATTGATTGATAGGTCCCTAACTTCTCTATGTTGGGTAAGGAGGCTACAAATAGATTTTAATATGTTGACGCCTAGATTGAGAAATCAGGTGATGGTAGCGCATCCTACATTGGTGACAAAGGAAATAGAATTGGACTCTATGTTATCGAGAGATATCTCTTGGGACTCGAGTTGAGCGTAGAAACTCGGACAAAATTATAGGAGCCACTGAGGCAATGACATTTGATTAGACATGATTAGGATGTGAACAAGAGAAAGTACATTAGAAAAAGAACAGGCACCTGGATAGCTATGTCTTGGAGTTAGTAGATTATCGCAATAGCAGTAATAGTGGCAGCAATAGCCATTACAGTTGCAATCCTTTAAAATGTTCTGACTATGGGGAGATAGAGTATTCGATAAAGATTGTTCCATAAGACCATGAGTCAGACTGATTAACATTGGAGATGGGGCAGAAATGGCTCCACATTAGCAGTGATGAGTCACTGTCATTACTTGGAAGCAAGGATAAACCTTGATTTGGGCAATAGAAAATATCTTCTTGATTTTTGGTAAACATGTTTGAGTACTTATCGATTTAGGATATAGTGATTTTGGACTTTATGTATTAGTGCTTTGAGGAATGTATTTGTGAATATATGGTAGTATCTGGGATCAGATGTAAGGATACTGGTGAAAGGGTTATGGAAACTTGTAAGTATGTTTAAGGACGAGTGGTGGAGATAACAAGCGATAGGATGAACGTTGATTTCATTCCACTTGATATGATTGATTGTAATATTATCCTTAGAATGGACTCTCTAATTTGGAGATGGTGATTTCTATGAGAAGAAGATTACTTCTGGTGTAACTGGACAGCTATTGGCCTCACTTGTGCAAGAAGAGGCATCTTTAAGAGTTGTGTTATTTCTATTTTAAAGGTAGTGCAGTACTTTTCAGAGGGTACTAAGTATTTCTTAATTGTGTGACTATGGGGTACCATGAGCAATTATGGAATGAGCACAAAGAGGATGTGTAAGAGTTCATGGTTTTGCCTAAGGAGTTTCATGATTTTGTCACAAGAGATTGACATTGATGTTAATTAGGCATTAGGTATAGAAAAACTTACTCTGAATGCCATGTGAGATGTTCCTAACTGAGCTGACAAAGTTCCCACTATATGAGCTTTTGATGAGAGTTTTGATAGACCTAGTGGGTCTTCATGAAGTGCATTAGTCTTCTTCATGAGAAGAGAGCTAGATCTTTATTATTATGTACAGATTTTTGTCTGTTTGATAATACTGCAGTAGAAACCTAATAATTTAAATCATATATTGATGATTATTTGATTAATTCCTAATGGTACACGGTGTCTGTAGAGAGTGATTTGAGGTCTGATTATACCTAGCCTAGGATTCTGAGTATAATGCCTTTAAGATGATTTTTAGAACTTGTTATGATTGTTACTAGTTTTGGATGGTACAAATTGGTGGAACCAATACACTGATAGAATGTGTGGATATGATGGGTCAAATCTTCAAATGTTATTTTGATGAGCCATGATTGTGTTAATAGATAGTATTATTGAATACTTCATGAATACAGAGGAGCACAAGGAATCATTTTGCATAAATTCAAAATGTCTAAGGGCTCATCATTTATTGCAAACATTTATAGCCTAAGTTATGGTCAGAGAAAGTGAATTCCCTTTACAAAACACCTTGAATAACAAAGGATTCGTTTATTGAGACTGTGATGGGCTACGATTAGCCAAATTGGTGACTGACGTTCATAGTTCCTTAGTCTTATAAACTATGGGCACTGTATAATTGAGTTTCACCAAGATATCAGTGATATATAATATTATGTGAGATTATTCCCTTACGATTAATCAAATTTCAATTTACAATCAATGCTGGTGAGTAACCAATGAGGGTAGGTGCTAGACACACTAGTAAACTTTTAGGTGGCAAGCTCCTAAGTGCTTACAGTATGATCATATTGCAGATTGGTTCTCATTGGCATAGAGTTCCTGCTGGTGAGTTGATAAGTTGTTGTTGTGACTAGCATATGATTTCCTATTGGTGAGCTATATACTCCAACTTTGATTTGGTAAATGATTTCCTCTATGTTAACAGAGATGCTCTGAATCAAGCAGATATAGTGAATTTACTAGTGCTAAGTTGTACATGAGTAATCAACTCCTAGATGGAAGCTTGGTTTTTAACAATTTGCGTCATATGTGGTTATGATGTGTCTGATTATATAAAGAGAGTATTGATAGGCATCGATTTATATGATGGATTGAGATAAGAAGGTATGACATGTCGTACAATCACTTATTGATGTTAACTTCGGAATTATTGTCACGATTATCATATATTCTGATGTGAGGATGACTCTACAATTGTTCAAAGGAAGTACATGTCAAATCGGTCTCACAAACTTGAGTAGATCCTAGGAGAGTTACAGCTTGATATGACATTTGAGGAGAGACTTGTGTGTACACTAGATAAGAAAGTTAAGGAGTTGAGGACTAAAACTATTTCATTAATCAAAGCCCATTAAGAACGTCATTCATAGCTGGGGGCCACATGGGAGACAAAAGATGAGATGAGAAGGGTCAACCTAGAGTTAATTACATAGAGGTATGTATCAAAATTTTGAGGACGAAATTTTTATAAGGTGGGAAGGATGTAATAACCTCAATTTTTAACCCTAAAATTATAATAAAATAAGATAAATTAATTAAAAACTTTTTGCATGGAATTTTGCTTTGAAATCATTAAAACTAGAAAGTACACATCGATAGGAATTGAACGGTATAAAGAATGTCGAAAACAGAGTTCGGATGAGTGAGGTATGACCATTTTAAGTGTAAGGGTAAATTGGTAATTTGCCAAGGATGCTAATTAAGGGAGTCGTTTTGATAACGGCACCACTTTTCCATTTCCATTAGAGTTCTAATGGAGGAAGGTAGTGATCTACCTTCCATTCGGGAAAATCGGGTTTTAGCGTATAAAATACGAGTTTCCCCTTCCATTACCACGCTAAACAACCAGAGGAGAACCCCCGTTTTCCCCTATGCACTCCGTGAAAATGAACTAAAGTTTGCATGCACTAGAGAGCTTCGATCTCTCAATTTCGGCTCTAATCAAGTAAGCTACACACTTTAACTTGTTTTCCAACTTTCCCCTCACAGATCTGGGCTAGATCTGATTAGAATGGCCGTTGGATGGCCTAGGGATTCAAAACCATGGAGCATGGTTAGACGCACATTAAGGATACCTCAAATGAGAAATCTAAGCTGTTCATTGTGATCTTTGGACCCAAAAACCTTAGGAACGGCGAAAACAGACAAAAAATTAAAGTTTTTGGGGCTCCGATCAAGCCAAAACAAGGTGGACGACTCAGGTTCATTATCCCTGATGGATGGTCCACCCAAGACGCCCATTAGGGCGCACAGACATGAACTATGCATACGGGTGCTCTGTCGCATGCACGCATAGTGCACATTTGCGTGAGACACTCACACCCGTTGTCCCGAATGACTGGAACGCGTTGGGCATCCTAGCAACAGTGCACTATGGGAAGCCGGTGTAAACCCCGTCCGCCGGTGTAAATCAGTGCAAACACCTGCCCGACTTCTATAAATTAATATATTAATTTATAAAGTCTTTTCACAAAAAGATAGATTTTGGGAGCTACAAAGGTCCAAATCATGATCGAAAATATCTGTTATGATTGTCTTGACGAATTGGACCTTGATTTGACTTGAAAACTTATATTTGACTAATTTTAAATTAGTCAAATTATAAAATATTATTCAATAACTTAGAACTGGCAGATCAAAGGGTGATTAAGGCCCAGGACATTAACAACGAGATAATGTATGACAATAAATAAGGGTTCTATGGGTCATATTAGGTGTGATGACTGTAGAAATTGATCTAAACCATTGGTCTGAACCAGATCTTGGAAAATTATTGATCTGAGGATGATCAGATTAAGGTATAAATGTTAGATAAACACAAAAACGAGCAGATGAACATGAGATAGGACTAAATTATAACAAGTAACATTGGAACTAAGGACAAAATCATAATTAGAGATCTCAGAGGATGATCCAATGGTCGGATCACCATAGATTCTATTATGATGAAATAAATAACACAAGATAGTATTGTGGTACTGATAGGTACATCTGAACGTACAAGCTAAGAGAATTATACGCTTGAGTTTGGTGATCTCACATCGAGGTAGGTGATGACATTTAATGTTATGTTTTGATTTCTAAAACTTTACATTATCATAACATCATGGTTGCTTCTGATTGATTGTCATTCGTTAATCATTCTGAGATTTTGTGAGATTCAATGTTTTATACTGTGATCGACATTAGATTTCGATAGTATATTGAATGAGTTTTCATGATTAATTGTCTTATGGTATTGCTACCGGGTATCTTATGTATGATTCATAAATATGTTTCTTTATTCATTAAATCACTGAGATTGGTGATTTTTCACAAAATTGAGGGTGGAGGCTTGATGGCTAGTCCTTTGAGAGGCTAACCCTGGATGAGGGGTGTGCCTTGGGGATTGTGAGCCAGGAAGGCTCCTAGGTTTTTGAGATACGCAATTTTCGTGTTTTATGTTTTATGACGGGTGCTCTCACCTGGTGGATGTCATGTTAGGAGGGAGTAGGGCCGACGACCCACCCTTTTAAATTGTGATATGATTGTGATATGATAGACACCTGCTTGCAGATGGATTTTGGTAGGGGTTTGGTAACATGGATGGTCCACACTACCAGTCTGGGCCTTTCCATGGGGACGGACGTTAAGTCTCCCGTTATGGTGTCGATGGGGAGTGGTGGTGGTTGAGACCCTGGACGGTTACCCCTACGGCATGACGATCCATATTCTTGTTTTGTATGCTTGCATGATGAGCATGGAGATGTGATTGTATGCCTGGGTGTGACGAAACTTAGAGGTTTGATATGAGTACTCATGATCTATTATACAAGTATATGGGAAACTCATGGGACCCACGTACCTTGGGGTGCCATGTTGTTATTGCATGCTCACTTATGTTAGATTATATCATGCTTTAAATTTATGAGATGCATGTTTTGTCATATATGATGTTATAAGATTTTATTGGCATTGCTTATTATCATTATATCGATCTACTTATTATTTTAGCAATGTTATTCGATTTTGTTCCATTGTCATTACATTAAATGTCTATGTACCTACCAAGCATTGCGTTATTGTTGCAATGCCTCAGATATTGAGAAAAAGACAGGACTAATGGGGAGTTAGACGAATAGTGATCAAGATGTCTCATTGGGAGGTATGTTCTGATTCCACATGGACTGTATATGTATATCTATCTTATTGGACTTGATTCTATTGTTGTAGGAATGTTTACTTGAAAATAAAAAATTATTTTGAGTCGATGGTTGACCCTCGGGGTTTTCTAGAAATGAAATTTGTTTGAAATTATTTTTTGCTATTTTGGTTTTGATAAAATTTGGGGTCCCACCTTTCAAAAAGTTTTATTAAAAAGTGCTAAAAAACTCGGGTCATCACACTAAGAGAATAGTAAGTGAGGCTAAACTTAAGGCATATGATGAGCTTTATAATATACTAGGAACATGAGAAGGTGAGAAAGTTGTGTTTAAACTTGCATAAGTAAGAGAACGGAAGGATAAAGACTTAGATCATGTTAAGTGCATTAGAAGTGATGATAAAAGGGTATTAGTCAAAGATGATGAGATCAAATAAGGGTGGGAAACATACTTTCAAAAATTGTTAAATGACAATGGCTCTAAGAATATAGGGATTGAAAATACTATAAATTTGAATAACATTGGATATTATAGATATGAATGTAGGATTAGAATACTTGAAGTGAAAGAGGCCTTGAAAAAGATGAAATCAAGAAAGGCCATGGGACCCAATGGTATACGAATAGAGGTTTGGAAGCATATGAGAGATATTAGGGTAGTTTGGTTGACCATGTTGTTTAACAAGATTATAAAATCAAAGAAAATGCATGATGAGTGGAGGAAAAGCTCTATTGTGCCAATTTATAAGAATAAAGGAGACATACAGAGCTGCACTAATTATTGAGGATCAAACTTATGTGCCACACTATGAAACTTTTTAGAAGAGTGATTGAGAAGAGGCTACGGCAAGAGACAAATGTATTGGAGAATCTGTTTGGTTTCATGCCTTGTTGCTTACTAAGACAATTGGTAGAGAAATATAGGGAGAGGAGGTAAGACCTCCATATGGTCTTTGTCAACTTAGAAAAAGCTTATGATAGAGTCCCTAGAGAGTTAATATGGAGGGTGTTGGGTGAGAAAGCGGTTTCGTGGGGGGTATATAGACTTAATTAAAGATGTAAGAGGTAGTGATAACAAATGTTAAGACCACTAGGAGCGAGACCGGTGATTTTCCTGTCATTATAGGATTGGACCAAGGATCAGCATTGAGCCCATACCCTTTCACATTGGTTATGGATGAGTTAGTAAAAGATCTACCCAAGGAGATTCCCTGGTGCATGCTATTTGCACATGATATGTCTTACTTGATGAGACAGGGGAGGGTATAAACACAAAGCTAGAGCTAGAGTTATGGAGAAAAGTATTAGAATCTAAAGGATTTAAAATCAGTTGAAAGAATACATAATATATGGAATGAAATTTTAACAAGGAGAGGAGTAGGAGTGGAACACCAGTCAAGATTGATAACCACAAAGTCCTTGTAAAAGACTACTTTTGGCACTTAAGATCAATAGTGGAGAGATTGAGAGGGAGGTTACCCAAAGAATCCAAGTGGGTTGGAATAAATGGAGATGTGCATCTGGAGTTTTGTGTGATCAGAGGGTGCCACTTAAACTAAAAGAAAAATTCTATTGAATGGCCATAGGGCTGGCCATGCTCTATGGATCAGAGTATTGGGCAGTTAAGGACATCATGCTCATTGGATGAGCGTCACAAAAATGAAGATGTAGAGATGGATGAGTGGTAAGACAAGAAAGGATAGAATTACGAATGAAAATATTAAAGGAAATTTAGGAGTAGCACCAATAGATAACAAGATGAGGGAGATTAGACTTATATGGTTTGGACATGTCCAAAGGAGACCAAAAATTACATCCATTAGAAGGAGTGAGGCAATGCAAGTAGTAGGCTCTAAAAGGCAAGGGGAAGCCCAAAAGAATGTGGATAGAAGTGGTGAGGAAATATTTAAAAACTTTGGGACTAAATGTAGCCATGGTAGTTAATAGAGAGGAATGGAGGAATAAGATTCATGTGGCCGACCCCTAATTGGGATAAGGTCTTGATGGTGATGATGTTTATCCATTGAGTTAGATTTGAGTCATTGGCAATCTTGTATAGTTCATCTTCAAGTGGTAGAACATAGGTATCATTTCAAATACTTGTTAGTCTTAACAATGCACTCTATGTAACAAGGTTCTGGGTAGGGCCTCTATATAATCTTTAGCTGTAGCTTTTGTTTTGTATATAACCATGGGGAGGGTTGTTCCCTCCAATTAGCAAATTTGCCTTCTACTGAAAAGAAAAAAAATAGAGGAAATCCACAAGTAGAGAAATGTTATTTCTGATAGTTGATTGTGGATATTATAGTTACATGGTTATGCTAAAAATAAAAAGCATATTCTCAAAGGAAATGATAAGATGATTTGAAGTGGATATTAGGAAGCATTCTCCTACTCTTGGAACCTAATGTTACATAATGTAATATGTCAATAGGAGAAAGAAGATGAGCACATGATTAGTTTGCAAGACAAATCAATTGAGTTTTGAAAATGACACAAACATCAAGCATCGAGAGAGAGATTATTGGGTGCTTCCATAGGTATGGGGAGGCACCTAATGACAGAATAAAAATTAGTGCACAAGCTCACTTTTAGGCATTTTTTCATTGATCCAAGACCTTCCCTAAGTTGTCCTTCTTTACATTGGTTAGTTATGAAACTCATATTCAATTGATATCCTTAAGGAATTAATTGTTGGGCCTACTTTGATATAAAATGGATGATGTATAACACTATAACACTAAAAACCACAATTTGCTTAAAATCATTCGTTCTAAAAAACAAATACCCTAAATTATCTATTAGATGTAAGCTTTTGGTACCTTAGCATTCTAATAAAGCACAAATCTGATGAATATTTTCAATAATAATAAATAAATAATGCCAAAATGTAGCACATGCCCCAAATTGCATGTCGTCATTCAATGGTTCCTCCACCTAGAGAAGCACCTAATAATTTCCACCTCCTTCCTCTCTCTCTCTCTCTCTCTCTCTGGGCTATTTATTGGCGAAGTTCAAAAGCAAACTGCATAAAAATTGTATAGTGTATAGAGATCTTGGGAGCAATTAGAAGATTAAGATTCTTGGATGAATGAGAATTTTAAGGCATGGACTACATATAATGAGTAAGAAAAGAGTAATAATCTAGGAGGCTAGCATTGATTAAATATATTTAAATTTGAAAATATTTTATCAAATTTGATTTTTGAAAATCAAGGTTGTGTCTTAAAATTCAAATGAATGGACATGTTTAGTTGGAGAAGTAAACTACCTAGTGAATGAGCATCTAGTGAAGAAATACTAGTGTAGGAAATAACCACCTCCAATTTCTATAAGAAAGAGTCATTCCCCTCATTTTTGAAGATAAGTTTTCTAAATTTTCTTATCTTTCTTTCTAGTGTTATTTTGCCAGATTGAAGCCTGTCTAATTAGAGTTTGAGGTAGGTCTTCAGAAGTTGCTTACGAAGCCCATATTAAGGCTTTTAGTAGCCCTAAGGTGGTTTGTCAAAGATCCCATAAGAATTCTCTTGTTTGAGAGAGTAGGGGAAAATAACACATTAAAGAAAGTGTACTTGATACATGCTCAAGCCATACTTGTCACCAATTTTCACTCTCTATCCAAAAAAGATTGTGCTAGGCACAATTTATGAGGTGAGTAAGAGGAGTGTGGGAAGATCACAACCGGTCAGTAAGAGATTGAATCTTTTATTATTCATTACCATTATCATTTTTTGCATAAGACATAAATTGATAGTCTAGTGCACTGCAAAAGTCATTTATGGCATGCAATATTCTTTCTTTTCTACACTTTATAGTGTGCCAAGGCATTAAGCATCATTTATCATCTTTTATTTGCTACTTTTTTGAAAAAATGAGCAACAAGCATGACTTAATAGCATTCTCAACAAGCCTCTTATATTAGACATGTTTTAAGTGGAGTGACTTTACAAACCTTACGTATAGTGACTTTACAACCTTTTCTACAATGGGATTTTTATTCTATTGTATTTATTTTGAAACTCCATGCTGCTTCTATGTTATACTTTTGGGTTGGAAAAAAACATCATGTGCAGTATGTATGTGGCCTATGAAAGCATGGAGATTTGACTATATGATATCTATTGTTTCATTTATAACTATTAAAGAAAAATAAAAAAGTTTTCTATTGTTTGGCAAGATTTTCTAGAGAACAAAATATCAATTGGATGTCCTATTCCTTTAGGCTGAAAGTAAAGGATTCATGCAAAATTTTGGTCTAAAAATCATTCTGATTGGATATCATGTGAGAGAGATCCAAAGAAAACAAGGAAAAACTTCTTAAAAAAGGGGTTGTATTATACTTAGTCAAAGTCGTTGGATTTTGACTTCCCAGAAGGCCATGGGGTGATGAATGGTAAGACCGACAACAATATCTATCTTAGAGGATTAGACCCTTTTGATTCATGACAAAGCATGACTGAGTTGTTGAGATCTAAGGGAACAAAGATGTGCTCATGAGAGCTTCAATATGACATTTTCTTGCAATATAGTCTCCATTCAGCCATCTAATGATAGTTGGTGGAATCATGGTCCACATATTGGCTAGTCGAGCTAGTGATAATGGTTGATGGATCATTGATAGCCCTCTATAGACATTGGTAAATTTAGCAAAAGTCATGTCTTTTGGCCATGGAGAGATGTCTATTGGAGAGAGAAGAATTACAAGCCTTCTATGCCCTTAGTGACTTACCATACCAATTGGCAATCTTACTCACTTATAGTGGTACTATAGACTAGTATAAAATCAAAACAAGTTCATTCGAGAATATTATTTCATATAACTCTCATTTTTATAAAAGTTTGATCTAAATCTTTAATATTTTTTTGTGAAATTAAAAGATGATCCCATGAGTTAATTATGATTTTTGGTGAGAATTTTCATGTATGGATTAGTGGTGCTCTAGTAATTTTAATTTTAATTGATTTTCTAATAAGGGCTCAAAACGAATAAAATGTATGTTTGAGGATATTTTAAAATCAAATTTTTACAAAATCTTAGAGGGTGATTTATTATGTCTTTATAAGTGTACAGAAAGGCTTTCTTTGGATAAAATATTATGGGAACCACACTTATCATTGATTTGGTTTAATTACCCTATCTGTACTTGTTAAATTGGAATATTATGAAATCTTACTACCACACAAGGGGCTTTTAAAGTCGGTTAAAAGTGATAATAGAAGTCGCTTAAGAAGCAACTTCTACCGAGCCGACTTGGAAAGTCGTCAACATTTAAAGTCACTTAGATAAAAGACTTTAAAGGTCACAAACTTTTAAAGTTGTTTTTTTTAACGACTTAAAAAGTCATACACTTCGCTTATATAAAAATGACTTCTAAAGCCATCAACTTTAGAATTCATTTACGGATAAGTGATTCAAAAGAATTTTATTTGGATGAACTTTTGAAGTTGCTTATATAAAAATGACTTCAAAAGTTAGTAATTTTAGAAGTCGTTTTCATATAAGCAACTTCAAAAGTAAAATCTTTATCATGACTTTTAAAGTCATTTTAGACAAAACGACTTAAACAAATTCTCATCTTTTAAAGTCATTTTTGAAAAAATGACTTCAAAAGTTTGAACATTTAAACTTGTTTTGTAAAAATTGACTTTAAATGTTTCAACTTTTAAAGCCATTTTGTGAAAAACAAGTTTTAAAGTTTGAACTTTTAAAGTCTTTTTTCCAAAAAAAACTTTAAAAATTTTATTTTATTTTTATTTTTCAAATTTGTTTGCTTGCTCCACCTCCTATATACAATGAATAACAAACACCTCATATTCAAACAATGATTATAAACATTAAAAAAACCTATTTACAAATAATGTTTACAAACAATGTTCATCCACTTCTTAATACACATTACCATGTATACATTAAAATACTTTAATCTCCACAGACATGAAAAACCAACAACCACTACAATGCATCCACATCTTAATTTATTGATACATTACCACCTGTGTATATATTGAATATCAAACATTTTATACACCTAATACTTTAAACAATCTTTACAAACATGAAAAACCAAACATCATATACACTAATAACTTTAGTCTTCATACACATTGCAAACCACCATCCACTACAATGCATCAACATCTTTCTTGATACACGACCACCTATGTATACATTGAATAACAAACATTCTATACACCTGATACAAACAATCTTTATAAACATGAAAAACCAAACATCTAATACAACATGCATCCACTTCTTTCTTGATACCCCAAATAGTTCTTAAAATAGAACACCTAATACATCCATAATGGCTACAAAACATTCATACTCATCATTAGCCATCCACATCTATCTTGAAAATTATTTATATAGGAAACTACAAAATATGCATTGTCTATGACATCCACATTCACTTCATTTGTAAATCCATATGCATTCTAAATAACCCTCTTATTCTTCATCTCATAAAAGTTATATAATTCAACTGCCACATATTCACTTCATGTCCAACTCCAAATTCGCTTCATCCATACTCATTTATTCCCACACTCCAAATTTTCAATCATTCATTGCTTGAAATATGAATATATATATATATATTTCAAAGAAAATAATAAAATCTAAAGGAACACACACAAGTCAATGAAAAAGATACTTTATCATGTATTTCAAGTTCATGTAGTTGCTCCAAGTAATGTAATTGAAACTCATTACATACTCAACCCATTCAATTCGTATTTCATCAAGATTTACTCTAGAGTAACTCTTCTTGTTTCCTCACTCGAAAAACATAGTAGCCTGAAACACAACATATTTAATTAAGTTAAAAAAATTTAGTTGAATCCATAAAAATTGTAGAAAAATATAAGATTATGTAGAATAAAAATTGTTCTACCTTTTTTAAATGGGAGACAGGTGTATAATTGAATATGAGGGTCCTTATGTACCTTAGGACATAATACCCACACTCCCAATCAGACTGTTGTTTAGAGCACTGTGCAATTAGGACAATAAAAAAGAACTTATAAATATCATTTGTAATAATGTAGGTTTAATTAGTGATAACTTAGAGCAATTAACTGTTTCATATACCTTGACATTCTTCCACAAGAGTTTTGGTGGCTGTAAAGTTTTGGTCACTGTAGTCCATTCAAACTATCTTATAAATTTAAATTTTAAATGCATTATAGATGAATAACAAATTACTTATCTACACGTAACACATGGAAAAAAAAATGCTTGCTTATTTATAATATCTATGAGGGGGGATGGATGTGCGCTCCACAAGAATAAAAAAAGAAAGCATGACCACCATGCACATTCAAAATGAGTAGCATCTAATGAGACCTACATAGACTGTTATATGAATTGTAGTGGAAGTTAACAATCCTAAGTAAAGAATAAATTGGAAAGAAAATAAGAAAATTAAAACTTACCCACTATTGTAGGGAATCATTAAACTTGTCCTTAAGAGTAGCAAAAGAAGCCTAGCAAAATATCTTGAATACACCTCTCAATTGGCCATTGCTTCGTCACTCCAGAAATGATGCCAGAGTCAAGGAATTGGTAAAGTGTACCCTCACCCTCAAAAAGGCTAGTAGCATCATTCGAGAAGCTACATAAAAGAAATAATTGTTACATATACCATTAAAATATGAAATGTAATTAAATTCCAAATGATTTACAAGCAAGTATGTGCATATACCCCATGTAGGAGACAATGTGAGGGCATTTGAGCTAATCTCATAGGCAAACTCATAATAGGTCCTCTGCCATAAGTGGCACTTCAATAACATCCTCAGCAAGCACTCCCCAATTGATTTGTACATGATTGATTGCCATATTTTTGTTGATGAGGGTTCAGGGTTCCATAAATTAACCTTCGGGATTGAGG
The DNA here is from genome assembly GCA_035236585.1 of Warburgia ugandensis. Lineage (NCBI taxonomy): Eukaryota > Viridiplantae > Streptophyta > Magnoliopsida > Canellales > Canellaceae > Warburgia > Warburgia ugandensis. Next base: position 34,543,244 of record CP141129.1, on the reverse strand, counting down.
CATGTTAGGTGGGACTTCCACATACTCTTGGGTCAGCTTCTATAAAAGATGTAAAAATTTTCAGCTCAATAATATTAATCTATGATGAGGGCCTAATTTATGATGAAAGAAAAACCAAAGATATATACAAGTACTTATTCCACTGGTACAACAGTGAAAGGTGACACTAGAATGGCAGCCGATCTTGGTGCCCCATTTTGTTGCTGATTAACCATATAGAGTTATTAAATAATTAAGTAAGGTCTTTAGCCAAAAATTATTAATGAGGAAGGTAAAATAATAAGATACATACCGTGGACTCTATGGGAATGACTAGTGCCTCTAGCCAAGCGACATGATATGCAACTGCCTCCACAACGGTTATAATATTTTCCATTTCTAATGGGAATGGTAAGTAAGCATTAGCATTCAAAGCCATGGTAATTGACACCAGCTTAGTATGTAGTGGCATACTAATTCCATGCAAAACATTTGATTCATGCTCATAGTATGACCCAACTACCACAATATTTTGATGAGAATCCAAGGCCAGTAGGCATTGACCCACCTACAAATCAAATATGCAATAGAGAGGTTAAGATATAGAATTGTTATAAAAGGATAATGAAAATTTATAGTTTTATCAATGTATATACCTCTTGGGCAGGAATTTCCTTTTTGAGGGGAGGTGGATGTCCTTCATTATTTCTTCAATTGGGGAATTGCAGCTCACATGTGATGGAGGTATAGTAGGGTGTGTATTATGAGCAGGGGTGGAGTAACAATAATCAAACCTCCCTCACACATCTATCTAAATATATTAAACTTTAAGCACTATTGCTTAAAGTTCCTGTAGTAGCACTTGCTTGGGTAAGAAAGTACTGCAAAATTTAATTAGAAAGACATGATCAATTCATCTAATTAATTGTAAAAAATTTATAGACAGGTGGAACCACTTACCATACGCAAAGCAATTTGTGCAGTAGTTTCATCTGCAAACTTGTTGCCATTATAGCCCACTGAATGCACCGTCTTCTAGGGGATGGAACAATTAATGGGTTCTGTAGTCCTAGCCTTTTTTTTGTTGTCAAGCAAAGGTACTATAGTTAGAGAACATGTATATAACTATAGTAGCATTAAATTGAATGGGATAAATTGTCATAGATGCTTACTTAGCACTCTTATAAAGGAGTGTATCCCATCCTAGATAAGTGGTGGTGCATATTTGTTTCATGCACCTTTCTTCCCCTTGCACTCTTTTCCTACACATTTTTACATGTTTGATCAAGTGCAATAATTGAACGTTACATGTAATTAAAAGAATGAAGCATCGTTTCTACACAAACCTCAAACTCGATAGAGGTGTAATTCTGTACAAATGCATACCAAGCCTCCTGGTCAATGACATCAAAGTAAATGGAAGGCACTGCATACAACCTTGATGGATCATTGAAATTTGGAGCTATGTAACTATAAACAAGGTAGTTCTTCCATTTTCTCCATTGCTCACCTGCCCCTTGTAAAGCATATATCTTCTTGTCATCCGGCACATCAATGGCAGACTGCAAATTGAACACATCAAATTACTATATTTGAAAAATAAGCAAAGTTATAATGCAAATAATACATGTACTTAATGTTTACATACCTTCACCATTTCCCATATTGAATCTTTTGTTGAGGATGGCACATGTCTCCAATCCTAAAATGTGATAGGAACGGTGCTTCTTACTGTAGAGTAGAGGAAACTACTATAAGTAGGTGCACTCTCATCAATCTATTGCCCTCTACTATTCTATTGGATAATCTTTAATTCCCTTCAACTTTCTCTTGATAACCTTTTCCATTGTTGTTCACCCTCTACCCGTTCCTTTTGGAGTAGTGCTCATGTTGGCCTCTTGTTCATGCTCTTTAATGCAGTTGTAATCTTCAGTTTGATGTTCTTCTCATTCCAAACTGATGTCACTAATAAACATAGTTTAAGGAAAAAAATATTGTGGAAACACTCCATCCATTCATATAACATACAATATCTAACATGTAAGAGACTAACCTCAAGGAAAATAGATAAAGGATGCATGAAAAGTGTTTGCTTGATTTCTTAATAACCACTTTATCTTTTTAGATAGTTTAGTTACTATTTTGGTTAGATCCTATGTTAGTAAACTTTTAATCCACACATTTCAGCCATTTTCTTACTCATGAACCATGCGCACAACTCCATAGGTCATGCACATGGTGATTGGGTGGTTATCTTTTAGTGGTTTATTGTTCCATTGTTTCATGATAGTTTTGCATTACTTGTTTAATTATTTGCATATGGTTTAGCTTTATAATGATTCTTTGTTTGGTTTTAGAATGTTTTATTTTTAGAAAGTTTTAGGATTAGGAAAGTGTTAGTTTAGGAAAGTTTTATTTTTAGCAGGTTTCCTTAATTAAAGCTTCCTAGAATCATTCATTTTAGTTTAGCATTATTTTTTAATTTAATGCATGTTAGTTACGAAAGTTTCTAATTCCATTGGAAATCTTTAATTTTAGAAAGTTTCCTTTAGCTCATGTGTTTGATTTTTTGCATGTTTCTCATTCCATGTTGTTTAAATTCCATGTTTATCAAAGCAAACTATCTTTAGCTAAGCCAAGAAACTTAAATAAGATCAAATCAATTGGAAATTTCTTGAGATTCCCCATGGGATAGACCTCTCTCACATGTAATTATTACCTTGATTTGCATGCTTGCGAGTAATCTTAAAGTTACACCACCTAGCCTAAGAGAGATTGGTTTTGATTTAACTAGGAAAGCAAATAACATGATAGTTTAACATTACTTGTTTAGTTATTTTCATAATAGTTTAGTTTTAAAACTTTGCTTTGTTTTGTTTTAGAATGTTTTATTTTTAGAAAGTTTTAGTATTAGGAAAGTTTCAATTTTTGGCAAGTTTCCTTAATTAAAGCTTCTTAGATTCATTCATTTTAGTTTAGCATTATTATTATTTATTTAATCTATGTTAGTTAGGAAATTTTCTAATACCATTGGAAATATTTATTTTTAAAAAGTTTCCTTTGGCTCATGTATCTAATTTTATGCATGTTTGTCATTCCATGTTTATCAAAATAATCTTTCTTTAGCTGAGCTAAGCAACTTAAATAGGATCAAATCAACTGAAAATTCCTTAAGATTCCTCAAGAGATTGACCTCTCTCACATGCAATTATTACTTTGATTTGTGAGATTGCAAATAATTTTAAATCTACACCACCTTGCCTAAGAGAGATTGGTTTTGATTTAACTAGGAAAGCAAATAACATGAAAATGAAAACATGCAATGGAGTTGCTAGATGTTATTACCAGACATGCATGTTAAGAAACAAAAGAAAAGAGGGAGCAATCAAGCACCTATAAAATCGCGCTTGTAAACTTTGATTCCTCTGCATGAATACCTCCAATGCTAGGGTTTGCACACGAATAACTTAATTCTACAGAAAACAATGAAAATTGGTCATGTAAATTAATCAATAAACAACAGGAACCCATGCCCCCAGTCCCTCGCCAAAACACAGTTCCCCACCCTTGCCCACCACCATGCCAAAACCCAACTCCCCTCCTCCCCTATGCCCCCTACCCCCTGCCCCCACCCACCCACCCACGCACCCAAATCCCTCCTCCCCCGGTCCAGCTCCCTCCTCACCCCCAACCCCCCAAGCTATGCAAACCCTCTCACCCCACTCCTCGAACCGCAACCCTCCGAGCTCCTTCCCACTGCCCACCCCCTCCCTTTCCACCACCCACCAGCCCCCAACCCCCCGCAAGCTCCTTCCCACCGCCTACCCAACCCAGCTCCTTTCCACTACTTGTCCACCCGAACCCTCCTTCCCCTCTCTGCTTAGCCCGCTTGAACCCATCAAACCTCCCCCCTCCCTCCTCCAACGCCCATCCCACTACTGACCAGCTATAGGTATGTACCACCCCTCTTCTCTCCTCTCCTTCCTTGTCTCTCTTCTTCTCTTCTCTCCCTCGATTTTTCTTTGTGTAAGTCGAGGATGGCCAAAAGTCTATTTTGGGGTTTAAATATGGGTAGATAAAGAAGTCATTTTATATGTAAAATGACTTTAAAAGTATACACTTTTTTTTTATAATTTTTTATTCAAAAAAATATATATACACCTTTTATGTTAGTACTTCACCATATCTAACAAGTAATACACAATGAAACAGATTTTTTTTATGATAATCAATATTGATTCATGGGTTCAGGGTAAGGTTTTAGGGTATGTACATAAGTGTTTAGGGTTCATGGTTCAAGTGTTTAGGTAACAATGTTGAGCCAAGGTTAGGTTAAGGGCTCAGAGTTAAGGTTTAGAGTAAGGGGTCAGGGTACATACATAAGTGTTTAGGGTTTAAGTGTTCAGGGTTAAGGTTTAGCTAGGGTTCGTGCATGGATGATCTACAATTAATTAATTTCAAATGAATATATGTATTTGATTGACACTAAGATTGATCCAAAGTTTACTTGCACTACAAAATATTGTAGAAACACTCCTAAAGAACTAAAAATATGTGATAACCAAAGAAGTACAAAAACTATACTAATATGTCCATTTCCTAAAGAACTAAAAATATGTCCATTTCCTAACCTGTATGTGTTAGAGTGGTTCTTATATTAATCTTAATTTTCTTGACATCAAATTCATATAATTCAAACATTTGTAAATTATTTTTTAACAATCAAAGATGTTAAATAATTAATACGGTAAATTTAGGAGGTCTATCTCTTTAATTTGTCAACACATTGTTATACATAAAGAGTGTAGACTTTTAAAGTTGTTTATATGTAAACAACTTTAGAAGTGTACACATTTAAAGTTGTTTATAGATAAATGACTTTAAAATTATTCACTTTTTTATAATTTTTATTCAAAATATATACACCTTTTATGTTAGTGCTTCACAATATCTAAAAATTAAATACACAATTAAATTGCATTTTTCTGATAGTCAACATTGATTCATGCATTCTTTGTATGCACGCACACATGCACACACATATAGTTTACTATCAATATTCCATTAGCCCATGACAAAAGCTGAGCTAAAAATTATTAACATGAAATTATATATATTACAACTAACTAATATACATATTCCACATACCCTAAAATATATATTGTTTTCAAACCCAAGCACCTTCCTCACCATTGTCACACATATAATCGTCATTCTCACCAAGTAATGCTTCAATTAATGGGATTGTTTTGGTAATAGAAGGGTAATTTATTTCAACATCTCCTAGATCATCTTCATCATAAAATTTCCTCAGACAGGAAGATAAAATAACTGACCATCTCTTATCACGTTCATCTTGTACGTAAAATATTTATTTTATTTGAGATGTCAAAATAAATTGATGATTTTTATAGCTGATCCTATTGAGTTCAACCAATGTTAATCCAAGGGCATTAGTTTTGATGCTATTATGTTCCACCAAATCACACTTAAACAGAACCACAGTTCTGAAAGTATAATCCAAGGCCTAAATCTCTCTTATAGTCGGTAATAAATATCATTCGCCACTATTAGCCTGTTATCCTTTGAACTTGAAAAGAATGTAGCATTGGCAACTAAGCTAACTCCACTATTCTATTACACTCTTGATTTATCACGATCTTTCATGTAAAAATGGTAACCATTGATAGAATATTCAGCATATTTTATTACTTCTAGTAGTGGTCCCATCGCCATCCAACCCAACGTTTCTAATATACCCTTGCTTACTACTTCTCATTGATCTCGAATCTGTGTATATTAAGTAGGCTTACATAAGATTAATGTATACATACATGCATATATATAATGTAGTCTTTTAACTTAAGTGAGCTTTCTTTCATTTTACCTTTTTACGCAGCCAATTATTGAAAGTACTACAATGCTCAAATTGTATCCACTTTGGTTTCTTTACGTAACTTGAATTTTTTTCCTTGAGTACATCCATGTGTTCGTTGTGTACACATACACAAATTAATAAAGTAATCATGAAAAATATAATTAATCATCAACAATTAAATTTTACATAAGTGCATGCATGTACGATCAACTTACTCAATGTAAGGTTGGACTTCATCAACATTTCAAAATACATAAAGATGCACCTAGTCTTGTTCTTTGTAGTCAACTGTCAATACATGACCACTCAATAGAGGTTCACCAACCCTTAGATCATGAAATGCAACTGATTGTTTCTTTCTTGGGATTCTAATGGTCTCCACTCTTACTAAGTACTCTATGCAAAACTCCATTGCTTCCTCTGCAATATAATATTCAAGTATACAATCCTCTGGTCGATTGTGATTACGTACATATCCTTTTAAAATTTTCATGTACCTCTTAAATGGATACATCCACCACAAGTAAACTGGCCCATAGAGTCTTACCTCATTAATGAAGTGCATTGTTAAGTGTATTATGATGTCAAAGAAGGATAGTGGGAAGATTGTCTCAAGCTCACATAAAATTATTACTAGATGATCTTGAATTTCTTGTAATTTTAAAATATCAACCACCTTCTTGCATAAAGCATTAAAGAAGTAGCAGAATTTTATAATAGCTCCCCTAACTTTGTTTAGTAATACATAATGTATTGCTACTAGCAGTAGTTGTTGCATCAATGCATGACAATCATGGGACTTCATCCCCAACAATTTTAGCTCTTCCATGGAAATAATGGTTTTAAAGTTTGAAGAGTAGTCGTCTGGGACTTTGAGCTTGAACAAAGTTTTACACATTATTCTCCTCTACTCTCTATCGAGAGTATAACTTTCCTTATACAGGTATGTTCCTTGTCTACCCATATCCTCTAGGTGTAACCTCCTCTTCAAAACCATGTTTATAAGATCCTTTTGAGTTGCAAGTCCATTCTTTATTTTTCCTATGATAAAAAGCAAGGTACTAGTCAAGCTTTCACATACATTCTTTTCAATGTGCATGACATCAAACACATGGCTCATATGCAGTGATATCTAGTATGGTACATGACAAATATTGATTTGTTTTTCCAATAACTTCTACAATTATTTTCATTGACACGTTTATTTGATTTCTTTATATTCTTTCCCCGCAAGACATTAATATTTTCAACATGCTCCAATACCTCATGTCCTGTCAACTTCTTTAGAGGTGTCCTTGTCTCTACACTCCCATTAAATTCTCCCTTCTAAAAATGATATGGATGGTCTCTGCGCAACCATCATATATGCTTAAGGAATGCCATTTTCCTACCATGTTTAATTTGTACAGCACATGTTTAATCACTATAGATAGTACAAGCATTGTATCCCTTCACAGTGCATCCAGACAAATTACTGTATGCAGGAAAGTCACTTATTGTCCACAACAATATAACCTTTAGGGTGAATGACTCTTTCCTGTATGTGTCATATGCTTCAACGCCTACCTCCCATAATGTCTCAGGATCATCAATCAAGGGAGACAAGTACATGTCAATGTCACTCCCTGGTTGCTTTGGACCCGATATCAACATAGTTAGCATCATGAACTTCCTCTTCATACATGGAGATGGTGGAAGGTTGTAACAAACTAATATAATGGGCCAACAATTATACTTGCTACTCATAGAACCATGTGGATTAATCTACTCTATGGGTAATTCTAGTAGTAATTTTCTAGGTTTTTACCAAAATTAGGCCCTATGAAGTTTATGCGTTTCCATGTCGGGCTATCTGGTGAATGGCGTGAAAAGCTATCAACTACTTTGTCATTGGCATGCCACACTAATTTCTTCACTATTTCTATTATACGAAACATTCTTTTGAACCTTGGAATAGGAGGGAAGAACCATAAAACCTTTACAAGAATGCCTGTAACTATCTCAGTTGAATTCTTCTTTAACTTCCATCTTGGCTATCCACAAGTTGGACATGTAGTTTTATCCTTAGTGCTCCTTCCTATACAAGGTTAAATCATTGGGAACACATGTATCTTCTCATACTTCAACCTTAGTGCAACCATGGTTTTCTTTGCCTCTCAGGTGGACCTCACTAATTTATTATCCTTTGATAGCATCCTTGATCCTCGAATGTAACATAAAATTGTTCAAGGTCATCCTGAAAGTCATCATATGCATCTCAAAACATTAGTACAGCTGTACTACTGTCTCTAACACTTCCTACAATATCTTGATCATATATTGCAAGCCTTGTCGAGGGCCTATGCGAAAGTTCTTCTTCATGCCAAATCCATGGGTGATAGCTTTCATCAATTCTATTAAAGCACAAGTGTTCTCTCAACACCCCTATAGGTACTTATTTCAAGTTTCCACATTTTGAGGCTGAACAATGAATGCAATTACGATCAATACCTGACCTAAGTGCAAACTCTATGAAATTTTCTGTAACCTCCTCATATTCTTTCAATGTTCTTGTCATAGTCATCCAAGCACATTTGTCCATTATCACAAAAAGTTGAAGCAAATTTATGTGGAAACTTGTAAGACATGAAAAGATTAGTTTAGGAATTTTACTAAATATTAGATATACATGAATTAGAAGTATTGAACATAACTACATTTCATGGAAATTTTCAACTAACAACGAAAATAAAAAGAATTATGATAGACACATTCAAGAATGAAATCAACTTTCAAAAGAATAAGTTCTAACCCATAACCTTGTAAAAATTCTTCAAATATGTATAATACATATGAGATAAACATAGAGATACTAACCAACACTCAAAAATCGATATTAACCCCAAATTTGTGAATGTAACTCCAATTCATAGGTAGGATTTGCTTCATAGTAGGGAAATAGAAGTTTGGTTTAGTTTTTGTGCACAGAGAATAAACACAAAGCAAAAAGGCAAGGTCGAAGTTGACAAAAATAATTGTTAAAACAAAAGTACAATTGAAGTCATTTGCAGAAAAAATGACTTTAAAATTTCTTACATTTAAAGTCTTTTTTTAATAAAAATGACTTTAAATGTATGCACTTTTAAAGTCATTTGTCATAAACAACTTTAATAATTTTTAAATTTTCACATGAAATACATATTTATTTACCTTTTGTACATACCATATTTACATAAATACACAATGAAACTGATTTTACAAACACAATCATATATAATACATACATACATACATACATACATACATATATATATATATAAACAAATACATCAACAAAGAAATCAAATTATTTTTTGATTACATCCAATGTTACATATTATTAGATCTTATCAAACCAACATCAATCAGCCAATATGCTCTTTTTCATCAAAATTGGCCAAAAGTTGATGATATAACCACCACTCTTCATCAAACCCTAAATTTGGGTGAGAATCACAAATTGTATTGTTCTCCCTTTCTCCGATAGTGAGGCTTGAGAGAGAAGTAGTAGTCATTTTCAATGAAATCATACAATTTTGGAAAAATTAGGATGGTCCTTTAACCCCATGATATGTAGTGTGAAAACCCACATGATCTACAAAATAAAAACACAAAAAAGTTAGTAACAAGAAAAGAATTCATGTGATTTAAAAGAAGTTATGGTTTACTTACAGTTTTTCCATGACACAAATAATCAAAATATAAAAATGAAAAGTAAGAAGGAAAAAAGATAGAAGCATAAGGCTCAAAGACAAAGTCTTCATGCCAAAACTATGAGAAGAAGAAGATAAAGAAAAAAAGTGGTACTTTGATAGCTATTTATAAATCAACGAAGACTTTAAAAGTCGTTTAGTTTGAAAATATTAAACTTTTGGAGTCGCTTAGCACTAAACGACATTAATTGTGAGGGAATTTTAAAGTCATTTATATATAAACGACTTTAAAAATCCATTCTCACTAAATAAAATATTCCTACCAAATTTATCACGATCCTTTTCAAGTAGCTTCCTTAAAATGACTTCAAAAGTTATGTATTTTTAAAGTTGTTTCTATGAAAACAACTTTAAAAGTTTTTCTCGAGAAAAATTCCCTTCTCGTGCCAATTTTTTAGAGTCGCTTACGCTTAAATGACTTCTTAAGTATATATATTTAAATTTTTTTATTTTCAAATAACTTGTAAAATATTTTTAAAGTTGGTAGCCATATAAGTGACTTTTTTATGCTGAATTTAAAACCCTTCTGTGTAGTAGTGTCTTATATGCAATGACTTGCGCATATGGTGGGCCTATCAAGTGTCCACAATCATGAAATACAATTTTCAAAGGGATTTATAGAATTCAATTATTCTAAAAGTTTTCAAGGCATAATAATGAGTATATTTCATGTTGGTAGAATGTTATACCATAAATAAGATGCATGTTTTATTTCATTTTAATATTTGAAGATATTATGATCTTTTCATAGTGGCCCATTTTACATATTTATGATTATATCTATGCACATGACATGTTTTCTTGATCTTATGAATGGAAGAGTTGAAAATGTGGATACCATTTAGGTGTAAAAGTATACAACAAATAGTGGGGTCTAGCAAAATACCTTGTAAGGTCAAAGTATCAACTATTGATATTGCAAGGATGACTTAAGTGATATATTAATTGCATTCACAATTTAGATAATTCCAAAAATGGAATATTCACTCGAAAACCATTGCATGAAAAGTCATTAGGAGAGAGTCCTACGTTATTCTGTATAAATAAAAATGCTTAGTTTACTAGATGGTGATACTAAGTGATGAGAATCACTATCATACGGGTGTTAATTTACCCTAAGTATAGCAGTTGGCTACAACTAGAAGAGGGAATAAGTGGTGTACTATGTATGAGGTCTAGACACACAAGTCTAAGTGTCATGCATTGAGTTTTATGAACCATATTTAGAAAAGATAAAGGATATTTATAAAGGATGGATCTCTTGTTTAAAAATTCCTTTGTCAAAACCTTATTTTTTCTTTAAAAGTTGTTTCCAAAACCCATGAGGCATACACTTATTTTAAAACTAACTTGCGTCCGAGTCCATATCTGTTTTATTTTTTCAAAACATTACCTAGGAGTAGTCATGACAAACCATCCAACTTTAATTATGAAATATTTAATGTAAATGTCTATGAAAGTCAATTGCACTTATGTGCTTTACAATCCAATAACCTAAAATGTTCTTACAAAAAAAAAGATAATTCAAGTGTAATAGAGTTTAATAACATAAATCACACATGAAAATAATGATATAAATATATCAACTAAGCATACTCTGGTGCCCAAGGAAGTCTTATTAGACTTACATTAACACATTTGTCAAGCATCACGAGTACTCATATGGTTCATCCATAGAACTAATCATATCACTCCTTAAGGAGTACCATCTAAAGATAAATCACATTAGGACCACTATGCTCACGCTAGCTCTGCTGCCAGATGTGCCACCCTAGTATCCTAGGGGGACTCCCACTTGTGACCTCATAGGTCTATAGGCTACTTGATAAATATTCAATTTTGTATAAAAAGTATCCAATTAGTAGTCCATGTATTATAAATAATAGTGGATTGTCTTATAAGTTTACCAAAATTCATAACACATGCACTACTGAGCTAATAAATCAAAAGTTTGATATTTTAAAGGTTTAGAAGCTAAGCTAGAGTAAGTACATGATTTGTCATAATTTTCTAGGTATGAATTAAGGTTTTTAATCTTTTACAGGTATTGAAAAGATGATCAAACAGCCAAGATTGTTTAAGATGTGAATTAAGGATCAAGATCAAATTAAAGAGCTTGGGCCTAAATTTCAACATTCCAAAGATCAAGCAAGGGTCAAGATCTTCCTAAGGCAAGAAAATGAAGTTCAAAGAAGTAATGGAAAGAATAAAAGGTGATTTGAAATGAGCCCATGTAAAAGTCCATGCAATTCCATCACTTTTGCATGAAGTAGAGCCATGAGAGCCACTTAAGCCATCAAGGAAAGCTAGCCGAAGCCAAAGATGTAAGCAAGAGCCAAGCCATTGATGCGATCAAAGTGAGACACTAAGACACCTTAGCCATGCCACATGGAGCCAAGCAATAGGAGGATTTTTCAAGCATATCCTATGTTAAAATCGTGAATTTCAAGGGACAATTAGCAAGTATGTCTTGGAGATTATCACATGGTAAGATATACATGTATAGGTGGACCACTCTAGAGAGAAACCATCTCCATTCCCCATCTTTCTCTTTCAATTTTCCTCTCTTTCTCTCCACCCTAATTAGGGTTTTACACACATGGACAAAAGAAGGGGGAGATGCACCTCCTAAAAAGGTGGTGACTCCCATCTTACTCTGCCAAGATCTCCATGCCACCCCACCTTCTAAATCTAATTGCATAACTTCCATTCTTATCTCTTACCTAAATTCCAATAGTTATCACCTATTTCCTCTTTGATTAGGTTAGAATCTTATCAAAATAGAAACCAAAACATCTATAAACCACCCAAAAGGATTCCACATGAAGGACATAATGTTGGAGATGCCTCTTTTTCTTAAGAAAGTAGTGCCTCCATCAAAGGGTGTTCATAGGATTTTGATGTATTGTCTTGGGCTGTTTCTCACTTGTGTTCCACACCTCCTTCAAGCTTCTTTCTCTTTGGTTTCAAGATTTTCTAGGTTAGTCTTCATTATTTGTTTCCTTATTGCTCTCCTTGTTCTTTGCTTTTATTGAGACCTTTCTTTTGTTGAATTCGTTCCCATCATCTTGTTCTCTTTCTCTTGATTTTCTCTCTTGGGTTTCACACCCATGAAATCTTGGAAGTATGTGGTGATCATTAGATTGTGTTGAAGAAGGTTTAAACATTGATTTGAACTAAATTTTTGTCTTTGAAGAGTGCACATCCTTTTGTTTCTAATCACATGCACATGCATAACTTTCTATTATAATTTTCACTTCAATGAATCCATTTAGTTGATGAGCAATTCCTTCACTTGACTCTAGTATTAAATTTCTTTTAATTTTGATTGTTATGATCCTTGAATATAATGCACTATGTCTCTTTTCATGTCCTGAGTGCATTCAAGCTTTATGCACACAATTTAGAATAGCTTTCACTTCATGAATCATGCGCATTTTCTATATGTCCATGCACCTTATTTGTTTAGTTTCTTAGGAACCCATTTTGTATTTTAGATAGTTTAGTAATTTCTTTGTTAAGATTGCATGTGAACTCCAAATACCATTTATATTTTCCATTACAAGTTCCATGCACACACCTCCATGTGTCATGCACATGGTGTTTTGAGTTTTGTTCCTTAGTTCATTGCTTGTCCCTTACTTTAAGTCTTGTTTAGATTTCCTTGCTTTAGTAATTTGCATCTTAGATTAGCTTAGAAAGATTCTAAGGTTAGTTTTTATAATGTGTTATTTTAGAAAGTTTTCATTTCACTTAGTTTTTAATTCCATGCATGTTTCAAATTCCTTATTGTTTACATTCTTAGTTTAATCATATCAATCTCTCTTTGGTTAGGGTAAGTGATTTAAAGAACAAATCTATGAGTTTTCATGTGAGGTCAACCTCACTCACGTACAACTATTATATTGATTCATGTGCTTGTAAGTAATTTAAAGCTACACTAAGTTTTTAGTATTGTTGCTAGGAAATAATAATGGATTTGTAGTTGATTTTTTTTTTTTTTTAGTGTTTATCTTTAGTCATAGATCTAGATTGCATGAGATTAGGGTTATGCATTCATATTTTCATATTTTGGAAATTCCTTAGAAATTGATATATTTCTTTGTTTTTGTCCAAGGAAAATTTGGCAAAAAGGAGTGGTGGCGATCTTGTGTGCCAAAGCTTCATCATATTAGTTAGGATTTTATTGCTTTTCTAGATTAGGGTTTTCTATTTTTGAGAGGATTTGAAGCAAGGCCTCATTGTAATCTTAATTTTAATTATTTATTTTAAATGGGTTGTGTAAGTTACATTTTGGATGATAGTGTAATTCATATAGTTCAGGGTCAATTATTGTAACATGTTGCATATTATTTAGAGTTGTTACATTAGTTTGCAACTATTTAATGTAAGTTAGCCTGAGCTCGATTATAACTAAGGCACAGGCTGTCTGGTTATAGTGCCTTATCTATTAAATTGTGGACCCTTTATTAGATAACATATATGTAGGCATTAGTTTACTTTTCCTTGTATTGCATTGCATATTTATTGCTTTATGGTAAATGTTCACATTGACAGTAAGGGCCCCACAGGAACCCTCATAAGATAAGAACTAGATTTTATTGTCAGATCCTTAGTTCATCTAGGTAATCAATTTAATTCTTTATATGTTTGAGATCTTAGCCCTTAAAGCTTAATTTAAAATCAAGTAGCAACAAACATAGGGTTTCAAGCTTGTAGGATCCTCTTTGAAGGAGTAGATATGTTGTAACTTTAGTGGCTTCTGAGAATCATGGTTATAATGGGCATGCAAAATTCAAGTAATTTTCTCACACCTTTTGTTGACATTTGTTGAGGTTTAAAAGCCTCCTTACATGAGAATTGTATTAACCACTTTAAAGCAAAACATAGTTAGCAAGTTGTAGTGGAGCCTATATAAAATGACGTGCTATCTAGATCTAAGTTTAAAAGCTATCACCCTACACATTAATAAAGATTATCAATAGCTCACTAATGGACCAATAGAATTCATTATGCATTATTTAGAGTTTGGAGTTGCATATAATTAGGTTGCATCATATAGATAGGATTTCATCTTAGTACATGCAAGGTTGTCAATCTCGGAACATAAACATTTCATCTTAAGATTGAACGTACCCATAGATAAGGGGTGAGAAATCAATTTTTTAAACTCATGGTAGACCCACTAATTGTAGTTAAGTACAAGGCCACTAAAAACTTCTATGTGCCACTTTCAATTGAATACTCCATCATGCAACACATTACAACCTACCAATGCAAACCATTTTGAGCTTAAACCTTGAGTCATTCAGTTACTTTGAACATATTACGATCGAGGGAGAGAGGACATATCAAGGAATTCCTTGATTTTTGTTCTATATTCAAGTTTTGAAATGTGTCAGATGATTCTATTAGACCTAAGCTATTTCCCTTCTCATTGAAAGATAAGGCCAAATCATGACTGAATTCTTTAGAGGTTTGTTCCATTGCCACATGGAACCAATTGTCTAAAAAGTTTATGAGCAAATATTTCCCCTGTACATAAAACCAATGCCCTTCGTAGCAAGAAAATAACCTTCTAGCAAAGAAAAGATGAACAATATTATGAGTGTTGGGAAAGGTGAAATCAATTGCTACAAAAGTGTCCCCATCATGTTTTTGAAAAATGGCAACAAGTTTAGTACTTTTATGAGGACTTATACCTCAAAATAGATGGATGGTAGATGTAGCCAATGGAGGGGCCCTCATGATGAAAGTGACATAGAGGTTTAGCTGAAAATTACCTATAATGGGATGATTCAAATAGAAGTTGTAAAAACTCCCAACCTCAAAAGAGCATGGGCCTTTATGAAATAGGAGTGACCACAGATGTATCTTATAGGCTTGACTCTTTGGAGGGATGAATGAACAAGTTCGAAAGTATGTTCTAGAGGATTGAAGCCTACATGGCTGGAAATGCATCCACAAAACCTCCACTGAAGGTTTGTTCCATTTGTTCTAGCCCAAAACACTTAACCTTAGCTTGTCTATCTAATAGGTTGTACATTGAATATCTTTTAGAACAAGCAAATGCATTGAATGCATATCGTAACCTTAAGAATAATTTGCATTCTAAAGCTTGTAATCCAGGATGGGTCAGGCATCTTAACTTTTCATGGTCTAAAAACAATCACCAAAAAGGTCCATCTATGAACCCCTCTGCACAAAACTTTCTTAGAACTTTAGTTCCCCAACAACTGCCTAGTTTTTTAGCTTTCGTAGCAACTAAAGAAGCCATCATTAGAGGACAATATGCAAATAGTTGTAAAACAAAATGAGGAGCTTCAATGTCCTAAAAACTACTAGAATGAAAGTAGATAAGCTACGAATGTCAATTCTCAAGATATTGCCAAACTAGACATGCAAATGAGCCAGTTATTTGTTGCACTTAGCGATAGAGGAAAAGGATAATTTTCCAGTCAGGCAATTCCAACCCCTAGGGAATAGTTTGAAATAGGGTCCAATTCAAATCCTGTAGACCACAGAGCAAGCAAAGTTGATAACTACCCTTAGGAGTGGCCATTAGGTTGATAATATATTAGGGCAAACATAGGTGAACTTAGAGGAGAACAAACGAGCTACAATTAAGGAGAAAGAAAAAAGATAGAAATCTCTAGCTCCATCTAAACCTATAGTGGAGGCACTTTATGTACCTAAAGCCCCATTCCCTCTAACTTATAAAGGCAAAGAAAGGAGCTCATATCCTTGAGATAATTGATGTGTTTAAACATGTGCAAATTAATATCCTATTGCTCAATGCTATTAAAGACTTTCCTGCTTATGTCAAATTTCTCAAAAAGCTCTAGACACAAAAGTACAAACTTAATGTGCACAAGAAAGCCTTCCCCACCGAGCAAGTGAACTCTTTGATCCAGCACCAGAACCCTCCCAAGTTTATAAATCTATGTTGTCCTACTACCTCTTGTGTTATTGGAGACCATGTCATTGATAGGAAACTACTAGATCTGGGTATTAGTGTAAACTTGTTGCCATACTCTATCTATGAGTAACTTGGGCTCGGTGACCATAAGCCAACCAATCAGTTAGTAGATAGATCAATAAAAATTTCACAAGTTATGGTTTAGTATAGGTGGACCTATTTTACCTCCCTGTAGATTTTATTATCCTAGATACCTGACCTTTATCAGACCTCAATAGTTAGATCCCAGTAATTCTTGGATGTCCATTCTTGGCACCGTCCAATTCCATCATCAACTATCGTAATGGGGTGATGAAGTTGTCTTTTGGCAATATGAAAGTAAAGCTCAATGCTTTTAATCTTGATCATTACCATCTGGACCTAGATGATTCTTGTGTAGTCAATTTGATTGAAGGTCTAATTTCAAATGCTATTCCACCATAATCCACTTGAGGCATGTCTAGTACACTTTAATTGTGATTTTGATATAGACAAGTCCATAGATGAGGTAAATAATCTTTTAGATGCTTCACCAATCATGGATAACTCCAAATGGGGACCTCAAGTGGAACCTCTACCTCCTTCCAATTCTGTTCCTGTGCCTTTAGTAGAAAAACCACCCACTTTGGTCCTTAGGCCATTACCTTTAATCAAAAGTATTCTTACTTAAGATCAGATGAATCTTTGTTTGTAATCATATCCTTCGATCTAGATCAAGAATAGGAAGGGAAGCTCGTTGATGTTCTAAGAGAACATAAGATAGCCTTAGGGTGGACTATAGCAGATATTAAAGGGATTAGCCCTATTGTGTGTATGCTTAAGATTCACTTAAAAGAAAATGCTAAACCATCTAGGCAAACACAGAGGAGACTAAATCCTAATATGAAAGAGGTAGTGAGAGATGTAGCACTAAAACTCTTATATGTTGGTGTTATCTATCTTATTTTTGCTAACCTAGTTCAGGTTGTCCCCAAGAAGTCCAAAGTCATGGTAATTCGTAATTAAGATAATGAACTAGTCTCCACTCACATGACCACTGGGCAAAGAGTTTGTATAGATTATCAAAAAGTGAACTCGGTCATGAGAAAAGACCACTTTCCTCTTCCTTTATTGACCAAATGTTATAAAGGTTAGCTACTCATAGATATTATTGCTTTCTTGATGGATTCTCTAGCTATAACCAAATCCCCATAGCACCTAAGGACTAAGAGAAGACTACCTTCACCTGCCCTTTCAGGACCTTCGCCTACCATTGTATGCTTTTGGACATTGTAATACTCCAACCTTAACTAGCAAAAATATCATTTTATAGTACAAAGTGGTATTGTTTTAGGACACATCATATCACACAATGGCATAGAGATCGATGAAGCCAAAGTGGATCTCATTTCTAATTTACCTCCTCCTCAAATAGTGGGGGAAATTTGATCATTTTTAAGTCATGCTAGATTTTATAGAAGATTCATTTCAGTAAAATTTCTAAGATCTATGTAATTTACTTATGAAGGAGGAAAATTTTGACTTTGATGAAAATTGTATGAAAGCATTTGAGTGCCTCAAGGTTGAACTCACTTCTGTGTGTATTATTCAACCATTGGATTGGAGTGCACTAGTTGAGATAATGTGTGATGCTTTAGATTATGCAATCGGTGCTGTTTTGGGACAATGTATTGATAAACTTTCCTATGCAATATACTATGCTAATAAGACCCTCAATGATTCCCCACTCAATTACTCTACTACAAAGAAAGAGTTGTTAGCTGTTGTATTTGCACTGGATAAATTTAGATCTTACTTATTAGGATCTAAAGTTATTATCTATTCAGACCATGCAACATTAAAACACCTTCTTTCTAAGAAGGATGTCAAACTAAGATTGATCTGATGGATACTATTGATATAAAAGTTTGATCTAGAAATTTAGGATAAGAAAGGTTTTGAAAATGTTGTAGAAGACCATTTGTCCAGGATAATTGTGGATTCTATTAGTGAAAATGTACCTATAATAGAATATTGTCAGTTATCTTGTTATGGGTTGAATGCATAATCGTTGGCCAAAACAAGATAGGAAATAATTCATTGCCGAGGTCAAGTACTTTACATGTGATAATCCATACTTGTTCAAGTACTGTCCTAATCAGGTCATCAGGAGCTGCGTACCAGATAGTGAATATCATCAAATCATTTCCTTTTTCCATGACCATGTATGTAGGAGCCATTTTATTTCAAGAATGACTACTACAAAATTTTTGTAGTGCAATTTCTATTAGCAAGCTTTGGTACTCTATGGGCCATAATTAGTGATGGCGGAAAACACTTTTGTAAAGGGTGTTTGAAAACTTAATGAAAAAATATGGTGTTACCCATAGAATTGCTACTCCCTATCATCCTTAAACTAGTGGATGGTAGAAATTTCAAATAGGGAGATAAAGAGAATCTTAGAAAATACAATCAATCCAAATAGGAAAGATTGCCCTTTAAGACATGCTTTATGGGCCTACTATGCTGCATATAAGAACCCTATAGGCATGTCACCCTACTTTCTGCTATATGGAAAAGCCTATCATCTTCCAATAGAACTTGAGCATAAAGCATATTGGGTCATTTAAAAGCTTAATTTTGACTTAGATAGTGGGTGGCCGCACAAAAATCTTTAGCTCAATGAATTGGATGAACTTAGGAAAGATGCATATGAGATCACTTAGATACATAAGGGCTAAATGAAAGCACATAGAGGAAAACATATCTTATGTAGGTCCTTCACCCTAGGACAAAATGTCCTTTTGTATAATTCTAGATTGCATCTATTTCTAGGAAAACTTTGTTCTTGATGGGCTAGCCTTACACAGTGTGTACTATTTATCATCGTGGAGCCATCGAGATAGAAAAGGATGGGAAGATTTCCAAAGTAAATGGGCAAAGGTTGAAACCTTATCTAGCTTTTGTAAACCTTGAAGTAGAAGAAATCTTGCTAAAGGAACCTATCTACTAGGAACCACCTTAGCATGTTCTATGATACCTCCATCCATCATAAGATCTACATTCATCACAGGATTGTATATCTGCCTGAAGATGTTAAATTTATCATTTACTGGGAGGGAATCTAGGGTTTTTTTAGAGAGTCTTATTATTCTACATTACCCATTTATCATACAAAATCCTATGTTTTCAAATATTAGGACAATGTTTAGTTCAGGTTGGGAGGTTTAGATATGCACAAGATTTTTGAGTCTTCTTATATTTTTGAAAAAAGAAGAAAAAAGAGTTTTTTCAAGTTTTGAGTTTTAAGGTTAAGTTCCTTTGAGAATTGGATTTTATGAATCCTAGTATTTCTCCTACTTTAACTTCTTAATAGAAATGCATATGATTAATTCTATATTTTATTCATATTCTTAAGTATTTTATGAAGTTAAATCTTGGAACACACTTATACACAGTGCATAGTTGAGACTAATAGATAGTTATGACATAGAGACCCTGAGAAAAATTAGTGGAGACCTATACCCAGTGAGTATTAGAGACTCATCTTTCTTAGGGTTATATATAATTCCCTATTTTCTTCAACAATCCTTAATTTTGATAGATGTTAGTGTCTTTGTTTTGGTTAATTGCCATGAAACAATAGGAGTACTAACTTTCTTTCGTAAACATTTATTGAATCTAATAGACTTTAAGAAACCTAGAAAATGATATAGGACATCCTTGTTTTAGCCCAAATACATAAAGCCTAGCTAGTATAATACCATTAGCTAGACCACTTGAGCCTCTTGGTAAGCTTTTTCTTTCAAAACTATTCACTTTACCCAAGAAACCTAGTTAAAGTATCCATTAACTCAATAGAGATGGTAGAAAAAGTCAAAAAGGGAAAAAAGTAAAAGAAGTGGAAAATATCAAAGCACATACAAAGAAAAACAAATACAAAAGAGTAAAAAAGAATAAGAAAAGAAAAGAACAAAAATAGAAAGGATATTCACTTTAGTGTACATAAAAGTGAAGTTGTCTAACAACTAAAGACCTCTACTCAAATTTAAAACTTTGAATCCTTATAGCCTTTCTTTTAGAACCTATTCCATGCCTACGTTTTGCCCTATCCAAAGACCTTTGATCTTAAGGTAGAAGATAACCTTAATGAAGATAAAAATAGGAATGAATTGAGGTGAACTACCTCTAATGGTCTTGGTAATGTCATTCATTCCTAGGGATCACATTTCTTATCTCATTTGTGCTTATAAAATTATGTGAACCATCAGTCTTGATCACATAGTGAGAGAATTTTGTTTAGCCTTTTTCTTGAGAGATTTATTTCTCAGTGAATTCCAATGAGAATTTGAGGTCAAGGCAATATTCTAGTGGAGTATAAGCATATATATTTAGAAGTTTAGATTATGCTTTTTGTACACACACTACACTCCAAAGGTAACTATAGTAAAATGGTTGTGGTCTGTGTGTAACATGAAGAATTTTTTATTCATCTTTATTAAGTTGTTAAAGCTAGTAGAGTGCTAATGGATGATAATTCTCTAAGATAAAATAAAGGATTTAGCCTTATTGAATTTGATGGATATAATCGCTACAAACTCTTACATGGCCTAACTCATTAACTAGGCATTTAAGGGCTTGTTGCATATGCTAAATGCAATCATGAGTACCTACAAAAATGACAACCCTTTGTTTTCATGATTTTTTGCATGTTTTGCTTGGGACTAGAAAAATTCTGGTTTGGGTGTGATAATTATTCAATTTTGTATAAAATGTACCTAATTAGTAGTCCATATGTTATCAATGACGTAACATCTTAAAAAAAAAAAATTTAATTCATAACACATGCATTTCTGAGCTAATAAATCAAAATTTTGATATTTTACAAGTTCAAAACCTAAGCCAGAGTAAGTATGTGAATTTTTATAATTTTCTAGGTATTAATTAGGGTTTTTAATTTTTTGTAGGTATTGAAAAGATGATCTAGTGGTCGAGATTGCTTAAGGTGTGAATTGAGGATCAAGATCAAATCATAGAGTCAAGGCCTAATTTTCAACATTCTAAAGATCAAGCAAGGGTTAAGATCATCCTAAAGTAAGCAAATGAAGTTCAATGAAGCAATGGAAAGAATAAAAGACGAGTAGAAATGGGCCCATGTAAAATTCTATACAATTCCATTACCTTTGCTGATGAGAACTTCCTTTGTTTGATTCAAGTATTAAGTTCTTTTAATTTTGATTTTTATGCTCCTTGAATATTGCACACTATGTATCTTTTCATGCCCCAAGTCCATTCTAGCTTTATGCACTGAATTTAGTATAGCTTTCACTTTATGAATCATGTGCATCTTCCATATGTCCATGCACTTTATTTTATTAGTTTCTTGGGAATCCATTTTGTATTTTGGATAGTTTAGTAATTGTTTTGTTAAGATTGCATGTATACTAGCTCCAAATACCACTCACACCATTCATATTTTCCATTACATATTCCATGCACACAACTCCATGGGTCATTCACAAAGTGTTTTAAGTTTTGTCCCTTGCTTCATTGCTTGTTCCTTAGTTTAATTCTTGTTTAGATTTCCTTGCTTTAGTAGATTGCATCTTAGAGTAGTTTAGAAATATTCTAAGTTTAGTTTTTAAAGGTTTCCATTTCATTTAGTTTCTAATTCTATGCATGTTTCCAATTACTTATTATTTACATTCCTAGTTTAATCAAATCAATCTCTGTTTGGTTAGGGCAAGTGACTCAAATGAGATCCAATCAACATAACAAATCTATGAGATTCCTCATGGGATTGACCTCACTCACATACAATTACTACATTGATTCATGCATTTGCAAGTAATTTTAAAGCTACACCACTACTCAAATTAAGGATTGGATCCCAATCAGGACCATGCCAATTCTTTTGTGATGGATAAGTTCCACCTATTGTGGTTAGAGGCTAGGGAATGAACCTGTCAAAAACGCTAAGCATAGTGCCCATTGGGCTCATTAGCCTAAAATCAAGGGTATTAATACACCCATATATACATGTAAACATATTGTATATCACCAATGCAAGATACATAGTGCATGATAAAATTTAACAAACTTTTTCTCAAGCCGAATGATCAATGCATTCACATAGCTCATTCTTAGAGCCCACAATAATTCTTGATGTCAATTTTGAAGTCTCTTTTCAAAAGAATACAACATAACCATCTTTGGATAAACTACATGCTTTCTTTTGTGGCTGTCCATTCCATAACAATAATTGTGATTATTATGCTCATTCCACCCATGGATTCATTCTTAACCTATGTATTATAAGATGTCGTAAGTAGACTTTCATTACATTTTCCAACCATCTATCTTGCATCTTTTCTAGGCTCTAGTCTCTTTATTTAGAAACTTACTAAATTTAGCACCCTAGGACTCTATGCTTAGGTCTTCCAAGACGTATGCTTCATTTACAATATTTTCATGAAGTATTCTTCTTAATGTTTAACCTCATCAAAATTACAAGTTTCCCATTAAATCATAGAGGTCACAAAACATCTTCTTCTAGCCCCATGATTTTATGCATGTAAGTCTTTCTAAGAAAGCCATCATGGTAGCCTCCTTGTTTCCCAACTAAACACTCATAAATCAAGGACAATAAGACTTCAATTTTTCTCATATTTTTTAGGTCATGAACTAGATGCCTTATCAACTGTTATTTATGCAAAAATATGACCTATGAACACCCTAGAGAATTCACCCATGTTTGGTCTCATTAGTAGCACAAATCATTCCATATTTTTCTTGAAAGACATGCAATCATAGTATCAAAAATCCATGGAAAACCATCCAACTCTAGTATGCACATATCATGTAAAACACACCTAGAACCTTAAGCAATCCATCATGCTTTCCCCAGTGTATGAAAATGACATTCAAAACCCATTAAAAAGGTCATGGAAAAGATTTGGAAAATAGTGAAAATTTAGTAGTTTAGGTCCACTTGCCTCTTAGAAGTGATCCTCCAAAGTTCCTATGTGATTTGCAATTCATTCTTAGTTTTAGGCCTACACATCTCCTTTATTTCTTATTGCTTCACTCCCTCTTTGTTATTGTTTTCATGTAGTTTTCTTGCTCTCTCTCTCTCTCTCTCTCTCTCTCTCTCTCTCTCTCTCTCTCTCTCTCTCTCTCTCTCTCTCTCTCTCTCTCTCTCTCTCTCTCTCTCTCTCTCTCTCTCTCTCTCTCCCCCCCACACACACACGCATACCCACACACCCACACCCACCCACACACCCACGTCCACACACACACACACCCACGTCCAAACCTTCTTATAGGCAGTCTATCGGTTACTAAATATTGTGCGTAGCTTACTTCCATTGTCCTCCATATGTGGACCACGACTTTGAGTAGCTTTGGTAAGGATTCAAAGCTTCTAATCTCCAACTAGAATTCCCCTCTATCATGCTTTAGAAACCCTAATTTATTAGCCCTCAACTTGCTAAGCTTTGAAGCTACTTTCTAGGCTGACTTTCTAAGTCTAGAATGCCCACAAAATCTGATCTAATTTAGTAGGAATACTCACATGTTAAGATGTTATATCAATGAAGTTTATAAATCCAAAAGATTGGGCTCAAATTCATTAACTAACCTTTTGAACCAGATCCTCCAAAATTGGAACCTAATGCAGTCCAAAATTTGATATCTAGGAGTGGGGCATCATGCACTTTCTAATTCTCACACTCCTAGTTTCCAATTTCGCTCCCACTTGAGCACTACTTAGTAAACTTCATGATGAATAATAATTAAGTGGTCTTAGGTGGATTTGGTAAGTATAAGCAAGTCAATCCATCACTCCACTTTCCTATTTTGAAAGCTAAGAGTGGGCACATGGATCACTTTCTTATTCCAGGCTCCACTCAATTCCCTTAGTTTCCAACCTTTCCAAGCAAAAGCTCCAAAATTGGATCCTAATTCAGTCCAAAATCTAACACCTACGAGTGGGGTGTCTTGCACTTCCGAATTCTCACATTCCTAGTTTCCAATTTCACCCCACTTAGTCCTACTTACTAAACTTCAAGAGGAATCATTAGTAAGTGGTCTTAGGTGGATTTGGTAAGTTTAAGCAAATCAATCCACATGCCAAATCTACATCATTCCACTTCCCTGTTTTGAAAGGAGAAGACACATGGATCACTTTCCTATTCCATGCTCCACTCAACTCCCTTAGTTCCCAATCTTGGAATGATCTAAATTTTTATCACATGTGCGTATTGGGGTCTTATCTTTATCCTTAAATTTTCATAGGAAGATCACACCTCTAGCCATGGATCTAGGCCATTCATTCTTTAGTCCATTTTAGGAAAACTTTAGGTGCCATCTTCTCATTGATCATAGCCACTCATCTTGGCTCGATTCCTATGCTATTTTCAAGCCAATTGTTAAGTGTTTAATTTTGGACAAAAGGGCCTAGTTTAACATATAATTAGACCATCTAAATCATTAATTTGGTAATTTTTGGTTAAAATATAAAATTTGACCCAAATTGACCATCCAACCATAAATTTTCAAAATTAACGGTTAGATGATCAATTGAGCTAATCAGATGCTTAATGTATGGTTTAGATGACTCTAATCTAGTCTTTGGTCATATAGATCAACTAAAGGAGTGTTGCATGGCTTTGATTTAATTTCAACGGTGCAGATTAGTTTGAAGATCAATAAGGCAAGGGATGAAGGGTTCCTAAAAGAAGAAGGTTTCTTAATTGAAGAGGAATCCTAATTTGGAAGAAGAGGAAGTTTCCTAGTAAGAAACTAACCCTTAAAGGAATTAGGTGGAGGAGAAATAGGAAGGGGGAAAATTTATAAAGAGGAACTGTGGGAGGAGTGGGGGAGTTTTTTTAAGAGTTTTGGAAGTTTTGGAGTTTGGGCTATCTTTTGCTTCTTATCGGTTCCTTTTTCATGCACCACAACTTTTCCTTTTCTTCCCGGTACCTCCATCATTCTCCTCTCTACTTGCAGTTTCATTCATTTCCTCTGCATTTACTTGTTCTTCTTAGATCTGCCAACCTTCTCTTCATATCTTAGTTTTGTCATATCATCTATGCCGTATGCTCGTGCTTTATGCTTTCATAGTCATTTATGTTCTTCTGGTTGATCTTCCTACAGTTCTTTTGGGAGTTCATTGTTTTCTCAGCACCAATTTTTATTTTTTTTTTTCCTTTTTGGGTTTCCAACAGGAAACCGTTCCAAAACCTGTCAGCCACTCTCCCCTGTCTCATACCAGTTCCTCTGGCATCTCTGGTCCCCTGCCCCATCTCTCAATTAGCTACTCTCATCGTACCCACCAGCCCAGTTGTTAGACTAGCACGGCCAATCGACACACCAGACCAGCCCCCATTCCAGATTCACCTTCTCTAGGCCTAGCGAACCCTTTGCTCTGTTGCGTGATTTGCTTGCACCCTCTTCCACTTCTCCTTTGTCAAAACCGAAGCAGTGCCTTGTTTCTCTCCATCGTCTCCTACTCCCCTATCCTCCCTCTCCATCGCACCTCCTTCTCCACCCACCACACACCTAGATTAGAAGTGGACGATGCCCAGGACATATTCTTCAATGCTCCAAACAACCTCTAGAAGCTGTGCGACGATTTGCACCAAACAACGCCCAACACAGCACCACCATCTTCTCTGGCATCGTTCTCCAACAAACCTTTTCTCCCCTCTTTTATGTTTTACGGGAAATTTAAGGAAGTTTAAGGAAAAATTTCCTTTTTGTCCTTGGTAGAATATTTCAAATTACATGTTTTGTCCTGTTACCGTTACTATTCATGTTTTATGTTATTTTTGTTTTGGTTATTCACATTTTGTGTTGTTCTGTAGTTAATCCAAGAACTATCTTATTTGTTCTTGTTTAACCAAATAAAGGGTACTGGTTTAACCATGGGAAAACTCTTATTTCTTGTCTGTTTTAATTTAGAATTTTAATTAATTTTTAGAACTTGTTTTTAGGATAGTTTCCTATTTAAATGTTATTCCTGATCTTCAATTTGGCCTTTGAAAACATATTTAAGCCATTAATTCTTAAATTCCTTAATTAGATTAGATCTCTAAAAATTTGAAGAATTTGACAAATTCATCTATCAAATCATTAATCTAGGACATGTTGAATATATTGATGGAGTTTGATCAAAGTTTGGGATACTAGAATTGAATAATTGGACAGTACTTATGTGATGACTCAGGTTTTTATATCACATTTTGTAATATATTTTTCAAAGGCAGGGCCCTTAGTAGTAAAAAAAATTTTGCAAAACAAAGCAACGAAAATTCTTTTCTTTAAAACTTGTTTTGAAAAACCCATGTCATCACTTCATACATAACATAAATAGAATTTTTGCACAAGATAAAATTCCATTGAAGGAATATATTTTTATGAAATTCCAGAATCCATTTAGTGGTTCACAGTATAGCCCAGTATTAGTACAATACTTGTCTAAATTACATAATCCAAATTTCAAACCTCACCATACATTAAAAACTCTCAATACAATACAATGCTCTCAAATAAAAATACATGTCTTCAAGGAATATACCCTAATTGATTATTCTTCCAAATATTCTTAAGTCTTGAACTCCTAATTCTCCTTTTTTGTATATGAGATATTGTAAACATTGAAACATTTACAATATCTCAGTAAGCTACGCTTGGTAGGGGATTCAAGAAGCATAACACTTTGACAGCATAATCCTAATACTTCATAATCCCATTATTCATACTCATGGAGCATTCTCTTTACTTTGTCATATATGTACTGTTGATGTTTTTCGCAAGTGCATGGGCTACTTTGGTATAGCTAATGCAAGCACAAGTCGATCCCACAGGGACACGCTTTAAAATTTTGGAGTTTTTAATAAAATTTAATTATTTAAAATTCAAATTAATTGAAAAAAATTAACAAAAAGAAATCAGACTTCATCTTCAAGTTAACAATGAATTTTTAGAGGTTTAATTCCAGAAAAAATAGAAAAAGAAAAAAGTAAAACCCTAACTAAACTAAAACTAGAAAATTTAAGAAAAAACCTAATTTCCTAGCAGAGGAAGAGACGACGTTGGGAGCTGGTGATGGTACTGGAAGGGAGCAGGGGAGAGCTAAGTTGGTGAAAATATGCAGCCAGTTATGGGGATCAGCGATGAAGTGGGCAGAGCAAGAGAGGGAGAGTAAAAGAGAAGGACGAGAAGATAGAGTGCGGTTGGGGAAAAAGGCTAGGGTTTGTTGGACTAGGTTTGTGAAATAAAGGAAAGACAAGGGTGCGGTTATGCGGAGAAGATGCAGTGTGCTATGGAGGGTGTGGGAGAGAGAGTAAAGATGAGAAAACTAGGAACTAGGTTGGGAAATAGGGAAGGTGGCAGGGTTTTGGGTGACGGTGAAAGCCGTGCACGAGAGGGATGAATTGGGGTTGTGTGGTGAATCAAAGATTGAGGTTGGAGCATTGAATATAAACAAAAGCAAAATGAAAAGAGAGAAAATTTAACAATGAAAGCAAGGAGAATAATTGAGCAACTAGAATGGCAAGCAAAAGTAAAATAAAACTAAACTCAAAACTCCATACGGGTCTCCCTCTTTATAATTCTTTTCCTTTTCTAATATTCCTCCACCTCCTTCCTTTAAGAGGTAGATTCTTATTAGGACTTTCTCCTCTACCAAATAAGGACTTCTCTTCCAAATTAGGACTCCTCTTCCACTAGGAAACCTCTTCCCTTGCCTTATTGATCTTCAACTAATATGCACGATTGAGATTAAATCCGAGCCATTCAACCCTCCTTTAGTTGATCTGCAAAATATAAAATAAATTAGAATCATCTGAACTACACATTAATCATCTAATAAACTCTAATGATCATCTGACCATTGATTTTGACAAATTAAGGTTTGGATGGTCAATTTGAGCTAAATTTAAAATCAAGCTAGATTTTGCAAATTTGAACGATTAGATGATCTAATTGAATGCTAAACTAAGGGTCTTTTAACCAAAATTAAACACTTAATACACCCCCAACAAGCATTTTGCTAGTCCCGAGCAAAACATGCAGACAACTATTTTACACAAAACTGGTATAAGGTGCCACTTTCGTAGGTACTCACGATTGCATTTAGCACATGCAACAAGCCCTTGAACCCCTAGGTTACCCCTAGTGGATGAGTTAGGCATCATGAGGGTTTGCAGTGAATATACCCACAAAATTCAAGAAGGTCGAATCCCCTATTTTATCTTAGAGAATCCTTATTCATTAGCAATTTTACTAGTTTTTCACAACTTAATGAAGAGGATTTGACAATTTTACTCACCATACATATATCAAAGACATCTTATTTGAGCTATTTCTTAGAGTGCATATGTGTGTGTACAACCACATAAATCTTGACTTCTAATTGGATATGCTTACATTCCATTGGAAATATGCCTTGACCTCAAATCCTCACAAGTATACGCTCAGAAATAAAACTCTCAGATAAGGGGTTTAAACATATTTCTTTGATTATGTGACCCAATCCAACAAGCTAATAGTTCACATAATTCTTTTAAACGCTCATGAGACAAAGGAAAGTGATCTTTAAGAGAGGATGTTATCACCAAGAATATTAGGGGTCTTTTACCTTAATTATTTCTTTTTATCTCCTCTTTAAGGCTATGTCCACTTAAGATGAATGTGTCTTTAACTAGGATGAAATGTAGGCTTAGGACATGTTTAAAAGAGAAAGGTATAAAGATTTCAAAGATTCAAAAATTGAGTAGATGTCTTCAATGAATCTCTGCTAGGACAACTTTTCTTTTGGGTTTGTTCTTGAAGTGAATTTCTCTTTCAGATTTTGGTCTTTCTTTTCTTTTTCTTTCTTTTTTTTTTGGAAGAAAGACAACTAATTTTTCTCACTTCTTTGACTTTTTGTCCTATTTTTGAAAATTTTCTACTCTACTCATTTTGAAGATGGGTAATGGTTATTTATTTTGGGTTATTCTGGGTTAAGGTGAATGGGATTAAGAAAGAAAATCTTAATAACAGGCTCAAGAGGCTAACTAGTGGTATACTATATTGGGTAGGCTTTATATCTCTGGGCTGAGCAAGAATGGCCTATATCATTTCCTCAATTTCCTAAAGCCTATCAGATTTAATAAATTTCTAGAATTAAAGCTATTACTTTTATTTATTCTTAATGGTTAACCAAAACAAGGATAACAGGATCACACTAATATATGTACACTGAAGAATTCATGGAATTACTTATAACTCTCTAAAAGAAGATAGTCTCAAACTCTCACTAGGTTATAGGTCTCCACTTGTTTCCTCAAGGTCTCTAAGTCATACCTCTATATTAGTCTTGATTATGTGCTATGTGTAATTGGTTTTTGAGAAATAACTTTCATAAAATGCTTCAACACATGAATGACATGCAAAACTAATCATATGCATTCCCATTAAGAGGTGAAAATAGTATATTTACTAAATTATGAACATCTAGTTCTCATCATAGTAAGGAAGCTCTACTTTAAAAAAAATCAATTTTTTCAAAAATTTCAAAAAAAAATAATTTAATTGTCAAAAAAAAAATAATTCAAGAAAATTCAAAATCTCTATGTGCATCTACACTGCCCAACTTGAATGAAACATTGTCTCTAATATTTGAAAACATAGGATTCTATATGAAAGTGGAGGGATGTAGACTCTAAACCCTTGGGTTGCCTCCCAATAAGAGCTAAGTTTAACGTCTTCAGCCAAACATAATGATAAGTGCAATGATGATATGCTACAAGGCTCCTGGAGTGGTAATCTAAAGTGGATCATGATAGTCAGATGTCTCTAATAGTGTCTCATCAATTTCAAGGTTAGGCATTTCTAGGAAAGGTTTTAACCTTTGACCATTGACCTTTTGGATTTCTCCATCCTTTTCAAT
The DNA here is from genome assembly GCA_035236585.1 of Warburgia ugandensis. NCBI lineage: Eukaryota > Viridiplantae > Streptophyta > Magnoliopsida > Canellales > Canellaceae > Warburgia > Warburgia ugandensis. The sequence continues at coordinate 34,512,783 of CP141129.1, read as the reverse complement.
CTCGATGGCTCCATGAGGATAGATTGTGCGTACTATTTAAGGTTTGGTCCATTTAGATCTGAGTTTTCCTGGGAATAAATGCAATCTAGAATTATATAGTAAGACCTTTTGACCTGGTGTGAAGGATTTTCTTAAAATATGTCTATCATGTGCAACCTTCATTCAGTCTTTGTGTAATCATGTAGACTCATATGCACCTTTCCTCAATTCCTCCAATTCATTGAGTTGGAGTTTTTTGTGGGTTTTAGTAGAATCTAAGTCAAAATTTAGCTTTTTGATAGCCCAATATGCCTTGTGCTCTAACTCTACTGGTAAGTGATAGGCCTTTCTATAGACCAAGCGGTAGAGTGACCTTCCTATAGAGGTTTTATATGCCGTACGATAAGCCCATAAAGCGTCAATAAGTCTCAGAGACCAGTCTTTCCTATTTGGATTGATTGCCTTTTCTAGAATCTGCTTTATTTCCCTATTGGATACCTCTACTTGACCACTAGTTTGAGGGTGGTATGGGGTAGCTATCCTATGGTTGGCACCATACTTTTCATTAAGTTCTCAAACACCTTATTACAAAAGTGTCTTCCCACATCACTTATTATGGCTCTTAGAGTACCAAGCCATGCAAAAATATTTTCCTTTAAAAATTTTACCACAACCTTGTGGTCATTGGTTTTGCAGGGTATAGCCTCCACCCACTTGGACACATAGTCCACTCCCACTAGGATGTATATATTTCCAAAAGAATTAGGAAAAGGTCCCATAAAATCTATGCCCCAAACATCAAAAGGTTCTATGACAAGGATTAGGTTTAAGGGCATCATATGTCTCCTTCCTAAACTTCCTAACCTTTAACACCATACACATGCTTTCTAGTAAGCATGTGCATCCTTAACTATGGTAGGCCAATAAAATCCACACTGCAAAATTTTTGCAACTGCCTTTCTAAAGCTGAAATGGCCCCCACATGCATGATCATGACAAAAGAAGATGATTTGATTATGTTCACTATTGGGTATGCATCTCCTAATTACTTGGTAGGGAAAATACTTGAATAAGTATGGGTCATCCCAAGTAAAATATCTAACCTCAGTTAAAAATATGTGTTTTATCTTATTTGGTCCAATGACTAGTCATTTGTCCTATAACAAGATAATTAACAATATCTCCACGTCAATGTAATTGGGAAACATGCAATAACTGTTCGTCTAGGAATGACTCAGTTATAGGCCCTTGATCGCTAGTGTGCTCCAACACTAATTTGGATAAGTGATCTGCTACTACATTTTTTGAACCTTTGTTGTCCCTAATTTCTAAGTCAAACTCTTGTAGCAATAGTATCCAACAGATCAACCTAGGTTTTGTATCCTTTTTAGAAAGGAGATACTTTAAAGCCGCATGATTTGAGTATACTATAACCTTAGACCCTAACAGGTAAGATCTAAACTTATCCAAACCAACACTACAGTTAACAACTCTTTCTCAGTAGTGGAATAGTTGAGTTGCGCATCATTTAGTGTTTTACTAGCATAATATATCACATGGGGAAGTTTATCAATGCGCTGCCCCAAAACAACTCCAATGGCATAATCTAGCGCGTCACACATTATTTCAAATGGTGTGTTTCAATCTAGTTGTCGAATAATAGGTGCAGAAGTCAATTCAGCCTTAAGTCACTCAAATGCTTTCCTACATCCTCATCAACCTTTGTAAGTAAATTACATAGGGGCTTGGAAATTTTGCTAAAATCTTTGATGAATCGTCTGTAAAAGCCAGCATGTCCTAAAAAGGAGAGAATTTCTTTTACCGTCCTTGGTGGAGGAAGGTTGGCTATTAAATCCACTTTTGTCTTATCAACTTCTATCCCATTGGGTGATATTATGTGGCCTAATACTATCCCACTCCGTACCATAAAATGGCATTTTTCCAAATTTAAGACCAAATTCTTCTCCTGACACCTTACAAGGACTAACTTTAAGTGGTGTAGGCACTCATCAAATGATGAACCAAATACTAAGAAGTCATCCATAAACACCTTAAGGAATCTTTCCACTATGTCTGAGAAAATGCTCAACATACACCTTTGAAATGTAGCTAGAGCATTACAAAGCCCAAAAGGCATACGTCTGTAGGCAAAGGTTCCAAAAGGGCAGGTGAAGGTGGTCTTCTCCTGATCCTCTGGTGCTATAGGAATTTGGTTGTAACCGGAATATTCATTCAGAAAATAGTAATAGCTATGTCTAGCTAATCTCTCTAGCTTTTGGTGAATGAAAGGTAGAGGAAAATGATCTTTCCTCGTGACCGCGTACAACTTTTGATAATCAATTCAAACTCTTCACCTAGTGATCATGCGGGTGGGGACTAGCTCGTTATCCTCATTTTTGACTACTGTAACCCCAGATTTCTTAAGTACAACCTGAATAGGGTTGACCCAAGTACTATCAGAGAAAGGGTATATGATGCCAACATCTAAGAGGTATGCATTACTTGTTCTAGTCCAACCCATTTAAACTCAACTTGTCCATCTAATAAAGTATTCCCTGAATATCTTGTAGACCAAGCGAATGCATTGAATGCATATTGCCAACCTAACGACAACCCATATTCTAAGACCTACAACCTTGGATGGACTAGGCATCCCAATTTGTCTTAGTTAAAGAATAACCACCAAGGGGAGCCATATGTAAATCCCCCTGTCCAAAACTTTCCCCTCAGAACTATAATTCCCCATCAGCCACCTGGCTTTCAACAACCTCAACAACAAAAGAAACCATATTTAGAGGAAAACATCCATACCATGTTGGAACAAATTGTAAAAGCAAATGATTACACTAAAAAGGCCTTACACCAGTTGCAAAATGAGAGTAGACAATCAGCCAATGTCAACTCTCAAGCCATAGCCAAGTTAGAGATGCAGGTAAGCCAATTGTCAACTAAACTACATAATAGAGGAAAGGGTCAGTTTCCTAGTCAACCCATCCCTAACCCTAAGGGTCAATTTGAGATAGGGTCAAGTTCTCAAAACCTTAACCCTCATGAACATGCCAAGTCCATAACCACCCTTAGGAGTGGTTGTCAGTTCAATAACAAAGAAGGATAGGCCAAGGAAACTATAGAGGAAAAAGAGGCTACAAAAATACAAGAAAAAGAGAAAAGACAAAACAACCCTGTAGAACCTATAATGGATGTAACCTATGTGGCTAAAGCCCCTTTTCCCCAATAATTGAATAAAGCTAGGAAGGGATCAAACTTCAATGAGTTAATGGAGGTATTTAAACATGTACAAATCAATATATCATTGCTCAATGCAATTAAAGACATCCCTGCCTATGCCAAATTCTTAAAAGAGCTCTGCACAACAAAACAAAAGCTTAATGCGCAAAAGAAAGCCTTCCTCACCAAATAGGTGAGCTCTCTAATTCAACACAATACCCCACCAAAGTTTAGAGACCTAGGATGTCCTATAATCACTTCCGTCATTGGAGATCATGTCATAGATAGAGCACTCCTTGACTTAGGGTCTAATGTTAACTTGTTGCCATATTCTATCTATGAGCAACTAAAACTTGGTGAGTTAAAACCAACCACTATCATGCGGTAATTAGCTAATAAATCTATCAAGATACCTCATCGTTTGGTTAAATATGTCTTAATATAGGTGGATAAGTTTTATTACCCTGTTGATTTCATTGTGCTAGACACCCAACCTGTATCTGATCTTGGTAGTCATATCCCAGTCATTCTTAGACGTCCATTCTTGGCAACATCTAACGCCATTATTAACTGTAGGAATGATGTAATGAAACTCTCATTTGGTAGCATGAAGGTTAAGCTTAGTGTTTTTAATGTTGATCAACAACATTTAGACCTCGATGATCCCTGTGATGTCAACTTGATACAGAGTCTAATTAATGAGATTCATTCACCATTGTCCATCTCGGACCCACTAGAGGCTTGTCTGATGCACTTTAATGGAGAATTTGATATAGACAAGTCTATTGAGGAGGTAAAAAATCTTTTAGATATTTCACCAATCATGGATACCTCTAAGTGGGCAACATTTTGAGAAACACATGGTCCCCAACCATGAACTCCAACTCTCTCCAATGATTGTCTACATAACTCTTTTGTCTGCTTTAAGCCATTTTGATTCATTTGCAAATTAGATTTATTTTATTTGATGTTTATTCAACCAATTTTAGTCCAAGTATTTTTCGTTCCAAATTTTAAGTGCAAAGACTACTATGGATAGATCTAGATCATGAGTAGGGTAGTTTTGCTCGTATGTCTTCAATTGTTTGGATCCATATGTCACCACTTTCTCATTCTACATCAGTACACACCCCAGACCTTTGCTCGAAGCTTCACAATGTATAACAAAGCCCCCATTTTCATCACAATTTTTCATTCCAAATAAATTTCACACACTTCTAAATCAATTTCATTAAAGGGCTTGCAAGTTGAGAAAACCATTCAATAAACCATCTGTAGTATCTGATCAATCTGAGAAAATCTATATCTCAGCCATGCTCAACCTAAGAAAGTCTAAGCCACATTGGTTAGTGATGTCTCTTAATTAGTACCATAAGTGCACAACTCTATTGAAGTCTAGAAGAAGCAAATATAGGTTGATCCCATGTAGACTCTTTGATAATTGTAGTTAATTAAAACCTAAGTTACTGTACTCGAATCTAGTAAATTTCAAGAGAAAGAAAAGACCACTAAACTAAGCAAATAAACTAGAAAAAAAGGAAGGCGAGGGAAATAACTAAGGTATGAAAGCAATAAATAAAGTGACTAAGTAAACTAATTAAGGAATGAAAAGAATAATTATTTCATTAATTGAATTTGGTTACAAAGAAAAGTAGATACATCAATAAAGGAATGCAAATAAAGAAAGTAAAGAAACTTCCTTGAAGTGGTTACTATTGGAGTCCTTAGTTGTGTCAATCAACAAGCCTCTTTACCTATCCTCCTCTTCTTCTTTTTCTATGCTTGAAATCTACTTTATGGTCTTCTTTGTTGTGTCACTCAACAAGTGTCTATACACTTCTCTTCAACACAAAGTACACTAAATCTACAACCTCTCTTTTCTTATCTTGCTAACCCACCATGCCACAAAACCAAAATATTTCTCAACCAAACTTTAGGATTGGAAAGAGTCCTTTGCTACAATAGGAGGACACAAGGTTTCTTTTCCTTATCCTTTATTATCAAATCCCAAAGAAGTGAAAAAAAGAAAAAAAGAAAAAGAAAAAAGAAAAAAGAAAAAGATGAAAGATGGAAGGTGTGGAAGGGTGAAGATGTAGTGAGAATCGTGCATGTGATGGATATAAGGGAGGAGGGTGGCTAGTGTGTGGATGGAAAAGAGATGGAAGATTAGTGATCTAGTGCATGCAAGGCTAGTGAAGGGATGGTGGATAAGGCATGTGAGGAAGAAGGCTTCTAAGATGAATGCATGGAAAGGCTTAATGGATATAGGCAAAACATGTAATAGAGGCTGGAAGGTGGGTTCTAAAGAAGCATGAAAGGGTTATGTGTGCTAGGGAGAAGAGGAGGAAAGGTGTGCAAGGTCTAGGTGGATGCATGAAACTACGGTGTAGGTTGAATAGTTCTTACATGCAAGGGGAGTAATGCAAAGAAGGAAGGGTGAGGCATGGGGATGCTAGCATGGAAAAGGCAAAAAAGTTTGTTATGATGATGCATGCTATGCATGAAAGAAAAGAAAAAGAAAGACAGGGTAATGTGAAAGAAGATGGAAGAAAGAAAGAAGCATGGGGGATGGTTGAGCTTCCTTACCTCCTCTAATGGATTAACTTTGATCTTATGGGAGCTTTGAAAAATGTGATCTTTCTCAATCTATTTCTTGTATGTTTAGTTTTATGGTTAAAGGGAAGGTAAGAGACAGGTTTTCCTTTAAATTATCTCATATTTATAAAGTTTAAGGAGTGGAAGACCTAAGGATGGATAGATAGGATCTAAGGATGAAAAGGAAGAAGGGTTGAGATGATTTGGATGATGAGAAGGGGAGGAGAGAGAAAGAGAGGTGTGATATTCAGTGTGGAAGTGTTATTTGATGTGGAATGGAGTTTGAGAATGAGTTGGAATAGGAGAGTTTAGAAAAGAAGGGGATAGGTTGGGTAGGAAAGAAGATTTTTCTAGGATGAGAAAGGTGATTTATTAAGAGGGAAGGAAGAGAGGAAGACTCACAGAGAATCTAGGATTTAGGTAGGATTTGGTTTGAATTTAGAAAGTGAAAAAGTGGGGGAAGCATGATTTCCATGGGAGTGCATGTTGAGCTTTTAATTTTGAATTGAATGTGATCCATTGGATGGTAATCAATGATGGAGATCTCTCTTACCTTAGGATTTGATTTGACTTTTCAATAAGGGTAAGGTGGCTATGGTTTTCATCATTTCAATGCTTCATAGCCCTTAGATCATCATCATCCTATCTTGAATGGCTAAGATTTGGTTGGAGTAATCTTATCCAAATAGATGTTCTATTAAATCTTCTTTACTCTCCACCATTGGATTGGAATGCCCTATAGTTAATAGCCTAGATTCCTTAGAGATTTCCTTGTCCACTCTAGATTTCACATGTTTTTCTTCTAGCCAATAGTATTCCACATAGGTGGGATATCTTTTCCTTAGTTGTAGGGATCTCCTTTTCTTAAAATTAGGTGTGTATCTTAATGGAAGATTCTCCGCCAATAGTTTTTCAATTTAGACTTCATTGCAATCTAGCTTCTCATTGGTCCATCATTACTTGAATGTGTCTTCATTGGCTACTTAAGATATGCATTGATAGGGTAGACATTGACCTTAAGGTGTGTGAAAAGTAAGATGTTTTTTAACCATAAATTTACCATAAGTTCACTCTCTCTTCTTCTCCTTGTTTTTCTCATCCAATCATCTTTATTTTGTCATGTATTTCACTTGGAATTGAGTGGAATCACCAATTAGAATGGAAATTTCATGTTCCTTGCTAGGTAGTCCATGCCTTTGGTTGAGTGGGAGAGAGAAAGTAAAGAAAAAGTCTCATGCAGGCCTTGGTCTTCTAACTTGTTTTATTTTAGAAGCTCCCATTATATATGATTTGTACTTCTTTTAGAAGCTTCCCAAGGTGGTATATGCATGGAAGCTTGCATGGGAAGTTCTAATTCCTTAGTTTTCATATGAACATCCTATTTTGAATAGATGAGGCTCTATGCTGTATGTAAGGTTTCTAACTTCTCTGACGTTGATTTTGACATCCAATGATCATTTTGAATTCTTGAACTTTATGATTTGAATGTATGGGTCCATAATGTAACTTGCAAGGTAAAATTACTCTTGTAGGGGTAAAATTATATTTTTTGTATTTTTTTCATTTTGACCCTGGACCTATAAAATTGTAGAATTAACCCTCATTAGTGATGATTAAGTAATTTTTGAAGCTAAAACATGCTAAACATAGAGGTATGTATATCATATTTCTATACATATATAAGTCGACCTTTCCTATTCCTTCACCACTTCCACTTTATAGGAATCCACTAAAATTCCTTCTTTCAAAATCACATGTCTCAAGTATGTCACTTTTTGTAGCCAAAATTCACACTTATTCAATTTTGCATACAACATTTGTCTTACAACACTTCATTACTAAAATTGGTACTTTTAAAGATAGAAAAAAGAAGGCAATTTTCAACTAGTAATCTTTGTAAAAATTATCAAAGATGTTGATTATAAAGCATCTTTTAAAATCATACTTATGAAGATGGTTCTCAGAGAATTGTCTTAAATTTTTTTGATGGAAGAAAACTTTTTCGCTCAAAGATTGTTAGTAATATCCATCTTCTAAATTTATTCTTAAGATGACAATTGTGAATAATTGCCTTTAAAAATCCTACTTATAAAGATGATTTACCTTAACATTCTTTAAAAATCCTACTTATAAATGTGGTTTACCTTAACTGCCTTTATAAACTTGTTTGTAAAACATAACGTCGTACAATTATCTTCTTTCCTATCTGTGAATGTCTTTATGTGGTAGCATATTAGACTACATACCTACACAACTCGAATTTCATCTAGGTGCATTTTCACTTTTATTAGATTCAACTAAAACACCATAATTGAACTGAAAACATGAAAAAGGTAATTATATGCAAGTTGAGAGAACATTTATGGAGTAATATGAAGCTATACCAATGTTTTGAGATGCATACAATGACTTCTAAGATGGCCTTGAACAATTCCAAACTACATTGGAGAAAGTTGATGAGCCATTGTACTTTGTGTATGTAGATTATACCAAGTTGTTTATAGTGGTAGAACTTTACAACATGAAATTAAGATTTTGTTTTTCATATGAAGGTTTTATAGAAGTCTTGAAAGTGGTAGGTAAAATGCTATGAAAAGAGAATAAACTAACGAGGTCCACATGGGAATCGTAGAAAACCCTAACTGCACTAGGGTTAAAGTATGAGAAGATATATGCTTGTCCTAATGACTACATCTATACATGAAGGAGCATAATGATAAAACTAGATGCCCAACTTGTGGAAAGTCAAGATGGAAGTTGAAGAAGAATTCAACTGAGCTGGTGAAAGACATGCTTGTAAAGGTCCTATGGTATTTTCCCATATTCTAAGGTTTAAAAAGATATTTCGTATTATGGAGACAACAATGAAACTAGTATAGCATGTCGAGGAGAAGTAGTTGATAGCTTTGTATACCATCCAGTAGATAGCCTAATGTGGAAGCTCGTAGACTTCTTGTGGCCTAATTTTGGAGAAGAACCTAAAACATACTACTTGCAATATATGTAGATGGGATTAATCCTCATGGCTCTATGAGTAGTAGTCAATTGTTGGCTTATTATAACGGTTTGTCACAACCTCCTACTATTGATATGCATGAAGAGTAAGTTCATAATATTAACTATGTCAATATTAGTTCCCATCCAACTAAGGAATGACATTGATGTATTCTTGGCTCCGTTGATTGACGATCTTAAGACATTAAAGAGCTTACATTATATACAAGAAAGAGTCATTCACCGCAAAGACTATATTATTATGGGAAATAAACTACTTCCCTACATATGATGATTTTACTAGATGCACTGTGAAGGATACAATAATTGTACTGTTTGTAGTAACCAAACATATGCCTTACAACCTAAACATGGTAGGAAAATAATATTATTTGTCAGACCATTTAGACCACTTTAAGAAAGGAAAATTTAATAGTAGTGTAAAGATAAGAACATCTCCAAAGATTAACAAGACAACAAATATTAGAAAATGTTTAAAACCTTAATGTCTTATGGGAGAAGAAGAAAGCAACTAAATATTTAGTAATAGTAACTCAAAAAGTTGTTGGAAGAAGAAGTCAATTTTTTTAAACTTATGTACTAACAATCTCTGCATGTGTGTCATGTGCTTGATATCATGCACATTGAGAAGAATGTGTGTGAAAGCTTGATTAGTACCTTCCTTGACATGCCCAAAAAAATAAAGGATGGACTTGTAGCTTTATTGGATCTTGTGAAGATGGAAGAGATGGTTGAATCCATAGGATAAGGGTAGTTGAGGAGTATACTTGCTTAAAGCAAATTATACACTTAATAAAGAGGAGAGAAGAATAGTGTGCAAAACCTTATTGGAGCTTAAAGTCCCATGTGGCTACTTTTCAAACATTAGCAACATTGTCTCCATGGAAAAGTTAAAATTGTTAGGGTGAGGTTGCATGATTGTCATGCAATCATGCAACAACTCCTACCTGTAGCAATACATTCTATGTTGTCGAATAGATCTATTATAAAATTTTGCTACTTCTTCAATGCTTTGTGTAAGAAGGTGGAAGATGTTTCAAGATTATAAGAAATCTAGGACCATCTAGTGACAACTTTATGAGACATTGAGACAAACTTCTCACCATCTTTCTTTGTTATAATGGTACACTTAATAGTGCACCTCATTAATGAGATCAAACACTGTGGGTCAGTTTACTTGTGATGGATGTAACAGTTTGAGAGGTACATGAAAGTTTTGAAGGGTATATAGAAAATCAAAATTGGCTAGAGGTGTGTATCATTGAATGTTACATAGCAGAAAAAACAATAGACTTTTGCACAAAGTATTTATCAAGAGTCAATGCTATTGGAATTTTGAAAATAAAATGATTAGGTAGATTTGAAGACCTAAAACTTGGTGAAACTCTCTCAAGTGGTTGTGTATCACCATTGAACATAAAGATCATGACCAGGCCCACCTTTATGTCTTATAAGACAACATTTTTGAAGTCCAGCCATACATTGAATATATAGATGCTTTCTATCTGTCATTGCTTACACATTTTATCTATTTTATATATGTATAAAAATTAAGGGTAACATTTTCCTTTATATCTCTTCATTTTTGGTGAGCACATAGACCTTTTAAAATTGAGGTATCCAAGTTACACAAAGAAATAGAAATGAATACAATATGAGTACTATCTCACTTTCACTACTTGGCCCTATTAGATGGTAAAATAAATTAACACTTTATTATTTACTTGTTATTAATTGCATACATATACTTAATTATAACAATTATCCCACTCAATATACACATGCTTAAGATCAACGAGATGTTCCTGGTCATAGTATATCTAAATCCTTGGGATGGATGGTGATGGGACCATAACCAGAAGTAAAATAGTATATTAAATATGCCATTAGTGGTTATCACTTTTATACAAAAGATCATGATAACTTAAGTGCACAATAGAATAGCAGGCTCAGGTTAGTTGGCAATGATACTTTCTTTTACAGATCAAAGGATAACAAACTAACTGTGGTGAATGATACTTATTACAGGGTTACATGAGAGATATGAGTGCTAGATTGTACTTATAGAATTGTGGTCATGTTTAAGTGCAATTGGGTGGAACACAACAAAGATAACATCAAAACTAATGACCTTGGATTGACATTAGTTGACCTCAATAAGATTGGTTATAAAAACAATTAGTTTATTTTGGCATCTCAAGCAAAAAAAGTATTGTATGTTCCAAAGGGGTGTGATAAGAGATGGTAAATTGCTTTATCAGCCTCCCTAATGGACTTTCATGACAAAGGTAGCCTAGGTGATACAGTAATAGATTATCCATGTATTACTAATTATCCATGTATTATTAAAAAAAATTACCATCAATCGATGTAATTGGTGAGAATAAGGATTATGTGCATGGTGTCGAGCATTCAATTTTAGCTAAAATACCCTTAAATTAGGATCAAGATAGATCATCTAATCACTTAATTTTGCATTATTAGAGTTAATGTGCATTACAACCCCAATTGATCATCTAACTATTGTTTGGAAAATTTTAGTGGCAAGACAAGAAAGGATAGAATTAGAAATGAAAACATTAGAGTTTAAAAGGGCAAGGGGAAGGGGAAGGCCCAAAAGAACATGGATGGAAGTGATGAGAAAAGATTTAAAAATATTGGGACTAAATGAAGCCAAGACACTTAATAGAGGGGAATGGAGGAAAAAGATCTACGTGACTAACCCCAAATAGGGATAAGGTCTTAATGAGAGCTAATCCAATTAATAAATTATGGTTAAGAACAATCTAATTATGGATAAAATAATTCAATCAAAATGGAATTGGATGACTTAGATCAACTTAATTGGGAAAAGATAATCAAAAGAATACATGGATTTCACAGTGTAGATGGATCTAGTAGATGGATAATGGGAATGAAGCACACATGGATAGAAGGAGGGCTGAGGAGATAAGTAGGACTTCAATGTGATAGGGATTATCTCTTATCTTTCGAGAAAGAAATTAAGAATGAGAAGGAAATGATTGGAGTTGAAGATAAGAAGGCACTTTGGAAAGGGAATTGGAAAGGAATAAAAAATAGTTTCCTAATTGGAAACAAAATCCTAGCTAGAGGCGTGTTTTGCTATGTTTCTAATTTGGGAACTAGAAGATAAGGGAAATTCTATATAAGAAGAAAAGGTGGACGCATGAAGAACATAGAAGGGAAGGACCTTAACTACAGTAGAAGGAGATCCAAGAGAAGAAAATACCAAAGGAGGAATAATATCGAACCTAGCCCTCCATCCTTCCATCCAATTCTCTTCCAAATTCTCTCTCAGACTTCCCTTCTCAAATTTCATGCCCAACCATATCTCTTGATCTCTCTCAGCCTCACTATGTGTAGCTTCTCTTTAGCTTTAGTTTCTTCCTTACTTCCTTTGCCTGATTCCCCTCTTTTTCAATACAGTTTCATTCCTAGTTGTTTTCAATCATCGAATTTTCATCTCTATTTCCATTGTCGGATTCCTCTGCATCCACTTTAGTATTTTTCCTTGTGTATCTTGTGTTTTTACTCCAAGTTTCATCACTGGTTTCCCTACTTTCTCTATAGTTTTTCCTCCTGTGTCTTCACCATCCTAGCTTCAATGTTCCTCCCTATTTTTTCCTTTTAGTCATTCCAATCCCTATTTATTAGTCATTTTTACACTATTTTGCACACCATTTTTCTCCATGCTTTCTTGTTGTTGTTTCTAATTGTGTTTTTCCCACCTTTTATCACCTATTTGTATACCTCTATTTAAATCATCGTGGTTCAGCCTCTATTGTCACTATGATTTACCCTATTTTCCATTATTTTTGGCTTCTCATTTTCACTATTTTCTTACTAATTTTTATTTGATTTCTTTCCTATTTCATCATTTCCTTGCTTCACTCAAAACCCAACTCAAGTTCCACCAATTTTTCCCTCCTCCCCTTAAACAACTCCCTACATCGTCATCTTCCTCTCTCGATTTCCTTAAAAGAAGGAAATTTCATACAACAATTTTAGAATTGTCTTTAGCCACCCTATTTTAATACCATGTGTGTCCCTATTTTGTCGTTTCCCTATTTTCTCTTTTTCTCACTGAATCCCTCAATTATACAAAATCAATCTAGTTTTAAATAACCAAATCAAAGGTTCAGTTTCAACTAGAAGGACCATCTTAATTCATATTGATTTTTTTTCATATTTCAAATCCACTTTCAAATCTTCACCAAAATCCAACTCTTATTTTATCTATAGGTTTTGATCTTGTATTTGGAGTTGATACAGTCAATCTAAGCCATCCAAATCTTAGTTTCATCCATTGATCTAAATCATTAATTTCTTTTTTGAAAATTTCCATAATCCAACCATTGAATCAACAACCAAGTATATCTGTGATTAATTGGTGGAGGTCAATCAACTTCAATATGAGTAGATATGGAGAATTTTGTTGTGATCAAGCTAGGGAAGTAAAATTTTAGCTTTTATTTTTTATTTCATTGTCTTTCAAATTTTGAATTGTCTACTTTTTATTTAAGTACTAAATTTAAGTTTTAGTGCTTTGTTAGTTAATCGTTTTAGTTTTGTCAATTTTAGGAATTTAAATTTTATTTAAACTCCCATGTTTCAAATCAAGTCCCCATGGGATTGACATGTACTTGAACAAACTATACTATAATAGCTTGTATACTAGTGAAAAACAACAAGTTTTTGGCACTGTTATTGGAGACCTGCAACGGAGTTCTCATAAAATTTTAAAATAAAAAACCAAAAAATTAAAAAATTTAGCAATTGCATTCTTTTAACATTTTAGATATTTTTAAGTGCAATTTCATTTTTTTAGTGCATAATTACTCCATTTCCTGAAATTTGTTACTTATTGCTATTTTTTATTTTTTAAGAAATTGGAAAAGGAATTAAAGGAGGATTTCAATTAGGATTGATAAATTTTTATTTTGAGTAAATTACAAATAGGACAAATTAATATTTTTATCAAAATTTATTCAAAAGGACTGTAATAATATAGCTTAAGAGTGGACCATTGTAACCTAAAAGTGGTGTTGGAATGTAAATGGTCCCACACTCCATTGTGATCAATCCTAGCTCCTTATTATTCTTAAATTAGATTTTTCATAATTAGAATAATTTTGCATTATTGTTTAGTAATGTGATTGCATATAGATAGCATAATTTATATCTGTTGTATTTTAGGGTTTGCATTAGTTTATTGATTTTTAAATGAATTCTAGGAACAATTATCAATTTAAGATGATTTATATGTTGATCGAGTAGCAATGGAGTGTGAAAATTAATTAGTAAGGGAGGGTACCCGACCCCACAAGATTAAGGGTGGATTTAGTCACCACCTCTTAGCTCAACTAGGATAATTGCTACAAGCATGTAACCTGACCTTCCAATTTAATTAGAAGAGACCTACAAAGGCCCTCACATGCTCCTAAGACTTTCTTGGAAGGAGGCAATCCCTTGCCACTCTAGTCGCCCCTATTTAACTGATTGTACTCTGCCAACATATTCAATAACTCATATTATCTATGGCTAGCTGAGGAGGGTGTAAAGTAGTTGGTTAGGCTAGGATATAATAGGTAAGTGGTGGGGTAGGTCTGAAAGAGAGTAGGAGCATTAGATTAAGCTAATCTAAAAGCTTCTCCCCATACAAATTCAAGACAATCAAACTTCCTGCTTCCTATCCTTATGATTGTTTAAATTGCATGCTCTAATCTTGCCCACATTAGCATTTAGGATGTACCATTTGGGGTAGTTTTTCCCATTAAAAAAATATAAAAAGAGAAAAAATTATTTTGTTGTATGCAATTTTGGATATGCAACAAAACTAGAAGGTTTTTCAAGTGCAACCAAAACAATATACAACAAGATCAGTAACCATCAATGACTAATCAACAAACTAGGGGTAACTCATCCTATGGAAGAATAGCAATGATCAAGGCCCTCTACTCATCTTGAGTGAGGGACTAACACCTCTAATGGATGATGAGTGTTTACCTCCACCAAGGAGGAACAATCATATGATGCAAAGAGATTGGAGAAGGAATGTAAACAAAGAGTGGGACCAACAGAGTGATCAAGTGGATAATGATTTTTATCAAAATCCTCTTGAAAGAACTATAAAAGACTACTTACAACCAACATGCACCAACACACCATCCTATGTTATTCTACCTCAAAAAAAATACAAGCAATCTAGTTACTCCCAAAGTTCCATGGGTTAGACAATGAAAGTCCTTATCTACATTATAAGAAATTTGATGAAGTATGTACCACACAAAATACACAAAATATCTCCTTAGATGCCATGAGGCTTAAACTTTTTCCCTTCTCTCTAAAGGAAAATGCTAAAATATGGTTTAATACACTACCTACAAGTTCCATAAGGACATATCATGAAATGACTTGGGAATTCTTGAAAAAAAGTTTTCCTACACATAAAACAAATACACTCTACCAAAAGGTAATGAACTTTACCTCAAAGAGTCATTCTACCAACGTAGGAACAGGTTCAAAGATTTATTACACGTATGCCCACATCGTGGCATTGCTCATTATTAATTTCTTCTATGAGGAGCTTAATTTTGTCATGTGTTAGTTTGTAAAGATGATGTGCAATGGCAACTTCTTGCATCAACAGCCAGAAGAGGTAAGGGAGAATTTAGAATGACTTGCTAAGAGTGCACAAACTTGGGCTAACTCAGAAAGAGTTGAACATCCAGATAGGCCCAAGCCCACCACCCATGCTAAGTCAGGCATGTATTCCATGACTGATAAAGATAAACTTAATGCTAAAGTAGCTTCCCTATCTTGAAAATTAGAGGCCATGGAGATGGAGACCATCATGTGAAGGTGCTACACATCCTACTCTAGAACGCCCTACTAGCATTCTAAGAGGTACTTCATGGCCATGCTAATGACCTGAATACATTTTTTTCCCCTGTTATGAGACATATAATCCCAGCTGAACAAACCATCCATATTTCAGTTGGAGAAATGGAACCCACTACCAATGTCTCGGAACTTGACCCATACTAGCCTCACCAACATAATCAAGGACACCTTGCTCAAGTCCCATATGAGTAACACCAAACTTTTGGACCTCCTACTCCTTGACCTTACTTGCCCGCACCCAAAAGGCCCATAGAGGATAATCTATATCAACTTATCCAAAACTAAGAGAGGAAAACTTATCAATTGAAAATTGAATTAAGAAAAGTGACACAGTTCGTGAATGAAATGAAAAATACGATGAGTCAAATGATGCAAACAATGAAAAAAGAAAAGATTCTAACTCAACCACAAGCAAACCCAAGGGTGCACGTGGTTGGCAATAAGCACCTAATGCATCATCAAGCTCTATCATGGAATAGACTAAGGTTGTCACTATTCTCAAGAGTGGTAAAAGAACTAACAAAGATGAACTATCAAAGACTGACTAGGTAGAAAGGCCCACTAAAGATAAGGACCCCACTCCACCTATTAAACTATGTCCCATCCCTACTCCATTCCCTCAAAAGTTGTATCAAGTCACAAAGAGTACCACTAACGATGAGATTATGGAGATATTCAAGAAAGTCAAGATCAACATACTAATTTTAAATGCAATAATATGCCAAAGTTTGGAAGGATCTATGCACAATCAAGAGAAAATTGAATGTGCCAAAGAAGGCATTTATAATTAAACAAGCAAGTTCAATTCTTCAACACCATACACCACTAAAATATAATGATTTAGGTTACCCCACTCTCACTTGCATCATCTGCAACTACAAGATTAACTAAGCCCTCTTAGATTTAGGATTCAATGTCGATCTATTACCATACACAGTCTATGTTTAGCTAGGACTAGGAGAGCTCAAGCCAACATCCACTACGCTCCAATTAGCTGATAAATTAGTGGTAATACCCAGATGCATAATAGAAGATGTGCTAGTCCAAATAGAACAATTCCTTTTCTTGGTCAATTTTCTAGTCTTCAACACACAACTAGTGTTGAATGAGTAGAAGGAAATTGTTGTCATCCTTAGAGACCTATTTTTGGCTACATCCAATGTCTTAATAAACTACAAAAATGATGTCATGAAGCTTTCATTTGGCAACATGATATTAAAATTGAACATCTTTGATATTTATAAGCAACCAGGAGAAATCTCTAATGACTTTCAGTTGTGCAAGATCATTTCATGACCTCTTCCTTGTAGGACCCACTTAAGGCCTATTTAACCCACTTCAATGAGTTTAGTAAGGATGCATTAATAAATAAAGTTAATGCACTCTTAGATTCTATGACCCCTATGGACACAGAAATATGGAAACTTCATTATGAGGAACTTCCACTGAGGGAGTCCACTCCCATCCCATCCTCTAAAAAAAGCTCTTAAACTTGATTTGAAATCTCTACCTTATGAACTTGAATATGCCTTCTTAGAAAAAAAAAAAGAAAAAAGAAAAAAAGACACCTTTCCTGTCATAATTTCCTCTCAATTGGAAACATCTCAAGAGAATCAATTACTCAAAACACTTAAGGAACATAAACGTGTAATAGGATGGACCCTTGTGGACATTAAAGGTATTAACTGCATGATATACAACCATTGAATCTACTTAGATGATGATGCAAAACCATGTCATTAGTTGTATAGAAGGTTAAATCCTAATATAAAGGACGTGGTTTGAGAAAAATTCCTTAACTTGCTTGATAAGGGAATCATTTAATTCATAACTGATGGCAAGTGGGTGAGTCCTACACAAGTAATACCTAAGAAATTTGGAGTAATAGTGGTAGTCAATGCTCAAAGTGAACTCATTCCTACAAGGTTAAATCCTAATATAAAGGACATGGTTTGAGAAAAGGTCCTTAAGTTGCTTGATGCGGGAATCATTTAATTCATAACTGCTAGCAAGTGGGTGAGTCATATACAAGTAGAACCTAAGAAATCTAAAGTAATAGTGGTAACCAATGCTCAAAGTGAACTCATTCCTACAAGGGTTACCACTGGTTAGCGTATGTGCATAGATTACAAGAAATTAAATATTGTCACTAGGAAGGATCATTTCCCATTGCTATTTATGGACCAGGTGTTAAAATGGGTAGCTGGTCATTAATTCTAATATTTTCTAGATGGCTACTTAAGGTATAACCAAATAGAGATAGTACTAGAGGACTATGAAATACTACCTTCACATGTCCTTTTACCACATTTACTTATAAAAAAATGCCTTTTGGATTATGTAATGCTCCTTCCACATTTCATTTTTGTATGTTGAGTCTCTTCAGTGATATGGCAGAGAGACTCTTAGAGGTTCTTATAGACGACTTTTCTAAGTTTAGAGATTCATTTGAAACATTTCTTAATAACCTAAGAAAACTCTTAAGTCGATGTGAAGAAAATTATCTAGTGCTTAATTGGGATAAGTGTCATTTCATGGATCTTAAGGGAATTGTCCTTGGTCAATAGCGTCCTCCAAAGGAATAAAGGTAAATAGAGCCAAAGTTGAACTAATTGTCAATCTACTCATCCTCAAATCTCTTATGGGAATTTGCTTATTCCTGATTCATGCAGGATTTTATAAGAGGTTCATTAAATATTTTAATGCAATATCTAGACTGTTCTATTACCTCCTCACAAAGGATACCCTTTTGAGTGGATCGATGATTGTCAAGAAGTTTTACGAAGCTAAAAAACAAGTTAACCATTGTACCTTTCAATGCAACTGCCTAATTAGAGTTGACCCTTTGAATCATGTGTGATGCTAATGATTACAATGTGGAAGCAGTATTATGACACAAAAGGGATAAAAAGCCACATGTCATCTATTGTACAAGTAGGACCCTTAATAGCACTTTGATGAACTATTCCACTATGAAGAAAGAACTCCTAACAATTGTCTGTGCCTTGGATTAGTTCAGGTCTTACTTAATTGGTTCTAAGATAGTCATATTCAGTGATCACTCAACCTTAAGCACCTTTTATTCAAGAAGGATGCTATCTCCTAGTCTAAGAGTTTGACATTGACATAAAAGACAAGAAAGGAGTCGGGAATGTAGAAGCCAATTATTTATCTGGCCTAATTCTAACAAAACCTTTGGATGAGTTGTTGATTAAGGACACTTTCCCTTATGGGAAAATTTTTCATATAGCCCATCCTCCCTAGTTTGCTGATATTACAAATTATCTAGTTACAAGGAAGATTTATGAACATTAGAGTACATTAAAAAAGAAGTTATTTTCTAAGGCTAAGCACTACTTTTAGGATGATCCATACCTATTTAAGTACGGCTCAAATCGAATAATTAGGAGATATGTACCAAACTTAGAGCAAAATAGTGTCATCTCCTTCTATCACTTTGAAGCATGTGGTGGATATTTTTCTGCACAAAAAACTATTGCAAAGACCTTGCAGTGTGGTTTCTACTAGCCCTCATTGTTTAAAGATGCACATGTGTTTTGTAAATCATATAAGTGCTATCAAAAGTTAAGAGGAATAACAAGAAGAAATATGATGCCTCTTAAGCCTATCCTTGTCATTGAGGTTGTTAACTACTAAAGTATCAATTTCATGGGTCGTTCCCACCTTCTTTTAGCTACCTTTATATCTTATTAGCCATAGACTATATGTCCAAATGGATTGAGGCAATTTCATGTAGGCATAATGACTATAAAATAGTTGTTAAATTTTTAAAGAAAACATTTTTTTTCTAGAATTAGGATGCCTCAAGCCATCACAAGTGATAACGGTACCCATTTTTTCAACAAAGTCTTTGAAGTCCTCACAAAAAAGTATAACATCAAACATAAAGTTGTACAACATATCACCCAAAAACAAGTGGATAAGTTGAAGTACCTATTTGGGCCATAAAATAAATTCTTCAATAGACTATTAATTCAGAACATAAGGATTGGTCTCTTTGACTACTGATGGGCTCTAGGCCTATAGGGATGCACACTTGACCCGATTGATATGACTCCACATTGTATCATATACAGTAAGGCTTGCCATTTGCAAGTGGAACTAGAACATAGAGTCTACTAGGTAGTCGAGCTCAATGAGTTGGAGGAGATCAGGCAAGAAGCATATAAGAGCAATATGATATGCAAAGAAAAGATAAAAGTTTGTTTTTATGACAAGAATATCCTCAGAAAATACTTTACTCCTTTCCAGATAGTTTTACTTTACAATTATAGGCTTCACCTCTTTATAGGAAAGCTTAGATGTTAATGACCACCCTATATTTATTCAAATAAGTTTTTCCATATGGGACCATTAAGTTTGAGGATGTAATGATTGGCATACTTTTAAGGTTAATGGTCAATGTTTAAAGCCTTTCATAGAAAAAGGGAATCTAGAAGTTAAGTTGACAAATTTATCAAGACTTAGTGGATCTAACCTCTCTGTACCATTTTTTGTATTATAGAAGTCGTTGTTTTCTGCATCACCCATATTCTTTTTTGATACTATATTTCTAACATTGGGAACAATGTTTCTTTAGGTTGGGGGTGTAAAATTTTAGTGAATTCTATTTTTTGGTTGACTTTCTAGATTTTCTTAAAAAGTTCAAGAAAATATTTAAAATTTTTTTAGTTTTTACATTAATTCCTATACTATAATAAGAATTAGATTTTTTAAAGCATAGTCTAGCTAATTTTAGCTTATTAATGGAATTGCATATGATTATTTTATTATTTTACTCATTTTCTAAACTATTCCATGAAAACTAAATCTCAAATCACATTTGTACAAATAGGTGCAAATACATAATCTAAATTGATAAGTAGTTATAACTTAGAGATCCTGAAAAAATTTAGTAGAGACCTATAAGCTAAGTGAGTTTTAGAGTCATTTGATTCTTTTGAGGTGTCATAAATGTTTTCAAATTTTTCTTAAGCGTGCTTAGTTAAATTTGATCCACCAATGAAAAAATGGAAATATGAAGAAAAAGTTCTGAGAAAAAGTCTAAAAAAATAAAGAATGCAGAAAAAGTAAGGAATATTCACTTTGGTATAAATTAAAGAAGAATTGTTAACTAGTTAGAAGACCTCTACTTATTTTGAAGACATTGATTCCTTTATATTCCTTTCTTTTATATCTTATCCCAAGCTAATGTTTCATCCTAATATAAGACCTATTAATTCTAAGATGAATATAGTCTTGATGAGGATATGAATGAATAGGATTTAAATAGTAATATGCCTAAATGTTCAAAGGTAATGGTATCCTTTCTAAAGGGATCAAAACTAAATTCCTATTTGACTCCATTGATTCATGAGTATATGTGAGATACATTTGCTTTTATTGACTCTGCTCATATATTTAAAAGAAAGATGTGATTTAAACCATCCATCTAAGAGTTTTTATTTTTGAGTGCATGTCATAAGTGACAATTGAGGTCATAATATATTTGAGATGAGGTTCAAAAGATATAGTCTACTTAGAGATAAGGATTATTGTATATATAGACTGTACACACATTCACACTAAGATCTGAGCTCAATTGGAATGTATTTAGCATATGGGTAGGGTTTTGAATTTTTTATTTAATTTTATTAGTATGTTTAAGTTGATAGATTTATTGAAGATAATTCTTTGAAACAAAAGTGTAAGTTAACTTGAAAATGACTTTCTGAATTTTTTCAATAAATTCTTTATAAAATCTCACAGGGCTTAACTCTTCCACTAGGGGTAACCTAGGGGTTTGAGGGCTTGTTGCATACACTGAATGCAATTATGAGTAACTATGAAAATGACAATTTGTAATACTTTCAATAGAATGATTTTTTGCATTTTTCCTGTGACTAGCAAAATGTTGGTTGAGGAGTGTGCTGAATATTCAATTTTATCTAAAATATGCTTAAATTAGCATCAGGGTAGATCATCTAATCACCTAATTTTGCATTATTAGAGTACATATGCATTACAACCCCAATTGATCATCTAACCATTGTTTGGAAGATTTTAATGGCTAAATGATCATCAAAGCTGATTAGATGAATAAATTATTGTTAAGATCATTCTAATTGGTTTTTTGTATTGTAAATCATTCAAAATAGAATTAGATGACATGGATCAACTTAATTGAGACAAGATCATCAAAAGAATACATGGATTTCATAGTGCAAGATGGACCGGAGAGATGGGCAATGGGTATAAAGTACACATGGATAGAAGGGCTAAGGAGATAAGTAGGACTTCAACATAATAGGGATTATCTCTTATCTTTTGGGAAAGAGATTAAGAATGATAAGGAAAATATTGGAGGACCTGAAGATAAGTAGGAAACTAATTTTAGAAAGGGAATTGGAAAGGAATACAAAATAGTTTCCTAGTTGTAAATAAAATCCTAGCTAGAGACATGTTTTAAAATGTTTTTAATTGAGAAGCTAGAAGATAAGGGAAAGTCTATATAAGAAGAAAAGGGGACTTTCATGAAGAATGTACAAAGGAAGGACCTTTACTATAACAGAAGGAGATCCAAGAGAAGAAAATAATGAAGGAAGAAGGAGATCAAACCTAGCCCTCCATCCTTAGCCATATCCCTTCCATCCAATTCTCTTCTAAATTCTCTCTCAAACCTCACTTCTCAAACTCCATCCCCAACCATATCTCTAGATCTCTCTCAACCTCACCTTGTGTCTCTTCTCTTCATCTTGAATTTCATCCTTCTTTCCTTTGCTTAATTCCCCTCTAGTTTAATAATGTTTCATCCCCAGTTTGACTTCAACCATCGAATTTTCATCTATGTTTCCATTATTGGATTCCCCTGCCCCTGCTTCAACTTCTGTATTTTTCCCTACATGTGTCATGTTTTTCATCTAGGTTTCATCACTAGTTTCCCTACTTTCTCTCATAGTTTTTCCTCTTACATCTTCACCATTACTCCCTATTTTTTCTCACCATTTCCATCCCTATTTAATTTTAGTTTTTTACACTATTTTGCACACCAATTTTGTCCCCTCTTTCTCACCGCTATTTACCTCTTGTTCTAATCATGTCTTTCCTCCATGCTTTCTCATAGAGCCCTTGAACTATGAAAAATCAATTCTTGTTT
The DNA here is from genome assembly GCA_035236585.1 of Warburgia ugandensis. Lineage (NCBI taxonomy): Eukaryota > Viridiplantae > Streptophyta > Magnoliopsida > Canellales > Canellaceae > Warburgia > Warburgia ugandensis. The sequence goes on along the minus strand of CP141129.1, from coordinate 34,489,886 downwards.
GGTTTAATTAACCAAATCATTAGTTCAGTTTCAACCAGAATGACCATCTTAATTTCTGTTTAATTTTTTTCAAATTTCAAATTCACTTTCAGATCATCACCAAAATTCAATTCTTAGTTGATCTATGAGTTCTGATCTTGTATTGGGAGTACATATAGTCAATCTAAATTGGGAGTACATATTGAGAAGCTAGAAGATAAGGGAAAGTCTATATAAGAAGAAAATGGGACTTTCACGAAGAATGCACAAAGGAAGGACCTTTAGTATAACAGAAGGAGATCCAAGAGAAGAAAATAATGAAGGAAGAAGGAGATCAAACCCAGCCCTCCATCCTTAGCCATATCCCTTCCATCCAATTCTCTTCCAGATTCTCTCTCAAACTCCCCTTCTCAAACTCCATCCCCAACCATATCTCTAGATCTCTCTCAACCTCACCTTGTGTAGCTTCTCTTCAACTTCAATTTCATCCTTCTTTCCTTTGCTTAATTCCCGTCTAGTTTAATAATGTTTCATCCCCAATTTGTCTTCAACCATCGAATTTTCATCTATGTTTCCATTGTTGGATTCCCCTGCCCCCTGCTTCAACTTCTGTATTTTCCCCCACATGTCTCATGTTTTTCATCCAGGTTTCATCACTGGTTTCCCTACTTCCTCTCATAGTTTTGCCTCTTACATCTTCACCATTACTCCCTGTTTTTTCTCACCATTTCCATCCCTATTTAATTTTAGTTTTTTACACTATTTTGCACACCAATTTTGTCCCCTCTTTCTCACCACTATTTATGCCTTGTTCTAATCATGTCTTTCCTCCATACTTTCTCACAGAGCCCTTGAACTATGCAAAATCAATTCTTGTTTGGTTTTAATTAATGAAATCAATAGTTCAGTTTCAACCAGAATGACCATCTTAATTCAGGTTTAATTTTTTTCAAATTTCAAATTCACTTTTAGATCATCACCAAAATTCAATTCTTAGTTGATCTATGAGTTCTGATCTTGTATTGGGAGTACATATAGTAAATCTAAGCCATCTAAAACTTAGTTTCTTCTATTGATCTAGACCATTATTTTTTTTTAAAATTTTGAATAATTCAACCAAGGATATCCGTGATTCATTGATGTTGGTGGATCAACTTAGATGGAAGCAGATATGGAGAATTTTGCACAATTGAGCAAGGGAAGTGAAAATTTAAGTTTTAATTATTTAATTCATTGTCTTTTAATTTCAAATTTGCATAATTTTCATTTAATTGGCCCTTACTTACACAAACTATACTACAATAGCTCGTGAATTTGTGAAAAATCAACAACACATAGTACTGGTGTGGAGAGTACTTGGTTGAAAACAACTTAAAATACAAACTATACTACAATAGCTCGTGAATTTGTGAAGAACAACAACACATAGTACTGGTATGGAGGGTACTTGGTTGAAAACCACTTAAAATGAGGATTAAATTTTAAATAATTTAATTACTTAATTAAAGCAATTATCCTAAAATGTGAATATGTTGTTGTGTTATTTTTATTTATGTATATGCATATATACTAGTATTTATATATGATGCAGGAACATCAGGAACAACCCAACTCAAGAATATATGCATCTTCATTGCATAGAGCAAGGAGTTAAAATAAATTCCATTTTTTTTTTAACAAAATTTAATAAAAAAATAGTTAAAATTAAAGATTATTTAGATTTCGTCTTTAATGATGACATTTTTAAAGACAGTTGAGGTTCTTTGGCATTGAAAACTAAGTTTTTAAGTCTATTTAGCATAGCTGACTTTAAAAGTTTGTTTTTAAAGTTGGTTTAGTAGAACCTACTTTAAAATTTTCATTTTTAAAGTCAATTTATTTGAACTTACTTCAAAAATTGTTCAAAATTTTTTGTTATGAGGCCTTCCTTGGCTACCCATTCCCCTTTTTACCCTTACATTCTCTCTCTCTCTCTCTCTCTCTCTCTCTCTCTCTCTCTCTCTCTCTCTCTCTCTCTCTCTCTCTCTCTCTCTCTCTCTCTCTCTCTCTCTCTCTCTCTCTCTCTCTCTCTCTCTCTCATGTGCAATTCTAATTGGTTGTTTTGCTTAGAACATCTTGTTTTAGGATTTGAATGTAGGCTTGATCTGTTGATTTCATGCTTCATCAATGTTTTTATTTAATGAGAATATTTTCTCAATATTGGCTACAATTTCCTTCTAGTATTGGCTATTTATTATTTGTAAATATGCTAGTGATGAACCTTCTTGAGTCAGTTATGTTCAAAAGATGTTCAAGAATCAATTTAGTGAGAGGTATTAGGTCACAAATAGAGTAATTGTTGCAATGTTATATATCTATGTTCATTAGAACCACTTAATATGATCACAAAGTTGACATTTATTGTTTAGTTATTATTTTCCATGTGGATCTGTTGTATACTTCCATTTGTTTTTGTATGTAAACCATAGTTTCCCTTGTTTTCTCTATCTTCATTCTTGCTAGTAAACGTAGTGAAATAATTTTTGTATTTGGAAAGTTTTAAATGTTAAGAATTGATTTGTATTACATAAGAACTAAGGAGGTATTACATTAGTTTGTGGAGCTAATCTTTCTTCTATAATATACAAAAAGATGCCTTCTTAATATGTTCAAATGCAAAGTTCATATGGTTTAGATGTCTAACAAACCAAAAGTTCCAGAGGTGTACTGTCTCTACTAACTGCTATAAAAGTAGGAAACAAAATTTGTTGAGAATATTGAAAACCCAAGATTTTGCTACCTGCCATGTGTAGAGATTTTACCAATATGCAATTGCTATTGTTTTGCTATCAATTTGCTACTAATTTGTAAATTGATTTGCCATGATTTTATTACTTTTAAAAGATTGAGAAATTGGATGTTTTGTTACTTGATTTGCTACTAATTGAATAATTGAAATGTTTTTCCTACGCAAAAATAAATAAATAAATAGAACATGGAGAATAGTTCAACCCAAGTATCCCTTATAAGAGAAAGGGTAGAGGGTGAACAAAAATAGAAAGGATTGATAACTAAGATGGAAAGAATGAATTTGTAAAATGCCACTTGTCTCCTAAAATTGACAAAATTTAAGAAATCGGAGGGCAAAGTAGTCACAAAAGGGGAAAAAACCAAATTCCAAGCTAGGGGTTGTGATTCTTGTCTAAAATTAGGGTTTGATGATGAGAAATATAATTTGATGAAACTGCTCACGATACTATTCTTATCAGTTTGGGTGAATGTGGAAGTCCTATGACAATGAGATTGATAAATATCACAAGCTTTAGGAAATTTTGAAGGAGCCCATGCCTTGTTAGGTAGGAAAGAGTTGAGCAGTTGGGCACAAATAATCCAAATCATGAGGCACTGGCTATTAATTCCATCTTCACTGAGGAAGAAGGATCTATTTGATATCAAAGGTTTACCAACAAAGGACTTGCTAGAGTTTGGTGCGAGCTAAATACTAAGAGGCTAAATTTTCATAAGATGGTTTAGATTCGCACTTTGATCTTGTAGGCAAGTGCTTGAGAGTAAATCCTAGCTAGGCTTGTATTAATTAAAACAATTCCATCAATCAGTGTAATCACTTTTGATATATGTAATTAAAGGATAGTTAAATAGGAGTTATACCAAAATTAATATGCTTGTTCTTGTGATATTTTTATTTATAGCATGCACGATTGTTAAAGTAGTGATGTATGATAACTTCCTCAGAGAAAGGCAATGCATACATCAATAAGAAGAGCCCAACCTGAGAATATATTCATATCTTTATTACATGGATTAGGGAATAAAAGAATTTGTAATCTTTTAAAATAAAATTTAACAAAAAATAGTTAAAACTAAAGTCAATTTAGATGTTTTCTTCTTTAAAAACAACTGTTCTTAAAGTCACTTAGCCTGATCCGACTTCAAAATGACCATGTTTAAAGTCAATTCAGGAAACCAACTTTAAAACGACCATTTTTAAGGTTGGTTAGCCTAAACCGACTTTAAAATTTGCTTTTAAAGTTAGTTCAGAAAACTAACTTTAAAAATCTTTACAAATTTTGATTCAATAAACTCCCTACACTTTCTTGGCCTTCTTACCCTAGCATTCTCTCTCAAGAGTCTATCTCTCTCTCTCTCTCTCTCTCTCTCTCTCTCTCTCTCTCTCTCTCTCTCTCTCTCTCTCTCTCTCTCTCTCTCTCTCTCTGTGATAAAAAAAAACCTGATTGATGTCAACTTTGACTAGCTATCGGGTAGGCTCTCTCTCTCTCTCTCTCTCTCTCTCTCTCTCTCTCTCTCTCTCTCTCTCTCTCTCTCTCTCTCTCTCTCTCTCTCTCTCTCTCTCTCTCTCTCTCTCTCTCTCTCTCTCTCTCTATTGGTCACACATAGTCAGAAAAACTCGATCGCACCAGTAACTCTCTCTCATGCTCTCTCTTTCTCTATCCATTTCACATAGTAGTAAAAACTTAACCATGCCGGTGACTCATTATCTCTCTCTGTCAATCACAAGCCATCGAAAAAACTTGACTGCACTAATGAATCTCTCTCTCTCTCTCTCTCTCTTGGTCGCACATGGTCTCACATTAGTTGTTTTGCTTGGAACATCTTGTTTTAGGACAATCTGTTGATTTCATGCTTGATCAATATTTATTTGTTTAATAATAATATTTTCTCAATATTGGCTATGATTTTCCACTGGCATTGCACCATGTTGTTCATGTTTCCAAGTAGCAAAAAATGTGTCTAAAACTTAATTATTTCTTTTAACCAAAGGGTAGTGGTTAGTAGTTATCTACCACTCTCCTAAGATATCTTTTTAGCTATTTCACCTCAAAAAAAAAAACACTCCAAAATAAAGGAAGAATTAGATGCTGGCATCGACTAAGAGTAACTATCTTAAAACTAATCTTGACAAACCAGTGATTAATAGTCATAACAGTAATCTAAGGTTGAAGAATTCAATCTCAGTACTCCTTAGAATTAGTCCTCTATTTCACCTTTATAAGCAATAAGATATATTAGACCTATTGAAATTGTGGAACACAGTGAGAAATTCACTAGTTTCACTCCTCTAATAATTTAATAAGTAAAAAAATCCACAAAGAAACTAGTGACCACTTATTTAGATTGCCCTTTTTTTTGTAGAATTCAAAATGATTTCATATCTAATGTCCTACAAAATGAGTCCAATAATAGTGGCAAAACCTATTATAAACCTTTTAAAAAACCTAATACAAACTTTAGTTAAAAACCTGTATAAAAATGATACTAACTAATCCAAAATCTATTGTTGATAAAGGGAACTAGCGAATGAATCAAATTATTTGCAGTAAAACCAATTAACAAGTCATTCAAAACCAAAGAAAAATAGTGTTACTACTAATTGAAATAGCAACAAAACTAACTGAGTCTCCATTTATATTTTGAAATGTGAAATGATTCCATAAACTTAGGATAGGACAACTCCATCTCTGAGATTCAACCATGCCAGACTTAGTCCTATACCTCAATTGATTTATACGATTAGAATTGTCCATACTTTTATCTCCAAGATGAAGGCCATCAAATATGTTTTAAAATATCTCTTCAAATCATAATAATACCTCAAAGAGAAAAGTATCAGAAACTCAATTCACTTTAGATATATGAGGTAAAAATGGATATGGAATTTGAGTTTCAAGAAAAACTGAGAACAAGAAGAACTTCACAAGTTTAGAACCCTAAAACAAGATTGAAGCCTAAAAGGGCAAACTCTAGAACTAAAGATCTTCATAGGTGGAGAAACCCTTGAAGAGTGATTCCAAAATGGGCAAACTCTAAAAGAGAGAATAAAATAGAGTGATGCACAAAACTAGAAAACTCTAAACCTAAGAAAATAGAGCATAGCGACACACTAATTGGTAAACTTTAAAAGAAAAAAGAAAGAATAGAGCCTTGGCTAGACAGACTTTAGAAAGTCAGAAAGAGAGAGGTCTGGGGGTAGAGAGGAATTGGTACAACAAGAAATAGATTGGGTGCCCCTTTATTAGAGTGGGGTGCTTGGGTACCAAGTAACCTAACTTGGTCTCCAAGGCAGGCTAGTAATTGCCTTAGGCAAGCAACATAGGAAAGCCCACCAACTTTTGCATTCTGACACCTTCCCAATTTATTCCTATGGGCTGGATGGGCCTAGATGTCACGGGCCCTCTCTATAGCAATGGGATGAACATGTTGGACTTCACCTGATGGACCCAATAAGCACAAGGACGTCTCAACCCATAGACTATCCATCCTAGTGGATATAGACTAGATCATGCCCAAAATTAAAAGAGATTAGGATTGCTCAAAATTGCTCGCGGAGATGCAAGCATGCAAAGTACACAATAGTGTGCACAAGCACACTTGTGCACTTGCACACACACACATGTGCACACACGCAACTTAGCACATTGTCATTTCAATAGTATGCTCTAGAAAACAATGTGATGAAATGAGAGAGTATTTATAAGGAGTGAAAATGTGACACCAGTGGCTTATAACACTTTTTCTGAATTCTTTGAAATACAAATAGAGGAAAATAGTTTTCAATATAAATTTGTACACAAAATCTAACGTGTCATAGTTGGTATCAAAGTTAATTTTCCTTGTGATGGTGGGCTAGCCACACATGGTCTACTACTAAACAAGTGGTCAAGTAAGGACAAGTTTTCCCTAAGGGGGATGAGTTAGCCTTAAGGTTGGTGTTAGAGAAACATAGTTGGATGTGATCCTAAGAGTTAGTCACGAAGGGACAATGAGTTGAGCTAAGTTACAAGGGCCTAAGTAACACTAATAGTGTCAACAAGTTTTAAAACTGTGCATCTTAAACTAAAGTTGACCATATCTCACTGTTGGACCCCTCAGCCATTATAGTTAGTATTAGAGCTAGGTTCTACTTGTGATGGTAAGCTAGCCACATGTGTTCTACCACTAGAAAAGTGATCAAGTGAGGATGTGTGTTCCTCAAGGAAGGATGAGAGAGCCTTAAGGTTGGTGTTGGAGACATGCGGTTGAAGGTGATCCTAAGAGTTAGTCACATATCGCCTTAGGACAAGGAGCTGGGCTAAGTTATAAGGGGTAGGGTAACTCTAATGGTAACAATGCATTTCAGAAGGGGTGAAGCCCAAGACAGATGAAGGACTCAAGTAGGAAACAAAGCCTTGAGGGATACCCTAGGATCCCAAAGCTAATATTGTATTTGCTACACACTCTGATGCCAAGGAACAACACGTTTTCTCAGTGGCAAAGAGCAAAACCATGAGGCTCTAGCCAAAGTAGACAATATTGTTATCATTGGAATCCCGAGGTGCTACAGAAAATCTCTTCCAACTTTCAATGTGGGATTAAACATTTGTGTTGTTTTCAAAAGTCTAGTAAAAGAAAAGGGAGTTCAAATTTCAAATAAAATTTGACTTTCCTGATATACAAATAATACCTTTAGAAAATGTATTTATATACCTTTAATCACTAAATTTATAACTAATTAAGGCTTATTTTGCATTTGCAGGATTAGGGTTAAAATGAACAAATTGCACATTTTTGGCATTTCAAAACCCTAAAAAGAAGCTAGTCTAATCCAAGCAAAATCATGGGCCCATATTTTGAAAATCAAGAATGGAAGAGTTCAAAGAGTAGTGTGGGTGTCCATATCACTTTCAAAGCAATTAGAAACCTCATGCATGCAACCACCTTTATTTAAGAAAGATGGGATGTCATTATCAAAACCAAATGGGGAAGAAGAAAGAGGAGTTTTGGGAAAGTTTTAAGCATGTTTCTTTAGGGAGTAGGTGCTGGATTTTATTTTTCTCTTGGTTGTCTTCCTCTCTCTCTCTCTCTCTTTCTTAGACTAGGCATGTTTTTCCATAGAGTTTTGCACTATGGGGAAGAAGAAAGAGGAGTTTTGGGAAAGCTTTAGGCATGTTTCATTAGGGAGCAGGGGCTGGATTTTATTTCTCTCTCTCTCTCTCTTGGACTAGGCGTATTTTTCCATAGAGTTTTGGTTGGGTTGAGTTTGATCTTCTCCTTGATGAGTAACACATCAAGAGAGAGCTTCACTTGGTTTGGGTTTGAAGAAGGAAGGTCTTGTACTGACTTAGTAAGGAGAAGATGTGACTACATGTTGAGAAGGTGATCTTACGTGTCGACTTCCAATCTGGGGAAGATTTTATTTCTTTGTTGTTTCATAAAGTTCTTGTTATGCTCTCAAACTTAATTCCAATTAAAGTTTATTATTTTATTTTCTTAATTATGATGTCTAGATGCTATTTTTTAGGTATTTTATTCTTGCCTTTATAAGTAGATTTATTTTCATGCTTTAGTCATAGTTTAATTGGATTTTTTTAGTTTTAGTTTTTTAGATGCTATGATTATGTGCTTTGTATTAGCTTTTAGTTATGGTTTTATTTTCAAATTCTAGCCTTAGTTTAGTTGCCTTATTCTAGTTTACTTTAGGATTTAATTTCATGTTTTTCCATAGTATATGTGCTTTATTTTAGCTTATATTTCGAGTTTAATTTTATGCTAATATTAGCCTAGGATTTAGTTAAGTTTGGAAGCACCTACAATTTTTCAATCATCCCAAACATAGCTAGAAACTTAGCTAACTTAAGCTGGAGTAGGAACTCTTTTTCTACTTATTTTGTGATAGTCTTAAGCTAGATTTTCATTGAATTTTAGGACAATTTTCCATTAATTTTAGGACGTATTTTAATTTTAGAATTTATAGCTTATATTAGTGATCTTAATATGCAAGATTTAGGTTAATTTCTAGATATTTTTATCTTGTTATTTAGGACATATTTTTTTACTAGATTTTGAGTGTATTTTTCGTGCTAATTATTAGTGGCTAAATCATTCATCTAAGGCAAGGACGAAACCATATTAAACCAATAATTTTTTCATGAAAAAGTGGTCATTAGATTTCAAAAATAATAAATTATCAACTCTTATGATTTACCATACAACTTAGAATACATAATTAGTGCTTTTTTCATAGGAATTATGAGGTATTTTTCATAGTATAGGGACTAGTTATTATGCATTAATTAACCTCATAGGTGTGAATTCTTAAATAGTTTGGGATCTTAAAAAATACAAGCTGTGCTTTGAATACATATGGCTTAAGCTATGTAAATCATTAGAATTGAGAAAATACAATAATTTGGACTTTTAAAGCAAATATCTTCCATGTTATTATTTCATTGTTATTATATTAACATGTGTTATGTTAAATCAATGATGCTTATATATGAATTTTAATGATTGATAATGTGATGGAATCCTAGTTTAATTGATAATAATTAGATGTTTTAAATTATTTATCATTGATTAACTAGGCTAGAAAATTTAAGTTAGATTTAGATTAATATTTCTAATTCAAATTGAGTGCTCATGAGATCAACATGTATTTGCATGTATATACTTCAATAGGCATGTGCTCTTGTGGTAATTTTAAAATAAATAAATAAATAATCCCTCCAAGACTAGAGAAACATCAAATTTCATAAATACTTATTTGTTCTAAAACAATCCCATACACATGCAAACATATGTTTTGTTAGTTAATTTCATTTGAAAGAAATTCATCAATCCCCCCCACTTGTTTTAAGTTAAAACAACTCTCAAAACAATCCTCTACTTGTTTGATACTAAACAAGACAACTATGAAGTGTACAAAATTTTGTTCATAAACAATTAGCTAGATCTATATGGCTTGTTTGTCCCTTGGAACCTGGTTGATGACACTTGGTAGGGTTGCTGCTACTGGTCAATTGTAGGTCTTTAAGCATGTTCCTCTTAATCTCTCATTCACCAACTCTCTTCTTAGGCCGTTGCAAAGTGGGTTAGATAAATTATGCCTAGATTTCACATATTAGGTCTAAGTGACACCAAGTGTAATCATTTCTCTCACACTATCATTTTTCAAATGTAATTGGTGAGATTCACCATTATGGTGCTCGATGCATGCTTTGGTAGTGGTGGCATTGTTGTTTCAATAAATAGTAATAGCAAACATGGGCTTTGATTGTATAGGTGCATCTACCAATAGGTTTCTTAGCCATTTTCTTTCCTTTCTAGTAGAATTCAAAGCAGTAAACTTAAATTCCATGGTGAAGTGAGTAAGACATGTCTATTTCTTTGATTTTCATGAAATTGCACCAAAACCCAAGGTAAAATTCCACGCAGTTATAGATTTTGAACTATCAAAGTTAGAATTTCAAGTGCATCACTGAAGCCTTCTACCACAAGTGGCTCTCTACCAAAGTGCAGTCCATGATGTAGAGTCTTTTTAAGATACTACATGACTCACTTTACTGCTTTCTAATGTGCATCCTAAGATTTCATGTGTACTAGCTTAACTTGCCAATTGCAAAGGCAATATTTGATCAAGTGTATGACATCGAATACATTAAGTTTCCAAGTACTTCAATTGATTGACCAAGTTCCTATCATTTTTCAACAACTTAACATTATAGTCAAAAGGAGTATTCGTAGATTTATATTCAAACTGATCAAATCTTTGGCTTACTTTATCAATGTAATTGGATTGTGTAAATCAATCCACTTTTCTAATGATCTTGATACCTAGAATTACATCAACTTCACCAAGGTCCTTCATATCAAAATTTGATGATAGGAAATGCTTTATTTCAACAATAATCTTTAAGTTTATACTAAATATCAGCATATCATGCATAGAAAGGCATATGATCACTCATATGTTATCGAAAAGCTTGTTGTAGACACAAATGTCTTCAGTATTGGGTATGTATCTATTTGATATGAGGGCTATTTTGAGCTTTTCATGCCACTACTTTAGAGCTATTTTAGACTATAAGATGACTCAACTAACCTGTAAACCTTGTGTTCTTCCTCTGCTATAATATGACCCTCATGTTGTTCCATATAAATTTCTTTATCTAGATCTACATTCAAACAAATTCTTATGACATCCTGTATAGCTATTATTGCAATAAACAGTTTGATAGTTTAACATAATCATCTCCTTTCTATTGAAATTCCTTAGCCACAATTCTAGCTTTGTACTTGTCAAGAGTACCATCACCCCTCATCTTTTCCTATAAGATCTTTTTTGTCAATTGTTTTGCATTATTGCAAATCATCTAAGACCCATGAGATGTTAACATGAACATAATGCATTTAATCATCTGTTGCTTCTTTCTAAAATACTTCATTATATCTCATCATTGCTTTGACAACCATGGTGGCATCAGTTTTTATCATGTAGACCTCATACTCAATTCCAAAGTCCTTTTTCTTTCCTTGCTCTTTTACTTCTTAAAATTTTAGTACTATGAGTTAGTGAAGAATTTCACCACTTACTGGATGAAAGAATTTTTCCTACTTCATTTTAACTAGTTTCAAAAGAAGTTCTTATACTAAATGGAGGAATTACTTATTCGTCAATTTGAGTAGTTTCTAAAGAAAACAAACTCTCAACAAAACTAACATTAACTATTTCCGCGATAGTGTAAAGATGAGGCGTTTCCAAATTTAATGATATGTAGCCTTTGCTTGCCACAAAATCAATTTCTTGGCATCCAACCTTAGAATCTCTGTAGCTAGATAATATCACATGAGTTAGACAGCCCCACATTTTCAAGTAGTTGAGATTAGGTTTTTGACCTTTCCATAGCATATAAAGATTGGTTTCAAGTCTTTTATAAGGAATCATGTTCAAAATGTGGCAAACAAATGATAGGGCTTCTCCCAAAAAATTCTTTGATAGTCTAGAACTGCTAAGCATGGAATTCCCCATTTCAACAAGTATTATATTCTTTTTGTGGGCAATACAATTCTATTGGTTTGTACAGAGCACTAAATTTTCGAGCAATACTAGCTTCATAAACTAGTGAAAAATCATTGGATATATATTCTTCACCCGGATCTAAGTTAAAGTCTTAATCTTGACATTGTGAATGTTCTAAACTTCAGCTTCGTAAGCCTTAAAGTGCTCAAATGCTTCATCTTTACTATGAATAAGGGAAATATAGGGATATCATCAGTAGTCATCAATGAATGTTATGATATATCTTTCCCATCTCGTGTTTGTGGTATGTCATTTCATACATATCACTATGAATTAACTCAAGGATATAGGATTATCTTTCAATTAATTTGAATGCTATCTTTGTGATTTTATACTAGATATAGACTGCATTTATTTGTAGCTAAGATCTCCTTTTATAAATAATTTGCAACTTCATTATTTTGAAATATTAAAACTTCATATGTCCAAGTCTACCATGCAACACACAATCACTAACAATATAAGAAAATTTTGGAATATCATTAATAATGTTCAACTTACACATGGCACTAGTTGAGTATCCCTTCTTCAAAAAATTTCCATTCTTAAAAATATTAATTTTATCATATTCAAGAACTATTTTGAAAATATGATTGTTGAGAGCATCTCAAAAGATCAGATTCTTATTGATATTTGAAACATACGACATTTTCTTTAGAATTAAGACCTTACTAGAAGTGAATTTAAGGTCTACATTAACTTGGCTGACCACTTTATCCATAGAGGAATTTCCCATGATTACCTCAAAATCATCTCCCATTGTTCTGTGAGTCTTGAACAAGTTGCATTTGCTAGTCATGTGTTGACTTGCTCCTATGTCAAGGCGCCAATTTGTTCATTAGAAACAACATCAACTTTAGGAACAAGATAAACAAATGGATTGCATTTGTTATCCTTCTCAAATTGTTTGTCATTAAAAAAATTTCCACATTTGCAAATCTTAGGAGTATGCCTTTCGTTTCCACAAACATAGCAGAAATATTTAGATCTTTCATCTTTCTTTGCTTCATTTCTAGATTAATTCTCAGTTTTCTCAGACTTCTTGAATGAGCTTCATTGGGACCATAAGTCTGACTATTGAACTTCTTTTTCTAAGAGAAACATCTTTTCTTTTTCTCTTTCACTTCATTATCCTTAGCAAAAAACTTCTTTGAAGCGAGCTTTATTGCTCTACTGTCATCCTCAATCCACTAACAATAGAGTAACTGATTTTAGTTCATCTTTTCATTCTTACATAGAAGTCTCATGCGAACATCTTTCCAAGAAGTTGGTAACTTCAAAATAATTGTGTTGAGATGAAAACTTTTAGGACTTGGATCTTTAGATGCATTGATTTCATTGGCTATGACCTGAAAAATCCAAAACTTGGGGAACAATTTGCTTGTTGTCTTTAAACTTGAATTTAAGATAGTTGAAAGTAAGAGACTTCTTTTTTTTCAAAATAAATGCCTTTCAATGTCCTCAAGAGTTCTTTTGTTGTCTTGGTTTTTGTAGAGTATTAATCATATAAATTTCTAACAAAGCAATGAAGAGTGTTTTGGACTTTATTATCATCTTCTATCCATCTATCAATTTCATTAAGAAGATTAGCATTAGCTTTCTATGCAGCCAATTTAGTAATATCAGCAGAAGCCTTGGTTCTTACATACTTAGAGCATGTTATATCATGAACATAAGTTACCTAATGAGTCTTCAAATAAAAGGTAACTTTATGTTCCTATCTTTCAAAATTTGTGCCGTTAACCTTCAAGATTGTAGTCATATTGGGAATTATCATGTTGGACTTCAAGAAACTAATCTTTGCTAGGTTCACAAAATCCATGGAGACAAATAGTTAGGAGTATAGAAGTCTTGCACAAAATGAAATTTTAATGAACCTTAACTTAGAGGCATGCTTATAACAGCTTCCTAAGAATAGTTGAAGCCTCTATAAGTACAGAGGATATGACAGCTCTATCTCCAGGATTCAACCAAGCCAAACTCAACATGTACCTCAACTAATTTGTATAATTAGAATAGGTTTGTACTTTTATATCCAAGATGAATGCCATAAAATAAAGTCTTTAAAATCTCTCTTCAAATCACAATAACTCCTCAAAGAGAAACAATATTAGAAAATCAATTCACTTCACATACAATATCCAAATGGATTTGGAATCTAAGTTTCAAGAGAGAAAGAAGAACTTTACAAGTTTAGAATCCCAGAGTAAGAGTGATGACAAAATGGGCATACTCTAGAACCAGAGATTTTTACAAGTAGAAGAGTCCTTGAAGAGTACAAAATAGTCAAACTTTAAGAGAGAATATGAATAGACTGATGTACAAACTGACAAACTCTAAACAAAAGAGAATAGAAAAAGGTAACACACTAATTAGTAAACTCAGAGAGAGAGAGAGAGAGAGAGAGAGAGAGAGAGAGAGAGAGAGAGAGAGAGAGAGAGAGAGAGAGAGAGAGAGAGAGAGAGAGAGCTATGGTCGACAAGAGGAATTGGTGCAAGTAAGAAGGCATGGGTGCCTCCTTTATAAATAGGGTGCTTGGATAACAAGCAACCTAGCTTGGTCTCCTAGGTAGGCCAAAAATTGCCCTAGAGGTACAAAGTGTGCACTAATAGATGTAGGCATACTTTCGCACTCCCGCATAGGTCAGTGCATTTCACAAAGGTGCATCAATTCAAGCTTGTGCTCTTAAAAACAATGTGATTAAATGAGAGAATGTCTATAAGGAGCAAAAGTCTTTTCCAACTTCTAATGTGGTATTAAAAATTTGTGTTGTTTCCAAAAGTCAAGCAGTAGAAGACAAGGGAGTTCAAATTCAAATAAAATTTGTGTTTCAGTCAAAAACTAGAGAGACATCAAATTTCATAAATACCCATTTGTTTCAAAATAATCCCACATGTATGCAAACATATGTTTTGCGAGTTCATTTTATTTAGAACAATTTCTACATAATTAAATATTATGTGTTTCCCTGTTGGGAGATCTCAAGCATATCTAGGTTTTTTTTTTTTTTAACCTGGACACTAACACCCCATATAGAGCTTGAATCCCTAGTCACTCGGGTAAGTCTCCGTCCTTGCTACGATGATGGGTTAGAAAAGAGAAAATATATATATATATATATATATAAAATGAAAAGGATTATTTCTCTGAAAGAAATGGAAAGTAAGCTTTCCATCATAGCCATTCATTATTACATCAGAAGGTCGAGCTGGGCTTTTCCTAGCATTTAGTTGGCCTTTTTGGGTACAAAATTTTCAGAAGTCCGTGCAACTGGACGAACTTTTGCAGCAAATGTCTTCTTCACACAATTTTGGATGGCCTCGATTGTCAAAATGTAGGACGTGTAATTAAACGGGTGCTCAGATGCCACCGCCTGGAAGAAAATCAGTGGCACCCACTTTTGTTTTTCCCTCCTCTTATAGAAAGCCACCTTAGTTCATCCGCGACCCTGCCCTTATCCTGTGTTGTTTTCAAGTTTTTTAACTTATAGGTGAAAGGTAATCGAGTATATATCTGTATTCCCTCCTAGAAAATCTGACCTCTGCATCAAATGTCTTGTTGACACCATTCTCCATTTGCCTCAATCGTCAGATAGAAATGCCCACCGAACACATGGACACCAAATTCTATCACACGGGAGAAGGCTAGTGGTTCCCATTGATGGTTATTGTTGTATTGTTCAATAGCGATCTTGCTAGCTTAGGATCGTCAATTTCGATGTGCTATTTGGGAAATGGCCTTGGGCCATTTGCAGCAGTGCTGCAAGAATGAACATTTTAGATTATAAAAATTTTGGGCTGTTTGATATTTCAAAAGGGAAAGTTATTACGACCGAGTTTCTAGAGTGACTCCAAGACTTTATCTGCAGAAGCCATGCGCACCTTCGAATGATCTAACTCATTCATCTTATTCAGTTTTGCTTAGATTGGCTAGACACCAAAGTCATGACAGTCGGGATAATTTAGCTAAGCGTTTTAAAGTTATAAATTATGAACATTATATTTTTAACTGAAAAATTTACTAGTTAGAAGCATCAAATGGGCTTTTTATTTTCTCAAATCATCCAAAGAAGGGGCTTAGCTAGTCCGGATCTAGAAGTTAACTAGTCTTGATTACTCTTTTATTACTCCCTAGTAATCTCTCTCTACTATAGAAAGCTTTTTATGGCTTTTCAGTTGGAAAATAAGTGACTCGAGAAGTGTCAAACATCTCATCGGATGTGTTTAAGACCTTTTGTGTTGTAAATTAGTGTTAACAAAGAAAAAGAAGAATGCTGCAATCAAGTGAGGTAGAAGAATAGAAGCTTCCGTGCCATGACCCTACTTTACCACTTCTCTGACTTACAATATCCTGTACCTTAAGCATTACCGTGATGAGATGATTCTAACATCTTAATTAATAGCATTTTCCACTGTTTTAGGACAAGCAGTCATGAAAAAAACAAGTTTGATCAACGAAAGGAAGGTTTCACTATGATAAAAGTTGGAAGCTGTACAACATCATTTGTCATATCTCATAGGGCTATAGCATATCTCCAAGAAAAAACTCAAAACCGTCCATGTAAAGATTCTGCTTTTCAATGCTTCTAAGACCTTCAAATGATGTAAGCAATTTTCACATGTTTTCTGTAATGTCTATTGGAGAGTTTAGAGTAGCTCGGGATCATCACTTTGGATGTGCTTTTTGGGAAATGGCCTTGGGCCTTGCGGCAAGACCGTTTGATACTTTAAGAAGAGAAATGTTATCAGGAGTACGTCTCCAGACTCACTCCAAGACCCTATCTAGCTAAGCCAGGTGTTCCTTCAGAGGATCTTACCCATCCATTTTGTTTGGCTTCAGTTAGATTCGCTAAACACCAAATTGACTGTTGGCATGATTATAGCTCTACATTTTGAGGTTATAAATCATTATCACTATTTTAACTTAAAAACTACAACCTAGAAGCATCTAAAGGGCATTTTTCATGTATATCATCCAAAGGAGGGGCTTAGCCTATAAAGATCAATGGTTTGTCTTCTGTTACCTGAGTAGAACTGAGAAAGGGAGAAGGAGAGGAAGAGACAGGGGGAAGAAGACCAGGTTACTAGAAAACTCATCACATTGGCGAGAAGGGAAAACAGAGGTTAGGGTTTCAGGTTCACTAGATTTGGATCTCGCTAGAGACAACGATGGCTTGGATCGTCAATATGAGCCAATCATCTTCAACAACACACCCAAATGAACAAAAGCCCCTTGGAAATTTCATGATTGGAGCATTTTCACCACAGTTTTTGGAGGGATCAAAAATGCCTAACAACTATAGACACATCAATGCGGAATTTTCATCTCTAAACCCTCATCCAATGCTCCTTGATGAGTAAAACCCATTGGTAAGGTATGATTATCGTGTTACACTTCAATTCTTCCATTTCTAGAGTATGCTACATCAAATCTAGGGTTTACAATATGATCTATCTATTTAAGCAAAAAATTGAAGATAAAATCTTGGATTAGATAGAATGAATAGATATCCATGGTCAGATAATTTAATCCATACCTGTGGACCTCCAATCAGTCAATCCGACTATTCCTTACTAGATTTATGATTGGATTTGTAATAGATCATTGATATCACTATAGATGCATATACCAAACATTAGTTAACTCTGATGACCTAGAGATTTTGATCCAGAATTTACAACCAAGTAGACAATCTCAGTCATCCTAGCAGACACAATTAAAATAGGAACCTATAATGTTTGATTGATAATAAGATGTCACCATTGAATTCCTTGACTCCAATTTGATAAAGAATGAAGTAAAATTTCACTAACCGAGAAATGAGACAGATTAGACGATCTCAGTTGTCCGATCAGTCACTGCTGGGATTCAAGCAGGGCAATGTCAAATTGATGATTAGTCATTGCTAATACATTCATTGATCCTTAAATTGGTAAAATGGAACAAGGATTCCAAATCAGAATATTGATGCAATAGATCCAAACAAATAAGATAAGATATAACCGTTAAATAATTATGGAATTAAGAATCCAAGCTATATACATTAATCTGAATGTTAGAAACAACAATCTGTGAACTATGATAATGATCCAATGACTTTGGACCATTAGGTCAGATATGATGCATGGACTCGGAACCAATATTACTACTTTTATGTGATATAATGAAATTTAGCAATAGGATGGGTTAAAAATTAAAAATGAGACCATCATCCAACAATTAGAACATGAAAATACAAATCTAGATTGTTGATCAATAATCAACAACACATATTTGATAATTTAGAACTTGATGGTTTTCATATCGATGATGCATGATTAGAAACGCATACTAATAGCCCAAATGGCTGAGATCGTGAAATTTTGGTGGTTGTTAGTATTGAAATGCTAAAATTTAATGGTTCCATGATTAATAGATGAATTGGACCATTAGATTGTGTTTAAAATAGACTTCTTTTATAATTATTAATTTATGATTTGACATTAATAAGAACTTTGAAATATCAATATGATTAGGTTGATACATTAGCTGAGTTGAAGAAAGGACACAGCTGAAGTGAGAATTTCACCGAAGGAGTAGGTAGTTTTATCATTAATGTACTTTTTGTAAAGTAAGAACTATGAAAACTATTTCGTCATTACAAGACTTCTAAGTTGCATATAGTTGAGCATGTTGTGTTTTACACAAAAATATTAGTTCTGAAAATTTATGTCAATTTATTTACATTATTGCAAACCCATTTCATGAGATTATGTTTGAAAATGCATGGATTTCATTATTTATGAGTTATTAAGAACTGATATTATTGTGTTGAATTGAAGGATGTTTTTTACCTGGCTGTGTAATGCTGTGAGAATTGACTACTTGATGCATGATTTTGACTATTTTATAAAATGTAGTGGCACTTGCTGATGCCTAGCTATGTTATGTTATGACAAGTATATGGGACTCGATGGATGCTATGCTAAGAGGTGAGGACTGATCATCCTTCCTCTAAAATTTCATACATTGATACCTAGCCACAATTGGCCAAATTCAAGTTACGATGACATAATGGCCTTATGCACCATGTTCCCTATGCACACGGAGCATGGAGTTTATCTATTTTGGTATCGGTGAGATAGCTACGAACATAATTAGGTCTTGTCCATTACACAAAGGTCCGTTATTTTCAAGAATTAACACTCATATGTATGTAGCATGATAGGGCAAGAAGTGCAGATCATTCAGAGATTTAGGTCTATAATGAGTACTCATGACCAACGACAGATTGTTAAACTCTTATGAAACTGTGAGACAGACATTCAGATGCTATTATCTACATATGTTCATTGAGATACATTCATTGTATTTAAGCATTTTATGATTTTAAATGATTCTCATCTATTTATTTTTTAAGACGGTTTGCTATCCAGTTGTGGATAAGCATATGCATGGTATGATGCATGATAGGAGTATATTGTGATTATGTATGGTATGATGCATGACAGGAGTATATTGTGATTATACATGTTATGATGCATGACAGGAGTATATTGTGATTATCCATGTTTTGTGAAAGCAATGTGCTGGTTGATGCCCTAAGTAGGAAGTCAAGGCCAGTAGGTGCCAATCTATTAGTTAGATTGATGTTTATTAATAAAGTCATTTAGGCACAGGCAAAGGATGCAGAGACGTAGGCCTTGCATGAAAAGGCAGGTTTCACCAACACATAGGATGGAGGTGTGCATTTCCAAGGTACATTGGTGGGGCTAGCAGTTGATGGTATGAGAGGAGAGCTACTTTAGGATGCATTTCAATCACAATTTACTATTCATCTTAGAGGTACAAAAATGTACCAAGACTTGAGATGAAACTTTGGGTGGAATGAGATGAAGAAGGACATTGGTGAGTGTGTAGCACAATGTCTAACTTGTCAGCAAGTTAAGGCCAAGCATCAGAGGCCAGTAGAGACATTGTAGACTTTAGAACTTCCTTAGTATAAGTGGGACCACGTCATCATGGATTTTATCATGGGTTTGCCTAGGACAGCGAGTGACTATGACATGATTTGCATAAGCGTTGATAAGTTGACAAAGTTCGTCCATTTCTTTCCCATTTGAAAGGCTCATTTTGTTGATAGCCTGGTGAGATTGTAAGTTAAGGATATTGTGAGCTTGCACAAGAACCTCTAACTATTATTTCTAACAAGGACAACAAATTCACATCAAAGTATTGGCCAAGTGTTCAGGAGGCCTTGGAATCGACACTAAGATCAAGTACTGCCTTCCATCCACAAACATATGGTCAATCAGAGAAGACCATCTAGATGATGTAGGACATGTTGAGGGCATGTAATATTTATTAGAGGGGCAGTTGAGATGAGCACTTGTCACTAGTAGAGTTTGTGTACAACAATAGCTTTCACACAAATATTGGCATGACTTCGTATGAGGTGCTTTAAGGAGACCATACTATTCACCCTTGTGTTAGAGTGACGTGGGTGAGAAATGACTATTGAAGTCCAAGCTAGTTGAGTAGTGTGTAGAAAAAGTTTGGTTAATCTAGAAGCGACTTTTGGTGGCTCACAATTGTCAGAAGTGCTCCACATAAGGGAGCCAAAGAGATGCAAAGTTTGCTATTGGAGATCACATGGTTTTTAAGATCTCTTTGATGAAAGGTGTGATGAGATTTAGAGTTAAGGGAAGGTTGAGTCCCTGGTTCATTGACCCATATGAGATCCTGAAAAGAGTCAACCAAAGCCTATCAGTTGGCCTTACCACTATAGTTGGCAGATATTCATGATGCTTTTCATGTATAGATGTTGTGAAGTATATAGCAGATCCATCCCCCGTGCTTAAGTAGATACCTACAAAGTTGAGACTAGAACTGACCTTTGAGGAAAAGGCTATATGAATTTTAGATTGCAAGGTGTAGGAGCCTGTTGGTCAAGGTTCTTTGGCAACATCATTCAGTGGATGAGGCCACATGGGAGATTAATAAGTACAAATGACATGTACGCATCCTAAACATTTTAAGGATTGATGTAAAAAGAATTTCAAGGACAAAATTGTTGTAAGGGCGAAATACTGGAATGTGACAACCTAGGTTTTCATATGTATTTGTAAAAGAAAAACTAATTCATAATGAGGGATTAATCCTTATTTGAACATAAATTTGTAAAACCGATACAACAGAAGAATCTTTTTCTTTTAAATTCATTTTAAAAACCTAATTTTCATTTACTTCCAAGAAAATAAAATAACTATAAAATTTGTAATTATAAAACCAAAGCAAAAATATATTAATCCTAGATCTAGCTAATCACAAACTCACAGTCCAACTTAGTAATTACATATACATGTGCAGAAAAGATAAGTCATATAGTTACATTGTTTATACAGTCTATTATGTTATTGTCTTCATCCAAATTTATGTCCACCTCAATTTGCTCTGCCTCAAGTCAAATTCTTTGAAGTCCTGAGATATTGTAAACAATTTACAATAACTCAGCAAGCTTATGATAGCTTCACATTTACTATTCTAATTTTTGAAATCCAATTCAAAAACGATATTTCAAGTCATTTTTCATGAGGTTCTAAAGAATATAATGAACAAATCAGAGACAAGAAATATAATTTGAAACCACATGTCATTCTTAGTATACAGTTTCATGCTAAAACAGGGATTGTGGATATATCTCGAAAAGAGTGCCATGAACATCTCCAATGGTTGTTTTCCTACCACAATAGTCGAGAAATCTAAGTGCCTCTTTGGGCATGATACCAGTCACCTTTGGTGGTTAGAGTCTGGGAGGCCAAACCCATATAACCTCTTAGCATAGTGTTCATAGGCTCATTAGCCTGAACAAACACATATCTCAATCCAAATGTTATTAAATCATATAGCATATGTCTCATGCAAAGTCATGCTCAAAATCCTAATGGCAAATAGATGTTAAATTACCTAACTCAAATATGGCTATCCCAATCATTAAAATATTCAATAGGCTCAATTCATACTAGTCAGCATCTCTATCAACACGTGTATATTACAATGTCATTCTCTTATATACGATATCTTAATTGTGTCTATTTAGCCTTTGATCCCCATGAACATGGTGATCCTACTTTTACCGCCTTTTGATTATAGCATTCCCCTTTATTTTTACCATAATATCAAATCTTGTTTGTTGATTAAAGATTAATGGTCTAGATCATCTAATTACGCTTAATTCCTATTAATCTCTAATTTATAGGTAGTCTATTTCATATCTCAATGTTTGATCTATTGATCTCAACCTAGCTTCCAATCTATTTCATATTTCAATATTTAGTCTATTGATCTAACACTCATATTGAATTCTAATCAGTCAAATCAATAGTTCCAAATCATCCTCACATTCAATTTCCTAAGCTAGGGCAATTAAAATAATCTCATCATTAGCTTTAGTCTAATTAATAATTTAACTAACATAATTGCTCTTCCTAAACTTTTATCTATCACTAAAAATGTTCACTCATTAATTTTGAGGTTTGATCTAACTTGATCGTAAGTATTTTCAAGGTTTCCTACAGTCCAATTACTTCTCACAAGTTTCTACTCCAATTTTATGGTCAAATTTTGCTTTGATCAATCAAATCTATTTCTTATCTTATTCTATGATTAAGATTTATGAATCTCAATTTACTAAAACAATCTAATAACTAGATCATTTCATTTACCTTGTCAAATCATCAATTTAGTCATTTATTAAGGTTTGGATACTTTGATTAGTCGGATCAATGTTTTTCGATTACTCCAACATCTAATCTCAAACAATCTAGGGTTTTGGGAATGACCTAACTGTTAGATCAATCTCATTACAACCTTATGTGACCATTATCTATGTTGGGGTTTGATATGTCTTGATCCTACATATCCTTAGTGTTTTCTAATATCTAATTATGTATTAGTACTTAATCCATTGATCTGATGGTCAAATCTAATTTTGACGGATCAGATCCATGGTTTTCATTTTATTCGATGGTTCATATCATCATTGAATATTATTTGGATGATCTAACTGTTAGATCAACCTATTTACTTTACTAGATCATCTAATTGATCAAATTTTAAGTTCTGATCACTTTTGATCTGATGGATCTAAGTTATTCTATGATTTTTTATTTTAGGTCAGTTTAAGATTTGTTGTGATCTTAAATTTTATTGCATAATTATGTCTGTGTCGTTGAGATAAATCCAACGAATGTCTCAGATCAAAATTTGGAATTATATTGCTTTTTGAATTGAAAATCTAAGTTTCAGATAAATTTACGATAGTTTAAATTGAATTTGGACAAAACAGGAAATAAAACAACATCACCAAGATGCACCCGAACATAACACACATTCTAGAATGCTCAGGGTGACTTAGTCTCCAGAACCTGTTCCCCAGGACCCATTAGTGTCCAGGCTGATCCGTGACGTTTTGCATGCACTGCACACATGTGGGAACACACCAGGCATGTGCGTTCCTGTGGTGCGTTTGCATGGTGCATCTCGGTCACAGTCTAGACGGGGAACTGTTCAGATGATGCAATCTCAGCCCTCTGTCCCTTTGTCATTCGGATATCTGGTCTTAACCATCAAATCATTGATGTTTTAACAGATCCTAAGGTTTTGAGGCCCCATGGTTCCATCGGACAACTCATATTTTCCATCCGAGCTATCCTTGCTGTGGTTCTCATCTGAGCCAATCAAATCTGTTCACCGATGAGTCACCAGTAGTGAAATACAGTCAAAACAAAAAAAAAAAAGAAAAAAAAAAGGGGTACTAGGTCTAGTGGTGGGAAGGTCGAGTGGCCAGGGGTTTTCCCGTGGTGCTGAAAAAAGAGAAAAGGCAAGGGCTAATGGTGCACTAGAGAGGGAGAGGAATGAGAGGAGCGACCAGTGGCTGGGATGTGCGCCAGTCGCCGAAGAAGAGGGAACTCGAGGAGTTGGTTCAGGCAGCGCCAGCTCAGCTACACGACGGTCACTGGAGAATAGGGAAGAGAGGACTGGTGGGCAGGATGGAGTTGGGGGTTTTACCACTAGTGGTCTGGCAATCTCGTTGACAACGCGTGACGGTGGTGTGCCCTGTCATGCCACTATAGGGCATGATGACCTGCATTGCCGGCAGAGAAGAAGGGAAGGTGAGCAACGTGTGGACAATCTGTTGCAAGGGTGCCATTATAAAAAACAGCCCCTCCATTCTAAATACTTTTTGTTTTAAAACATATTAGTGGAGCACATTTAAAAAGATTATTAAATATCTCGACTATTAAAAATAATGTAATTTCCTCAACCGAACTCTATTTTCAACGTTCTTAGTGTCATTAGATTCATTTTTCAAGTACAATCCAATTATTAAGGTTTCAACAATTTATTTGACTTCTATAAAAAGATCATTTATTAAAACTTCAAAACTAAAAATTCTATTTTATTCATTCTTAGCAATAAAATTACATAAAATAAGCTTTTCAAAGTTAGGGTTATTAAATGAAAAAAAAAGAGGGTAGCCTCAGTGCACGAAGCTCCGGCCTATGCAGGGTCTGGGTTAGGGTTATGTAATTACCTTAATTTAAATTTCATTTCAAATGATTTCTGAATTATTTTTAGATGAAATGCAAATTTGGAAATTTTCATATTTTAAGTTTCACAGAATAGACCTTTTCAAAGACATTTAGTTGATCCTTAAAACCTAAATAATTGGATTGTATTCGAAAAAAAGATTCCAACAAGATAGAACATTGAAATCAAAATTTGAATGGAGAAGTTATAACTTTATGAGAAGGACATTTTCGTCAAAAGAAAAAGAAAATTATTTAAAAGGAGAGGTTGTTTTGATAATAGCAACCCCCCACTTAAAAACAATCAATCATCAACTGTTACCTGTTACCTGAAGAAAAACAAGAAAAGGAGAAGGAAAAAAAGAAGAAGAAGAAGAAGAAGAAGAAGAGGAAGGGGAAAGGGAAGGAGGAAGAGAGAGGGAGAAGGAGACTAGATCACCGGAAAGCCCATCACACTAGTGAGAAGGAAAAATGAAGGTTAGGATTTTGGGTTTGTCATATTTGGAGCTCATCGGAGAAAATGACAACTTGGATCATTGATCCAAGCAGTCATCTTCAATGGCACACCTAGATGAGCAAAAGCCCCTAGAAAATTTCATGGTCGGAGCATTTTCATAAGAGGTTTTAGAGAGATCGATGACGCCTGACAACTCTAGACCTCTGATTTGTCAAGCTAACCATTCCTTACTAAATCTATGGCTAGATTTGAAATAGATCATTGATGCAACACTATAAATTCATATACCAAACCTTAGTTAACTATGAATGGATCGAGATTTTGATCTAGAATTGAGAGCCAATTGGACAATCTCAGTTGTCCGATCAAGCACTATTGAAATAGGGACCTAGTGACATCAGATCAATTATCAGATGTCACCATTGAATTCCCTAACCCCAATTTGACACAAAATGAATCAGAATTTTGTTGCTCCAAAAGTGAAACAGAATGGACGATCTCGACCGTCCAATCAGTCATTGTTGGGATTCAAGTAGTGCAAAGTTAGATCGATGATCAGACATTGCCATTACATTCATTGACCCTTAAATTGCTAGAAAAAAGAAGGATTCCTAAACAAAATATCAATCTACGAGATCTGAATAGGTAAGATGAGATCTGGCCATTAAATAATTATGTAATTAAGGACCAAGCTATATAGATTAATCTAGATGTTAGAAATGACATGGAATTAAGAATTCAAATTATATACATTAATCTACATGTTAGAAGCGACAATCTATGAATTGTGATGAGGATCCAACGACTTTGGACCATCATATCAAGATCAGATGTATGGATTGGGAACCAATATTACTACTTTTTCCGTAGACTAATGAAATCTGACCATAGGATGGGTTGAAAATTGAAAATAAGACTACCATCCAATGGTTAGACCATGAAATACAAATATGGATAGTTCATCAATAATCAACGGCACAAATTTGATAATCCAAAACTTGATGGATGTCAAATTGATGATCCATGGCTAGAAATGCACATCAATGGCCTAAACAATTGAGATCGTGTGATTTTGGTGGTTGGTTAGTGATGAATTACTAAATCTACCTGTTCAACAATTAAAAGATGAATTAGACCATCAAATCATGGTTAAAATAGACTTCTTTTGTAATGTTAATCTATAATTCTAATTAACAAGAAATTTGGAATATTGACATGATTAAGTTGATCACTAAGTTGAGTTGAAGAAGAGACATAGCTAAACTGAGAATTTCACCAACGAGGTCGGTAGTTTTAACATTGATGTGCATTTTGCAAGGTGGGAACTATGGAAACTATTTCATTTAAAATGGTAAAAATATGATTACAAGACTTATGAATTGCATGTATTTGAGCATGTTGTGTTTTATGCAAAAATATTAGTTCTGAAATATCATGTTGATTTATTTATATTATTGCAACCCATTTCATGAGGTTATGTTTGAAAATAGGTAGATTTCATAATTTATGAGATATTAAAAACTAATATTATTGTGGAATTGAGGGATGTTTTTTACCAAGCTATCTAATGCCGGGAGATTTGACTTACATGATTTTACCGTGCATGATTTTGACTATTTTATAAAACATAGTAGCATTTGAAGATGCCTAGTTATATTATATAATGAAGGGTATAAGGGATTGTTAGACCTTGTGCTAGAATGTGAGGATTGATTGTCCTTCTCGTGAAATTTCATATATCGATACATGGCCGCAATAGGCCAAATTCAGGTTAAGATGACTTCATGGGCAAGTCATAGCCTTGCGCAACATGTTCCCATGTAGAGTCTATCCGTTTAGTATCAATGGAATAGCAATTGATATAATTGGGTATTATCCGCTACACAAAGGGTTCATTATTTTCAAGATTTGGGACTAATATGTATGTGACACTATAGCGCGAGAGGTTTCCAGCACCCTCAGACTTTAGGTCAATAACGAGTACTCATGACCAAAAGCAGATTGCCAAACTTTGAGTGGTTTTACGCTTGTGAGACCTCGAGAAGGTCATTCATATGGTATTATCAACATATGTTTATTAAGATACATTAATTGTATTTGAGCATTTTATGATTTTAAATGCTTATCGTCTATTTACCTTTTGATGACAATTTGCTATCTAGTTGTGGAGGAGCATATGCATGATGATGCACGATAGGAGTGTTATGTGATTATGCATGGTTTGTGAAATACCTTGTAATGTTTATTATTCTTACTTTTGAAACAAATAAATTGAAATGGTTTGGTGTGGATTTATCATGCAAAACATACTTGAGATTTCAATGTTTTACTATACCACTTATTAGGTATCCTATTCTTTAGAACTGCATAACACTTAGCTATGACTTTCTATTAGATTTGAAATTATATAAATTATGATATATGATAATAAAATTACCTACACAAGCACAAGCTTACTAAAATATTGTACTACTTTACAATATCTTAGGAATTAGAAGATTTGAATGAAAATAACTACAAAGTATGTGCGCAGGCATACTGAAAATCATCCAAAGTTTTATAGTAAAATTTTTGTATTATGACTTAATTTACTTGGGTATGTGAACATGTAATATTTAACTTGGATGTGTAGCTATGATTGGAATGATTTTGGAAGAACTGTTTGGTAGAACCTGTTCAATTTCTAAGTCTTTTTGGTGCAATTAAACATTGATTTTTCATAATAAATAGACATGTGTATATAACTGTGATTGGATGGAGATAGTCTCCCTTTTTATTTTGTTATATTATGTTTATAAGTAACACTGCATCTCCAAAAATCATTGTCTTTAGAAAAATAAAAGACATGATTTTGAAAAGTCTTTTCATACAAAATATTTTTTCACGATTTGTTTTCCAAAATTACTTTCAAAATGTGTGGCCCCGCATTTGTAAAAGATTTTGTAAAAAAGTTCTATGAAAACCTAGGATGTTACAACAAAGTTTGTGGTTAAGGACCAAGAGCATGTAATTCTGCCAGTGATCTGAAGTAGGCCAGGCAAAATATGACACAACTCGAACACAACAAGCATTTAACAGATTAGGGTCAAGTCCTATCGTGTTCATGTCATTGATTGAGTCAACCTAGAAAATACATGCTCAAAATTGTGTCATGTTCGTGTCAACCATTAGGACCTGTCGTGTTGACCCGTTTGACACGCAACCTGGTAAAATTTCATGTTGACCCGTATGACACGTGACCTGTTAACACATCATGTTGACCCGTTCTACTAGCGAGTCACAACATGTTAAACTGTTGTACTGAATTGTCTTATAAATATAGGATAGTTATTGAATAATTGTCCTATATTCTTTTACATTAAATAGGACAATTTTTGAGTAACAGTCCTATATTTTAACTGATATAGGACAGTTAATAAATAGCTGTCCTATATTCTGTACATTATATAGGATGGTTTATAAGTAATGGTCCTATATAATTAAAGATTTTAGCAGTCGTATATTTTTATAGGTTCTATAGGACAGTTAATACAAAACCGTCCTATATTTTTATATATTCTATAAGATGGTTAATAATTAACCATACTATGGACGGTTAATAAGTAGGCATCCTATATTTTAAGGTTCTATAGGATAGTGATTAGGTAACCGTCCTATATTTTAAGATTCTATAGGACAGTTATTTGTTAACCGTCCTATATTTTTAAGGTTCTATAGGATGGTTATTAAATAACTGTCCTATATTTTAAGGTTCTATAGGACAGTTATTAAGTAAGCATCTTATATTTTAAGATTCTATAGGACAGTTATTTGTTAACCGTCCTATATTTAATTAGTTATATAGGACCAATACTAAATACCCATCCTATATTAGTTAAAAAGTATAACCATTCCAGTATTAATGTCCAAGTGTCCAGTGTGTCCACACACAATTCTCTCCATACACAACCTCACATATCACAACCCTGTCTACTTGAAGCCTTGAACACACCAACTTCTCATCATTAAAATTTTGAAATAAAGAAAGCACACACATTGACACATACTTGAATCAAAAGAAAAATGGAATACATCCATAGAAGTGGACTAATGTGATAAAATAACACATTCACATTCTTTAACCTGCTATATTTATAATCATTGTACACATTCACTTTCAACATTCTATAACTTCTCCATACAGTTCAAATTGAATTGAACAAATAAAAGCACGGCCAATCACCCGTACATGATACATTCACTCTTCTTCATGGACAGCCACATCCCACATCATATGTCTGGTTCAAGACACCAACTTCCCAATCTCATCATTGAAAGTTTGAAACAAAAAAAGCACATACATTGACACATAGTGTACTTCAATCAAAAGAAAAATAGAACACATCCATAGAAATGAACTGATCTTTGTATTATATTTGAGTAAAATGTATATACATGATTGATACATTCATTTACATCACTGAACTACAAATCAAAATTCATAATATCTGTCCATTCCATTCTAATATCGTCTAGATCCAACTAGGAGTAACTCTTGCTATCCAAATCTGCCTCCAAGAAACATATAATAACTTAGTTCAGACATGTAATCTTGGACTCAGTCAAGAAATATACAAAACAAAAATGTAACATTGGTCACTAAGCCTTACCTTTTTCAATTGTGAGATTATAAATCCATTATAAATGAGGGTTCTCATGTATCTGAGAACATAATACCCACACTCCCAATTGGATTTTTGTTTAGGGGACTGCACACCAATGTCACCAAAGACAACAGAAAAGGGTCAAATATCATGTCAAATAAATTCAAGTTTAAAATTATAGTAAAGAATCTAAAGAGCAGTAATTAGTAAACCTTACCTTAGCCTTCTTCTAGTTGAGTTTTGCTGGGTGGCCAATACCTTCCCACTCAGCCCATTTATGCCATGCACTACACACATATAATTGAAAAGCATTAGATTATGAATATTATGATAGTTTCCACTTATCAGGTGAGTAATTATATTATAATGAAAGAAATAATAAAGACTTACTTGTAATGGTCCAATAGAAAGACAAGAGAAGGGTCAAGGACCTTGTAAATGTCCTTGACCTCTAATCTTTGGAACTTATCATGCAAATACATGCATTAGGAATTTGGGTTAATGTCAAATAATTATAAAGTGCTATTAAAAAAGTAAGTAATGTTACTTTGATTTGTAATAGTCTAACTCTAATAAAGCAGTTACACAATGACATACCCTATATAGACGATGATGTGCATGTATTCCAATTGAGCCATATTACATATGGCTAAGAGGTCTTCCTTGAAGCATGGAACCTCAACCACATCGTCTGTAACCACACCTGCCTCTATCCTTATGGGGCTCATTTTCTTATCTTCATTGGCCAGTCTGTACACTACCCTTAAGAATGGAGGCGTGTTAGGTGGAACCTCCACCTGATCTCTATACTATAGATGTGACATTTTAGAAATTAGTAATGAATATATATAACATATACTAGTATACTAGCATATATAAAAGAAGAGAGATAGTGAGATCAAATTTTATCATATATTGGGATAAGGTCTTGATGATCATGATGATGAAAGTTAAAAGAAACACATGAATTCCATAAAACACCTTTAATCATTACTTCAAGTAAGATGACAAGTTCTAACCTAGGATAAGATAATAAAACTTTTCGATCTCTAATCATTACTTTAAGTAAGAATCTAAGATCACAAATTCTAACCTAGGATAAAATAATAAAACTTTTTGAGCTTGTGGGCACTAACAAATGTTTACAATGAGTGTAGTGCCTTTCTTTTCCTTCACTTGTTGTATTTTTCAAGTCCACTTGGACTTACTACACATGTAAAGTTCTTTTGAACTTACTATATTTCAAGTGCTTTAAACTTGTTAGTTATTGTATTGTACAAGTCTACATGTAACATGATACAACTACGCAAATATATAGAACTACCTGGGAAGGATGGGATGGGGCTACACTAGCCACTATAGCAGAATTTGTTGGCAGGGAGGTTCACTTCAATTGCGCCTTGTGCTGCTTCTTGGGATTTGACATGTTGCCGACAATATTAATCAATTAATAATTTAGGATGACTTAAAAAAGATAGCAAAAAATGATGCTATGACTACAGTTAGAATATATATACCTTGGAATTGGATATTATTGGTTTGATAAATTCCTCTGGCCAACTCACATGATATCCAATTGCATCCCCAATAGTTTCAATATCATCCCCTTATATTGGAAATGGAAGGGGAGCATCTAGTTGAATGGCAATAGTAATGCACACATGCTTAGTGTGTGGATGCAACAACTTGCCATGCATGGTGACGGAAGTTATGGGGCGAACCTCGTACAATGTTTCCATAGTCACATAGTTCTCAAATATGTGTAGCTGCAATATGCACTGACCCACCTACATTTAAGAAATAACATATATATAATGATTAGTGATGTAAACTGAAAAGGTTACTAAATAATTAAACATTGTAAAAGTAAACATGTCAATATACATAGCTCACTGATTAAGACATCACCTTCAAGTACTTGCTCGGCCACCTCTTCATCTGATGTAGGAGTGCAGCTATTATCAGATTGGGGTGGTTGAACTTGAACTTGAACTTGAGGTTGAGCTTGAGCTTGAGCTTGAGGGCCAACATCCTGACATGATGGAGGAGTGCCATTTGTCCTTTTATACGCTTTGTCTGGACATCAAAGTAATATAATTAAAATACAATCAACTATAATAATTACAAGAATCAAAATTTAGCTTGGCTAATTCAAGTTGTGATTACCTCAAAATCAAGAGATAGCCTAAACTATGCAAATTAATTCCATGCTTCCTGGTCAATGAAGTAGGAATACAACTAAGGGACCATGTTAAGTCTAGAAGGATCATTGGCATTTGGAAGTATGTACTTTCTTGCAAGCTCACTCTTCCATTTCCTCCATTGTTCACCAGCTCTTAGCAATGCTTGCTTCTTGCACTCATTAGATAAGGCAAAGGCAGACTACAAAACAAAAGAAAAAGCCAGTTAGTAACTACTAACTAGTGAGTAGTGACTTAGTGTATCATATGCAAACAAAAACAATATATATAAGGGACATATTATGTTATATGTAGGATGAATTTAGATACCTTGATCATTTCCCATATTGCATCTTTGACTTTTGGCGATACAAGTCTCCAATTAGTCACTGAGATTGGCACCAGTCTTCTAACAGTGCAACATATGAAGCTAGCATAAGCATATGAACTACCACTTATCAGTTGGCCTCTACTGTTGAATTGTACAGTTTCTTTTATCCCCTTTGATGATTTCTTATTTATATGTTCCATTTGTGTTGGCCCCTTGGGATTTCTCTTGACAGGTGGTGTCATTGGTGGACATGTGCTCAATAGCCTCGATTGTTCTTCTTCTATGTGTTGTAACTGTTGTTCTTGTTCTACTTCTACCTCTTCTAAGTGTTCTTGTACTACTTCATGTTCTTGTTCTAGTTCTACTTCTTTATGTTCCATGTTTGTCCACAAATGAAAATTGAAATCATTATAGTTAGAAAAGTGAAAAGTGAAAAGTGTAAGTGAAATAACTCGTGTCAAATACAATCATGAATTATGCAAATGCAGATCAAAGTTGTATAAGCTTGTAGCCATGTAGATTGCAGATGAAGAATATTGTTAACCTTAATGGTTTAACCCTATCTTGTGAGATGTACTATAATAAAAGTGTTACATAGCAAAAATAGGACAGAAAATGGCGACATAGAGATTCCAAGAGTAGAACCAGGTTACTTAATGAACCTCCTTCCATTGCCTCTTATCATTTTTCTTATATTTGTCTTCTTCTCTCTCTCTCTCTCTCTCTCTCTCTCTCTCTCTCTCTCTCTCTCTCTCTCTCCTTCTACTACTTCTTCTTCTTCTTCGTCTTCTTCTTCTTCTTATTACTTGAGGACCTTGAGGTGTACCAGGCACTTAGGCAGCGGTGACCGATCGGTTTCTGAGTTTCTCCCTTGCTCTCTCACTCTCTAGTTCTTTTCTCCCCTTGATCGGCTAGCACGCTTTTTGTCTCCCTCTCTCTCCTTATTTTTCTCATTCTTCTGGTTTTTTACCTTGATTCTAGTTGAAGGGGGTTTGGCCAGTTTGGGAGCTTAGACTTCGAAGGAATTTTCTTAGGGGTTAGGGCACAAATGTGAAGTGAAATAGTGAAAGGCGGGAGAAAGAAAGCTTCACAATGTAAAATAGAAAGATAAATATAGGACAGTTCTAACATAACAGTCCTATATCATCAAAACAATATAGGATCGTTCCACAAAAACCATCCTATATTATGATTAATATAGGATGGTTATTAATTAATAGTCCTTTACTTAGTAATAATCATAGGACAATTCATAAATAACTATCTTATAACTAACAAGTGTCAGATTCACAATATAGGACAATTAGTAAATAACCATCCTATACTTATACAAAATATAGGACCGTTATTACATAACCATCTTATATTATTCTGTTATAAAGGACAATTTTGTATTAACCATCCTATAGTTTCTAACTATAGCAAATTGAATAATTGATATAGCAGTAGACTGTAGGATATTAGGCTGTAGCCAATTGTGCACAAGGAAATTGAATAATTGATATTGCTTAAGCCTTAAAGCATAAAGAATCTTAGTTGAGGATGAGCTTAAAAAGAGTTATGTAAGTAACTCATTAGTTGTTGAGGATGAGTAAAGAAAGAGTTATGTAATTAACTCATTGTTGATAATGAGTATGCAACTCATTAGTTGAGGATAAGTAAAGAAAGAGTCATGTAATTAACTCATTAGGTGAGAATAAGAATAGGACTTATGTAATTAACTTATTAGTTGAGAATGAGTATAGAAAGAGAAGAGTTATGTAATTAACTATTAGGTGAGAATGAGAATAGGAGTTATGTAATTAACTCATTAGTTGAGAATGAGTATAGAAAGAGTTATGTAATTAGCTAATTAGGTGAGAATAAGAATAGAAACAATTAATGTAATTAACTCATGAAGGAATAGTAGAATATAAGTAGGTATTACTTAGTAAAATAATTAGGGATACTACTTAGTAAGTTAAGAATCCCAATACAGGGAATAGTAAGAAACAAGTAAGAAAAACATTACAATGGATAAAAATGTAATGTATAATATGCAAGTCTAAACTGAAGTCTTAAGTAAACATACATGTATAGAAATAAAATACACCAATACTTGTGTGTGTGTGTGTGTGTGTGTGTGTGTGTGTGTGTGTGTGTGTGTGTGTGTGTGTGTGTGATCTTTACTAAGTGAAATAGTGGAGTTTAAGAGAAAGAAGTGATAAATTGCAAAATATGATGGAAATAATGTAGAAATAAATGAAAATATTAGACTTATTATAAACTTTGAAAATAATAATAAAGGATAATAAATGATAATAATGAATCTAAATGTAAGAGTTAAAATTTCTACATAAAGAATTTCAAAATAGGAATGATATTACTTGGGAAGAATTTCAAGAGATAAATAAGTTTAGTAAAGGAGAAGAGTTTAACAATGATAAATAATATATGATAAAAAAAAATTAGAGCATGAAGAAGTGATCTTTAAAATTTGAATAAAATGACAAAGAAAATGAGATATAGAGATATATGGAAATGGAAAAATAAAATCCCAAATATATTATGAAAAACAAGTAAACCATGATAATATTTTGTTAGCAAACAAATTCTATTTCATACATATGGTGCAACAATGCCAACAAATATGAATTTACCAAGTTATAAACTATATTGGTATAATAACTCAATTGTTGAATTAGCACAAAAGCTTATCAAGAATTAGAGGGATATTGATATGATAACTTTGGTGAAACTAAAAATAATTATGACTATAGTCTATAGTGAAAAGAAGTACATTTGACATTGATGGTAAAATGATTATGAAAAAATAAAAATGTTGAATGATATTACTAAGAGTGAGTACCTTTTACTTTACATGGATGAGTTATTCCCAATCTATTATCATCAATTGGGATTTAGAAATGAGAAACATTAGTAAGAAATCATAATAAATCTTTAGTTATATGAGTTAGATAAATGATATTCGCGAATTTGATGAAAATGAGATATTAGATCAATTGGTGATGACATATGGAATTAGTATAAGAAAATCATGAGCATTTATACAATGCATGACACTTACAAAACTTGTTAACTATCTAGCAAGTGTAATTATGTAAGTAAATGTAGAGTCAGACTAGAGGAAGTAACATTATCTTTATAGTCATATGTGCAAGATTAGAAGACCAAAGCCAAGTGTAGCTAAGTGGTCCCCAATTAAACATGTCAAAATTGAAGTCTAGTCTTCAAACCACCTCCCTGATAAGTTTTTTCCATCGCGTGACATGCGCGCTTGCCCAATTGACACCTACATTGCTTTTAAATTTTAAGGTCATTACATTTTGATTTTTTTTTTTCCGCCACTGTAAGGGGCCCACATGTTGGACGAAAAAATGTTTGACAACATGTTTGAAGTTTCATAAATTAGAGTTTGGAGGGGGTTGTCTGACAGGCCGGTGGCTAAGCGGTCTGGTAGACTGGAACAGACACAAGCACATCATAGTGTGATGTAACATAAATAAAGGACAGCTACAAAATAGCTGTTCTTTATGTTTTAAAATATATGACGGTTTA
The DNA here is from genome assembly GCA_035236585.1 of Warburgia ugandensis. NCBI lineage: Eukaryota > Viridiplantae > Streptophyta > Magnoliopsida > Canellales > Canellaceae > Warburgia > Warburgia ugandensis. The sequence continues at coordinate 34,454,315 of CP141129.1, read as the reverse complement.
GAAATACCAGTCCTATATTTTATTAAAGAAATATTATAAAATATAGGACAATTATGAATTAACTGTCCTGTATGTTTAAAAATATAGGATGGTTTGTAGATAACGGTCCTATATTAGATAAATATGCAATGCATAATATAAGATAGGTTTCAAATAACTATCCTATATGTGTGTGTGTGTGTGTGTGTGTGTGTGTGTGATGGTTGTATTATGACCTTCCTATATTATAATTATACGTACTTAAAGGACAGTTACGAAATAATGGTCCTATATTTTTAAACATATATAGGACAGTTTATTGTTACTCGTCCTTTATGTTTGTCAAATTATAGGACTATTATTTCTTAACCATCCTATATTTTTAATTAAAATAAGACTATTATTCATTAACCGTCCTATTTGTTTCTCCAAATTATAGGACTGTTACATTTTAACTATCCTATATTTTTAATTAAAATAGGACCATTATTCATTAACTGTCCTATACTTTCCAATAATATAGGACGGTTATGTTGTAACAGTCCTTTATTTTGTGATAGTACAGGACTGTTGTTATCGAGCCATCCTGTAATAGGTTTTTAATTTACCTTTCATTTACTAACTCGATGCGAGAGTGAAGAAGGAATAATACATTTCCAGTTTACACTTAGATCTTTTGCGTGAAACAGTGAAACCCTAACTAGTTTTACATCTCTTTCAGTTTTTTCTTCCCAGATATCTTTAAGACTTCAACCATTCTTGCACAATGGGTAGCACACCTACAACACCACATGTATGTGTTTCTTTTTTGTTATTTCTTTATCATTCTGTTTGTCCTTTCATTTCTCACTCCCTTATTAGTAATTGGTGTTTATTGTGAACTAAATTTTGCTTGTCAATTGTAATATAGGCACAAGTTGGGATCAATGATGTTTCTGATAATTTGAATATGCTGCACGACAACAACGATGATGAGCTTGCTAATTTGGAGAATGTAGAGTTAGTTTCAAAATCCAATAAAGGTAAAAAGCATAGGAAGTTAATGTCTCCAGTTTGGAATTTTTTTTAACACCTTCTGGTATCAGAAGATGGAAGGAAAAGGTGTAAATGCAAGAAGTATTGTGCGATATATATTTGTGACAGCAAATTTGGTACAGGTAACTTAAAACATCATATAAAGACTTGTCAACGGAGCTCTTGTCATGATATAGGCCAGTTGCTTTTATCTCAAAGTCAGGGGAGTATGTCACTAAGTTCAGCTTCAGATAATAAGTTTGATGCTTAAGTTTTTTTATGAGTTAGTAGCAGCTGCAGGTGTTATGCATGATTTGCCTTTCCAATTTGTTGAGTATGATGGAATTAGAGCTCTACTAAAATATTTGTGTGCAAATTTGCATTTGATTAATAGAAATATAGTAAAAGCATATGTTCTGAGGATGTATGAAAGAGAAAAAGGAAAGGTAAAAGAGATGTTAGAGTTGGCACCTGGTAGGATAAGTTTGACATCTGATTTGTGGACTTCTTGTATTATTGATGGATATATAAGTCTCACAGTACATTTTCTAGATAGTGAGTGGGTCTTACACAAGAGGATATTAAATTTTTGTTTCCTACCACCTCCATATAATGGAATATCATTAGCAGAACGGGTATACTCATTATTAGTAGAATGGGGGATTGACAAAAAGATTTTTTCAATCACTTTAGACAATGCTTCTGTTAATTATTCTTCTGTTGAGCTGTTAAGGCATCAATTAAACATTAGAAACACTTGTTTGTGATGGAGAGTTCCTTCATCTTCATTGTTATCATGTTTTGAATTTGATTGTGCAAGATGGTTTGAAAGAAATAGATAATGCTATTCAAAAAAATCGAGAGAGTATCAAGTATGTCAAAGCATTGCAAGGCAGAAAACAAAACTTTTTAGAGTATGCAAATCATATGTCAATTGAGACAAAAAAGGGCTTAAGATAAGATTGTCCTACAAGATGGAATTCAACCTATGTAATGCTTGAAAGTGCTCTTTGTTACCAACGTGTATTTTGTCACTTAGAACTAAGTGACTCAAATTATAAGCACTATCCTTCTATCGATGAATGGGAAAAGGCTACAAAAATTTCAAAGTTTTTAGTTGTTTTTTATGATGCTACTTGCATGTTTTCTAGATCTAAGTATCTTATAGCAAATCTCTACTTTCGTGCAGCATTTGTAATTTATTTGAGTTCAACACAATACATGAGAAGTGATGATGACTATATGAAGCATATGTCCACCCAAATGTTTGCCAAGTTTTCAAAGTACTGATCTGAATTCAACACCATTTTGGCAATTGCATATGTGTTGGATCCTCGATATAAGTTCTCCTTTGTGGAATTTTCATACAAGAAATTATTTGGTAATGGTTGCTTGGAGTTTGCTCAAGTTTAGGAAAAGTTATTCTCTCTCTTCAATGAATATATGGTTAAGAGTTTCCCTAATCCTTCCTCATCTTCCCCAATGGCTAGAGGTAGTGCTCTTGATGCTTATGATAGACAGAACTTGTCATATAATTAAGAGGTTTTAGATGGCAAGAAGGTAATTATATTTATAATTATATCTTTCATTATATGTCCCTTAGGATATTAAAATTTACTATGAATTGTCTTACACTAAGTTGAACAATATAATTGCATTTGCATTAGGAATTTGATTCATTTGAAAGTGAAGAATGTTCTTTGGCACAGAAAATAAATTTTTTTAGAGTGTGCAAATCACATGTCAATTGAGACAAAAAGGGGCTTAAGACAATATTGTCCTACAAGATGAAATTCAACCTATGTGATGTTTGAAAGTGCTCTTTGTTACCAATGTACATTTTGTCACTTAGAACTAAGTGACTCAAATTATAAGTACAATCCTTCTATCGATGAATAGGAAAAGGCTACAAAATTTTGAAGTTTTTGGTTGTTTTTTATGATGCCACCTATATGTTTTATAGATCCAAGTATCCTATAGCAAATGTCTACTTTCATGTAGCATTTGTAATTTATTTGAGTTTAACACAATACATAAGAAGTGATGATGACTATATGAAGCGTATGTCCACCCTAAATGTTTGCCAAGTTTTTAAAGTATTGATCTGAATTCAACACCGTTTTGGCAATTGCATGTGTGTTGGATCCTTGATATAAGCTCTCCTTTGTGAAATTCTCATACAAGAAATTGTTTGGTAATGGTTGCTTGGAGTTTGCTCAAGTTTGGGAAAAGTTATTCTCTCTCTCTTCAATGAATATATGGTTAAGAGTTCCCCTAATCCTTCCTCATCTTCCCCAATGGCTTGAGATAGTTCTCTTGATGCTGATGATAGACAGAACTTGTCATATAGTCAAGAGGTTTTAGATGTCATGAAGGTAATTATATTTATAATTATATCTTTCATTATATGTCCCTTAGGATATTAAAATTTACTATGAATTGTCTTACATTAAACTGAATACTATAATTGCATTTGCATTAGGAATTTGATTCATTTGAAAGTCAAGATTGTTCTTTGGCTATGCAAAAATCACAATTAGAGCCTTATTTGGATGAACTAAGGTTGCAAAAGTCAAACCTAAACATTCTTGCATTCTAAAAAGGCAATCAATACAAGTTGGTTGATTAATAATCTCGTCTCATAAAAACAATATTTTTTTATGATCTTATTTACATTTATATTTGATTCAAATGTTGATTTTAGGTATCATGAACTTGCTACCATGGCCTGTGATGTCTTGAGCATTCCTATATCTACAATTGCATCAGAGTCTGCTTTTAATGTTGGTGGTTGGGTTCTTGACCAATATAGAACTATTTTAAAGCCAGAAACAGTGCAAGCATTGATTTGTGTAAGAGATTGGCTATATAGATTGAAAAGTAATAATTTATGATTTTATATTTAAACTATAGTTTATGTGAGCTTAGTAATGATTAATGCATGTTTATTCCATATGATTGTAGACTCTACCATTACAGTTGCCATGGATGAGCTTGCTGAGGATATTGTAAGCATAAGTAGCAATGTAGGATCACCTCAACCAACTGAATACTCTAGAACAATTCATTTTGATTAATTTGTATAATTTATTAATGGAAGTAGATTTCTCTCATGTGCTATTTAATCTCCAGTTATTTACTACTATTGCAGTTATTTGATTCATTTGAATATCTTTTAGGACCTTATAGAAGAGGTGTAAAGTTCTGTGTTGCTTCTGAATAAAATATTACAAGAACTTTATTGGTATGGATCATGGTTCACCAATAGTCTAACTATCTAATACTAAAACATGTCGTGTCAAATGGATCATTTCGTGTCATAATGGGTCACTAATTATCGTGTTACTGAGCGGGTCGTGTTAACTCATTTAATAAACAGGTCATGTTAACGAATCGTGTCATGTCATACAAACACGACTCAGTAACATAATTGTGTTATATGGGTCATGTCGTATCAATTTTTTAATAATTGGGTCATGTTCGAGTCAAAGGTTTTTGACATAACTATTAATCATATTGTGTTTATGTAGACCCATATACTCAAATCGTGTCGCAAACACAAACCACCAACCCAAATTGCTAAGCCTAATCTGAAGCAGCAAAAAGCAAACAAATCCCTAGAAGTAGTCTAGTGATGCCACTATTGCTGTCTTAGTGGGGGAGGTGAGACAATCTATAGGAAACTTGAACTTCAACCAAGAGAAGCAACAAACCAAGGTCATACAGAGAGTCTTTTGGCACAATCATGGCAATTCATTGATCAAGTTACCTATGAATAATGATCTGTAACCCCGTAATTTGCGGTCTTAAGACATGGGGAAATTTTTTTTATCCCTGTGCCAAATAACCCCAAGATGTTACCAAAAACTCGTAGCTACAACATGCTTCTCGATGCTCAAAGAATGTAAAAAGCGGGTGACTGACTATAATATTATATCTTAGTAGCATAACTTCCACGCTCGGTTTTTCCTTTTTTTTTAATGTTGAACACACACACACCCATGAGCACCTCGAACACGTGACTACGAAACCAGTACCAAGGAAAGGCCCTTCTTGTGGCACTATGCATCTGCTCAACTTCCACACCCAAATACATAGCCATTCTTTATCAGTTAGATTATTTATAAGCTACAAACATCACATAAATATTCCTAACTCTCGTTGGTGTTTTTTATGGAAAGATGTCGGATCATACAAAAACATACATGCTCATTTTCATATACCTGGGCGAGTTATGATCCGACTTTCGCAATTCGTGCACTTATCTCTTCGAGCTCTTCTTCATTAGCAAACCCCTCAGCTATTGCTTTCTGCTGGAATAGCCATTCTTTATCAGTTAGATGATTTATAAGCTATGTAGTTAAAGGCGCGCCTAGGTGCTAGTCGACAGTTAAGCGCCTAGGAGGGGGCCAGGCGCAGAGTATATGAGGCGCACTCGCCTAGGCGAGCACCTGGGTGCTCCTCCGACTCCAGGCGCAGACAACTTCACCCGGTAACTTATAAAACTCGTTTTTTTTTTTCATTTTTCACCTTCCAACCCTAATTTCAATCTTCCAACCTTCTGAGAAGGTGAAAACAACCATTCCTTTTCAATCTTACACAGATCTAAGCAGAAAAAGGTATGGATTTATGAATCAATGTGTACACAGTTTCTGCAAAAAATGTAAAAACCAGTACCGTTTTTTCAAAAATTTTGTTTTTTGTTAACTATTTTCCATAAATCTTGATGGGTTTTAGTTTTATATGTATAAGAAAATATTCCATTTGAGTTTTATACTTCTTTGTTCTAGATTTGAGTTTGTTTTTATGTTTTTTACTGTTTTTTCAAAAAATTCAGTTACGAAAAAAAAAAAAAAAAAGTCTTCGTTTTTTTGTATTTCTTCATTGAAACGTATTTCTATCCACGTATATAGCTTTTGCATGCTTGTGTCTTCGTGTGTGATAATTTTTTCATCTTTTTTTTGTAATTTAGGGTTATTTTTTTAATTTTTCCGAAAAATAAAGTTACGAAAAATAGAAAAAAAATTGTTCTTTTTTATATTTATTAGTTGATACCTATTCTTATCCACATATATAGCTTACTCGTGCTTGTATCTTCATGTACGATGCACTTTTCATGCTTTTTTTGCATTGTAGTGTTATTTTGTTTAATTTTTTCAAAAATAAAACTTACGAAAATTAGAAAAAAATTTGTTTTATTTATATTTATTAGTTAATACCTATTCTTATATACATATATAGCTTTCCCATGCTTGTGTCTTCATGTATGCTGTACTTTTCATGCTTTTTTTGGATTGTAATGTTATTTTGTTCAATTTTTTCAAAAATAAAACTCACGAAAATTAAAAAAAAAAATTGCTTTATTTATATTTATTAGTTAATACCTATTCTTATATACATATATAGCTTTCCCATGCTTGTGTCTTCACGTATGCTGTATTTTTCATGCTTTTTTTGTATTGTGTTATTTTGTTCAATTTTTCCAAAAATAAAACTTACGAAAATTAGAAAAAATTGTTTTATTTATATTTATTAGTTAATACCTATTCTTATATACATATATAGCTTTCCCATGCTTGTGACTTCATGTATGCTGTATTTTTCATGCTTTTTAAGAATTTATTAATGATTTTTAGCATTTTTAGCTAATTTTTAATTATAAAAAATATAATTTTGCGCCTCAGGCTCTAGGCACACCCCTTTGCGCCTCGTGCCTTTAACTACATAGTTTATAAGCTACAAATATCACATATAGGTTCCTAAATCTCGTTTGTGTTCTTTATGGAAAGATGTCAGATCATACAAAATATACATGATCATTTTCGTATACCCGGGCAAGTTATGATCTGACTTTCGCAAGTCGCGCCCTTATCTCTTCGAGCTCTTCTTCATCATCAACCTCCTCAGGTATAGGCTCATGCTGGAAATAACACAATATTTAAGTCATTATCATTAAGAGACAACAAACTCAGAAAATGAGATCTAAGGTTGCAGTCATACATACCTCCTGTGTGGTTGCTCTCTGAGCAGGTTCCTTTGTCCTCTCCCTTCTGACAGCTTCAGGAAGTTGTGCAGCCGTCTCACCAGCTATATCAGTAAGTACTTTGTCTACTTCTTCTTCAATTTCCTCTTCTATATCTTCTGAATCTAGCGCTGTATCCACGGCATCATTTACCATCTCTTCCATCACTCCAGCCTGTTAAAAGAAAGCGACCAGTCAATTTTAGGCAAAGAATTTGTTGTCTCAAAATGTGTTTTGGAGCACCAGAACTACATGCTGAAGCACATTTTATAATATGTTCGTATGTGGAAAAGGCTGTTAGTTCCAACTGAGTGCACTTAAATAATGGACGGCAGCCACTGGGGAAGTCAGCAAACGTCCCATTATACCCCACGGCCTAACAATATTTACAGTAATTTAGATGCTGCCAGCCAGTTAGAAAAGTTGCAAGTATTATATAAGCACAAACGAATATCCTAATAGTCATCCATTTTCCGTTAAGTAGAGAAAAAAGGCATAGATTTACCTGATGAAGGAATTGTCCTTCCCGTTTAAAAATGAAACAGGGCTAGCAGCCTTAAATGTGGAATACAGATTCAATGAAAATAAAAAGGCTGGAACTACAATGTGAATAAAATCCCTGTTTACCCCAAACTCACTCCCCATGCAGTTAGGTTCAAAAGGGAATAAAATAGTAGCTTGTTTGTGCTAAGACGCCAATTTAAGTGTTATTTCACCCTTCTCTTTTCCCTCTTGGTATCTTATCTAGAATAGACCATCTTCTTAACAGGATCCCAGAAGGAAAACCATCAGTTGCCTCTCTATCTATTTACTGTGACCAGAAAGCTGATGAGAAATATTATCAGCACAAGTTGTGGTAACAGATTGGACTTCGAACAATAGAAAGCCCCTCATGGCTTCTCTGGTTTTCTTCTCGTACACATGAGAATCAGGCTGATGATAACCATTAGTTTCTTCTTTTTTTCTGGCACTTGCACTGTCCCTTGTGCTTTAGATACAATGCATTTATTGATCTTGATTTATCTCTGAAGAAATAATTTCGCATATCAATCACTGCACACAATTGATTATCATTCAGATACTTAAAAGTAAGCTCCAGGATCGACTTAAGCACCCACTTTCATTATAAACTACAAGCACTCCAGAGACAATTTTGTTGCACGAAGTTTCTCGCCTCTTCTGTATTTTATCTTCTTTGATGCCATAGAGAGCATGAAGACAGTTTCTATATCCACTAATTTCTGGAGATTTCACATCTCAAATGAGTAGGGTTAAAGAAGCATTAGGTATCACAGATTGTATTTGACTTGAAACCATGTTTTACTTCAAGAATCCCTCATATGTACTGGTGATTTTTTCAACATCTAAGGCTTCTATCCTGTTGCAAATGGCTTGTGGTTCCTTGAGTTGAAAATCAGAACCATCAGTCATTTCAAAGATATAAAACAAGTGGCTTAGATCATCGAAATGCGCTGATTTCTCATTAATTTCTGTACCCAGAACATGACGGTTTGGATTTTCCAAAACCAGACTCTAGGGGCCGAGTCTATGCTAGCAGACCTTCATGAGTGTCTACCCCTACTGGGACTCTTAACTTCAAACTTCAACATACATGTTGGGGAATTGAAAAGTGAATTTCCCATGCTATGTGTAGACCGTTTTATTATAAGAAATTCATGCAATTTAACTTGTCTAAAAAAATAAGAACCCTATATAGTTTATCTTTTGACACATAATTTAAGGGAAACAAGATCATGAAACATGCCGGAACAATTGATAAGAAAAGATTCTAAAACTCTTTTAAGTTTTTTATTTCAGTGACAAGATACATTGGATCCCAGGTGTAGTGCAAAATGGGCAAGGGCTGCTAGAAGGTCCCCTTGGAAGCGACGCGCTGCATCAAAACCCAGGTGCAGTGAAAAGTAGACATGGGTTCATGCATGGAGATCGAGAAGGGCACTGGTAAATAGGATATCTCTAGAGCATAACACTCGTATTGCCATATGGAATAGAGGGACATTGACAGGTAAGAGTTTGGAGTTAGTAGACACAATAAAATGTATGAGAGTCAACATCGCTTGTATCCAAGAAACCAAGTGGAAAGGGGCTAAAGCAAGAGAAATTGATGGGTATAATTTATGGTATGTAGGAAAGGATAATAACAGAAATGATATAGGAATAATAGTGGATAAAGAATTAAAGGATAAAGTTGTGGACGTTAAAAGAATCAGTGATAGAATTATAATAATAAAACTTGTTCTGGGAGAGCAGATCATAAATGTTATAAGTGCATAAGCACCACATGTAGGGTTAGAAGACAAAATCAAGAGGCAAGTTTGGGAAGATATGGAGAGAGTCATGCAAGAAATCCCTAACACTGAAGGGATATTTATAGGAGCAAATTTAAATAGTCATGTAGGAAAAGAAAAGGAAGGATATGATAGAATACACGGAAGGTATGATATAGGTGAACAAAATGAGATGGGGGAAACTATCCTCGATTTTGCTTTGTCATATAACCTGGTCATTGCAAATACATTCTTTAAGAAGAGGGATGAACACTTAACAACCTTTAAAAGTGGACTTTAGAAAAGCCAAATTGACTTTTTTCTACTTAGGAATACTGAACGATCAATGCGTAAGGATTGTAAGGTGATACCTGGTGAGAGTTTAACATCGCAATATAGGCTAATGGTTATGGATATCTATATCAAAAGATGGAAGAAAAGAAATGAACTTAATATGTATCCAAAATCTAAGTGGCGGAACTTAAAATGAGAGAAAATAACCTCATTCAAAAATAAGCTGATGGTAGAAGGAAACCGGAACTATGAAACAGAAGTAAACACCATGTGGATTAATATTGCTGAGTCCATTAAGAAAGTGGCAAAAGATGTCTTCAGAGTATCTAAAGGTAAAAGGCAATTAGTAAAAGAAACATGTTGGTAGAGTGAAAAAATGCAAAAAGTTATTAAAGAAAAACGGATGTGTTTTAAAGCATGGCAGATGACTAAAAATAATGAAAACTATAAACAATATAAGAATGCTAAAAAGGTTGCTAAGAGAATAGTGAGGCTAAACTTAAGGCTTACGATGAGCTCTATAATAGACTAGGAACAATAGAAGGTGAGAAAGATGTGTTTTAACTTACAAAAGTAAGAGAACAGAAGGGTAAAGAGTTGGATCATGTTAAGTGCATTAGAAGTGATGATCAAAAGGTATTAGTCAAAGATAATGAGATCAAACAAAGGTAGGAGATGTACTTTCAAAATTTGTTAAATGACAATGGCTCTAAGAATATAGGGATTGAAAATACTATAAATCTTAATAACATTGGATATTATAGATATGAACATAGAATTAGAATACCTGAAGTGAAAGAGGCCTTGAAAAAGATGAAATTAGGAAAGGCCATAGGGCTTGATGGTATACCAATAGAGGTTTGGAAGCATATGGGAGATATTTGGGTAGTTTGGTTAACCAAGTTGTTTAACAAGATTACAAAATCAAAGAAGATGCATGATGAGTAGAGGAAAAGCTCTATTGTACCAATTTATAAGAATAAATGAGACATACAGAGCTGCACTAATTATCGAGGGATCAAACTTATGAGCCACACTACGAAACTTTTTGAAAGAGTGACTGAGAAGAGGCTACGGCATGAGACAAATGTATCAAAGAATTAGTTTGGGTTCATGCCTGAGAGGTCTACCATGGAAGCTATTTTCTTACTATGACAATTCATAGAGAAATATAGGGAGAGGAGGAAAGACCTTCACATGGTCTTTATCAACTTAGAGAAAGCTTATGATACAGTCCCTAGAAAGTTAATATGGAGGGTATTGGATGAGAAAAGGGTTTTGCAGGACATAATTAAAGATATGTATGAGGGAGCGATAACAAATGTTAAGACTGCTAGTGGCGAGATTGGTGATTTTTCTATCACTGTAGGATTGCACTGAGGATCGGCATTGAGCCCATACCTTGTCACGTTGGTTATGGATGATTTAACAAAACATCTGCACAAGGAGATTCCCAGGTGCACACTATTTGCAGATGACATAGTCTTACTTGATAAGACAAGGGAGGGTGTAAACACAAAGCTAAAGTTATGAAGAGAAGCATTAGAATTTAAAGGATTTAAAATCAATCGAACTAAGACAGAATATACGGAATGCAATTTTAGCAAGGAGAGGAGTAGAAGTGGAACACCAGTTAAGATTGATAACCAAGAAGTTTGTGTAAAAGACCACTTTCAGTACTTAGGATCAATAATTCATGAGAGTGGAGAGATTGAGAGGAAGGTTACTTAGAGAATCCAAGCGGGTTGAAACAAATGGGGATGTGCACTTGGAGTTTTGTGTGACCGGCGAGTGCCCCTCAAACTAAAAGGAAAATTCTATAGGATAGCCATAAGGCCGGCCATGCTCTATGGATCAAAGTGTTGGGCAGTTAAGAAACACCATGCTCATAGGATGAGCGTAGTAAAAATGAGGATATTGAGATGGATAAGTGGTAAGACAAGAAAAGATAGAATTAGGAATGAAAATATTAGAGGAAATTTAGGGGTAGCACCAATAGGTAACAAGACAAGGGAGTTTAGAATTAGAAAGTTTGGTCATGTCCAAAGGAGACCGAAAATGGTACCGGTTAGAAGTAATGAGGCAATGCAAGTAGAAGGTTCTAAAAGGGCAAGGGGAAGGCCCAAAAGAACGTGGATAGAAGTGGTGAGGAAAGATTTAAAAACTTTGGGACTAAACGAAGCCATGGTGCTTAATAGAAAGAAATGGAGGAATAAGATTCCTGTGGCCGACCTATAATTGGGATAAGGTCTTGATGATGATGATGATGAGTGACAAGATACAACTTGTTGAGGATATACCAAGAGTATAGGTAACCATCAGAGCTAAGTGATGAAAACATCTTTGGAACTCTTAAGAAAAGCTTTTCTCATCATATCTACTGATCAAATATCACAAACATAAAGATAGTGATACTAACAGGACGTAGTGTGGAATAGATTAGAAAAGATTCTACAACTCCTTTTAAGTTTTTGATTGTCGATGACTAGATTATTCTGTTGTGGAAATACCAGGAATATAGATAATCACAAGAGCTAAGTGATTAATACACTTTAGCTTTTTGATGATATTTGGCAGCAAAAAGTTCAACTACTGATCCAGTATCACAAAAAATAAATTTAACAAAACTAAAAGAAAGTAGTGTGAAATAGATTACCTTGGTCATTTCCTTGCTAAATTCTTGCATTGTTGCAGCCACTTCTGGTGCCTTCATAAGTCCATTGACAAGCTTCATAACTTCAGCACTCTTAGACAAATGTCCCACTGTTCTGGCAGTGGCTGCAAATGCAACCAATATAAGTGTCAATCAACGAGTTGCTTGACATTAATCAATATGGTATTTATCAAGGATACATTCAATTGCAGCGATCCATGTAAACAAAACCTAAACTTAGCAAAGCATGTCAAGATACCTAAAATAAATCTTAGAAGGGATGAAAATAACTTAATAGAGCACAAATAGTACCTACAATATCCCAGAGCTACTAACTGATAGATGTATAGTCTTAACATCCATGATTTACAATGAAAAAGGACATCAAACTGATGATTGGAAATTTCAACTCCTCCTCGTGTAGCATTAACCTCCAAATGAGATGGACATAAAAGAAGAAATCAAGGAGTGCAAACCATCATACCAACACTTTCCCCAAGGTGCATAGAAATTGAATTCAGTTGTGCTTTATTTTCATGAAGACGATTCACAGCTTTTCTAGATCTCACAATTTCCTGAGCAAGCACCTGAAAGAAAATGTAAAAATAAGCAACTGCTAGAACATAGACCATTTAAGAGCCAAGACTCTAACTTCATAATGGAAAAAAGAGATTTACAAAAATGTGATCAATGATGAGCAAACACCTCAAAATAGGCAACCATACTGAAACAAGATAGACGTTCATGCCTTACTGGTTATAAAGAACAATAGTATAAGATTACATAAAATATTCACAACATTGTCAAGCAGAATTTGTGAGGACCTTGGGGTTCTACACATCTAGCTCTATTTATTCGCTCATTTACAAAATAACATCCTTTCTTTCATGGCATGACCAAGTTGCTGAACTACAGGTTTGTGGTCCAGAACTCGAAGGTAAGGTTGTAGGAATTAGCAGGCACACCATGATGACAATCACGGCCTGTTTTGCTAGTATAGGAAGTGGCAGGCACATTGATGTAGGACAGCATGCAAAATAACCTAATCTATATGCTGAGATCATATCAGAAGTAACTTAAATAAGAAAACATAAGTTAAACTACAACGAGCACTTTAGCATGTAGAAAATTAGTTTTAATTAGCATGACTAGCCTACAATGAGTTACAGGATCTGCAGATTGCCCCAAATCTCTACCGATTAAGGTAAGATCGAAGTTTCAATCTGTACCGTTGCTCTAATTGACAAACGATCCTGATTAAGTTTTAGATCTAGGGTTCAGGAATTTAATGCCGGGTAAGAATTTTAGATTTTTACCAACGCAAATCACATAACCAAACGCAGCTCAGAAATCGTCCTTTAAAAGACAAGGTAGAAAAGTACTAACTTATAAAACAGGATGAAACAATAGCAATTCAGCCTCATATTGAATGCAGCTTCACACTCACGGGAAGGAAGCTAAAACGAAGAATCCACCAAGTCTAACGAAATTTTCATTCATTATTCATCAGAAACTACTTACACAAAAGAGAAAAAGATCTTACGTAGGGGGCATCCAATCCTAATCTAGAAAAAAGACAAAATTACCCCTACTTAAGTCACAACATACTAAGAAACCTAATACCCTTAGTGGTAAATATCCCAAGTAAATTAAACTATAACATAACATAAAAAACGGGTTTTTTGCAGATTTGCATTACTTTTTGGCATTTTTGAAAAAAGTACAAGGTTTTCAGGTTTTTACAGATTTGCCATTAAGTTTTGCAAAAACTTTGCAAAATCACCATTTATCTTTTTCAAATGACAATAATACCCCTCTGTTCTCCATGTTTAAACATTAAAGATCACCAATCTATGTTGGTTTTTGGAAGAAGACAGACGGTGACTGATTCAATGCGGCTGACAAGCTGTTCAAAGGGCATGGACCTGACAGATTTCTCATTGATTCCTAAGCTGTCATATGCTTTAGCCAAAGCAAAAGTTGTTGATTAAGAAATTGCCTGCAGCACCTGAAATGCAGATGTATGTCAAAATTAATGCCCATCTTTGAAAACTAAGAAAAGATTGTTTGCAGGAAAACCAACTTTGTTTTTAAGCCTCTTCAAAGTTGAATAAATAACGTGCCCAAAGAGTTCAAATTAAGATTCTTCACTGTCTTCTTCATGGCATGCCTCCAAAAAAAGCCACTTTGTGAGCAAGACTTAGATTTATACATTTAAAAATCTGATGCCAAGGCCTCTTTCCAGTTTTGGTTTACAGACACAATCCCAAGCTACAAGGTGATATTTGGATTTGCTGTAATCTCCTTCACAGAGAAAATTCCTGTCCATATGTTCAAGCTTCTGGATAGCCCCTGTGGGACACTTGAGCAGGAACATGCAATATATGGGCAAGTTAGACATGGATTCTTCCAAAAGTACAATTCTGCTACCGAAAGACACACAAGCTTTCTTCCAAGAGGCCAACTTTGGTTGGAATCTCTTAATAACCTGTGTCCATAAAGTTGCATTTATCCTTCCATTCGTTAAGGGTAAACACAGGTAATGACATGTAAACAAAGCAATCCCACAACCAAGGCAATTGGCAATATTACTAACCAAAGCTTGATTGTCATTAACACCAATCACCTGCGACTTGGATAGTTCACTCTGTCTGGCATAAATTCATAGCACCTCAGCAGTGCTTTAATTTCCCCTGGCTTGGTGTCTCCAGCAATGAAGAGGGTATCATCTGCATATTGCAGATGGGTGAGGATGAGAGAGTAGTTTGGGATCTGATAGCCTGTGTAAAGATCATTCTCAAGAGCCTTTCTCATCATGGACTTGAAGATTCCGCCACTAGCAGAAACAAGTATGTGTACAAGGGGTACCCTGTCGGATACCCCTTGAGCTTCTGGAAAAGCCTTGGGAGCTGCCATTTATCATTATCGAAAACTAAGCTGAAGAGATGAACTGGTGGATCCACTTTCTCCACATAGCTCTGAAGTTCATCTTTAGCAATACCCAGTCAATGGCATCCCAGTCTATGCTGTTGAATGCATTTTCAATATCAAGTTTGCATAAGGAATGATAGAACTCAAGACAGAAACCAACGGGACCTAGGGATCTCTCACTGTTGGATTTGAAAATAGCATCCTCAACTTCCTGTAGAGATAAAGGAGATTCCAAACCTGTCTTACAGATTGGTGATCTGTAATGTTTAAACAGGGAGAACAACTGAGGGGTATTATTGTCATTTGAAAAAGATAAATGGTGAAAAATAGATGGAATGGCAAATTTGCAAAGTTTTACAAAACTTAATGGCAAATCTACAAAAGCCTGAACACCTTGAATTTTTTTGCAAAAACACAAAAAAGTAATGGCAAATCTGCAAAAAACCCTAAAAAAAATGCAGGATGATGGTCCTCATCACACATGGTCCAAATAATTAGATAAAGTTGCCAAAAAAACAATGGAGAAAGTTGAGCTACAAAGAAAAATCCCATCACAAAATCCATTTCAGTTGTATTGAGAAGTTTTTGACTGCATCAATTTAATCTTCCACGTGCAACTTGTATCACCTCCATACAAACAAAAAGATCTGTGTGCAGTTTTTGGTGATTAAGGTTGAGAAAGCCATGCCGGCTGCAACCCCTAAAACAATGATTTCTCTAGGATCACCAAAAAAGACCCCATTCTATTCCCATTTTAGCTTATCAATCATGGGTTTTGCGTAAATATCACACATCCCAACATATGGGAGATTAAAAGCTTGCAAAATCACTCTTTTACAGATCTATGACACAATATACCTTGAAGACATCCTATTGCATGAGCCTGAAGATGAGACAGCAGGTGTTATTTTTTTATTGCTCTCTCCATCAAACTTAGACAATCAGCATCTACAACCTTGGGGCAATAATTTGGCCCTCCATAGTTGGCAAGCTCTGATACAGATAAGGGTTGATAAGGATCATGTTTTTAAGGTTATTTCTGATTTCTTGAGATGAGTTGGCATTTTGTAACATATTATCCATAACAAAGCAGCAGAACGGGCAGAATGCCTGTACATTCTGTCAGAGAAGATAAAGCCGAACAGCAAGAGGCAGTGAATTAAGAGATAAGACTTTTATAGGTATGAATAAGAAACATGTCAGTAAGCTGTAAAGCAAGTTTTTCAGTTTATTATGCCCTCAATATTCTGGACAGCATTTTAAGTTTTTCAACATTTTATTTTCTCCCTAACCAATGCAGCCAACTAGCATCCAGAAGTGTTTTTTTTAAGTTCTTCAACATTTTGTTTCCTACCTAACCAATGCAGCCAACTAGTATTGAGAAGTGTTTTCTGGCATTTGATTCAGTTCTCCTACAGTCAAGTATATATGTAAATCTGAAAGCTAGTATTGTTAGTGGACTGTCAGCCGCCAATTTCAACCAATCAGGACCAAGCCTCTTGATCTGAGGATGAACTACTTCTTGAACATTTATGTTTCGGGGACCAAACCTATTGATCAGAGGATGAGCTACTTCTTAAAGTTTTATATTTAGCAAGTATGCTTATTCGGCAAAGTTATAGAAGGAGAAAAATGGATTTGAAAGTTTAAAACCATTTCCAATCCTTAGTATACTCTTCAAAAGTGAAGTCAGAAAAGAGAGGAAGACAAGTTTCATTATAACCAAAAGCAGCAGTCCTGACCCACTTTTACTGCTTCTCAAATAATCCAAAAGAGCAAAAAACTACTAAATTTGTGCGAATTTACTGTCAAATTTGGTAAGTAATGCTAAGAAACTAACACGTGGACAGAGATCCTAGAAACATTCTAATTTCACACACATTTGGTACACGAGTTCGAAATGAAAATTATATTAAACAAATCACAAATCAACCCATACTATAAATATACTGTAAGCAACTGTTGATCAACAACTTCAAAGGAAGAACTTGAGATAAAAATACCCTTGCAGATGCCATGTCATTTCTTTTTGCAGCATCCTTTATTGCTTTCTGGACATTTCTCTCTTCTCTCTGAACATCTGCCATAAAACCAAAAAGTATAAACATAAAAAAATGCAATCAGAACACAATCGCATTCATCACAAACAACAATAGAAGTTTACGTGTAGTTTTTGCGAAAATTAAGCGGAAAACATTAGATCAATTAACATCCCAGAGACGAATAACTCCAGTTTACTCTGAAAGACTGAGAAAAATACAAATCGAAAATGCAAAACTGGAAAACCAAAAAATAAAAATAAATAGATACGCAATGATCACAAATTGCAAGAGAAATTCATGCAAATACTTTTGGCCCATTTACACTACAAAGAACAAGGATCTACCGACGTCCCAGGAACCAACATTGCTGCTAACCATAAACAGAAAAGACATTAAAAATTAGAAGTAGAAAATGCATAAAAAAATTATAATAAATAACAATGAGAACAGAAATCACAGTGACCAAAGGTATAAGTTCAAGTAGTTTTTTTCAGCCAAAATTACACAGTAAACAAAGGATCAACTGACGCCCCAGAAAACCAATCACTCCAATTACGGCCATTAATAGGATATATGCTGAGAAAACTACAAATATAAACTGTAGAAATGTGTGAAGAAAATATAACAAAAAGGAACTGGGTTAGCTCGGAAAGACTTGCCACGGATTTGGCATTCGATGTTGCGACACTCTTGCCTGAGTCGTCTCTGCCAGTCTCTCAATTGCTGTTGAGGGTTTGGTTTTGGCTTCAACAGATTCTTCACGGTCTCCATTTTTTCTTCCCCAGACGAAAATCAAATCGAAGAAGAAGAAGACCCAAGAATGAAATTAAAAGATGGGAAATTAAAAGAGATTAGTTAAAACCAGAACTACTCTTTTGGAATGATCCACTGGTGGTTTCTCAACTTTTCGCCAGTCAATCCAAGGAGAAGAAAGATATGTCATTGTCCTCGACGCTCTTACGCTAACACCCCACGGACCCGCAATTTAACACATCGGTTCGGTCCCTGTGTGATCACCTTATGATTGGTCTAAGCGGTTCCTCCCGTAAAAAAAGGCTACGCAGTGTTATAATTTTAAAGAGTTATTTATAAAAACGTCATTAGATTTTAGTATCGGCATTCAGCCTATGCCTTTTTACATTGGTTTTGGATGAGTTAACAAAACACCTGCACAAAAAGATTCTTAGGTGCATACTATTTGCAAATGATATAGTCTTACTTGATGAGACAAGGGAGGGTATAAACATAAAGCTAGAGTTATTGAGAGAAGTATTAAAATTTAAAGGATTTAAAATTAGCCGAACTAAGACAGAATATATGTAATGCAATTTTAGCAAGGAAAGGAGTAGGAGTGGAATACCAGTCAAGATTGATAACCAAGAAGTCCTCGCAAAAGACTACTTTCGGTACTTATGATCAATGATTCATGAGAGTGGAGAGATTGAGAGGAAGGTTACTCAAAGAATTCAAGTAGGTTGGAACAAATGGAGATGTGCATCTGGAATTTTGTGTGATTGGTGAGTGCCACTCAAACTAAAAGAAAATTTCTATAGGATGACCATAAGGGCGGCCAAGCTCTATGAATTAGAGTATTTGGTAGTTAAGGAACATCATGCTCATAGAATGATGGTCGCAGAAATGAGGATGTTAAGATGGATGAGTGGCAAGACAAGAAATGATAGAATTAGAAATAAAAATATTAGAGAAAATTTAGGGGTAGCACCAATAGGTTACAAGATCAGAGAGATTATACTTAAATGGTTTGGACATATTCAAAAGAGACCAATAACGACACCAGTTAGAAGGAGTGAGGCAATATAAGTAGAAGGTTCTAAAAGGGTAAGGGGAAGGCCAAAAAGAACGTGGATAGAAGTGGTGAGAAAAGATTTAAAAACTTTGAGATTAAATAAAGCCATGATACTTAATAGAGAGGAATGGAAGAATAAGATTCATGTGGCCGACCCCTAATTGGGATAAGGTCTTGATGATGATGATGATGATGATGATGATGATGATGATTTTTTTATTTTATAAATTTAACACTAAGTTTTCCTCAGTTTTGTACAATTGTCATTCTATTAGTTTTTCATCCTCCTTTTCTATTATTTTTTTCAAAAATTTCAATACTACCTTTCTATATTTCTCTCTCTTAATACGTTTTAATATATCCATTACCTCACAAATATAGACGTAATTAAGTTGTTGCCTTTGGCCACTGAGTTCAATAACATTTCAGTGGGAACTTTCAGTGAAACTTGACGTCTAACATAATTTGATAACAAGAAACCTAATGGTAGGGTTAAATCTCAACAAAAAACAACCAATAGTGAAATATTCAATCACAAACAATATCTTGTTCATCAACTTAAGCAATAGTACTTATTAAGCTTCCTTCATAAAATTCAGCAATTTAAACTTCAATTTCTCGCTAAAAATTGATGTAAAACTCTTTCTAACACAAATTAGAACATAATCAATGCTTTGGATTAATAGAAAATATAGTAAATTGTAAAACAAATTCAAGTTTAAAACATAAGCAAAATATTGCTATTGTTCACGCAAATAGCATTGAGTAGCAAACTTTAAGCTTTTCGTTCAATGCCTTTTTGAATGAAAATTCAAAATATAAGACTTGAGTCTTCTTCTTCTCAATGGCTTCTACCTAGCACGATAGATTTCAAAGATTTTCGATAATTAACAAAGCGAAAAATCACATGCAAAGCCCAGCTAGACATATTAACAGAGAGAAATAAAGAAGGGTAATATCAGAATTTATGATAACAAAGCATAGAAAGTTTGAAAGCAATATTGTATATTGATAAATAATCACAGCAATAGTATGAGCATAAAATTAGTTTCTTCTAAGCCTTCTATATGTACAAGTTCTCCTCTTTTTTGTCATTTGAAAAAGAAAAAAAAGATATAGAGGGTTGTTGAGAAATGAAACAAAGATATATTTTGCTATTTTAAGAAAGCACTCCCCCTCAACTGATGATCCCTTGGAGTACCACAAAAATTTAGAAAGCACCCCCTCAAATTATCACATGATAAAGGAATGGGGGAGCTCCCCTTGGACATTCACAGTGCATGCATTTAAGGGTAAAGAATAAACATCCATGACATAAAAAGCATAACTATAAATCATCCATGACAAGCTTAAGGAAGTTGATTACAATGAATAACATGCTACTATACATTTGCACACCACCATCTGTAACCATTCACTCCATCTAATGAATAACCTTTCATGAAATTGCTAAGGCATCCATCCATAAAAATGTAAATCATTCATCCATATCTTAATATTAAAACCATAAATAAACATCCAAGCTAAAATTATCAGCATGCATAATCCATCAAAATAAAAATCTAACCATCCATGAACAAAAAAATAAAGCATAAGCATATTAAGAGTTTTCTCAAAGTTTGTGTAGTATAGAAGTCGAATGTAACAACCCTCAATTTCAAGTTCTTTTTTGTACAATATACTATATTGTAATTGACATGAAAATCAAGAATTGAATTCAGGAAAAAATGAGTTATATGAAAGTGACCCATTTGGAAACTAAAAATTTGGACTTGGAACTATAAAAAATGGAAAGCACACATCAATACGATTCCAACGACACATAGAACATTGAAAGCGGAGTTTGAATGGAAGGGGCCAAATTGATATCGACACCCCCTCGCACTTAAAGTAAGACAAAATAGATCACACAGTTTGTTCCATCGAGCCCAACACACACATGAGGAAAAACTCAACGAAGAGGAGGAAGGAGAAGGAAGGAGAGAGTAAAAAAGAAGGAGAAGGAGAAGGGAGAGAAACGGAAAGGGGAAAACAAAAGGCTAGGCTACTGGAGAAACCTGGCACGCTAGTGAAGGAGGAGAAAAACAAGGTTTTTGGGTTACCGGTGATGCTATCATCACCGGAGAAGATGATGGTTTGGATCAATGATTCGTGCTGATCATTTCACTCAGCTTGGAGAGACGATAAAAACCCCCATAGTTATTGAAGAATCTGAGATGATCTTGACCATCGATGAGAGAGCTAAATAGCAAGCAGTGTGATCGCAGGATTTCACCCCAAAATAGTAATCAATCAGGCTCATCCAAGGGTGGAGGAAGCATGGAGACATGCTTTGAAGGTAAGATCCGTAAAACCCTACTCTTGATTTGAATTTTTAAGCTAAATCTATACGATTTATTCCAGATGTAGATTTTTTAGATGATTCAATCTTCCATTTCTTAATCCAAGAATAGGTAAATAAGTGTGTGATATAGCTCGGATCTGACTGAGATGCTCAATCTAGGATGGAACTGGTTGGACAATCTCAATCATCTGATCAGTATTGTGAAAATGGTGTTTAATGTTGTCTGATCAATGATTTGACATGACCAGTAAGTTTATTGACCTGAAATTCATGTAGAATGGATCAAATCTGTTGATCCATAGGTGAAAAATATCAGACGATCTAGGTCATCCGATTTGTCACTATTCAAACAATGATTTCGTGATGTCTAGTCGAAGGCCAAATGCCATAGATGAATTCTAGAATATTGAATTAACTAGTATATGGTAGAGATTGAAAGATCTTAATGAAAATTGGTGGAATAATCTCAACTATTCAATCGGACAGTAAAGGAATAAGGACTTGGCAATGCCTAATCTGTGATCAGATGCCACCATTGTATTTCCTAATCTTAAATTAGAAAAGATACTTAGATTTGGTAATCTATGACAGAAGTCGGATCAGTGAATCATAGATGGAAACGTAGACCAATAGCCTAAATGGGTGAAATTGTGCGATTTTGACGGTTGATTAGCGATGAATCACTAAAATATAATGGCTCTACGATTATCAGATGATCTACACATCAAATTAGGGCTGGAATATATTACTTTTGTAATTGTTAATATAACTTGACTTTAACAAGGAATTTGGAATATCGATACATTGATTGATGAATTGATTGAAGGGATATAACTAAATTGTGAAGCACGATGAGGGAAGTATGTAGTTTTAACATCTATATACTTTTGTGAAACATGGAGACTATTAATGACTACTCTGTTATGTTTGAAAGTGCTTAAGATTTGGAATTTTGATATTTCTAATTTATGCAGTTAACATAATTGTATTTCATGCAACTTACTAGTTTGAAATGTTATATTGTTTTACTATCAAATTGAAAGCTTATACATGAAAACATATTTGAAAGTGCATGGACTTCATCATAGAATAAAACTACCTACATAAGGGCAAGCTTGTTGAGACATTATAAATTGTTTACAATGTCTCAAGTTTGAGAAAATGAGACACATGACCAAAAGATTATGATAGAGATTTGAAGAGAAGAGCATGAAAGGTATAACAAACATGTTTGCAATGTAGTTGATGATCTTGTAAACTGACGTAATGTTTGACTTAATATAACTTTGCTTTATTTACATGTGAGCATGTAAATTGGAGTTATGGTGATGTGGCTATGACTGGAGTGGTCTTAGGGATGTTGGTTCAATTCCTAACCTTTTGGCACTATGAAATATTTCTTTTTATTTAAATGTGAACAGACATGTGTGTAGATGTATTTTGGAGGGAGATGAAGTCTCCTTTGGTATTTTATATATTGTATTTATCAGGTTATCATATCACATGCTCAAAATGTGCTGGGTTCGAAATACAGGGGAGACTCTACCTAATTTTTTGGTAGAAATGTGGCATTCATTTCTTTGAAAATCATTATTTTTGGAAAAAAAATATGAAACTCTATATTTTTTTGAAGTCTTCTCATGAAACTTGTTTTTTGGTTTCTAAATAGTTTTTCAAACTCATGGCCCCACAATTGCAAAAGATTTTGTAAAAAAGTATTAGGGGAAAGTAGATTCAATCCCTAATGTAGATCCACCTATTGTTTATCAATTCATATTTGATGGATTTGAAGGACCAAGCACTAATGAAGTTTGAACATTTAAATGGAGTAGAGATTTCTAAAGTAAGAGGGATGTCCAACTTGGTGAGAAGTTTAGAGATAAATGCTCCATATAGAACACGTAGTAACCCAAATTTTTATGTATGAAATTACATAAAACAATTAAGGTCAAAATAGTTAATTGGCTAGAAATTATCCTTGAAAAATAAAGAAAAATACATTACATGTTTTTAAACATAAAACATATTATTTGGTAAGTAAGTTAAATTAGTTTCCTTAGTTAGTTAGTTAGTTAAACTAGTTGAATTAGTTAGTAGATTAATTAAATTATAAACTAATTATAAGTTAGATCTAGACTAAAGACTTAGAATTTATTAAGTGAACTAAGAAGAATTAAACTAAGTGTTAAATAAATGAAATTGAATGGGATTAAGGGAGAAGAACATAGTGACTTAGAAATGAATTCTATATTTGAAAACATGTTTTTTATTTAAAATTCAAATTGATTTTGAAATAAATTTATATTTGGAAAACCCATTAAATCCAGATCTACACATTTTTAATCTAGGAATTCTAATCTAAAACTAACAGATCTGTACATCCAAATGATAATCAATCCATATATTAAAATTTTAAGTCAGATCTGGAATATTATTAACAATAACCATAAATAAATATAAATGTTTAGATCCCATACAACAATCTAGAATGATTAGTTAGATGAGATCAAGTATGGAACATTGGAGCTGTAACATTTTAAGAGAAATCTAAAAAGGTGAGAGATTTTTATAAGAGGAGGGACATCCATTTTTAGATGTCTCACTCTCTTAGTTACATGATTCTCCTATCTCAAATCTCTAATCTTCTTATCCTACCCAAATTTGCATTAAATAAACTATTAGATCGAAAGAAGAGAACAATCAATGGATTGGAACCTAGGGTTTGACATGAAAGCTTTAGGGGAAGAATGTTCCATTGATAGATAAGTGTATTACTATTACATTAGATTGAAAATCCATAATAGGATCTAATATTGCTTAGGTTTTTACATCTATGATTGTATATGCATCTTTTTAAGATAAATTACTTGGATTCATTAAACACATGGTTGGACATGCTTTAATCTCTAATTTTATGCATTAATTTTTAGATAAACATGATTGATTTCATAGATTACATGCAATCTTGTTTACTTAAGCTCATCTAGATGCATGATTATTTATAATTCATTCTTTAAAACTCCATGCAATACATGAAATAGTAAGCATCCAATTATTTGATAAATCTGTGTTTAAATGATCATGCACATTCTTGTAATCTTACATGTTTGATGAATGAATTAGAAGATTTAAAATACCTTAATTTACATGTAAGATTTTATGTCTAATCCATGTGCAAAACTAATAATGGAATCAATAAGCAAGATTTTACATCTAATGCGTGTGTAAGATATCGTTGGTGATTCCTTCATATAGTTTAATATGAAATCGAACCCAAAGATAGAGATATTTAGATTGAACCTACGTGTCAGAATTAGTATTGAATTCATGCACAAGATCAATACTTTAATCTTGTAGAAGAAAATAATCTAAGTACAAGATCTAAAATATAGTAATAGATTACCATAATTCAATTCTGAGTAATGTCTAATTTATGTTGGTGCATGCACATGATCAACCAATTAAAGCATGTTCAACCAAAAAGTATGATAAGTTGATTAAAGCATGATCATTTAATCAAAGTATGATCAACTTATTAAAGCATGATCTAGCCAATTAACTATGTGCTTGATGCTAATTAAATATATATATGTAAAGATCGTACTTGTTAAATGGATTCTCATGAAAAAATAGGCATAAACTGATCAAGCCATGCACCTAATTATTTTGAAAATATATGTAAAAAATTGAATTGATTCAATAAATAAAAGCAATAATAGACACAATTTAGATGATTAATCTATAATTGATAAACATTATGCTATGAATTGTTGCCCAATCCTAAGGATGAAGGCTAAGATTGATTTGTTCATATTAAGTGCATATGATATGCAATTGATTAAGATTTTAGATGAAATATGTGCGCAAGATAATAATTGTAAATTTAGAACTATTCAAAATTTTAAAAAATATATTATTAGGGTTGTAGATTATCTTACAGATGAATAATTTATTTGGTTTTCAAATATATTTTTAGGGATTTATCTCTAAACAAACAAAATAACGTATAACAGGATTTTTGTTAACAGTTTTCAATCTATATTTTTAAAATGTACAATTTGATTGGGAATGTGTGTGTGTGTGTGTGTGTGTGTGTGATTTTTAGAAATTATGAAGTTCTAAAATCTAGTATTTATTCAATTTATTTTAATATTAAAAATTAGAATAATCAGAAAAAGTGAACAAAAAGATTTGATGGAATTACTATTCTAAAAGTTTGAAAGTGAATATTTAATATTATATGTTGATTCAAAGCAAAGTTTATAAGATTTTAAAAGAATTAGAAATTGAAATATGAATTTTTTGTGTGATATCTAGTAAAAATGAAAAAGTCCCTATTAGCATTTATGTTCCCAATTTTGACCCCTAGTAAGATGTTATTAGGGATTTGTCTAGCTCCATGTGTGACATTGATGGTGAGGTTGTTGTTTGGACTTTGTCCAACTAATGGTGGTTAGAGTGGACAATTCATTTAAGATGAATTTCAATGAGTAGTTGAGACATACATCAACAAGATTTAGTATCACTTCTAACTTAGATTTATCTCAATCAATGTTTAATCAAAGTTGGGTAATTGGACTCTCCTATTGAGATTTCAGGAAGTATATGTTTGACCTCCATGGATAGTGCTCTGAACCTCATCTAATCAATGAGGTATTGAACTTGTCTAGGACATATGTTAGCATGTATCACTTTTGTTGATAATGTTTAAATGCATGATTTGATGTTTGGAATTTGAAAGTATCTGTTATTTCCCTTTGGTTTAATTAATGAATGCATAGTGTTCTATGAAATAGAACTATTTATAGTATATTATCACATGCATGTCATTTATATTGAATAACTCTTTCAAAGAAAAATAATAATCAAATCATCCAGGTTCACTATAATATAATACATGAAATAGTAGTATGCTTATTGAATGTAAACTCACTAAGAAATTTTAAAATCTTGGATTAGAGAAATTTAGAAGGAAAAGAAGAGTGAGAAGAGGAAAAGTGAGGAGAAAAGAGAAGTCCTATTTGAAGAAGAGTTCAGTTGGTGTTCCTTATTTTGTTTATTTGAAAGTGTATAACATGCAATATAAGGAAACACTTTATTTAATTAAGTTCAAATTTATGGGTTAATTTTATAACCTTATTTGCTCTTGTAGTGACATCTGTTTAATTTATGTCATATGAGATTGAAAATTCAAATCTCATTTGGATCCTCTAAAAATCTATCATATCTTTAATCTTGTAATAAATTTCTGCATGAGAATGTGACAGGTATAGTATCAAAGTAAAGGTTTAGAATAGTGAGTCTAAAATGACTTAGTTTGATTCTTATGGTTGTGAACTCATCATCATTATCATCATCAAGACCTTATCACAATTTGGGGTCCATCACATGAATCTTGTTCCTCCATTACCCTTTATTAAGCATCATGGCTTCATTTAATCCAAAAGTTTTTAAATCTTTTCTCACCACTGCTATACATGTTCTTTTGGGCCTTCTTCTTGCCCTTTTAGAACCTTTGACTTGCATTGCCTCACTCCTTCCAACTGGTGCCATTGTCGATCTATGTTGGACATGTCCAAACCATTTAAGTCTAATATCCCTCATCTTGTTACCTATTGGTACTACTCCTAAGTTTTCTCTAATATTTTCATTCCTAATTCTATTCTTTCTTGTCTTGCCACTCATCCATCTTAATATCCTCATTTTAGCTATGTTCATCCTATGTACATGATGTTTCTTAACTGGCCAACACTTTGATCCATAGAGCATGGTCGGTATTTGAGTGGCACCTGCGATCACACAAAACTCTAGAGGTGCATCTCCATTTGTTTGAACCCACTTAGATTCTCTAGATAACCTCCCTGTCAATCTCTCCCCTCTTGTGAATCATTGATCCTAAGTACCAAAAGTGGTCTTTTAGGGGGACTTCTTGGTTATCAATCTCTATTGGTACTTTACTACTAATCCTCTCCTTGTTAAAATTGTATTCCATATACTATATCTTAGTTCAGTTGATTTTAAATCCTTTAGATTCTAATGCTTCTCTTCGTAAATCTAGCTTTGTGTTTATGCCCTCCCTTGTCTCATCAATTAAAACTATATCATCTACAAATAACATACACCATGGAATCTCCTTGTGTAGATGTTTTTTTAATCATCCATAACCAATGTGAAAAGGTATGGGCTTAATGCCTATTCTTGGTGCAATCCTATAGTGATAGGAAACTCACCTCTCTCTGCTAGTGGTCTTAACATTTGTTACTCTCCCTCATACATACTTTACTTATGTCTATATACCCCCAGAGACCCCTTTCTCATCTAACAACCACCATATTAACTCTCTGAGGACCCTATTTTTCTAAGCCAATAAAGATCATTTGGAGGTCCTTTCTCCTCTCCCTACATTTCTCTAGCAATTGTCTAAGTAGGAAAATTGCTTCCATGGTAGACCTCCTAAGCATGAAACCAAATTGGTCAATCACTCTTTCAAAATGTTTCATAGTGTGGCATATAATTTTGATACTTCGATAATTAGTGTAGCTTTGTATGTCTCCTTTATTCCTATAAATTGGTACAATAGAGCTCTTCCTCCATTCATTCAATATATATATATATATATATATATTACAATCTTGTCAAACAACTTTGTTAACCAAACTACTCCAGCATCTCCTATATGCTTCCAAACCTCTCTATTGGTATACCATTGGGCCTTTCTTGATTTCATCTTTTTCAATGCTTCTTTCACTTCAGGTATTCTAATCCTACATTTGCATCTATAATTTCCAATGGTTATTATTTAGGTTAACAGTACTTTCAATCCCTATATTTTCGGGGCAATTGTCCCTAGCAATTTTTGAAAGTAACTTTCCTACCTTTGTTTGGTCTTGTCATCTTTGACTCATACCCTTTGGTCATCACTTCCAATGTACTTAATATGGTCTATGTCCTTACCTACTAGTTCTTTTATTTTTGGAAGTTCAAACACATCTTTCTCACCTTCTCTTGATCCTAATATATTTTAGAGATTATCATGTGCATTAAGTTTAACCTTGCTTACTGCTCTCTTGATTACCCTTTTAGCATTCTTATATTGCTCAAAATTTTCATTATTTTTAGTCTTCTGCCATGCTTTAAAATATACATGTTTTTCTTTAATAACCTTTTGTACTTTTTCATTCCACTACCAAGTTTTCTTTACTGATTTTCTTTTGCCTTTAAATACTCTTAGGACATCTTTTACCACTTTTTTAATGGACTAGGCAATATTAATCTACATGTTGTTTACTCCTGTTTGACTATTTTAATTTTCTTCTATCATCAACTTGTTTGTGAGTTATGTTACTTTCTCCCCTTTTAAGTTCCACCACTTAGTTTTTAGACACTAATTAAGATATTCATAACAATTAATCTATGTTGCAAGGTTAAACTCTCACTGGGTATTACCTGACAATTCTTACACATTGATTTTTTTGTATTCCTAATTATTAAAAACTCTATTTGGCTTTTACAGAGTCCAGTTTTAAAGGTTATTAAGTGTTCATCCCTCTTTTTAAAGAATGTGTTTGCTAGTACTAGGTTATATGCTAAGCAAAATCTAGGATAATTTCCTCCATCTCATTTCATTCACCAATACCATACCATCTATGTTCCCTATTATATCCTTTCTTTTCTTTTCCTACATGACCGTTTAAGTGTACTCCTATAAATATCCCCTTTGCGTTGGGAATTTCTTATATAACTCCCTCTATATCTTTCCAAGACTGCCTCTTGATTCTATCCTCTAACCCTACTTGGGGTGTAAACACACTTATAACATTTATGATCTTCTCTCGTAGAACAAGTTTTATTATTATAATTCTAAAGTAGTTTTTTAACATCTTCAACTTTATCCTTTAATTCTTTATCCACCACTATCTCTATGCCATTTCTATTATTGTCTTTTCCTACATACCAAAGCTTATACCCATCAATTTCTCTAGTTTTATCCCTTTTCCACTTGGTTTCTTGGATATAAGCAATGTTGACTCTCCTATGTTTCATCATATCTACTAAATATAGACTCTTACTTGTTAATGTGCATATTCCATGTGCCAATATGAATCTTATTCTCCTCAGACAACATATTTTCCCATGCACTTCTCAACCCCCATGACATTAACCCATGCCTAGTTCCCACTGCACCTAGGTCTTAACACATTGCATCACTTTTGAGGGAATTAGAGTACAAAATTATAAAATTAGTGCCTCAAAATGGTAAATTTGTCATATTATAAGAGATCTGTGGACATGGCAACCTCTCAAGATTATGGTTCTAATTTGCATGGAGTACATAGAGCTCTAGATGGCATAACTTCCATTTCACAACACTAGTCAAGAATACCAAAAAAGGATAAAAAAAAAGGCCTTAGTAATAAGAATCTCAAGGAGGTCAAGAGACTAAGTCCTCATTTTAAGGTGCAACAAACCCACTTAAAGTAGAGAGTTGGGTTATGAGAATGAGAAGATCTTTGAGCAATAAAATGCCCCAGTGAGGGAGGATGGTTAAGTGGACAATGATTCCAAAAGGTGACAACATCAATTGGAACAAGTTCTTAGAGCTATTCTATGAGAAGTACTTTTCAAAAACTATCAAGGAAAAGAAGGAGATCAAATTCATGAAGTTGATTTAGAGAATTGGACAGTGGCAAAATATAAGAACAAGTTAAATGAATTGTCCAAGTTTGCTCCTCATTTACTTGAGGATGAAGTGAGAATGGTCAAGAAGTTCAAAACAAGCCTTTGACCAAACATCCAAAGTAGAGGTACAATGATATTGTTCTTGTGAAGAATTTCAGAAAACGAAAGACAAAAGACTTGGGTCCATGAATATGATGAGTTTCTAGAAGAAAAATAAATAGAAGAACTTCGATAAGAAAAAGTTCAAGAAGAATGAAGAGAAGAAAATGATTGAACAATGTCCATGATGTGGAAAATTTCATGGGTAGAATCCATGCTATCAAGAAATAGGAGAACATTTTGGTTGTGGTGAGGTTGGTTATATGATTATAGATTGTCTAGTGAAGCATGAACTACCACATCTAATACTTAAGCCCAAAAGTCCAAGGAAGACTTTATGCCATCACCCACTAAGACTCTTAGGTTTCTAAATCAGTTATTGAAGGTGCCCTTTCCATCTCCACCAATGTTGTTAATGTTATCATAGATCTAAGTTCTACACATTCATTTATTTCTCTAAGTTTTGCATCTCAACTAGAGAAATAATCAAAACTCTTAGACTATGGCCTCACAGTAACCACACCATGAATAGTAGACTTGGTCTTGTTGAATAAATAAAATTTTGATGTAATTATTAGCATGGATTGGTTGTTAGCATGCCATGAAAGTGCTAACTATTTTAATAAGGTGGTGACCTTTAGTTTCCCAATCAGTGAAGAATCCAATTTGAGGGGGTTATGAGAATATCACCTATAAATATGATTTCTATAATTAAAGCAGACCAATTGTTGAGAAAATGGTGTTAGGGTTTTCTTGCACATATGGTGAACAATTCAAAAGGGAAACCTGACATAAATGCCATTCTATTAGTCAATAAATTTCTCGATGTCTTTTCAAAGGAGTTCACAAGGCTACCTCTAGAACAAGCCCGATTTTTTGAAGGGGTACCAACGTAATTGAAAGAACTCAAGGAATAGCATGGAGAGTTGTTAAGCCTATGTTTCATTTGACCTAGTGTTTTTCCTTGGGGGTGCATTGGTGTTATTCATGAAGAAGAAAGATGGTTCAATGAGAATGTGTATTGATTATAGGTAGTTGAATAAGGTGACAATAAAGAACAAATATACACTACCTAGAATTTGTGACCTACTAGATCAACCTTAAGGAATCAAGTATTCTCAAAGATTGACCTAAGGTCTAGCTATCAACAACTCAAAGTCAAGATGAGGATCTTATAAAGACTACATTCAAGATGAGGTATGTCCACTATGAATATTTGGTGATGTCCCTTAGGTTAACCAATGCTCCATCAGTTTTTATGGATTTAATGAACATAATCTTCAAGTTGTTTTGTTGCAAGTTAGTCATTATTTTCATTGATGACATCTTGATCTACTTTCAAAATCCTAAAGAGCACATAAGACACTTGATACTTGTGTTACAAGTGTTGAGAAAGTAGAAGCTATATACAAAGTTTAATAAATGTGAATTTTGGTTGGAGAAGGTGGCATATATTGGACATGTGATTTTGAAGGAACGAATCTCTATGGATTTGATTAAAGTAGAAGTAGTGACAAAATGTGAACAGCCAACCAACGTGATAGAGATTAAGAGTTTCTTGGGTTTGGTAGGGTATTACAGAAGATTTATTGAGGGGTTTTCACATACTACTAGTCCTTTAATATAGTTCACGTAGAAGAATGTAAAATTTGTTTGGAACAAAGATTGCTAATGAAGTTTCCAAGAGTTAAAGATGTGATTGATGTTAGCAATGGTTCTAACTATTCTCAATGAAAATAGGGGATTTTTTATATATTGTAATGCTTTGAGAAAGGGCCTATAATGTGTATTGATGTAGAACTAGAAAGTAGTTGCATATGCATCTAGACATTTGAAGGCACATGAACAAAACTACCCTATTCACGAACTAGAATTAGTCATGGTAGTGTTTGCACTAAAAATTTAGAGACACTACTTGTATGGCAAATAGTTCAAGGTATATATGGATCATAAGAATTTGCAGTATCATTTGTCATAAAAGGACATGAACATAAGACAATGAAGATGGATGGGTGGATTTTTTGAAGGATTATGACTTCATGATACATTATTACCTAGGAAAGCAAATGTGGTAGCGAATGCTCTATGTAAAAAGCCGACAATAATTTTAGTTTACATGATGATGAGAGATTGGGAATTGTTAGAAAAGATCAAAGATTAAATTTGGTTGTCAGAAAAGAAAACCCTAGAGTAATCATTGACAATTGGAGAGTTGAACCAATATAAGTCAAAAGAGTAAAGAGGCTCAAACTAATGATTCTTATTCAATAAGTATTAATGAGTTTGAAATTGGAAGTGATGGTACACTGAGGTTTAAAGGAAGATTGTGTGTTCTAAAGGATTCATAATTGAAGAGAAGATTGCTAGATGAAGAACATCATTCTAAGTATATGGTACATCTAGGGAGTAAGATGCATTGGGATCTAATAAATGGGAACTATTGTAACAACAAGAAAAGAGAAATAGCACTTTTTTGTGTCTAAGTGCTTAATATGTTAGTATATTAAAGTGGAGCATCAAAAACCTATGGGAACATGACAACCATTGCCTATACTAGAATGGAAATGAGAGCACATCAATTTAGATATTATGACTAAGTTACCAAAGACGAGGAAAAATCACGATAAATAATCTGGGTGATCTTAGATAGGCTGATTAAGTCACTTATTTTCTAGCCATTAAGATGGTTGATTCCTTAGACCATTTAGCCAGATCTACATCTGAGAAATATAAGACTTCATGAAATACCAATGACTATCATATTAGTAGAGACTTAAGATTTACATCTCAATTATGGAAGAGCTTATAGAAAGGGATGAGTATGCAGTTATGTTTTAGCATGACTTTCCATCCTTAGACATATAGACAATTGGAGAGAACCATTTAAATATTGGAAGATATCTATGGGCGTGTTTGATGGACTTGAAAGGAAGTTGGAATGATCATTTGCCTTTAGAAGAGTTCATATATAGTAACAACTACCAGTCCAGCATTAATATTGCATCATATGAAGCTTTGTATGGCAACAAGTGCAGGTCACTAGTATTTTAGGAAGAAGTAGTTGAATAGAAAGTAAATCCAGCGTTGGTTGAATAGACAATAGATAAGATCAAGCTGATATGCAAACCAACTTTGTATGGCAAGAAGTGTAGGTCACTAGTATTTTGGGAAGAAGTAGGTGAATAGAAAGTACTTAACCCAAAGTTGGTTGAATAGACAACACATGAGATCAAGCTAATCTACAAACGACTCAAGATGGCATAGAGCATACAATAGAGTTATGCAGATAATCATCAGAGAGAGTTAGAGTTCATGATTGGAGACCATATATTTTTAGAAGTGTCGCCTACCAAAGGAGTGATGAGATTCAAGAAGAAAGGAAAACTAAGTCTAAGATTTATTGGACCCTTTGAAATCTTAAAAACGATAGGATATATTGTGTACAAGATAGCTTTAATTCCATAGCCAGTAATCATTCACAATGTTTTCCATGTATCAAAGCTTTGAAAGTATGAACTAGATACATCTCAAGTCATAAATTTTGAGCCAATACAGATCAGAGAGGATTTTTGACCTACATCGAATAACTTATCTAAATCCTGGACCTGGAAGGAACAAATATTGATGACAAAGGTGATTCCATTGGCGAAGGTCTTGTGGCAACATCACTCAATAGTGGAAGCTATATGAAAATAGGAAGATGAAATCAAGGAAAAATATCCTAATCTATTTTAAAATACAAACAAATTTACATAACTAAATTTTAAATTGAGGTGCAAAATGGTTAATTGACTAGGAATGACCATTTTAGTGTTGTATCAGCTTCCTATTATCTGAAATCAATAAACATTATATGTTCAACATGTTGCAGTAAATATAGGGTGGAAACATATGTGGTGGGTTACCATTCAACCTAAAATGCTTGATATTGCTAGGGCATCTAGATCAATCCCAACTTGGTGCAAAAATGCAAAATATGAACACCATAGAGTAAGCACATTAGACCTATTTTAGAAAGGCCTAAGTAAATTTTAAGCTTCTCTCTTAGCTCCTGTGGCACATAGCTTCATGATTAAGAAAATCTGGATGCTTCATAAGAAAGTTGCTCATGGAGGAAGATTGATTGACATCTCAAGGATTGAAGTTAGGTGGAGAGCGAGAGTTACATAATTTTGTAATACCTATCCAAATTGGCCTTTCATAACAAATGAGCTCCAAAGAATCCAATTCTATTTTGTCCAAGAAGTCTATCAATACATTCATACTGGTTTCCTAGTCAAGGACTAATCCAACTTTTATTTGTAGTTAGTCCTTGCTTAAACTGGAACATTGGGCTCTGGCAAGGTATTCCATCTCTTTGGGCCATTTTATACTGGGATATAGTATTTTTTAGGTCATAGAACTAATTTTGAAGAAAAATAGATTGTCCACCATTCAAATGAACTTGATGTGGCTACTGGTTTGTGAGGAGTCAAAAATAGCCATCCAAGCCCTCAAATAAAAGCTAGACAAAAATTGATGATCACTCAGATAGTCAAAGAATGTAAAGTATGGATTCACGAGTTCCAATGGATGAAGATCACACATGTATTTAGGGAAGCCAATGGTGTTACTAACTATCTACCAACACAAGCATCTTTGCTGCAATTTTTTTAAGTTTTAGGTAGTTTTCTTATATTTAATATAATTATCATTTTAATACAAAAAAGGAAAAGGAAAAAAAAATGAAAAAAGGATGGTAAGATATATTTAACCTTCCATATGTTTTAACAAATTCCCTTTAGTATTACATAAGTAATATTGCCATTATGAGAGGTTTAACAATTTCTTAGCCTATAAACATAATTTTGATATGGCAATGTGAACTATGTTTAGGTCCCTATCTTGAAGCATGAGGTTTATGTTAATCCCATCATTAAGGAATAAGATACAAACCCATCTAGTTCTAGTTTTTCCTTCCTTTTTTTTTTTTAAAAGAAAAGGTAAATCCCTTCTAGCCATGTGGTTATGATGAAGGGTTATTTGGCACTTCAAGTTGTTTGATGTAGTTGTACCTTAAATTTGTCTTAAATTCTCTTTATATGGATTCAGTATCATTTGATTCAACTTTGTTTTCCAAATTTGTCTTGTGAATAATTTAGATTTATATATAATTAATTTGGCTTTTGCATTGAGAATTAAGTTCTAATGCCTAAAGCCTACTTGAACCATAAATTTCTTATGTTTTTACTCATATTCCTATAATTTATTGCATATTGATGATGGTTTTGCTTCAATTTTTGGAGGGAAACTTGAATTGTAGAGTTTAGTCCTTTTTTTTTCTTTCTAGAGTAACTAAAGTTTTAATCCCATATAGGGAAAACTAGGGAGCATATTTGAGCTTATAAAAGAAGTTGAGTTTTCTTAAGGTAGGAATCTAAAAGTTAAAAGAAAACTTTGTGAATTGCTACGACATTTCCACATTTAGATGCTACTACCATACTATCAAGAGGATTAGCTACCAAAGGTATCTAGCTAGTAATAGATCCTTTAGACTCAATGTCAACTATGCTCCAACGTAGGAACACAAGCGAGTAACATTATGAAGTGGCACAAAGAGTGAGCAAACTTCACAATGTTACAAAGAACTTTAGGACATTATACCTATCCTTGGGTTGGAATAATTATTTGATGAAGATCATTTAATTGGCATGAAAAATTGGGCATTTCTTATCACAATCCTTCTTCATATCAGAAGCCTTTACTAGTTCTCCAGGGAAATATGCTGGTCTCACCAAAACAATTAAGAGGTTTCAACCGATCCTTTCTTGAGAATTAGAAAGTCTTCCATAGCAAGTGGTTTATTTGGTGTGTAACATTGATGAAGCTATTGCAAAGGCAATGAACTTAGATGTGGAGAGCAAATTGAAGAAATGACCTTCTTTAAATTGCAAGCTAAGTTGGGCTAGGATAAGACTTGGTTCTTTAGTTTCTTATTTATTTAATTTTTGACTAATTACTATTACCAATTGACTATTAATTTAAAGTAATTTATTTTGATATTATCTTAGTAATATTTTAAACCATTTTAATGTGATTAATAGTCCATTAAAGAGATAATTTTATTCTTCTTACAACTTCCTATTCATATATTAAGGTTAGAAGTACATGAAAAGATGCAAGAAAACTCTCTTCAATTCCTAGTTCTCCCTAAAATGACTTCTCAATATATAATAAGAATAAAAAACTCAAGAAATTTGATGGCACAAATTTCAAAAGATGCCAGTAGAAACTACTATTTTAGGGGAAAAGAATATATGTTTTTTGTAGAAGTCACATTTTGAATGCCTGGGATAATAAGATATAT
This sequence comes from Warburgia ugandensis, assembly GCA_035236585.1. Classification (NCBI taxonomy): domain Eukaryota; kingdom Viridiplantae; phylum Streptophyta; class Magnoliopsida; order Canellales; family Canellaceae; genus Warburgia; species Warburgia ugandensis. The sequence continues at coordinate 34,417,817 of CP141129.1, read as the reverse complement.
GATACTTATTGTGGTATTAAAAGTGTTAAACAAATGGGGAAACTTTAGACAAAAAGCATTCAACTAAAGTAGTGAGTCTCAATAAGCTCATAGCTGGCAAATAGCAACGTTTTGTGATGTATGATAATAAAAACTCATGACAAGTAGTTTGAAGTACTAGGGGTTATTGACAAATTACTGCATGGAAGCACTAAAAACGCAATGGTTCCTAGACTTTCAACAAGTGCCACATGGTTACAAATGGCTTAGTTCATCCTTTATTGACATGTATAGAGTTGCAATCTAGAGAAAAGGCTCTAAGACCTTGATACTTAGAGAATGGATTCTTTGCTTGGTTGTGGGGTTAGGTACTAATCCGAATGAATAGAAACCAATCTCTACTTAATGGTCTATATAAAACAACTTGCTTATGACCAAAGTCAAATGGTCATAACAAACTATTAATAGAATACTTGTGGAAGATCAAAAACTTTTCTCTATCAAACTAGAAGTTAATAAACTTGAAACTAGTTTTTATGATCAACTTGAATCACGCACTTCACTCTTGAGATCTCATAGGTTATTAAAGAAGGCATAAATTGGTCAAGCTCCAATGTCTTGAAATGCATAGTTTGCGGTATAGGTAACTTTGGGATCCTAAGATCTTGGTAAAGATATGAGAATCCTACTTACAAGCTCACCATTAGTAAACACTTTTCTAAGAGACTTGTGAGAACTAATAATATTTGTAAATCTAATCAACATATCAGTAATACAATCTTATAAAAAATAATTTATACTCACGAACAAGGAGATTAATCATTTCTCTTTTACCTGATCAAGTCCTACATTTTTACCTCTATCTCATCTCCAATTTCTTTTACTATTGTAGAAGTTTATATTTTTTTGAACTCAATTGCATAAAAAACTGAACTCAACAGTCTAGATCACCTCATTTATCTTTATTATTCAATTTTCCTAACATCCAACACTCATTTACTTGATCTAATCATCAATCAAGTTGAGATTTGTTTTTTAAGATCTCCTGATCACTAAAAGAGTCAATTTATTCCATCTCAATGGAATTTGTTACTATCCAACCGTTGGATCATTCTTAATCACCTTGATTTGTGGTTTGATTATGAATTCTAATCTTAATCATCAAACTACTTCAATTTCATGTTTCTCAACTCATTCTAGTGTATATTCATGATTTATACTTTGATATGAAGGTCCAATCACTCCCCGATCGACCAATTCTAAGTCCTTAGATAAATTGATGGTGGAGATTAACTTTTAAGATCAATATACTTGCTTCATTCATTAGATCCATCAATTTATCCTTTAGATCATCCCATTGTTCAAGTTCTAAGGCCTGATCATCCTTTGATCGGCTAGATTTAAGTAATCAGTTACTATTTCATAGGTTTGATTAACTAACTATGTTCAGATTGAGGTTTGGAGGTTAAAATCATATTTGTGTTGCTTAGACAATTCCAACGAACCTTTTAGATGAAGATCAGGCTTCTGTAGCCTCCAAAATCTAAAAAAAGAAAACCATTTCAAATCAAAATCCCATATTGGGACCCGTTTTACACTGGGATGCATCAGCGGAGCCGTTTGCACCAGTTTAAACTAGTGTAAACAGGTGTCCCTGGGATGCACCACATCTGGGACACATAGCGAAATGCGCCATGTGCATCCTAGTCACTGGAACACTCCCATGTGCATCTCGGTTTCTAGGATGTTGAGTGTTCTGCTTGAACGGGACTACGCGTGGGCATCGTCCCTTGTGCGTGTGTGCATGCAGTGCAATGCATTGTACGTCATTCTATGCATTCCTAAAATGGAATCCTAGGCGCATCGTCCATTGAGGACGATGTGCTTGGACTATCCATTCTATTTTGCTCATATTGGGGTCCCAGATGACCTGATTTTTTATCTGTTTTCACTGTTCCTAAGGTTTGAAGGGTGCCTAAATCCAATGGACGGTTTAGAACATCCATCTGAAGTGTCCTTGTGATGTTTTCCTACTATTTCATAGTTTTCCTAAGATTAACTTTGAATTTCTGAAAAAAAAATTCTAGATCCAAAGGGAAAACACCAGAAAAGAGGGGAAAATGAGAAAGAGAGAGGCCTCTTACCTAGGTTTGCCATAGAGAAGTTTCCTAAAGCTTTTTTGGTGATTGTAGTCTTGTCTGTGGTTGCAGGAACCCTAATGCCAATAACATGGATCGTTAAGGTGGAGAGGAGGGCAGCCAAGGTAGAAAAGAGAGATCTAGATGGGGAAAAGGGTTTTTAATGCTAGTGGTCACCGACCTCTCCTCCGGTGGTGACATAATCGGAGATGGAGCAGGTGTTGTTATCAAAACGATGCCCTCTCATTTTAGTCCTTGTTCTTTTTATCAAAATGCCCTCACACTTAAAATGTCCATAACTTTCTCATCCAATCTCTGATTTTTTAGTGCCATTTGAATCGTCTTTTCGAGTACAATTTCATTATGGAGGTCTCAATACATTATTTGATATCTATAAAGTCTCTCACTTATAAAGATCCAAAAATATAGAATTCACTATAATCTTTTCATCACAATTTCACATTTTTCCAAAATTCTCTCAATTTGGCATTTAAAATTTTAGGATGTTACATTCTTCCCTCCTTATTGGAATTTTGTCCTTGAAATTCTTTCCATGTTATTCTCTAGACATTTCTAAATGTATTCCCATATCACAAGATGACTAATAGTGTCAACAATACCAGTATCAACATCAATAAAAAGATAAATTCACATCATTTCATCTCCTCACATACCAATTCACATGTAATTCAATAAATGGCAAACCATTCTAGATTAGATAACTCAAAATTTAATCAGAATGCATCATAGTCACATATAATGCAATTAAGATAAACCAAACTCTAATTTAGGAGTTAGTTAGTTATGCACAACTTAATACAAGTAAAATCACTATGCCAATACCAACCAGAGCATATTAGCTCATATATAGGTAATTCTATGCCAATTTTATACCAAAGCACATTAGTCTGCTAATGGGCAATTATATGCCAATCAATGATAGGGCATACTAACACTATTAGGAAATCACATGCCAATCAATAGACAATCACACCCCAATCAATAGGCAATCACATGCTAATCTAAACCAAAGCATACTAGCTCCTATCAGGCAATCACATGCCTATCAAAACCAGAGCATACAAGCTCACCAATAGGCAATTATGTACTCATCAAAACCAAAGCATACCAGCTCACCAACAAGCAATCACGTGTCCATCAAAACCATAACATACTAGCTCACCAACAGGCAATCACGTGCTAATCAAAACAGGTTCATATTATGATCATACTATGAGCACCTAAAAGCCTGCTACCTAGAAGCTCACCACCTAGAAGCCTGCCAGTGCCTCTCGCACCCGCCCTCATTAGCCATCCTCTTAGGCTACCCTCATCGGCTACTCATAAGTACATGTCATAATCAATGTCTGTTTTATACCCAACACACATCACTGTCATACCTCTCATCTAAATGAGAAATCAAACTTACATATATGTAACATAAACAACATCCATATCATTGCTATCTTGGATAACTCAATAACTCAGTGATAGTAGTTTACTTGACTAGGGAGACTATCACCCTTAGTCACTTATTTGGCTAATCATAGCCCATCACAATCTTATTAAGATGCCACTCCATCAATAGAGGTATAATGATCAAGGAATTTCACCATTTCAACCATAACTCATACGTACATAATTAACAATAAGAGATAAGCCTTTAAGATACTCATCTAAGTAACATTTGAAATTTTAGCCTATCATACCCATACATACTATTAATATATTAGTTTTATCAATTAGCATCACCCAGAACTTGTAATAATCATAACAGGTTCTAATATATCTTAAAGACATCTTACTTAAAATCCTCGACTGGTGATAACTAAACCTCAAATCAATATCCACAAATACCATACACCATCTAACGTCAATCAACTAGAGAATATCAATTCTTCACTGTGGTGCTATTAAACAATCAATAATCTTTCCATAACAATGAGGATCTATTTCTCTTCTCCTGAAGAGGATTAATGCACCATATGAATACCCATCAGTCTAATAAACCCTCATCAAGTGACTTTGTAGCACCCTTCCAGCTCAGTTGGGGCCATCTATATGGCACCTTAGGAAAATGACACTACTTCTTATGCCAAATCAATATCAACATCAATATCCCATGGCAAAAACTCCTAAAACCTCCCCAAGACAGATTATGGATTCTCTTACAATATGTGTGCTCAATATGTAGCCATTCTTTATCATCTAGAGTCACACTAGCAAGGAGGACTCGGCACCCTAGGAAATGCACACTGCTCTCAAGGCAGAAATAACACCACCTCAGTGATGTTCTTCCTACATAGGAACGAAGTTGCTGATCATCCAAGAATACTAAAAGTAATCTTCTCTTCACATCATTCAATTGTCCCCAAATAATAAAATCCTTCTCAAGGATGATATCATAATTAATTATATCTAGTGAGATGTAATCAATATCTATCCTCTCATTTATTATCAGCAGCATAACATCCAACTCAGAGATTGTCATATACACACAGATATATTCATCAAGGTGCTAATACATAAGGTACAGAATGAATGGATCCTAAATCAATAAAGATCCTAGCATGTTCACTAGAAATCGATTAAATATTTTCCATCACCCAATTCAAGGCTTATACTTGCTCTAAGTAATGGTAGAGACTCACCAATGTGGGGCCATTTTTGCCCTATTTCCAATGTCATCCTGTCTGACTCATGGTTTTCTGGAACAATCTCTCTTGAATTACTCTAACTCCCCATAGTTAAAACATTTAAAGGATTGTCACTATAATGGCAACAACTGATGCTATTACCACTATTGCAGTGGTCTACTAACTCTAGGACATAGCTATCCAGATGCATGTTCTTGTTCTAATGCACCTTCTCTTGTTCACATCCCAATCTTGTCTAATCAAATGTTACTGACTTAGTGGCCTCTGTAACTATGTCAATGAAAAGGGTCTCTTGCTCTTCCTGGGTTGGCTCAAACTACTCATGTCTAAGTTTCTACAATCAGCCCGAGTCCCAAGAGAGTATTTGTTTATAACATAGCGTTAAATCTACTACCTTTGTCACCAATGTAGGATGCGCTACCATCTCTTGATCCCTCAATCCAGGTATCAACATAATATAATCTATCAACACCCTCCTTACCCATCGTAAAGGAGTTAAGGGCAAGTCAACCTAACTGTATATTTTGGTTCAATACCATTGAACCGTTTAATTTCTCTACTCTATAGCAACAACTCTCACTATATCACCAAATGCTCATAGGGTGAAGATGATAATCATCACCAGCCTTTCTAAGAGCCTTTCATATAAAAGTCTTAGAACTGGAAGAACATGTTCTCCCTACCAATAATCATTAGAATTTCCATAATTACATTTTTGGTCTCCTCACTTCTGCCTTTTCATTTCCTTTAACCAATCAAATATTCCATGGTCATATCTATCAAAATCATTTAAAACTATCAACCTCACATCCAATGTAATTGATTTTTCATAATGACTTTCTTAGCCATTTAGACCACATTATCATCAATATTTAATAATTATTCTTATAAAATAGTTATCACATCCTCCAGGCACTATGCACCTCCAAATCATAATTTAAATCCCCATAAAATTCATAAGCATTCACCCCTCACCAATATCTGGCTATTAGTATTTCTGTGTACATAAAAACTTATTAATTTTCACCTCATTGATCAGATAATTCATCAATAGAACATTAAAATCTTGTTCTATCACACTTTTAATGATTTTCATTCATGCTACAATTATTCTTCAACTAAATCCACTTCAAGTTTGAATTAATAAATACTTTTTTAATGTTCTCCAGTTATCATTTGTTGTAACCATCTCTAATCTTTTTCAATAGCAGCTACACTAGCCTTTATACGCTTCCAACAATTTATACACACAATCAAAGTTATAAGTTGAATTCTCAAAAGTAATTCATATACATATATTTTCTTTCATACAATAAAGATCTCACCCGAAAAAGTTGATTCATAATTCTTTTATTCTAATTCTTTACTCATAATTAATCATTGTACTCTCTAAGACTTCACACATACCGTTCTCATATTAGAAATTATATTCATAGTAGTTGTGTCCATTATAAATCATCCATCAATAATAATATTCTCAGCTAGAAACACTGACTCATGCACATCATATACTGATTTCTTACCTTAAGAGCTTCACTATTCTCATAATAATTTACTTTTCATTTAGTTGATCATTTTCCTTTTTCCATAAATATTCATGACTCCCACTTGAGTCATTGTCTATTAATGATATGAATCCATTTTATATATGATTTTCAGTCTATCCTTGCACTTACTAGTTCAACTATCAACACCACTAAATGGTGTTTATTCTAATTTCAAAATTTACTAAATGATTTACTCATTTAGCTCATATCAGTTCTAATTCTCACCTTGGACTGTCATCTTCACATGGACTTTTGGGACTGGCTGTGAGTGGATGAACCTGCCCTGATGCCAACTATGACGACCCGAGTTTTTCAACACTTTTTAATAAAAATTTTCAAAAGGTGGGGCCCCAATTTTTAAAACTAAAACAGCAAAAAACAATTTCAAATGAAATTCATTTTAAGTAAAACCCCTAGTGTCAACCATCAACTCATCACACAACCTTTCACTGTTAAAACTCAATAATTTTTTTTGAATTAACCAAGTAAACTTTTTCGAAACAAGTTCACTACTCTATGACCCATCCAGTCAACAACCACATTCCCAACAACAATATAATTAAGTCCAATAATACAGATATACATATACAGTCCATGTGGAATTAAAACATACCTCCAAATGAAATATCTCAATCACAATTCATCTGGCTCCTCATCAGTCATATATTTCTCTCAATATCTGAGGCATTGCAACAATAACGCAATGTCTCAGCAAGCAATGCATGGTATGTACATAGACATTTAATGTAATGAAATAATGACATAAAAAGAATAACTCAATTAGTGAGAGTAGACAAGAGCATAAAACATGATCGTCATAGGATACAAATGCCATAAATCATATCAATAAAAATGGCAAAACATCATGTACAATAAAACATGGATCACATGAATGTAAAACATGATATGAGACAATCTCAATAACCATAAAATAAATAGGCAGGGCACCCCAAGGTACGTGGATCCCACGAGTGTCCCATACACTCATACAATAGGTCATGAGTACTCATACCAATCCTCTTAGTGTCGTCACACCCAGGCACACCATCACATGTCAATGCTCATCATGCAAACATACATAATAAGAGTATGGATTGTCATGCTACAGTGGCAACCACAATAGGTCCCAACCACTACCGCTCCCCATCGACACCGTAATAGGAGACTCGCCGTCTGTCCCCATGGGTAGGCCTGAACTAGTAGTGTGGACTACCCATGTTACCAACCCCTACCGAATGCCATTTGTGGGCAGGTGTCTATCATCTCATAAATTCAAATGGTGGGTAGCCAGCCCTAATCCTTCCTAGCATGACATCCATTGGGTAGAAACACCCATGATAAATCATAAAACACGAAATCCATGGAGCTCGTAAAAACCTAGGAGCACTCATGGCTCACAATCCCAAGGCACACCCCTCATCTTAGAGTTAGCCACTCAAGGACTAGCCACCAAGCCTGCATCATCAATTTTATAGAAATCATCCAATTTCAGTGATGCAATAAAGAAGAGACATTCATAATCTATATACAAGATCCATAAGTAACAATATCATAAAATCTGATGGAATAAAATCCATTTAATGTATTATCAATTCTCATGTCAATCATAGCACAAAAACTTATAAATCATAAGGCACGTAATAAAGAAATCATGCTACCACAATCCGAATCAAGCAAGATGTTATGATATGGTGAGATTTTAGAAAAACATATGAAACATTAAATGTCGTCACCTACCTCGATGAATAACAATCACCAATTCAGGCACGTACTCCTCTTAAACCGCGTGGTGTGATACACCTATCAGTACCTCTGTACTTTTCTGTGTTATTCTATTTCATCTATATACCTCTTTATATATTTTTCTCTTTATTTGTATCAATTCATAAGTCTATTTGTCCAATGATTCTCTTATCTTGCTTTTGATCTAGATAGCCTCATTTATCTTTATTATTCAAATTTTCTAATGTGCAAAACTCATTTAGTTGATCTGATCATCAATCAAATTGAGATTTATTATTTTAACATCTCCTGATCACTGAAAGGGTCAATTTATTCCATCTCGATGGAATTTGATATGATCCAACTGTTGGATTGTTCTTAATCACCTTAATTTGTGGTTTGATTATGAATTCTAATCTTAATCATCAAAACCACTTCAATTTCATGTTTCTCAACTCATTCTAGTGTATATTCATGATTTGTACTTTGATTTGACGGTCCGATTACTCCCTGATCAACCAATTTTAAGTCCTTAGATAAATTGATGGTGTAGATGAATTTCTAAGATGAATACATTTGATCCATCAATTTATCCTTTAGATCATCCCATTGTTCAAGTTCTAAGGCCTGATCATCCTCTGATCGGCTAGATTTAAGTAATTGCTTACTATTTCATAGGTTTGATTAACTTAATATGTTTAGATTAAGGTTTAGAGGTTAAAATTATATCTGTGTCATCAAGATGATTCCAATGGACCTTTCAGATCGAAGATTGGGCTCTGTAGCCTCCAAAATCTAAAAAAAAAACTATTTCAAATCAAAATCCCTGGCCAGGACCTTTTTCCACAGGGTTGCACCAGTGGAGCTGTTTACACTAGTTTAAACCAACGTAAACAAGTGTTCCTGAGATGCACCACCTTTGGGACATGCAGCAAAACATGCCACATGCATCCTAGTCACCGGAACGCTCCCATGTGCATCCCAGTTTCCAGACGCCAGGCGTTCCACCAGATTGGGATTGTCCACAGGTATTGTCCCTTGAGCATGCAAGCACTATGTGTGTACGTGCAGCGCACTGCATCATGCGTTGTCCTGTGCATTCCTAAAACGGCTTCCTGGGCATGCCATCCATTGGGGATGATGTGCTCAAACCATTTGTTCTATTTTGCTTAGATCGAGGTCCAAGATGACCACGTTTTTTATCTGTTTTCATTGTTCCTAGGGTTTTGAGGGTCCTTGAATCCAATGGATGGTTTAGATCATCCATCTAAAGTGTCCTTGTGATGGTTTCCTACTGTTCCATGGTTTTCCTATGATTAACTTCAAATTTCTAAAAAAAAAATTTCTAGATCCAAAGGGAAAACACCAGAAAACAGGGGAAAATGAGAAAGAGAGAGGCCTCTTAACTGGGTTCACCATAGAGAAGTTTCCTAAAGCTTTTCTAGTGATTGTAGTTTTGTTTGTGCTTACCAGAACCCTAACACCACTAACACGGATGGTTAAGGTGGAGAGGAGGGCAGCCAAGGGAGAAAAGAGAGATTTGGGAGAGAGATCTCGATGGGGAAAGGGTTTCTAATGCTAGCGATCACCGACCTCTCCTCCGGTGGCACAGAGTCAGAGACAGAGGGGGTGTCATTATCAAAACGACCCTTCTGATTTTAGTCCTTGTCCTTTTTACCAAAATGGCCTCATAATTAAATTGTCCATAACTTTCTCATCTGAGCTTCGATTTTGGCAAACTTTGTCGTTTGAATCTTCTTTCTTAATGCAATCTAATTATAGAGGTATCAATACATGATTTGATATCTATTAAGTCTCTCACTTATAAACCTCCAAAAATATAGAATTCAATATATTCTTTTCATCACAATTTCACAATTTTCCAAAATTCTCTCAATTTGGCATTTAAAAATTTAGGATGTTACACTTGTTGACCAATGTTTTCCCCTAGGGTCCTTTAGTTGTTATCACCCTTATAGAAGTTAGGCGTTGCAATGCACCTAGCTATACAGTCTTCACATTTCCTATAGAGTTCTCCTGTCGTAGGACATATCTCCTTGCCATCCTCTTTGTGGTAACATCCTTACTAAGAATTAGTTTCTCCTAGGGTTCCATGATGTTTTTTAACTCTTCTAGCACACCCTTTCTACTTTCTACTTTCTAATTTCTCTATTTTTTTCCCCAACATTGGTATGCATGTGGCATCTGGTGTTACAAACCTAGTTGCAGTGTCTCCTCACTTGTTTGTAGCTTCTTATCATTGTAGCACGTCTCCTTCTGTGCTCTTTTGTGTGGCAATACTGCTATTGTCCATAGTCTTATTAAGTATGACTTCCATCATGTAGTCTAGTAGCATATGTGATTGTGCTAGATCCTTTGGCTTATGTTCCTCCTCTTCCTCCTCGTGTATTAACATGTCGGGCCTTTCTCATTGGGCAATCAAGCATTAGGTGAGGTCCATAAAAAAAGTAACCTGGCCTTGATGGGGTAGTAACCTTCCATCTCCATCCATTCTTCTTTGGTTTTGAAATGTTAATCTCATGGGTTTCATGAAAATTTACCTTCCTCATGGAGCACAATCCATCCTCTTCCTCACCCTTAAGCTCTTTCGTCATAGCTTCAATAGACCCAAACCTTGGGTGCACTTCCTCTAGCCAAGTGCAGATGTTACACACGATCGCCTCCATCTTCGCAAACCTTCAATACTAATCGTGCTTTGAAATCAACTTCGCCAAACCTAACTTTGATACCACTTATCATGGGCTTAGCTTCTTAAACTCTCATGCAGAACTTAGCTTGGCTTCTCATTCTACACCAACTAAGTAAGCCTGACTAGAATCTCTAAGGAGAAGATCAATTAAAGGGGACTTGGAGAGAACTCTAGCTTTATTGCTTTGAAGATGCTTACAACTCTTGGATTGTTAGTTGATTATGAGATGTCTTACAAATGAGGGAGCTCCTCTATTTATAGGTGCTCACCCCCTTTCCACCTCGCCAATGGAAGGCTAGGATTATGACATATGTATGGTCTAAATTATTCTACAAAATTTTCATAAATTGCGCAATACGAGAAACAATTTTTCCACTAAAAATAGTGGCACACAAGAAGTTAAACACTAACATTTATAGTGACTTGGCTAGCCAACCAATCCATCTAACTTCACTTTGTCAAAGTATTCCCTACTTTGAGTCTCTCAATGCTATCTCACCTTGAGGCTCCAATAATATTTGCAAAATTTTACTAACACTAGCTAACATTATACTAGCCATAAACAAAGAAAAGGAGCAGTTACAAAATTCTTCCTTCTTCCAAACACTTGGAGATCTCTCCAAGAACAAGAGTGACATGCCATACTCTCAAGATATAAAAGAAATTTTGAAGAAGAAGAAATATCTCTCTTGATATTTAATACAATTAGAAAGAATTGATATATAAAATTTTCAAACAATGGATTGAAAGAATTGAATTAAGAATATTGGAGTTAATTGAATGAAATGAAAGTAGTACTTAATCTTTAATTTCAATTAACAAAATTTGTTTGAATGATATGGGAGTCCCCAATTTAAAGAAGTCTAGCCAATAGATGCAATGGAGATAACATAATGCCCATTGAACAACCATATTGCTTAGAAAAAAAATTTGAACTAAAAAATGACAGCCAAAATCTTGTACCTCAAAAGTCAACTAAATATCTTGAACTAGTTGAGTTGATTCCTAGTATAGTAAACCACTTTGAAATGGTTGGACCAATAGCTGGTTGCTCATATTTGGCTAGTTGATTGGTTTCAAAACTTAAAATTAAAACCCACTTTGGAATGATGTTAATCAACTTCTCATTTATAGGTAGTTGACTTAATTTCCATTCTCATGAATTATTCAGTTTGATGCTTTACTAGATTTGGATATCTAGGTGACTTGAGTGTTCCAATTGAATCATTTTCTTAATCTAATTGAATAAATTTTAGGAAAACTCAACTTTGCACTTAGGTAATTTTGCACCTTAATTCAGTTGACTAGCCATAATAGGACAGTCAACTTGAAATGCAAATAGCCATCCTTCACAAGATTTCATTTATGGAATAGTTGGTTCTCATTTCTTTACTTATTTGGATGAACAAATGATTTTTTTTTTCTTCCATCGAATTGACTCTAGAATTTCCAACTAACTCCTTTCTAATAAAATGTGCACTTCAAACCTTAAAATTTACTAATGTATAATTCTAATTGGCTTGTCTAAATTAGTCCACTCATTTGTAGAAAAAACTTTGTAAAATTCTAAAAATAGTTGACTCGATTTTGAGTCATTAAGGTGGATCACTTAGTTAGTCAAGCCAAAATCCAAAATTCTAGATGAATTAGATTTGTAGTATTCATCTAGATTCTCCAATTTTAGAATCTAGTTGGCTAATAATGCTATTTTGTTGACTTACATTGATTAAGTTTGATTCTTTGAGTGATGAAAACTTGCTCATATTAATTTCAAATTATTTCTAACTTTTTATTATTATCATAGTATACAAATTAGACATGTTACAAACACATTATCATCCAAAATTATGGAGGCATGGGTCAACATTCTTCCCCTTTTGGATGATGATGAAATCTTGAAAAGATAAAATGAAAATTTCAAGCATAAAAATATTTTCGAGTATGCTCTCCCCTTTTCTATCATAAGAAAAAGGATGAGCCACTTCTTCTAAATTACATGTCCAAAGGGCAATAATTTAGACAAGGATGAGCTACTCATCATTGATCATTCACAAAGCAAGTAGCAATTGAAAAGTTGGAACACCCTAAACCTCTCTTTCATGTCATTCAAACAAAAGAGTAAGACAAAAACAAACATAAAAAAACAACTATTAATGCCAATCACTCTTCCAATCTGATCAAGAGATAGGTTTAGCCTTCTTATTTTTAACATTCTCATGAGAAAAGATGCTAGAAATTCAAATCGAAAATCAAAATTTGGTGTAGAGACAAGTCCTGTGATCAGGTTACCACATAGAAAATGAACTTTTTCTCTTTTGTCTTGCATTCCTAGGTATGGTCTAGACAAGCTTGGCCACATTGAACTTTCTTCCAATGATGATCCTATGATTTAGAAGCATCTCAAGTACAGTGGCATAGGATCCCTACCATTGTTGCAAAAAGAATTTGCATAATATATTGATACACAGTCCCTGCTTTCAATTAAAGAAAACTTATTCTTATTCTCTTTCTTTTGTTTACATTGTTTCTTTAAAGAAGACATTAAATGATTACTCCCTGAGTTGTGTCTACTTTGAATTCTTCACAATTGACCAACCTTTGTAGCATCAAGCTTAATGAATTTACCATGTAGGTAGGTGTAGGAATTACCAAAGTTTAAGAGGTGAAATTTTGAATAGACAATCGATACCAAATTCTCAACAAACCATCCTTGTTAGCAAAAGAATTCATCAAGGCCAACTTGGTGGAACACTTATAATATCTATAGTCCTCTAAAATCAATTTATATATAGATAAATTCATGAATGATAGTCATACCATAGAAGCAGCTAGTGAAAATGGAATATTTGTGTGTACCACTTGAAAACCGCCATTCTAAAATCAGATACAACACTCCAAGATAAAAAAATGTGATGTCCCAAATTTCAACCCTCGAGTCAACTTGTCATAAATTCATCCACTGGATTTGGTAAGAGAGAAAAGCTCATAGAAAAATGAATATTGAAATTCTAGGCGATAGCACATTAATTGCTTTTGCCCAATTGATTCTAGTGATTGGTTTTTCAAAAACAATTGGTTCTGCAAACTAGATTAAAAATATTTGTGCTCTAGTTGACAAGATTTGGTTACTAGTAAGAATTACAACTCTTCTTGGTGATTAGTTGATCAGAATTCTCCAATTTATTAGCCAGAGAGGATTTTGGAAGACAAATGTTCAAAATAGTTTACTACCAAAATTTGGTCATTCAACTAGTTTTTAGAACGTTTCATATCCTTAAAAAATGTGTAGTTTTCATGAAAGTTTGTGAAATTCAATCATTGGAACTTCATAAAAAATCATTCATGGACATTCAACTTGCCTAGTTCTTGTCTAATCATACAAAATCTCTCCATTCAATGGTTTTGTGAAAATATCAGCCAATTGTACTTTTTCAATTACAATAAACTCAAGCCAGATACTTTTAGTTAAAAGAAAAAAACCTCAAGCAAGATGTCACCTTTCCACACATATTCTCTAAGAGAATGATGCTTAATCTCAAATATATTTGATCTTAGAATGCTGAATGGGATTCTTTGAAAGATTGATAGCACTAGAATTGTCACAAAGATATGTACATGATCAAAATGTTCGTCATAATCCTCAAGTTATTGTTTCATTCAAAGTGCTTATGCATAATAACTACTAAATGATATGTATTTAGCTTTTGTAGTTGAGAGTCTCATAGACTTTCATTTCTATGAAGAACAAGAAATCAATATATCATTAAGAATTGACAAGACCAATACTTTTTCTATCAATTCTACAACTACCACTATCAGTATCATTATAGGCATTCAAATAGAAAGAGCTATCTCTATCATACTTTAGTCCAAGTGTTTATGCGTGAACAAGATATCTAAACTTTCTTTTAATGGCAATAAGATGTGATTCTTTATGATTATATTGAAATATAGCACATGTACATAAAGCAACTTGAATATCAGGTCTAATAGCAGCTAAGTAAAATAATGATCCAATCATACTTCTATTTTTCTACATATCTATACTCTTACATCTTTCATCTTTGTCAAGTTTCAAGGATGTGGTCATTTGATTACTAATTGGCTTGACTTGTCCATTCTAAATCTCTTTGATAATTCTTTCACATATTTGAATTGAATCATGAAGATATATTCTTGCGTTTACTTCACTTGGAGTCCAAACGTGAAGTTGAGCTCACCCATCATTGCTCATTTCAAATTTTGCTTGCATACACTTGTAAAAACTCCTTACACATGCTTTCACTAATAGCACCAAATACATGGTCACCGACATAATTTGAAACTACAAAAATAATTTTTCCTTTGGCTTCAACAAACAAAATTGTGTCAACTTTTCATCTTGAATTGTCTATGAGAAACTTACTCAACCTTTCATACCAAGTTCTTGGAGCTTGTTTCATGTCATAAAGAGCTTTGAACAACTTGAAAACATGATCAAGAAAGTCTAAATTTTCAAAACCAGGTGGTTACACAACATAAACTGCCTAATTTACAAAACCATTTAGAAAAGATATCCATTTGGTAAAATATAAAACCTGTGAAACATGCAAAAACAAGAAGCACACTAGTTTCTTCTAACTAAGTAAATAATGTAAGTTAGATTTGTGACATTCAGTTGGATTGTCCAAGTTAGAATGCAATAACAATTGCAATTTCAGTTTACTCAAATTGATTAACTTTGGTTCTTTGATTCCCTGAGTGTTGAAACTTACTCATATTAATGTCAAATAATTTCTAGACTTTTGTATCATCTTGCACATGTGCTAAGCATATTAGAAACACATGAGTTAGGTTTTGTTATCATCAAAATTAAGGAGTCTTGGGTCAACAATCACATATAACAAGGCATCAAAATAGTTATGCATGTGCCTTAAGGAAGCTCTCTTCTATATTAGCAGTTTACAATAAAGGCACAATTAAATTTTTTTTAAGGATATTACTTAATACCACATAAGTGGTGAGAATGTAAAGGTTTAGTATAAAAGAAAATGTGATTAAGCATGATGAAATAGTTTTGGCTATTGAATCTAATTATGTGGATTGGACATAACCCTTTATTAGGATCTTCAAGATAGAGCATCATATAGAATAGTAAGTGAGAAGTGGTATGTTGAATCTCAGTTGATATTATTTTGATGCCTATATCATGAAGAAGTTAAACAAGCCCCTTTAGAAGGGCAAGATGGCATTTACAATGCACAATAGTTTGATTCTAAATGCACTTACAAGTAAATTGTTTAAGGTGTTACTAGCTCAACATGATTGTTAATTCCATGAATTTTAGTAAAAGACCACATATATGCATACTTCAAACATCAATCTCCAGAGCCTTTGCATATGACTTCAATGTTATTGCTTTTCTCTGCCTAAGTGTGACACCCTTGAATTTTACACATCCTATAAACACAATATTTTTCAAAAGTCGAGATCCTGATTTAAATTTTCATTTTAAATCAACTGAAAACAAACATTTCAAATGAAAAACATGCATGTCAAAACCTTGGGAGTTATATGACCACAAAACCACAAATTTAAAGATGAAATGATCTACCCATTTCTATTGAAAATTTGACAATGTCTCCTATATATTTTGGACCAACGCATTTAATGCATGCAATCAATACGTACTTGATAAATACAATAACATATAAATACATAATTCGGAGACTCAGTCCCCATAACCATTCTCCCTAATCATTCATAGGTTCCGACCAAAACATATACATCATCAATGAAAGACAAATCTAAAAATAATGACATAGCCCAAGGTCTATCCATGCACAACCAACTCATCCAACATAATGATATCCATACATCCATGTCATAAAAGAGTAAACCATTACATATACAGTCCATAAACAATATCTAAAAGCCAAGTTTTAATAAACAACATATGTTGCTGAAATCTCCTCTGTACACTATTGAAGGCTACTAACACTCTCACTTACTATGATTATTTGCTTTTCCTGCTACCTCTCTCAATATTTGAGGCATTGTAAAACATCGCAATGCCTTAGCAAGCTATGTTTACGTGGGTGATGACAATAATAATAAATTCATGTAACATTTAACATATAATGAAAATTTTAAGTATCAAGTCTCAAGGCATATAATAACAACTTTCTCATGGGAAATAGGTCTAACATGATCTTGATAATGAGATTAAATAATTATAAAGTAGAACATAAACAGCATGTGAAATCAACCAAATCAATATGCCTAAAGCTCATGAAAATGTCAATCTCAAATAGATGCAACTAATGCTACCTACATGTCTAAAAACATGCCAAATTAGATGTGCTTCTAAGGTTCATAAATATGTAAAAACCACATCAATGTAGAGCTTCAAAAGCTTAAAGAACATCTCAATGAATATATAAGTCATCAAAAGGGGCACCCTCACACACATGTCCCATGAATGTCAAAAACCAAATAGGTGTGGTGCATCAAAAGCTCGAAGAGTGTCTCAATAAAATATGTACATCATCAACAAGGGCACCCTCACACATGAATCCCAAAAATATCTTAGATACTCGCATATTTGGTTATGAGTACTCACACCAATCCTCCACACATCATCACGTTATGGGTACATAGGGAATATCCATCCTAACATATTCCCAACGCAATATAATAAAATCAATCAGCTAAAACCATATAAACTACTATGATGTAGTAATAACCAACTCCTAGGTCTATCAACTACCGCTTCTCATCAATTCTAGAATGGGGGACTAAGCATCCATTCTACATGGGCGAGTTTGAAACCATAGTGTGAACTACCCATGATATCACTCTCTATGATATATGTCCATCAATGGGGTGGGTGTCTATTATCACACAAAGTCAGAAGGCGGGTGGCCAACCCTACATCCCTCATGGCAAAGCATCCATTACGTAGAAAAACCCATTGAAAAGCAACAATCATAGAAGTAGCTCAATATCTCAAAGTTAATAAATGAAAACAAAATGTATGATGTACAAAAAATCCATGAGCACTCATGGCTCACTATCCCAGAGCACAACCCCTTCCTCGGGGTCAGTCTCTTACGAACCAACCACCAAGACTCCTCAGAAATTCCACACATAAAACATAAGTAATAAAATAAATCATCCAAAGTCTCAATACACAATAACAATATCATCATAACCCAATTCCTTCTATGGGCAATGAAGTTATATTTAAAATCATATATTTTCACTATCTCTTATGAAATAATTATAGTTATATAATAAAAGTCGTGTTTATGGAAACATGAAAATCAAAGTGCTTAAGCATGTGCAAAATATATAGATGCTGGATAATAGTATCAACAAGGTCATAGTGTAACAATACTTATATATAATATTCATTTATAAACATGGAACTAGTACAATAATAATCCACAATTTTTATTTCAAAATCTACTAATATTAAATGTTGTCACTTACTACAGACAAAAAACCACTCGTTTGTACCTCCCAAGTCACAATCAAACTCAACTTTGGGACCAGTTTGCCTCAATCCCACTACCTAGATACATGTCACATCCAGGTCTAAATTAGAATCCAAGTTATTTATCTAAGTTGTATTCTTAGTTATAAAATAAAGATTATATTTTTAGTTCTTGATCATTGTGTCTCAACACGATCCAACAGTTTACATCCGTGAAACCTTACACTAAGGCCCCTCACGTTGGTTGATAGTCCAGATCACGCCAAACCGAGCTCACTAATAACTATTAGGTTCAATTCTTACTCAATTTATAATGTAATTCAAAATTATCATACTCACATTAGGATAATTTTAGATGACCAATCATTAGATCAATTAATCAAGCAAGTTCATATGCAAATCATAGTCAATTTTACTTAATTACAGCCAAATCCATCATATTAATGCTTAGGATAATAATCCTACCCTACGTAGTTGAATCTGACTAATATTTGGCTTTTTGTGTCACTAGATTGCCAACTGATCATCTCGAAGGTGTTTGATCTAGGCTATCCATAGCGATCTAGTGATAATTCACCACCCGATCATCTCAGATCAAAGAATGAGTTAGTAAATCTAAATAAATAATCTTAATGAATTAGGAATATGGATCATCTAATTGGATCCAATTTCATACTTGTATCCTCAGTTGATCTCAACCATTGATCAAGATCATCCATATCACCATAACAACTCTAGATCAAAGGTTAGATATAGTCTTCTAACCTTAGATTGCAACAAATTTTGAGTGCTAAAGGTGAGAGATCATCTTGATCAACCTCAATCATAGTCATGCATCACTATCTTCCCTTGATCTCTATCAGATTTTCTTAGATCGAAAAATTGATTATTGGGTTTTGTTTGCAACATTGAGGAGAACGTGAAGAACGATTCAAAATTTTATCTGCCCCTCAATTTTTTTGGCAATGTTACCTAAGCATGTCACCTTCTCTCTTTGATTTTTTCAATGACACATTGTCAATTCAAGAAGGGAACTTGGCTTTTTTGTTCCTCTCATCTTGCTGAAGAAGATGACCAACTTAGATCATTGATTGGAGTTGTCAATTTTCTAGGACGATGTGCCTGGATTGATGAAACTAAGTACTGGGTCTTGGTCATCTCTTCAAGCTAAGAAAGATGGTTAGCTCAGATCATCAATCAAAGCCATCACTTTCTTTGATGACCATCATTTTCCCTGTGCATCATCTCCCTCTATTTTATCCTCCTAGCTAGTGTCACCGGCCATTTCCTAGAAACCATCCTCCCCCCACACTCTCTATTTCTTTCTCCTTTCTTCCTTCTTCCTCCTCTTCTTCCTTCCTCTTCCTTTCTTCTCGTTTTTCTTTTCATATTTAGTGTATGCATCGGGTGACATTCAAATTTGACTATCACCTATCTTAAAGGGAGGGGTACCATTATCAAAATGATCCATATGTTTAAGTAATATCTATTTTGTTTTTTGTTTTTCATTTTTACTAAAACGCCATCATATTCAACTTATCATAACTTCTCCATCCGAACTCCAATTTTAGTATCCTTTATGTTGTTGAAATTGTCTCGATGCCTACATTAGAAATTTTATAATTTCAAATTCAATTTTTGAGTTTTCAAAGGGTTCACTTCCATGTAATTCAATTTTGATGGAATTTGATTAGTAATTCAATTTCAATTAAAATGTAATAAATATGTATGAAAAATGAACTCAAAATTGAGGGTTGTTATATTCTTCCACCCTTATAGGAATTTTGTCCTTGAAATTCTTTTCATGTTATACTTTGGACAATTTTAGAAACATCCTTACCTCATAAGGTAAGCTAATCACACCAATTTCCCAAAGTAACTTAGTTCATAAGATAGGAAAATCCATGCTAAGTCAAACCATAGTGTATCATAAGTATGCTTGACACAACTAGTAAATTAGAATCACTTCGAGGATTAAATCTGTCCATGTATGACATTAACACAAATAAAATTACCATATATCCTTGTCAAGGAATAACTACACATTGGTTTGCATGAATCAATGATAAAGTAACTAAATATTAAAATCACTTCTTGTAATAAGCAATTCTATGCCAATCAAAATCAGACCATCTCAGCTCACTAATAGGAAAATCTATGTCAAATCAATATCAAAGTATATCATCTCATACAGTAGGCAAACTCATGCCATTGATCACATCCTAAATCATGAACATACCTTGAGTACCTAAAAGCCTGCCACTTAGAAGCTTGATAGTGCCTCTTGCACCTGCCCTCTTCAATTGCTCACTTAGACCACCCTCATCGCTACCCACAAGTAGAAATAGTGAATCAAATTTTCAATTACATGCAAGGAGATAATCTCGCATTAAAGTATAAATTACTATCATGCCTTAAATCCAATCAGAAATCAAGTCCAAGTATGGCATATGTATAATCAAGATAAGGGTAATTACCACAAATCCATACCAATGTTATCCATGCCACATTGGCAACCCTCCAAGCCTCCTTTCAAAGGCACCACAATAAGGCATAAAACTATAGTTGCTTATTGGTAAAGTCATCACTAAGAACTTGTTGGTGGCTATAATGGGTTCTGAAACTTGCCTTAGAGATGTCTTCCTCCCGAATCCTCAGCTGGTGACAACCAAACCTCAGATCAATCTTCAAAAATGCATGCACCATCTAGAGCTAATCAAATAGATCATCAATATGGGATAAGAGATATTATGTCTTCACTTTGAAGCTATTCAATAGGCAATAATCTATGCATGGTCTTAGAGATCTTTCCTTGTTCTTCATGAAGAGGACTAGTGCTACCCATAGAGATCAACTAGGTCTGATAAAACCCCTATCAAGTAGCTCTTATAGCTGGCTCTTGAGCTCTCTCAACTTAGCGGGGCCATCCTATATAGCACCTTTTAAATGGGCATTGTACGTGGTATTAGGTCAATAGTGAAATCGATCTCTCTCTACAGCCGTAATCCTAGAAGGTCATCAAGAAAAATATCTACGAACTCTCATATGATGTCTATGTCCTCAATCAGTGGTCACTCGCTGTCCTCCACTATCACATAAGCTAGGAAGACTTAGCACCCTCTAGAAAAGTACCATGCTCCCTTCATGCTGAAGATAATGCAAGCTCCAATGGTTCTCTTCCTACACTAGAATGAGGTCACTGGTCATCCAGGTATGTTAAAACTAACCTTAATCTTACTAGAATCAACTATCAACCAGTAAGTAGTCATCCAATTCATCTCTAGTATGGCATTGTAATCAACTATATCTAGTAGGACTATATCAACATCTATCCTCTTGCTAGCTATCTCCATAGGTACTCTTGAAAGTACTCACTAGCCTCAAATGACTCTCCCACTAGTGTCATAACATCAACCTACAGGCTATCATACATACAAGCAAGTCTAAGCAGGATGTAAAAATACATGAAATAAAAGAATGACTAGATCATGGATCAATGAGGATCCTAGCATGCCTATTAGCAGTAAGGAAAGTACCTTCTACCTCCTAGTTTGAACCATGTACCTGCCTCAAAGTAATAGCAAAAAATCACCCTTGGCTATGTAGGGCCCTATCTATCTTACTCCCAACATCTATCTATCTATCCCTCTATGCCCTGGGACAGTCTTTAAGGAAGTGCCTCGACTCTCTACAACCTAATCATCTAAAGGGTTCTAGCTCTGATGGTAGCTACTGAAGCTATTAACACTACTACAGTGGTCTATTAGGTTTGGGACATGACTGTCTAGGGTGACTACCCAAGCATCTGGTTCACCTCTTCCCATCTGCATCTGCATCTACTCTACCTACTCACTTGTTGCTAGATTGGTGGCCTCTATGACTACGTCGATGAAAGGGCCTCTTGCCCTTACTAGGATGGCTCGAACTAGCTCTGTCTGAGTCACTGTGGTTTGCCCTAGTCTTGATGAAATCCCTCTATATCATAGGGGCTTTGTCTACTACCTCTGCCACCAATGTGAGATTGCATTACAATCACTTAGTTCCTCAATCCATCAACAAATCTTATAGCCTCCTCGCCTGTGTGAAGGAGTTACTAGCAAATCTCCTCAACTATGTAAATTAGTTCAAATGCTATTGAACTGTTCGATCTCTTTGCTATAAAGTGGCAAATTCTCTATGCATCACTTGTTGTGCATGAGGGGGAAAATATTGGTCATCATACATCTTCTTAAAGGCCTCCTAGTTAAAAGTCTTAGCAGTAGAGAAATGTGTCCTCTCAAGTGACTGCTACCAGAATCCTGCTTTACCCATTAGTAGTAAGTAATTACCCTTACTCCCCTTTTTCTTTCTACTTATGAGGTCTATTATCTCTAACTTCATAAGAATTTGCTATACTTCTAACTTGGAAAACACGTCTACAACCAAGATAGTTGAATTCTTATAATTACATTTGGCGGTATTCATCCTCATCTTCCTCATTAAGTTCTCCTTAACTAATGATTTATTTCGTGGTCGCATCTATCAAAAATCATTTACAACCTCACTCCAATAAAATTGATCTTTCAGAATTAATCTCTCCTTAATCACTGGAAATCACATTATTGTCAGTTTCGCTATCAATGTCAATCTGTTACACTCATTTTCATCTTATGTTATTCTTACAATATAATCCTTTCTCTATATCCTCTTCAAACAATCTCTCTCTCTCTCTCTCTCTCTCTCTCTCTCTCTCTCTCTCTCTCTCTCTCTCTCTCTCTCTCTCTCTCTCTCTCTCTCTCTCTACTTAATTCGCAATGTATAATAGGCACTTCTAATCTAGAGTCAAATAAACAATAATATCAGATACCCTCATATAATGTGACCTCTAAATCAACCTTTCTACAACTCTTTCTAATAACTGATGAAATCATTTGAGTTTATTTGATAAATGTTTGTATTCTTGTTTTAATTCCCATCATGTTTGTTGATCCTCATTTCTATTCAATAACTATTCTTATAAAATAGTTATTATCTCCTTCAAGTGTTGTGCACTTTCAAATCATAATTAGAACTCCAAAAATAATTAAATAAACATTTACTTCTCAAATATCACTGGTTGATAGTATTCTTGTATATATAAGGACTCACTCATTTTCATCTCATAGATCAAATAACTCATCTACAGAAGCATTTAAGTATTATTATATAGAATTCAATAGTTTTCACAATACTGCAAGCTTTATCTGTCGAATATATCCAATACATGTACCAACTAATGCTGTAATTCTCTTAACTTTCCCTTGTTCTCTATGATTGAGACTATTTTCTTATCCATTTCATTATTATTATACTATTGTTGTGCAATAGTTGTTATAATTTCCAAAGGTTAATACACACTGTCCAAGTTAAAAAACTTGAACCCTTAACAAGATAGGCCACTTGAGTAGAACTTCTATCATTTAATAAGATTCTCACTTAGAGATACTAATATTATAGTCTTTATTTTGATTCTTTACTCTAAGAATCACACATTTTTCATGAAGGTACACTTTCTCGTACTCATACAAGGATTCAAGTCTCATCTTTTCTTAAAATTTTCCAACCTTCATGGGCATCATCTATTTCAAAATCATCAACATTCCCCATATGAGCTATCTCTGTAACTCATATTTAGGTAATCAACTCACTCATGAAATGTGTAAAGTTGTTGGACTTGTTCGAGTTGCTATGATGAGGTAGATTGGTTTTGATACCAAACTATGACACCCCAGGTTTACACATCATATAAACAAAATATTTTTCAAAAGTTGGGATCTTGATTTAAATTTTCATTCTTTTACATCAACTAAAAAATAAACATTTCAAATGAAAAGCACTTGTGCCAAAACCCTAGGAGTCATACGACCACAAAACCATGATTCAACGATGAAATGATCTAATCATTTCCATAGAAAATCTGACATAGTCTCCTATGTATTTTGGACCAATGCATTTAATGTGTGCAATGTGAGAAGTACCTAATAAACATAATAACACATAAATACATAACTGGGAGACTTAGTCTCCATAATCATCCTCCTTGATCATTCAAGGTTTCGACCAAAACATATATATCATCAATGAAAGACAAATGTAAAAATAATGACATAGCCTAGGGTCTATACAAAAACTTGTTGATGTTTAACTGCAAGTGCATGGGCTATTGTAGTGTAGCTTATGTAAGTACGGGTCGATCCCACAGGGACTTGATTTAAAAAGTAGGAATTTTAATAAAATTTAATTATCTAAAATTAAAAATAAATTATTAAAAATTACTAGAAACATTGAAATTATTATCAGAGTTTAGATTTAATCAACTTCCCAAAATTACAGAATTTTTAGTTCTTAAATAAAACAAATAAATCAAATAACAAGAAAAAAACTACTTTCCTAGCTTAATCACTATCAATAACGTCAAATCTAATCTTTTGAGAGATGATCAGCCTTTACAGACATCTTCAAGATGTCCTTGATTAGTGATCTACCAGTTGGATTTGTCATATTCCACAAAATCATCAAGATCTAGGCTAAATTGTAATTTTGAGATTTGGATGGCTAAGATTAAGTTACTAATTTCATATTAAAGATTAGATACGTTAATTAGGTCGAGGGATGCCTAAGAATGAACTATAAAGTTAATTTAAAATCAGATGAGAAACGAATGAGAAATTGGGGATTCGTGGTTGATTAATGCTAACTTGTTGATTGGGTTAAGCCTTGTTTGATCTGATTTGAGTTTAATTGAGTTTAAAGGAGGAAGGGCAAAACCAAAATTGAATGAAAAATCTGGTTTTTAACAAAAACCATTCAAAACCCGATGAAGAAGAAAGGCGGAGGAGGGAGAAGGAGCTAGAGGAGGAGGAGGAGGAGGAGGAGGAGGGGGAAAGGGAAAGGGAAAGGGAAAGGGAGAGGAGAAGAGAGGAAATGAAAAGGAGGGAAACCCAACTTAGGTTTCCATTCCTAGACTATTCGGAGGCATAGAGGAAGAACACCAGTGAAGCTTGGTAGGAGGAGATGGGGAAGATGGAAGAGGAGAAAAGAGGGAGAAGGAGAACGCGAGTAAGGGAGTGGGGCGAATGGCCAGTGGAGTGATATCGGGCCAACCTGTTTGCTTCATGTAGACTACGACGCCGATGGGGAGAAAGTGAAGACGCCAGTACAGTGGAGACAACGCCAATGATTGCCTATGATTTTTGTGCTGGGCCAAGAAGGAGAGAAAGAGGGGAGGTACTTGGTGCTGGTTCGGGTGGTGGAAGCAGAAAGAGCAGAGATCGAGAGAGAGGGTTGGTGAAGCAAGTAAGAGAGGAAAAGTGAGAGATATAAGGGAGGTGAGGAGGAGAAAGGGAATAAAAGAAACGAGAAGGTGGGTTCGGTGCACGTATTGAAGTAGGAGAGAAAGAGGAGGAATAGAGGGGTTGCTTGTTGGTGAAACCCAACAAAGAGGTGACGGAGAAGGGGGAGGCGTTGTAGTCTGGAATCGAGCATGATCAGAGAGAGAGAGAGAGAGAGAGAGAGAGAAGGGAGGTAAGGGGAAAGGGGTGATGGGTCTGCTTGTATGGTCTAGGAAAAGGGTTGAGAGGAGAAGAGGAAGGTGAGAGAGTGAAAGATGGAATTAAGAGAAAAAGGAGAACGTGAGAGAGTGGGAAATGAAAGAGAGAAGCATAAGGAGGGAAAGAGAGAAGTAGGGAAAGAGGGAGTAAGGGAATAGAGAGTGAATAGGAAGTGGGCTTTGGTTGCATGCCTCTTTGAAGCTCTCCCTTTACTAATTTGGTTCTCCCCCCTTTAGAAACTTCTCTACAATTGCAACTTGCCTTCTCCATGTTTTTTCTTTTTTCCATGATTCCCAATTAAGCTCAATTGTCTTCTAAGAAACTATCCCATCTATCTTTGTGAGGGATCTGGCCCATCCAATGCGCTTTAAGATGATTTGCACCATTAACTTTTGATCAGCCATCCATGCGTCTTTTGGTTGATCTGCAAAGTAAAAGACAAAATTAGAATCATATAAACTATACATTAATCATCTAATGAGCTCTAATGATCATCTGACTGTTGATTTTGAAAAATTAAGGTTTGAATGGTCAATTGGAACTAAATTCAAAATTAAGCTAAATTTTACAAATCTAAACGATTAGATGATCTAATTGAATGCTAAATTAGGGGTATTTGGACTAAAATTGAACACTTAACACTATCTATACACAACCAACTCATTCAACATAATGATATACATATATCAATGTCATAAAAGAGTAAACCATTACATATATACTCCATAAACAATACCTAAAGGCAAAGTTTTAACAAACCACATACGTCACTAAAATCTCCTTTGTACACTACTGAAGGCTACTAACGCCCTCACTTACTCTTAGCCGTTTGCCTTTCTTACTATCTCTCTCAATATTTGAGGTATTGCAAAACATCTCCATGCCTTAATAAGCTATGCTTGCGTAGGTGACAGCAATAATAATAAATTCATGAAGCATTTAACATATAATCTATACACAACCAACTCATTCAACATAATGATATACATATATCAATGTCATAAAAGAGTAAGCCATTATATATATAGTCCATAAACAATATCTAAAGGCAAAGTTTTAACAAACCACATACATCACTAAAATCTCCTTTGTACACCACTGAAGGCTGCTAACGGCCTCACTTGCTCTTGGCTGTTTGCCTTTCCTACTATCTTTCTCAATATTTGAGGCATTGCAAAACATCTCAGTGCCTTAGTAAGCTATGCTTGCGTAGGTGACGACAATAATAATAAATTTATCAAGCATTTAAAATATAATAAAAATTTTAAGTATCAAGTCTCAAGGCATACAATAACAACTTTCTCATGGAAAATAGGTCTAACATGGTCTTGATAATAAGAGTAAATAATGATAAAGTAGAACATAAATAGCATGTGAAATCAACCAAATTAATATCCAATAGCCAAGGCACCAAAGCTCATAAAACTGCCAAAAATAGGGCAATGCAACCATGCCATCTGTGTGTTTCCAAAAACATGCTAAGTATGCAGAGCTTCTAAAGCTCATGAAAATCTCAATCTCAAATTGATGCAACTTACGCTACCTAATGTCCGAAAACATACCAAATCAGATGTGCTTCTAAGATTCATAAATATGCAAAAACCACATCAATGTAGAGCTTCAAAAGCTCAATGAATATCTCAATAAATATGCACGTCATCAAAAGGGCACCCTCACACAAGGTCCCACGAGTGTCAAAAACTACATAGGTTCATTGCGTTAAAAGCC
This sequence comes from Warburgia ugandensis, assembly GCA_035236585.1. Taxonomy (NCBI): domain Eukaryota; kingdom Viridiplantae; phylum Streptophyta; class Magnoliopsida; order Canellales; family Canellaceae; genus Warburgia; species Warburgia ugandensis. The sequence goes on along the minus strand of CP141129.1, from coordinate 34,390,291 downwards.
CGAAGAGTATCTCAATGAATATGTATGTCATCACCAAGGGAACCCTCACACACGTGTCCCAAAAGTGTCTCATGCACCTGAATATTTGGTCATCAGTACTCAAACCAATCCTCCACGTGTCGGCATGCCATGGGTACATAGGAAATATCCATTTTAGTGTGCTCACCATGTAAATATGATGAAATCAATAATCTAAAACCATATAGACTGCTATGCTGCAGTGATAACTAACTCTCATGTCTATCAAGTGTCGATCCCTATTGACATCAAAATGGGAGATTGTATGCCTTGCATGGGCGAGGACTGGAATTATAGTGTAGACTATTTCCATGATACCACTCTCTATGATATTTGTCCATCTATGGGGTAGGCGTCTATCATCTCACAAAGTCCAAGGGCTGGTGGCCAACTCTATATTCCTCCTAGCATAGAGTCCATTGGGCAGAAACACGAGGTGAAAATCTACAAAATCATGGAAATAGCTTGATATCTCAAAGTCAATCGATGAAAACAAAATATCTGATTTACAAAAAATCCATGACCACTTGTTGCTCCCATCCCAGAGCACAACCCCTCCCTAGGGTTAGTCTCTCAAGGACCAACCACCAAGCCTCCTCAATGGTTCCATGGATAAATCATAAGCGAGAAAACAAATTATCCAAAGTCTCAATGCACAACAATAATATCATCACATCCCAATGTCTTCTATGGACAATGAAGTTATATATGAAATCATATATTTTTACTATCACTTATGAATAATTATATTTATATAGTAAAAGTCATGCACCTACGGAAACATTGAAATCAAAGTGCTTAAGCATGTGTGAAATGTATACATGCTGGATAATAGTCTCATCAAGGTCATAATGTAACAATACTTACATATAACATTCATTTATAAACATGGAACCAATACAATAATAATCCATGATTTTTATTTAAAAATATGTAAATATTAATGTCATCACTTTTCGCAGATGAAGAACCACTTATCTATATCTCCCAACTCACAATTGGACTCAACTTTGGGATCAGTCTACCTCAATCCCATTACTTGGATATATGTCACATCCAGGTCAATTAGAATCCAAGCTATTCATCAAAGTTGGATTCTTAGTTATAAAATAAAGATTATATGTTTAGTTCTCAAGTACTGTGTTTCAACATGATCTAATACTTCAAAGCAGTGGGATCTTACAGTGGTCCCCCCCCACATTGGCTAATAGTCCAAATCACACTGAACCGGCCCCACCAATAACTATTAAATTTAATTCTTACACAATTTATAATGTAATTTAGAATTATCATACTCACACTAGGCTATTTAAGATGATCCATTATTAGATCAATTAATTGGGCACATTCATAGGCAAATCATACCCAATTTTAGTTAATTATAAGCCAATCCATGAAATTAAATGGTTAGGATAATAATCCTACTTCACATAGATGAATATAAATGATATCTGGCTATTTGTATCACCAATCGTCAACCAATTGTCTCAAAGGTGCTTAATTTAGGCTATCCATGGCAATTTGGTTATAACTCACCACCTGATTGTCCTAGATCAAAGAATGTGATCATTAATCCAATTAAATAATCTTAATAAATTAGTTAAATAATATGGATCTTCTAATTGGATCAAATTTCATGCTTGTATCCTCAGTTAATCTCAGCCATTGATTAAGATGGGCAAAATCACTGTAACAACTCTGGATTGAAGGTTAGATCTAGTCTTCTAACATTAAATTGCAATAGATTTGCATGTTGGAGGTGATAGATCATCAACAAATCATCACAATCAACCTTTCTTGTAGTCACGCATAGTTGTCCTCACTTAATCTCTGTCAAATCTTCTCAGATTGACAAATCGCTTATTCATTTTCATTCATAATGTCAAGAGGAATAGGATGAATGGTTTAGGTCATTCAATCTTCATGTCGAGAAGGGAACTTAGGGATTTTGTTCCTCTTATCTTGTTAAAGAAGATGACTAGCTCAGATCATTGATGTGAGCTGTTGATTTCTCCAACAAAATCAACATCTCTAGCAAGCTCCGTCATCAATTTTTTGACGAGATATGGTCAGATTGATGAAAACAAGTAGTGGGTCTCAGTTGTCTCTTCAAGCTGCGCAAGATGGTCCACTCAGATCATCAATATGAGCTACCATTTTCTTCACAGACCATCATTTTCCCTGCACATAATCTCCCTCTATTTTCTCCTCCTCATGACATCCTCAGCTCTTTCCCGACAACCATCCTCCACTTGTGCTCTCTCTCTATCTCTCCTTCCTCTTGTCCTTGTCCACCTCTTTTTCTTCCTCCTCTTCTCTCTTCTCTCTTCTCTCTTCCTCTTCCTCTTCCTCTTTTCTCATTTTTCTTTTTCTGTTTGGTGTCGACATCAGGTGACAATCTATCACCTATCTTAAAGGGGGGTGCCATTACCAAAAATGACCCCTCCCTCTAAGTAAATATTTATTTTATTTTTACTAAAATATTTTCGCATTCAATTTATCATAACTTCTCTATCCAAACTCCGATTTTAGTGTTCTTTGTGTTATTGCAATCATCTAAATGCCTACATTCCAAACTCCACAACTTCAAGTTCAAATTTTGAATTTTCAAATGGGTCACTCCATGGAATTCAATTTTGACTAAATTTAATTCCTCATTCCATTCCAATCAAAATGTAATAAAAATGTATGAAAAGAACTCAGAACTGAAGGTTGTTACAATAAGGTTTACATGTTAGTTAACCAATAAGTCTATCCCCTATAAAATGCACTCATTCATCTTGTCAACGACTGGTTATTTTTATAAATGGGTAGAAGTCGTACCCTTGAAAAAGGTCACTTGATGAAAGGCGAAAACTTCATTTTGCATCATATCATATATCAATTTGGTATTCTAGAGAACATCACATTTGATAATAGAATTGTATTTTGAAGTCCATTTGCCAAAATATTATGTGAAGAATACTATATCCGACAATATTTTATATGATTGTTGGAATTAATAACATATTACTTTGTCTTGCACAAACTAAACCTATGAATCTTAGCATAGAGGCATGTGTAAAAATGTGTTTTTTAAAGATAGTTGAAGTCTCTCAAATTATACAATGGATTACAACAACTCTATCTCTAGGATTCAACCAAACTAGACTCGATGTCTACCTCAAGTAAATTGCACAATCAAAATGAGCTCCATACTTTAGTCTCCAATAAAAAATGCCTCAGAAAATAAAAAAAGGGGTTTTTTTTTTTTTTTTTTTTGCAAAAATTGCATTACATTTTGGCATTTTTTCAAAAAAGTCTAACATTCTTTGAGTTTTGCAAATTTGCCACTAAGTTTTTATAAGCTTTGCAAAGTTACCATTCTGTTAGTTTTTTATCCTCCTTCACTGATAATTTTTTTCAAAATCCCAATATACCCTTCTCTATTTCTCTTTGTTATGTTCTAACAAATGTCCTACATCATAGACATGGACGTGATCAAGTTGTTAACTTTGGTCACTACTTTTAATAACTTTCAAATGGAAAGTTTCCATAAAACTTGGTAACTAATGCAATTCAATAACAAGGAATCTAATGGTATGGTTAGATTTCAACAGCAATCAATTAATAGTGAGATATTCAATTACAAACATACCATGTCCACCAACCTACACAACATTACCTATTAAGCTTCTTTAATGAAATTCAAAATTTTAAACTTTGATTTCTTATAAAAACTTATATAAACCTTTTTCTAACACAAATTAGAACATAATCAAGGCTTTGGATCAATAAGAAGCACAATAAATTAAAGGAAATTTCAAGTTTAGTGCGAATGGCAACAAGTAGCAGACTTTAAGCTCTTTATTCAATGTCTTTTTTAATGAAAATTAGAAATATAAGACTGGGCCTCTGTCTTCTAAATGTCTTCTATCTAGCACGATCAATTTCAGTTATTATCATTGATTAACAGAGCATAAAATCATGTACAATAGCAATTATGTTAGAACATATTAACAAAGAGAAATAGAGAAGGGTAATATCATTTTTTTTTTTTAAACTAACAAGGAAGGAGGATGGAAAACTAACAAAATGAAAATTTTGCAAAACTCACAAAAACTTAATGAAAAATTTGTAAAACTCAAAAAAAAGATTGGATTTTTTTTTGCAAAAATGCCAAAATGTAATGCATTTTTGCAAAAAAAAAAAGGAAAGAAAAAAAAAACTCATATATGCTACTAAATGCAATTCTCTCATTCTTCGCTTATTCAAGCTAGTTGAACAAATATGTTAGAGAAATAAATGAAATGGGTCATAAGTCTCAAAATATATGAGGATTCAAAATCACAAGTTCTAAGTCTCACAGAGTGTAGAAACTTGTCTATAGATTTTAAATCCCTAAAGGTATGATAATTTGGATATCACAAGCCTAGATTGAATGGACAAAGAGAAAAAAAAAATCTTTAACTTGAGGAAACTAGAGAGAAAAAATTTTGATCTCTTCAAACCCAAGCAGAGCACCCTTCAAAACCCAAAAACCCTAGCAAAGCACATTTCAGAAATCCCAAAAGACTTTATTCAACAAAATAATGAACAAGGCTATAGGGGCATTCCTTTGTACAGGTTGCTTTTCCTCTACTCTTTCTATAAGAGGCAACGTGGGACTATTAGTCCCAATCCGTTGTATAAAGATATTCCTTTTCATCCCTGTTTCAGTGGGCATGCTAGAAATTATAATCCCCTTTAACTTAATAAGATACCACATTCCGTTCAAGATGCTCATGGGTGCAAGTGCAAATAAGAGGGAAAAAATCATTGTCTATAGATATCTCAATATGTGGCTGTGCTCCATTTAGTATTCAGAACACACACCACATATAGACATTCACCTAATACATTGCAGATGCTATTGGGATCAATTTTTCTTTGTAAAGCAAATCATTATTTATCATACTAATTAAAATGGAACATTTATGACATTTTTACGTAGGAAAACACTGGATATTATCGAGGAAAATGACTCCACCTCCCTTAGAATTCCAAGGCATCCTTTATGGGGACAGGGACTTACACAACTTGATATTTGCATAAATGTGATGCAGCAGACGGAGATGCTGGATATTTTCAATAACCACCTCAATAGGAAGATATGGACCCATATAGGATATGTTTTCCAAGTCCAATCAAAACTGCAAAAACGTGCAATTAAAGCAACTTTTCATGTGTAGATGGGGATAAAAATAACCGAAGATACGTTGTCTTAATACACGAAAGACAGTTATAACGGGTGCCTTGTACATGTAATATATTGCCTGGAATCAGGCATTGATGATGTATAAAGGGTATTGATATAAGCGCTCACACGAACTGCTACAACTTTGGTTAGGCCCAAAATTTTGAATATCACAATTGTTGACAGTGTTTTCCTTTGCCTAGATGGGTTATATTCTGAAATTCTCTTCCACTGGATGATCTTACCTTTTGTATTTCTTGAGTTGAAAAATTAATCGCAGAATGTTTTATCGTACATTTTACAACCAAAATCTGCAGTTGTTAAAATAATCCAATTGATGAGAACTTTGAATCATAACTTTTTGCAACCATTTATTGAGGGGCTTGCAGGGGAAAAAAACCCGGTGAATATCATTACCTAGATAGAAGGAGAATCATTTTTATCACTCCTACATTTTAACATTAGCACTCAGCAATATATGAACATACTTTATAGGAATGCTGCAAGACAGCACAATATGCCCTGCTTTTGCCTGATGAGCCAACCTATGGTTGATCAGACCTGTTCATTTAATTTCTCCCAATTTAGAGGACTAGTGTTTCAGAAAGAATGAAGACAAGATGATCTTAAAAATGAAAAGATGTAGTTTCCATCACAACAAATGAACGGTCATGAAAGTAACATGATAGAACTTAAGCCTCCGTGGGATCATCTTTCACAATGTTTGTAGCTGGTATATGCTAGTTTTAAGGAGTTCTTTAATATGTCAAAAGTTCTCTAGTATAGTTGGTAGCAAACAATATATAGTCTTTTCTCGTAGTGCCTGTTCTGAGGTTTGAGATGATACTTTTCTCTCGTTGAGTAGAGGTTTGAGATAGTACTTTTTCTTTGTCGAAGAGATTTAAAGTATATTTAGGAATTAGGAGATAATAGGTCGTTACAAGTTTGATTGGAGCCTTCTTTTATGTTAAGCGAGGAGAGCATGCTTTAATAGTATCTCAGATCAGCCGTACAATATTCCCAATAACAGGCCCACTTAAGAGATTTTTATGATCAACATCCAAACAGACTTGACTCCATCGCACGCGGGGCAAATGATTGGCTTTTCGAGCCCAGGAAGTACATTGGGATCACTTTGTCTCGTAGTAATTACCTTCATGTGTCCACATAACTCATTATTTGAAGCGAAGAATTTTGCGTTCCCCTGACATGCATGGTACAGGATAATGTGTCCACGTTTTTTACTAGGAATATGCATCTCTCTGCTACATAAATCTATGTACTATTTTGTTTAGAAAATTATGTCTTTTTGTGGTGACAATGGACATGTCCCTCTATTTTTGTTTTCCAAAGTCTTAAATGGCTCCAAGTTGTAAATCCTTATCACATCTAACATTAACGGAATCAATGGTTATCTCTTGTACTGTATGCCTGTATTGTGGGAAGCATACGGAGGCCCACCCACAAAACAATCAGAAAACTATTCTTGGCCCACCTTATTTCATTATAAGAAGGGGTTGAAAAGTTTGGATTTGGGAATAAATTGGCAAGACAAATATTTGCAAAATCCATCAATCATTCATGAAAATTTTGAGAAAATTTCAGAGAAAATTTATTTTTTAGATGTGAGCATAAGTTTTTAATTTAAAATTTTCACTATATTTACCAATAACATCTAAAAATCTGGCAACTATGTGTAAAATTGGAGTTTTATAAGGTAAATTCATGTTAATTTCTTACTATTTGTATGGAATTTTGAAAATTTATAAGAACTTTTGAATCATTCAAAATTTGGGGGAAAAGTCGGGAAAAGTAAAAGAAAAATTAAAAAAGTTAATTATTTGAAAATTTTTACTATTGTCTAGGAGGAAGGAAGCTAATCTACATTTCTTAAGTGAGGAATTGAATGTTGGTAATTAGATCTCAAATCTAGCAATGGAGCACTTATACTCTTGAATTTGAATTCCTTAGGATGAAATTTTGTTCCTTCCTTACAAATACAGATTGTGACCATAGGTGAGACCTATTGCTGTGAGAATTGAATATTTTCACTAGGGTGTTTGACTTGAATTATTTCTCATTTCTACTTTTTGTACAACCACCCTAAATAGATTCAAGATGAAAGGGTAGGCGTGTAAATGATAATACCCAGAACTGCAAATTGATAGGAACTAGATTGAAAATTTAGAATATGGTTATTCAATTGGAACCAATTGTATGGTATTAATTTTTACTTTAAAGAACTGAATCTTATTGGCACATTATCAATTTTTATGCACGGGCACCTAGACTGGAGCTAAGAACCAAAAAATATTAATTAATATACAAAAATATACATATAATATTATTTTAAACTTTAGTGTATTAGAGGCTAAAGTTTGAAACCCTTTATTTTTTAGAAAATTAGAAATGAAGCAGAAAACCCTTGCCTTCCTCTCTCTCTCTCTCTCTCTCTCTCTCTCTCTCTCTCTCTCTCTCTCTCTCTTGCAGCATGTCTCTCTCATTATTTCCACTCTCCACTCTCTCTCAAATAAGTAACTCTAGTCCCTTACTTATAAAGAATGTAGCTAACATTTTTCTGCAAGAAGGTTGAAATCTTTAGAAAACATGTTAATCATGTTGACTCTTTGTGTATCTTCTCGAGCGTAGTTGCTTGGCTTTTTTGAATTCATGTCATAGTTTTCCATATACTATAGTTACCCACGTAATATGTGTTTTTAACGTTAATGCTATTTTATATGTTCTATTCTTCATTGCCTATATTGTAGTTAAACAACCAAACTTTTGAGATTTTAATTATTTATCTTTTTTGTATTAGAATTGCTAAATACTCAAGAACCGACAACTGAAAATTAGTAGTATGGGAATGATTTTTATACTAAGAACAGAACTATGAAAAGGTGCAGTGCAGAGCAAGAGTGAGTTTCAATTGCGAAAGTCATGAGTTCAAAACTCCCTGAAGGATGGGCGTGTGTGTTAAATAAAATGTAAAATTTGAATGGTACAATTCTAATTTTCCATGAAATTGGACAGTTTACATACTATGAAAGGGGTTTTGCAAAATTAGATTCCTAGTTTTGGTTTCTCACTTCCATGAAAAAGTCTTTGGATATTTGGGCTATAATCCAAATTTCAGGCATATAAGACTTTGCATGGCCATTCCTTGTGGTCAAACAGGCCGTTGACAATCAGATTACAAGTGCTCAACGCCCGCTTAATTTAATGTGCATATGTCCATTATTTGATGTTGATCAAGGCTAACAAACAATGACTGGCTCAGGGAAAACTGAATTAATAGTCACATTCCTCACTTTGATGAAGGTGCTACCATCATCTGATGAAGTAAGATCAAAAGCAACGGGCCGGATGTGGCCAAATTACAGATGCAACCACCAGATAGATATAAACTAATGGGCATTGGCTCTGTCATCAAAAGATCCTTAGTCAATTCTAAAAGATTTTCCCAAGATACAAAGCTTGAACCAAAAGGTAGTCTACACCAGAACCAACCAACGCAGAGGGGTCCACTCATGGCAATTGACAAAGCAAGCAGCCAGGGAACACGGGGACCAAAATTCTGGTCATCTTCGCAAATATAGTTTGCAAAATAGATAATTTAAGAATGGGAGAATTGATATTGACACCCAAAAATTTAGATATTAGATAGTAGGCCATGACAGTAACAGGTATCTCTAGGATTGGGCTAGTCTTAATCTTCAGACTCTTTACTTTAGGCAATGACAAGTTATAAGACGAATAAACTATTAAACGCGGCTTGATTCCCCATCGTCCGTTGAGTGGAGACACAAACATATCCAACATTACAAATGTTGACTATGATATAAAATGGACTACTAGTAAAGGGGATCGATATGAACACTAGCCAATGGATGAGATGTGGGCCCTCAGGAAAGGCTCAAATTATGATTTGCAAAGTATATATTAATAACTTATACCTTTTTGTTAAAATTATGATTCTCAGTGCTCATATCATGATTTGCAAATTATCGTTTATTAATGATCGATCGAGTTAATTATTATTCAAATTTCAAAAGATTGGATCCTAAAAGTTACAATCAGCGACTAATGAGATCCTGATTTGCCAATTAAGCTCTGTAAATGATTGGTTATATATATTTCCTAAGTATGGATATGTCATTTAGGTAAGGGAGGAACGCTAGTTGTAGACGCAACGTCTTTAGGTGATCGAATTTGAAGCAATTAGCGTGTGGTTGACACGAGAGCAAGTAGAAAGGGTAGACATGGTTTCGTATTTAAGAAGCAATTCAGTAGTTCTTTGATCAACCGCATGCGAGCATGTTTTTTGTTAGAATATCCATCTTGGTGCCTTTTAGAAATAAAAAATAAAAAAATCTCTTCATTTGTTTATTAGCTCTTACCTCTTTAAGAGTAAAAAGTACTTTTTCAAGTAAATTAAAGATATGCTTATAGGTACTTTGCTTAATTTTTTGCTGATAAAAAATAAAAAATAAACAATAAAAGTACTTTTCCATTTTTTTTACTAGTGCCCCACCATGGCGTAAACAGCATATTGCTCTCTCTCTAATCATGAATAAGTATCTCCTTGTATTAATTGTTGGAGTTATATGTATACTTTAACTATAATGAATTCTTTGAACCTTGTGTGGTGTAAAAAGTAGATTCTTGAACATAGTTGAAGCTTTCTGATATAAACTCAATCTTATACCTAAACTAATATGTTCTTTCAGATTAGACTATATTTCTGTTTCCAATAATGAATCCCTCAGAGAAAAAAAAAAAAAAACCAAATGTCATAGAAAAAATATTTGACTCTTAATTTCTTTGTATATTTTAACCGCCGCACCAAAGTTCTCAGAGAAATAAGCATCATTAGATCTCAAGTCTCAAAGAGTACGAGTATAATAGAATCACATATTCTAAGTTCCCAAGAGAATATAACTTACAATGATATGAAAATCAAAAGTATAATGTCTCAAAAGTCCTAAGGAATTTGAAGATCAATTTAGTTTAAAAGAGCCTTAATCGAATAAACAAAGAAGAGAGATATCAAATATTCTCTAACTTTAAAAAACTAAGGAGAAACAAATTGATCTAACAAAATCCTAGCAGAGCACAGTTCTGAACCCAAAAAACCCTAGCAAATCAGACCCTTTACTCAAATATTAGAGGGTCTTCGTCAATTGGATCTTGAAAGACCCAAGATAATGTCGATAGACTTAGATATCCAGTCCATTTGTTGGATGTCTATGGACGTCCACCTTTGTTATTTGTAGATCTAGGCTATGTAAATAGACATCTATTTTTGTTATTTTATAGACATCAAGCATTATAGTAGGAATTTAATTTTAACATTATGTGACTATTTAATGTCTACATTTGAAATAAATTAATACAAAAATAATATCTCTACCGATGAAATTAGCACTGGCTCACATAGGAAAATAATAAATTATTACACAAGTTGGGTTGAAGTTGTTCACTTGGACAAATCGGGCCCAACTTCTGCTGCTCAAAGGGAAGTTTATGAGTCATCCATCAATCTTACAAGGCAAATGATTTGGACCCTAAGTAACTTGTACTTTTGCATACTCAGTCACGGGTCCTTATATAATGATCTTATCTATTTCTACCTTAAGACCTCTTAATAATGGATAAAATTCATAACTAAGTAGTCCTAAAACTTGGTCTTCATGTTTAATATAACGATGTTGTTAATACTATGACCAGTACATCTACCAGTGTTAGATAGACCTATATTGAGGATAACCCCACATCCATTTATCTTGTTAACAAATCATGGACTTTCAATGACCAAAGTTGATGTATGCAACAACTAACATAGGCATTTGACTAGCTATTAGAACATACTAGTCCACAAACATGGATCTTCTCAATGTCCATGGAAAATGTTTTGGATATTTTAAGACACTAATTGAATAAGACTAGTAAAGCATTAGAAAGAGAGAGACAAAGGAACAACCCCTTTTGTGAGAGTTCCTCTTCTCTTTTCTATCTAAAAATTGTAAAGTGGAACGATTAGTCCCTAACCCTTATATAGATATGCTTCTTTGCATCTCTATTTGTAAATATGATGTGGGACTAATAGTTAAAATTCATCACTTGTTTCTAAATCAAACAACTATTTCTCACCTGTTTCTAAATTAAAAATACAACTAGTAAAGAATATAGATATTTTCTTTAAAAAAGGCAATGTCGAACAACTAGTTGTTGTCCCTTATATAGGGATGCTCCTGTGCATCTCTCTTTCATATAGGTGAGCTAGGGCTAATAGTCTCTTTTAGCTTAAAAACAAAATACAACAATCTGTAACTTGTTCTCAAGTTAAAACAACTCAAATAAATTTTCCTTACATGCTTCAAAACTAAAAAGAAGAAACAAAGAACATAGATATAGCTATGTAAAATAATTAACTTAGGCATTCAACAAGAGTAATGCATAAAAAAAAATGTACAAAGTTTTAAACTTCCTTTTAGTGTGTATAACTCAAAGAATATCACAATAGGTGGACAACATTTTGAACTACTGCTATTGATGATAAACAAGAATTATAAGACATATTATTCTTTATGGAGATAGGTTTGCTATTGTTCCATGCCATAATGCTGGGCCATGAACATAAAATCCCATTATACCAAGTGCTTAATAGACAAAATCTTCAATCTCATACAAGATAACCTAAACCCCACACTTAGAATAGTTGAGTATATTAATGTTATGCATGCCTTAGCCATAGGCTAAAGACCTACAAATTCACCAAGACATAATTATCAACCTCTGCTGTAGTAAGTCATAATATCACACCATAGAAATGGGTAAATCTATTGCGCTATACACCTTGATTGTCAAATATTTTATCTTTTCCCTTGAACTTGATCATTGATGTAAGATAGCCTTGCCACTATTCTCAATCTAGATAGGTTTTATCCTTATTTACTTCAAGGTCTCATCCCTTAACTCTTATCCTTGGGCTTTGGATACACAGTCGACTAAACTGTGCCTCGACTTCATATGTTGACATAAATTGTACCATTCAAAATTAAATCTCGTGCACTATCATACTTTGGTGGCAGATGTCTAGACTTTCCTATGATCACATGTAGTATACACCTTTATCAAGGTTCTATCATAATAGATGGTCAGTGTTGGCACCGACTTCCACTAGATTGGTATGTCTACAAATAGGTTTCTAAGTCACTTTGCTTCCTCCACATTGGAGGCCAAAGTAATGACCTTCAATTCCATCATGGAAAGTGTAATGCACATCTCCTTTATTGATTTCCATGAAATAATGGTGTAGCTTTAAAATTTACTCTCAAGTACATGAATCAATATAGTAATTGTATGCGAGTGAGGTCGATCTCATGAGGAATCTCATCATTTTGTATGTCAGGAAAATCTTACTTAATCCATTTATCCTAGCCAAAGAGAGATTGAATTTGATCTAAACTAGGAGTAAATATAACATGGAATTAGAAACATGCATGGAATTAGAAATTACAACTAAGGAAACCTCCTAAAAATAACACTTTCTAAAGATAAAACTTGGAAACTAACTAAAACTAATCTAACATGCATCTAACTTAGGCAACAATGAACTGAACTAATCAATCAAAGCATGCAAAACTAACCCAAAAGTGCATGCATGAAATATGAAAAGTGTGCACAAAACATGATAACTTATTGAATTGAAATTCATATCAGAATGGAGTTCATATTACATAAACATAGAAATAAAAGTGCGCACTCTTCAAAGACATAAAATTATCTCAAATTCCAATCCAACATTCACTATTCAATAAGTAGCATGCTTGTAGATCCAAGAGAGAACCAAAGGAAAAGAGATTGAAAATATGAGAGGGAAAGCAATAGATGAGCAAGTAAAGATAAGCAATGGAAATGCTAGGAAATAAAGGACTTTAAGGAACTAAGAGCTTGATCCAAAGGCTACTTCTCTTGGCTATGACTATAAGAGATTAGTAGCCCTTGGATATGAGGATCTTAATCACAAAATTAAAAGCAAACAACAGGGAAATTAAGCAAGAAAAAAATGTATGGAACAAAGAAGCAAAGCTAAGCAACAAAGGATGAAAAGAAGCATGAAAACCAACCTGAATTTATAAGACCTATGGAGAAGGCATAGAAGAACTTTAATGGAGGCGTGGAAGGCTGGATATAGGAGTGGAAAACTAGCCTCCAAGGAGGGAGGCATGATTCTCCTTATGGGGGAGACATGGATGGCATTGAATATATAGAGAATTGCTAGTCTAAGGAAAAGGAAAAAGAGGGATAAGAATGGGGAAGAATGACATTAGATAAGGATAAGGATGGTGAGATATGATAAGGTAGGGAAAGAGAAAGAGATCAGATAAGGATGAGAGAAAGCTAGTTGGATAAGGCAAGGAGACTTAAGAAGTAGAAATGAGGAAGGAGGATTTAGGAAGTGGGAAACTTAGGAAAGGAATTAGAAGGAAAGTCCAAGGAAAGTGGTCTCTTTTCTAATTGGTCCACCTAGCATGCTATCTACCCATGTTGATAGGGTCCCATTTCTTTAGAATATGTTTTCTTCAAGTGGAAAATTGCATGGAAACTTCTCAAAATGTGTGAACCCATGTTGATTTGGCTTATTTGGCTCACTTTGATGGCTTATTGCGTAGTGGCTTGAATAGCTTAATTCCTTGGCTTTAAGGCTTTAATGGCTTGGCTTACTTGGGTTTCCTTGATAGACTAGGAAACTTCATGCATGGCTCCAATTCTCATGCAAAGGTAGTGAAATTGCATGACTTTTGTATGGACCATTTTAGTCACCTTCAGATCTTCCCATTGCTTTCGTGCTTGCCTTAGATGATCTTGAACCTTGATTGAGTTTTGGAACGATGAAATTTAGGTCTTTGGCCTCTTTTGATCTTAATATTCAAATCTTATCTTTCTTGATCTTGGCCTTTGGATCATCTTCTCAACACCTACAAAAGAGTAAAACAATAATTAAATCCTAAACATTTATGATTATTCACATATGTATTCTAGATTAGCTCTTGAACATGCAAAATATCAAACTTTTGAATTATTAGGTTAGAAATGCATGTGTTATGAATTTTGAGAAAAATCCTAGAATAATGCCTATAAATTTATAACACAAGGATTACTAATTAAGTACTCTTTATACAAAATTGAATACTTATCAAATAATTCCACCTCCTAGGGTAAAAATCTATGCATACACTAACTTAGACTCATCTAAGCTAAAGTTTCAAGTCATGTCAGCCTTCTACTATAGGTAACTCTCTCCCATAGTTCAACCCATTGTACATAGTCTTCTTAAGATACTATATCACTCTTCTCAATGCTTTCTATTCATTTCACTTGGACTACTTGTAAACTTGCCCATATTTCTAACTACTAAAGGGATATGAAGTTCATTTTGACACAAGCTTTTTGCTTTTAATGATAACAAAACCTAGATATATGAGATATAACCAAGTGTGTACATGTACAAGGTTTAGTCTTTGTTGTTTAGATGAGAAGGAATGGCTAGGAAAATTTGAGCTCATATTCACTACTCATGTGAATAAATTTCTTAAGTACTTAAAGCCTTTTATCTAATTTGCCATAATTTTAAGCAACTAAAAGTCTAGATTTCAGAGAAAAGTGAAGTTCTATTGCTTCCCAACTAGCTCACCTGGCTTGCCAGTTGGTTGATGAACATAACTCTAAAGCTCAAATTCACTTATGATAATTCTAGTTGGTTGATGAAGATATTCCAAATAACTAACACCAATCAATTAATTGAGGAATGTAACTTGAAGAAACTCTTAGATGATAATTAGAGTGAATTTCAAATGACTAACATAAAACAGACAAAGTTCCCAAACATCATTGGATTTCAACTGAATCGCACTAGGCTTCCAATTAGCTATTGCTAAAGACTTTTGTAAAGAGAAATCTCAAAGCACAAAGTAACAGATTCATGTGGTTCATCAACTAGTTCATGAACAAAAGAGTATTAGTCTCAGACATTGCTATTATGTCAAACCAATTCATGATGCTTGCCACTCAGCTGATGAAGAAAGTCAACATGGGTTTTAACATTCAGAGTATGAACCAACCATCTCATTTGATCCACTAGTTGACTTATATGGATGGAGCTTTTGAGTGAAAAGTGCTTATTAATTGGCCAACTTCTTTAGCCAGCTAGCTAGTTTGTCAACATCGACGCTATCTATCATCTATTTTTGTTATTTGAAACCCTCCACAAATCTATTTTGGTTCTAATGAAAAAAATCTTAAATCCAATGGTTTTAATAAAAAATACAAATAAAGTTTCCTCTAAATATTTAAGAGGTAAGGAAGAAGAGATTTCACATCAAGCAAGCAAATCTCCAAGCTTATTTGCAAAAGTTCTTTCTATCTTTTGCATTTGAAAGAAAATGCTTTTGCAAGTGCTCCATTTCTTTTTCTATGGCCAACATAAATCAACTATGGTTGTAAAATCTTGTAGGATTCTAGTGTTGAAAACTTGCAGAAGATCAAGAACTTTTCTCATTTTAAATTAAAATGATCATGTGAATTAGTATTTAAAATTAGAATCAATATAAAAAGGAACATACCTTGTTAACTATCAAAATTTTGAGCCCCCTATTTGGGTCACCACTAGTCAAGATCAACAAATCTTTGGTTGATCTTCTTTTTCTCCTAGAGGTGGATCCAAGTTCCAATCCTAAAATTAGAAGAGAGAAAGAGAGAAAACTAAAAAATCCAAAACTTGGGAAACACTCCAACATGATGGGAGGGGAAGAGGGGAATTTTTCAATTTCTCACACATGTCACTCTATCTAATAAATCACATATATGTATGAGAAAACTCCTGCCAAAGAAATCCCTAGTTTAAGATAATTTTTATTTTAATTATGACTCCAATTAGCCTTTTTTATGTGACATTAAGGATCTTCTAAAATAGTTTCTCCAATCTTTACAATTAGGAAACAGTTTCCTAATATGACTTAAACTCTCTCAAATCTTATAGGGGCATTTTTTACACTTGTAATTAGATGATGTGGTATGAAGCATATTCATTCATCAATAACCAACATGCAACTCACGTTATAAGATAAATTACAAAGGTACCCTTATATATAACAACCATTTTGCCCTTATGAGTATTACTATTGTACCATCCACTCACATATATTCATTTGTGACATCAACGTGTGGGGGCGGGGGGGGGGGGGGGGGGGTTGGGTTGGACTCACTTACCCATAGGCATGTCATGTTTGTATGTTTACATACAATGGGTTTGATCTCAATAAACTTTAAATATATTTCAAAACTACTTTTAAAAATAAATTATATTAAATACATATACATATAAAATTAATTCGACAAATATTTTATCAAAGACCACCAAGGCCTTGGATTTTTCATAGTTTATTTATAAGATGGTTGTTAATGAATATCTTACTCCATTTAAGAGTTCAGGTCCCATATTGGACATGCTATGCCATTTATGAATTTGTATACATCCCATTGTGCTTAGAATCAACCCTTAATAGATCTCATCATGTAATACACCAAAGACAAATATTATATCTTATAAGAAACATAGATACCTCAAGTCCAAGGGTAATAATGGTTATGTATATCTAGTAGTATTTAGTATTCTAGATAGTCGAGGTTATATCCTATGTTCAAAACACTTTCACACATTCTATGTATGTTCAAGGTCTCTACCTTCAATGATTTAAGAATTGATCATCTCCATCTTATGGAAATATTTGGTTTGACAAGTATTCCAAAATAAGGTATCTTGTTTCTATTCTTACTTGAGGACCATTTTATGTTTACATAGAATTAGAATTCCATTTCTCATGCTCATAGTTCTGAACCGTCACTTTATGGAACTCTTGCTATGTTAACTAACATTCCTGAGATCATCTCATATTTCTTAAATATGTACCATTGATTATAATAAATTCCATTAAAGATTACCTTTAGTTGTAAGACAGGCATACTATGAGCACAAAAGATTGTATTTGTTCAAATTATGTCATGAAAAATATCATATAATTGGCTTTGTAAGGCATACATTTATAACATTTAGTGGAACTCAAACTAGATTTTTCTTTGAAAGAGTAAAGTACATGCTAAGATTATATGGTAGAACCAGTATAGATTTTGGTGTCTAAATTTCTTATTTGTTCTAAGTTCATATCTTCATTGTTCAAATAATATGTTCTTTATTTTATGAAATTATTCTTAATTTTTAGCACTTGTTTTTGAAACTTATATTTGGGTCCAATTCAACCCTCCTTTGGGACTTTGTCATTAGTATTAGACAATACTTCTGTAGTTTTCAAAAAAAAGTCAAAGATCCAATTTCTATGATTTCAGCATGGCACAAGATATCTACCTGTAGAACCTACACTTTGGTGGAACTAATTGCAATTACTTGAAATGAAGAATGAATATTTGTAGCATGCCTAAAATGTTATGAACTGTGGAGAGCTATTGAGGAAGGTCCTCATGGACCATATGTATTGATGGATGGTGTCCCCACTACACACTAGTGAAAGACTGGACCAAAGAACATCACAAGATGGCTCAAGTCAATGACAAGGCCATGAACCTTCATTATTTTGCACTTAATGGAAATAAATTCAATAGAATGTCAACATGTGCATCAACAAAAGAAATATGGGACAAGGTAGAGGTGACTCATGAATGTACTGATCAAGTAAAAGAGACAAGAATCAATCTCCTTGTTTATGAATATGCGGTATATTTTATGAAATATGATGAACATGGAATTACTGATCTATTTACTATATTTAAAAATATCATTAGCATTCTCAAATATCTTAGTTGAGTGTTCACTGATGATAAACTTGTAAGTATGATTATCATATCTTTTCCAAGATCTTTGGATCCCAAAGTTACTACTACACAAGAACCGCAGGATCTCAATGTTCGTCCCTAGTAGAATATCCAAGCATGATCTAGATTTATGGTCAATTTTAATTTTAATTAACCTTAGCCTTGTAACTTAAGATAAACTATAATTTTCAAACCATATATTTAACAAAACTTATCTAGATATTGAATGGTCCATGTATGAAAGACTTTGTCAATTCAGTCTTGTTGTGATCTCAAGATTTTCCCAAAAATACAATCTTCTCCATTGCATAGAGGTGGATCCAATTGAAGATAAGAGTTTCTTAACAACTTGACGGATTACAAGAGAAACCCAAGGGGGAATTTTTCTCAATGGAATGGTTTTTAGGGAGTTGCAATTCCACCACATGTATGGGGCACCCCCTATAGGTATATATAAATTAGAGTTTGTTTTACAAGAAGGAGAATTCATTTTCGACATCAAATAGAGAAAGTTACTATCCACTTGTTTGATAAGATAATCATAACCATAAAATAGATGCCACATTTTCTCCATTTTTCTTTAATAAAAATAACCTACCCTTTTCTCCCAGCTCAAAACCCCCCAAACCCACATATAAGTTCCTAAACTTAGTCCCTATAAAAGTATGCATGATTTCCAAATATATTCCAAAACCTAACCAATACCATCTTAAATAGCAGACCCTGGTGATGATCCCATCCAAAAGTTCCTAAAAATATTGCATAGGTGATTTCTTTATGATATTGATTCTTATTCAATCCCATGAGCATCTAAGAAGATAAAAAGAAATGAGAAATTTTAGTTATAAGAAAAGAGCTTAGTTAAATGATAAAATTTAGGTTGGGTCCATACTTCCTCAACATGCAATAATAGGAATGCCCTAATAATTGTTAATGAAAATGGATATAGAGGATACTTATGGTTATTATGAAACTAAATTGTCTAGATGAAGCGAATCATGAAATTCAAAGGTATTTCCATGAGTTACATGTCCTATCATTGACCAAATGAGATTGACAAAATTTACCTATAAAAATGTTCTGCTATTTATGGTAAGAAAAGATCAACTAATCTGGGACATTATCATCATTCACAATCCTCTCCATTCATCTCTCTCCATCATTGAAAAAGAATGACTTGGCTCTATAAAAGAATATGTTAATTAACATCTTCAATTTTGATACTAAGATTGAAAATTCAGAGAGGAGGTATTGCTTATGATTAGTAATATGTTAATAGAATGAAGAAATCATTATGCACAAGATAAAGAAGAAGAAGTTGCTACAAAACCCAAATAAGAGGTAAGGGCACTTTTGACAATTAAACTGCCACAGGGGGTACTTTAGTCCTTATCTCCTTTTCCAAGATGGAGTCCATTTTAAAAGTGTTTCTCCATAGATTATGGTCTGAGTTTCCTTCAAGGAAACTCCCCACAATACTTTCCTAAATAGTGTCTCATAGGAAATAGGAAACTACCTTAGATCTATTCTACTCCTTTGACTTTTGAATTTGTTCAATGCGTTTAGATGTGATTTATTAGGTTTTCTAATTGTGGGCATTTTTCTTACAAAATAAATTTAAGTGGTTCCCACCCTACTTAACCAAATTTAGTAACATTACTCAACCTTTGACTAACTTGGTATACAATTAATATAAGCCAGTAGATTACCAAGGGGTATGCCCCATATAGGTTGGCCCCACTAGTGGATAATATGAAAGAGATAATGCAATCAATTTACCCACTACTAATATATTACATGGTTCCACCAATTAAACAAATTATAATCTAGACCTTATGTTATCAAGTTATTATCTTTTGAGTCATTTTATCAAATTTCCCCCCCACAGTTTCAAATTTAGTTATGTATCTTTTATGAACTTGTGGATTATAATAAATTTGATGTCCAAATACAAAAGTTCATGGAGGCCTCATGTTTACTTGTTATTTTAGTAAATCAATTTAGTAAACTCCTTTTATCAAATACCATGTATGATTTTCTAATGGTCCTTACCTAACTATCTTTTCTCTTAAGGGTGTGAGTCCCTTATTGAACATCTCATACTCTTTATGAGTCCAATATCTATTCCAAAGTATTTATGTACCATCTAAAATTAAATTGTACCTCTTGATACCTAAGAATAAATACTAGACCCACTTTAAATTATGAACATCTCAAGTCCAAGGGCACAAGTAGTTATGCTTTGTTTGAAACATACCTTCAATCGAGTCCACTGAATGTTCTAACATGTTAAAATCATGTCCTATGTACATATACACTTCCATACACCTTCATGTATGCCTTGAGTCACTATTTAGATGATTAAGAAAGATCATCTTCAATCATATTAGCAGCATTACACTTAGAAGGTATTCTCCAATGTTGATTCCTAGTCACATTCTCATCTGAGGATAGGTTTAGGTTTACAAGGATCTAGAACTTCGTTTCTTCTCATCTTATTATCTCAATCATCTTAACATAGAATTCAACTCCGCCAATGCCGGTCCCAAGCTCAGATAAAAAAGGAGGAGGGTCTTGCGTCAGGTGCCAGCCGGCAAGGGGGAAGTTGAAGATGATTCTATTATTTCTTTCTTACAAATTAATATGCATTTGTATATTAGTTTGTGAGAAATAAATGAAAATCATCTCTAGCTTTTTAAAAGATGGCAACCCTTGTGTTAGGTAGCCAGCCGACAAGGGGGAAGTTGAAGATGATTCTATTATTTCTTTCTTACAAATAAATATGCATTTGTATATTAGTTTGTGAGGAAGAAATGACAATCATCTTCAGCTTCTTAAAATATGGCCACCCTTGCGTCAGGTAGCCAGCCGGTAAGGGTGAAGCTGAAGATGATTTTAATGATTTTAATGAAAATCATCTTCAGCTTTTAAAAACTATGGCAACCTCAACATAACATGAATCAAAAACTAAAATTCGCTCAAGTTAGGGCGTTCCCCATAAGCGACGCGCTGCATCGGATCCTGGATGCGGTGAAAAATATGCAAGGGTTGCTAGGGCGTTCTCTTAGAAGCTACGCGCTACATCGGATCTCGGGTGTAGTGAAAAATGGGCAAGGGCTGCTAGAGCGTCCCCTCGGAAGCGACGCGTTGCATCAGAACCCAGGTGCAGTGAAAAGTGGACATGGGTTCATACCATGGAAGTCGAGAAAGGCGATAGTAAATAGGGTATCTCCAAAACATAAGATTCACATCGCTACATGGAATATAGGCACACTGACAAGTAAGAGTTTGGAGTTAGTAGACACGATGAAACGTAGGAGAGTCAACATCGCTTGTATCCAAGAAACCAAGTGGAAAGGGGCTAAAGCTAGAGAAATAGATGTGTATAAATTATGGTACGTAGTAAAGAAAAATAATAGAAATGGCGTAGAAATAATAGTGGATAAGGAATTAAAGGATAAAGTTGTGGACGTTAAAAGAATTAGTGATAGAATTATAATAGTAAAAATGATTCTAGGAGAGCAGATTATAAATATTATAAGTGCATATGCACCACAAGTAGGGTTACAAAATATAATTAAGAGACAGTTTTGGGAAGATATGGAGGGAGTCATGCAAGAAATTCCTAACACTGAGGGGATATTTATAGGAGCAGACTTAAATGGCCATGTAGGAAAAGATAAGGAAGGATATGATAGAATACACGGAGGGTATGGTATAGGTGAACGAAACGAGATGGGGGAGAATATCCTCGATTTTGCTTTGTCATATAACCTATCAATTGCAAATACACTCTTTAAGAAGAGGGATGAACACTTAATAACCTTTAAAAGTGGACTTCATAAAAGCCAAATAGACTTTTTTCTACTTAGAAATAATGAACGATCTATATGTAAGGATTGTAAGGTGATACTCGGTGAGAGTTTCACCTCACAACATAGGTTAATGGTCATGGTTATTCATATTAAAAGATGGAGTAAAAGAACTGAACTTAATACACATCCAAAAACTAAGTGGTGGAACTTAAAAGGAGAGAAAATAACCTCATTCAAAAATAAGTTGATGGTAGAAGAAAATTGGAACTATGAAACAGAAGTAAATACCATGTGGACTAATATGGCTGAGTCCATTAAGAAAGTGGCAAAAGATGTCTTAGGAGTATGTAAAGGTAAAAGGCTATTAACAAAGGAAACATGGTGGTGGAATGAAACAGTGCAAAAAGCTATTAAAGAAAAACGAATGCATTTTAAAGCATGGCAGAAGATTAGAAATAATGAAAACTATGAACAATATAAGAATGCTAAAACCGTTGCTAAGAGAATAGTAAGTGAGGCCAAACTTAAAGCATATGATGAGCTCTATAATAGACTAGGAACAAGAGAAGGTGAGAAAGATGTGTTTAAACTTGCAAAAGTAAGAGAACAGAAGGGTAAGGACTTAGAGCATGTTAGGTGCATTAGAAGCGATGATCAAAGGGTATTAGTCAAAGATGATGAGATCAAACAAAGGTGGGAAATATACTTTCAAAAATTGTTAAATGACAATGGCCCTGAGAATATAGGGATTGAAAATACTATGAATCTAAATAACACTGGATATTATAGATATGAACGTAGGATTAGAATGCTTGAAGTAAAAGAGGCCTTGAGAAAGATGAAATCAGGAAAGGCCATGGGGCCTGATGGTATAACAATAGAGGTTTGGAAGCATATGGGAGATAGTGGGGTAGTTTGGTTGACCAAGTTGTTCAACAAGATTATAAAATCAAAGAAAATGCCTGATGAGTGGAGGAAAAGCTCTATTGTACAAATCTATAAGAATAAAGGAGACATTCAGAGTTGCACTAATTATCGAGGGATCAAACTTATGAGCCACACCATGAAACTTTTTGAAAGAGTGATTGAGAAGAGGCTACGACATGAAACAAGTGTATCGGAGAATCAGTTTGGTTTCATGCCTGGGAGGTCTACCATGGAAGCTATTTTATTACTAAGACAATTAGTAGAGAAATATAGGGAGAGGAGAAAAGACCTACACATGGTCTTTATTGACTTAGAGAAAGCTTATGATAGAGTCCCTAGAGAGTTAATATGGAGGGTGTTGGGTGTTAAAGGGGTTTCTCAGGGGTATATAGACATAATTAAAGATATGTATGAGAGAGCAGTAACAAATGTTAAGACCACTAGTGGCGTGACTGGTGATTTTCCTGTCACTGTCGGATTGCACCAAGGATCGGCATTGAGTCCATACCTTTTCACATTAGTTATGAATGAGTTAACAAAACATCTGCATGAGGAGATTCCCTGGTGCATGCTATTTGCAGACGATATAGTCCTACTTGATGAGACAAGGGAGGGTGTAAACATAAAGTTAGAGTTATGGAGAGAAGCATTAGAATCGGAAGGATTTAAAATTAGCCGAACTAAGACAGAATATATGGAATGTAATTTTAGTAAGGAGAGTAGGAGTGGAGCACCAGTCAAGATTGATAACCAAGAGGTCCCCATGAGAGACCACTTCCGATACTTAGGATCATTAATCCATGAGAGTGGAGAGATTGAGAGGGAGGTTACCCAGAGAATCCAAGCGAGTTGGAACAAATGGAGATGTGCATCGGGTGTTTTATGTGATCGGCGAGTGCCACTCAAACTGAAGGGAAAATTCTATAGGATGGCTATTAGGCCGGCCATGCTCTATGGATCAGAGTGTTGGGCACTTAAGGAACATCATACTCATAGGCTGAGTGTCGCAGAAATGAGGATGTTGAGATGGATGAGTGGTAAGACAAGAAAGGATAGAATTAGAAATGAAAATATTAGAGGAAATTTAGGGATAGCGCCAATAGGTAACATGATGAGGGAGATTAGACTTAGATGGTTTGGACATGTTTAAAGGAGGCCACCAATGGCACCAGTTAGAAGGAGTGAGGCAATACAAGTTGAAGGTTCTAAAAGGGCAAGGGGAAGGCCCAAAAGAACGTGGATAGAAGTGGTGAGGAAAGATTTAAAAACTTTGGGACTAAATGAAACCATGGTATTTAATAGAGTGGAATGGAGGAATAAGATTCATGTGGCCGACCCCTAATTGGGATAAGGTCTTGATGATGATGATGATGATGATGATGATGATGATGATGATGATGATGATGATGATGATGATGATCTTAACATAGAATTCCTACAATATTCTTTAAGGTTTTGATTGTCATAAGGGTAACATTTATTAAATCCATTACGAAGTGGTAACCATAAGATAAAATTGGTACATAAATGAATCTTATTCATTGCTTAAAATATGATAAATTAATTATTGGCTTTTGAGTGCATGCATTCCTAACACTCAAGACACTTGAGCTAGACCAACTCATGGGCTCTTTGATAACTTATGAGATCAACCCAAAGAGCAAATAATAAGATGGGTCAAAGAAGAAGAAAGATAGGGAGTTGCACTTAAGATTGTCCTTAATGAGATTGATGATAGTGAGAAGTCAAAAAATAGTGTTGATAAGTGATTCTCTTAACAAGAAGATTCTAAAAATATATTGAGGAAAAGAAGTTCTTGACAAAAGGATTTGAAAAGGATGAAGGTCCAAACCTAGAAGGACCAAGTAGTTTTCTTTGAAAGTAAAAATTCTTGACAAATCAAACATGATTGTCCACTTTGGAAGAACAAAAACAAAACCCTAAAGAACAAGAAGACCCTTGATGCAACTTGAAGTGACAATGAGGCATCTTCATATTCTAGTGATGGAGAAGAGACGACAACCAGTCTACATTTGATGGATATGGAAGAAGAAGAGTCAAATGAGGTAAATGACTACTTTATTGATGAACTAAAACTACTCATGATGACTTGGCTTATAAATATCAAAAGTTTAGATTGAAAAGAAAATTGTTCAAAAATTCTTTTTCTAAGTTTAGCTATTGAATATGAAAATGTTCTTTTTGAATGATAATCCTTGAAAAATGATTATGTTATTTTGAAATCTGAGGTAAAAGTTTCTACAAAACAATTGATTTGCATGATTGGTATCAAAATTTGAAAACAAATTTAAAGTTGTGAACACTTCTTTTGAGAAAGTTTTTGTGGAAAATTAGAATTTTTTCTAGAAAAAGCAAAGCGCTTCTAGGAATCATGCATCACATTCTTCTTCATCATATTACTAGCCTAGAAAGCATCAAAGAATCAAAAGGATTTGGTTAGTTAAAGATAATGTTGGTGCATCAACTAGCACCCAAGAACCCAAGCTTCAAGTTTGGGTAGCTAAAATGAATAATTAATTGATGTAGCTATGTAATACATCTAAATTTTCAAATTGTGTATAGTACTTGGATAGTAGATGTTCAAATCACATGGCTGGAGATAAGAGTCTGCTTCAAAATTTGTACTTAA
This sequence comes from Warburgia ugandensis, assembly GCA_035236585.1. NCBI lineage: Eukaryota > Viridiplantae > Streptophyta > Magnoliopsida > Canellales > Canellaceae > Warburgia > Warburgia ugandensis. The sequence continues at coordinate 34,364,775 of CP141129.1, read as the reverse complement.
AGATGGAAGCCATGTCTCATCTGGTTGTAATGGGAAAGGTAAAATTAGTTGTAATGATATTGTTGGCACCTTTCCTACATGTATAGAAAAGGTATACTTTGTTGAAGAACTAAATCATAATCTGCAATTTACTATTCAATTTTATAATACAGGTCACAAGATCAAGTCTGAAACATCTAACTGCTTGATCATATATAAGCATGATGATACTGTGCAACATGTTAGTCATGGAGATGGCAACATGTATGTATTCAATATAGGAAGCAGGGCTAGTTCAAGAATATTGCCTTGTATCCAAAAGTGATAAATCATGGTTATGGTGTAGAAGATTAGGTCATATCAACATGGATTATTTGCAAAAACTTTCAAGGAAAGATCTTTAATGGAGTTGGCCTACCCAATCTTTCATTTGACAAAGACAAACTTGGTGCTAGGAAAAAAAAGAAAGAAAGGACAAATAGTTCCTTCAAAATGAACAATGTAGTTTCAACTAAAATACCTTTGCAAATGTTTCATCTTGACTTGTTTGGCCCATCCAACATTGTTTTTTATTTGGCACTATTAATGGAAGTATGTGCAAGAAGTTTGCCACTAATGATTTGTGCTCAAGATCTTTAAGTACTTGTGGAAGTTCCATTTGAAAGGATGAACACCAAAGATGACATAAAAAATGATGCTAACAAGGGAAGGATTTTTCAATCTATACTTAGTCAAGAAGAGGTGAATGAAGATGCACTAGTTAGTGTATGTGAACTTTGTTTGGAAGATCAATTTGTTCACATGTGCATCTACAAGATATTGCTTCCAAAGACTAAAGTTCAAACTAGTTCAAGTTTGTTGGAGCTAAGCCTCATTCGCATGATCTTAAGGAGGAGCAGAGTCAACTTTTCTTAGATGATCATTGATCATATGTAGGATTGTAAAGAGAAAACATTGTAGCACTGTACTATGGAACCTTCATCTCCAAGAATCTTGACTATGAATTGGGACATGGAGCATGGATTAAGAACAAAGGTTGAAGTTATTTTACTTGAAAAGATCCAAGTTGTTCTGACCTACAACCTTTACTTTTTTGCTTCCTAACCCTTTACCCTTGGTTTTCCCTACATCATATTGAATGTTGATAGACTTGGTAATAGTATCGATGGACACACACACACACACACACACACACACACACACACACACACACACACACACACACACACTAACTATTGTTTATATGCTTCAATATAAACTTATTTCTTTATGATCAATTAAATGCTCTCTCTTTTTTTCCAATCTTATGCTCAATGCTTTATTTTATGAATGCATGAATAACTTAAGGGCAGCCATAATCAGATTCATTATTTCATATATGCATCATTTAGGGGTCATTATCTCTAATGAAATTTATGAAAAATAACTTGATGATTCATTTACAGATCAAAAGGGTTTTTATATACAAAATGGTCCTCTTCATATATGTAGAGGAGTAGTAGTATCTCTTCATGTGAGGGAATATGTAGCTGTGAGATCTAGGATATCTAGGTCTACTAGTCTACAACTTCCCTTATATAATTGGGTCACCTAATATACTCCTAATTGGATGTCAATCTCCTTGATTACAAGTAAATCTAGACTGTACACTAATAAGTATATCACATATAATTCAACTCTCACCCTCAAGTTGAACAATATATATCTATCATTCTCAACTTGCTGATAATGGTGTTACAAGATTTGTGATCAACACCCTTTGTTAAAACATCTGTTAGCTACTCTTTGGTTGGAATGTAGGGAATACACATCTCTTTGGTGTCTAGTTTTGCCCTAATAATGTGTCGATTAATCTGCACATTTTACTTTTGATCATAGTGGTGGTATAACCTCTTGAACCTTAGAATCACCTTAAGCTCATGATTCCTCCTAAGTTTCACAAGTTTCTGTTACTATTGTCTCAGATTAGGAATTATCTAGTGGGAATGTGCTCTAGATCTATCTTAGGTCATCAAAGTTCTCCCTTTTCCTATCAGAGGTGAAGTAATAGGAAGTATCCTCATGGAATGTAACATCACAACTGACATACAACCCACGAGTGGAGCGACAATAGCACTTGTAACCTTTTTACTTGCTACAGTACCCAATGAAAAGACATTTCATGGCTCAAGTTTCTAGTTTCCCCACTCCTTCAAGATCTACATAGGATATGCAACCAAAAACCTAAAGAGAAGATCATTTGTTTGACTATAAGTGGGGCATGACTCTTGGAACACTTGAAGTGGTGATTTTTAAGTTGAGACTTGAGATATAGTTTTATTGATTAGACAAGTAACTGTAAGAACTGCATCATCTAAAAAAGATATAAATACATTTTTAGTGAACAAAAGGCTCCTAACAACTTCTGAAATATGATTATTGTTCCTTTTTATATTTATGCATAATCTGTTGTGGGGATTACCTTTTTCCTGCAAAGAGTTGTGTAATGGCCTTGCAAGGTATTCACCCCCAAGATCATTGTGCACTCTTTTGGTTAGCGCATTGAATTATGTAAGGATCATAGAATGAAAACTAATCAACATGTTACTTATTATAAATTTCTCCTTCATCAAGTATACCCAAGTTAAATGAGAACATTCATCAACAAAGGTAACATACCATTTATGGCCCAAGATAACAATAACACGAGAAGGACCCCAAACATCAGAATGAATGATTGCAAACGGTGTAGATGCTTTATTCACACTAATTGGATATTGGACACCATAGTGCTTAGCCATCTCACAGATATCATTATGTAAGTTAGACTCATTTAAACTATGACAAAGATTAGAAAGCATTTTTTTAAGAACAGAAAAGGAGTGATGACCAAAATGTCAATGCCATAGCTAGATATTTTTGTCTCTTGTTTGGCCATTATGATAGGTAGCTGATGATTCTTTGTCTAGTTTGATGTAGTGCAACCGACCTATTTTTTTATTTTTCATTAGTTGGCTCACAGAGATCAAATTAACAGATAACTTAAGAACAAGTAAGACATAGTCTAAAGTAAGGTCAAATGAAATTTTGATGGTGCCTTTCCCAACCGCTGATCATTCTATCCCATCTGCAATGCATATTTTCTAATGCCCAAAAACTAGTGATCACCTATCATGTGGTGAGTGGCTCGAGAACCTATAATCCAAGGAATGAATGCAACATCATATATGACTCATAATGTAATAAAGTAATTACAAGTTTTGAAGACATTGCTTTTGATGAGGATTGAAATAACAATTCTTTGAGTTTTGCAATTTGCTTTGTACTGAACATAGTGCCTACTCCACTTCCTTTCTCAAGTGCCTTAGCCATGTAAACTTTACTGGTCCTACCTCCTTTTTTATCTTATTCTAGTCTCCCATAAATCTCCCAACAAGTGTCAATGGCATGGTGCCATTTTTGTCCTTCTCACACCATAGATCATCTTTGAGGTCTTTCTTGTTTTAATATTTGCATTTTGATCCATATTACTTCCTATATCCAAACCCTAAGGCTTGCCCCTCATCATAGCCACCTTCCTTGTTTCTTCATTTTGTAGCATAGGAAATACTTTGTCCAAAGATGGTAGGACATCCTTACAAATACTAAGGAGCATGTCTGGCCATACTTTGGATTCAAACCTGTAGAAAAATAAAAAATAATATCTCTCTCAATATATTTTCTCCATTCAATAAAGCATAATTGCATGTTAGAGCTTGATAATGATCTAGCTCCAACCACATGTTCCTCAATTTGTTGATGTGTGACACCCTGGGTCTTAATGCAATATATATGTATACATATTATATCAAAATAGGCAGGATCCTTGTTTTACTAAATTTTTAAGTTAATTTGAAAATAAGCATTAGCAAAACAACATGTCCCTATAAAACTTCTGGAGGTCAACGACTCGTGAAAAAATTAATAGCTTATTCATGATTATCAAAACTAAAGTCGCAATCAAATCAATCTATCTAATAGAAAACTCTGGCTAGCATATGTGTGTGTGTGCTTGTGTGTGTGTGTGTCTATATATATATATATATATATATATATATAGCAATAATAATAAAACACTAGTAAATAACATGACCCATGGTTTGTCCATTCATAACCATTCCATCCCAACCAACAAGTATGTCCACAAGATCTAGAATACACAAAGTAAAATATAAGTATAATTCTTGTACAGACCAATTAAAAATCAAAATGGCATCTTGATCAACACATACATTGATGTGAAACCTCCTGAGATGAGGTGTCAGTCTCTGCCACCCTTAATTATCCTCCACCTATTTGCCCTTTCGACTGTCTTGCTCTATATCTAAGGCATTGAAAACACAACAATGCTTCAACAAGCTATTGCTTGTGTAGGTTCATAGACATTTAATATTAACTCAAATAATTGCATATGATGGATAAATCGAGTAATAACATCTCCATAATGTAAAGATCAACTTTCATAAGTAAATAGCATCAATATGAATCTTAGTGTCAAAAGTAGTACTAGTGAGATAAATCTGCAAACACATGCAATAAATAGTGTGACAAACAATGATACAACATGTCAAATCTCATGGATGCATTGATGCAAAGCATATAAACTCATGAATATCTCAGGTAAACATGTATGTCAACAAGAGGGGCACCCAAAATGTGCGGGTCCCATGAATGTTCCATACACTCATACATCTGGTCATGAGTACTCATACTAATCCACTAGGCATCGTCACGCCCCAAACTCAACATGATATGTCAAAGTTGATATGCTCACAATGCAAAAAAACATAGAACAACTGTATAGATTGCCATGTTGTAGTGGTAACCAAACTCTCAGGTTTACCAATTGCCACTCCCCATTGACATTAGAACGGGAGACTAAGCATCAGTCTCACATGGGTGAGGATCAGAACCATAGTGTGGGGCTACCTATGATACCACTCCCTGCAGTTTTTGCCCATTGATAGGGCAGATGTCTATCTTCTCACAAGGTCAGAAGGTGCGTGGCTGCCCTAAATCCCTCCTAGCAAGGCATCCACCAGGTGAAAGCACTCGTCAAAATCCCCAATGTCATGGAAATCATTCAAACCTTAAAGATTAAGTAATAAAAGAAGGTATTTGATTCACTAAACATGAGAGCACTTATGGCTCACTATCCCAGATTAATACCTTATCATAGGCTAGTCTCTCAAGGATCAGCCATCAAGTCTCCTCAGATGGTCCACAAATAACATAATCAATAAAAAATGATCATCTAATTACCTCATCACATAATAAAAAATCATGTGCCCATATCATCATAGAAATCTAAGAAATCATGCATATATGAAAAGTGTAAATGCCAAATATGAATCTCAACAAAATCAAGATGCCATGATAAACATGATTCACATTCATTTTATAGCATAAAACCAATATTATGATCACTCATGATATTAAAAAAAAAAATGCTAATATTAGATGTCGTCACCGACCTCCATGGAGGAAAATTCCTCTAAGACGTGCGACCTCTCTGATCTATAAAATCTGGTGTCTCTGTTAGGTCACACATACTGCACATCATCACTCACTACTCTTGCTACCTTTTTTGACTCATAAGATTTAATTTATTGTTAATCTAAATAAATTGGTGTCCATCCGTCACTGACTATAATTCTAATCTTTCAGATTCCTTGTCTGATCTTTAGATTTGGTCGTTGATCATGGATCAACAATCTAGATTGTTTGGTTTTTCCTTTATCTACATCGATTCATGTCTCATAACTAGCTTTCATTACCATTTCAAAGTTATTCCATCGATCTGATGGTCAGATCTGTCTTCGATTGGTCAGCTCTATAATTCATATTTTATTCAATGGTTCATATCATAATCTAAGTTTATTTGTATGATTTGACTATTAGATTCATCATTTTACCTATTAGATCATCTAATTGATCAATTATAAGCTTGATCACCCTCTGATCTGATCAATTTTGGTAAGCTAATGTTTTATATGTTTTGATCAAGTCTAGATGTTGTCAAATCTAAGTTTTCATCATATAATTAGGTCTTCTTGTCTTCGATCCAAAATCTAGTTTATGTGGCCTCCAAAATTGAAAATTTTCTATTTCAATTCAGTTTTAATCAAGGACAAGATGGAACTACATCACCAGGACACACTGTGTCTGTGATGCGCCTAGGTGTGTCACCGCCACCAGGATGCGTCTATGTCATGCGCTAGGTACGAATGACACATGCATCATTTGCATGCATTCATTCATGCCCAATGTGTGTGTTCTTATGCGCATTCACCTAAGTGCAATGCCCATCGAGGATGATGCATCCAGACCGTCTGTTTCACCCCCTTTAGATCAATAGTATATATGGCCTCTATTTTGACTATTTTCATCATTATTAGGGTTTTGAGGTCCAGGAATCCAATAGAGGAATCAAATCATCCATATGATTTGTCCTTGGAGTGGGTTTTTATAGCAAAAATGGGGTTTTCCTCGATGAACCTCTACCAATCAAAAAAACCAATCTGGGCAGCATGGGGAGGAGAAAAATTATAGAAAAAAGGAGGGGGAGAGGGGACTTACATGTCTAACCAAAGAAGGGAGGGGTGCATGCAATAGTCAGGAACGAGGGCAAGGTGATTGGCAGCCACAACGGAGTCGGTGGTCATCAAGAGCTACAGTGGCAGCATTAGTTAAAGGAAGGAGTGAGGGGGGAAGAAGGTTGGCATATGGCTTAGTGTTGCTGGCAGCAACACTAATTGGGCACCTACCAAGAGAGAGAGAGAGAGAGAGAGAGAGAGAGAGAGAGAGAGAGAGAGAGAGAGAGAGAGAGAGAGAGAGAGAGAGAGAGAGAGACGAGGTAGTAAATGCAGGGGAACCCACATTTAAACCCATTATTTAATGCTTTTTTTACGTAATGATCACATGCATTAATTGAGGTAATCATCACATTTAATTTCTAAAGCAATGGCAGCGTTAGCTGAAGGGAGTGAGGGGGGAAGAAGGTTGGCATATGGCTTAGTGCTGCCGGCAGCAGCACTGATTGGGCACCTACCAAGAGAGAGAGAGAGAGAGAGGTAGTAAATGTAGGGGAACCTACATTTAAACCCAGTATTTAATGCTTTTTTTACGTAATGATTACATGCATTAATTGAGGTAATCATCACATTTAATTTCTAAAGCTTTTAAATTAGAAATTTATGGTTGCTTACTTGTTCCCTTATTACCCTTCATGTTAGGTGGGCCCCACATGTTGTAAAATTGTAATGACTCTAATTTTGTAATATTAAAATTCCAAGTTAAGCAATGAAAAGAACAGTTTTTGAAGATAAGGCATTTTAGTCATTTTACTATTCACCTTGACTGAACCCAAAAATTTGGTCCTAAAAATGGTACCATTAGGTGCGTCTTGGAAAAAGGAATCCAACGAGACCAAAATCACCCAAAATGGAGTTAAAATGAGCAAGTTATGGCCCTTTGAAGTTTAAGGGAAAAAATGTAATTTTATTAAAAAACGAATTTACCCTGCAAAAACACAGGGGCCCGTTTTGATACGGGCACCCCTTCATCTTCAACCACTAGAGGGTTCTAGAACGGCAGTGATTGGAGGAGAAATCACAGCCATTCTAGAGGTTTCTCCACCACCATTCAAAGGCTGTGAGAGCCCCCTCAAGAACCCTCTCTTAGCTCTATAAATAGAGCTCTTGGGCCCCTCTAATGGCAGCCCAAAACGTTGAAGAAAACCCGTTGAGGAGCAGTGACCTAGAGGAGAAAACAAGGAGAAAAACCCAGCAACGAGCCAGGTATGCCCAAGATCCCTCAAAACCCATCTCCACCATAGTTCCAAGAACAATTTCCCTAGGTTTTTGCATGAAAAACCATGCAAAAAGGAGCCCTGGAGACTCACCAAGGACCCAGGGACATTCCCTGGGCTGCATTGGTTCGACAGGGTCGAACCAGGGTGTCCTAAGGACGCCCCGGTTCCCCAACAAACAGGACGTTCCAATCGAAACGTCCCACGTCGACCGTAGTTTGAAAAACCAAACGGGCGTGTCCAGGGACGTGCTCGCAAAAGAGATAGTCGGGCGGAAAACTAGGCGCGTCTGCAGACCCGCCCGCTGAGGCGCACGCCGCAAACGTACAACGCACTAGTAGTACGCGGGTTTTTCGTTCCTTAAGGAAGCCGGGGCGCACGACACAGTCGCGCAACGCCCTAACATTCCGTTTTTTTTTTATTATTTATTCTTAAGGCGCCTATGTACATGCGACACTAAAACACTTATAACTTGAGATCTATAGCTCCGATTGAGGTTCTGCAAAAGGTGTTGTGTCCGTGTTGACGACATGGACACATCTAAACTATAAAATCCCTAATCAAGGCCCAATAAAAGTGGGCATGACCCTTAGAATAGGATGGTGGGGCGTGGCCGCTAGACCTTTGGAAAACTGAGGATACCAAGGCCCAATTAGGACCTTAGCACACCCATAGGCATAGGAATGGATCCCTAATGCCTAAGTAATAAGACCAACCACTCTAAAACCCATGAAAGATAGGTCAAACTAACCTTGATTCCCCAAACCATGTTCAGGAGCATACGAGGACAAGGGGTTAGCGAGACCTAGCCAGGTAGGTGCTCTATCGCTACTAGACTTTTTAAAAGAACCATGATTGTTTTATGCATGTTTTAAGTATAAGTTACATAACTGGTTTAGCATGACTTAATTCAGCATGCATATGATAAATGCTTTATGCATAGATTTGTTTTACAAATAATTGCATATACGTTATGCATAGATTTGTTTTGCAAACAATTGCATATATTGCATGATTTGTGAGCATTGAGTTCTTGCAAAATTGCATGTCCTTGAGGGTTGCCAAAAGACACTGGAGTGCCCAAAAGACGCTGGGTAGGCAGTTGTGAGGGCCAGGCAATTGTGAGGAACCCAAAGAGGATAGGTTTTGAAAAAGAGGTTTCATCTTATGTGATTTGAGCTAGTAAGCTCGTGGGTGCTATGCCGAGGGGTCTGGGTTGGCCACCCAGCCTATACCACTACTAGGTGGAATGGGTACCACGCCCAAAAATGGGCATGTCCCTACATCCACTGCATGTGGTACAGGGGGCTACCACTGGTGTCACGGCACTGGGTCGATGTGTCATATGCCCCATGGAGGCTATGACGCTATGTCCTCAAGTACCCGGGGACCACACGGCGGCGAGGTTGTGGGCATAGTTTGGGCCCTATGGTTTTATGATTTATGTGCATTGCATATGGCATGATAACGGATTCTTATATCGATATTGAACTTGAGTATTCAGACATGCACATGTTTTGAAAAAGCATATGATTTTAATACATCTCATGCATTATAAAACTAGTAGTGATAGGCTCCTACTGAGTATAGTATATACTCACCCAATCCTCAACATTTTTCACTTAAGGGCAAGGTACGCTTGTGCTAGGAGACACCCAGACTCAGTGCAAGTAAGTAAACCCCTACCTTATCTTTCAATGTTACTTGGTTGTAGTTACTCTCTAATAGCTGGGGCTGTGACTAACACTTTCTTGGGAATAATATTGATTTAAAACTTTTCCATGTCTAGATAATTTGAGAATGTGTTTTGACACTCGGGGTTTTTATGAAAGGTTGTTTTCCAAACGAAAAAGATTTTCATGCATTTCATACTTATAAAACAAGAGATCTTGCCTGTTTATCAAAATTGCATCATATAAAAACCCGGGTCGTCACAGTTGGTATCAAAGCACGGTTTAACGTTACTCACAGCCCAGCTATGAGGAGAATAACTTATAATCAAGTTTCATCCATGAAAGAGTAAGGGGTAATAGGATAACACAAACTGAGGTTTGGTGAATTACCTTGTGATTACAGATGCCTAAGAAGAAAGGAAGCAATGCTCCAAGACCTGAAGCCCCACCAGTGGACTCCACTGGGTCGGGCAATGGGATGGCTAAGTTATTCCAACAATTCTTACAAAACATGGGACAATACATGAATAGTCAAAGCCAAACTCCTACCACACGAGATCCTTCCCCTGATAAAGTAATAGATAGGACTGGGGTTCAGTTAGAAAGGTTTCAGAAACTAGCTCCCTCATTCACAGGAGAAGATGAAGCATCTACAGCTAAAAAATGGTTAATTGACATTGAAAAGATATTTAAAGCCATGAACATAGCTGAAGAAAGAAAAATACCCATGGCCACATTTGTGCTTAGGGGAGAGGCTACCTTTTGGTGGGAAATAGTGGAAAGAACTTATTTTGATCAGCAAGAAACAATAGGATGGGAAGAGTTTAAAAAGGACTTTAACGAGAAATATTATCCTAAACATATAAGGAAACAGAAGGAAAAGGAATTTATGGACTTAGAACAAGGAAATATGACCGTCCAATAGTATGAAAGTAGATTCATTAGCCTCCGAAGATTTGCACCACATGCTTGTGCTGATGAGGAAGATGCGGCCAAAAGATTTGTATATGGACTCAACCTAGGACTCAGGAATAGTGTTCTAGGTTTCCAACCTTCCACCGTAGCCAAGGCAATAGAGATGGCCTCCCTATATGAAAAAGATTACCAAAGGAATCAGGCGATGAAGGAAACTAAGAACATCAACACCATGAGAAACAAAGGAAAGAGACCATTTCAGTCATCTGGACCCAAGCCACCTTTCAAGAAGCCGTTTGAAAACAAGGGAAGAAGACTAGACTGGAAAACATGCCCTAAGTGTAACAGGAGTCATTTAGGCAAAACATGTCCTATTTTCAACATCACTTGTTATCTTTGTGGAGAACCAGGACATTTTGCTAGGGATTGTCCAGAAAGGAAAGTACAAGAGCGTAAAGAAGAACAAGTTCCAAAAAGCCAAGGACGTGTCTTTTCCCTCACCTCTAGTCAAGCCCAAGCTTCAAATGTAGTTGTTGAAGGTATTCTTTCTATCTATGATACACCTGCTAAAGTTCTATTTGATACAGGCTCCACTCATTCTTTCATATCCCTGGAATTTGCATCATCCTTAGACATTATACCACAGGACCTAGACTTCACTCTAGAAGTCATGACTCCTATAGGCCAGGCACTCCCCACCTATTCTTATCTCTAGGATGTCCCCATTTTGATTAAGGACCATTTGTTACATGCCAACCTTATCCACTTAGATATGAATGACTTCGACATCATCCTAGGTATGGACTGGCTAGCCTTTCATCAAGCCTTTGTTGATTGCCGCCAGAAACGTGTCACTTTTACCCTACCTAATGGAGACACTTTCACCCTCCAAGGAAGAAAGGATTATTCTGGAGTGTGTGTTATTTCTACCATGAAAGCAGTTAAGCACATCGCTCAAGGATGCCCCTTCTTCTTAGCCAAGATTGAATTTGTCGGGAGTCCCCAACCAAAGCTAGAGGATGTCGAGGTAGTCCGAGAATTTCCTGATGTATTCCCTGAGGACTTACCAGGTCTACCTCCACCAAGGGAAATTGAGTTCATCATTGACCTTATACCCGGTACTTCCCCCATTTCCAAAGCTCCTTACTGAATGGTTCCTGCAGAACTAAGAGAACTGAAGACCCAGTTACAGGAACTACTTGACAAAGGGTTCATAAGACCTAGCGTATCTCCATGGGGAGCTCCAGTCCTTTTTGTTAAGAAAAAGGATGGCTCCATGAGATTGTGCGTAGACTATCGGATGCTGAATAGGGTCACCATTAAAAATAAGTACCCTCTTCACCGAATTGATGATCTTTTTGATCAACTTCAGTTAGCCAGAGTCTTCTCTAAGATTGATCTACGATCTAGGGACCATCAACTTCGAGTTAGAGAAGATATCCCCAAGATAGCCTTCAGGACTCAATACGGCCATTATGAATTTAGAGTGATGTCCTTTGGTTTAACTAATGCTCCAGCCGCATTTATGGACCTCATGAATAGGGTGTTTAAGGAGTACTTAGATAAATTCATCATAGTGGTTGTGGATGATATCTTAATATATTCTAAAACTCCTGAAGACCATATGGAACATCTAAGGATAACATTAAGCACCCTACGAGCACACAAGTTATATGCAAAATTCAATAAGTGTGAGTTTTGGCTGGAAAAGGTTAATTTCTTAGGACACATTGTTTCTCAAGATGGCATAGCAGTTGACCCTACTAAGGTTGAATCGATCTGAATCGGGAAAGACCTAAGACAGTGACAGAAATAAGAAGCTTCTTAGGACTTGCCGGATATTACAAGAGATTCATCGAAGGTTTTTCACAAATTGCTTTACCTCTAGCTAAGCTGACCAGGAAAGACACAAGATTTGAATGGACTGATAAATGTGAGGAAAGCTTCCAGGAACTAAAAAGAAGGTTAACTACAGCACCTGTCCTTACCTTACCTTCAGGAAGTGGCGGATTTGAGATATACAGCGATGCCTCGCAACAAGGGCTAGGCTGCATACTTATGCAACATGGGAAGGTAATCGCTTATGCTTCTCAACAACTCAAGAAGCATGAAGTCAATTACCCGACCCATGATTTGGAATTAGCGGCCATAGTCTTTGCTTTGCGAATCTGGAGACATTATTTATATGGGGAAAAGTTTGAAGTTTTTACAGATCACAAGAGTCTTAAATATATCTTTTCCCAACAAGACTTAAACATGCGACAAAGAAGATGGATGGAATACTTAAAAGACTATGACTTCTCCATTCATTATCACCCTGGAAAAGCTAATGTGGTAGCTGATGCATTAAGCAGAAAAACTCAAGGGGTGTGTGCAAGTTTATTAACTAAGAGATGGAAGCTACTACAAGAAGTAATCACATGGAAACCAGACATAAGTAAGCACAAGATCATTCTGGCAGGTCTAACTATAAAGTCAGCTGTTAATGAAAAGGTTAAACAAGAACAGAAAGGAGATCTAGATATACAAGCTTTCATAGGGAAACCAGGGTTTACAAAAAGAGAAGATGGTAGCGTTTACATGCAAGGAAGATTAGTGGTACCGGCTAATGAAGAGTTAAGATAAGAAATAATAAAAGAGGCTCATCGGTCTAAGTATACTATACACCCAGGAGGGACTAAGATGTATCAAGACTTAAAGAAACAATATTGGTGGGATGGTATGAAAAGAGACATAGGGGAATTTGTGGCAAAGTGTTTAACATGTCAACAAGTAAAGGCTGAACATCAAAGACCTATGGGATTGTTACAACCCCTTGAGTTACCTGAATGGAAATGGGACCATATTACAATGGACTTCATCGTAGGGCTACCCACGACCTCTAAGGGACATGACATGATCTGGGTAATTGTTGATAGATTAACTAAGACAGCCCATTTCCTTCCTATATGTCATACCCAATCCACTAACAGCCTATCTCAGCTATACATCAAAGAGATAGTAAGTCTACATGGTATATCCCTTAGTATCACTTCAGATAGGGATAGTCGCTTCACTTCGCAACTCTGGAAGTCTGTCCAAAAATCCTTAGGATCTTCCTTGAACTATAGCACAGCCTTCCATCCACAGACCGATGGATAGTCAGAGCGCACAATCCAGATAGTCAAAGATATGTTGCGGACTTGTGCCCTCTATTGGAAGCAGAGCTGGGATGAAAACCTACCACTAGTCGAGTTTGCGTACAACAATAGCTTTCAGTCAAGCATTGGCATGGCTCCGTATGAGGCGCTCTATGGGAGACCCTGTCGATCACCCACCAGTTGGAGTGAAGTTGGAGAGTCCAGGGTGCTCCAGTCCGAGCTGGTAGAGCAATGTGCCGAGAAGGTCAAACTCATAAGAAGACGCCTCCTCACAGCTCAAAGCAGCCAAAAGAGCTATGCTGATCGAAGGAGGAGACCATTGGAATTCGACATAGGAGAGCACGTTTTCTTGAAGATATCTCCCACTAAAGGAGTTATGAGGTTCGATATCAAAGGCAAGCTTAGTCCGCGTTACATAGGACCTTTCAAAATTCTAGAGAAAGTGGGAAAAGTGGCCTACAAGATCGCACTACCCCCTCAGCTATCCGAAGTACATAACGTATTCCATGTATCTATGCTAAGGAGGTACGTGCCTGACCCCGCTCATGTCATCAACCAGGTACCCATAGAGTTGACGAAGGATCTCAAGCTAGAGACAAGACCATTTGAGATCCGGGATCGTAAGAATAAGAAGTTGCGGAACAAGGACATACCCTTAGTCAAAGTTTTGTGGAGAAATGCGCACATGGATACATGGAAGCCCAAAATGTTGAAGAAAACCCATTAAGGAGCAGTGACATAGAGGAGAAAACAAGGAGAAAAACCTAGCAACGAGCCAGGTATGCCCAAGATTCCTCAAAACCCATCTCCACCATAGTTCCAAGAATAATTTCCCTAGGTTTTTGCATGAAAAACCATGCAAAAAGGAGCCCTGGAGACTCACCAAGGACCCAGGGACGTTCCTTGGGCTGCACTGGTTTGATAGGGTCAAACCAGGGTGTCCTGAGGATGCCCCGGTTCCCCAACAAACAGGACGTTCCAGTCGGAACGTCCCACGTCGACCGCAGTTTGAAAAACCAAACGAGCACGTCCTGGGACGCGCCCGCAAAAGAGACAGTCGGGCGGAAAACCCGGCGCGTCTGCAGACACGCCCGCTGAGGCGCACACTGCAGACACGTAGCGCGCTAGCAGTACGCGGGTTTTTCGTTCCTTAAGGAAGCCGGGGTGCACGATGCAGTCGCGCAACGCCCTAGCATTTCGTTTTTTTTATTATTATTTATTCTTAAGATGCCTATGTACGTGCGACACTAAAACGCTTATAACTTGAGATCTAGAGCTCCGATTGAGGCACTGCAAAAGGCGTTGTGTCCGTGTCGACGACACGGACACATCCAAGCTATAAAATCCCTGATCAAGGCCCAATAAAAGGTGGGTATGACTCTTAGAATAGGGTGGTGGCGCGTGGCCGCTAGACCTTTGGAAAACTGAAGATACCAAGGCCCAATTAGGACCTTAGGACACCCATAGGCATAGGAATGGACTCCTAATGCCTAAGTAATAAGACCAACCACTCTAAAACCTATAAAAGATAGGTCAAACTAACCTTGATTCTCCAAACCATGTTCAGGAGCATACGAGGACAAGGGGTTAGTGCGACCTAGCTAGGTAGGTGCTCTATCGCTACTAGACTTTTTAAAAGAACCATGATTGTTTTATGCATGTTTTAAGTATAAGTTATATAACTGGTTTAGCATGACTTAATTTAGCATGCATATGATAAATGCTTTTTGCATAGATTTGTTTTGCAAATAATTGCATATACGTTATGCATAGATTTGTTTTGCAAACAATTGCATATATTGCATGATTTGTGAGCATTGAGTTTTTGTAAAATTGCACGTCCTTGAGGGTTACCAAAAGATGCTGGAGTGCCCAAAAGACGCTGGGTAGGCAGTTGTGAGGGCCAGGCAATTGTGAGGAATGCGAAGAGGACAGGTTTTGAAAAAGAGGTTTGAGCTTATGTGATTTGAGCTAGTAAGCTCATGGGTGCTATGCCGAGGGGTCTGGGTTGGCCACCCAGCCTCTACCACTACTAGGTGGAATGGGTACCACGCCCAAAAATGGGCATGTCCCTATGTCCACTGCATGTGGTACAGGGGGCTACCACTGGTGTCACGGCACTGGGTTGATGTGTCATATGCCCCGTGGAGGCTATGACGCTATGTCCTCAGGGTAAGTCACCTTAAATCTATTCTTTCTTTTGCTTTTATTGCCATGATATGTCCTTTGGTTTCATTGAATTCCTTCTTGCTTTCCTAGTGTTCCTCAAGATTTGCCTTTACTTTTTAGTGGATTTTCCAATGATTTCAATGCATGCTTATTTATAATTGATGTTAGATGATTGAAGAATGTTTAACATGTATTTTTGGGTTGTTTAAGAACAAGTAGCATTCATTGTAATAGAATACAAATTCCATATTTAGATTATATGTATATGCATACTATGTTGATGGATTTTAATGTGATTCAATGAAGTTATTTGGAGTTTCTAGTTCATACTTGTTTCCAGCATTAATGATCTTAATTCTTTAATTTTTTATTGCATTATAAGTACTTAATTAGATGTTTTCTATGTCCCATTTATTGAACGATCAAAATAGCATGCTATTGGAATTTTTTGAATGGATTGTTATGTTTTATTTCCAGCACTCTATACTTCATGTTTTCTTAATTTTTCAAGAACCTAATTAGAGTGTTAGATTTCTTAGTGAATGCTTTAGTTGGATTGCATATTCTAGGTTTTTAATTTACTTAATTAGACTCACTCCTATTTTACCCATGAAACATGCGTACCATTCCATGGTCATACACATGATACTTGGATAGTTCTCCTTTGATTACTTAAATAGTGATTATTTCCTATAGTTTTCTTATTTAGTTGTAGTTTAGTTGAGATTCAATTGTTACAAGTCTTTATCTTAGTTATTTTTTATTTCTTAGTTTAGAAAAGTAATTGATTTGTTTCTTTGTAATAGATGCTAAATCTCATGTTTAGAAAGTTTGATTTAGGAAAGTTACTCAATTTTGTTTTTAGCAAGTCTTTTCAAATTAGGAAAGTTATAAATTTAGAAATTTTTAATTTAAGAAAGTTTATTTTTAGAAAGTGTGATTTTAGGAAAGTTGTTAAGTTTAACATGTTTTAGTTTTAGCATAAATCCATCTTTCATTTGTTAATCTTCCATTCTTAGTTTAGGAAAAGAATTTCACTATCTTTGGTTAGGTTAAATGATCTAAGTAAGGACCACTAATATTACTTCTATTCAATTCCTTATAGGATCAAACTCCTCATGTGAATTACTCTGATGGATTCATGTGCTTGCGAGTTTTAACTTAAAATCACAAAACCATCTCAACTAAATTTATATTCTTTTCTTTTGTAATTCTAGATTGCCATGGATTGTAAGAGCACTATATTCTTTGGCAATACCACTCTTGTAAAAAAATATAGATAATTCATTTGAGGTGTATCCTCCTCCTCTATCAAGCCAAGTGTCTTAATTTTGATGTTGTGAAGATTTTTCACTTTTGCTACGTATGGTAAAGCATTCTAAAGCATCATCCTTGGTGTGCTGAGGAAGTGCATAATAATATCTTGAATAATCACCAATGAAGGTAATGAAGTATATTTTCCCATCTAAAGGCTATGTATCTATCATCTCATAGATGTCACTATGTATCAAATAAAAAATTGATGGTTTTCTTCTACTGCTTTCAAGCATTTGTAGTTATATTTGTTGCAAATTTCACACTTATGTGCCAGTAGATTCTCACACTTTGAAATCAACTTAATATTAACATGTCCTAGTCTACCATGCTACATATCTATAGAGTTGCAAACAATATAGAGTGAATGTAGAATTTTCATTCATATTATTAAGATTAGGCATTCCATTGGTTGCATAACCCTTTCCATCAAAGACTCCATTTTTAGATAAATTAAACATATTTTACTCAAATACCATCTTTAAGCCATATATATTGATAGATAAGCACGGACAAGGTTCTTGTTGCATCAAGTACATGTAATGCAATCTTCATAATCACACCTTTGCTAGAGATAAATTATAGGCCTATGTCACCTTGATGTACCACCTCAAAAGTGCTAAAGTTATCCGTGAACATTCAAAATCATCTCACATTGTGCTATAAGTTTTTAGAAAATTCTTTTTTCCCATTGCATGGCTTGTACTACTAGTGCCAATCCTCTAAGCTCTCTCATCATTTACCATATTTAGTTCAATAATGATGTCATTAAAGTGGTTATCACTCATCTTTCTTGATACTATTTCTTTCCTTAACTGGCTTCATCGATCAACAGTCTTTTGCAAAATTACCTTTCTTACCATGATTAAAACAATTTCTATCACTCATTTTTCCAAGTTATAAGTGTATATTACCCCTAGGGATATGATTTGGCTTATGAAACTTCTTCTTTTCTTCAATAGAATGAGCCTTGGAAACTGGATTTTAGGATTCTTAGTTTCAATCTCTTCAAACTTTGTCTTCAATGCATAGTTGTGTAACAAGTAATTAAAATTCATGTCATCATTCTTGTGCATTAGCTTCATATGAACATATTTCTAGAATGTTGCAAGTTTCCATATGAAAATTCTCATCAATTGAAATTCCATGAACAATTATTTCATTTGTAGCAATCCAAAAGTTCACGAGGGCCCATTGGCTTGTCTCCAATGACCTTGAGTTCATTGTAGTTTCCTAGGAGAAACTTCTTCCTTATTATTTCCTCTTATCTTTAGATGTCATTAAAAAAATTCTACAACTCTTTTGCTGACTTGGTGGTTATGAAGTATTAATCATAGAGCATGTCAATATGGCATCAAGAATTGTGTTATGAGACATGTCATCATCTTTAACCTATTTTTGTATTTTATTCATTACATATTTTTTAATTTCAAAAGGGGAGCCTTAGCGCAACAGTAAAAGTAAAAGTAAAAAATATATTTTTTAGTTTCGATGACTTAAACATAGTCTCAGAATGGATCAGTCATTACACGTCATATTTACAAGTCTTCAGAAGAAAAGTCAACTTTTGCTCCCTTCTTCTACAATTATTATTGTCAAATTTCGAAACCATATAACCTATTTGGATAAACCATATTAAGGTTCACTAAATTCATCTAAATTGCCAATAGTTTGCAATATCCATGGAGTTATGTCTACATCTTAAAATAGTTGGAATTACATATTTATGCTTGAATTTTAACATATTTTGGATTAGATGCACACTTTAGAAAGTAGCTTCTTAAAGATAGTTGAAGCCTTCTAGTGCAATAGATTATTGATAGCTCTAGCTCTGGATTCAACCAATCCAAAAGTCTTATACCCAAAATGATATTCACTCTTAGATTAGGATGTACATTGTTCTCCATAATGAATGGCTTAGAAAATCATATCTGTTACAAAGAAACAAACTACTCTTTCTTTATTTATTCAATTGGTGCTACGAATCTCTTAAAGAAGTAAGGCATTGTTAGATCTCAAGTTTAAAAAAGTATGAGACTTTGGAATCACTTAAATTATGAGTCTCAAAGAACCTACATTCATATTTCAAGTTTCAAAAGTACAATAATCTGGAAATTTAAAGTGTTAGGACCCAAAGAGTCTAAGGAACTTAAACATAAATGTGGGTTCAAAAGAACCTTAATTGAATAGACAAAGAGAGATCACAAAGGATTTCAAACTTCACAAAACAAGAGAGAAACAAATCTTGACCTTTAGAATATCCAATAGAATGCAACCTTTAAAACCTAAAAAACCCTAATAGAGCACCTTTGCGAGCACTCTTTCTTAAATTTCAAAGCTTTAGAATAAGAGAGGGGGGGCGGGGGGGGGGGGCGCGGGGGCGGCAAGAGGATTGTTCTATTTTCTCTATATGTGGATGTCTCTTCTCTTGATATGCAACTATTATTCTCTATCAGTTGCATACAGATGTTCCTTTGCATCTCTTTTTCACATAGGCAATGTGGCACTAGATCTTAAACAATGTAATTGAATAGGTCCTTCCTAACTTGTCATGGTTTTATGTTCTTTGAAGTCCAAATGAATAGGCCTATCCTGCATACTATTTCTATTTCTTAGTTAAAATAATTAAAAAAAAAAAATTAGATCTTTCAAATTTGAGGACTTCCTTGGGGTCATTAGGGTGCCAATGAAGAACAAATTAAGATGATGTGCACAATTAGAATTGATATAATAAATTGATGTTCTGAATTAAGGAATTGATATCCCCACTCCCTTTAGGACTAATGCCATACCTTTATTTGGGTGTTTGTGGTATTTTCACCTAAGGGCCCTATCTTTTCTAATAATATGAACTGCTATTACATTTGAGGATTTTAAAGATGGTTAAAAAATATATCAAAGATAGTTTCAAAAACAACTTCTATCTAGTGGTCTTCGAAAATTGATTGAAAAAGAAGATGATTTTGAATCATCTTTAAAATTAGAAACATTTAAAGGCAAATTTTCTTAATTGTCTTTAAATGAATCTTCTTTAAATATGTGCACATTTAAAGATGATTTTCCTAAATCGTCTTTAAAACATTCTTAAATGTTTTTTACCTACTATAAATAGCAAAGTTAACGTGTTATTACTATCTTCCTACACATTCAATGAACTACTGCATTATAGTCGACCTACAATCTTCAAAGACATGAAAAAAGAATTCACATTCACATTCAACATCCTTGCACATTCAATGGCAGTATACAATCTTCCTACTGTTATAGTCTTCCTAAATATTTAAAATACTTGAAAAAAGAACCTACAACATCCACATTTATGTCCACATTCACTGTAACATCTATATATCCAACATGAAAAATCCAAAGACATGAAAAGAATCTTCCCAAGAAAATAGACCCACATGTCTCCATGCACAATCATTTACTTCCACACTCCAACATCCCCTAATTGAAATAAATAAATTACATTATATACTTCAAGCAAATTAATGAAAAATAGAAGACACAATCATATAGATGAAGAAGTTTATTTTTGTATTAATCCCTAAGAAAATTTATATTGATTTAATTATTACAACAAGTTTTCTAATTAAAAAACATTACATACTCTACCCCCTCATGTCTTATGCCATTGAGATCTATTTTGGAGTAACCCTTGGTTTCTCAATTGGGCAAAGCCTGTGATACAATATATTTAATTCATTTGACATAAAATTTCTCAAAAAATTTAATAACAAGATCTTCCAAACTAAATGTATTTTAGGACATGCCCCGTTTATAGAAAAATAGTTAAGTTAAATGGTTTAGATCATTAAAAAATGTGGGATCCACTTGTACTTTTACCATAAAAGCCAAATGAGGGGGTGGCATTAGTCAGAAGGGGCCTAGAAACTTCCTTGAATTATTTGACCAGAATATCACATATTAAAGCAAAAGGATAAGTTTGAAATTAAAAAGAGTTTTGCTCAATTATTGCTTTTAATTTTCAAATTGATATGTTATACTCACAATAATATGAAAAATAGTCTTCAGTAGAGTCCTTGCTCAAAGCATGGAAGGATTATACACTACCATTTTTCCTTTTTATTTGGACTCTGAGCTATTTACCCTTTTTTTAAGTACAAGAATTAAATAACACTTAAGAAATCAGTAACTTTGGATGATCCTAACTAATTTTATATGTTTTGAATTTGTTTTAGAAAATCAATGGTCATGATTTTCACCTCATAGAATGATAGGTTGAAAGCATCCAATGAGCATGAAATTTTATATTTAGCTAGTCTAAGCCATTTTGAATATGGTGAATGGCTTAGGTCTATAAAAAAATTATCACCAAGTATAAGAAAAGGTTGACATGGACTCACACTTTTGAGTGTGGAGTCCTACTTGGACCCATATGAAAAATATGCTGAGAGAGAGAGAGAGAGAGAGAGAGAGAGAGAGAGAGAGAGAGAGAGAGAGAGAGAGAGAGTTATATGTGCTCACAAGGGTAGTAGGAGCATTTGTAGGTGAAAACAAAAATAAATAGTAGGCCCTCTTTTTAATTTTTTTTTCTTAGATCCAAACCAATCATATGGTTCATCTTCATTAGATGGGCTGAGTACCAAACCTCATATCTAAATAGATGCATCCAAATCATCCTTTATTATACCCTTATGGTTGAAAAATAGGAGGTAATATGAGCTTGTGTTTGGATATAACTTATTTTATAAAATAAATAATAACCACATTTGGGTGGATACAAATTGTTGTTTTTTTTCAAAATAAATGACAACTTGGAAAAGCTATGTTGGATAAAAATCAAGTCTAGAAAAAAATACCTATGAACAACCTTTTCTTTTTATGTGCTTTGAGGGTCGAGATAGACAAGGGTTGTTGAGCACCTTCCCAATCGTTTCTTTCACATTAGTCTATTATCTGGCCATCTTTGACAACCCACCAATATCCATTAATCTAGTTATTTACTCTAGCCATCTCCAGTAAACTGATCTCTTGCATGTCTCTCTTTTTTTGTGTGTCTCTCTCTTCTAAATATTGTGAGATCCAACTATGCTTGTTGATAGTTGCGATATACAAGTGCTATTGAGCACCTTCCCCAACATCTTTCCCACACTAGTCCTATAGCAATCCAGTATTCTTCTCTCGCCATCTTTGACAATCCACTAATCTCCATTGGTCTAGTGATTCTTTTTGGCCATCTCTAGTAATATGATCTCTTGCATGTCTCTCTTTATCTTTGTGTCTCTCTATTATGATCTAGGTATAATACAATCCAAGTACAAAGTACATTGCCTTGCCAAATCTCTTCCTTCCCCCTCTATCTCTATCTAATAAGATTCGGCTACAAAACATATCAATTTCACTAGATCTCTCCTCTCTCACCCTCTCTCTAGATCCGGTGAAATCCAGCTACAAAATTAATTATCGTCACTGGATTTCTCTTTCTCTCTTGGTCTCTGTATAGTAACCATCAGATCTATCTTTCTCTTCCTCTCTAGTCTTTGTTAGGTCAATCCAAAATGATAATGGCACCCTGTAATAGAAATAGAGATAGAAAAAGACCATACTCTAGCAAAACATGTTTAGATTTAAAACTTGTAGCTTTTATTATAGTAGTCTTGAGCAACTATAATAGAATCTAAAAAAATGTTTCCAAGCACACCCTTGCATAGTGATTACTTTGTATTTTTCACAGTTGATTTTAAAACTAGAAGGGGCCAATATAGGAGAATTTTAAAATTTTATTAGATGTGAGGTTTGGCACCCACCTTATCTAGATGAGGCTAAATAAGATGAATGGTTTGGATCAATTGAGAGAAGGTGGCTAGCAAATTAGCAGCCACTGATTTCATTATCATTATTGTATTATCTTTTCTTATATAGCGACAAAAATAATGCGAGGTTTTGCATACTATAGTTTTAGTTTACCTACTACGAAGATCCTCAAAGAAAAGAAATGGTTTATACTATATTTGAATGGAAGAAAGCTTTCTACTATTAAGGAGAGACTATTGATCAAGGAACTTTTGTGCTGTTATAAATGTTCACCTTCTTAGTATTTATCTTCAAAAACGTAAAATTTAATTTAATTTTTCATTTTTTAATGGTCAGATAACATGTATACTTAGTACCATAAAAGAACAAGAAAAGCATGGGGTGTATTTAGATGGCCACACCTTTACATTATAGTTGTATTGAGCAACGTGCAGTGCAAACTTTCGGTCAAGGATAAGTCAACACAACAAACTAATCAAATAAGTACAAAGTTTTAGGAAACAATTAATTTATGAGTCCTAGAGTATTGTTGGTAATACATAAGCCGTTTATCATGTTTAGCATATAAAAGTTAGGTAACCAACTTTGAATGTAATGCATTTGGATGATTTTATCCACTTCTTTTGGGCCTTTGAAATTTTATTGAAAAAATAATTATTAATTCAAAGAAATATAGAATGAAAGCATCTGGTCACATAAATTTGCATACGATACATGGGATGAGCAGATGATGCATTATTCATGAAATCAACATTTTTCAAGAACATTTGTCTTTTATGAAAAAACACCAATAAGAAAAAACGTCCAATGCATGTGGTTGTAGACATTTTATAAGGTTAGAAGTGTTCAATTGGGAGATCTAAATGAGGTAACATTGTCCCAGAGATCAATTAAAGACACTTACGATCATCGACTAAGAGGTCCTACCCATTTTTTTTTGGAACTTTTTCTTCTATCTCCTTTATTTGCCTATCAAAACAAATTCCCACTGTAGGTACAAGTGGGTGGTGATCCAAATATTTCACCTTTTGCACACTCAAAATGGTGTATTTTTGAATCAAGTTACTTTGCAAGTCTCTTTTTGACATTCAAATATGAAAGTTCTTCTCCATTGTTTGCTAGATTTCCTACAAAGTGGTTGATTAGGATAATCCAATGGAGATATTGATGGAAATATGGTCTATACAAGATGAACGGTCCAGATCACTAATCATGTACCTTTAATGCTTAGATGTAGAAAGACCACACAAAGGGAAAAACAAAAATGAAATGGACATATGTTCGGAGATTAGGTAAGAATAACATGGGAACAAGAAAAGAAAAGCAAAGTGGATTTAAAAAGAAAACATGACTAGGGCTAAGAAAGACACGTG
Source organism: Warburgia ugandensis (assembly GCA_035236585.1). NCBI lineage: Eukaryota > Viridiplantae > Streptophyta > Magnoliopsida > Canellales > Canellaceae > Warburgia > Warburgia ugandensis. The sequence continues at coordinate 34,340,606 of CP141129.1, read as the reverse complement.
ATATGACCACCCTAAGAAACTTCTTCAATATTCATGCTCGCTCATGTCACGGTGGAGAGAGGTTTCCATGGTAACATTTTCTATTTTCACAATTTTTTACCCTTATTTTGATCCACACACTTCTCTTTTTAAAATTTTATATTCTTTATTATTATTATTATTATTATTTTGTTAATTTGGGCATGGCCTTGATTAAACAGCAAAAAGATAAGTACAAAAATAAAAATTCAAATTATAATTACAAAATCATTATCATCATCAAGACCTTATCCCAATTAGGGGTTGGCCACATAAATCTTATTCTTCCATTCCTCTCTAATCCCAAAGTTTTTAATTCTTTCCTCACCACTCCTATCCATATTCTTTTGGGCCTTCCCCTTGCCCTTTTAGAACTTTCTACTTGTATTGCCTCACTCCTTCTAACCGGTGTCGTTGTTGGTCTCCTTTGAACATGTTCAAACCATCTAAGTCTAATCTCCCTCATCTTATTACCTATTAGTGATGCTGCTAAATTTCCTCTAATATTTTCATTTCTAATTCTATCCTTTCTTGTCTTACCACTCATCCATCTCAACATCCTCATTTCTACAATGCTCATCCTATGAGCATGATGTTCCTTAACTACCCAATAATCTGATCCATAGAGCATGGCCACCTTATGGCCATCCTATAGAATTTTTCTTTTAGTTTGAGTCGCACTGGTCGACCACACAAAACTCCAGAGCACATCTCCATTTGTTCCAACCTGCTTGGATTCTCTGGGTAATCTCCCTCTCAATCTCTCCACTCTCATGAATCATTGATCCTAAGTACTGAAAGTGGTCTTTTACTGGGCCTTCTTGATTATCAATCTTGATTGGTGTTCTACTTCTACAACTCTTCTTGCTAAAATTGCATTCCATATATTCTATCTTAGTTCAACTAATTTTAAATCCTTTAGATTATAATGCTTGTCTCCATAACTCTAGCTTTATATTTAGACCCTCTATTGTCTCATCAAGTAAGACTATATCATCTGCAAATAGCATGCACCAGGGAATCTCCTTGTGCATATGTTTCGTTAACTCATTTATAACCAATGTGAAAAGGTATAGGCTGAGTGCTGATCCTTGGTGCAATCCTACAATGACAGAAAAATCACTAGTCTCACCACTAGTAGTCTTAACATTTGTTACTTCTCCCTTATACATATCTTTAATTATGTCTATATACCCTTGCAAAACTCATTTATCGCCCAACACCCTTCATATTAACTCTCTAGGAACTCTATAATAAGCTTTCCCTAAATCGATAAAGACCATGTAGAGGTCTTTCCTCCTCTCTCTATATTTCTCTACTAATTGTCTTAGTAAGAAAATAGCTTCCATGGTAGACCTCCTAGGCAAGAAACTAAACTGTTTCTCATATACACTTGTTTCATGTCGTAGCCTCTTCTCAATCACTCTTTCAAAAAGTTTCATATCGTGGCTCATAAGTTTGATCCCTCGATAATTAGTGTAGCTCTGTATGTTTCCTTTATTCTTATAAATTGGTACAATAGAGCTTTTCCTCCACTTATTAGGCATTTTCTTTGATTTTATAATCTTGTTAAACAACTTGGTCAACCAAACTATCCCAATATCTCCCATATGCTTCCAAACCTCTATTAGTATACCATTGGGCCCTATGGCCTTTCTTGATTTCATCTTTTTCAAGGCCTCTTTCACTTCGGGTATTCTAATCCTATGTTTGTATTTATAATATCTAATGTTATTTAGATTTATAGTATTTTCAAGCCCCATATTCTCAGAGTCATTATCATTTAACAATTTTTGAAAGTATGTTTCCCACCTTTGTTTGATCTCATCATCTTTGACAAATACCTTTTTATCATCGCTTCTAATGCATCTAGCATGATCTAAGTCCTTACCCTTATGTTCTCTTACTTTTGTAAGTTTAAACATATCTTTCTCACCTTCTCTGATTCCTAGTCTATTATAGAGCTCATCATATGCGTTAAGTTTAGCCCCACTTACTATTCTCTTAGCAACCTTTTTAGCATTCTTATATTGTTCATAGTTTTCATTATTTCTAGTCTTTCGCCATGCTTTAAAACACATATGTTTTTCTTTAATAACTTTTTGCATTGTTTCACTCCACCATCATGTTTCCTTTACTAATTGTCTTTTACATTTAGATACACCTAAGACATCTTTTGCCACTTTCTTAATGGACTCAGCAATATTAATTCACATGGTATTTACTTTTGTTTCATAGTTCCAATTTCCTTCTACCATCAACTTATTTGTGAATGAGGTTATTTTCTCTCCTTTTAAGTTCCACCACTTAATTTTTGGATACCTATTAAGTTTATTTCCTTTCTTCCATGTTTTGATATGGATATCCATAACCATTAATCAATTTTGTGAGGTTAAACTCTCACCGAGTATCACCTTACAATCCTTACACATAGATCGTTTAGTATTCCTAAGTAGAAAAAAGTCTATTTGGTTTTTATGAAGTCTACTTTTAAAGGCTATTAAGTGTTCATCCCTCTTCTTAAAGAGCGTATTTGCAATGTTTAGGTTATATGACAAAGCAAAATCAAGGATAGTCTCCCCCATCTCATTTCACTCACCTATACCATATCCTCCGTGTATTCTATCATATCCTTCCTTTTCTTTTCCTACATGGTCATTTAAGTCTACTCCTATAAATATCCCCTCAGTGTTGGGAATTTCTTGCATGACTTTCTCTATATCTTCCCAAAACTGTTTCTTGATTATATCTTGTAACCCTACTTGTGGTGCGTATACACTTATAACATTTATAATCTGCTCTCCTAGAACACGTTTTATTATTATAATTCTATCACTGATTCTTTTAACGTCCACAACTTTATCCTTTAATTCCTTATCCACTATTATTCCTACGCCATTTCTGTTATTATCCTTTCCTACATGCCATAATTTATACCCATCGATTTCTCTAGCTTTAACCTCTTTTCACTTGGTTTCTTAGATACAAGCGATGTTGACTCTCCTACGTTTCATCGCATCTACTAACTCTAAACTTTTACTTGTCAATGTCCCTATATTCCATGTGGTGATATGAATCTTATGCTCTGGAGATATCCTATTTACTATCACCCTTTTCAACCTCCATGGCATGAACCCATGTCTACTTTTCACTGCACCTGGCTTCTGATGCAGTGCGTTGCTTCCGAGGGGATGCTCTAGTAGCCCTTGCCCATTTTTCACTATACCTGGGATCCAATGCAGTGCGTCGCTTATGGGGAACACCTTAGCTTGAGGGAATGTTAGTTTTCGATTCATGTCATGTTAGGGTTGCCATAGTTTTAAGAAGCTAAAGATGATCTTCGTTTCTTCCTTACAAACTGATATACAAATGCATATTCATTTGCAAGTAGAAAAAATAACAAAATCATCTTTAGCTTCACCCTTGCTGGCTAGCACCTGACGCAAGGGTTGCCATATTTTAAGAAGCTGGAGATGATTTTCATTTCTTCCTCACAAACTAATATACAAATGCATACTCCTTTGTAAGAAAGAAATAACAAAATCATCTTCAACTTCTCCTTTGCTGGCTGGCACCTGACGCAAGACCCTCCTCCTTTTTAATCTAGGCTTAGAGGAAATCTTTGTCTTGCACTATCATTTTCACCATATATTTAACAACGTGGATGAAGGGATGGTTTTAAGGCAGGTCAAATTAGTGCCACTAACATGAATATTTCTTTCTGCAATGTGCAGAGGGACTCTTTAATTGTTGATGAAATCCTTGATCATAAGGAGATCATTGATTTGGATGGCCTATAGCTTTTGACTGAAGAAAGATAGATTGAGAAGGTAGCTAAACTAGCAGAGCCATTACTTGAGCAATCTAAAGTTGAACCCGGCTAGCTGTACACAACCTAGAACCGTAGTCACCTAAGTGAGAGAATCCTGTTGCAACCCATCCATGGAAGGGTTTCGTGTGTACCTATACCTTTTATCTATCTTTCCTTCCAAAAAGGAAAAAAAATCCATATAATTCTAATTGAATCAAGTTGTAAAGGAATTTGGAGGATGTTAATCAATGAAAGGAAAATCATAAAAGTAGATCATTTATATAATAACAATAAATCTTTTACTATGTCGGGTGTAAGGAATAATTGACCCTTGGTTGCAAACAACAAGGTACCTCTTCACATTATGCTTGGTTTGAGGTGGCACTTTTTTTTGTTTGGAAGATTTAAAGTATATTTAAGAATTAGGATAGTAGGTTTTTGTGATTGGCTCCTAAAGTTTATATATAGGTTGTAAGTAGCCCTCCAAGTTTAGTTTGTGGTAAGATGTCCTCAAATTCTGCTTTTCATTCTTTTGTGAGCCTCTAAGTCAAAACCACTATTTCTTGCCCTCAACTGGAAGGAATTTTTTAGAATTTTAGATATTCCAATTGATCTTCTTCCTCTATCATAGGGCAATTTTGCAAGGCCCTCTATTTGTTATGAATTCCATCTTCTTCTTCTTTTTCTTCATTTCTCCAACAATTTTCTTTACCATGTGGGATGTCGAAATTGAAAACCCTTGTTGCCCATTTCAAAAAGTTGGGCAAAGTTCGTACGAAGATCAAAATGGAGTAAGGAAATTTCCCCAAAGTACAAAGACACAACAATTTAGAATGAAATTAGAGAACCACTTGGCCACTTGTATTCATTTGGGCTTCAATGGAAAACTCCTTTTTCTAACAAAAATTGCTTGATTCAAATTAAACTTGAAGGGCTAATTATATACTAAATGTAAACTTCACTAGCCACTTAGAGACCCAAACCAACAATTGATTTGATATATAAGGTTACTATTTAAGTGCATTTTGTTAATTTTGTTAATTTTAAATATATCTTGAACATCTCTAGTGGTCATGTTTGGATTAGATTCAACCTAATAATTGAATTTTGGGATACAAATCCATGATGATTTAACAAATTACAACCCTTTTGTCCAACATGATCCAATGCCTTTATCCAAACTTAAATTTATTTAAAGATACATTGAAAAATGAAGAATGCTAAATTGAGCAAACTATGCTGTGTGATCTAGTGATTACATTTTTTTTCTTTTTTACATATATGTGATATAACTTGTTCTTGTCGTTCCTCTAAATTTAGATATATTATAGATAAAAAAAAAAAAAAATGGTTTGGATGATTCTAACCACTATAAAACTATGTATTTTTTACGATGTTTTTAGACTGTTTGTTTCAAAGAAAAACATTTCATATGCTTTCTAACTGCTAGAGTCATCCAAATCGCAATATTTTTTATATATACAAAATCTAAATATAAAGCAACAAGATGAACATGTTCGATCATTTAGAGGTAGGCCCCATAACATGTGGTTGCTAGATCACACCTATAGCCCGATCAGTTTAGCATTCCTCTTTATAAATAAGGAGAAATGATGACAATGGGAGAGAACATCCTCTCCATAGCATATATTTCCAAGCTAGTAATGCCTCTTTAAAATAAGGAAAGGAGTGTCATTATAAAAAATAACGGCATATATTTCCAACTATCTAATTTTACTTAAACTACTAAAGGTAGTTATAATAATCAAGAATCTATGACCATAACATCGAAGAAGTGTTTTATAAAGTGCAGATTCCCACTGAAAAGGAATTAGAAAGTGTATCTAGCTAGATTCTCCTATCAAAGTATATGATTTTGGCACCTTAGATTGTGGAAATTAAGCATAATAAGCCTTTGTCTCATATCCAAACATGAAAAGATAGTTAAGTGCCTAATTTTTGGTTTGTCTAGCATTTATTGCATGTTCTTTATGAGTAGCTTTTTTCTCCTAATTTTCTTTTAGGACTTCTCGTTACAATTTCTAAATGTACTTGAAATCTCCCCGGTAAGAAAAAAATATCACTTGTAGTCATCGACCACGTGTACAAGGAGAGGTGCCATGTGGTCTATGACCAACTACGCTAGATGACTTTTGCCTAACTTTTATGTGGTTTGGATCGATGAATGTTATTTGACCCATCAAAATTCAGTGATATAAAACCATCCATCTTCCGAGTCCTCCAATCTCAACCTTTTGATTGAAAAATTTACTACTTACTTTTGAAAATTTGAGATTGTATATTTTACAACTTGGAAATGGAAATTATTTTTCAAGGCATGCCTTATCTAACAATATGAAGCTGAATGATCTAGATCCTCAACAAGTTCACTGCACCTTTAGTCCCCTCGTCAAACTTTAGACTTTCGGTTGGGTATTAAAGAACCGAAAGTACATTGCCAATCTATAGTATTCTTTTGGCGACTACAAAGATCATCTGATCAATAACTAAGATCATCTTGATCAATGCAGCTATTAGTTTTCCGGGATACCCAAGGTGGGTCCTACTAGTCAGAAACCGAAATCAACCGTAATTTAGATGATGATCAAAGGCGTAAACTACAGATTTGGGTATAAAAGTAAGACCCAACAAGATTGGCGTGTTCCAAAGTCAAGTGTGTGAGTGTAAACTAAGATGGGGTGCCACTACTAAAATAAGGGGTACCCATCTCACTTGTTCAGGAAAACAGCGACAAAACCGCCGGCTTCCTACATCCGTGGCCTTGAAAAATTCTTTAAAAAATTTAAACTAAAAACGTTAGAAAGGCCTCCTGTAAAGTTGAACCGAAGTAGAAAATTTGCTTGCAAGATACAGAAAGTAGATGGTTGGAGTTGGTAGGTGGTCTTGTGAGGACTTGTGAGCAGTAGAAAATCTCTCTCTCTGCAACCCGAAACACCAACATCTAGTCGCAAATTTCCGACTCCTTTCGTTTCTCTTCCAAAAATCAAACAAAATCCCTTCTCTTTCTATCTTTTGGTCCTTTCACCAGCAGTTCTCTCTTCCTTATGGAAATTACAGTCTTATCTGGGCCATTTAAGAGAGAAGAACAAGAAAACTCAGCTACTTTTTCTGATAAATTCGGTTGAATTCAAGCAAGATAAAGAAAAATGGGTATTCCTTATGATGATGTTGTTCTCATTAGGCAATCGGAAAAGCCTGGGGAACCTAGTGTAATCACCGTGAATTGCCCCGACAAGACTGGTTTAGGCTGCGATCTCTGCAGGATAATATTGTTCTTTGGATTGAGCATTGTAAGAGGAGGTGAGAATCAAAGAATTCGATTAACTGGTTCCTATTATTCCCGATTTTATTTGTTGGTTTTGGTGGGTTTTTTCTTTTATTTCTTACCTGATTCTTGTTTATTGCTGTGGGTGTAGATGTTTCTACGGATGGAAAATGGTGCTATGTAGTGTTCTGGGTGGTTGGGAGATGGAGAACCAGGTGGAATGTTTTGAAGAAAAGGCTTTTGGCCGCTTGTCCATCCGTTTCTTCTGCTTCTGGGATCTATTTTTATAGGCCTGAGACTCTTCAGCCGCCTAGGGATCCTGATGTGTATCTTCTCAAGTTCTGGTCTTTTGATAGGGTGGGATTATTACATGGTGAGTGGTAATTTGCACTAGTTTTGCTGCTTATATTATGGTATGATTTGTGGTTTCTTTTTGTGTGGTAGAGATTTATTTTGGATGTGGATCTTTTGGTCCTTCCGTAAAAGACTTGTGGAAATTTGAGTTTATGCATTATAGTGTGATGCTGCTCATAGGTATGAATGTCCGGCTTTAGATGTTTTGGTTAAATTGGTTTCCTATGGATGTTGGGTGTTTTGAGTTCTTTTAATTGCTTTTATTTCTTTTTGGGTTTTCTTCATATCTAATTGTGAGCTAGTTCCGGGATTGAGTCTTTAACTGTTAGTTTTTCCTTTTCTATTTTACAATATTGACTTTTCAAAAAATTTGTAGTTATCTTATTTCTTTTGATTTTGATTTTGTTTTCTCATTGCCTGTGATTTTTGGCTGTGGGTTTTCTAGTCTCTGGATCTTGAATGGGTTGGATTCTTTAGATTCTGGCTTGCTAATTATGTCGAGGGAAATTAGCAGATGTTACTGAGGTTCTTTGCGAGCTGGAGCTCACAATAAGGAGAGTGAAGGTATCGACCACACCAGATGGGAAAGTGATGGACCTTTTCTTCATCACAGACACCAGGTCCAATTTCTTTGCATTTTCTCCTTTCCTCTAACTGAATTGCCCTCACTTTCTTGTTGTGTTGCATGTAGTTTGAAGTTCATTTATATTAAAAGGGCAGCCCCGGTGCATGAAGCTCCTGCCTATGTGGGATCCGGGGAAGGGGAGGACCACAAGGGCCTATAGTAGTCAGCCTTACCTTGCATTTTGCAAGAGGCTGATTCCACGCCTTGAACCTGTGACCTCAAGGTCACATGACTACAACTTTTACTGTTGCGCCAAGGCTGCCCTTCAAGTTCATTTATATTATAGTTGGGAAATACTAAAATCAAATGATGAAAGTTTATTAAGACTTTGGAGACTTTGAGGTGGTAATGACAGGCAGGAACTAATTAAGGGTTCAAATATTTAAGTATTTACCTACTATTTTTCTTTTTGTGGTATCATGAGTTAAGAACAAACTTGAAGGATGAACCAAGTCCTTTATTTATGTTATTCCATTTCTTGCGGATATTATATTTTTAAAACTGGTAACATTTTCAGAATTCTGAACTGCTCAAATGTGAGCATCTCAGTTGAACCATTCAATAGATCTTTTCAAGGTGTTAGTGAGGTTGTGAAAGCTGTGGTTAGGTTATAGTCTACTGGCACCTCCTAGACTCTTTTTTTGAAATCACATCTGAACAAGATTCTTAGGGTTCCATATGACGTTCGTTCTTGATGGTGCAGTCTAACAGATGTTTCAAGCATTGTTCTTCTTCCTAGGACAGCTTTAATTATTTTCTTGTCAGGTTCTAACTTCTGGAGTCTGAACTCTACATTTCCATTTTTATAATGCATGGTGCCTAGGCCAAATCTTCCATTCTGGAAATCATATGCAGTGGGCATTTGCTTGATTGAGGTTGTGTTTTAGAAACTACACTATTGTCAATTTGGAAGTACTGGAGAAAATAAAATGTTTCGAGTTAAAGACAGGATTTATATGGAATTAAAGTGATGGAAAGATGGCAACTGGTCACTTTATACTTTTCGCTTTGGTATTTTCAATTGACGTAGTTGGTCCAGTAGGCATGAGAGATACTCACGGACCAGATTTGTGATGTTAGATCAGTACCTGCTGATCCCATAGGAATCAACAAGTTTAATAAGTTGGAAATGCCGGCACTAATGCAAGGATTCAAATATTTTTGTCTAACTTATAGTTTTGTTCTTGCAATGAGATGAATAATTTGTGGGGAGATCATGCCATGGAGAGTAGCTTGTTCTTGGAGGGAATTAGTGGAGCATTTGGTTTTTGCTTCTTTTGTGCGACATATTGATTAATTCTTTTCTATTTTGCTTTCACTAACCATCCAAAATCATACGAATTTATATCTCTCTCTTCTTGATATATTGTTTCCATCTGTGATATTAAAATTAAGTTATATTCTCAAGTCTAATGAGTCATTTTGCATTAGATGTTGTGTTGTGCCAATGTTCCATCATGTATAAAGCTTGATTTGTTCCATGTCTTTGGACTTGCTTATGTGTTTTAGTGGAGAAATTGTTGCATTGTATGTTGTTTTGGAGAGAACAAAAGAGAAGAAGGGTCTGACCTAAAGACCTAATTATAGAGAATAGGTGTAACATGGTTTCTCGGAAGATATTTTCTCATGTTAGAAAATAAATTGACTAAGATGGAACGAAATGGACAAAAGACATGGACTACGAAGGGTCTAGAAATATGATCTGCCATTCATGTACATCACTCCCATTTGTTTCTTTCATCTCTTAAAATATTATATTTCAATGACAAATAATCCTTCTTTTGTGTGGGAGGGAGGGAGGAGGGAGCCGACAGTGCAGGTGGAAGAAATAAATCCAGGCATTATATCCAATATTTTGGCAAAAAAAAGTCCACCAAACACATACCTTGAACCTTTTCCATGTCTTCTTCAAGCAAGTGGATGGCCACCGCAGTCATGTTGGTTAATGCTATACTGGCTGATTCATGCAACTTTGCTCAAGTGCTAGAGAGATGCCAAAGCTACTTTTTCCTTGGTCAATTTTCTCCCTTGCTGGCTGTATGCATGAAGGTGGTGAGAGCACACATCCAATTAATGTTTGTAGTGCATTACTGACTTTGGTGTTCCATGTGACAACTGAAAAGGAGTTGGAAAGGTGTTATGAGTTGTGCTTAGAAGTGATGAAGTCTATTTGGACCATTGACTTAGTGTTGTGGTCTAGAAAAGATCATAGTGAAGTATTGGAGAGGAAATTGAGTTCGGGAGGGGTACTATTTGTAAACACTTAGCTCTTGTCTTGGAGGCGTGAACCATTCAACAAAGAATGTGCTTGCCATAATAGTATTTGGACCTAGGTGAATTTGGCCTATCGATGGCTGGCCACTTTTAGTAAGATGGAGGATGTTGTATGCAAGCACAAGGAGAAAGACTAGCATTTTGGTTGGAAGAACCCCTTTTTGAGTAGTAATCTGTCACATTCTCTTTCTCTGACTATATGTTCAAAGAGGGAAGGGAGAAGAAAGGAAAGAGGCAGTTTGTGATTGGGGTGTGGTTGAAAAACTACCTGCAATTGTTACCAGAGTTGTCTGTTCTGTGCCCTTCTTCTGTCTCTATCATTTTGCTCCCAGCACTTACAAAATGAATAGCTTGATCATTATTATAGGTAATAACTCAGAATTTGAAAAGGAAACAGATATGGTGGGACGCACAATGGGAGAAGGTTAGTAAAGTTGAGACAGCTCAGACTGCAGTTTTTTATGGAGTTGTTAAGTGCAGATGTTGTGGTTCAAGTGCTCGTATGATAGGTAAGTCATGATTCAAATTCTTCTTTTTTATCTTTTGCATTATTTTCTATGCTTTGCTTCTTGTGGTTCACCAAACTATCATGCCAGTCATGATATAGGGGTGCATTGTCAAGTGGTTTCATTGTCACAGAGAGGAGGCTAGTGGTTGTATAACTGTATCTTGTGGTCTATTGGTATTTCCGCATAGAAAAGGATGAGTTCCAGACCTTCCTATGTTAGGTCATTTTGGATGAATGAAATATAGGGAATAAAAAAGGGCACCTCGGTGCACAAAGCTCCTGTGTATGCTGGGTCCTGGTAAGTGGCGGACCACAAAGGGTTTATAGGACTCTAAATAGAGACAGGTGTGAACAATCAAAGGAATCATGGTTGAGAAGTGACTTTCTGAGAAGAAACCAAACTGTTGTGGCTAGTTAATTAGCAGATCAGGAGCCCACATGCAATTTTAGGGATGTGCTTGATGATTGAAAGAGACTACAACATAATGTCAGCTGAAGATGCATTTCGCATGGTGATAATCCCAATTCCCATGTAACAATTGTTAGATTTTGGTACATGAAAAGGAGATAGGGAGGGAATACCATAACATTATTTATGTGTATATGTATGAAATATGCATACATTTGTGTGTTTGTGCTCCTTTCATTTGATGCAATGGTGTTATCTCTTCATTTAAACTTTTTATGTATTCGTAAAAGCTAAATGATGTCCTCTCTCTCCCTCTAACCACATAAAAGCATATACTTGCACATTTATATTACTGTCCAGGTAGGAGTCAGTGCACTAATGTGCCCGAAGAAGGCAACGCACCATTTCTTGATGGAATGTGACTTCTTTTTGAAGATCTAGGTCATTCATCTTGTTTGGATGGCTTGTATAGGGGGCCCACAAAGTTTCAATCTATTTGGATGATTCTAAGCTCTTGTTTCTTGTCTCTGAAAAAACCTAAAAAAATAGTGAACGTAAATTCAGATCAACATAAAATAGTCTATAGGCATCCAGATGCATTGTAACTTCTGGTCCCTGTATCCAAGCCATTCCAAACAAGATGAATGGCTTAGATGTTCAGAAAAAAGTTAAGCTCCATCAAGAAATGGTGTGTCAACTTCTTTGGAATCATTAATTCGCCGACTTCTATCGAGACTTTTTATATTATATGGAAATGGTACTTATGATCCCTTATTTTGATGATTACACTCCTTACTAAGCAACTTTTTAGGCTGGTTAATGCTTGGCCCTATGGATGGTTCTATTTAATGTAATCATGCTTATTTTATGGTTTAATATCCAATCTGGTGCCCTTTGCAATGGAGAGGCCATAACTTCAAATTTGTATGAATTAGGTGCTCTTTGCAATGGAGAGGCCACAACTTCATGTGGCCGACCCCTAATTGGGATAAAGTCTTGATGATGATGATGAGGTGCTCTAATTATGCACTTAGAGAACTCGAGATGAAAGTTGATTATCTGCATCGTTTGTTTATTGTTGGCATCCATTTGCTAGAAACATTTAGATGGTTAGGACCATTGGATCAATAAGATCTGGCTGTGCCATTTCAGATTTTGTTGTCCCTGAGAATAGAAGTAGAGATCATGCCATCAGCTATCCTAATAGGCTAATATGGACAGGCCGGCACTCTCAGACAGAACGTATACTCATATATTTCATTTTCTGTCTTGACCATGCTATACATATAGGGAAGATAAGGCCTCTAGATTTTTTGGCATATCTTTAATCATGCATCAAATTTTTTTGAGAATGTTAATTATGCATAAGTTATTCATGAAAGATCTGGAAGCACAATATGTATTATTCCCCATTGAAGAATTAGTGGATTCTGCCAATAAGCTCAATATTGGCGTATAAATAACAGGGCATTCTTCATGGATGTACACAGTTTATTTTGTTAAAAGATATGCTATTGTATACTTTTTCAGTGGTCCATGTCCTTGGTATGTTTGTGGTCCTGCATACTATTCTATCGTGTGTTTTTATTTGATAGAATGACATTAGATTGCCTAATGATATTATTATCTATGATAATAATCTTAAACTAATACTATGGATCTCTTGTATTATTTTTTATCTTTTTGGGTTTTTTGGTGGCAGTGTCCTCTTTCTTGTGTTAGAAATCATTTTCCACATCATCTTTATGCACAATTTTTCTGTTGCCAATGTTTGAGATTGTTACTTTGTTTCCTCTTAGTTCTGAAGTGTGTATTCCTTTTTGCTGTCGTCCTTAGGGAGCTTCTCCATACGAAAAAGAGACAGGAAGAAACCTATGATCAATTGAAAGCTGTCTTGGGGGATTTTATGATAAGCTGTGAGATTGAATTGACAAGTGAAGAGCTTACCACTTGTTTGCAAGGGTCAGGTTTTCTTCCACCTTCAATCACAGAAGAAATGTTCAACTTAGAGCTGCCTGAGGAACCACCCAATGGATCTTCCACAACCACCAACACTCCGTCTGCCACAATGGACAACTCCCTTAGTCCTGCTCACACTCTCATTCAAATCCATTGCCAAGATCACAAGGGCCTCATCTATGACATTATGAGAACTCTGAAGGATTACAACATCCAGGTAGTTATATTAAAACCTATGTCAAAAGTTTGAGAGTGAATGAAACAAATGATTTAATCTCGTGCAGGACATTTTGATTTTTCTTGAAGTTGCAACTGCTGACTTGTGTACTTCCACCCCCCACCTAAAGTTTTCATGGCAGAACAGCATAACATTACACCATGTATATATGTTGGACGTTCAGTTGCTGTATGTCTCACTAATATTGGAGCAGCAAATAATCAATGCAGCCATGTACACATTTCACATTTAGCATAATTTGTTATTGGTTTAATTCATGTTATAGTGTTTACTGTACACTAGTACTTTACAATGCTGTAGTGCCTCTGCACAATTGTTCAATGAGAGGCTTCCATAGTATAACATCCTTGGATGTGGCAGATATCTTATGGACGATTCTATGCAAACCAAAGTGGAAAATGTGAAGTGGACTTATTTGTTATGCAAGCGGATGGAAAGAAGATTGTTGATCCAAATAAACAGAAGGCACTGTGCTCCCGCTTGAGAATGGAGCTATGCCATCCACTCCGAGTAGCTGTGGCTAGCCGAGGCCCTGACACAGAGCTGCTGGTTGCAAATCCAGTAGAACTGTCTGGCAAGGGCCGCCCACTAGTTTTCTACGACATCACACTGGCCCTCAAAATGCTGAATACATGTGTCTTCTCGGTATTTTTCTGCCACTCGTGATGCTTTAATATGAATTCACAATTATCATAGAGCTTATTAACGTTGGTTCTTGTCGCTAAATGGTGTCTTCTTTTGTTCTCAGGCTGAGATTGGGAGACATGTAATTGGTGACCGTGAGTGGGAAGTTTACAGGATCCTCCTTGACGACAGTAACGGCTGTTTTGTGGCAAGAAATGCAATTGAAGGTGGAGTCCGGAAAATGTTGATGGGTTGGGAGTAACGATATACTCTTCATTGTACAGTATATACTTTTGCCTGCGGCCTGTTCATACTAGTAATGTAAATTATGAGATAAACATTGTCAAAGAGTAAGTTGCCTGTTAGTACGGATGCCCTTGGTCTATTATCATTGTTCAAATGTTTACATGAAGCCTGGCACCGTATATAAGAACGAGGTGTTAAAAGAGGAAAAGAAATACAGGGTTTCTTGTCATTCTTCAGTTGTGAGGAAAGACATGTCGAATGTTTGCCATATAACTTGACATTCCACAGTTCTTAGCTACATTTTGTCAGCCCCATGGATCTGATTTCCTATATGGGTTGACTCTTGTGGTTCATAGTTGCATCAGGTGGCATTTCCCTATTTTCAGAAACAGCAGAGTAGAAAGTTAAGTCCTGGTGATTATAGACGCTTAAACTAGCGTCTAATATCAGATACCATAAATACTATAGTGGCCAATAGAACAAGTCTCTTAAACAATGAGAGTAGAAAAATAGTATTGTTTTCTAATGTGAAATAGAAAAAAATACAATAAAACAAAAATAAAACAATGTTTCTCAAACATGCACTAAGCCATTCATTTTGTTCTGGCCTTCATATTTAGCCTAATTATGAAAATTCATACCAACCACAGAATCTAACCATTGGTTTTTTCATTTTTAAAAATCAACTGTCTTGATTTGAGGAACAGAGAAATATAGGCTATGGGCAATCAAGCGGCGTAACTTCAGGTGTGTAGATAAATAAGAAGAGTGAACAATTTGGAGGAATATTAAACCAAGGAGCTATTCTTCTCGTGTAAGGGACTCACCTTTGGATGATCTAAGTTGTTCATTTTGTTTCTCCCACTGTGGAAGTAGGAGTTCAGCAAGCATGATGGTTGAATGATACTAGCATTTGAAAATGACCAACTGTTGATCACAATGAATAGACGGTTGAAACTCTTATTGAACGACCTGAAAAACATTTTAAACATCCTGGAGTGGTTTAAAAATCGTGATTTCTTCTTGGGAGATATCCAAAGAAGAAGGGCAAAATATTGATCAGTGGATCAGCGGTCCCTTGCATGCAAAAGTAAAACGCTTTGGTTTTAGCAAGTTAAATAGATTAATTTGTTTTAGCAAGTTGACTAGATTAACTTTTCGTGCGTAGGTAATTTAAGAGAGTCCAACCAAGTTGAATAGTTGGTTAAATCGTTAAAAGGTGGTGTTTATGCCATACGCTAGTTTAACGGTATGCAAATACCAGGACGCAAGAATGTTTGCTTTTAGAACAGAGGACTTAGAAAAACTTCAGCAGTGGCAGTGACAGTGGCACAAGAGTCTCTCACCTGGATGACTAAGATTCTTTTTGTAGACTTGAGAAAAAGAAAATGGTACAGAAAATTTACCAAATGTTTCAGCCAGTGTAAGGTGGACTAGCCTTAAATGGCCTTTTGGCACCGGATCTGTGGCATTGCATTATCTGTCATTCCCTATGTTGCATGAAAAGGCTAAGGTTAATACAAGAAAAAGAAATATTAATATCAGCACCTGAAAACCAGTTCACTTTTTCTGCGAATAGCTTTTGTAATAATAGAGTATAGATACAAAAAGGGCAGCCCCGTGCATGTCTTAGCTTGCATTTTGCAAGAGGCATACCACAAGGGTCCGGAGAAGGGATAGACAACAAGGTCAATAGTACACAGTCTACCTTGCATTTTGCAAGAGGCTGTTTCCATGCCTTAAACCTGTGACCTCAAGATCACACCCAGGTAAATAACAGCAAAAAAGAACACAGCCAGGTAAAAAGAGTTGCGAAGGGTTTGGTATTTAGGGTTCCTATGTGCTAAGCAGGCTAAAATACAAACTAAGAACTGTTATTTCAATGATCACAACAATTTATCTGGTTGGGTGTGCTATGGATGAGAGACATGTAAGAGTTATCACCATTTGATAATTATTCACTGTAGTGCTTTTGATAATAGTTATTTTGAAGTTCTTAAATAAGATCCTAAGATTATCAGATTGGCTGTAATTTTTCTACATGACTCATCCATAGAGTATTTTAAAAGATAGATGGTTTATATAGAAAAGTGGGTCGTACTTATATTTTAGTACACTTTACCCTTTTAAAGTGAAAAGAGTCCTAGTAAGTGTACACCTTCATTTTCTAATACAAGGCCAAACTTTAATGCAGATCTAAAATGTTCATAATATTAGGAATGACATGGATGTGCGAGTACTCAAATTTTGCGTCCATTGAATGATTGTAATCTATGTTTGTTTAGGTAAAAGTTAGAACCATCGATTTTTAAAAGATTTTCAAAGACCTAATACAAGTTGTTAGTATCATCCAAACACATTGACTTCTCATGGGTCACCTATCTTTGCCATTTTAAATATGCGAATGACTTAAATCTACCAAAAAAGTTCCATCTTGCAAGGAAAAATGCCAAGGACACCTTCCTCTCCTCTTGAGCGTGTGTCCATACCCTGACTAAGTGAAAATAAGCGCATCTATAACCCACTACATCATGCATGCCCATATTTTTCTACCTGACAGGTACAAGCAATGGGGGATTCTTCAGTTATTCAAACAATTAATTTTCTTGGATTTATAAAAAGTAAGTTAAATTTTCCTTGTCGGAGAGGCCATAGATGGAGACTTTTTGCCTTTCCTTCTGCCATTATATTCAGCTTTCCATTTAAAGGCCACGAATAGGAAACTTTGATCCATGCAATGAGGTAGAGTTTTAGTGCATCCTTCATTGATAGCACTAGTTTGTACTTGTAGCCGCTCATCTCTTTCTTCAAAAGAAATTCAGTTGCCATCGCAAGCAACCTCTCTCTCAGGAATGCCAAACAGCCGCTCCGTGTAAAAGCATACTTGGTCACTTCAAATAGATTTTTCATGATAGGATCCACCGGTGGATCATCTGATTGCTTGAGCATTAGGATATGAGCGATTAGGATGTTTAGAGAATTTCTAGGATGCTAAAAACTGTCTTTTGAGAGTTGAAGTATGACTCTAAAAAAGAACCTTTTAGAGTCTGGAATCATCCAATAACGAGTCGTTTAATCCGAAAGTGGGCTCCCTCATTCGTGGCTCATGACTCTCTTACCCGTTTCGCATTCCTCAAAAGTAAATTGACGCATGCTGAGTAGACAATTTACGTGGGTACCGCTTTTTGCATGATTCAACTTATTCATGTGATTAGTTCAACTTTCGATGTGTGACAGTAAAAAAATGTGAAGTGAAAGATTCTAGCATATAATAAGATGTAATTCAAAACTGACGGATTAAAAGCTTTGGCATAAAGAGTGATGCTAGAGTCAGCTTTTGATCCATTACACACTCAGGCCACCAATCACATGAATGAGTCAAATCATGCACAGGTGGGCTCCACAAAATGGGGTATCCGATGCTCTTACTTTGGAGTGTCTGTTTAGCATTCTTCAAGTAAATTTAAACATCTTTTGTTTATTTTGAGTTGTAGATTTGAAACCTGTAAATAGTGTTAGGATCGGTTTTATCACTTTGGAAAACTGCTTGTACATTTTTCAAATGACTTTTCCTTTTATCTTGGGTGATATAGGGGTTCCATTATAATTCCAATGGTTTATAGACAATAGTTTATTATTTTAAAAAGAAAAAGTAGATTTTAGTCCCTGAAACTATTCACTTATGATATTTTTGTTCTTAAAGTTCCAAAAAAAAAAAGTGTCTAGTTCTAGGATTAAACTGTTGCTTGTAGGGCTTAACCTTTAGTTTTGTTGACGATAGTTAACAAAAGTTCTAAAGTGTAACCCAAGCCAATAGTTCCACGGACCAAACTATTTGCCTGGAACTTTAAGGACAAAAGAGTTATAAGTGAATAGTTACAGTGACTAAAGTATACTTTTCTCTTTTTTTGGCCAGTGAGGTTTTCCAGTCTACCAAAACCATCTATAGCAAATAAGGAAAGTGATATATTCATCATTTCCCAGTTATAAATAGTACAAAGTATTGTGATAATCTATATCTTAATATCAACGATTTAAGAGCATGCACGAAAGTCAATATAGCCCAATAGTTACATTGAGGCACCTCTCCCATAAGTATGTCATAGGTTTGAGGTAGTGCATCACGGCCCTTTAAGGGAAGTCAGAATATGGTGTTTGTACATGGAGAACGTTGTATTCCAATTATTTATTTGAGAAGGATGTGTGTGTATGTGTGTATACATATGCACGCATGCATGCACACACACACACACACACACACACATTGATTAAAAAATTAAGATCCCTTGCTAAAGACCATAGGAAGGAGTACACATCTCTTTTTTCATATGGTAGACTTTAATTTGTAAATCTAACCCATTCATCATGTTTTCAAAGGCCTAAATAAGCTAGATAAAAAATTAATTTCACAGCCATTGGATTGTTTTAGTCTTTCTTTAGGAAAAAATATTGCTATTCAAAGACCCAAAACAAGTGCTTCGAATCATCCAAGTGCATTGATTTCTCATGGGTTGCCTATTTTCTTGATTCTAAATATAATGAATGGCTTAGATCTACAAAACAAATTTTACAGAGCTTGAAAAAATAGGCATGTAATCCATCCTCTCTTCTTCAGTGTGTACTCTTATTAGGACTCATGAATTAATCATTTAAAAAAGTATTAAAAAGAATTATATCAAACATACTCTTTTTCCATACAACAATCATCAATAAATATGATCAAATCAATAAGAATGGCGGGATTAAAGTGACATGTTAAAAATCTTGCATAAACTGAATTCAATGAACTTTAGCTTAGAGGCGTGCTTTTGTAATAGCTTTTTGAAGATAGTTAAAGCCTTCCAAAGTGTGAGAGATATGGCAACTCTCTCTCTAAGACTCAACCATGCTAGAATCAATATATAAATCCACTAAATTGTACAATCAGAATTCAATTCAACACTTTTGTCTTCAAGATGAATGCTTCAAATCTATCCTTAAATAATAATAAAATCTCTAAAAGAGAATAATTAGTTCAAAACTCAAGTTACTTTTGAAAACAAGATCAAAGTTATTAGAAATCTAAGGTTTCAATAAGAAACTAAAAAGACAAGAAGAAATTCACAAGCAAAAGAACTTTTGAAATAAAATGCATAGAATGTGCAGACTCTTTTAATAAAGAAAGTAGAGAATGTATCTAATTGGGCAAATTCTAGAAGAATTGAACTAGACACTTGAGAGCATTGGGAGAGAAGAGGAGAAAGTGTAAGTGGAATGGCAAGGAGAAACCCTTCTATAAGGGATTCCTTGGCTTGAGTGGCAAGGCAAGTATCTTATGCGACAAACCTCTTAGAAACCACCACCCTATTTAGACTTAGGTGGGACCCACACGAGAGTAAGTCCTTGTATCGTTAGAATATCTCAGCAATCGGCCCATGCACTTGGATCAGGCTCATTAGGAACACCACTTGTGCATTCACTCAAGGCCCACTTACACATCATACATTTTCACACTTAAAGACAAAGGGTGGAAAGCCATATAGAGGGTTATCTATTGGGTAAATGGCATTTATAGCAAAATAGCTTAACGATATGAGTTTTAACTCTTACAGAAAGACTATTAAGGGGTGAGCTTTTATTTAAGCTAAAAGTGAAAACGTAAAGAACACTGAATTTAAGGGGGTCCACATGCCACCAGCGCGGAACAGATGCTATTTGTGACGGAAAAGTGAAGCGAATTAGTAACTCACTTTTCTAAATTAAGAGCCCATACATTCTAAATCAATTGCATGAATGTATAGGAAATGTGTTAAGAGAGATGAAGTGGTTAGATCAAAACTCACCTAAGTAGCATTTGAAGGACTTAGAAAAAAAAACAGAAAAACGAAGAAGATGGTTCATTGAATAAATGAAGGAAGTTTAAGGGTAAACAATTAGTAGGATGGTAAGTAAAATGATGGTTGGTTAATGCAACCAATACCCCAACCATCTAAATGAAATGATTTAAAGGTGAATTAACCTAAGCTACAACTTACAGAAAATGAAATGAAAGTAATTTAAAACACTAAGGTAAAGTGAATGCATGACTATATAGGTAAAGGATTAAAGAAACCTAGGTGAGAAATCAAGAAGTTAAGAGTGTGCGCCGTGTAGTTACCTTCGTGAATTATGCATGATTCCTTAATAATACATTATTTAGTAAAGTATATAAATATAATGCATAAACTTATTAACACCTAAGTGAGTAATGGAATGAATTAATGGAGCAATAGAGTGAGCACATGACATCACACGCATGGTGGTGCCTGGTCACGATGACCATCCCACATGCAAACTATAGTACACTAACATATATGGTATATATCATATAAGTGTGTGTACCAAGTACTCTTGCAAAATGGGGAAGAGAGCTTGAGTTGATGGCTAGCTCTTGCATGCATGCAATACCAAGCCCCCACTCGTGATGTTTAGTGCGGTGGCATCTGGTCTTGTTGCATGCAAGGCAGCTGCCATCAGGCATGTGACTTAGGGGGGTTTATTTAATGGCGTATGTATGGCGTTTTTGTTGGCACATCTCCTATGATATCTCCTGCGATATCTTTTGTGATATCTAAGATATGTGGCATTTGTTCTGTGATATCTCTGGCAATTTTTATGGTGATATCTGAAATATGCCTCGGCTATGAGAAACATATGCCTCAGCTATCAATGATCTGGGCCATTCATCTTTGCCATGATATTCCTAAGGCCCAGGGATTTTATGCAAAAATCGTGTCATGTTCGGGTCAATCAATGTGACCTGTCGTGTCGACCTGTTTGACACGCGACCTATTTATTCATCTTCATCACCTCACCTTGATGCTTGATCCATCTAACCTACGGTTGAAAATAGGACGGTTCCGGTTCATCTGTGACCGTCATATACCAGATGCAATATAGGACAGTTCATCTAGAACCATCCTATATTCTTCAACATGTAATATAGGACGGTTCTTATGGAACTGTCCTATATTCAAGTTTCAACAAGAATATAGGACGGTTCCTATATTTGATCAGTCATATAGGATGGTTCTTCTGGAACCGTCTTATATTCTGTAATATAGGACGGTTCTTCAACATGTAATATAGGACGGTTCCATTGAAACCGTCCTATATTCTTCAACAGGTAATATAGGACGGTTCTTATGGAACCGTCCTATATTCAAGTTTCAACAAGAATATAGGATGGTTCTTTTGGAACCGTCCTATATTCAATTAGTAATATAGGATGGTTCCAGAAGAACCGTCCTATATTTGATCAGTAATATAGGACAGTTCTTCTGGAACCGTCTTATATTCTGTAAGTAATATAGGATACTTGTGGTTACTTACGGAAAAAGTGATGATGCTTTAAACAATGGTCTATGGTGCAATCTCTACATCTTATTGTGTTCGAAAATGTCAGAGTTTCTTTGTAGCCAGGAATCGGACATCACTTTTTCTTCGTTGCTTCCTCGTAATTTGATGGATCACAAATTCACAATCGGTGTTTACATGTGACTCCCAAGTAATACAATAATATTTGGATCTTTGTTAGGAACCACTCGTACTCCTTTGCATAGAGTTGGCATATCAGTATTGAAACAAAGATAGCACATACATTAAAACAATGTACTTCAATAAAAAGAAAAACAGAACACATCCATTGAAATGAACTGATCTTTGTATCATATTTGAGTAAAATGTATATACATGAATGATAATATACATTCATTTACATCATTGAACTACAAATTAAAATTTATAATATGATTTGTCCATTCCATTCTAATATCATCTACATCCAACTGGGAGTAACTCTTGGGTCCCAAATCCGCCTGTAAGAAACATATAATAACTTAGTTCAGAGATCAGACATGTAATCTTGGATTCAGTAAGGAAATATACAATTCAAAAGTGTAATAACATTGGTCAGTAAGTCTAACTGTCCAAGTGTTACCTTTCTCAATTGTGAGACTATAACTCCATTGCGAATGAGGGTTCTCATGTATCTAAGAACATAATATCCACACTCCCAATCTGATTTTTGTTTAGGGCACTGTAGAACAATGCCACCAAAGACAATAGAAAAGGTTCAAAATATAATTTCCAATAAGTTTAGGTTTAAAATCATATCAAAGAGTCTAAAGATCAGTAATTAGTAAACCATACCTTGGCCTTCTTCCAGGTGAGTTTTGGTGGGTGGTGAATGCCTTCCCTCTCAGCCCATTTATACCATGCTCTACACACATATAATTGTAAAGCATTAGATTATGAATATTATGATGTTGAAAGGTAAGTAGTTATAGTATAATAAAAGGAATAATAAAGACTTACTTGTTTATAATTTCCATCAGGTGTTCCCGAATGTGTGCTCCACATGAATAAAAAAACATTGCATGGCCACCATGCACATCTAAAGCTAGCAGCATCCAATGGGACCTATAAAAATAACAATTCAATTGAATTTTCTCTAATCTTAACTGATATAGTATTCATGTGTATGAATTGTGAAATTGAAATGGCATAATTAAGCAACATATGTTACAACGTACCTGTTATTGTAGGGAATCAGTAAGGCTTGCCCCTTCTCACAACTCATGAGACTAGGAATGATATCTTCACTTTGTTTGTCTGCAGGCAAATAGTCCAATTGAAGGACAAGAGAAGGGTCAAGGAACTTGTAAATGTCCTTGACCTCTAGCTTTTGCAAGCTATCATGCAAATACCTACATTAGGAATTTGGGTTAATGTCAAATAATTATTAAGTGTTATTAAAAAAGCAAGTATTAAGTAACGTTACATTGATTCGTAAGTCTTAACTCTAATAGAGCACAACGTACCCTATATAGACTACGATGTGCATGTACTCCAATTCAACCATATTACATATGGCTAAGAGGTCTTCCTTGAAGAGTGGAACCTCAACCACATCGTTTGAAAGCACACCTGCCTCTATCCTTACAGGGTTCATTACTTTGTCTTCATTGGCCAGTCTGTACAATACCCTTAGGAATGGAGGTGTGTTAGGTGGAACCTCCACCTGATCACTACACTATAGATGTAATCATGTAACATTTTAGAAATTAGTAATGAATATATACAACATATACTGGTATATTAGCATATAAAATTTGAAGAGACACAGTGAGGTAAAATTAGAATATTTTATAATATAACATTGTGATTTGTGAGTAGTGAGCACCTAACAACTAACAAGTGCTTTGACCTTGTTAGTTGTTGCATCGTTCAAGTTCACATGTAATGTAACATGATACAACTATGCAAATATATAGAACTAGTACTACCTAGAAAGGATGGGATGTGGCTACACTTGCCACTATGCCAGAATTTGCTAGCAGCGAGGTTTGCTTCAATTGCCCCTTGTGCTGCTTTTGGTAATCCAACATGTTGCAGACAATATTAATCAATTAACAATTCAGGATGACTTAAAAAAAGGTAGGAGAAAATGAAGCCATGACTACATTTAGTATATATGTACTTTGGAATTGGATACTTTGGAATTGGATATCATTGGTTTTATGTGTTTCTTTGGCCAACACACATGATATCCAATTGCATCCCCAACAATTTCAACATCATCCCCTTCGACTGGAAATGGAAGGGGAGCATTTGGTTGAATGGCAGCAGTGATGCACACGCACTTAGTGTGTGGAGGCATGAACTTACCATGTAAGTTGGAGGAAGTCTTGGGCCGAACTTCGTACAGTGTTGCCACAGCCACATAGTTCTCAGATGTATATAGCTACAACATGCACTGACCCACCTGCATTTGAGAAATGACATATATATAATAATTAGTGATGTAATGTAAACTAAAAAGGTTAGTAAATAAGTAACATTGTAAAACTAAACATGTCAATATACATACCTCACTGATCGGGACATCACATTCAAGTACTTGTTTTGCCACCTCTTCATCTGATGGAGGAGCATGAGTGCAGCTAATGTCAAATTGGGGTGGTTGAACTTAAGGTTGAGCTTTAGCTTGATGGCCAACGTCCTCACATGAAGTTCTTCTGCCACCCTGGAGTTCCTTCAACAGTTGATCTTTGACCTTGCTATATATCTCTACAACTGTTTGATTCTTCCATTCTTTCAATTTTTCTAGTGTAGGAGCCTTTTGTTTGGGGAAGAACTTAGAAGGAAGAACACCCCGACCTTGGCCCCTTACCCGGCCAGGGTGCTCATCCTTGTTGCCCATTGCCCTATACAGGATGTCCACCTTTGCAGCAGTGCTGCTAAGAGTCCCTGTACTTGCACTTGCACTCTCTTGGGTCAACTCTTCCTGCACACGTAAAGACCATAATATGATCAAATCACTATTTTATATGTAATATTTATATAATGTACTATGCAAGAGTATAAAAGTATAAAAGCATTTAACTAGGCAGTATGCAAATAAAGTAGAAGTATAAAACTTAAAGTCTTAAACTACTTACAATTCTTGAAGCAATTGCTGTAGTTGTCTCATTGGTAAATGTGTGGGAGTTACGTCCTTTCGAATGTGCCATTTTCCATAGAATAGCACGGTCGATGGGCTCCGTTGTCCCAGCCTTCATTTGCTGTAATAAGAGGCACTAAGTCAGAGTTAATAAATAAAAATCTACTATGATTAGATAAATGGAATGTTACATGATATACTTACTTCATCTACATCTAATCGTGCATAGCCAACCCTTGAAAGGTGGTGTGGCATATGGTTCTGTGCACGCGCCTTCTGTCCTTTTATACACTTTGCCTGGACATCAATCAATTATAATAATTACAAGAATCAAAATTTAGCTTGGCTACTTCAAGTTGTGATTACCTCAAAATCAGGAGATAGCCTATACTGTTCAAATTGATTCCATGCTTCCTGGTCAATGAAGTAGGAATACAACTAAAGGACCATGTTAAGCGTAGAAAGATCATGGGAATTTGGAAGTATGTACTTCCTTGCAAGCTCACTCTTCCATTTCCTCCAAGCTTCACCAGCTCTTAGTAATGCTTGCATCTTGCACTCATCAGATACATCAAAGGCAGACTACAAAACAAAAGAAGAAGCATGTTAAGTTAAGTGACTAACTTGCTAGTGAGTATTGTAGTAACTTTGTGTATCATGACATGATTCATATGCAAACAAAAACAAAATATATAAATATAAAGGACATATTATGTTATATGTATGAAGAATTTACATACCTTGACCATTTCCCATATTGAATCTTTGACTTGTGGCGATATAAGTCTCCAATCAGTCACTGATACTGGCACAAGTCTTCTAACAGTGCAACATATGAAGCTAGCATAGGCATGTGCAGTACCACCAATTGGTTGGCCTCTACTGTTGAATTGTACCGTTTCTTTTATTCCCTTTGAGGATCTCTTATTTATATGATCCATTTGTGTTGGCCCCTGACCTTTCTCTTGACACTGACTGGTGGTGTTACTGATGGACATGTGCTTGATAGCTTTAATTGTTCTGCTTCTGTGTGTCATAATTGTTCTACTTTTACCTCTTCTACTTGCTCCATGTTTGCTTCACAAATAAAAATGAAAATGACTACAGTTAGACAAGTGAAAAGTGGAAAGTGTTTTTACAGTTTGATCATAGAGAAGGATTTACAATCTTAGTTTATGCTTGATTTGGTTAGTGTTTTTAACAGCTGTCCATGAAGATGTTTAGCCTAACAAATAATAAAGTCAAACAAAGAATTCAACGTAAGGATTATAATTATACCACTTGCATGCTAATATTATATACACGAAAATTCTCACAAATACATTCTAATCTCAGAAATAATACTAGTAGAAATACAAACTTAAAAAGCCAATCCATTTAGTACTAGTAGAAATACAAACTTAAAAAGTCAATCCATTTAGTATAAGCTTGAACCCTTTGCATTTTACTGTGTTGTGTCTGGCATTTCTTAGTAGAGGTTGACTAAGCCAATGGACTTTGGAGTTTAAAACTTTCATGAGTATTTCAGTCATGTCTAATGTGTACTTCAGCTCTTAATCCCTTGGGTTTGCAACCAACTAACCCTCTATTAACCGTTGGGTTTGTAAGACCATATAGATGGGAGTGGCATATAGTTTCCATGTTGCATCAATAGGAAAGTAGTCCTCAGCTAATAGATTTGCATGAATGGGGCTTGAGCAAGTATTTCTAGTCTGTTAGTGTCTCTTTCACAGTCATTCATGCATTGTCAAAAAACTGCACATACAAGCAGTCCAATTCAATCAGATTAATTGCTTGCAAACTTCTATTTTGCTATAAATTTGTCATCATGTAAAGCAACTGCAAAAACAATTAGATGAGTTGAGAGTAAACATCATTTAAGTATGTGTAAGAACATCTGCACTTAGTAAACAAATTGAATGGGCATTGAAGAAAGGATCGAATCTGATTCTAAACTTTCTTCTCGGATCGCTCTAGTGCACATAAATTAAATTGTGCCAAAAACAATGGAATTCACAATGTGCCAATCATTCAAAGATGTTCAATCTAAACTAGTAACTTTCTTTCACTTCTTAGTGTATTTATTACAATGTCTCACTCCAAAATCAGAGACTCATGCATTTGTGTCCCCAAACTGAAAATTTACATCACTCTTTGTTCATCCCTTCAACCCAACTCCTATAAAAACACCTACCATCATGAATAGTTTACACTTAAAACCCAACGTCCAAGTCTTCAATTTTAGTGTTCAAATGACCCATTTCTTGCCTTTCGTGTTCTACATTCTAATAACCAAGTTAAGAATTTTAGATAACATACTGCAGTTCTTGGCTATCTTCAGTTCCTTCTTCTATTTACTTCCTTGAACTGCTTACTAAATGAGGTGAACAATTCTGCAAGACATCAAGACTCTAACATACAATTTACTTGCACTACTACTACAATGAAAAGGACTACAACCAATCTCAATTCTTATAAGCCCAACAAAAATTGGTGTAACAATCACAAACCATAAACACAGCTATTCTCCTCCAACAAAACCCAATTTTGTTATACACAGAAGGTTGTTTAATCACTTAAAAATCGAAACGCAAGAAACACAGAAAAATTAAGAGCAATAACGATTCCAACCCCTTTGATCAATTCTCTCTGCTTGCTTGCTTGGTAAGGGAAAGGGAAGAGAAGAATCCCAACGTTGCAAGGCATTGAACCATGGGCACAAGCTTCTCATTCAAGCCAAGTGTGAGGATCTTTGGGCACTTTGAAACAACAGAAGGAAGCTTTCTTTCTTTAATTCCTATGATGTTCAAGTAATTCCAATTCTCACTGGCTCTCTCCCTTTCCACACCATCCAAGCACTTGCATTTTTTGAGCATTGCCTGAATGTTTTCATCATTGAAACCTCTCTCTCTAAAGAAACCAATAATACTACCCAATGCAGAAACTGAAGTCAGGAAGAATGATAATGTGCCAAATGCAATGGCAGAGCTCTTCAAAGCCAAAAAATTGTTTGAGATGATGACCAGTCTAGGATACAACAAGTTCTACGATCATCTGACAATCCAGGAAATTTGATCCCTATCTACACCTGCTAAAAGATAGCTCATATTCGATCACCAACAAGAGAAACATATACATAATAGAAGATGCAGGCAAAGCTGTTGATAGGAATGACATCATGGTGGCATGGTTGGCTTCTATTGATCGTACGATAGCAACTCAATAAGAAAATGATTTAGATCATCATTTCAAATACTTGAAAACATCACTGCAAACACAATTATTAGTCTAGCAAGGAACAGTCAAAGGCAGGCATTGCATAAAGCTTGAATCAAGTTGGATTCAAGGGGACCATCGACTACCCAGTATTGACTTAATTGCTATTCCCCATAATTAAGATCAAAATTATACTTCCCAATGCAATTCGGAGGCCAAAAATTTAAAACTTTCTCCATAATAAGATCAAGATTCTGCTTCTCAGTACTATTCATATGCGAAACATTTTGTCAACCAAAAAATCAACAAACAGACAATCACGAATCGACAAAAGCTCTCCACTAACCTGCAAATTGCACAACTTTAACTTGTTAGGGACCAGATTGAGACCAAAATTAAGGTAAGAGGTATCGAAAGTTCCTCCCTTGCCATAATCAACACTAAGAACGAAAAACAAACATCATAAATAAAGCTGTAGCAAAAGGAAACATAAGCATCTACAGAAACTGTAGCCCTTGAACAACAATTCCAATTTCAAAGAACCCATAAAAAACCAGCAAAGTTAAGCTAAGAAAAGACATACCTTTTCACAATACAAAATGGAACAAAACCTCAAATACCCAAAGCTCCATGCCCAGTCAACCGGCTCCTCTTCTAGAACTGTTCATCAGAACTTAATGACCCAGTTTCGTGGAGGGACAAGGTGGAGATGGAATATCGACGAATTTTTTGAAGTTTACATCTTCTTAGACCCAAACAATGCGGAAAGGGAAGGAGAAATAAAAAGCAAGATATATAAAGGTCGGAAGAAAATATATGAAATTTTGGAGAGAGAGAGAGAGAGAGAGAGAGAGAGAGAGAGAGAGAGAGAGAGAGAGAGAGAGAGAGAGAGAGAGAGAGAGAGAGAGAGGTTTGACTTAAAGGGCATGGTCGTTGTTGTGGTCTGGGGGCATGCATTTGAGAATCCTGAAGTAAGTCATAATGCATTGGTTCAAGTGGAGCACATGGATGAACCAATGCAGAAAAATAATCCATAAGGATTGATTCATGAACTCATACTGATAAGACAGAAAATTTCAAAGAGCCTGTTGAGCATGTCATGATAATCCAGTTGGAATTGGTTAAAAGGAGTTCATCAGGA
This sequence comes from Warburgia ugandensis, assembly GCA_035236585.1. Taxonomy (NCBI): domain Eukaryota; kingdom Viridiplantae; phylum Streptophyta; class Magnoliopsida; order Canellales; family Canellaceae; genus Warburgia; species Warburgia ugandensis. The sequence goes on along the minus strand of CP141129.1, from coordinate 34,311,435 downwards.
TGCCATTTTCAATATAAATTGGTTAAACAAATCAACTTTACAGAGCCTATAATCTACAAATATAAGAGAAGAAACCTAGTTTTCTACAAACCAGATAAATTAGTTGCCCAAAGAGATTTGTAGGTGCCATGAGAAAGAAACGTAAGACATTTCATTTTTAGTGAGAAGAGGGGCTTTCAGAATCAAGGAAACAAAACACTTACCTTGTTGGGAAAGCAAGTTATTTAGAAAAACAAGTTGCTACCCTAATGAAATTACATTGTAGTTAAAAACCCAGTTGGATTTTTTGCTAAAGAGTGCTCTGCTCTGCTGTATCGAAATTGTCAAAGCTCACATTAAGGGAAGGAACCAAGTTTGCCACAACCCAGTTAATTATTTGCCCAAAGAACTTATAAGTGCTAGGAGAAAGCCAGTGAAGGTGATTTCAGAAACAAGGAAAATGAAAACTTACCTTCCTGGGGAGAGCAGGAAATTCAGGCAAAGAAATTACTACCATTCATTGAAAACACATCCACCAAATGAGCAATGCATTGGCATCTTTGCAAGTTAAGTTATGTTGACCGAAGAGAGACTGAACTATGTTAACTTTCAAGAGTATTTTGAATTATTGAAGCAGAATTTGAACTGCTTAATACGTAAACAATAAGGAAAATGGAACCAAAGAAGGAAATGAAGGAGAAAACTCCAAAGATATATAAAGGGAATATCCTCTACATGCTAGCATAATATAACACATTCGCCAACTTAATGACAAAAACTAGTATAGAACTTAATAGCATGGCCGGCTAACTTGTTGGAAGATTCTGAACATGCATTTTAGCATAGATTAATCCTGAATAGAAAGCTGACAATGTAAAGTAACAAATATATGCTTCTACATTCCAGGAACAATCAACACCTAGCTAGAAATGTAATAGTTTGGACGAAAATAGGGAAACTGCAGTCTCAAAACCAAAAATCCAAGAAGATAATGCAAATCATGTGAATCAATATACAGCAATAAAGAAACCCAACAAGAAAAGAAGCATTTATGAGTGAGAAGCTTAGAAAAGCATGAATAAGACGGTATAAATGGACTAATTATAGCAAGAATCAAAACACACTGATCAAACAAAATCAGATTTAAGTAAAATCCATGAATTATGTGAGCTAGTTTAGTGACTAATACGTTGAAAGAATAACCTGCTACAGATCCACACAAAGAAAAACCTGCATGAAGTCAAAATTTAAATCATATTTGTAAGGGTCAGAACTCGAAAAGAATAATGATATGAATTAGTGAAACTTCAACAAGAATGAACATCAATTCTTGTTGCATCAGTAGTATTTATTCTCAGTGACTCTCAGTTAGCTGCATCTTATACATTAAAGCCCATATTGACAGCAAAATCAGTCTACTTGATCCAACATTGGCTAAGAGATAGAATTTGATCAAATATCAAACAAGCCACTATGTACTGGGTCTGATATCTCATGTAGCAGGCTCAGAACTTCTATTAATAGAAGGTCTAGCTCTTCCTTCTCTCTGCGTCCACCACCTTACGATCCTGATACATACATGAAGTTCTTCCTAGTCAAATGATTCTGAAATAGCAGAATCCACTAGCTCATGAAATAGCACCTATGAATCATAATCCCAAAACCTAGTTTGACCTTATGCAAATCAGGATCTCCTGAGCATGTTTCAAGCACATTACACCAAATGGTGTGATTCAATGCCATAGTAAAAGTGATACAAATCCTAATTAAACCTCACAGATCAGAAGTTAGCTTATAATGGAATCCAAAACTGATGCAATTGCACTCAAACCTAGGTTAACAGAGAACTGAATAAAATAAACAAAGGTACTAAAATTCAGCAAAGAACAGATAACAGCTAAGCTTCAATGCATAACAATAGAATTTGGCAAGGGCTTGATCAGGAACATCCTGATATCAATGATACATATGCCAAGTTGTGTGATCAAACCAAAGCAACTAGGAGAACAGACACAAGCGCATAACAACTCGCATGAGAAATTTGCACCAATGCTCCCACCTTAACCATTACTATATGAGATAGAAACATTACCATCTGTATATATAGTTGCAAATCAAACATTCAAGTAGTTAACCATTACATCCTTAAACAAGAGTATCAATACCACATTTTCTATGACATGAACACACAACTACTGGCTATTTCTATGAACATAATCAAACCACAGTTTCTGTGCTATGGAAGCACGCCAATCAGCAGCATTTTGACGAGCGGACTCCTAGGTAGGGTGTAACCGTGTGCTCTGTGAATTGTCCGGGCTCATCAAGAGTGTTTGTAAACCCTACATCTCCATCTCATCCTAATGCAACACTTGCATACCAGCATTCACCCTCTCCAAGTTGACTTCAGTGACAATTTCATCAACTGAATCACTACTTAAGTTGCAGCTGTCACTACCATTGTGTAATGCCCGAGCAATTTACACTATTTTTAACGAAAATTGGACATTCTATGGAAAATGGACTATGTTGAATGTTTGATTTTATTTAAAATATTAAATTAAGGAATTTGTGAGGAAACTTAGTATCATTAGATTCTACTCAAAAAATAGAATCCAACGCCTCAAAAATCACCCAAAACGGAGTTTGTATGAAGAAGTTACAGCCGTTTAAAGATAGGGGTATTTCTGGAAATTAAACAAAAAATGAAAAAGGACCAAAAATGCAGGGGCCGTTTTGATAACGGCACCCCTTGTCGTCTTAAACCTCAAGAACCCTCTAGAAAACCCTAATTCCCGTTTTCTCGAGAAAACCCTAGGGGAAAGGGCGGCACCGCCATTAAGGGGCACTGCCTTCTCCCCTCTATAAAAACCCCATCTCCCCTATCCAAAAAACCACATTTTCCAACGTTTTTCCAGTCATTTGAGACTGGGGTTTCTGGAAAAAACCAAAAACCCGTCCCTCTGTGTTTCTGGCAATGGCCAGGCCAAGTCTGGCCGGCCATTCCTTTACCCATCTCCCCATTCCCCTTTTCCTCATCTAGTCGCAACGGAACGATGGTTTTCCCCCTTCTTCGAGCTTCCCGGCGAGCAGGCACACCCACCGAAAAAAGGGTGTCTGCAAGCTGCCCAGGTAAGCCATTTCTCTTCCCTTACTCTCCGTTTGCTTCCCCCAGGCCATATCCATGCCGGATCAGGTCCTTTTTGGTCATTTTCCAGGTGGGTTCTTGGCTGGAAAAACACTCCAAGCTGGCTTGGGCCGGCCTTGCACGAACCAGGCATCCCAAGGATGCAAAGCACCACGTGCACTTGGGACTGGGTCCCTGGGACAGGTTCCAGGTGTATGACAGTGCGTACACTGTCCCAGGTGCGGCCTTCAGGTACACACGCGACATGGGGCACGAGTCCTGGCTCGACTAGGGTGCACGGGGTGCCCTGGGAGCTGAGACGCGCCATGCTACAAGGTGCGTCTGTGTGATGATGCACGTCATAGCGCGTCACTTGAGCATGCATGTGCATGTGCAAAATGCGGTCTCTAACATGGCCTTTAGGCGCGCACGCACGTGAGATGGTCGTGGTCCAACCAGGATGCACAATTGTCTTGGGAACTGGGACACGCAGACCCAATAAGACTTTTTAAATTAGGATTAGAGGATAAATTACAAGAGTTTAACTATTGGAAAGTAGATCCATATCATAGGATCTAGCTTGACAATGAATTAGGCAAGGACCATTGACCATAAACAGCAGATTTAGCGGTCTAATGTCTAAATAGATTAAAATTAATAAGGATTCCTTGTATCCATTCATACCCAGGAGTTTATAAATGAGACCCAAGGACGAGTTGAGTGCTAAAGGATGCGACTCCAGGAGACTTTGAGGTAGGTGCTCTATCGCTACTAGACTTTTTAAGAGCCATGATTGTTTTATGCATGTTTTAAGTATGAGTTATGCAACTTGTTTAGCATGACTTAATTCAACATACATATGAATAAATGCTTTATGCATAGATATGCTTTGCAAATAATTGCATATACATTATGCATAGATATGTTTTGCAAACAAATGCATATATTGCATGATTTGTGAGCATTGAGTTTTTGAAAGATTGCATGTCCTTGAGGGTTACCAAAAGACGCTGGAGTGCCCAAAAGATGCTGGGTAGGCAGTTGTGAGGGACCCAAAGAGGACAGGTTTTGAAAAAGAGATTTTTTGGATTGTTTGATCGTACATGATTTGGGCTAATAAGCTCGTGGGCACTATGCCGAGAGGTTTGGGGTGGCCTCCCAGCCTCTACCACTATTAGGTGGATGGGTACCACGCCCAAAAAGGGCATGTCCCTGCTTCGACTGCATGTGGTACAGGGGGCTACCATTGGTGTCACAGCACTAGGTCGAAGTGTCATATGCCCTGTGGAGGTATATGATCCTGTGTCCCTAGGTACCCAGGGACCACATGGCGATGAGGTCGTGGGCATAGTTGGACCCTATAGTTTGATGATTTACTTGCATTACATATGGCATGACATGAGGTTGGTCGACCATACCAGATATCCATGAGTTGGATTCAGTTGAGCATATTATGCATATCATTATGTTTATGATATATGATACTTTCGACTTGGACTATGCTATTCTTTAAGTCGTCAGTATTTCAATTCGACAGTGGTTTTTAATATTGATATTGAACGTGATTGTTCGAACATGCACATGTTTTTAAGAGCATATGATTTTAAACATAGCATGCATTGCAAAACTAGTAGTGATAGACTCCTACTGAGTATAATATATACTCATCCTATCCTTAACATTTTTCAGGATAGTTCCACTCATAAATAGAAGATGCCTCAGGAGATATTAGTGCTACGAGCAAGTGAAGTAAAAAGGAGACAATTATACATGTAAGTAAACTCTCAACCCTTTGGACATGTATTTGTATTTATTTACAGTTGGCATGTGTGTTGTGACTGGATAGACCTGGGGAAAAACATTTATGATTTCTGAAGTTTTTCAAAAAACTACTTTGGTTGTTGAGAAAACAAATGACACTTGGGGTTTTCAAAATGAGTTTAAAACAAAAGATTTTCTGCTGCATTGCATTGTTTTTCAAATCAGGATCCCATCTTAGGAATTTAGATTTTTCATTTAAAAATGCATGTGAAAACCCGGGTCATCACAGTTGGTATCAGAGCCCAGATTTTATCCTTTCACAACCAGTCCAGCATGTCCAAGGGTCATGGAAAATAGAGAAAATCAAGAAGAAGTAGGATAAATAGGAGTAGTAGAGATGACTACTTCTATTTGAGGATTACAATATTAATGCACAAGGCAGTTCACCATAAATAAATAGGTGAAACACAGCTTGGTTTAACAAATAATTAGGCAAAGGATAGTCCAACCCTTATGCAAAATCTAGTCTAAGATGACTTAAGGATTAAGGATTGTTGTATGGTGCAAATATGAAAACTCATATATGATTATATTATGAAAACGATGAAGGAAGATGTTAGTGGACTTGTTAGTAGATAGATGTGACCTGCAATAAAGTAATTTCATCAAAGGTGAGAACATCGAAAAACTTAGATGGCTATCTTACCATCATAAAGAATATCAAAATATGGGCACACTATCACAAGGGATATGATATGAGTATGATAAGGGATGTAAAAGATAGACTTTGAGAAGATTTTGATGATAATCTAAGAGGGATGAAAATGCAAGATGAAATTAGGAGATAACTATGACTCATAGGTATGGATCCTGAAGGATTTAGCTCAATTTTGGATACCATAATTGGAGTCTTATGAAGAGTAAAGTGCTATTGAATAATAACTACCTGAGTATTATGGAGCAAATAAGAAGATGTGTACAAGTGACATATTGTGATTAAGAGGAATATAACAAGAATATGATAAGGAACTATATTTGACAGTGCTATCAAGAGATTTTGACGATAATATTGGGGATGATAGATCTGTGATAATAGATTGATCCTAACATAAACTTGTAAGAAAAGTATAGCATGACCAAAACGTCAATGCCATTATTAAGACATTGTATGAATTTTATTGAGGCTATAGGCAACTGAGGATTCCAATGATCTTAAGACAATTTAGACTTTCTAAGAAGCATTCAGTTTATCATATTTGATAAGTAAAGGAGTAGATGCAGTATCGATTATATGCAACAAAAGACATTGATCTAGGTAGACAAAAAATGAGGATTTTGAATAAAAGAGAGAAAGAGATAGAACTACCAGTATTCAATGAATATTGAATATTCAAAAGAAGGAGGTCATGACTTTATGAAGGTCCATAGAAATCTCTCATCTTGAATCATCTAGGAAGATAAACCAATCAACTTCAAAAGAATAATAATAGTTGAGGTGGCAATAATGTCATTGTAAATACGTATAATAGAGAGAAAGCATATGGGGTTTAAGACTTTGAGTAGAGTATCGAATTTCAGGAGATTATGTGACAAGAAATTTTCAAAGAAGAATGGCGACCAACTAGAAGTTAAACTTCTACAAATGGTTTGATATTAATTAGATTCTTATTAGATCCATTAGCTTATGAGGAACACCAATGGATGTAATCCATAAAAAGGAAATTTTGGTGATATCTTACCTTGCCACTACATGAGTAAATAAAGTATATTGAAAAAGGAATTAAGCCGGGACAGTGACTTGTCCATTTGTCTTTCTTCAGCAAGAAGGGTACCATCAAGGATCAAATGAAGATCTTGCTATCATAAATTGGAAGACCAAATATCTTAAGACCATTATTTAGTCATTACCTTTAGAGTACTGTTGACTAAAATAAGGGTATCCCACCTTATTTAATCAAGTATGCTAGTATCTATGAGTTAGTAGTCGAAGTTATATACTCAAAGGGATGTTATAAGCCTTTAGACTTGAGTTTTCCTTGAAAGAAGTACTTGTTAAACTAAGTCAATTGAGGGTATGAGGTTAGTTGATGAGGACAGTTGCAATTGAGATAGGATCACAAATAAGAAGTGAGCTAAACCAATGTGAAAGATTTTTTCAAACCTTAATGGCTACCGTGACAAGGTGAAGAAATTACTTTGGGTCTGAAAAATACTGCTGACTTGGATTGAAAAGAAAGGCAAATAAGTACCGATCACTTTAGAGACCCTTGAGCTTATGACAGAGATATATCTAAAAAGAGATCAATAGGTAATCAAATAAAGTCTTCCTAGATGTCTACGAAAATGTTCCATGCTTACCTGAGTGTTTTTCAAAATTTGATGATTTAACAGCTTCAGCATAACTTGAGGTAATAAGTATGAGAAGGCACTTGAAGGATAAAATTTGAGGAATTGAGAAAATCACTACTTATGAGGATACCTCCTGACAATACAGACTACATGATTGACAATAAAACCTTGATTACACGATATATTGACATAGGGATGAAAGGAGAAAAGGTGAGATGGCTAGCACACTATAAGGTGAAGATTTAATGTTACTTTGCCTTTAGACAAATAGTTAGTTGTTGTGAGCATATACCAAGTACGAAAAATCAATTGAAGGAATTTCCTAAGGACTAACCCTACTGGATTAGGTATGGAACTTTTGGACTGAAAGGTTACAAACAAAACCATCAAGAAAAGAAAGGACATAAGAGGATGATGAAGGATTCAATCATGACCTAGTAAGGGTACTCGGTTATGAATAAGAGACTTTTTGCTTTGCATGAATAGGAACATTATTGAAAATCCTAATGACAAATTGATGTGAATAGTGAGATAGACCTCTGGACAAGAACATTTGACCCATGATGATGAATCGACTTGAGTTTGGATAAAATCTTCACAGAGGAAAGCGTTTAATGAATTCAATAATTATGAAACTGGATATGGAGTTAGGACATTTACTTTCAGTATATGATAAGGTCCTCGATGGAAGAAAGCTACTAATTGGCTTTCACGATTTTATTTTGAATGTAACTTTGGTCGAGGAATAAAGTCACATATGGAAAACGACAGACAGTTGAAATTCGAAGTTAATCAAGGGTTTGGCTGTAGAGCACATGATACCATGTCAGTTATTGAAGTATCTTGGGGACGAATATAAAAGGTAAGAAGCAAAGTTAGCACAATAGAAAGAAGGTAATTTTTGGACTCTTACTAATGACCATTAGAAGGAGATGTATATGATGAAGAGATCACTAGATGAAAGACAAGAAGAAAAAGGGATCATCCTATGATATTCAAAAAGGACTATGAGAAATAAGATAATCTTGAAAGAAGTATGGAGTAATTTATACGTGAATAAGGAAGCCTGATCCTACAAGGAGACTGTCTTATACACGATGAAAAAGGTATAGGCATCTAAGGATTTCAAGATAGATGAATTTTAGCTAGAAACCGGTGTTGTTAAACTGGCATGTATGGGAGTATGCATCAGAGTACAAAGTAAAAGTGGCCCTTATAGGTAAGGCCTGGTAGAAGGAACAACAGAAATCATAAATTGAGGTTGAGCCTAGATTTGATTCCTAAGGGGGGAGTGCATTCACCAAGAAGTTATCTAAGAGGCAAAATACCTTGAAGATGATAATTTATGGAATTTCGAGGACGAAATTCTTTTAAGGGGGTAATAATGTAATGCCCGAGCAATTTACACTATTTTTAACGAAAATTGGACATTCTATGGAAAATGGACTGCGTTGAATGTTTGATTTTATTTAAAATAGTAAACAAAGGAATTTGTGAGGAAACTTAGTACCATTAGATTCTACTCGAAAAATGGAATCCAACGCCTCAAAAATCACCCAAAACGGAGTTCATATGAAGATGTTACAGCCACGAAAATTAAACAGAAAAAACGAAAAAGGACAAAAACACAGGGGGCCGTTTTGATAACGGCACCCCCCCGTCTTCAACCTCAAGAACCCTCTAGAAAACCCTAAATCCCGATTTCTCTAGAAAACCCCAGGGGAAAGGGCGGCACCGCCATTGAGGGGCACCGCCTTCTCCCCTCTATAAAAACCCCATCTCCCCTCTCCAAAAAACCACGTTTTTCGGCGTTTTTCCAGTCATTTGAGACTGGGGTTTCTGGCAAAAACTAGAAACCCGTCCCTCTGTGTTTCCGGCAACGGCCAGGCCAAGTCTGGCCAGCCATTCCTTTACCCATCTCCCCATTCCCCTTTTCCTCATCTGGTCGCAACGGAACGATGGTTTTCCCCTTCTTCGAGCTTCCCGGCGAGCAGGCACACCCACGGAAAAAAGGGCATCCCCAGGCTGCCCAGGTAAGCCATTTCTCTTCCCTTACTCTCCGTTTGCTTCCCCCAGGCCAGATCCATGCTGGATCTAGTCCTTTCCGGTTGTTTTTTGGCCGGGTTCTTGGCTGGAAAAACACTCCAAGCTGGCTTGGGTCGAGCCTTGCACGAACCAGGCATCCCAAGGACGCCAAGCACCATGTGCACCTGGGACTGGGTCCCTAGGATAGGTTCCAGGTGTACGACAGTGTGTACACTGTCCCAGGTGCAGCCTTCAGGTACGCCCGCGACATGGGGCATGGGTCCTGGCTCGACCAGGGTGCACGGGGTGCCCTGGGAGCTAAGACGCGCCATGCTACAAGTTGCGTCCATGCGATGATGCACGTCAAGCGCGTCACTTGAGCATGCATGTGCGTGTGCAAAATGCGGTCTTTGGCATGGCCTTTAAGCGCGCACGCACGTGAGACGGTCGCGATCCAACCTGGATGCACGAGTGTCTTGGGAACTAGGAGACGTAGACCCCATAAGACTTTTTAAATTAGGATTAAAGGATAAATTACAAGAGTTTAACTATTGGAAAGTAGATCCATATCATAGGATCTAGCCTGGCAATGAATTAGGCAAGGACCATTTACCCTAAACAGCAGATTTAGCGGTCTAATGTCTAAATAGATTAAAATTAATAAGGATTCCTTGTATCCATTCATACCCAGGAGTTTATAAATGAGACCTAAGGACGGGTTGAGTGCTAAAAGACGCGACTCTAGGAGACTTTGAGGTAGGTGCTCTATCGCTACTAGACTTTTTAAGAGCCATGATTGTTTTATGCATGTTTTAAGTATGAGTTATGCAACTTGTTTAGCATGACTTAATTCAGCATACATATGAATAAATGCTTTATGCATAGATATGTTTTGCAAATAATTGCATATACATTATGCATAGATATGTTTTGCAAACAAATGCATATATTGCATGATTTGTGAGCATTGAGTTTTTGAAAGATTGCATGTCCTTGAGGGTTACCAAAAGATATTGATGTGCCCAAAAGATGATGGGTAGGCAGTTGTGAGGGCCAGGCAGTTATGAGGGACCCAAAGAGGACAAGTTTTGAAAAAGAGGTTTTTGGATTGTTTGATCATACATGATTTGGCCTAATAAGCTCATGGGCACTATGCCGAGAGGTCTGGGGTGGCCTCCCAGCCTCTACCACTATTAGGTGGATGGGTACCACGCCCAAAAAGGGCATGTCCCTGCTTCGATTGCATGTGGTACAGGGGGCTACTACTGGTGTCACAGCACTGGGTCGAAGTGTCATATGCCCTGTGGAGGTATATGATCCTGTGTCCCTAGGTACCCAGGGACCACATGGCGATGAGGTCGTGGGCATAGTTGGACCCTATAGTTTGATGATTTACTTGCATTACATATGGCATGACATGAGGTTGGTCGACCATACCAGATATCCATGAGTTGGATTCAGTTGAGCATATTATGCATATCATTATGTTTATGATATATGATACTTTCGACTTGGACTATGCTATTCTTTAAGTCGTCAGTATTTCAATTCGACAGTGGTTTTTAATATTGATATTGAACGTGATTGTTCGAACATGCACATGTTTTTAAGAGCATATGATTTTAAACATAGCATGCATTGCAAAACTAGTAGTGATAGACTCCTACTGAATATAATATATACTCATCCTATCCTTAACATTTTTCAGGATAGTTCCACTCATAAATAGAAGATGCCTCACGAGATATTAGTGCTACGAGCAAGTGAAGTAAAAAGGAGACAATTATACATTTAGGTAAACTCTCAAACCTTTGGACATGTATTTGTATTTATTTACAGTTGGCCTGTGTGTTGTGACTGGATAGACCTGGGGAAAAACATTTATGATTTCTGAAGTTTTTCAAAAAACTACTTTGGTTGTTGAGAAAACAAATGACACTTGGGGTTTTCAAAATGAGTTTAAAACAAAAGATTTTTTCGCTGCATTGCACTGTTTTTCAAATCGGGATCCCATCTTAGGAATTTAGATTTTTCATTTAAAAATGCATGTGAAAACCTGGGTCGTCACACATTGTCACTTTGAGAATCAGAAATGTCTCCCATCTCCTCTAACGGGCACGTATCGTGAACACCTTCTTGGCGCATAAAATTATGTAGAGTACATAATGCTTTAACTTTGCAAGTGTGATGTACTTGCTTTTGAAAAGTCTTATTTTGGTATTCAATTGCTTCATCGTTAGATCAACTCCAAATCGTATTTTGAAGCGAAGCAGCAATTCCTTAATCACTGCACCCTTCGGCATACTCCTAGTTGCGATGAGCCTACCCTCTATGATTTCATCATAAAGTGTTTCGAGGATAAAGTTCTGTTGTTCCTTAGTCCATTTATTGTATGATCCCTTGTCTCTATCAACTAGGTCTTGAGACACACTATCCATATCTTCAGCATGACCAGGGCTAGGTGTCACAGGGACTCTCTCTTTTCTTTTGCGCGGCATCTGAAAAATGTCTCCAATATATCATACTAACAGGAAGATGCATCAAACGAGATGCATGAAATAAGTTCACAGTATATTTTTTCTTAAAGATGTCTACAAGACCACAGGCAACAGATGAAGCTATAATGTACTATACAGAAGCTTTTTTTTTTTTTTTTTTTTTTTTTCAATTCCTTTTGGTACGAAAGGCAAGAAATACATTGCCTAACAGTTATCACAATTAAAAATCCAAGTCTCGATGTAATTATTCCTAAGAACTATTGAAAATTGACAAACAGAAGGAACAAAACACTGACATGGGAATATCCATGCATTTCCACAAGACTCAACTACAACCACCCCTAGGAGCGTAGATAATAATAAGCATATGAACTTTACAAAATGACAAAATAAAATAATGATGACAGCCTCAAATCATCAGATAAAGAGCATAGGAACCAAGCCTTTTATGGAAGTAAAAGGAACGGAGGCTTAATATAAAATAAGAAAGTTATCCAGTTATCCTAAACTGACAACTAGATATGAAGTCAATAAAACACCACATTGGTGGGTCAAGACTCTAGTTTATGTATCAAGAGTTAAAACCGCAGTTAAGCAATTTGGGCACAGGACAGCCAGATCTATCCTCCCTGAAAACAATTCAAATGAGAGATGCTAGAAATGTGTAAACTGCCATCATGTAGAAAATGCAAATTTGCATAGTTTCATACACAAGGAAACCAATACTAGTAGTCTTGGCTATCCATATGTTGTGAAGACAACAATCATGCAAAATTTCACAGTGTTTTTCTTGCTTTTATTCTTGAGATATTAGGTATGTGACTATTTCTCGTAATTCGACAGGTTGGCTGACTTGAAGGACTTTAAGAAAGTGAATGAGATTTATGCAAATTGTGAGTCCTGGTGATGCAAACTTAATATATATGACTAAAATAATTAGAGGTTCTGTTTGGTGATCATATAAGATTCTTTCACACTAAAAATCATGGTGCATGAGTTGCATATTTTTGAACTCTAGTTCCAGGAAAATATCCAGTGAAGCTACAAGCTTTTTACATTTTTTAGTTCATAAAATTTGTTTGTTGTTTCAAATAAGAAATTGGGCGCCTATATTGGAGAAGTCCAGAGTTTCACAGATTTCTCAATATGGACCCCAAAATAATAAATTGCTTCCTTAAGCATGAACTTTGGAGATGGTTTTGGACCTATAAAAACACACTTTTCATGTCAAACCTTGTCATATTGGTTAAGGGTGCTCCAATCTTGAAGCTTCATCATGTCTTATTAGAGAGAAAATTGTAAACAACTTTTGTGCAATGCTTGCCAGTGTTAATCCATGGACTTATGCATATAGCTAAAACTACTTACAAAAACTAGCTTTTTGGTGATCCAAAATGTTTATCTACTCTGGTCCCATCAAAGCAGGCATGCCTCCACAAAGCTTCCCTTTTTGACGATAGGATTTTCTGTAGACTAATTTCCAAATATTTCACTCCTTTTTCTTTTGCCAATATTGCAGCTGTTCATTTGTTTCCTCCTCTCATTGTCCCAGTACTAGTGGATGTAACGATACTAGGCATCTAAATTAAAACATCAAGAACGATGATAGATAGCGATCAGGAACAATATATTGAAAATAATAGGAGTCCCAGCATGAATACACGCATTTGTCCCTCTGAAGAAGTAAAATAACCCCTCTAGCAATTTTTCAACATCGGCCCATCAAAATGTTGGGTAACATGCACTAACAAATAGATATACAAATTCAGAGATAATGCAAGATTTAGAAAATAGGATTCCATTTTTTAGCAGGAAATATACCAACAGACTCAATAAAAGTAAACCTCAGCATGCTTTGCATACAATCTCAGCCCCAATGTTCACCAAAGTTTCAACTCTCAACCCACAAGAAAGTTATAACTTCACAGCTTCAACAACATGTAGCTCCATTACACACCAATATAGCCTACCATGTTAGAAAAGTGCCCTATTTAATGGAAAAGGTCAGAATGCAATACTTTTTAGGCAAAAGGAAAATACTTTCAGCAAAAAAGAAGATCATAATATTCCATGACCATTATAGAAAAGTTTAATAGTTGATACAAGCAGATGGAAATATGGGACTGTCAAAAGAAAATTGCATCTTACCATAATTGAGTCACATAAACATACAGAGATTCAAGAAAAATTATCCCTAGAATTTTTTTATTCTAGATTATTAAAACCAGAATTTTAAATCTAGAGCATCTCATAGTGAGTATAGAACAGGATCACCAACTACAGCAAAAAAATCAACAGTGGTTCAGCTTATTTGCAATTTGAACAGACACTGTCATAAAAGTTTAACTGGTAACACTTACAGCTTTACAAGCTAAACATCCGACAATCTGAGAGTTAGACTGGATTTTCTGTAGACTAATTTCCAAATATTTCACTCCTTTTTCTTTTGCCAATATTGCAGCTGTTCATTTGTTTCCTCCTCTCATTGTCCCAGTACTAGTGGATGTAACGAAACTAGGCATCTAAATTAAAAAATCAAGAACGATGATAGATAGCGATCAGGAACAATATATTGAAAATAATAGGAGTCCCAGCATGAATACACGCATTTGTCCCTCTGAAGAAGTAGAATAACCCCTCTAGCAATTTTTCAACATCGGCCCATCAAAATGTTGGGTAACACGCACTAACAAATAGATATACAAATTCAGAGATAATTCAAGATTTAGAAAATAGGATTCCATTTTTTAGCAAGAAATATACCAACAGACTCAATAAAAGTAAACCTCAGCATGCTTTGCATACAATCTCAGCCCCAATGTTCACCAAAGTTTCAACTCTCAACCCACAAGAAAGTTATAACTTCACAGCTTCAACAACATGTAGCTCCATTACAACACCAATATAGCCTACCATGTTAGAAAAGTGCTCTATTTAAAGGAAAAGGTCAGAATGCAATACTTTTAGGCAAAAGGAAAATACTTTCAGCAAAAAAGAAGATCAGAATATTCCATGACCATTGCAGAAAAGTTTAATAGTTGATACAAGCAGATGGAAATATGGGACTGTCAAAAGAAACTTGCATCTTACCATAATTGAGTCACATAAACATACAGAGATTCAAGAAAAATTATCCCTAGAATTTTTTTATTTTAGATTATTAAAAACCAGAATTTTAAATCTGGAGCGTCTCGTAGTGAGTATAGAACAGGATCACCAACTACAGCAAAAAAATCAACAGTGGTTTAGCTTATTTGCAATTTGAACAGACAATGTCATAAATGTTTAACTGGTAACACTTATAGCTTTACAAGCTAAACATCTGACAATCTGAGAGTTAGACTGGATTTTCTGTAGACTAATTTCCAAATATTTCACTCCTTTTTCTTTTGCCAATATTGCAGCTGTTCATTTGTTTCCTCCTCTCATTGTCCCAGTACAAGTGGATGTAACGAAACTAGGCATCTAAATTAAAAAATCAAGAATGATGATAGATAGCGATCAGGAAGAATATATTGAAAATAATAGGAGTCCCAGCATGAATACACGCATTTGTCCCTCTGAAGAAGTTGAATAACCCCTCCAACAATTTTTCAATATCGGCCCATCAAAATGTTGGGTAACACGCACTAACAAATAGATATACAAATTCAGAGATAACATTTCATTATTGTAATAGATAAACTAGCAAACAAGTGACGAGAAAATACCTAATAACTAGATCACACCTGCAACTACTGGTTGGTCCAGTATTATTGGACAAAAAGACGAAAAAAAGAGATTTCAGTTCCCATACTAAGAACCACCGAGTACTTTATCAATGCTCGTTGAGAAATTTGGACCAGCAAACTACTTTGTAACAAGTAAAATATGCCAGAGAGATGCAAAAAAGGCATTCACGTGGATGCAACAAAACTAGGCATCCAAACCAAAAACATTCACCAAGAGGGGAGGTTGCTAGATCTCACCTTGCAGGGAAGTTGGATTTTATCCTAAACAAAGTGGGTTTTGTGCACAAGCGAATCTAGGGTTTTCAGATCCTAGATTTTCTCCAACCTTTAACGAAGTGGGTTTTGGCAGGCGAACAGGTTTTCCACTTGGGCTGGTGAGAGCTTTTCTTGCTAGGACCTGGAACCGAAGGAGACTTCTCTTCTTCAAGGGCAGCCTTCCTTCAAGGGAGGAAGAAGACGCCCTTCTCCCCTCTCTCTCTGAAAAATGCTATTTTTTTTTTGTTTTTTCTCTCTCTAAAAGAGGAGCAAACTTTACACTAAAAACTACATTTGGCATATTACAAATAACACCAAACATATCATCGCGATAAAACTTAAATAAACCTGATATCTATGATATGTCGAAAATAACGCGATTAAATAAGCTTGATATCTAAGATATGCCGAAGATAACGTGGTTAAATAAACCCGATATCTCAAATATGCAGAAGATAATGTGGTTAAATAAACCCGATATCTCAAATATGCCGAAGATATGGTAGTTAAATAATATGCACATTTGAGATATGCCGGCATATCTCAAAAACGCCTAATATGTGCGATTAAATAAACCCCCCTTAGAGTAACATGTGAGCGTAGAGTGAAATAAGAGAGAAAATCCTCCCTTATCCTACCTTTGGACGAATAAGCATTGAGCAGTGTAGCTAAGTGGAAAAACTAGATAAGGAGAGGGAGATAGGAATAAGATCTGATGAAGAAAATTTGAGAATAGACCAAGGAGAAGAGGAGAGTTGAATTGAGAAGAAAAGGAGCAACTTAGAGGAGAAAAAGCCCACTGATTGGAAAGGAAAACTTACTATTGGGAGCTAATTTCTAGTAGAGGAAGTTCAAATTTTTTTAGGGTTTTTTGAGGGATTTTGCACCAGATAGAGGGATTAGGAAAGCCTTAATGCATCCTATGGTTGGATTGCATGTTTTGGTAGCGAATAGATCAAGCTTTCTTCATGCATTTTTCAGCTTGACATGTGATGAATATTTTGGAAATTTGACTTAAAATTTTGATCCTATTGTCTGATCAACTTGCATACTTTTATATGTATTCTACATGAAACCAATAGTTGATTCATTCTTGAAACTGACAGAAAATTGATTGAGTGGGGGTGAAAGTGGCGCATGTGTAGATGGGGCATGAGATCAAGTCAGCTAGGTTGTGACTCTCGTAGTGAAACCACCTTGGATTGCTACTGTTTTGGGTTCATTTTTGGACTAATCTTGACCTTACCTTATAACCTACTGATAAGGCATTATCTCATCCTAAAATGGCTAGAAGAAACTAAAGTTTAACATGCTAAAAGAGGAGGGAAGTGACCATCATTTTCTACACATTTTCTTCAAAAAATCGATGTGTCATTTCCTCTCTTAATGACCTGATTTGGAACACTTATGGAGATTTTGATTTGATAATGTACTCTTAATCTTATAAATTGGTTTTAAATCTATGTGAGAAACTCATGAATTGGGGCAAAAAAATCATCAAAATTATCGAATTACACATTGTAGAAACCTATAAGAGGTGCCTCATTCGCTCAATGATTTGGCCACAAATTCCTTCTTAAAACTTAAATATTTTACATCTATTCTAATGTTCCCTTATCCTTTTATGATGTCTGAAAGTTTTGGCTTTGAAAAATGTTGGGTGGTAGCCCAAATTGGATTGGAAATTTCACTTGAAAGATAGTTTGTTTAATGTTTCAATTTTTGTTTAGAAATCATGTTAAACCATGCTATTAGGCTATTTCGTGGGACAATGGAATAGCTGTGTTTAAGATCAATTTTCATGTGCTGGATGGGCTGGAATTGGCATGAAACATTTTCTTAGGACTATTGTTTTCACCTTGATCCATTGCATGAGATTAGTTCTAAACTTTAGATGTTTTAACATGGAACTTATGCTCTTATTTGGTACTGTTTTCTCTGGATTTTTATCATTCTAATATTCTTGATATGATGGCATGGAGCATGTGAGGAAATGGTGGAAACTATGGACTTTTAATAGGTGTATGACTCACGGACTTCGAACACACCTCTAAGACTACATTGAAATAACTTGGTTTAGTATGAGAAAGGCCACTACAATTCATGTTTCATGGACTTGATTTGATCATGGATATACTGATGAGGTGATTGAACACTTATACATGCATGCTTAATGGCTTTTTGGTTTTGTGATTCCTTGAAATGTTATTATGCATTTCAATTTTGGAAGAAGTCCAAGGTTGGTTGATGATGCATGCTACTATGGATTGCATTCATGATGGAGGGATTTGCCAAATTGAAGGATGCATGAGCTATGTTGAAAACATGAATAAAAGAATGTGGTTTGGAATGAATGAATGGTTTATGCATGATTTAGTATGATCATATCTTGGCTTGATATAGAGCACTCCTTGAGAACTTTTAGAAGGGCAATGAGTAAGCTCCTTGAGAGACACTATGCTAGGAGGAGGAGCTTGACCTCTATCCTCTGATTAATATTGGCTTGATAGTTGTTGCTCGATGGGAACTTATTGCAGGGTGGTGTTTCATGGGGTACACTCTAAGGTCATTGGTGACCCCATGGGAACTAGTGGAGTAGACTACAAGCTAGGCACAATAATATAGTGGTGGTGGTACTTACTTAGGGGTATAGTATGCACAATACGAGCATAGTTGTCTGGGTTAATATGGACATGTGCTGACATGTTGATCACTTTGAGAGTTTAAACCTCTCCTTTGGTGGTAGGACTGAATGCCACTCTTAGTTTTAGATAGTGATCAATGGACTTGACTGACAAGTTGAGCCATTTATTCACAGGTTTGTGGATATAACACTAGTGATGATTTTACTGATTGGATTTCACCTCTTATCTTAACACATTTGTTGATACATTTATCAATGATTTTGTTGAGACATTATATCAAATTGATTTCTATGGATGATGATTCTTTTTGGAATTTGAAATAAGAGTAGTTTTGCATAACTGAGCATATACAATTGCATTGGGTTACATGTTATAATGATAATGAATAAAGTAACCCTGCAAAACCATGCTTATCCTCATGTTGATGCAAACACTTAGAATGATCTCTCTCTCTCTCTCTCTCTCTCTCTCTCTCTCTCTCTCTCTCTCTCTCTCTCTCTCTCTCTCTCTCTCTCTCTCTCTCTCTCTCTCTCTCTCTCTCTCTCTAACACACACACACGTTCATGATTCCAAACTTATTAAATGTCTTAATATTTCTAGATTTATATGTATTCAAGGTATAATAAACCCTTGTAATATTGAAAACATAGTTTCAATTACTAATAGATCTTTTATTGACTTACATGATAGACACTCTAAACATGTGTAGTATACTAAAACCATGATTCATATGGACTATACTACTAGCATGTGCTTGGATGCTATGTTTTCACATCGGCCTCGGCTATGCTAGAGTTTTTCTTTAGTTTCCCCTTACACCAACATTTTTAGGTGAGACTTCATGTAGACTTGGTGTTAAGGCGAAGGGCATGAAAAAGGAGTGCTAAATACTAATATGAATGTGAGGATGCTTAGGATAGTTATTTAGTGTTAAAGTTATCCATGTATTTGAACAATGTCTATATGTATTACATTTTTTTTATGACATTATGTAAGGTCTCTTAACTAGGCTTGGCAATTCGGATTGGCAGGTCGTGTTCGTGTCGAGACTAACCCATTAAAATGTATGGGTAGACAATTACATGACCCGCTTAATAATCATGTTAAGAGTCCTTGACTCGAACATGACACGATTATTAAACGAGACGAGTTGACACGACACGACATGACATGTGTAACACAATTAAATAAATATAAAATAACTAATATATGATGGTTTTTCATATAAGAATATAAGCAGTTGATTTTTCAAAACCTGGAAAAATATAGGATGATTTTTTATAACCCATCCTATATTAATGGTTTTCAAAAGTCATACAAATATAGGACAAGTTTTCAAAAACCGTCATATATTCCTATAAGAGTATAGGACAGTTTTTGAAAACCCATCCTATATTGAAGGTTTTTTAAAAACCATAATAATATAGGACTAGTTTTCAAAAACTGTCCTATATAGAGTATAGGAGTATAGGATGATTTTTGAAAACCCGTCTAATATTGAAGATTTTTCAAAAACCATAAGAATTGAAGGTTTTTCCAAAAACCATAAGAATATAGGACCGGTTTTTAAAAACCATCCGATATAGAGTATAGGAGCATATGATGGTTTTTGAAACTCCAACCTATATTGATGGTTTTTTAAAAATCGTAAAAATATAGGACGGGTTTTCAAAAATAGTCCTATATTAATATAGGACTGTTTTTGAAAGACCGTCCTATATTTTCAACCCAATTGGTTAACAGGTTGTGGGTCAGATAGATCAATACGATGAATTAATAGGTTGCATGTCAAACAGGTCAACACGATGGGTCAACATTGATTGACTTGAACATGACATGATTTTTGGCATGACCACAATAAGACTCGACCCTAACCCGCTAAATTCATGTCGAGTTCGACTCGTGTTATTGTGTCATGTCATATTTTTCCATCCCTACTCTTAACCTTTACGTCATGAAGTTTATGATTTAAAGTTAATGGTTTGGGTTGTGTTCCAATAATGCCTATGATTTAAGAATTTGTTTCGCCTTATTTTACTCATTTTACATAAAACTGACACGAACACAATAAGACTCAACCCTAACCCGCTAAATTTATGTCGAGTTCGAGTCGTGTTATTGTGTCATGTCATATTTTTCCATCCCTACTCTTAACCTTTACGTCATGAAGTTTATGATTTAAAGTTAATGGTTTGGGTTGTGTTCCAATAATGCCTATGATTTAAGAATTTCTTTCGCCTTATTTTACTTATATGGGAATTTTTATTGAAGAAACCCTCGACTTGAAGGGTGGTTTGGGAAAAGCAATTAAGTACTATATGATTTCCAAACATATTTAAAAAAAATATTTGCATGAATTTCGCTGCCTTATAACGGAATTTTTAGAAAGATCATTTCTATAAACTAAGTGTTACAACACACCCCTTGTTAGTGTCACAAATGAGTATAGATTAGTGGGAGGGTATAATGATAACTACGTGTAAGGGTAACATGATAATTATACAACAGGAGTACGTTGGTAATTTATCTTCTAATGTAGGTTGCATGTGATTATTGGTGGGTGAATATACTTGGTGCCACATTATCCAATCAAATGTGTAAAAAATGCCCTTGTGTAATTTGGAAGAGTTTGATTCATATTAGAGAAGTGTTTTCTAACATGAATGATTAGAGAAAGATGCTACTTTAAAAGATTCATAAGAGGTTACACAATACAAGCTAGCTAAAGTCATAACTAGAATAGAAATTGTTTAACTAGGAATTGCTATGGGAGGAGTTTCTCAATATATATACATATATAGTAGAGAGAGAAACATAAGAGACAGGCAATTAAAAAATTCCCTCTTCACACCCCCTAGAAATATTTCCCAAGTTTTCTTCTATTCCTCTCTTCTATTTCTAAGGGTTAGGACTTAGAGCCAACTCTAGAAGAATACTAAGATCAAACATGGAATAATAAATCTCAGCTGGTGGTGAACTAACTAGAGGGTTTGTATTTCAATCCTAAACTATGTATGTTATTCTATATCAATTCTACTTTTAAATACTAATTCACATGATACATGTGTGAACAAAATAATTTTTTTTAAAAGTTTTTTATTCAAATTGAGAACATTTCTTGATCTTCCTCACATAATGCAACAATCAATCATGTAGTTATCTCTTAATTCGTTGAGTGCTCTAGTGACTGATCTAAGTCACATAGGAGTCAGATAGACTTCCACACCCAAAATAGGTGAGTCCATAAGTGGTGCACTTATAAACACCACAATTTAGAAAAGGTGAGTCTATAGACTCATTAAGACATAAGTCATCCTCAATACTACAAGGCACACTATACACACCATAGAAATTAAAACTATAGTACATCTCAAATGGATCCAAATACCTTGTTTTTCTTTTAGAACCTAGTTAACTACACAAGGTAGGGCTACCGCTATTGTCAAATAAAGGTCATTCACCCTATTCCCCTTGATATCACTCGTGTATGTTGGAGTCTTTGGCATCACATAAATGGTACATCAGCCAAAAGTATTTTAGACAATTGATGGGATCTAGCTCCTAAATGAAGTTCTCCCTAATGAGGCTCATCTACTCTAGTCAATGGAGTCCAACTCTTAAATGAAGTCCCATTGAATGGAACTCATCCAATTTTCTTTGGTTAAGGAGTTTAGCACACTGTACAAAAAATTAAGTGATTATCAAAGCCCACCAAATAAAACTATGTTTATAGCTGATTCTCAAATGAATGGCCCTCTCTAAAATTGCCAATCATGACAGCATATTTTCTTGGGTCCCTATCATTTGATGAAAATTTCATACACCATTGAATCAGTTCATCTCAAGTATTATCATAGTATAGCTTGCACTACAGAGTGAATGATAGAAACTACTAATTCTTATAAAAGTATCCACATTGGTATTAATTATTTAGCTTCCAATATGCAAATGGAATATGTGAGTGTTGTTACTTCTTTGACTTAACCATCATCTTAGCTTCTACTAATGGACTATCATAAAAGTTACATAATTACCATTTTATTCTTGTCTTGTTATGCAACTCCACCAATTACTAAGTTCAAGTAATCCATGGATAAAACATCTACTCAAATTGTTAAAAAAAAAATTACAAACTAAATTTGATGAATCTTAGCTCAGAGGTGCATTTATAGTAGGTTCTTGAAGATAGTTGAAGCCTCCCAAATTGTGCAAGGGATATAGTAGCTTTATCCTTGAGATTCATGCAAGCTAGATTTAATATGTACCTCAACTAATTTGCATGATCAGAATTGATATGTACTTTTGTCCCCAAGATGAATGCCTCAAAATAAAGTTTTCCAAAAGTTTATCCTTAAACAATAGTAAAATATCTAAAAGAGTAATGACGTTAGAAATTAAATCACTTTAGAAAATAAGATTAAAGAAAGCAAGAACTTAAGGTTTCACATAGAAACTAAAAATTCAAGAACAAATTCACAAGTGAAGAACTCTTGAAAGAGAATGCACAAAAATAGACTCTTGAAAATACAAAATAGAAAATGCCTCTAACTAGCAAACTCTAAAAGAAAGGAACTGAAAATTTGAAAGCTTTGGGAGAGAAAAGTAGATGAGGCAAGTAGAATGACCAGGTGCAACCATTATATTGAGAAGTCCTTGGCTTGGTAGCAAGGCCAGAACCTTAGGTGGTCAATCTCTTAGAAACCACCACTAGCACTTCTTGAACATAGATGGGACCCAAATGAGAGTAAGTTGTGGAAGTGCTAGGTTGTCTTTGCAGCAATGACCACACACTTAGATCTATACTACTAGCTAGGGACCACCCACACATCATAATCTTTCACACATAAAGGTAAGGCAGGGCTTTATGTGGAGATGCCTAACTCCTTTTCCTTTGAGATAGGTGATGTGGGACTAATGTCTCTTTAACTTTAAAATAAAATATCTAACATGACACATGACTTTTACAAAGATGCATGCAATCCTCATTGTGTTTCTGACTATATCATATGCATTTCTGAACCATAAATTCTTATATTTCAGGGGCTATAGAACTCTGATTAACGATCCGAAAGATTTGTTAGAATCGTATTGATGATGCAGACCTAATTATGCAATAAAATCTAGGTTCAGAGAACAATTTTACCTGCTTATGGCCTATAAACCCTAAGAATCTCATATATCTACTAGAACAAAGATTATCTGAACCTCATAAGTGGTCTATTAGACAACTTAGAAGCTTTAGATATCCAACTCAACCCTGAATTAAGGATGATCACCCTTAGATCATAGATTGAATCACTTATGGATGGGATCGAAGTATAAATAGATGATTGAGGCCATTAAGCAATGAACATGATTAATGATCAGGAAATAATAGTTAGATTCTTATGTACAGGATACCATAAAGACCTTGAAGAAGATCTAAGATTTAAACTAAAGGAGGACATGAATTAAGTAACATCTTTCGAAGTAGGTAGTCTGATACTAGAAACTTTTCAAATGCATTTCAAAATCTAATTGATTTACTTGACTCTATTACTGTGTTTAGTATGCTTTTTGAGATATGATATTCTTATAACGAGCATGCTGAATTGTCTTCATGATTTATGGTCTTGAATGTGATTGCTTGCATTGAACATATTTTATGTCTACATTGCTCGCATGTTTTGAAACTAATTGCTTAAACTGCATGATTTACGATGATTGGGATTTGGATTATATATATAAATATTTTTTCTAACTAATCAGCCTAATGGGCACTTTTCCAAGAGGTTGTTTATGTACAGGGTTGGCCTCTCGGCCTCTAACCACCCAATGTGGTGGGTATCACTACCCAAAGTGGCATTGTCCCTTCCTCGATTGCTGTGGCAAATAAGGATGACCACTAGAGGTGTTCACGGCTCCCTTTTTGAGGACATATCCATAGTCTCCGTGGAAGCTATGGTGGGTTGGTCTCTAAATATCAGAGACACATGATTTCAAAAATAGGTTCTGGTCATGATCATAGTTGACTCTATGATTTTAGTTTTGATATCAATATGCATATTGCATTGAGATGGTTGTAGATGAGTACTCGTGACCAGTCGGCTTGATGTGTTCGCCAACCTGTCGGCTTGATGTATTCGCTGACCCATCAGCTTGATGTGTTCTCTGAGATATCCACATTCATGATATCTATTATGGGGTTGAAATTCTATCATTTGATTTGATCGATTACTACTTTAAGATTTTAAATAATTATTACTATTGTATGACTTATTGATTTTGAGCATTTGGCTTGATGTGTTTGTCAAAAATTCTAGTGCATGAATTGATTGACTGCTACTATTTTCTTAATATTTACTAATTAATGGATTCAATAAAAGTTCCATGGTTTGGGTGTAAATGAGTTTTATAATTTATGTATAAATACCCATGGTTACACAAAACGGAATTGCATGATCTTATCACTTTTCTTGAAATTGTGCCTCTTGCATGCCTTGTTTTCAAATTACAGTATCAGGTCACCTACTGGGTATGATGACTACTCAACCAAATAGATTATTTTTCAAATCAAACAAAGTATGATTAGAAGGATCTTCAGAGAGTGTTAGTACTACAGTCAAGTAAGCGAAGGTAAGGCTAAGTGAGGATATAATTGTATCAGATTTCATTCTGAGTGATCCTTTTAGTATTTGATGTACAATTGGCTGTAAGTGATTATTTGTAACTTGGGCAGTGATTAAAAATCTTGGGAATGGTAATTATTTATTTTTATATTTTATTCAAAAGTTGCCATGACATGATTCATTTATCGATGACAACAAATTATCTGTTCATTGAGATTAATTAATAAGAGTTAGTGTTTTCATGAAAAAGTTTCAAATAAAAGGAAATTTTTGCTGCATTAATTTCAAAAAAATTATTTTAAAAATAGAGATTGACCTGCAAGTGAAAGCTAGTTATTTTAAAATTGCATTATAAAAACCCGGGTCGTCACAGTTGGTATCAAAGCCCAAGTTCAAGTTATGAAATAAAGAACTTATAATCAATTTACATTAATAAGAAAAAAAAATAATTTAGGATAGCACTATAGAATTCCTTAAAGAGAGTACATTGTTCTTGTAAAACAAATGCCGCCAAAGAGAAGAGGAAGTGCAACCCCAAAACCTGTTAATCCCCTACTGACTCCTCTAGATCTGAGAATGGGATGGCCAAAGCCTTTCAGCTATTCATGCAACATATGGGGCAGTTCATACTTAATCAACCACAGGCACTTGCGGCAAGAACCTCTTATCCAAAAAGGATTGCTAACAGAACGGAGGCCCAACTTGATTGATTTTAGAAAATGGCCCCATCATTCTAGGGAGAAGATGAGTCAGCAACAGCAAAAAAATGGATCTTTGACATAAAGAAGTTATTTAAGGCAATGAAAATTCCTGAAGATAGGAAGGTTGCCATGGTCAGTATCGTACTAAAAGGTGAAGCGAGCTTTTAGTGATAATAATGTCATACCCTGGGAAGAATTCAAAATTATATTTAATGAGAAGTACTTTCCACGTCATGTATAGAAGCAAAAGGAGAAAGAATTCATGGATCTAGAACAAGGCAACCTCTTCATGCAACAATATGAAAATAGGTTTACGAGACTTTGAAGATTCGCACCAAATGTTTGCGCCACCAAAGAAAATGCTGCAGAAAAGTTTGTTGATGGGTTAAACCTAGGACTAAGAAACTGTGATAGGGTTTCAACCAACCACCATAGCAAAAGCAGTAGAAATGGAATCTCTTTTTGAAAAGGATTTTTAAAAAACATAGGTTGATAAGGATACAAAATTCAACAATGGTGGAAGAAACAATAAAGGCAAAAGACCCACTCAACCTTCTGGATCTCGATACCCACACAAATGGCAATTCGACAATAAAGGAAGAAACTCATAATCTAGAGCTTTCCCCGATGCAACAGATATCACCTAGGAAAACCTTTTACCTTACCTCATTTTAAATGTTTTAACTGTGGAGAAGCAGGACATAGAGCCAAAAATTGCCTTAAGAAGAGGAAGGAGGAAGAACATAAAGAAGATCAAATTCCTCGAAGCCAAGGACGCGTATTTGCCATTACTTCGGGACATGCTCAGGCATCCAACACAGTGGTAGAAGGTATACTTCATATCTATGATAGACCATGTCATCCATGCATCATCACCCCTGTCAGCCTTTGTCACTGCCACATTGTCATCCGTGTCTACACCAAAAATCTAGCAAGTGTAAACCTTCTACGGTCTTCTTCCTCCAAGGCCTCGAGAAAATGGCGAGACTGCCATGGGAATGGCACCGCCCTTCACCTCTATAAATCTCCCCCTACTCCTCCTCTCATTGCACCTCTCTCCCTCCACTCCGACAATCTCCAACATCTAAGGTTCTAGTGACACAGAAGACCTCGTACCATCAGGAAAACTAGATCTCCTCTCTCTCCGGCCACCCATGTAAGCCCCTTTCCCTCTGCTTTTCTTTTTTTTTCAGCGAGTTTCCTTCAAATCTAAGTAGGATCTACCATCACCTAGATGGTAATATGCCGGTGAAAACAAATTCGTCGAATCTGTTGAGGATCATCTTTGGGGCAGCTTGGATGGATGATCCGAGCCACCTGATGAAACTAGGGGACCCCAAAACCCTAAGATACATAAAGATAGGAAAATTCTGGGCAATCTTTGGCATTGATCAGGACCGGGATAAACAGATGGTCCAGATCGGACTATTCCATCCTGGTCCCCTTGACTTGCTACAAGGACGCATTGGATGAAGCATGCCCAAGAACTGCTCATGTAGGAGCCCCTTGTGTGTGCGCATGCATGTGGGAGGTGTTTCAGTTTGGCCATAGCACTGTAGCGTCCTGGGAACATTGACGCGTAGGACTCGCCTTGTCCCTGTTGATCTAAACCACAGATTCTTAAATTTCAAGGGCTCTACAACTCTAATTAATGATCTGAAAGATTTGTTAGAATCATATTGACAATGCGGACCTAATTATGCAATAAAATCTAGGATCAGAGAACAATTTTACCTACTTATGGCCTATAAACCCTAGGAATCTCATATATCTACTAGATCAAAGATGATATGAACCTAATAAGTGGTCTATTGGACAACTTAGAAGCTTTAGATATCTAACTCAACCTTGAATTAAGGATGATCACCCTTTGATCATAGATCCAAGCACTTATGGATGGGATCGGAGTCTAAATGGATGATCTAAGCCATTAAGCTATGAACCTGATTAATAATCAAGAAATAATAGTTAGATTCTTATGTACATGTTGCCATAAAGTCCTTAAAGAAGATCCCAGATTTAAACTAGAGGAGGACATGAATTAAGTGACATCTTTCGAAGTAAGTAGTCTGATACTAGGAAGTTTTCAAATGCATTTCAAAATCTAATTGATTTACTTGACTCTATTACCGTGTTTAATATGCTTTTTGAGATATGATATTCTTATAACGAGCATGCTAAATTGTCTTCATGATTTATGGTCTTGAATGCGATTGCTTGCATTGAATAGATTTTATGTATGCATTGCTCACATGTTTTGAAACTAATTGCTTAAATTGCATGATTTAAGATTATTGGGATTTGGATTATATGTATAAATATTTTTTCTGGCTAATGAGCCTGATGGGCACTATGCTAAGAGGTTGTTTATGTATGGGGTTGGCCTTCCAGCCTCTAACCACCAAAAGTGGTGGGTACCATTGCCCAAAGCGGCATTGCCCCTTCCTTGATTGCTGTGGTAAATAATGATGACCATTGGAGGTGTTCACAGCACCCTTTTCAAGGACATATCCATAGTCGCCATGGAGTCTATTGTGGGCTAGTCTCTAGATATTGGAGACACACGATTTCAGAAATAGGTTTTGGTCTTGATCATTGTCGACCCTATGATTTTGATTTTGACATCAATATGCATATTGCATTGAGATGGTCGTGGACGAGTACTCGTGACTAGTTGGCTTGATGTGTTTGTCGACCTATAGGCTTGATATGTTTGCTGACCCATTGGCTCGATGTGTTTTTCGAGATGTCCACATTCATGATATCTATTGTGGGGTTGAAATTCTATCATTTGATTTGATCAATTACTACTTTAAGATTTTTAGTAATTATTACTATTGTATGAATTATTGATTTTGAGCAGTTGGCTTGATGTATTTGCCGAAAATTCTAGTCCATGAATTGATTGATTGTTACTACTTTTGTAATGTTTATTTTGCTAATTAATGGATTCAATAAAAGTTCCATGGTTTGGGTGTAAATGAGTTTTATAATTTATGCATAAATACCCATGGTTACACAAAATAGAATTGCATGATCTTATTACTTTTCTTAAAATTGTGCCTCTTGCATGCCTTGTTTTCAAATTAGTAGTATCAGGTCACCTACTAGGTATAATGAATACTCAACCAAACCCATTATTTTTCAGATCAGACAAAGTACGAGTAGAAGGAGCTTCAGAGAGTGTAAGTACTACAGTCAAGGGAGTGAAGGCAAGGCTAAGTGAGGATATAATTGTACCAGATTTCATACTGAGTGATCCTTTTAGTATTTGATGTACAATTGGTTGTAAGTGATTATTTGTAACTTGGGTTGTGATTAACAATCTTGGGAATGGTAATTATTCATTTTTATATTTTGTCCAAAAGTTGCCATGGCATGATTCATTTATCGATGATAACAAATTATCTGTTCACTGAGATTAATTAATGACACTTAGGGTCTTTGTGAAAAAATTTCAAATAAAAGGAAATTTCCACTGCATTCATTTCGAAAAAATTGTTTTAAAAATAGAGATTGATCTCACAAGTGAAAGCTTGTTATTTTAAAATTGCATTATAAAAACCTGAGTCATCACAAATGAGGGGCAAGACACATATAGACACACTTATGCTAAGATTTGTATTTATTTATTTAAGGAAAGTAATCATTACATGATAGCAAAAATGGTGCAAGAAATATCTCATAATAAAATCGGGTTGCCCAAAAGTCACAATTATTAGAAGTTTCTAGCATAGGAAAGATGTTGATTTTGATCATTGAATGTATAAAAAGTACTCTATAGTTTTTAACTTTATTTAAAACATGAAAAATTTTGGGCAATATTTTTTATATTTCCTCTAGTTTTTTGGTAAAACTCATTCTACATTAAAAAGGAGCAATATAGGTGAGAATTTTAATAAACTGTTAATGTCGGTTACATAATTTAATGGGTAGTTGAAAAACCTAGTTATTTTGGGAGACATAACCAATATAATGCCCTTATTAGGTTCCATGGTTAAGAAACAAAGTTCAGATCTAAGTTTTCTTTCTTTCTTTTTTCATTATCTTTCCTTTCTTCATTCTTTCATTGTATTATGAAGCTTCAATTTTTGGTATTAGGAAGTTTTCCTAAATCTGTACTTCTAATATCTTGTAAACTCCAATCATTATCTATATAATGAATGCTCTGCAACCCTAGATAACATTACTCCAAACTCTCGTATTTTTACCTTTTTCTTCTTCTAACTCCTCTTCAGGTTCTTTCTTTGTGTCAAAGAAAAATCAACCCTATATGATTTTCTATCTAACCATCTTTTATCTCTCTTAATACTGCTTTATAGCCTTTATACCTTCCAGTAGTTGTATCTCAGTCATACAATGTTGGATCATGGTGATTTCTAATGCACTAGAAAGCTCTTCTCTTGCTTTACATAGTAGAATACCGCTTGTGAATATGGGGCATGTTTATGGTGTTTCAAAGTCACTTTGGCCCTCAAATTGGCTTCTAAAATTTTCACATGGATTTTCTACCCAATTTTTTATCTTTTGTCTCCTACTGCAATGGCTTCCCTATGTTTTTCTTTGGCATCATCTAGTCTTGAATCATCTTCTCACCTTCATGCCTCTTGCTTCACCAATATCATGCACTATGTTTGCACAAAGTTGGATTATTATAACTATGCCCTCTGGCATGGTCAAACGTGATGGGTGGTTTTCTATAGTTAGTATTTACTCCATTTCATTGATGGTACTTCTCTAGTACCATCCAAATACATTCTAAGTACTAATCCTCCTCCTCTCTTAGTATTATGGTCTACATGAATCTAGACCAAAGCAATACCTCTTGGATATTTGCTACCTTGACCAAACTTGTGTTAACTCATGTGCCTAACCTCTCCACATCCAATCATGTCAAGGATTATTTTAAAGCTACTTATTTATCCCAATACATGGCTTGTATTGTTTGTGTCCAACTTTAATAGATCTAGAATGACTACTTAAGCAATACTCAATATATTCAAAAGTTATAGTCCCTTTCTGATGCCTTAGCAATTCCTAATAATCCTTTAGTAGAAAAGATCTAGTTTGTTATGCACTTTTGGTTTTGGACATGAATATTCCTTTATTATTGCTATTTCGATTACCAAGCCAACTCCACCCTTTGCTGGTATCTCCACTATGCTTGTGAATGATGAATTCTTCCCTAAACATCAATCTACCTTAGCCAATCTCATATGCACTTTAATACTTTTAATGCTTAAAACAACAACATGAAAGATGAAAGTTAGGGCTTCTCCTTCTCAGTCCATTGTATTTCTTCTAATTTTGAGGGTCTTTTAGGACCCTTATATAATTCTAGTTGACATGTAGTTATTTATCAATTTTGTGATAAGGAGCAATGTCACTTAGAACTACTAGATCATAAAACATTGTCTCAAGCTTCAACCTGAAGGATGTCTCAATCTTTTTCGGGTATGAATCTTGAAAATCATGACAATAATTAGTATCTTGATGTGGGCACAACAAACCATATGACTGTTGATCCTTCTCAATTCACTTACAAGACAACATACTTGAAATAACTTGGTTTTTGTAGGCAAGGGTAATTCCACACCTGTTATAGCTAATGTGCTAGTATCTAATGTGCCTCTTTCACTCTCTAAAGTTTATTATATAGCTATTAGCAAGAAAATTCTCCTCTTTTCTATGCAATTAATTCAAACCTATGATTATGTTTTATCTTTAATTCTTCTAGTTAAACTATTCAGACAGTCATAGAGGAATAGTGTTTCACAAAGGCAAAGGAACATTTATACCCTCTAATATCAGCCACACTCCTTGTTCAAAAGCTTCATTCTCCCACAATCTATTCAGCTAGAGTTGGGCATATGCAACTTGGTCATCCATTAGATAAGATTTTGTGTGGTTAGCTACATAAGCAATTTATTACTCCTAGTTCATCAAATTTAAGAAACAAGATGTGTTCTACTTATTTGGCAAGGAAGCATTTCAAGCTTCTTTAATTCGTTCTAGCACTACTTTGGATCTGCTTTATTCTCACTAATGGAGACCCATACCAGTAATGAGCACTTCTATATACTAATTTTATTTTTTTGTGGATTGATGAATTATCCCATTTTCCTTAGATATTTTCACTTTTATAATACAAGTGATGTTGTTGATTTCTTTGTACATATAAGACACAATTAAAATATGTTTTTAGAACACATTGAAGGATATCAATCTGATGGTAGTGGTGAATTCATTGTGGTATTTTTAGCACTATTTTGTTTGCCAAACCCCATGTTGCATGAGAGGCCTTCTCATGTGTAGATTGTTACTTATTTTTAGTATTTCAAAATTTATTGCATCTACATCAATGCTTATTAAGCAAATAGATTGGATACTTGGATCAATAGTGCTTGCTTGTACTTCTAACAAGCCATGTTTCTAACAAGGGAGGAGTTATATAATACAAATAAGTTGTACTATAAGCATTAAAAAGAGTAGATACTAATCTCACATGTGTTGAATATCACTATGTCCTCCGACTTAGGATCTTTTGCTACTAAACAAATAAAAAGTGTAACATAAAGAAGCTCAAAAATGCAAACTATCATCTATTTTTTGAATAAAAATGTCCAAAAAGAATAATATAGAGATATTTGATACATGTGAGTTTTGATATCTAAGCCATTTGAGATTACATGAATGAGATGAACAACTTGGATCATTGAAAAATTCAAAAAACTGGGTTTGTCATCTGCTATTTTGAATGTCTATTATACAACTGTGATATAGCTGGTTGTATAATGTCATGCAATTCTTCTTAGAAAAGAGTATAACAATGCAACGCATAGTCACCCCGTGACCTTGGGAGAAGGGAGAGGAAAATGGAATGTATAGTTAACCTGAATAACTAATGCTTGATAAATTAATACTCATGCTAATTAATATAACATGTTAGATCACAAGTTAGTTTAGAAACCTCACTGCACTTATAAGATAATATATTCTCAAGGAGTCCCAGTAAGAGTACATGCTTCTTTTAGTGCATGATTAAAAACCTTTTTTCATTCTAATGGATGCATCATGTTAGGAATGGCTAAGATAGGCTAGACAACCAATGTTATTCCTATTGGGTTCTTTTAACCTATGTTTCTTAGATCAATCATGACCAACTATTTTTACTACTTTTTCCAAAGATCCAAAGCAAGTGGTTGGGATCATCAAAATGCATTAATTTCTCATTGGCACATATTTTAAGTATTTCTTAATATGATGAATGACTTAGATCTAACCAAAAAGTTTTACATATATGAAAAGGGGGCACGTAGTCCTTACAATCTTCTTAAGCATGTACTCTTACTAGGATTCATTTTCAAAATTTAGTAAGAGCTGATTTAGTAATGAGAAAAATACACTTTGCTCCTCTTAACTACCCACATGCCACACTTATACCTCTAAACTACGAGATTGACACTTTAGTCTCTAAACTATTTAATTTTATCTCACTATTAGCCCTTCCATCACATTTTTCCATGGACATATGTAATGGGCCCCGTGATGTATATTATATTACTTTCTTTTCTTTTCTTCCTTTTCAATTTATAGTAAAAGGAAAAAAGTTAAACAATATTTTTGGAATTATTATGAAATCGCTGTTGAGGTAATTTCATAAAGAGATAAAAGAAGAGAGAGAGAGAGAGAAGAAATGAAAACCTAATCTAAGTCATCAATTTTTCTTGGTTCTCATGTTCCCTTGCTTTGCCTCCCTTCCTAAGGTATTATTTCTCTAGCTACCATTCCTCTAGCAATAGTTTTTCGAAGTCAAGAAGCACGATGAACACTTATTCATTGGACATGCATTCAAGATCTAACAAGGTAAGAGTTTTTTTTATGTTGTCAGTTTGTTTCATCTATAAAAATCCATGTTCGAGTTTGTGATGTATTCTTAGTTTGGGTTTCTTTAAATTGACTATGATTTGCATACTTTAAAAGTTAGGGTTTGTAAAAATTAAAAAATAATTATTTGCTTCTTAAAAATGAAGGAGGCTTACATTGTTTTGGCTCAAAATTGTGGCCCACTAGTTTTTGAAAATTGGAAAAAAAATTGGTGTTGATATAGCTATATTACTTGTTTGAGTTTGTTTGTTAGTTTGATTCTTAGCTTTGCGTTTTATATAGAAAAATCTTTTTGGTGTAGTATATGCTATCTATAATGAGTTCTAAACATGTAAAGTTTACATGCTCAAAGAAGCTAAGATGTTGTTTACTGTCTGCCAACATTTTCATGCGGAATTTATGGGGCATTCATACAAAGTCCTTATTTTTAGTGCTTCTTGGAAATGTGCCATTGGCAGAAGCAACATTAATATTATTTCTTGACTATGTCTTGAATCCAAAATCCTTCTCTTCATTTCAATATGATAGATGTGCATAGAGAGACTACAACATAGACCATGAATGGTTTATGTTCTCAATTTGACAAATATCTTTACGTATTTTAGGACTTCACTATCAAACATTAATAGTTTGAGGACTTCATCATTATAGTACTTAGAAAGACTAGGCTAACAAATTTGTCTTTGAATATCATGTGTTTATGAAAGAGGGACTAAATCATCTTTAAATGTTATATGGTGTGAACAAGGGACAAAACTAGTGTGTGTGTGTGTGTGTGTGTGTGTGTGTGTGTGCGCGCTTGATATATTTTAGATTTTATAGTGTGATAATAACTAGTGCTATGGTGAGTATGATCTATAGTGCAACAGTGTGCATTATCTACATCAATTTTGGATAGCATGTATTTGTCCCTAATAGTTGTTATATGCTATTGATTTACACCTATATGGATATCGATAGTACAATAGCTATTATATTTCACCACACTTACATATGCTGGGGTGGGAGTAGCTTGGTTAAATAAAATCCTAACCTTTTGTTGGTAATAAATATTATCAAGATAGTAGACAATACTGCTATAGAAATGTTCAAACAATTTGGTACAAGTATTTTGGGGAGAAAATGGAGGGCATGAAAAAGGTGGACTGTGACAAATATCTTGTGGAGGAGATCAATTGGATTCTTGAATGTAGGACCATTGAGTTGGAACATTCTATAATGATACTTGAGCTTATGACTGAGGAACCACCTCTACCTTTACCTTCTACATGGAGAGAGAAGCCACCTATAATTGAGACGGTTAGTCCTTACAACAATTAATTAATTTGATTGCATTCTTATATTGAAATTATTACTTGCACTACCCTTTAGTCCTTGAACTATTGACTCACTAAAGCTTTAGTCCTTCTAACTAGTACCTAATTTGGCTTGTATAGGAAGGACATATTGAGGGTGAGGACGTAGAGAGATAAGAAGAAGAATAGGAATAAAAGAACAACATCAAGAAAATGAATCAAAGGGAAAATGAATAAGTGAAGAAGAATAGCAAACAAGAACATCAAGAAGAAGAAGAGAAGAATTACATGTTGGGGAGGAATTAGCACATGTTGAAGATGCCAGTCCTTGTATTTGTTAAGTGCTCTAACTACATTGTGTTTCTCCAACTATTAGCTATATTACAGTTTAATCTTGGAACTACTAAATTCATTTAAATGTAGTCCCTAACTTTACTTGTTGATTTAAGCTTTAGTCCTTCTAATCTCTTCTGATTTGGCTTATACAAGATGTACCTACTATGGGATAAGATGTGGAGGTGAAGGAAGAAGAAGAAGAAGAGTTGCATGTTGAGACAGAGGAATTAGCACATTTTGAGGAGGTTTGTCCTTGTAATTCTTAAGTACTTTGACTACATTGTGCTTCTCAAACTTTTACTCATATTACACTACACTACACTACAGTACTAGAACTAGAACATTCATTTAACTTTAGTCCTTAACTATGTTGACAAATTCAAGCTTTAGTGCTCTAACTATTACCTAATCTGGCTTGTACATGAAGGACAGATTGAGGGAGAGGGTGTATATGGATTGGAAGATAAGATGGAAAGTATTAGAGTGAGAAAGAAGGTTAGGAAGAGGAAGATGGGGAGGAATTATCTAATTTTCATAAAATCATTTTGATGACAAAGATGAGGAGAATGATCTTTTCTAGAAGCACAGTGAGACATTTTCCTTATAGTGTTCTAGATTTATGGAGAATATAAGAGACCCTAATGAAGGGCCATTGACCTTTGACACATGGATGCAAGTGGGAAGAATGAGAGTAGTATGGTTGACAAAGAAGAATTGAGAAGCTTCATAGGATTTGACAATGAGGAGGCCAATCGGCTTAAGATGTAGTTTGAAGTTCCCTCCTATGAAGACATTCAAAGAAACACTAAAAAATTATGCAATTGAACATGGCTTTGACTATATATACATAGAAAATAACAAGGAGAAGGTGATGGCTAATTGTAAGATGAAATGAGGCTAGAGGATCCATGCTTCACAAAGCACTAATAGACTCTCTTTTTAGTTAAAGTCATTCACTAGTGGACCTCACAATTGTGGAAAGAAATTCAAGAATGAAAAAGTAAGTTCCATATGGCTAGCCAAAAAATACATGAAAATGTGAGGAACTAACCTGATTAGTACCTTGACGCATTCATGGAACATATTGGGAGAAATTACCATGTGGGGTCACATGGAGCTAGTGTCACAAAGTAAGAAAGAATGCTACTACACATGAGGCTTTTAAAGTCAGTTAAAAATACTAATAGAAGTTGCCTAAAAACCAACTTCTATCAAGCTGACTTTAAAAGTCTGAGGATTTTGAAGTCGTTTAGCTAAACAACTTCAAAAGTGCCTAGCTTGTGAAGTCATTTAGGGCTAAATGACTTCAAAAGTTTTTTTTTTTTTTTTTTTTTTCATTTTTCACATTTTTATCACTAACACCTAAATACTCAATATAACAACTCATGTATACTTTCAATATCACTACCACCTATTACATTTAATATAACACATTTCTTACAATCTTTATACACATGAAAAGCAAACATACATTCACTTCCACATTGAGTACAAAACATTCAAATTCATCATTATCCATCCACATCTATCTTGAAAATACTTAATAAAAGAAACCACAACAAATGCATTCACTACAACATCCACATTCACTTCTACATTTGGGTGCAAAACATCAACAAATCAAGAGAGTTGGTAACAAGAAAGCAATGCATGATAAAAAGAGGTTATGGTTTACTTGATGTGTTTTTCATGCCACAAAAATTTAGAATATCCAAAATGGAAAGCAAGAAGGGAACAAGGACAGATACAAACACAAGGACCAAAGGAGGGGGATGTCATACCACCTATGAGAAGAAGAACATGAATAGAGGATACATGAAAAAATGAGGTGACTTCGGCATTTTATAGACGAACAAGGACTTTTGAAGTCATTTAGTCTTAAACAACTTTAAAAGTATACACTTTTGAAGTTTTTTAAGTTAAATGACTTTAAAAATATACAATTTTGTCTGGCACTAATATGGATTTTATTGAGAAAGGATTTTTGAAGCCTTTTAGGAATAAACAACTTCAAAATTCCTTTCCTGTGTAAAATCTCTCTTCGTCGCAAATTAAAGAGTATACTTTTAAAGTCGTTTAGGACTAAATGGCTTCAAAAGTCATTTAGAAATAAATGACTTTAAAAGTATACACTTTTAAAATCATTTGAGTCAAACAACTTTAAAAGTCCTTTTTCGAGAAAAAATTTCTCTTCCTACTAGACTAAAGAAGTCGTTTTTTATTAAAAAAAATTCTTAAATCTTTACTTTTAGAGTCTTTTTTTTTTTTTTTTTTTCTAAATGACTTGTAAAATATTTATGAAGTCAGTAGTCAAAATAACAACTTCTTTATACCGACTTTAAAAGCCTCATGTGTAGTAGTGGAAGGCTAATGACATGCTTGGAGGCAAAACATCTCAACAATATGAACTCAAAAGAGAGTAGCATGTGGTTATTATGTAGTGGAATCTTGGACCTATGAGTTGAAGGGTGAGTCCCCTCACTGTTCCTTTAGCGTGTATGTGTGTCTTGAGACATATAATAAGGGATTTGTTAATGGTCATAGGCCTATCATTGGGTTAAATGTAGCCCACCTAAAAGGAGTATATGGTGGGCAATTGTTAGTAGTTGTAGGGAAGGATGCGAATGATAACATCCTCCCTATATCTCATGCTTTGTGTGAGATTGATAAGTGCAACTTCTCAAGGGAGATCAAGGAAGATCTAGACGTTAAATAAAAGTACAATGCAATGGAAAAGGTGGAAGTTTGTTAAGAGTCTATTATTGTATAAATTACCCTCATTTAGCATAACTTTTGATATGTTTTAAAGATATTATTTAAAAATTTATATGAAAAATATATCATTTGAAAATTTTATAATCTAGCCTTAATTTGGTAAATTTCAAGGTTAGATGATGATCTGACATAAGTATGTGTAAAATCAAATGATGTATAATACTAATTAGGTTGTTTTCTTTGTTTTGTATGTGGTAGATCAAGTTCTATGTTGTTAGATCAAGTCAATCAACATCCTCGATCTTTGATCAAGCTTAGATTAAAATGGATGGCTTAGATCAACCTAGATTATCTAGATCAAAATTAAGAACTCCAATTCAATCCTTAAGCTTCAAATCCAAATCATGAGCACAAGAAAATTGAGAATGCTAAGGATTTTATGTTTAATGATGGAAAGTGAAAAGGATGAAGAGAGAGGAAATAGTTTCCTAATAGGAAACTAAGTTAAAATTTAGGAAATTCAATTGATTTAGAATTCTTTGTAGAAAAGGAAAAAGAATGGAATAGAAAATTACTAAAAGTTGATTCAAACCAATTTTTCATCATCTATAAATACTAGATTGAAGATGGAGAGAATAAAG
This sequence comes from Warburgia ugandensis, assembly GCA_035236585.1. Taxonomy (NCBI): domain Eukaryota; kingdom Viridiplantae; phylum Streptophyta; class Magnoliopsida; order Canellales; family Canellaceae; genus Warburgia; species Warburgia ugandensis. The sequence goes on along the minus strand of CP141129.1, from coordinate 34,272,882 downwards.
CTTGAAAATTCAGACAAAAATGAAGGTTGAAAAAGATGAACAGTGCACCCGTAAGCTAGTGAATAGGGGTACTTTGCACGTCAGTTCCTGCCTCGATACTTGAAATTTTTTTTTGAAATTTAGTTCATTGGATATAATACATCAAGGAGAAGAAGACCTAGGTGTTTGATTTTTAATTTTCATTCCAAATCTTGTAATTAAAGTTAGCTACTTGCTACTGTTCACATGAACAGCAACAGTGAGTTACTTAAGGTTTTATACCTTTAGTTTGGTCTATTTGATGAGTTTTTGAATAATCTAATCCTTTTCTTATATTTTTATTTGAATTAGAAATAGTTTCATATAAATTATTTTGAGATTTAATGGTTAGATTTGTTTAATTTTACAAAATAATCTTGAAAAGTGCTGTTGAGCCGATTAGTGAATAGCATATGTTTGCGATTGAGTGTCTTAATTTCTATTATCTTGACTTGAAATCTAACCATATAATTAAATTTATTGGTATCAAATTATTCTAGTTACCAAGTTTCATTAAAAAATTCTACCAAAAAATAGAAAAAATCATTGGCCAAAGTTAGTAAAATCTATATGGATTTTGATTGTTCATGGGTTGTAAACAGAGAATGGGCTAATCGTGGATTGTGAATAGGGATATGATAACTGCTTAGCTAGTGCCACACAGGCTATTGCGCATGACTGTCTTAATTGTCCACTACTTTTCTAGTAATACTCTATCATTTGCAGAGGCACTAAGAGGTGTTCCTCTGGTATTTTAATTTTTAAAAAAAAAAAAAATCAATCTATGCCGCACAAATATCAAATTCTTTTCTTAGTATAGATCATCATATTTTTGAAGGATCAACATAATCTATCCATTGAATCTTTAATCAGAGACATAAGAGATGGATTGATGAAGGTTGATCAATTTGCATATGGCCAGAATTGAAGAATTTTGTTATTGATATTTTGTTTAATTTTCTCTCTTTTGAATTCAAAATTTTGTATTTTTCATTAGTTAAATAAATCTAAGTTTACAATTTATTGTTATCTAATTTCTATTATTTCTTTTAATTTTTGGTCAATTAAATATTATTTAAACTCCATCTTTTTAAGTTGAGTCCTCGTGGGATCGACCTATACTTACATAAATTGTACTACAATAGCCCATGCACTTGTGGAAAAAAATCAACAAGTTTTTGGTGTTGTTGCTAGGAATGAGATAGTTTAGGGTTAGATAGATCTGTTACGAATATGCTACTTGAATCAGGTTGAGCTATGAATAAGATGGATAAGAAGGAGAAGGGTAATGGAAAATTCTATATTTGAAGTAGAAGATGAATTTGATTCTAACTATGCTATATGATTCACAAGTTCTAATAAATATATACATATCAAATTTGTAGTTAGTTATACGACTACCAGTTAGTGTACTTGACTTCTAACTACCTAACCAACCTCTTGATTGTTTAACTAACTTGACAGCTTTGCTAACTACTTTTGGGATTGTCTAACTAGCTATTCTTATAGCAAAATTGAACCTTTACATCACTTCATACATTGTACATCATGATCTAACTAGCGTATATGGCTGCTGGTGTAGTAAGCTACTTGCTGCCATAACGACCTTATTAACTCCAGCCATCGATGTGAAAATACACATTGATGGGTATAGTGGTATTAGTTATCAACAAGAAACTAATGACCAACAGATATAGTGGTATTAGGCATTGATGGCCTATGGTGCATGGATAGTTATAGTGTATTTATTCCTTTAGCATTCAACTAGTTCTTCTAACTCATAGTTGAGCTACTCTTGAACTCCTCAACTGAAACTGAAACTGACCTGAACTACTATTGGTTTTTCATTGCTTGCCCTACCAAAAAACTTTGTCCTTAAGGTTCGGCTGAGTAAACTCCTCTTGAAGTGGTGAAAAGTCTTTCTAAGAACTATGTTCTATTGGTAGTCATAGCCATTGCAACAATACTTGAGGGATTGATTGATATTGCTCTGAATTGTCCTTGTATCTAATATAGCTAGAGGCTAAGCAGTGGAAGTATAATTAAATTCTAAATCAGGAAGAGGATTGTAGAGTTTGTCATAAGCGAAACCATTGAATTTCTTAAGGAGTGAGACATGAAATGCAAGGTGTATCTTTTAGTGTTCTAGAACATTAAGTTTGTAAGCCACTGACCTTTCTTCTTAGTCACTTGATAAGCTCCCAAATAACTAACACTCAACTTGACATTCAATCTTAAGGCTAGGGACTATTGTTGGTAAGGTTGTAATTTGACAAACACCCAGTCTCCTACCTCAAAGTTCACTTCTCCCCAATACTTGTAGTTACCTTCATGCACGTTTGTACTTTCAGCAAGTTTTGTTTAAGTTGTTGGAGTAACTCTACTCTATCATAAAGTTCTTGTTCTACTACTTCAATGGATGTAGAACTTGGAATGCGCCTAAAGATTGTAGGAGGCTTGCCAAACATAACTTGGTAAGGTGTCATACCACTTGAAGTGTGGAGTGATGTGTTATACCATGGAGTTAGCCCAAGGTAGCAAATTAAACCAAATTTTAGGATTGCCATGGGCCAAAGCACTCATGTATTACTGAAGACATCTATTCACCTCCTCTTATTGGCCACTAGTTAACTATACTATGCTTCAACTAAGTTTCACTAAGAGTAAACAATTCCTTCTAGAATCTATTGATGACAATACTATCTCTATCTGACATATTGATCTTAAAAATCCATGATGTTTGGCTATGATATCAATAAAAACTTTAGCTACTGATGTTGCATAGTAGCTAGTTGTGGGAGCTCTAAAATGTGTGGCTTTGTCTAGTTTATCCACTACAACTAAGATAACTTTATAACCATGAGAATTTTTAAGATTGTGACAAAATCCATGGTGAGCTCTTGCCAAATTTGATTTGGAATAGGCAAAGGCTGCAGAAGACCAGGTTGTTTTGATGTGTTGGCTTTCACTTGTTAACAAACCATGCATTTTGCAATGAAATCCTTGATGTTTGCTCTTGTACTTGGCTAGCAGAAGGTAATTGCAAGCCCCTTGAAGTCTTTATGGAACATGAATGTCCACCCAAGGTAAGGCTATGATATTCCCTCATAACTTTTGTTCTCAAAAGAGAGTTAGATGCAAGTGTGAGCCTATTTTTGTAGTATAATAGTCCATCTTTGCATGAGATATTGATATCTAATAATGCACCTCCTTTGAGCTACTTGTCTTGCTTCACTAGGCCTCATTTGATGAATTCTCATATCTTAGCTCATCATTATGTTGAAAGTAATAGAGGAAGGAACAAGTAGACTCTTATTTGTTAGATTGTCAAGCAAAGTAGTAGTACTATGATTGTCTTCTTCAAGAGGAAGTTTGGACAAAGCATCAAGTAAATGATCTTGTTTTCTAGGTTTGTAGACGATAGTGTATTCATTTCCCAAAAGTTTCTCAAATAGTGAGGCTGTCCAGGTCCAGGTGTTTGAATAACTTGATTAATTAGGTTCTTCAATGTATTGTGGTCTATTTTGGTAATGAAATTTCTTCCAAAAAGACAATGTTTCCTTTTAAGGATAGTCTAGCTTACTTAGAATAGCTCTAGTGTAGTGTTTGATGCATCAATTTCTACTACAAATTGAATTTAAAAATTCAGAAGAGCCAATGCAAGTGTTTCTGTTATTGCTCTCCTTAAATGTTCATATACAGTCTGTGCTTCTTCAAGCAATAAAACACATGTTTCTTTACAAGATTAGTAAGTCAAGCATTTGTCATGGCATAGGATTCTATGACCTTCATATAATAGCTAGTCAAGGTCAAAATGTACTTAATTGCTTAAGTTTTTTTAGTATTGGCCACTGTTTCATGGATTGAATCTTCTTTTGATCAGGCCTTACATTGTCAAAGGCTACCATGTTACGAAGGTACTCAACATAAGTTTGGAAAAACAAACATTTGCTCATCTAGCAAAGAAGTAATGAGTTGCCAAGAATTGTAAGACTAGTTTAAGGTGAGTGATATGATTAGACAAGGTAGGAATATAAACTATGATGTCATCAAAGAAAAGAATCATGAATGTTCTTAGATAAGGTTGAAATAAACTATTCATACCTCACTAGAATGTAGATGGAGCATTAGTTAAACCAAAAGGCATTACTAGGAATTCTGAATGGCCTTGATGTATCTTGGAGGCCATCTTCTGGATGTATTCATTAGCCATTTAGATTTGACGATAGCCCATTCTGAGATTAAATTTCAAAAACCATACAACTCCATGCAGCTCATCTAACATTTCATCAATAGTAGGAATTGGAAACTTATCTTTGGTTATAGCTTCATTGAGTACTCTATAATCTAAATGAACCTCTATGTTCCATCTTTGTTCTAGATCAGTGGCATAGGGAAAGTAAATGGACTTGTGATGTGCCTGATGATGCCATTTTTGAGAATCTCGTTTACTAGTTTCTCTATCTCTAATTGTTGAAATTGTGCATGCCTTCCAAGGTCTCACATTCACTAGTTTTGAGTTGGGGTAGTAAGTGAATGTGATGGTCACAATTTCTTCTAGGATGTAAATTATTAGGCACAATGAAGATAATTTTTTCTATAGCTCCGGAATTGGTTCAAAGTGACTGTAGATAGATGTATCTTCTGATGAATTGGAGTAGAGGGCAAACAAATGATACGTCGCAACTACACCATTAGATGCTTGTAGCTTTTGTAATTATTTACCAAGTAGGCTCATCATTCAGCAATTATTCACCTTCCAAATACACTACTTGGCCATTCCATTAGAACTTCATTGCAGATAGTTTGTAATCATTCAAGATGGGTCCTAATTATTGTAACCACTAAATTCCTAACACTACATTAGCTACTCTAATTGCCAAAACACCAAGGCCTAGGTTGAATGTATAACCTTGTGAACTAAATTAAAGATTCATACATTTCACAAAGAATACGAGAGATTCTCCACTTCTTACCAATATTTTGAATTCTTTAATTCAGCTGTTGGTAGCTTCAAATGATTCACTACTCTTTTCGCAAGGAAGTTGTGTATACTATCCCCATAAATAAGCATATAAAACTTGCGAGTTTTGTAATAGCCTAACAATCTGATTGTTATAGGATTCATTTGACCATCCAATGCATGAATACAAAAATTATAAGTAACTTCAAGTTCTACTACCTCATCTATCTCACTGAATTCTCTTCCCATTAGAAGCTCCTCCATCACCTAGTAGTATATTGCATTTAGCATTACATTTGCGACCTTTGCTGAACTTCTCATCATAATAGTGACATATGCCATTATCTCTTTTGGTTTTGAGCTCTGCAGCAAATAACCTCTTAAAGGGTGGTTTAATGCTTTGAGTTGGACCAAGTAATGGACTTTTGGATGCAAGAGGTACTAGTGTGGGAATTGTACCAATAGGTGATATGAGAAACATATGTCTTGATTAAGGAGGATGAACTAAATTTTTTATCCCAAGATGGTCTTAGGAATTACTTGAGGGAATTCAGTCTATCCTCTTATTTTTTCTAGGATCATTGCTTCCATTAAGGTGGGAGATTCAAGATTCAAGTATTCTTTCCTTAATTCACATTTCAATCTAGACAAAAAGATACTAATGAGGAGAGATTCAGGAATTCTAGTTACCTTGTTAAAGAGTTCTTGAAACTATCATTTAATCAGTCACAATAGTGATCTACTTTAATCTCACTAGCTTACACTTAGGCTTCTCTAAATTGGAAGTACCAAACAATGTTAAAATATCCTCCAAGAACTATTTCTAGATTTTGATGAGGCCATTGGAATGAATCCATTCAAAGCAATCGGTTGCAGTTCCCTCCATATGAAATGCAAAGATCTTTAATATTTGAGGATCTAGGACATTGTGAAAATTAAAGAATGGGTTGTCTTGAAATTTTGATGTAGCTGGATTGGAGCCATGAAACTTAGGAACTTCACATTTGATCTAACTAGAAAGATTGAAGGGATGATCTACAAAAGAAGTCTCAACAAAAGTGGAAGCTGTGTGCTCATGATTTCTGGATATAGATTACATTGTCTCGATCTTCTCTACTAGCTACCAACAAGGTGTGTGAGAGTTTCCAAGTGAGATTCCACCCTGGATTGCTATTGTTGTAGTGATTGAAGGATGATTAATTTTCTTAATGATGATTCAACGAATTCTTGACCTATTCTTCCAAACTGCCAAACCTTGTTCCTTCAACCATGGTGATTGCAATGGATAGGAAGATTTATTTGAAAGAGATAATCCACAAAAAGATGGGACAATGAAAGAACCATGTTCTTGTTTTAAAATTACCATGAGTGCCCTGGTCTATTATAGATGTACAAGTAAGGGTCAATCTCATGAGGATTCAATTTGAAGATTAGGAATCTAATCAGAATCTAACTTAAAATATTCTAACATAGTTAAGCAATGAGAAATAATTAAGAAGACCAAATTAACTATCAACTATTATAAAAAGAATAAAATAACCAAATTATGAAAGACTAGGGTTTTGGAATCTACATCAATACATTAGAATTATTGATTTAGTTCACACATATTAATATAACAATAATGAAATATAAACATAGAAGACGTGTTGTTAAAATCCAAATTTACTTATTTTCTCAATTTTAATGACATACCTAAGTTAATTAGTACGGATTCAAAGCATAGCTTATATTTTTTACACAAATTATCTAAGAATTGTACTAACTATTATTTAATCATAAATTAGCCTCTAAACTATGAAAATTATATTATAATTCCCATGAAAAGAGTACTAACTATATGTAACAAATTATGTAGCATACCCTTGAAAATTGATAATTAAAAATCCTAAATAAATTAACCACTTATACATGAGTAAAAACAATGGATTAGTGTGGTTTTATCCTAACTCTAGATAAATGATCTAGCTACTCATACTAAACATGAAAAAATGCACTTAAAAATTTCATCTAAAACTATTACTAAATATGAAGAAAATAAAAAGAAAGCATAAACTTACACAAATCGGATTGATTGTCTAAGATCTTGATGTATCACTCATCAAATCATAGCAAAGAATCTCCATCTCAAATTTCAACAAAATAAAACAACAATTGAAGCACAATTTGCATATGCAACAATACAACAATAAACCAAAGAGTGACAGTATATGCAAAAAGAAAAGATTTTCAGCCACATGATCTAAAATAAATTAAATATTAAAATTAATATCAAAATCAAGATATTGAATAATTTAACAAATACTAATAATTTAATTTTTTTTTAAAATACATATGAAAGGATAAGTAAAATGTGCATGTATTTTTGGAGAGTGATGCTAGCAATTTGCCCTATAAAAAAACCAATTTTACTAGCTGTGTGATTGAGTGCATCACTTTGGTCAATTATTTCGACCACTTCCCATGAAATTTTTAGTGAAAGTTGGTTTCTGATACAATTGGATAGCTGTGAATCCAATGGAATCAACCATATTCACTAGCAGCAAGCATTGTTCATCTTCTTCCTTTTTCTCTATTTTTCTTTGAATTTTCATCCTTTTTCTTCATTCGCTTTGATCTAATATCTACAAATCATGAAGAGGTTGGTTTTTTAGAAGTTGCTTCCTCCAATTTCTCTTTTTTCCTAAGCAATTGTAATCAAGTAGAGCTTTTAACTTGACTTGGTTTCCACCTTAAGAAACGTCTTAGATTAAGAAATTTCCTATTGTTATCTCCAATTCCTCCAAGCAACCCTTGTAGATGGTATTTTGACTTCAAAATTTTAAAAGTATATAGCAATTTCTTCCTTAATCATCAAGGCATGCATCTGGAATGTACAATCTTCTAATCTCCACACTATCTTGATTCAATCCAAGACATTCAATATGTTTCATTTGTTTTTGGACCAAAAACAATAATTTTGAATGATCTGAATCATTGATTATGTCCATCTTGATGATACCTTCACATCCATGACCAATCATACTTAAGTTGACACTTTTTTAAAGAATTTTTTGTAGAGATCTTAATAGTTTAAGGCTAGATCTACATCAATTTTCTTCAATCCCACTAATCTTGGAATCCTTAGACATTTCTACCATTTTTCATTGGAAAATGTTGAAAATTGAACCATTACTTTTAGATTTTGATCTACACCATCTAGATTGATTTGAGCCATCCATTTCAAATCTATGTTTGATTGGTGTCTATAATGTTAATCGGCTTGATCTAACAACTTATCCATGACAATTTTATGACTTTTTACCTGTGCATCAAAGGAATTTCTTGGATCTTGGACTAGCTTCTTTTTTGGGATTCAAATCACCAAACATGTGCATTTTTTTCAATTCTACCCTAATAATATAAAATACTAAATAAACCTTAATTAATGATAAATTAAGTGCATTTACTATTAAAAATAAAACTTCAAAGGATATTAAATGTAATAATTATGTGTATATCACACCAATTGATAAGTGCAACACTTATCAAGGGAGATCTAGAGGCTAAACAAAACTATAATACAATAGAAAAGGTGGAAGTTGATTTGAAGGTTTATACAAATCTATTATAGATCTGTTACTTGAATGAGGTTGAATTATGAAAAAGATGAATAAGAAGAAGGAAGGTGGATGATTCTTCAGTATGAGTGGAAGATGACTAGAATTCTAGCTATACTACATTATTCACAAGTTCATTGATGCCTAACAAATCAGTACATTTCAAATTTATAGCTGGTTACATGACTGTCAACCAGTGTACTTGACTTCCAACCTCCCAACTAATATCCTAATTATTTAACTAACTTGATAGCTCATCTAACTATTTTTGGGACTACCTAACTATTCTTACATTATAAGTGAACCTTTATCTCACTGTGTGCATCATACATCATGAGCTAAGAACCATATAATAGTTGGTGTAACTAACTACCACTAGTCATGGCGACCTTACTAACTAACTAACTCTAGCCATTGATGTCCAACTAGACATTGGCAGGTATAGTGGTATTGGCGTCAATAGCCTTTGGTGCATTAAAGATTACAATTGGTTTTTCCTCCTTCTAACTCTTTTATAGCACTTACTTGAGATAGCCTTGGACTTCTTCTCAACTAAAATTGGAGTGAGTTACTATTGGTTCTTTCATTGTATAATTGGGCCTTATTAGTGACAAAGCAAATAAAATAGGATATGGTTTATGACACTACTATGAGAGAATATTGGCCCATTAGAGGAACATGTTGGGTATTCATTATTAAATAGTAGAAAGTAAAAATACATTTCTCTTTAATACAATTGTCATTTCTATGCTTTTATCTATGCATTTGCACTTTGATACAACTGACACTTAAGTACTTAAACTATGTCATATTTTGTACTTAAGTCCTTGTTTTGTACTTAAAATATTATAGTAAATACATAATGATCCTTACACTATGTCATGTATTGTATTTCAATTCCTACAACTATTCTCAGTCATTACAATTGATTTGTTCTAATTAATAGTAATTAGCATTTCAATCCTTCTATAGCAATTGTAGTTCACTCCATATAGATATTCTTTCTTTGGATTGTGCAAGGGTTACTGCAAACATTCAAAGAGTTGATACTCGTAGCTGAAATTAGGTATTGTGTCAAGGACTTGTATGTAAACTTCAAGAAGCACTTCCTTAGAGGTGATTTGAAGGAGACATTTTAGAATGCTACAAGGGCCATGACTGCTAGACGGTTTGAATATGCGATGAAGGATGTGGGGGAGTTGAATGAAAGAACACCAGGGTGGTTGATTGAGCATTATGATATTAAGCTATGGTCAAGGCATGCTTTTAGTCAAAGATTGAATTTTGATGTGTTATTAAACAATGTAGCTAAGTGTTTTAACTCTTGCATTACATGGGCAAGGGATAATCCTATTTGACAATGATGGAGACCATCAAGAAGAATCTAACGAGGATTTTCCAAGAGCAGGGAGATGGGATGACAACATATGCATGAAATATATGTTGAAGAATTCAAAAGAAAATGGATAAGAACAAGCTGCAATCAAGTGAGTGCCTATGTGAGCATAGTTCATATGATTCATATAAAGTTGAGCACTATTATGAAAGCAAAAAAGTTGTTGACATGCCACAAAAGAGCTACACCAATAGGAGATGGATCTAATAGTGATTCCTATTGTCATTCAACCTAAGAAGAAGATTAGACCTAAGAACTCTTTTAATGTTTGTTATAGCATGCCTTGTTTAGTTGCAACATATGAAGGTGTTCTTAATCAAATCCTAGGATTAATACTAAGAACTACATTAGAGCAGACCCTACAAATCATAATAGAGTAGAAATATTGAAGAAGATTGCTGCTAGTGTAGGAGACTACTAGTGCAATTATAAGGGAGGAGGAGAAGGAAAGAACCAACTACAAAGGCCACTGAAGGGGAGCAAAAGTCCCTAGAGAGGGAAATCGTGTATTATGTTGCAATTATGAGACTATTGTATACTTATCAAAGGGAAACTAGACAGTTTTAGTTCTATAATGTTAGTCATGAAACTATATGTACTTATTAGTTTAGCCCTTACTCTTTTGAAACTAGACGAGGAAGAAAAGAAACAAGATGGTTAGTTAATCAAACAAGACTAGAGTCCATTGAACTAGAATAAGCAGCCCCAAGAGGAGGAAACCAATTAATAGTGACAATTATTATGTTACAATGTAGTTCTCAAACATTTCTTGTTCTAGCAACTTAGTCCTAAATCTATTATATACTTATTGGTTTAGTCCTTACTCTTTTGAAACAAGGTGAGAAAGACAAGCAAAGAAGGTAGTCAGTCAAGTGAAGGAGGAGAACAAGTTACAGAGTATACCGAAACAAGACATCATGTTAAGAGTACACATAATGATCACAACAACTTAGTTATTTAGCTAAAGCTCCAACACATGACAATCAAAATAATTATTAGATATAAATGTAAATGGATGCATCTTTTGGTAGGATTTTTTAGTAAATGGATGTTAGTTGCACAAACTTTGATAGTTTGATGGTTGATTTTTTGTAGATAGGCAATGTCTGCAAATAAGGGTGTTCATTTTATGCAAATGGATGTATCCTACAGTGTTTTACCAAATGGATTTGATAATGTAGTTAACCTTACAATACTTGTCATTGTTATAGTATTAGAGTACTTGCAATTTGGTCCTTTTAACTATGCTAATTTTTTGTGTTCAAATGCAATTGAAATGATGGAACAAATGTTCATTTATAATGCTACTGTAGTGCTTCTACTGTATATCAATGTTGTGTCAGATGGATCTTAAATGGATCATACTTTGGTCCTTAAACTATTTGCTTATCTACAATCTAATCCTTATCCTATTCCTCTTCAACTACCTCTCAAATTAGTGTCAATGAAGCTTAAGTGGATGCATGCTCATCTACACACTCTTCATATGTCCAAATGTGTTTGAAATTATGGGTTAGATGTTTATAGAAGTCCTCCGACTACTATTCCTTCACTTGAAATTTCATCCCTACACTATTCAACTGCACAACTAGTACTTAAATTAGTAATGGTCAAACAAAAAGTCCTTCAACCATTACTAAACTGACAATTAAGTCCTACTAACAACTACCATCCAACAATTACAAGTAAACTAAGATCAATCATAAGATCCAAAAAGTAATTTCACTAACTAGAAAAAAACTCAATACATCATTCTTATTGCTCCTCATTTGAGCAGCACTGTCATGAAATATATGACAAACATTCTATTCACATAAACAAAGATAATGAACATAGACAATTTGTTTGGATCTTCTACAATACCCTAAACCCTCTCCTTTCCACCTATAGCCCTCTCTCTTTCAATAGGGCCTAAATCCCTTGCTCTTTTAACTACTCTTTCAGCAGCAGCTACAAGTGCAACCCTCCTCTCAGTAATAGAAACATCTCTTGAACATGGATGTTTCTCTAAATGAAGGAATCACATTCATTTCTGGTCTATTTTGAACATTTGTAGAACACTCGATTGGGATTGACTGTACTCCTTGAACCACAAACAATCATCTCACCATGGCCATTGCCATAATACCAAGGTGGTAAACCAAACTGATGAAGAGATGCCATGTAGATGGAGACTAAAAAAGAAATGGTTATCTGACAAAAAGAAAGGGTTTGGGAGGATGATTGCAGTAAAGTTTTGGGGAAAATGAGTTTCATGATGATGATGAGTTCCATGATACAATTTGTGTCACGATGATAGATACTAAGGTAACCGAACGTCTCAGTGAGACTATGGGGGGTTTATTTAACAGCACCTGTTTGGCATTTTGTTGGCATATCTCCTGTGATATCTCTGATGATATCTTGTGTGATATCTGAGATATGTGTCATATATTCTGTGATATCTTGTATGATATCTTAGATATGTGATATTTGTTCCGTGATATCTCCGGCGATATCTTATATGATATCTCAGATATATGATATTTCTTCTATGATATCTCCGGCGATATCTTATATGATATCTCAGATATGTGATATTTGTTTTGTGATATCTCCAGCGATATCTCTAGTGATATTTTTTATGATATTTGAGATATGACTAGATATGAAAAACATATGATATCACAATTAAATAAGCTGCATTTCTAGCATATGTCATGATATCAACTAGCACCTTAATATTCATCAATGATCTGGGTCATTCATCTATGCTATGATATTCCTAAGGCCCATGTTATAATCAATTTATTTCTGCTTTCTTTCTTGTCCATCTACAGTGTCTAGCGAACTCAACTAAGGGTTCCAAGGGACCTGCGTACTTATAGGGAACCAGTAGAGTCTCCCATTCTCATTCAGCAGCGGCATCAAATTAGCCTTGCTCATGGCCACGATCGTCCAGTCGAAAGGCACAAATAGCTCACTAAATTGATGAATTAGTAATGGCGTGTCATTTGTGGCACATTTGAGTTCCAACATATGACTAATAATTCATCTTTTTGTGCTTCTACTTGATTAGAACACCCAAAAACCAAGATCAATCCAACCAGGCATTGGACCCAAGTTCTAGCCCCAACTGCACTATCAGTTCCAGCCCTAACTGACCGTATGTACACAACACTCAAGCACCATACTATTGGCTAGTTCGACCAAATCAAACAATCGCAGTTACCACACGACAGTAAACACTTTTGGTTCCATAAGCAAGGTCTCAATGTGAAAAAATGGCCTCAATCTACATGTCGAAAAATATATAAACAACAATGTCGAAGTTTACATGTCACTGAGCTTTCATTCCCAGTCATTACAAATCTTCAAAATTGCCTGACAACTACTGCTGAAATTACAAGAGATGTCAATCCTAAAAGTGTGTCTCATTTCAAATATGCTCATGGAGGAATGCAAACCCCCCTAAGGAATGTTGAAAACGCCCTCTTCCCTCTCTCTCTCTAAAAAACGCAGTTTTTTTTTTCTTTCTCTACAAGAAGAGCAAACATTACACTTGAATCTACATTTGGCATATTTGAAATAACACCAAACATATCAACATGACAAAAGTTAAATAAAATTGATATCTTAGATATGCTAGAGATAGCGCGGTTAAATAAGCCTGATATCTCAGATATGCCAGAGATAACGAGGGTAAATAAACCTGATATCTCACATATGCCACAGATAACGCGGTTAAATAAACCTGATATCTCACATATGCCACAGATAACACTGTTAAATAAGGTGCACGTTTGATATATGTCGTGATATCTCAAAAACGCCATACATACGCCATTAAATAAACCCCCTATCAATGAATAGGGGAAAATACGTTTGAAAAGAAAGTAGCAAAGAAAATTAGGGGAGAAGGGGTATGATTGGTTTTGGTAATGAGAAAATGGGTTTAGAAAATGAAATAGAAAAGATAATAATAAAATAAGTTTTAAAAGTCCAAGAAAACCCAGAAAAGGCAAAAGAAAAAAAAGAGAAAACAACATAAATATAATGTGAAGCCCATTGCAGACCTCTGTGAACCGCCGTCGATGGAAATGTGACAAAAGGACTAATGGTGAAACAAAGGTGTTAATCTAGTAGTTTAGGAGTGTACCATGCAGGTAGTTAAGGGCAATAAACTATACTTTCCTCATTAATTTACATGTTTTCATAATCTAGGCCGTTTAAGTTACATATATATTCGTAACCTAGGCGACAAAGAAACATTCTGAAAACTTAACTTTAAGGCTATTAAAGTTGAACCTCACTGAATTAATAGAAAATCTTCGTCCCTGTCGTATTAGTTTAGCAGTAGGTCCGTTTACCCATCGACAAGGGTCGAGGTAATCTCTCTCCAGTTCATGAAACAATATTTATCAAAGATTTTTCTGTTCTTTATTTATTCACTTTTTCTAAAAAAAACTAGCCCTATACCCGAGATCTTTATCACAGTTATCAGTCTCCATCACGGTCTTACCAGTATTAAACTTGACTATATATCTAAGTCCCGTCTTATTTTTGTTCTCTGAATGGTAAGTCCAATCTTCAACCTACGTCGGGGAACTAATAATCCTCTATAAGTAAAAGCCCCACATATTGCAACAAATCAAACATCTTGATGTCAATCCAAATTCTCCAGAGACAATCCAAGTAAATAAATAGCAAAGATTCATCAAGGTTGTTCCTGTTCTACAAAAAAAAAAAGGTTACCGCTGCTCCAATATCCAGTTGTTATCAAATAATCAATCTTCAAATCGACGAGAATTCAAGAAAAAATGGACGGAATTTCATATCAAAATTTTATTGCTATTCCTGAAATTCTTTAATGTCTTAATGCTTAACTATTTACCCGTGGTTGTTTTAGAATAAATCCTACGCGTTGATTTCTTCCCTTCATGTTATTGATTGTAAATCTCAGCAGATTTTAATAAATTCCTTTTGTCGAAAATACACTACCAGGCAAATGTAACAAGATCCAGATTTTCTGATCAATTGTTACAAATTGTAGAGAAGAATTACTTGAGGAATAGTTCCCAAAGCTCAACAAATGAATGACTTGAACGGTCCAAGAAGTTAACATCTCTTTATTACTTTTTTCTGGTGGAAGCTTCTCTTTATTACTTTGCTAGAAGCATCCAAAACAAGCTTTAGCAGACTTTTCAAACAATCTCCGTGCTCAATCTTAACTGAAGGGCTACCAATGAGTCAACGTTAAATTGTCAACAGCTTAGTAGATTTGATCGGTAACGAAATTCGCTTTTAGATTCCGGAAATTTGACAAGAAGTTTTGAAGCAATAATTTTTTCGCTTTTTAGACTTCATTAAGACACTAGCTTTCGTTTCAAATAGTTGCAGATAATCTATCTCTGTAGTGTTTCCCCAGTCTTTTCTTGACTGGATCTGGCAATGCAATCAATTTGGAAGAAACATGCTTTTTCGTTGGAAGCCCATCCGGTTGTCTCCATCTACTAACATCAATATGTTTAATCCTGAGAAAAGTTTGCCTGCTTCATACAAGAGCAAACACAAATCAGGGATCACATAATACATCAAGAGTTCCAGAAGAACAGTTTAAAAAGTTTGGCTGCTTCATACAACAGTAAGTACAAATCAGGGATCAGATAATACATCAATGAGATTTCTGAATGAATAATTAAAAGCTCTGAAGCGTAATGTAATTCCCAAATGTTCTTAACAACCCAAAGCTTCTTTTTCAAGTATTAGATTCAAACCTACGCACTGCTCTGGTGTCATTTCTGCATATGATATAGCTCCTTGCCGCTAAACATGATCCCAACATGCACAAGAGTACATTCACAAGTAAATGGTTTGTTTTGTTTGAGAAAAAGAATACACCTCCATTCAGAAAAAGAATACAGCTCCTGAAAATGCCGCTAATGTCAGCTGAAGTACCAAGCCATCTCTTACTAATCGTAAAGTCCCTCTTGATGCCATATATCAACCAAAAAATCTACCATCTCCTGCATGTTCATCACAAAAAGATGTCATTGCCATTCTAAAATTGATCTTGGAAAAGAAAAGGTTAAAATATGCCAATCTGAAGCTATATATAAACACAAAGATCTTTGGATGCTTACAGGTAAAGGTATTGGCTCTGAGAAACGCTGATTGGTTGAAAGCAAATCATCATATGTTGTGGACCAACTACAAGAGAAGATCTTCTGTGAATTTACTAGCATAAGCAAGGATATAGAAAGGATGATAAACTAGGTAGAACGTGCTTGAGTAGGTTCATTAACAGATTAAATGTTTTGCAGTAAGAACAACAGGTCCACAAGATCATTAGTCAGTATATGTTTTACATGCAATAATCAGGTTCCACCTCGAAGTTGCCAGCAAAGGCAAGTTGCTGAACCAGTTGCAATATCTGTCGACAGCTTAAGTAAATTGCTCTAGAACAAGGATTTGCAGATGCTTTGAATTAAGATGGCTTGCTTACAATATCTACCAAGAATGGGTATCAAGAATGCCAACTTAATCAAGGCCTAGACAATCTAGTTTGAATATTCTTTGGTCTATGGCTTGAGTTCAGCTGAGATTTATTCTATATGATGCATTAACAATGCTAACATTATTGTTGGATAACCTCCAACAGATGCAAGAAATAAGAGCATCCTTATCACACTAACTTATCAAATAAATGTGAATCAATATGGTTTACTGGTCTTTGTAATTATATTCCCACTTTCCTCAGTGAAATTTTATCAAGCACCTAAATTTGGATGTAAAGTTTTATCACTGTAAATATATATTTCAATTGTCTTTGACTTCGGTTAATATAAATCTGAAAGAAGTAATATTGATGTCTTCTCTTTTGATTATAACTGTTTTAATCCATGAACTTCCAGAAAAATATATGCAGACAAATGCTGCATGTAAGTCTCAACTCAATTGATGTGGGAAACACTGAGTTAATGATTGCGTTAGGACCTTAGCCTATGGTGTCTTGCAACCTGGATCTGAAGATAATTTTCTTGAATATTACTCTCTTTTGGTTCTCTTCCCTGGTACAATGAACAGCCAATTCCTCACACAATATTAATGAAGAAAATATGTGGAAAAAGAATGAAGACTTCCACTTAATATATATTTCCTCACCTTTAAAATCAACCAACTTAATAATGTTTTAATTCCTCTTATGCCCGTGCTCCCTATGCCTTAACATTGAAGAGATGCAGTTACTATGCCACATTCTCAGCCAAGCAGGTACCTAAGTGACACTCGGTAAACATTGAACAAAGTCACTTAGAGCACAACTTTAGAATCTTTTTTTATTGTGATAGGAAGTAATTGTTTGTTATAACCAGAACTGCAGTAGCAAACTGCATCTTGTCAAAATTGACACACTTCAAATCGCAGTAACTATGCATCCATCAATCACCATCCTTAGTTGTCCAATATTCATGAACTAATTTCAGTTTTTAGTACGTGAGTATTTAGACAGCATCCAATCCAATATTTGCCAAGTTCAGTTTATTATTCATCTCCAGGTTCCGCATAACTTCAGCATCACTTTCCATTTACTGGTCATGACAGGGAACCTGCAGCCTATGAACATTGACACAATTCGAAGTGCCACAAGTGTACATCACCATCCTAAGTTTTCTAGTCCTTTATATCTTAACATGTAACTCTTGCAGTTTCCAGAGAGATTTTGAAACTAAATGCTTCATTAGTTGCATGGCTGGTTCCTCTTCATACATGGACACTAACTGCACAAATTCACTGCTGAAGCAGAAGGCATCTGATGTTTATATTTTGTCAGTATCAGTAGATGATTACATCCTCAGGATCCAGGTACTCATTTATGCATGCATGAGTCCATATACAAACACATATATGTCAAATTATGTAGTAGAGAAATGAAATTAAGAAGCAAACCTTATAACTGGTTCCCCGAGCATTCTATGTGACTTTTGAGATTGATCTCCAAGCCATTCTTTTCTTCTCTCATTCCAAGCTATTGCAGCTACACCAATTTTAGATGACAAAGTCAAAATATGTTTCTCCTTTTCTTACAGCAAGAAATACCAGACTAAAGCAAAAGTCAATATAATAATATACAAGAAACCTATATTCAGCAAAGATTTCTGATGTGTTCACTCATCACTGTATTTCTAGAACCAATTTATGTCATTGATTCTTTGGTATATCTAAAGGTACTTAGTCTTTTGGCATCACAATTCACATTTAAAGAAAGCAATTGAGAACAAGATGCAAGGGATTCTCCTTTGACTTAGGAAGTTGGAATTGTGAAAAAGAGGAGCTTGCAGTGCCAAAGGAGCTCCTACTTGAGCTCTTATTTTGATTCAATTCATTGGCTACTCAACAGCTTCCTATGCTACACTGATCTTGAGATAATCGGCACATTCAAAATATTTGGTTAGCAAAGTCCAAGTATCAAATCTCACTTGACCAGGTCACATCTGAAGCAAACGTTAAATAACTCAATCCAAACATGGAATTTAGTGGGTGGCACAAAATCTTTTCATCGATGTTATATAATTGTGATATAGATACAAATATTTCTTTCATGTTTGAGCTTACATGGTCAAAGGAACCTCACCTGATTTGCAAGATAAATGAATGACAGAGTGCTACACCCTCTTGAGACAGGACTAATAAGGTTAGAGATACTAGTTTCTACTAGTGCAACAGAAACTCAGTAAGCAGATTGCTTTATTGGAAAGAAAAGAAGAGTTGGGTCTTTGATGGAGTCAGAATCGGAATTGAGTGAAAGGCAAAGTGCTGAAACAGGAAAGTAGTTGATTGTTATTCAAAAAGAAAAGGTGGTGACGAGCAGTTAATTGGTAAAAAACAAGGTAGCAAAAAGCAGACAGGAAGCAGCTGGCAGATAAAGGAGCTTACTTGGCATACGATGGGAGTACTTGGGGGATAACTCACCTGCTATTCATTAGGAGTGCTTAAAAACATAAGTGCATGTTGCATGTTTTGTTTTAACATCAAGACACATTGAGGTGGAATAGTTAAAAGTCTGTGTTCTTTTCATGCGTGATGACAGGAAACTAGTTGATTGCCATTCAAAAAGAAAAGGTGGTGAAAAGCAGTTAACTGGTCAAAAAAGGCAGCAAAAAGCAGACAGGAAGCAGCTGTCAGCTAAAGGAGCTTACTTGGCATATTATAGGAGTACTTGGCGGATAACTTACCTGCTGTTCATTATGAGTGCTTAAAAACATAGGTGCATGTTTTGTTTGACATCAAGACACACTGAGGTGGAATAGTTAAAAGTCTGTGTTCTTTTCATGAAATGGTGACAGGAAACTAGTTGATTGCCATTCAAAAAGAAAAGGCAGTGAAAAGCAGTTAACTGGTCAAAAAAGGTAGCAAAAAGCAGATAGGAAGCAGCTTTCAGCTAAAGGAGTTTACTTGGCATACTATGAGTAGGCGGATAACTCACCTGCTGTTCATTATGAGTGCTTATAAAAATAAGTTCATGTTTTGTTTTTAAACCAAGACACATTGTGGTGGAATAGTTAAAAGTCTGTTTTCTATTCATGAGGTGGTGACATGAAAATAGTCGATTGCCATTCAAAAAGAAAAAGTGGTGACAAGCAGTTAACTAGTCAAAGACAATGTAGCAAAAAGCAGACAGGAAGCAGCCATCAGCTTCAGGAGTTTACTTGCCATACAAATGGGAGTAGTTGGGGGATAACTCACCTGCTGTTCATTAGGAGTGTTTATAAACAAAATTCCCAGGAGGCGGATGGAGGTAGGAGATTATAAATAGGGAGACACCTCATTTGTACAGACATACAAAGTTGTAAGCAATCTTCAGAGTAATAAGAGAGCTTCCTTTGTGATCATCTGAGTGTGCTTCCTTGCTTTCTTCTTGGTGAGCTAAGTGTCCTAGGTGCCAGGATGCCAGTTAGGAGATTGGTACAGGCTGACTCCAGCACAAGATGGGAGCTTAGCATGGGTGTGGCTCAGTCGAGGGCACAGGAAAATGCTAAAGCTGTGATACTAATCCTGGTCAAGATGGCTTTTGATTGCCAACTCTCAAGCATTGGACTTTATCAAAGCTGATGCCCTGATGTCTTTGCTTATTTCCATCGTGGTGTTCATTTTGATAGACTAAACTTTTCAAGAAGGATGCTGCTTACTCCCTCACAAATTTCAGACAAATCAGTTAGTTGCCAGCAGTTTTCAGAACTACTTGTGCAAGTCTTCGAGCTTAGGGAAATGTTGGGGTTAGTTATCACTATAATGGTACAACATATTGACAGCAGGTAAATGTTTACTAGATGAGATTTTGATTGGCCATGAATAGATTAAATCCCATCATAAGAGTGCAAAAGGGGGCTCTTACAGAAGGTTGATATGACAAGGGTACAATAGTCCAGAATGAGTATGGGAAGATCTACAGATTCCATGGACAATACAGATACTAGATTACACTGTCCTGACGCTTCTAGGCAGGGTTCAATCCCATTGCTAAATCAGCATTTCAACCACAGTCCATCCCTCCTTTTCCATATGTATATTTGGAAAACTTTGGGGCTGAAGGGAATTACATGTTTGGATTCTGCAATCAATTAAATTTTCAATGTGCTAAGTTGGCAATCCTTCTAGCAGAATCAGAGAGGCTTGCTAAATCTGTAAGACCTAGACAATTATGAGTTTTTTGGTACCATTGAGATTTTGTTTTATGCTTCCTCAATGGCTAATTCTTCACTCCAATAAGTTCTTGATGGAGACTTTTCTCTGCTATATATATATATATATATATATATATATATATATATATATATATATATATATAATGCAATATGAAAGCAACAATAAACAAATAGATTACAAACATAAAGCAACTGTGAAGCTAGATTTCATTGGCTGAAGAATTTCATAAAATAGAGCAAAAGGAACAACAAGAAACATACTTCCATGGGATCCTGCTACATATTTTCATTGGGTTATGTTGAAATTCATTGATGTATGTATAAAGCAAAGCTCTGAAACAGCAAACTGGTACCAATTAATATGTTCCTATCAGCCAAGCTTTAAGGGAGGCAAACCTTGGTTAATAAAAGAGGAAGTATTTGCAGTTTTCTCTGCTAACTTTTTGTCTTCATTAACAAGGGTAGAGCCATCTGACGGATTTGTTTCGTGGGAATGTGGGCATTCAACACTCTTTTCCATCTCCCTGGGACTGGATGACCATTGCCTTCTCCTGCGGCTGTATTGTTGGCGTCTATTCTTCCTTGGGGGTCTTGTCAGTTTTCTCTCAATAGAGGACGTTGAATGAAGTTTAGCCAGAAGTCCAACACAACCACTGCTCTGTACAGAAAGAAAATGCTTGACTAAACCATTAAGACAAGAAATACTTGTTGACACCAATTGCAACAGCATAAATTCACATGCAAAGAACTGCTGGAAAAAACCCACATATTGACTGTATAAATCGTCAGATGCTTCTTTCTGAACTAAAAACTTTATTAATGTTTTCATTTGTCTGAAAGAAAGAAAAAGTACAGACCCCATACAAGCTAACAGAATATTTTCTTTGCAGAGTTATCCATCGGATATGCCCAAAACAACATTCTGAACAACAGAGGAAGGACACAGTTGCCAAGCAGCCATTTGTCACCCTTATTCTTCCTGCTCCAAAAGAGTTGGAATCAAAGAGTATGATAAAAATATAAATTGTAATATGCTTCAACTATGAAGAAGATTACATTGACTTGCTGGACAAACTGAAATGAGTTCAACTGGATTGTTTAGGTAATCAGAGGGCAATAATATCAAAAGAGAAATGACTCTCAGATAGAAACACAAACTTGCCTCAAATTCTCACATACACGAGTATAAAATTCAATGAAAGATCAGAAGCAGCTGAAGATTCCATTCACCACACACCTTTCTGTCTATACCAAAGACAGAGTGTCTAGGTCAACAATGCAACAAAGGTAAGCTAATGTTTTCATTCTGAGAAAACTGAGATGTCCACTCATTCCATAAGGAGTGGCAAGCATCAAAAGGTGATTTTTTTAATTGGTATAAAAAATTATATATAAGCCATGCTAATCAAGATTTTGTACTAAGCTCATGTACATGTCAAGCAATATCCTAAGGAAATCATTTCTTCGTGTCTAAATCTGTAAAATTTTATTTAATCTATCAACAGCATAAGAGAAGCAATAAAATAATAACACAAGAATTAAAGCAACCATTTTAAGAAATTACTAAAATATACTTACTCCGGAGGTACTGATAATAAAAAGGAAATGATATTTGTAATATGCACTTAAAATATATAGGTGATCATCATGGATTTCAGACCGAAGAACACTGAGCAAATACAGATCAAAAATAAAAAGGCAATCCAAATTGCAAATTTCCTCCATATGACCAGAAGCAACACTTCAACCTATCTAACAGAAACCTCAACTATATGAAATAAAAAATTATTCCAGAGGAGAGACGAAGATTTCCCTACATTTAATCAAGATTCTAAGTGGTGGGTTATTGAAGGATAAGAATTGGATGAAATACTGAACATCATCCTGTTTGTCTATTTTCTTTTCACAAAAAGGACGGAGCAAGTGGCATCTCTCAAGGTACTTAACACATGCAAAAAGGACATAACAATATAAATCCCAAGTTTTGGAGCATACTCACATTACCAATACCTGACTTTCCATTTGCAACCTTTTAGCAATGTAGCTGGAAAATTAATCCATTGTGGGGACCTTTTATCGCTATCCTGTTCTGATTTATGATGATGATCAAACATTACAATTATAACACTAAAAGGGTAAAAACTCCTATGGCATAGTTTCACAAAACTATGAAATGTTCAAAGCAACCATCACATGCTTTGAACTTTGGAATACTAATATTCCAGTACAGAGATTTTTCAATGCACTTACCAAAATAAAGAACACAAAAAAATTTAGTGTCCTTGCGATAATTATTTAGGTAAACATAAATGTATATCTGATCATTTGAAACACGCACAGCATAGTGACATTTTATACTCTCATGTTATAGCTTCTATTGTAGAAGGGGAGCCTTGGCGCAACGGTAAAAGTTGTCGTCATGTGACCTTGAGGTCACGGGTTCAAGGCGTGGAATCAGCCTCTTGCAAAAATGCAAGGTAAGGCTGCCTACTTTAGGCCATTGTGGCCCGCCCCTTCCCCGGACCCCGCATAGGCGGGAGCTTTGTGCACTGGGGCTGCCCTTTTTATGTTATAGCTTCTATTGTGAATTTTCGACCCTGTAGATCTACTGAGTTGAAATATTATGTGACACAGGATACTTGCATTCTATACTACCTAGTTCTGTTATGTGGAAACAGTAGAAGTACAAAGAAACTACAACAGCTGTAGCTAGGCAAGGAGAATACCAGCATACATCTAAACACCACTGTAGTATGGTGCAAAGGAGCAGCATTGCATATTCAAGTGCACTACCTGTAAGGAGAATTGCAGATAGACCAGTGCGCAGATTATGACTCTAAGTAGGTCCAGTCACGAACTTTTGGATCCTTAGAAGTTCATAGTAGGGCCAATGGAAACAGCCCAGATCAAGATCTACCATGGTCAAAGCCATTCATCCTCATGAATCGATCATTACCCTCGAGGGACATAACCAGGACTTTGGAATCATTTATATTGATAGATCTAAACTGATATTAGAGAAGCACAAGAAAATCAGCTTGAGCATTCAACCTTGAGGAACCCAGATAAAATCTTTTCCCTTTTTCCTCCTTTCACAACAGGAGGAAACTCGTAAAAAATCCATCAACAAAACTGCAACTAGTCAAACAAAGATCACAATAATAACCATTCCTATACAGAGAAAAAGGTATCAAAACCCTAAAATCACATCAAATGACTACACCATTGCCCATCTTATAACAAAACTAAAGCTAAATCTATTATTTACCCAACATTCTTTCATGCGTCAAATCTACCTGGAGCTATAAAGAAAACAGAAAGCTAAATTCGATCACCCGAGACAACCCATCTCAGAATTAGATCATAAGAAGATTATTGTTCATGGTAAGAACAAGTAGACTTCAAAGGCCGTACCTTCTCTTGATTCTGTAATGCAACCAAAAGGGTGTGGAAGGAATCGAAAGGCTTCTGAGACGAAATGGAAGAGATCGAAATGAGAAACAACGGGAAATTGTTCCTTTACAAGAGTTGCTTTACCATTTGCTTTGATTTTCTGCCTCCTGTTTTCCGTTTAAAGGTTGCTGCCAGCGCAAGTTTCGTCTCCCTTCCACCTGAGGATGATTAGGATGTTATTAGTAAATAATTAATCTTTGTTATCGGCACTTAATCTAATCCGTGAATTACGTCAGGAGACATCAAGGGGAATAATGGAGGGCCCAGAAGTCCGATGGGAGGAAAAATCTCATGCACACATCTCCGCCCGTAAACATGGAAATGCTCAGTGATAGTTCCATGCCTTTGACTTAGAATATCTGAGTCCTCAATCAATCAGGCCTATATTAACCGTGCCGGGTGAATGGCTACAGTCATCAAGGTCAATGCATTAGAATCAATCAAAATTGAGGGCTATGACTGATTAGACACGTAATTGATTGTTCTCTGTTTTGAATGATTACGTTGTGGTTATGGTACCAAGGATGTTAGGGCCAATGTCATGCCATGTCATCACCCAAATAACATGCAAAAATAGGTTAATGTGTGCGTCTGAGACGCACGCCGGGCGTCTGGGATTGCCACCTCTTAGCCCAAGGGCCAAGAAAGGCAGGTATGCCATAGAAATAATATATGGTAGTCTCGCCCACAGAAATTACAACGGTAAGAGAGGGAGGTAGATGGAGGAAGTACTTTCCAATGTTAATTAGCACTAAATTAGGGGAAGCAACGCGATAAAGGAGAAAGCAGCTCATTTACTTAGGACAAAGAAATTAAAATAGGAAATGCACTGTGGAAAAAGAAAAAACCTTCAACCTTAGGTTATAGTTTTAATTTTTTTCGGTAGCAACATTTTAATTTCTACATGCACGTATTTAATTTATTGGCTAACTAGACTCTTTGTAACCTATTTCATCCAAGAAAATATGCATATAAAGAAGCTCAATACTATGAATATACACACACATTGAAATATTATTTTATTAAGAAGAATTCAAATACAAAGTTAGTTCCAATTATTGTAAAGCTCCAAATAGTACAAATATCATTACATTAAGAGAAACACATTCCTATGCATACATAACATGACAATATTCATGTCAAATACATTTCACCCAATTCCTTTGTCTTAACTAAAATAATGTCATCAAAGATAATCTCAAGCTAAGCTCGATTGGGGCAAGACCATTTCTTAAACCTAGTAGCATGTGGGTTACCCTGAAAACATGTGTTTGAGCTATATAACAGAATAAGGTTGAAACATACATGTAGAAGACAAAACCAACATTGAACAGCTAGATTAATTGTCTTTGTAAGTGGATCATTGCTTTCCAAACGACATCATCTGCCACAACTCTATACATATTAGTGTTCCATCCAAATCCCAATGCCTATAACAATGAAGTAAGGACATGATGCTCTGGCTTTAACTCGATGATCATGTTTATCACTTGAAAACTGTTAGCTATTGACCAATCCTATTTGTCATCTCTCTTTCCATTTCAGCCCATACACTAGGCACGTACCAACCCAAACCATAATGCTGGACCTTTTCAACTAATGCATTAACAAATATGCTTGTTTTAGTTGCTAATGGGTGTTTTGAGTACTTTGTGTGTCACCTTGGTTGGTAACCATCTATCAAAATTAATGGAGAGGTGATAACATTATTAGATGAGGCCATATAGAACTCAAAGCAAAGACAAACCAATAAGGAGATAATCCATTAGTTGTTAGAAATTATTCAAAATCAACATTCTTTCCTTGTAAGATAACATTAAGAAGACCATTCAATACACATTCACAAGCATGCAGATACAACCCACATCAGAAAAACCACTATAATTGCTTTGCTGCAAATCTTTAAACCTATAACGAGGATGCTAAATCTGAAAATGATGAATACACATTTTGCCATGCCCAAGGAAGAAAATGAAAGGATAACTATAAATAGGACCCTATGTGACAACCCGGGTTTTCACATGCATTTTTAAATGCAATATCTAATTCCTAGGGCAGGAAAACACTTTTAGAAAGAAAAAAAAAACTATGCAATGCAGCGAGAAATATTTTTGTTTTAAATTCATTTTGAAAACCCTGAGTGTCATTTGCTTTCAAGATGAATAAGGAAACTTTTGAAAAATGAAGAACATCATAAATATTTCTCAGGTCTATCCAGTCACAGCTCACAGCCCCACTGTAGTAAGTATAGATACATGTCCAAAAGGTAGTGAGTTTACTTACATTCATTCTTGTCCCTTCTTCATTTACTTGATTGTAGTACTAACATTTCCTAATGCTTCTCCTATTCCTGTGTGGAGCTAATCTGTAAAAATAGTATATTTGGGTGAGTATTCCTCATACCCAGTAGGTGATCTGATACTACTATTTTGAAAATACGACAGGCAATATGCATAATTCAAAGAGCTTTTTATGCAAAATATCAGTGATTCCTTTTTATGTAAACATGCGGATGTGTGCATAAAACGTAAGCTCATTGGTGCAAATTCATTCATGGAATCCTTTATCAAAATCTAGTATTTAACGATATAAATATGACTAAAATCATAAGGTAAAAATAGATAGATCCAAGTAATAAGATCTTGGCAACACATCAAATCAACGAGTAAAATATAATAATCATGAAACTCTTAAAATAGTCATCATTCAAAACAAATACTAGCATCACTATAAGTATCATACACATGGTCTTTCGGTGAACACACCAAACTGACTGGTCATGAGTACTCGTATACGACCATCTCAATGCTATATGCATATCAATAAAACTGAAATCATAGGGCCAACTATGTTAGCGATCAGCACACAGCTGGAATCGTGTGTCTCTGGTATCTAGAGACCGCCCATCATAGCCCTCCACGGCGACTATAGATATGTCCTCAAAAGGGTGCCGTGAACACCTCCAGTGGTCGTCCCTGTTTACCACAGCAGTCAAGGAAGGGACAATGCCTTTTTGTCAACGATACCATCCACCTTTGGTGGTAGAGGCCGGGAGGCCAACCTTGTACAACCTCTCAGCGTAGTGCCCACCAATCTCATTAGCCTGAAAAATATAAAAATACTATCCTCTTTGGGTCCCTCACAACTGCTTAACCAGTGTCTTTTGGGCACTCTAGCGTCTTTTGGCAACCCTTAAGGATATGCACTATATAACATGGCAATCCTCAATCTTAATCATTATAAATCAGGCAATTTATGCAATTTATTTTCAAAACATGCAAGCAATGCATAAAATCTATTCATGCTTATGATCGTATTCAAAACCATGATTCATAAGGACAATTCCACATACACGTTATGCGAGTATCATGTCTCAACTCAAAAAGCATACCAAACACGGTCATCAGGATTTAATAAATAAATCAATTAGATTTGGAAATGCATTTAAAAACTTAATAGTATCAGACTACCTACCTCAATGTTCCTTGAATCGTGTTCTTCATTACTCAACCCTGAGTTACATTTGTGAAACCCTGAATATCAATTAATAACAAGGATTCAAGTATTATTTCCATACTTTATATATCATTAATTAGACTTATAGATTAATGGCTAGATCTGTCTTTTAGAAGTATAGATCCTTGTTTAAATGTGTTTCTAGGCTAGATCTCATAGATCGCCTCTCCTAATGCTTAGAACAGGTCTGTATTTGTTTTGAATGGCCAGATTTATCATTCAAGGGCTGATATGTGTACTTTGGGGTTAATTCTAAGCTATTAATCCCCTAACACCTCTAACGGATCCAGTCATGAGATCTGATCATCTTTGACATGGTAGATTTATGAGAATTCTATAGTGTTTAGGTTATAGTCATATAAAATAATCCTTTGATCCTAATTTTCATAGTCTCATTAGGTCCACATCATCAATTCAGATGCAACGGTTCTTTCGGATCGTCAATCGGAGTTACATAGCCTCCTTAATTGCATTTTTAATGTCGCGCTTCAACGAACGAACCATAATTGTCTGCGTAGGGCCCGCACATCATGGTTCCCAGGACCATGTGTGTCCCATTCAAACTGAAATCTTGTTTGCACATGCATGCACACCTGAGTGACGTGTTGTAGCATTCTGGATTGCGTCGTGCAGATCTGTCTTCGACGCACTTCAAGGATGACTGGGATGGGGAGGCCCGATCTGGATCGTCCAACCCTCCCAAGCCCCGATCAATGCCTAGGATGTCCTGATGCCCTGACTATCCTAGGTTTTCATGGTTTTTGGGGTCCCATGACTATGTTGGGTGGCTCAGATCTTGTATCCGAGCTGCCCAAGTGATGGATCTGAAACAGATCCACTGGTATTGGTTTCATCGATGATCTGTCGCCTGTGAGACCAAACCTAGCTGGAATAGAGGGAAAATGGAGAGGAAGAGGAGAGGGAAGAAGAGGAGAATCTTACCTGGGCAGCTTGAGAGGATGCCCATCGCCGGTGGGTGCAGCTCCTCCATGCTTGCCAAAAACCCAAGCTGAATCAGCCGAAAAAGAGGGGAAAAACGATGATCGGAGTGAGAGGGGGGAAGAGGGCTTTATAGCCTTGCGAAGGTGGTGCTGCCCAATGGCAGTGCCGCCATTTTTTTCGACGCCACTTTTGTTGATTGTTTTACTGCAAGTGCACGGCCTATTGTAGTGTAGCTTATGCAAGTACAGGTCGATCCCATGAGGACTTGATTTAAAATGATGGAGTTTCAATAAAATTTAATTATGTAAACTTAAAAAGAAATCACTCAAAATTACTAGAATTATTAAAATGAGAATCAATGTTCAGATCTAATAAAATTCTCAAAAATACAGAATTTCCAGTTCTGAAATAAAACAAACAAAATCAAATAATGAAAAAAACTACTTCCCTAGATCAATCTTTATCAAAATATTCACTTCTGGTCTTCTAAAAGCTGATCCTCCTTTATAGATATCTTCAACCTGTTCTTGATTAGTGATCCACCGGTCGGATTTGACAGATTCTTCAAAATGGTCAAGATCTGGGCTAAATTGTGATTTCAAGATTTGGACGGCTCAGATTGATTTCTGGATTTCAGATCTAAGATCAAAAGCATTGGTTATGTCTAGGGATGTCCTAAGAATGAACCTGTAAAATTAATTTGAAATCTAAGAAGAAACGAAGGAGAAATCGAGGATTTTGTTTTGATTAAGGCTAAACCGTTGAGAGGTTAGGCCTTGATTGATCTGTCTCAGATTAGACAGTTCTTGGATAAGAAAAACGAAGATAAAAAAAAACCGGAATAGAATAGGACACAGATGGAATTAACGAGAAAGAACAGATTTGTAATTTCTGTTAAAGAGAGAGGGCAAACTTGGAATTACACAAAAAATCTGGTTTTTAGAAAAAAACCAGACGAAGAGGGAGAGAAACGAAGGAGGAGCTAGAGGATAAAGAAGAAGAAGAAGAAGAAGAAGAAGAAGAAGAAGAAGAAGAAGAAGAAGAGAGAGAAAAGAGCAGAGGAGAAAACAAAAAACCCAAATTGGGTTTCATTCCTTAGGCGACAACACCTGTGACTGAAGAAGAATTGACGAAGTTAGGAGGGGAGCCGGTCTATGCCGTGCGGTGCGGTGCGGTGCGGTGCTGGAATAGATGCTATGACGGACTAGGAAGTGGAGGAACAAAGGGGAGACGCCAGTGTTTGAGAGGAAACAACACTGGTTTAGTTTGGGCGACAGAGGTGAAGAGGGAACGGTGTGGAGAATTGGGCTCACCAACTGGTGCTGAGAATTTCGGCTAGTGTGGTTGAACAGGGAAAAGAGTGGGATGGTAAGAAAAAGGTGAAGAAGAAAGGGAGGTCTAAGAAGAAGGGAAGGAGGAACACAGGGCTATCCGGAGCAACAAAGAGGTGAGGAGTGGTGGTGTTGGGTTCCTGCTGCCGATCGCCGTGTTGCCGTGGGAAGCAGTGTAAGAAGGAGAAGGCAGAGAAGCTGAGGGTCGATTGGTGATGGTTCGAGCAAGAGAAAAAGAAGGTAGTAGATGACTAGATAGAAGGGAGGTGAAGTCAGTGTGATCAGTGGCTGGTTTCTGGTTCACCAGTGAAGGGTGACTGGGAGAGAGACGGAAAGGGTAAAAACGAAGGGGATGATAGAAGATAAACAGAAGAAATGAGAGAGAAGGAAAGCTATGAGAGAGAGGAGAAGAGAAAAGAATGAGAAGGGAGAAGGAGAAGGAGAAGGAGAAGGAGAAGAGAGAATGAGGAGAAAAGAGAAGTGCGTTGAGAAGGGAGAGGGAGTAGAAGGAGAGCCTTGAGAGAGAGTAGAGAATGGGAAGTAGGGGAGAGTTGGGTACGGTTGGGAAAGAAGGCAATAAGAAAAGTGGGTACATGAGAATGAGGAAGGGAAAAAGAAAAAGGAAAGAAGGAAAAAGGAAAGGAAAAGGAAGGAAAAAGAAAGAAAAGAGAAAAGGAAGGAGAAAGGAAAAGGAGGAAAAAGAAAAGAAAGGAAAGGAAAGAAGGAAAAAGGAAAAGGAGAAAAAGGAAAAGAAAAGGAAAGAAAGAAGTGGGGGAAAGGGTTTCTTTTTCTCCATGATTCTAAATTTAGCTCCATTGTCTTCTAGGAAACTATCACATCCATCTTCATGGGTGATCTGGTCCATCCATTGCCCTTTAAGATGATCTGCACTGTTATCTTTTAATCACAGCCGTCCGTGCGTCCTTTGGTTGATCTGCAAAATAATAGACTAAATTAGACTCATCTAAACCGTACATTAGTCATCTAATGATCTTTAATGATCATCTGACCGTTGATTTTGACAAATTAAGATTTGGATGGTCAATTAGATTTAAATTCAAAATCAAGCTAAGTTTTGTAAAATTGAACGGTTAGATGACTTAATTGAATGCTAAATTAGGGGAATTTTGACCAAAATTGAACACTTAACACACCCCCCAACTAGCATTTTGCTAGTCCCGAGCAAAACATGCAAAAAATCAAATTTTCATATTTCAAATTTTATTTTTAAGTCAACTCCTCTTTTTCCTCAAAGAATTATCTTCAATAAATCACATCACCTTAGCATACTAATAAAAATGACTGAAGAATTCAAAACCCTACCCATATGCCAAAATAATTCCAATTAAGCTCAAATCTCAGAGTGAGTGTGTTCATGTACAGTTTACATATAGAATCATCTTAATCTGTAAGTAAACTTCTAACTTTTGAACTCCATCCGAAATATGTTTTGACCTCAAGCCTCACTAATGACATACTCTCAGAAACAAAATCTCTTAGATAGAGGGTTCAAATCATATCTCTCTTTTAATTATGTGAGAAGAATCAATAAAAACAAATGTATCTCACATATACTCCTGAAAAATGGGAGTTACTAAGGAATTTAATTGTTTTGATCCCTTTAGAATGGATGCCATTACTTTTGAATATTTAGAAATACCACTCTTTTATATCCTATCCATTCATTTCCCCATCAAGACTATATTTCTCCTAGAATCAATAGGTCTTTAACTGGGACAAAACGTAGGCTTAGGACAAGGTACCAAAGAAAGGGTATAAGGATATTCAAAGTTTCTTCAAAAAATAAGTAGAGGTCTTCTACTAAAGTTGACAATTCTTCTTTTTCTTTGCTTTTTTTCTAAAGTGAATATTTTTGTTTCCATTTTTCTTTGTATTCTTTAAACTTTTTTTTTTTTTTTTTTCAGTACTTTTGACTCACTTTGAAGAATATTTCTTTTCTTCATATCCACTTTTCAACTTCAATTGCAACTAAAAGGTATTGCTTCATTCTTCTCTAACTTATTTTTCAAAGAAAATGGGTAATGGATAATTTATATTGGGTTAATCTGGGTAAAGGATAACTTGGGTGGTAAAAGAAAAAGCTTTATATAAAAGGCTCAAGTTGGCTAACTAGTGGTAACAATACTTTATGGGTAGGCTTTATGTCTCTAGGTTCACAACAAGGATGGCCTAAATCATTTTCTAAGTTTCTTATAATCTATCAAATTCAATGACCTTCCAGAATTTTAAAGGTAGTATTCTAATTATTCAGGTAATTTAGCCAAATTTAAGAGTTTGGGATCAATTTTCTTTAAGCACGCTGAAGAAAATTAGGAATATTTATAACCTCTAAAAAAGGATGAATATCTCTAAAACTCACTTAGGTTATAGGTCTCCACTAAATTTCTTCAGGATATCTAAGTTATAGCTACTTATCAATCTAGACTATCTATATGCAACTGCGTGTACATATTTGATCTGAGACTTTGCTTTCATAGAATTCTTTAGAAAATGAGGAAAAAGATGAATTAATCATATTCACTTCCATTAATAAGCTAAAGTTATCTAGATTATACTTTAGAAAATCCAATTCTCATCATAGTGTAGGAAATGACCTAAAAATTATTTTATTTTATTTTATTTTTTTGAACAAGGAAAGCACCTAAAAAACCTTAAAAAAAAAACTAGAATTTGCTAGAATTCTACACCCCCCAACCTGACAGAAACATTATTCTCAATGTTTAAAAAGTAGGACCTAAAATGAATATGGGTGATGTAGGAAACAACAAACATGAAAAACTCTAGGTTGCCTCCCAGTGAGCGCTAAGTTTAACGTCTTCAGCCAGACATATATCCTCATTTATTTTTGAGTTTTCCTGATTCCAATAATGAAATGGCAAGATTTCTCACGCCACTTCAAAATCTCACGATAGTCTATATAGTTCATCCACCTTAAAATTTTTGGTGATGGTAGAATTATAACAGAGTAGACTACCATGAATGTAAATTGAATGAGATCACTTTGATGATCTCCTATCTTCAAAATTTCACGGTAATCAATATAACTCCTCCACCTTGAAAATTTAGGTGGTGGAATCTTTATAACAATGTGAACTACCGCAAATTTGAATTCTATTGAACCAAATGGATGTGAATGGTCCTCCTTTTCCCTTACATTTTCTTGAAATTGAGGTATAAGCTGACTATGCCCTTCCTTAAAAGATTGTTCTTGTATTAATAGAGGATGAAGCATGGTTTTGCTCACATCCTGATTTTCTTCTAGTGTGCACCTTAGAGTTGGTTGATGTATGGACAGTATATCAATGGACTCTTTCTTTTCCTGTTCTATTGTCACATGCAATACTTCAGGTGGGCCTAATTTCTTATCTAATGGTTGTTCAAATAAGGTCTGTAGGTCCCAATTAGGTACATCTTCAACATTAAAAGGCTTATTTGGAATTTTAGGCTCTGTAAGTGGTTCTATTAATGATGGGAGGGGAATGAAGTCATTTGGTGGAAGGTCCTCGAAAGGAGGTTTCCATTTTTCTGTATCCATGATAGGAACAGAATCAAGGAGGGCATTAACTTCCTCTATTAATGCATCCTCATTAAACTCATTAAAATGGGCCAAACAAGCCTCTAGTGGGTCCGACAAGGAAGATGACTAAAACTGATCTTGCACAAATGAATTGATCATGTTAATACTGTGCAAATCATTAGTAGTTTCACTAGGTTGGTTACAAATGTTAAAGATGTTTAGCTCTAATGTCATATTGCTAAAGGACAGTTTCATGACACCATTTCTACAGTTGATTAAGGCATTGGACGTAGCCAAAAATGGTCGTCCCAAGATGACTGGTATTTCATTCGTCTCATTCACTACCGGTTGTGTATCTAGAACTAGAAAATCTACAGGGAAATAAAATTGTTCTACCTGGACTAACACATCCTATATTACCCCTCTCGGTATTTTTACAGAACGATCAGCTAGCTGAAGCGTAGTAGATATAGGTTTCAGTTCACCCAAACCTAACTGTTCGTATACCGAGTATGGTAATAGGTTTACACTAGATCCTAAATCAAGAAGAGCTTGGTTAATCTTGTAATTGCTAATAATGCAAGTAAGAGTGGGGTAACCAGGATCTTTGTACTTTGGTGGTGTATGGTGTTGAAGAAAAGAACTAACCTGTTCAGTCAAGAATGCCTTCTTCTGGACCTTCAATTTTCTCTTTATGGTGCATAAGTCTTTTAAGAATTTGGCATATGATGGGATTTGTTTTATAGCATCTAAGATCGGTATGTTGATCTTGACTTGCTTGAAAATCTCTAAAATCTCATCATTAGAAGCAGACTTTAGGGCTTGACTCAACCTTTGAGGAAATGGAGCAGGTATAGGACATGGATCAACAGGTGAAACAAGGTCCTTTTGTTTAGAGTTTTCTTTAACTTTCGTGGATTTTTCTACCTTTTCAGTCTTTTGAGGCTCATCTTTCTCAATTCTTTTACCACTCCTAAGAATAGTAACAGCCTTAGTTTGTTCCATGGTAGAGCTAGATGTTTCATCAGATGCATTAGTGCTTACCACGTGCACTCCCTTAGGGTTTGCTTGTGGTTGAGCTGGGAACTTTCCTTTTTCCATACTTTGCATCATTTGACTCATAATGTTTTTTAATTCATTCATGGACTGGTTGGTTTTTTTTATTTGACTTTCTAATTGAGAAATTTTCCTTTCCTGGTTTTGAATTTTTTGATTATCCTCAACATGCCTTTTAGGTGGGGGCAAGTAAGGTCCAGAAGGAGGTTGATGAGTTTGATAAGGTAAGGTAAGAAGTCCTTGGTTTTGTTGATGAGGTTGATATTGTCTTGGTTGTGGAACATTAGCAGTAGGTCCATTTTTCCAACTAAAGTTTGGATGGTTTCTCCAGTTCGGATTATAAGTGTCTGAATATGGGGAGAAAGGTCTTTTATATGTGTTAAGTGCATTAGCCTGATCATGAAGTACATCTTGAAAAGCAGGGATTGTAGGACATTCCTGAGTAAGATGTGACGTACTTTCACAAATGTTACACACTTGTTCTTCTTTATTTGAGTTTTTCTTTCCCATTTCTATTACTTCTACTCTTCTCGCTAGGGATGCTACTTTAGCATTGATATCATCTTTTTCAGACATAGCATACATGCCTCCCCTAGCATGGGTGTTATTGGGCTTAGGTCTATCTGTATGTTCTATTCTTTCTAAGTCAGCCCAGGTCTATACACTTTCAGCTAGCCATTCCAAATACTCCTCCACCTCATCTGGTTGTTTGTTGAGAAAGTTACCATTACACATCATCTCTACAAACTGGCGCATGTCAGAATTTAGTCCTTGATAAAAGAAGATGATGATGCGCCATGGTTCATAGCCATGATGTGGGCAAGTGAGTTGTAGTTCTTTGAACCTTTCCCAGCATTGATAGAATGATTCTTTATCCTTTTGGGTAAAGTTCATTATCTTGTGGCGAAGCGTATTTGTTTTATGGGTAGGGAAAAACTTCTTTAAGAATTCCATAGTCATTTCATTCCAGGTTCTTATGGAACTTGATGACAGTGCATTAGACCACATTTTTGCTTTTTCCTTTAAAGAGAAAGGAAAAAGTTTAAGCCTGACAGTCTCTAGACCTACATTTTGTGTTCGTTGGGTGCTACATACCTTGTCAAATTCTTTAAGGTGTAAATAAGGACTCTCACTATCTAAACCATGGAATTTGGGAAGTAATTGGATTACTCCCGTTTTTAATTCTAATGCACCAGCATTTTGAGGAAGAATTACACAGGATGGTGTGCTGGTGCGTGTAGGCTGAAGGTAGTTTTTTAAAGTTCTACCACGAAAGTTTTGATGACCCTCAATATTATCATCCCCATGTTCACTTTGCTGGTCCCACTCCCTATTGTTTCTTCTCCAATCTCTATTTGGTTGATGATTATTCCTCCTTAGTGGAGGTTGATATTCATCGTCCATCAAGGGTGGTGGGTCCTCATTCATGATAAGTGGAGCCCCTTGACTTCCATGGGGTGAATTACCCCTTAAGCATTGATCAGTCATAGATGTGGCCTGATCTTGCTGTATGTCTTTTTGTTCGTACTTGACTAACCTTCTGGTTTTGTCGCGTCTCCAAAAGTGCATACAAGGAAAGCTTCTTTTCGTTTTTTTGTTTTTTTTGTTTTGTTTTTTGTTTTGTTGTTTTGAGAAAATTAACCTAAATGATGCAACCTAACTTCTAGAATGATGCACAAACAAAAGGGCACACTCAAATAATTCTAAGGCTAATAAGCAGTAATATATTTGATTTTCTTGATTTTCTGTGGGGACGATGCTTTTATTAGCCTAGACTAGCGCTCCTCCTCTCTTTGGGAGTTGATTACTGCTTACCAATTAGGTTCTAACCAAGGTGGTTAATACAACCATCGTGTAAGGAAGCGTTTAGACCTCAACAAACATCAATAGGAGGTGGGGGAAGAGTGAGGCTCTATTAAGTAACCCCCAATAACCACAATGATCAAAAGCCACTGAACTGACAGTAAATCACGTCCTATTAAGAGGGTCCTACGAGCATGTGATGGCCCTATAGGTCTCTTCTGATTGATTTTAAATTAACATGAAAGGAAAGTTTGCGCGCTTGAGGTGATTATCCTAAGTGGGCCAAGAGGTGGTGATGAAATCCACTCTTGATCATATGGGGGTAGGGTGCCCTTACTAATTAATTTTCACATACCATAGCAAGTCGATCAGCATATAAATCACCTTAAAACATTAAACATGCCGTAAGAATGCAATTAAAAGCAGTAAACTAATGCAAAATCCTAAAATGCAACAATTATAAAAAAATGCTTGTATATGAGTTACACTACCAAACAATGCAAATTATTCAAATGCAAATCCTAATCTAGGAAATAAATGAGTGAGGAAACTCACAATGGGGTTTCTAAAGAAGATCAAGTGTGGGCCACCTTATCCCACACTTACCTTGTATTATACAACCCTTTAAAATTTTAAATGGAAATTGCAATTTACAAAGGGTCCTCACTACAAGATTCACTCAAAAGAAAAAAGAAAGTCCTATTCTAGGAAAGCAGGGAAGTTTCCATTTTGGTGAAGATCCACTTGCCCAATTCCTCCACTTTCTAATTTCCTGAAAAATAAAATTAGAAAATAGTATCAAATTCAGGAAACAAGGTGATTATGCCCTAAAAACAATTGAAAAATACACCTAAAATGCTAAAAATTGCAATTCCTAATTTTTTTTCTGGATTTTTAATTAAATTTTATGAAAACTCCTTTCCAAGTCCCCGGCAACGGCGCCAAAAACTTGTTGATTGTTTTACTGCAAGTGCATGGGCTATTGTAGTGTAGCTTATGCAAGTACGGGTCGATCCCACGAGGACTTGATTTAAAATGATGGAGTTTCAATAAAATTTAATTATGTAAAATAAAATAAAAATCACTCAAAATTACTGAAATTATTAAAATGAGAATCAATGTTTAGATCTAATAAAATTCTCAAAAATAAGAATTTCCAATTCTGAAATAAAACAAACAAAATCAAATAATGAAAAAAACTACTTCCCTAGATCAATCTTTATCAAAATCTTCACTTCTGGTCTTCTAAAATCTGATCCTCCTTTACAGATATCTTCAACCCGTTCTTGATTAGTGATCCATCAGTCCGATTTGACAGATTCTTCAAAATGGTCAAGATCTGGGCTAAATTGTGATTTCAAGATTTGGACGGCTCAGATTGATTTCTGGATTTCAGATCTAAGATCAGAAGCATTGGTTATGCCTAGGGATGTCCTAAGAATGAACCTGTAAAATTAATTTGAAATCTGAGAAGAAACGAAGGAGAAATCGAGATGTTAGGCCTTGATTGATCTGTCTCATATTGGACAGTTCTTGTATAAGAAAAACGAAGATAAAACAAAACTGGAATGGAATGGGACACAGATGAAATTAAACTGGGGACACAGATGGAATTAACGAGAAAGAACAGATTTGTAATTTCTGTTAAAGAGAGAGGGCAAACTTGGAATTACACGAAAAATTTGGTTTTTAGAAAAAAAAACCAGACGAAGAGGGAGAGAAACGGAGGAGCTAGAGGAGAAAGAAGAAGAAGAAGGGAGAAGAGGAAGAAGAAAAAGAGAAAGAGAAAAGAGGAGAGGAGAGGAGAAAACAAAAAACCCAAATTGGGTTTCATTCCTTGGGCGACAACACCTATGATTGAAGAAGAATTGATGAAGTTAGGAGGGGAGCCAGTTTGTGCTGTGCCGTGTGGTGCTGGAATAGATGCTATGATGGACTGGGAAGTGGAGGAACAAAGGGGAGACGCCAATGTTTGAGAGGAAACAACATTGGTTCAGTTTGGG
The DNA here is from genome assembly GCA_035236585.1 of Warburgia ugandensis. Classification (NCBI taxonomy): domain Eukaryota; kingdom Viridiplantae; phylum Streptophyta; class Magnoliopsida; order Canellales; family Canellaceae; genus Warburgia; species Warburgia ugandensis. Next base: position 34,234,582 of record CP141129.1, on the reverse strand, counting down.
CGACAGAGGTGAAGAGGGAACGGTGTGGAGAATTGGGCTCACCAACCGGTGTTGAGAATTTCGGCTGGTGCGGTTGAACAGGGAAAAGAGGGCGATGGTAAGAAAAAGGTGAAGAAGAAAGGGAGGCTAAGAAGAAGGGAAGGAGGAACATAGGGCTATCCGGAGCAACAAAGACGTGAGGAGTGGTGGTGCTAGGTTCCGGCATCGACTGCTGTGTTGCCAGGGAAGTAGGTAGAAGAAGGAGAAGGCAGAGAAGCTGAGGGTCGACCGGTGATGGTTCGAGCAAGAGAAAAAGAAGGTGGTAGATGACTAGATAGAAGGGAGGTGAAGTCAGTGTGATCAGTGGCTGGTTTCTGGTTCCGGTGAAGGGTGACTGGGAGAGAGACGGACAGGGTAAAAACGAAGGGGATGATAGAAGAAAAACAGAAGAAACGAGGTAGAAGGAAAGTTGTGAGAGAGAGGAGAAGAGAAAAGAATGGGAAGGGAGAAGGAGAAGGAGAAGGGAGAATGAGGAGAAAAGAGAAGTGCGTTGAGAAGGGAGAGGGAGTAGAAGGAGAGCCTTGAGAGAGAGTAGAGAATGGGAAGTAGGGGAGAGTTGGGTACGGTTGGGAAAGAAGGCAATAAGGAAAGTGGGTACGTGAGAATGATGAAGGGAAAAAGAAAAAGGAAAGAAGGAAAAAGAAAAGGAAAAGGAAGGAAAAAGAAAGAAAAGAGAAAGGAAGGAAAAAGGAAAAAGGAAAAAGGAAAAGGAGGAAAAAGAAAAGAAAGGAAAGAAGGAAAGAGGAAAAAGAAAAGAAAGGAAAGAAGGAAAAAGGAAAAGAAAAGGAAAGAAAGAAGTGGGGGAAAGGGTTTCTTTTTCTCCATGATTCTAAATTTAACTCCATTGTCTTCTAGGAAACTATCACATCCATCTTTATGGGTGATCTAGTCCATCCATTGCCCTTTAAGATGATCTGCACCGTTATCTTTTAATCACAGCCGTCGATGCGTCCTTTGGTTGATCTGCAAAAGAATAGACTAAATTAGACTCATCTAAACCATACATTAGTTATCTAATGATCTCTAATGATCATCTGACCGTTGATTTTGACAAATTAAGATTTGGATGGTCAATTGGATTTAAATTCAAAATCAAGCTAAGTTTTGTAAAATTGAATGGTTAGATGATCTAATTGAACGCTAAATTAGGGGAATTTTGACCAAAATTGAACACTTAACAGCTTTGCAGAGGCAGTGCTGTGTAGGTCAGTGGCTGGAGGTAAGGGACGACCAGGGGTGTCATTATCAAAACGATCCCTACGTTTTTAGTCTTTCTCGTTTTAAGTTCAAATTACCAAACTGCCCTCCGCCTTTCAACACTTATAACTTCTTCATACGAACTCTGTTTTCAGTGTTCTTTAAGGCGTTAGATTCCATTTCTAGCGTAGAATCTAATGATGCTGATTTTTCTCACAAATTCCTTTGTTTCATATTTTAATTAAAATAAAACATTTAATATAGTTAATTATATATATAATCCTACAATTTCTATCAATTTAGTAAAAGTGATGCAAAAATAACGTAACATGTTTGAGTCATTACACCCTATTTATAAGGAAAACAACTAATTTGCTAGGCCTTGTAGAGAAAAGTGCATATTTGAGAGAGAGAGAGAGAGAGAGAGAGAGAGAGAGAGAGAGAGAGAGAGAGAGAGAGAGAGAGAGAGAGAGAGAGAGAGAGAGAGAGAGAGTTACCTTGGTTGGTGATTAGTTACACCCTAAAGAAGAAAGTTGTCAAATTTCCCTTCTTTTCAACTCTGGTGTGAGATAGAGAAAACTTGGCTAGGGGTCAGGAAAGGAAGAACATAGTGCAAGTCCCATGTGTATATATTATTTGGCCGAAGAAGCATTGGACAAGTTGGAGTTCTTACCTTCTTGGTCCATTGCCTTTTTGCCAGGCCTTGTCTTTTATAAATACTTGATTTAAGGGAGAATCTATCTATTTTAACATATTTTTCCTAAAAATTAAGCAACTCATATGTCTCCACCAAACACACTTCTAATTTTTTTGCTTATTTTATAAGAGAAACAGAATAAGCAATTTCCAACCATAGGCTAAGCAACATGGCAGCTAGAAAAGCCAAAGCCAACAAACATAAGCTATTCTTGCACTACTCCATTGCTCCCTTAATTCATCTCTTCCTTTATGCCTTTTTAGTGTAATGTTAAGTATTTATCATTTGTTGCTTCTTATGTAGCCTTTCATATGAACTAAACATAGAAAATGAGATCCTATTGTTGGGGAGATACATAACAATATCCAAAATTCCTCTCCTCCATGTGAATCATTGGGGAATTTTAGAAAACAAATAAGATGCAATCTACAGTTGTGCAAATGAGACCAAAACAACCACAAGATAATGAATCAAAACTTATGATATTTAACTGTGTAGGAAAGCATCAAATACCTAGTATGCACCATGAGCAATCACAACCCCCACACATGGCACACAAGGTTTTTTTAAAGAAAGGTCATTACATTATTAAGGGGAGAACAGCCCTACCTATGGTCGTACAAGGCTAGTTTGAGATGATCTAGATAAAAGAACAAAGATAGAAGAACATAAGATCAAAATTAGTAATTTCCAGGTCTTCCAATTCTAAGAGAATTAAGACTAACACCTTCCTTAACAAAGCAATCAATTGTTTGATTAGTTGATCTAAAAGTATGCACATAACTTACCTCAGATACTCCAATCAAGAGAAAAATCTTGTCAATGTTGTGTCAAAAATGGCAAGGAGGAGGGTGTTTTCTATTGAGTCAAATGATTATGTTATGTGAATCACCATCAATAATCAAGGGTGAGGAATGATTGGAATACCAAACCTTAATGCTTGTTAAGATTGTCTAATATTTTCTTCATTTGAGTTAGCCCAATGAATGGGACCCACAAAATCAAATATAGTCTCACCCTGATCATTCCAAAGGATTCCATCAACACCGAATATCTAAGCGTAGCCAAAATAGATCATCAAGAGATAATTTCCTCTTAGGCTTAAGCTATTCCTTTTCTTTTTTACTAGATTTTGCAATTTTTACATAATTCCTGATAATATCACGAGGTGAATGCCATTAAATTTTGATGAAAGCAAAGCTCATTATGCGACCACCCATAAAATTTGTCTTCAAGAGGCTATGGTGAAGACTTTTGAAGCAAATAGAGTTACATTCTATTAAAGTGGAGCCAAGAGAGAGAGATAGAGAGAAACCCTTAGAAAGGGTGAATCTGTGTTAGTTATTTTGCACCTTACACTTAACTCATATACATACTAAATAGGGATAGTTACATGCTCCTAACTGTATAATATACTAAAAATAAAATAAAATTAAGACTAAGGCTAAGTAAAGCTATACAATACAATGTTATATTCAACACTCAAGCTAGAGCATATAAGTCATATGCACCAAGCCTATTACAAATGTATTTAATTTGAGGTCCTCTGAGAGATTTCATGAAAATGTCTACTAGTTGATCATTTGAATTGACGAAGCTAGTAGCAATACATCCTGACAAGATCCTTTCTCTAATAAAATAACAATCCACTTCTATGTGTTTGGTCCTTTCATGAAAAACGGGATTAAATGCAATATATAAAGCTCCTTGATTATCACATATTAGCTTCATACTTCCATCCTCTCTGAATTTCATCTCCTGGAGTAGTTGTTTCAGCTAAATAAGTTCACATGTTGCTAAAGCCATGGCTTAGTACTCAGCTTCTACACTTGATCTAGCAACTACATTTTGTTTCTTGCTTTTCCAAGATACTAAGTTACCTCCAACAAAAACACAATATCTTGACGTAGAATGCTTGACTAAAGGAGAACTAACCCAGTCAACATCTATGTACCCAACAATTTGAGTGTGGCCTTTATCTTCATATAACACACCTTGACTTGGTACCCTTTAATATATCGAAGAATGCGAACCATGGCATCCTAATGACTATCACACAGTGACTATAGGAATTGACTGACTACACTCACAGCAAAAGAGATATCTAATCGAGTAATGGTGAGATAATTCACTTTACCCACAAGTCTCCGATATCTTCTAGAGTCTCCCCCTGTCCTGGTACAAGCTTAACATTTGGGTCCATGGGTGAGTCCATAGGCTTACAACCTAACATACCAGTCTCTTCCAAGATGTCTAAAGCATATTTTCTGTGTGAAATGGCAATACCTGCACTAGACTGAGCTACCTCAATTCTTAGAAAATATTGAGTTTTCCTAGGTCTTTAATCTGAAAGTGATGGAAGAGATGTTGTTTAAGTATCTGAATGTCATCCTAATCATTGCATGTGATGACAATGGCATCCACATAGACCACTAGATAGACACACTGACATAAAGAGTTGTGTTAATAGAAAATAGAATGATCTGCTTCACTTCGAAGCATTCCAAATTCCTGAATAACAAAGCTAAAGCATCCAAATGATGCTCGAGGAGATTGTTTTAAGCCATATAGAGAATAGTGCAATTTACGTACTAAACCTGAATCCCCTAGAGTAGCAAAGTTAGGTAGTTGCTCCATATAAACTTCCTCTGCTAGATCACCATAAAGGAAAGCATTTTTAATATCTAGACGGTAAAGGGGCCAATGCCACATAGCAACCAAGGAGAGGAATAATTGAACAGAAGTAACCATTGCAACTGGAAAAAGGTGTCACATAGTCATGACCATAAATTTGAGTATAGCCCTTAGCAATTAGGCCAGCTTTAAGTCCATCAACTTTTCCATCAGGACCGTCTTAATAGTATATATCCAACGGCAACCCACTATAGTTTTATCAAGTGACAAAGGAACCAAGTCCCAAGTACGATTCGTATGCAAATCAGTGATTTCATCTACCATGGCCTGTCATCATCAAGGATGTGAAATAGAGGACAAGGAGGAAACAAATGCATAATAGGGTGAAGATAATTGATGGTAACTCAAAAAATTATAGATAGGATGAGGATTATGAGTAGAACAATTACCTTTTTTGAAGCACAATAGGTAGGCTGTCAACCGAATGCGAGGTCGAAGTAAGTGAAACCGGTGGGATAGGAAGTGAGTCATCAGGGACTTTAGTGGAACCTATAGGAGCATCAAGAGGAGGCCAACGATGATAAACTTGAAGAGGACGAGAGATATCATCTGCAAGTGTGAAATATAGGGAAGAGTTAAAATTTTAGAAATGCAGAGAGGCTTAATAGTGGATAAGAAGAATGGTAACTGCTTAAAGAAAGTTACATCTACTGAGAGAAAATACCAATTAGTGTCAGGAGAATAACAACGATGCCCCTTCTAAAGCCTGGAATATCCCAAGAAGATGCATTGTGTGGTCATTGTGAAAAGCTTATCTTGCCTAGGTGCAAGGTTGTGAACAAAACAAGTACATCCGAAAACATGAAGAGGAAGGAGATAAAGAGGTTGTGTGGGGAAGAGAATGGAATAGGGAATCTAATAATGTAACACAAAAGAAGGCATATGATTAATTAAGTAGCAAGTAGTGAGAACAACATCCCCACATAAATAAAAAGGAACATGACTGTGAAGAAGTAAAGTATGAGTTGTCTCTATGAGATGATAATTTTTGCATTCAGCTACTCCATTTTGTTGAGGAGTGTGGGCAACTGATGACTATTGAAGAATTTCTTGTTGAGACATAAAGGAAGAAAAAGGTGTAGAAAAATATTCTCGTGCATTGTCACTATGTAAAGCACGGATGACAACATTAAATTGAGTTTGAATTTCAGTACAAAATTTCTAAAAATTGAGAATAATTCAAATCAATTCTTCATAAGGAACAATCAAGTACATCGAGAATAATCATTAATAAAAGTTACAAAGTACTAAAAACCCAGTACAACTAGGACCCTAAACATCAGTGTGGACAAGTTCAAAGGGGCACATAGCTCAATTATTGAGACCCTTGGGAAACAAAACACAAGTATGTTTTCCAAGCTGACAAGACTCACACTCAAGAGACAACAAAGTAGAAAAATGAGAGACCATCTTTTGAAGTTTGAAGATACTAGGATCGGCTAAAAGATTGTGAATAAGAGCAGGAGAAGTAGTGGAGATGCAAGTGGTAGGAGCTGCAGATGATGTGAGATGGTAGAGGCCTTAACACTCACGTCGTGTACCAATCGTCTTTCCTCACATCCTAGTCCTGCAAGATTATAGATTTATTAGAAAAATTGAGAGAAATTAAGACTGTGGGTCATTATACTAATGTAAATAAGATTAAACAGGCACTCAAGAACATAAATCATAGAGGTGAGAGGAAGAGTAGGAATGGGATGAGCCAAACCAATGCCTTTAGCTACAGTTTTGGAATCGATGGCTAGAGTGATAGTAGGTAAAGTAGAAGAACTAATAAGAGAGGAGAAAAGGTATTTGTTACCAGATATGTGATTAGAAGCTCTAGAGTCAAGAATCCACAGGCCAATAGAAGAAGACTGAGTAAAGCAAACAGTGGGATTACTAGTCTGAGCGACAGAGGCAACGGATGATGACTTGGCTACCTGATATCGGAGGTACACATCATAATAACTACCAGTCAAGGTAATACTTTGAGATGTGGAGCCCTCATATGAGTCAAGTAATTGGGTGTCAAATGATTAGGTGATGTTGGCAGTGTGAGGAGGTCACTTATGCCGATGGTAACACCGATCCTGAGTGTGTCCAATCTTATTACAGTATGTGCACTGAGGACATTGTCCTCGATTACGGCCACCACCACAGCCATCTTGAGTGTTTGCCTGAAAGGCCAAAATTGAGGAATCTGAATGGCCATCAAAAGTAATTGTCTAAGTAGAGGAGGTACACACAAGTAGGCAAATACTTCATCCAATGAGGGCATCGAAGGGCTAACAAAAATTTGATCTCTGATGAATTCAAGGTCAGGGCGGAGCCCAATGAGAGTCAACACCATGAAAAACTTATTGATTTGTGTTTGTTGGGCTTCTGCACCATTAGTAGGAGGTATTAGAGATAAAAACTCCTTGAGGGATGCAATCTTTACAATGTAAGTTTAAAGATCCATGTCTTGCTATCTAACATGAACAATGTCAGAAACAACTTTGTAAAAACATTGAATATCATTCATGTATGAGCATGGCCTGGCTTCAAAATTTGAAACATGTTTTATAGGCTTGAAGATGATGTAAGACTTTAGGGTACATGGATTGCCATAATAGGTTGCATAGTTGTGCCTCAATCTTTTTCCATTGGACTTTGTCTATAGCAAAAATATCTTCCTCTTTCTTGACCAAATGGTCTTCATAACCTTGACCCATAAACCATAATTCCATAGAGGAAGACCAAGACAAATAATTTTCACTACCAATTAATTTTTCCAACATAATAATAGCAGATCCATAAATTACAGATGTGAAAATACCATTTTTGGAAGCCATGATTACTTATCTGAGGCTGATTCACATTTGGATCAAAGGGAGCTCATGAAGGTGAGTAGTCGTGTGTTGTCCAAGACAAAATGAGATGTGTGGCGGTGCTTCTAAGAAAAATGTAGATCGGCACCCTTTGGATCAGAAAATGGGCTGACTGGCTAGAAAAGAGGTCACCGAAAAAGTTATTGAGAGAGAGAGAGAGAGAGAGAGAGAGAGAGAGAGAGAGAGAGAGAGAGAGAGAGAGAGAGAGAGAGAGAGAGAGAGAGAGAGAGAGAGAGAGAGAGAGAGAGAGAGAGAGAGAGAGAGAGAGAGAATGTGAGAATGTGTTGTGGTTATTTTGCACCTCACACTTAACTCATATATATACTAAACAGGGATAGTTACATGCCCTTAACTATATAATGTGGGACTAAATATAAAACAAAATTATGACTAAGGCTAAGTAAGGCTGTACAATACAATGCTATATTCAACACATTCCAACTATAAGCTTTAGATATCAACCATAAAAGAAAGTCTCTAGAGGATTTTGAATCTAATGCTTAGTTATGAACATACAATTAGGTTTTTGAAAGTGGAGGCCAAATTCCAATTTCAGCCAAAATTTTTGAGAATATTGTACTAGACACTTTTGATCACTTTGGTGATTAAGGAATAGGTGGTTTCAATCTCTCAATGCCTGCTTACACAAACAAAAACACTAAGGTCCATTGTAACCTCTCGATATTAAGTTATCAAATGTTAGAGCATTATCAAGTGCTTAATTCCATGCAAAAAAAAAAAAAAAAAATGCAATCTTTAGAGGCATTAAAAGGCAGCCTAATGCACGAAGCTAGGAGTGTTTGCAAGGTCTGGGGAAGGGGCAGACCACAAAGGGTCAATAATACACCGCCTTACCGTGCATTTTTCCAAGAGGCTATTTCCATGCCTCAAGCATGTGAACTTTAGGTTAAATGATGACAACTATACTTTCCCCACATAAAACCTTTTATCTTATTTTGAAAAAGTTAGAGATGCTTTGATATATCATTATAGACTCTTGAACATTTCTTATATTCTTTTATATTATAGAGCAAAAATGCTCATCCAATATATTTGTAACCAAGCAAAAGCATAAAAGAAATGGAATAAAAGTTTCACTACTGATAGGCTTTTATTAATCAAATGAAGGTGAGTGCATATCTCCAATCCTTTGGACTGTTAATTGCGTGTCAATAATAATAGGGAGAACCTTTGATTATACATCACATTTTTATATTGAAATCCATAGGCTTAAGGCTAGATAGAGTCATGTGTCAATATTATAGAGGTCATGGAGTCGTAAGAGACCATAGGCAACATATGAATAGCCATAAAGTGGTCCAAGAAATAGTATCTCACCAAGATCCCAAAATGGCAAGTCCATAAGCCTGTGTAGTGAAGATTAGCACATACCCTAGCCAAGTTGGCTTAAGGGACCATGACTTACTACTTGTTAAGTATAAGAGCTTAGTACTAAACCAGGTTATGTAGATAGTATGTTGGCATGAAAGATAACTTATTGTTTAGCTAATAGTCAGCTTAGACTTGAACAGTTAGAGCCTAACTAGTCAATCCTTTAGGTAATATTGAGATATATATTATATATATAGCGGATAACCAATGCATTCCACTTATTGAATTGGGTCTATGATTGGTTTGTGACCTATGGATGATCTAATACCTCTATATTTAGTACATTTTAGCCCCAAAAATCACTTAATCATCTCCAATCAAGCTTAATTCTATAATTTTACAAGCCCATGGTATAATAAAAAATGCACAAATTTGATAATTTTACTTTTGAAAGAGAAATTTACCTTCCAAGCTATGTTGTTGACCCACATATGCTAATCATAAAGTTAGAGAGTTTAGATTGGAAATTGGATGTCAAGTATGAAGTCAAAGCAGTTAGAAACCCTAAATAGAACATAAGGGCTTATTCATTCAAAATAGGGTGACCATATCAAAAGTAAGGTGAGAGAAGTTCCTATGCACGTATCCATGCATATTACTACTTTGGGAAGTTCTAAAGGAAGCCTAAATTATATACAATGAGATCAGATATAAAGGGAGCTTCTAAAATAAAATAAGCTAAAGACCAATGCTTGCAGAAGACTTTTTCCTTACTTTCTCTCTCCTAATCAACAAAAAGAAAGGACCACCTAAGAGGGAACACGAAATTTCCATGCAAAGGTAGTTAATCCTTCTTACTTCCATGTGGAATATAAGGAAATATAAGTATGATTGATGAAGAAAAATGAGGAGGAGAAGAGAGACAATTTATGAAAAATCCACGGTTGAAATTCATCTTATGTGACGACCTAGGTTTTTCAAGTTCTTTTTTCCATATCCTTTTGAAAGGTGGAGCCCCAATTTTGAAGAACAGTTTCAAAAGCAAAGTAGTGGAAAGTGTTTTCAAGGAATTTCACTTTAAAACCCTAAGAGTCAACCGTCAACTCACTACTATGCCATTCATGATTTAGTTTGATATTTAAATTTTCAAAACTCAAATAAAATTTTTCATTTTTCAAGTAAACCTTTTAAAAACAAGTTTGCTTCCTTAGGACCCATCCAGTTGATAACCACAATCTCTTCATCATTACAAATCAAGTCCAAATACCACAAATGTACATGTATAGTCTAAATGGAATTTAAAAACATACCCTCATTTTTCTTGATGTCATGACCAGCTACTCGTCTGATTCCTCATCAATCATGTCTATCCCTTAATATTTGAGGCATTGCAAAAGCAGGGTAATGCCTTAGCAAGCTATGCTTGGTAGGGGAATAAGATCCATATGAAAACCAACATAAAAACATTTCTTTTCTCACTATAATAATCATTTTAATGCATCAAAACATTTTACATCAATAATTTGCACGATTAAATTTAAGATAGTGACAAACTTTAGAAGATCAAATATTTAAGCACTTCAATTTAATATCATAACAAAATTAAATAGTGTGATATCATATTCAAATCACAATTAGAATCTCGAATAAACTTGTTGAATGGGTGTAAACATCATAGATAGGTCCAATGATGCAGTGCCATGTACAGATCATGATTAGAATAACAAATAAAGCTTCTAAATAGCAATGATAGTTAAATCACATCAAAACTTATAAAATAATGGTATATAATCATAATCATCCAACCACCACTAGTCTACATACACTCAGTTGCTACTGGGTCCACAAATCCATCCAGTCAACAATTGGTATACATAATGGTCATGAGCTCATATCAGACATATCATCATGTCACATCATAAGGCATATCATCATGCTATACAATCTGCACAATAGTGCAAAATATACAAAGGACTGCTATGTTGTAGCGATAAGCAACTCTGGGTCTATTGATTGTCGCTTCTCACCTACACTAGAAGGGGAGACTAAGTGTCTGTCATGCATGGGGGACTAATCGAACACATAGAATGGACTACCCATGATACCACTCCCTCTGTGTTTGCCTTCTGTAGGTGCGGGTGTTTAATCATCTCGCAAAGTCAAAGGGTAAGTGGCCAACCCTACATCCCTTCTAACATAGCATCCCCAGGCCTATGCCTATAAAAAACAAATCCACCAAGCCTTCATGCTTGTATATAAAATAATAATTATATCTGGCTACGTGCTTGTGTCATATCAAATCCATGAAAAATACTATATCATATGCATCATTGGTACCATGTACCAAATCAAGCCTATCCTACTTTTAGGTCAAATCAAGCGGAGATAAAACATGTCTGGTTCTATTAAAACATGCTTTTAAAATGAATGACATGCATTTCAAATCCATGAAAATATAATCATAATAGTAATTCTCTATCTTTTCATTTCATAATTCATGTCATAAATACTGCATGTATTATATCACACCATAATAATGTTTTATCAATGATTCATGCAACTCAAATATCATGCAATTATTAAAAGCACATTATAACCATATCAAAAGATTATGTAATTTGTGAAATTTAGCATCTTAAATTTTACGTAGCTCAAATACAAGCTATCCCAATCTTTAGAACAATCAATGGTCTCAATCTTATATCAATTGGTGTATCTATTAAGTCACACATATATATAATGTCATTCCCCTATTACAAATCCTCAGATCATCCACTTATTCTAAATTTTTGTTCATCTTGGACCTACAAGTATTCTATTTTGCATTTCAATGTTTGATCTATTGATTCTGATGATCAGATTAAATTCTAATCCATCAAATCAATAGTTTTGAGTCATCCTAATCTCAAATATTTGAATCTAAGGTTGTTAGAACAATCTAACCATTAGATTAATCTAATTAAAAATATAAATAGCTCAATTATTCTTCCTAAACTTTTATCCATCCTTGACCATAGATTTGTTTCTTCAATTCTAGTCTCATCTCCAGATCCTAGCCATTGATTAAAGATTAATGGTCCAGATTGCTGAATTTAACTTCATCTCCACTAATCTAAGTCTTGTAGGTGGTCCTCTCATTTCAATATTGGTTCGTCAATCTGACAGTTGGATCTAACTTGATCGATGGTCTCTAGTTACTTTCATAATCTTATCTCACTAAATTTGATGTCATCAAGATGATCTAATTGCTAAAATGGTTTAATCATCCATTGTTTAAATTAGTTTGATTGCATGTATTTCCTAATTTTCTCATGGTCCATTATTCCTTTACTAACTTTTGTTTAGATTTGATAGCCAGATTCGGATTTGATCAGCTAGACCTATGTTTCTTGTTTTATCTTATAGTCCACATACATTAATCTTGATTTACTCAGGCAATCAACCATTAGATAATTTCATCTACCATGCTAGACTATCAATTTAGTCATTTATTTAAGTTTGGACATTTATGATCGAACAGATCTATGCTGTACAAGGTCCAATCTTACCTAATCCAAAGTTTTTAGGAAGATCCTACCGTTGGATTGCTCTCAATGTCTGCCTTGGATATCTTAATCATCTTTATTTGGGTCTAATACATATTAACTCTACATATATTTAGTGTTTTATATCATCTAATTGTATATCCAAAGGTAATTTGTTGATCTGATGGTCAAATCTAATTCTGATCGATTATATTAGTGATTTTAGATTTCCTTATCATAAAATGTTTCTATTTTAGATTACTTAGATGATCTAACTATGAATCAGTATGTATATTGTGTTAGATCAACCAATTATTTAAATATTTGAAGTTTGATTACCATCGATCTAGAAAGGACCGGAGTGCATTTGGGTCCCCAGGACAAATCAGCGTCCTTGTCGCCTTACGACTATTTCACACGCATGATTCACACACAAAAATGTGCCAAGAGTTTGTGTTCCCCTAGTCATTTGCATGCTGCATCTTGGTCATAGACCAGACAGAAATGATTGTGATGATGTGATCTCGACAGTTTGTTCTTTTCTGTTTAGATCTCCAATCTGGATCATTTCATTTTCTCTGTAAATAGGGGTTTCTTAAGTTTTGAGGTGTCTTAGTTCAATCTAATAGCTAAGATTTTCCATTTGAGTTGTTTTTGACATGGTTCTAGCCCTAACAATTTAGATCCATTCACCAATGGATCCTTGCAAAAAACTAGTTTGAAAGGGCAACCAGAGGGGAAAAGAAGAGAAAAGGGACAAGGGAGGAGAGAGGAGAGAGGTCAAGTAGGTTAGTGTCCTAACATCTTGTGTTGCTCACGAGATGTGCAAACTGCCTAGAGACTGATAGTGGCCGGTTCTGACGCGCGCGCACGAGAGAGAGAGAGAGAGAGAGATAGAGAGAGAGAGAGAGAGAGAGAGAGAGAGAGAGAGAGAGAGAGAGAGAGAGAGGTGGCGGATGAGGGCACTGGGGAGGAGAATAGAGGGGGAGGCAGAGGAAGGGCGAGGCAAGGTTTCATGGGGGGTGCACTGATGGCATGCCCAGCCGAGTGGCTGAGGCTCAACGTGTCCAACCCACCATTCAATGTAGCACTATTGTCCGGTGCACTAACTAGGCTGAGCCTAAGAGAGGGAGAGGCTACTGTGAGAGTAGGAGTCTGGGAAATGTTGATTTCAAATTTCTTTTCATTAATCATTACCTACCATAAATGTGGGTAATTATTACGCTTAATTTTGTGTAAACTCATTTTTACATTTATGGCTAACATGAGGACTCATGATTGCGTTATGTGGGTCCCACTTGTAATTAATTCCATCACTTTAATTACTAATTAATTTAAATTAAATACTTTAATTAAGATAATTACAAGATTTTCATCCGAACTCCAATTTGGACATACTTAGTGTTGTTGGGTTCATTTTCTCAAGTAGATTACTAATATTGATATTTCAACTCTCGATTTCGTATCTTTCATTAGTTATCCTCTAAAATTAAAAATCTCATAAATTGAATTCCACATTTTTCCTGTTTCGATTTATCCTATTTACATAAAGTAAATTAAAATTTTTAGGGCATCACATCCTTTCCCCTATTGAAATTTCGTCCTTCAAAATTTTCAATACATATAATTATCTTAAGGCGTATCATACTCCTCTCATTTTTTAATATTTCTAAATGCATCACCATCTCTTTTTGAATTGGAGTTCTAGCAACTCCCCAACACTCATGAGACTCCCAATTGCAAATTCTAAATACTCATAGCATTTATCAATGTAACTTCTTCATCTCCTTTGGGCAATAAAATCTCTTCCACTGCACATTTTGATAATCCTCTTTTTATTTGTTAATAATCACCATGTAGTTTATACCATCATCCTTCACATCCTCATATACATATACATATACATATACATACATACATATATATATATATATATATTAAGCTCCATACCTTCAAATGATTATCTACATTTTCTATTAAGATACACATAGTATATTCTTATACCGTAGTTCATTTTATCCTGGGAAGTGTACTACTCTCGTGGTAACACTCTTACAAAATGAAAGTCATGTTTCTAATTTTTCTAAGAATATGTTAACCTTCATAGGCATCATCAGTTTTCTTGTCTATTAGTATTGTGTGTCTCAATTCATTCTATACTTCATATCTAGACAACTAGGTCTCACTTGTCTAATTATACAACTATTTTGAACACCATCCTTAAATAATTCCATATTGTCTCATATTTTATATCAGTAATATCTCCAAATTTCTACTACAAATGCTCAAAATGTCAACTTACTACTTGAATGAATTCACTAGAATTACAAGATTAACTTTCTTTTATCCTCTTGGTTGATGTTTTTCCTTAGCGCACAATGGATAACATGCCAATTATTGCCACATATACTTCCTTGTCTCATTTATGCTATCTTAGAACAACCATGTTGAGTATTTGAACCTTTTTATTTCACTTAAATGAATCCACATAAAATGACTAGGTGCTCCTATGGAATTAGTCATTTTAATTTGGGATTTATTGCTATCATGAAAATTTTCTTTATAGGAATACTACTTTTCATTAATACTTGAGACTTCCAAATCAATGCTTGTACACTATCAATGGCTATGCCTTTCACTAGCTTCACTATGAATCTCCATGCAAATAACTTGTTGTATCCAATAGATTCTCAACTATGTATGCGTCATCAATGTGAAATTCTCATGGTAGTACTAATTCTCAATTATTGTTTCCACTAGAAATACTTTTCTTTCTAATCTATTCTAATGATTATTTACAGCATTCTATTTATTCCAATATTTTAGACACTAAATCTCAAAATTTATTCTATTTATTAATTCAATCTTCTTCAACACAAGTATAGGACCTCTTAAACTTGATTCCATTATTTCTTTTCACTAATATTCTGTCACTCTTTCTAAATTGCCATTCAAGACTTCAAAAGATTACATAACTCTTTCAATTTGGAAATAATGACCAAATGAAGTCAATTAAATCCCCACTATCATCTTTATACATTCACATTGTCATCATTAAGTTACATATAACAAATGATTCATTCTTGATCACATTTTCCAAAAGTTGTTATCATAGTTCATTTATGATTCTAAATCAACTCACTTAGTAAAATTTGACTTAACTCCTCCTAGTCCTTAAATGTCACATGTCTTATTTGCTATTTTATGCTAACCATTTATAATTCCTTTAATTATATGTTAATCTCATTAGATACTCCTTCCTTTTAATCAACCACCTTGTTCAGTCCACAAAATGCCATCGATATTGTATCCTTGCTTATGCACCAAGGTCAATAATTCTTTATAACTATACAACATTCATAAACATTCCTTTTTAATTATTTACTTTCCAACTTTTATATTCTCCTGATTAAATTTTTATTTACCTTTTGCAATCAGATCTTCCAAAATTTAGATGTTCTTTTAATGCTATAATGAAAATGTTCAAGAGGTTTTAGTCTTTTCTTATTGATCACATGCTAAGAGCATTTCTTTGCACTAGTTTAGGATTATCTATAAACGGTGTAATCAAAATATGCGATTGATTACTTAGAACTTGAATTTAGAGAAACTTGACACTCATATCTCAAATAGTAGATGTACTTCCTCACGATGGTTTTATGACTCTCTTACAATAGTACACTCCAGTCATCAATCAATTCTTTCATATTTCTACTTCATATTACTCTATAAATTGCCTGCACATATCAAATTCCATCGACTAAGTATAGTAATACATCATAGATTAGAGCCTTCCATCATAACAATATTAGATTATTCTATTCTCCTACAAGACCTCTTAACAATTTTTAAAGACTCCTCCATTCTCGTGCAAAATATATACAACATCCATATCTTATTTCTTTATATCAAATACTTGTCATATACTATTTCTACATTGTATTCTTCCATCTTGATGAATTATTAATAATTGTGTTTGAATTCATGGTCCAAGATTAAATCATCTCTATAAATAAGCATTTCTTTATAATAGTACTCAAATCCTCTTTATCTTAATATCTCTATTAATTTTTTCATCATGCCATAAAATTATCAATAAGAGATCTACTATTTGACCAAACTCATTCTCATGATCTTCTAAAATTTTAAAATGCTCACTCACTAAGACCAACTTCCTATCTTTTCTCATAAATAATCCTTGTAATATCCACTGCTTTACATGTACTATTCTCACATTAAACTTGTACTCACAGTAAGTTGTTTCCAACAATAAATCATTAATCAATGATAATATTTCTAGTTAGAAACACCAACTCATACACACCATACTCTGATTTCTTACGTCAGGAGCCTTACCGTTCTCATAAGAATTTACTTTTATTTTATTTAATTATTTTCCTATTTCCTTGACTATTCATGATTTCCAACTAAGTCATTTTCCATTAAGGATATTAATCTAAATTAGATATAATTATCACTCCATCTTTGCAAATTCTAGCTTCTCTGCCAACTCCTTTAAGTGGTGTTTATTCAAATTTCAAAAATTTCAAAATGTTTTAATCACTTAACTTATACCATCTCTAACTTCTACCTTGGAATGTCGTCTCAACTTGGACTTTTGGGACTGACTATGAGTGGATGAAGCTACTCTAATACCAACTACGATGACCTGGGTTTTTCAAACACTTTTTCATAAATCCTTTCAAAAGGTGGGGGCCCCAATTTTGAGGAACAGTTTCAAAAACATAGTAGTGGAAAATGTTTTCAAGGAATTTCATTTTAAAATCCCGAGTATCAACCATCAACTCACTATTACACTATTTATGATTCAATTTAAAATTTAAAGTTTGTAAACTAAAATAATAAAAAAATTATTTTTCAAGTAAATCTTTTAAAAACAAGTTTACTTCTTTAGGACCCATCTAGTTGATAGCCACAGTCCCTGCACCATTACAAATCAAGTCCAAATACCACAAATGTACATGTATAATCCAAGTAGAATTTAAGACATACCCACAATTTTCTTGATGTATTGTCCAACTATACGTTTGATTCCTCATCAATCATGACTATCTCTCAATATCCAAAGCGTTGCAAAAATAGGGCAATGCCTTTGTAAGCTATACTTGGTAGGAGAATAAGATGCATATGTAAACTAAGTCAAAACATTTCTTTTCTCAATATAATAATCATTTTAATGCATCAAAATATTTTACATCAATAATTTGCACAATTAAATTTAAGATAATAAAAAACTTTTGAACAACAAATTTTAAAGCACTTCAATTTAATATCATAACTAAATTAAACAATGCAATATCATATTCAAATCACAATCAGAACCTCAAGTAAACTTATTGAATGGGATTAAACATCATAAATAGGTCCAATGATGTAGTGCCATGTGCAAATCACAATCAGAATATTGAATAAAGCTTCTGAATAGCAATGAGAGTTAAATTATATCAAAACTCATAGAATAATAGCATATAATCATAAGCATCCAACCACCACTAGTCCACATACTGTTAAGTATTCAATTTTGGTCAAAATTTTCCTAATTTAGTGTTCAATTAGATCATCTAACCGTTCAAATTTGCAAAACTTAGCTTGATTTTGAATTTAACTTCAATTGACCGTACAAACTTTAGTTTGTCAAAATCAATGGTCAGATGATCATTACAGTTCATTAAATGACTCATGTACAGTTTAGATGATTCTGATTTAGTCTTTTCTTTTGTAGATCAACCAAAAGACGCATGGACAGCTACAATCAAAAGTTAACGGTGTAGGTCATCTTAAAGTGCACTGGATGGACCAGATCACTCATGAAGATGGATGAAATAGAAGACAATGGAGCTAAATTTGGAATCATGGACAAAAAGGAAACCCCTTCCCCACTTTTCCTTTCTTTTCTTTTTCCTTCTTTCCTCCCTTTTCTTTTTTCCTTCCTTTTCTTTTTTCTTCTTTCCTTCCTTTTCTTTTTCCTTCTTTTTTTTTTCTTTCTTTTTTTCCCCCTTCTTTCCTTCCTTTTCCTTCTTTCTTTCTAGTTAATTACAATTACAATTCTGTTCTTTCTAGTTAATTCCATATGTGTACCTAGTTTAATTACGTCTGTGTCCCATTTTATTCCCATTCTGTTATCCAGGAACTATCCAATCTAAATAAGATCATTTAAGGCTTAACCCAATCAACGTGTGAGCCTTAATCAAAATAAAAATCACCATTTCTCCTTCGTTTCCTCTCAGATTTCAAATTAATTTTATAGAGTCATTCTTAGGACATCCCTAAATAGAATCAATGTCTCTAATCTTCTATCTGAAATCCATCAATCAATCTGAACCGTCCAAATATTGAAATCACAAGTTAGCCCAGATCTTGACCATTTTGAAGAATCTGTCAAATCCGACCAGTGGATCACTAATCAAGAATGTGTTGAAGATATCTGTAAAGGTGGATCAGTTTCTAGAAGACCAGAAGTGAAGATTTTGATAAAGATTGATCTAGGGAAGTAATTTTTTCTTGTTATTTGATTTGATTTATTTTATTTTGAAACTAGAAATTCTGTATTTTTGAGAAGTTGATTAAATCTGAACATTGATTCTCATTTCAATAATTCCAGTAATTTTGTATGATTTCTTTTTAATTTTACATAATTAAATTTTATTGAAATTCCTACTTTTAAAATCAAGTCCTCGTGGGATCGACCCATACTTGCATAAGCTACACTACAATAGCCTGTGCACTTGCGGTTAAGCAATCAACACATACACCCAACTGCTATTAGATCCACAAATCCATCTTGTCAACACTAGGTATACATAATGGTCATAAGCTCATACCAGACATATCATCATGTCACATTGCAAGGCATATCATCATGTTATACAGTCTACACAATAGTGTAAACTATACAAAGAACTACTATACTACAGATAATCAACTCTGAGTATGCCGACTGCCACTCTCCACCGACACCAGAACTGGAGACTAAGTGTCCATCATGCATGGGGGACTGATCAGTTGCATAAAGTAGACTACCTAGGATATCACTCCCTATGCATTTGCCCTTCTATGGGGTAGGTGTCTAATCATCTTGCAAAGTCAGAAGGTAGGTGGCCAACCCTACATCCCTCCTAGCATAGCATCCCCGGGTTTATGTCTGTCAAAAACAAAATACAATAGGCCTCCATGCCCTTATATAAAATAATAATTATATCAGGCTACATGCCTGTGTCATATCAAATCCATGGAAAATACTATATTGTATGCAACATTGGAACCACATACTAAATCAAGCCTATCTAGCTTTTAGGTCAAATCATGTGGAGATAAAACATGTCATGCACAATTAAAACATGCGTTAAAACGAATGACATGCATTTCAAATCCATGGAATATAATCATAATATCACAATTCTCCATATACAATACTATATCCTTTTCATTTCATAATTCATGTCACAAATAATGCATGTATAATATCACACAATAATCACATTTTATCAATGATTCATGCAACTCAAATATCATGCAATTATCAAAATCACATCATAACCATATCAAAAGATTATGTAATTTGTGAAAATTAGCATCTTAAATTTCACCTACTTCAAATACGGGATATCCCAATCTATAGAACGATCAATGGTCTCAATCTTGTATCAATTGACATATCTATCAAGTCACACATCTATATAATGTCATTTCCCTATTGCAAATCCTGATTTATAACTCATTTAATCTTTGATCATCTTTAAACACGCAACTTGTCTTGATAGGTCTCTGATCATAAATATATTCATCCTTATTTTTGCTACATCTTCAAATCATGGTTGTTGATCAAAGATCAACGGGTCAGATCATCCAATTATTCTAAATTTATGTTCATCTTGGACTTACCAGTATTCTATTTTGCAGTTCAATGTTTGATCAATTGATTTCAATAGTCAGATTAAATTTTGATCTATCAGATCAACAGTTCTGAGTCATCCTAACTTCAAAAATTCGAATCAAAGGTTGTTAAAACAATCTAACTATTAGATTAATCTAATTAATAATATTAATAGCTCAATTGTTCTTCCTAAACTTTTATCAATCTCTAACCATAGATTTACTTCTTTAACTCTAGTCTCATCATCAGATCTTGGTTGTTGATTAAAGATCAACGGTCCAAATTGTCAAATTTCACTACATCTCCTCTAATTTAAGTCTTATGGATAGGCCTCTTATTTCAATGGTTGATTCATCAATTTGATGATCGGATCTAACTTGATCGATCAGATTGGTGGTCTCTAGTTACTTTCAAAATCTAATCTTACTAAATTTAATGTCATCGGGATGATCTAACAGCTAAAATGGTTCAATCATCCATTGTTTAAATTAGTTTGATTGCATGTATTTCCTAATTTTCTTATGGTCCATTATTCCTTTACTAACTTCTGCTTAGATTTGATAGCCAAATTCATATTTGATCGGTTAGAACTATGTTTCTTATTTTATCTTATAGTCCATATAATTTACTTAGGCAATCTATCCATTAGATCATTTCATATACCATGGTAGACCATCAATTTAGTCATTTATTTAAGTTTGGACATTTATGATTGAACAGATCTATGCTGTACAAGGTCCAATCTTACTCAATCCAAAGTTTTTGGGGACATCCTACCATTGGATCACTCTTAATGTCTGCCTTGGGTATCTTAATCATCTTTATTTGGGGCTAGTACATCTTGACTCTACATATCTTTAGGTTTTATATAATCTAATTGCATATCCAAAGGTAAGTTGATCTGATGGTCAAATCTAATTCTGATCGATTAGATCAGTGATTCTAGATTTTCTTGTCATAAAATGTTACTATTTTAGATTATTTCGATGATCTAACTATGAATTAGTATCTATATTGTGTCAGACCAACCAATTATTTAAATATTTGAAGCCTGATTGCACTAGCAAATCTAAGCCATCTATTGTCTATGGCTCAAAAATAGTATTCAAGATTTGTTCAAATCCTAAAATTTATCATTTTAATAGGTCTTCTCATCAAGATGATTGCAGAGGATGTTTTTGATCTAAATTTGGAATTATATTGCTTGCAAAATTAAAAATCTAAGTTTCAAATAGATTTCAATGGTTTAGATTGAATCTGGATTAGAATGGGCTAGAAAGTGATGTCTCCAGGATGCATCTACTCTATGATGTGTGTTCTAGAATGCTCAATGCATCTTGGTCTCCAGAATGCACTAGAGTGTGTCTCAGTACCTAGGTCGCATTAGCATGCCTGTCGGCTTGTGATTGTTTTGCACGTACTGTTCATGCGCAAAAATGCATCAGGAGCTTGCATTCCTGTGGTGTGTCTACATGGTGCATCTTGGCCACAGACTAGGCATAAATGGTTTCGATGGTTCGATCTCGATTGTTTGTTCCTTTTCCATCCAATCTCTGATCTGGGTCATTTCATTTTCTTTGTAATAGGGGTTTCCTAGGTTTTGAGGTGTCCTAGTTCCATCTAATGGCTCAGATTTTCTATTCGAGTTGTTTTTGACATGGTTCTAGCCCTATCAGTTTGGATCTATTCACCTATGGATCCTTGTCGAAAAAACCAGTCTGGCAGAGCAACTAGAGGGGAAAAGAAGAGAAAAGGGATGGGGGA
This sequence comes from Warburgia ugandensis, assembly GCA_035236585.1. Lineage (NCBI taxonomy): Eukaryota > Viridiplantae > Streptophyta > Magnoliopsida > Canellales > Canellaceae > Warburgia > Warburgia ugandensis. The sequence continues at coordinate 34,212,589 of CP141129.1, read as the reverse complement.
GGAGAGAACTCACCTTGGTTTAGTGTCCCGATGTCTTGTTTTACTCACAAGATGTACTATTGCCTAGAGACTTGAGGGTGACTGGCACTGATGTGGGAGAGAGAAAGGGAGAAATTGGGAACTAGTGTGGGAGGCAACGACTGGTTGATGCCAAACAAGGGCATCGGGGGGGGGGGGGGCTCGCAGATGAAGAAGGGAAGAGGGGATGCAAGGTTTCACGACAAGTGGGTCGAAGGCACGACTGGAAGGATGGCTTGGGCTGTTTGCATCAGTTAACATGTTCAACCTACCATTCGATGTAGTGCTATCAACCAGTGCGCTGAATGGGTGTAGTTTGAGAGGGGGAGAGGTTGCTATGAGCATGGGAGAGTATGGAAAATCAGCTTTAAATGCTAATTTCAAAAAAAAAATCATTAATCATTACCTACCATAAATGCCGATAATTATTATGCTTAACTTCTTATAAATTCATTTTTACATTTATTGCTGACATGACTACTCATGATTGCATCATGTGGGTCCCACTGCAATGAATTTTGTCATTTTAATTACTAATTAATTAAATTAAATACTTTAATTGAAATAATTACGAGATTTTCATCCAAACTCCGATTTGAAAATAATTAGTGTCGTTGGATTCATTTTCTCGAGTAGATTACTAATATTGATGTTTCAATTCTCGATTTAGTGTCTTCCATTAGTTATCCTCTACAATTTAAAATCTGGTAAATTAAATTCCACATTTTTCCTTTTTTGATTTATCTTATTTACATAAAGTGAATTAAAATATTTGGGGTGTTACATCTTCCACTTCAAGCACTTGAAGGTCAAGATCTACTCTTATAGATACATACTTAAGAAACCAATGAAGACACATTTAAGCAAAGATAGATCAATAAGAAGCTAGATTGCAATGAAGACCAAATTGGAAGCCTATATTGATGGAGAATTTTTTGGTGGGCCATCCACCTAATTTCAAGCAAAATTATCTTTACAAACAAGGAAAAAAATGTCCCAACTTGGTGATTTGCTATTGACTGGAGATTTTTATGCTAGGCTAGGAGAATGACATGGGAAAACCTAGAGTGAAGAAGGTAGTCCAATCCAATGGTGGAGAGTAAGAAGCCTTAAAAGAAGATCTTTTTGGATAATATTATTTTAACCAAATCTCAGCCACTCAAGATAGGATGATGATGATCTAAGGGTCAAGAATAAAGCATTGAAAATTGAAAACCCTACCTACCTTACTCTTGTTGAGCATTCAAAAGCAAATTCCTAAATATCTCCACCATTCCTCATCATCCAATAGTCCAAACTCTTTATAAATTTAGAAACTCTAGACACCCAAAGTGTTACCACACCTCCCACCTAATCTACTTTCTAAATCCAACCAAATCTATTAGATTTTCTTCTATTCTTCCTCTCTTCCTTCCTTCCTAAACAATATCTGTCCTATCCTACCAAATCTTCCTTCCTACCCACCCTAATTTGCTTCCTTTTTCCACTTTCCCATGTTATCTCTCCCCCAACCTTGATTCCACATTAATTACCCAAGCCAAACTAATTTCCATGCATACCCATCCCTTAGCTTTTCTACCTATAATCTCATCTCAACCCTTCTTTCATCCTTGTCACTTAAATCCCAATAATCCATTTGTAGGGATTCCACTCTTAGAACATTATAAATATAAGGTGAAGTAGAAGGAACACCTATCTTCTAACTTTTCCTACAATTCAAGAGCTAAAGCATAGGAGAAACAAAGGGAGGAAGATCACCCTCACCAAGCTTCCATAGCTAAAATGTCCAACCCTTTAAAGCAAAGGTAAGGTTCTCAACCCTACCAATTACCTTTCTTCTTTTCTTTCTTTCTTCTTCTCAATTCCCTCTTCTTTCCATTACGTGCACTTAGGTTTTACACACACTTTTTTCTTCTTTCGTCAAAGCATTTTCATGGATCAAACTTGCATACCCTTCATATTTTGCATGCATCATGCATATTTATTTTACATGCACCCTTCATCTTAGAGATTTAATTGCACACATAAGTCCTCCCTTACTCTTTTCATGCACACACCATGCATATCATGTTCCACTATCCTCGCATAGCATCCTAAGGTTACACGTGAGTGTCTTTCCTTTCCTTAGATTGCTTTTATTTTATATTAAGCATACTTAATCTACTCGGTTTGCATATTTCCCCTTCTATTTCTATTGCATGTATCTTGCCATTTCTTCCTTCCTTAATCTTCCATACATCCACCAGATAGTGTTCGTGCATCATTGTTGCTTGCATAAATCACCTTCCCTTCCACTCTTCATTCTTGCACACCCTATCTCCCTAGGAAAAGTAAGCATCCTAGACTCTTTACACACATAATTTCCTTTGTCTTCCAACCCCCACCACCTTGCATGAATATACACACTCCACCCCTTCTCCCACCTCTCTAAGACACACACCAACCACTATCCACTTCCTTCCATGCACAACCAAACATCTATCTCCATTCAAGTTACACGCACATATCCCATCATCCTTAATTACACGCATGCTTTACTTTTGGGATCAGGATTAAATGATAAGCAAAGAAACCTTGCTTGATTCTATGGAAGCAAGGAGTCTTTCTAATCCTAGACTTCATGTTGAAGAGTTGGACCTCTACCTTGATAAAGTACCTATCTCCTTCCTCATCTCCCAAGGCTAGATTTTGGTGAGTACTAAGCCAAGGCCCACTATCTCCCATTTAGTTTTCTTTTTTTCTAGTTCCTTCTTAAGGCAGGAAGTCTTCTTTATAGCTGCCCTAACTTAAGGATGAATAACCTCTAATTTCCTCATTGACTCTCTTCTTAAGAGCCACCCACTTTCTAAGAGTTTCTAGCAAGGAGATGTAACAATTTATTTTTACACTTTCCATTTCATACCTTCTTTCACTTCTTAAGAGGGTAGTGATCTTTTAGGAATGGTGTTAGGCACCTCTTCTCTTGGCTACCTTAGCAATTCATTCCTAAGGATCCTTGGAAAAGATTTGACTTTTGGTTGTGGCATGTCTGGTTAAGGAGATAACAATAGCTTGGTGGTAAGTTAGTACATTATGAGTTGAGGAGGAGCCTACAAGCTGCTGTTGAGGGACAGAACATGAGGGGCTTCTAATAGAATTCAAGTATGGATTTGAAGGACTTTTACTTGCTTTCTTTATTTGCTTATGTATGAAATCCATGTAATCAAATAATTAACAAGAATTTTCTTTCTTTACTTTCTTTCCTTAATTAGTTTCTTTATGTGCTTATTTCCTTCCTTTCTTAGTTACTTACTTCTAGTTTAACTTTTAGTTTATTTCCTTTCCTTTATTTACATGTTCCTTCCTTTATGCTGCAGATTCCTTGCTTAGCTAGTTCTTTACTTTGGTCAATGTTTAAGTACCTTTAAATTCCCTTGGTTTGGCTAGGATAAAGTAAAATCATTTGAGTTTTAATAACTCAAATTCTAAAAGAGTCCTTGTAAGATCAATTCATACTTTCCATGTCTATGTTATAATGGACTCGTGCACTTGCAAGTTATTTTTAAAACACATCAAATATCATCATGGCTAAGACCAGAATGGTCTAGGACTCATGATATTTAGTATTGACCATCCATTTTTGTACAAAAACAAACCTAACTTTCACATTATTTTAATGCATTTTATTGCTCATCTTCATATTTATAGGAAGATTTGCACTAAATGACTTATTTGTCATCTAACCTTAATTTGATTTATTTTTTTTTGGGTCAGATAGATAATCAAAGGTAAATATATATTGAGCCACATAAAATAATACTAATTAAGACCTTTTTTATATTTTGTAGGTTGTAGATCAGAGGATCCTATGAGAATAAAGGGTTAGATTGAGCCAATCAACCTTTCGGATCATCAATAAAGCTCAGATGAAAACAAACTGCCCAGATTAAGTTAAGATAAATTTTGGATGACTTGGAAATGTCTTCCTCACTCTCATATAGGTGAACTTGGTTCATTCAATTCTTAGGAAGAAGAAGGATGCATTGGAAATGAATGGGAAGACTGGAGTAGTCTCTTCATTAACCAGAAGGAATTAGACTCTTACTGCTTTAATGACTGTCTTGGTCTCAGTACCTTGACTGTTGATTGTATCGTTTTCAGTTCTTTGGTTGGCTTTTAGTTTAATGAATATCTCCCCTTTCAGTTTTCAAGTATAAATGTGGTACCTAGATCATTTTCAGAATAGTCAAAAATCTCATGCATGCGACCACCTTTTAAGCTACCATTATCATATGCGAATGTGACAAAATTTTCATGCATGTATACATTTAATTGCCCCTCTACTAAGCTTCTACTTGAAGCCATGTAAAGCCAAAACACTATAAAATGTCCCACCCCTATCTCTGAAGTCAGAAAATCCATGCAACTTGGTTCCCAAATGCAAAGTGTTTACCCACACACACACACACTCTCTCTCTGACTCCCTCACATACATAAAGGGCCCACATATGCCAAATGTTTCCTCCCCTATTATTTATCATCATCATCATCAAGACCTTATCCCAATTAGGGGTCAACCATATGAATCTTGTTCCTTCATTCCCCTCTATTAAGTACCATGGCTTCATTTAGTCCCTAAGTTTTTAAACATTTTCTCACCACTTCTCTCCACATTCTTTTGGGCCTTCCCCTTGCCCTTTTAGAACCTTCTACTTGCATTGCCTCACTCCTTCTAACTGGTGCTATTTTGGGTCTCCTTTGGACATATCCAAACCATCAAAATCTAATCTCTCTCATCTTGTTACCTATTTATGCTACCCCTAAGTTTCCTCTATTATTTTCATTCCAAATTCTATCATTTCTTATCTTACCACTCATCCATCTCAACATTCTCATTTCTGTAATGCTCATCCTATGAATATGATGTTCCTTAATTTCCCAATACTTTGTTTCATAGAGCATGGTCGGCCTTATGGCCATCCTATAGAATTTTCTTTTAGTTTGAGTAGCACTAGTCGATCACACAAAACTCTAGATGCACATCTCCAATTGTTCCAACCCGCTTGGATTCTCTAAGTAATCTCCCTCTCAATCTCTCCACTCTCATGAATCATCCATCCTAAGTATTGAAAGTGGTCTTTTATGGGACTTCTTAGTTATCAATCTTAACTAGTATTCCTTGCCTACTCCTCTTCTTGATAAAATTGTATTCCATATATTCTGTCTTAGTTCGGGTGATTTTAAAATCTTATATTCTAACGCTTCTCTCCATAACTCTAGATCTGTGTTTACGCCCTCCCTTGTCTCATCAATTAGGATTATATCATCTGCAAATAACATGCACCATGGAATTTCCTCGTTCAAATGTTTTGTTAACTCATTTGTAACCAATGTGAAAAGGTATGGGCTCAATGGCGATCCTTGGGGTAATCCTACAATGACAAGAAAATCACCAATCTCGCCACTTGTGGTCTTAACATTTGTTACTTCTCCCTCATACATATCTTTGATTATGTCTATATACCCTCACAAAATCCCTTTCTCACCCAACACCCTCCATATTAAGTCTCTATGGACTCTATCATAAGCTTTCTCTAAGTCAATAAAGCCCATGTAGAGGTCTTTTCTCCTCTCCCTGTATTCCTCTATCAATTGTTTTAGTAAGAAAATAGCTTCCATGGTAGACCTCCCAGGCATGAAACCAAATTTATTCTCTAACACACTTGTCTCATGCCATAGCCCCTTCCCAATCACTCTTTCAAAAAGTTTCATAGTGTGGCCCATTAGTTTGATCACCCAACAATTAGTGTAGCTCTGTATGTCTCCTTTATTCTTATAAGTTGACACAATAGAGCTTTTCCTCCATTCGTCTGACATTTTCTTTAATTTTATAATCTTATTAAACAACTTGATCAACTAAACTACTCCAATATCTCCCATATACTTTCAAACCTCTATTGATATTACCATCGGCCCCCTGACCTTTCATGATTTCATCTTTTTCAAGGCCTCTTTCACTTCAAGTATTCTAATCCTACACTCATATCTATAATGTCCAATGTTATTTAGGTTTACAATATTTTCAACCCTATATTCTGAGAGCCGTTGCCATTTAACAATTCTTGAAAGTAAGTTTCCCACCTTTGTTTTATCTTATCATCTTTGACTAGTACCCTTTGATCATCACTTCTAATGCACCTATCATAGTCTAAATCCTTGCCCTTCTATTCTCTTATTTTAGCAAGTTTAAATACATCTTTCTCACTTTCTCTTGATCCTAGTCTACTATAGAGGTCATAATATTCCTCAAGTTTAACGTCTCTTACTATTTTCTTAGTAACCTTTTTAGCATTCTTATATTGTTCATAGTTTTCATTATTTTTAGTCTTCTGCCATGCTTTAAAACACCCTAGTTTTTCTTTAATAACTTTTTGTACTGTTTCACTCCACCACCTTGTTTCCTTTCCTAATTATCTTTTGCCTCCAGATACTCCTAGGACATATTTTGCCACTTTCTTAATGGACTTAGCCATATTAGTCCACATAGTGTTTACTTCTATTCCATAGTTCCAATTTTCTTCTACCACCAACTAATTTGTGAATGAGGTTATTTTCTCTCCTGTTAAGTTCCACCACTTAGTTTTTGTATACCTATTAAGTTCATTTCCTTTTTTTCCATCTTTTAATACAGATATCCATAACCATTAATGTATGATGTGACGTTAAACTCTCACCGAGTGTCACCTTACAATCCTTACACATTGATATTTTGGTATTCTTAAATAGAAAAAAGTCCATTTGACTTTTATGGAGTCCACTTTTAAAGGTTATTAAGTGTTCAACCCTCTTCTTAAAGAATGTATTTACAATGGCCAAGTTATAAGCCAAAGCAAAATCAAGGATAATTTACCCCATCTGATTTCATTCTCCTATACCATACCATCAATGTATCCTATTGTATCCTTCTTTCTCTTTTCCTATATGGGCATTTAAGTCTACTCCTATAACTATCCCCTTAGTGTTGGAAATTTCTTGCATGACTCCCTCCATATCTACCTAGAACTATCTTTGATAATATATTCTAACCCTACTTGTGGTGTGTATGCACTTATAACGTTTATGATTTGCTCTCCTAGAACAAGTTTTATTATTATAATTCTATCACTGATTCTTTTAACATCGACAACTTTATCCTTTTAATTCTTTATCCACTATTATTCCTACACCATTTATGATATTATCCTTTCCTATGTACCAGAGTTTATACCTATAGATTTCTCTAGTTTTAGTCCCTTTTCATTTGGTTTCTCAAATAAAAGTGATGTTGACTCTCCTACATTTCATCACACCTACTAACTCCAGACTCTTACCTATCAATGTTTCTATATTCTATGTGGCGATACGAATCTTATGCTTTGGAGATAGCTTATTCACCTCCACACTTTTCAACCTCCATGGCATGAACCCATGCCCACTTTTCACTGCACCTGGGTTTTAAATCAGTGTGTCTCTTCCAAGGGATGCTTTAGTAGTCCTTGCCCATTTTTCACTACACTTAGGATGCGAAGTAGCACTTTGCTTCTGGAAAAATGCCCTAGCAACCCTTGCTCATTTTTCACTACTCTCGGGATCTAATGCGATGCATTGCGTATGGGGGACGCCCTAGCTTGAGGGAATGCCAATTTTCAACTCATGTCATGTTAGGGTTGCCATACTTTAAAGAAGCTAGAGATGATTTTCATTATCTTCTCTTCTTACTTACAAACTAATATAGAAATACATATTCATTTGTACGTAGGAAAAAAAATAACAAAATCAAAATCATCTTCAACTTCTTACTTGTCGTTTAGTACCTAATGCAAGACCCTAAAAAAAAAATGTGTTTCCATATATAAGGCTTAGATGTTTTTTTCCCATGAGAGCAAAATGGGAACACTTCACTTGGGGAAAATGTCATCTTTTGGGGGAGGGAAGAGGAGCTATCTTAAAAGGAAGGAACTAAATTAAATTAGAAGGACATCTTTTGAAGGGGAAGTTCTTGTAGATGAAAACATGTATGTACGTGGAAAAAAGAGATGTTTGGTTTTAGCATAATTTAGGAGTTGTTTTATGCTTAGTTTAGCCTATGATTAAGCAATATTTTTTAACCACCCTAGGATGGTTTTACATCAAAACTAGGTATTGCTAGAAATTTGCTAATCTTTGCTAAACTAGGATGTATTTCTCTAACTTCTTTAATGCTAGATTTCCTTAGTTTTTGGGATGTATTTTGCAGTAATTTTTAGACATGTTTTTCTCTAAAGTTAGAGGCTAATTTAGGATGTTTTATTTTAGTGTAGTAAAAATAGACAATTGTATTTTAGATTACTATCATGGTAGGCTAGATTTCATTTGGCTAGGATTAGAGTAGTCCTAGCCTACTATTAAGTAACCCACTAATTAATTTCTAATGGTTTAAAATAAATGAAAATGGATTTTGAAATTAATCTCAATTTGGAAAAGGTAACATTGTCCTTAGTAAAATCTTTTACTTCGATATCATTATCTTTCATAGTAGATTCTTGGAATTAATCCTTATTCTATTATAGTTAGCTTTCACACAAAATTCTTAGGATTTGACAATCTACCTAGTTATTAATGTGTAATAATTTTTAAAATTAAATTTTCAAAAAAAATCTTTCCAGAAAATTAATCATAGATTGGTTTAATTCTTGAGTCATAAAAAGAAATAATAAGTGGTGAACCCTAATAATAGCTTAGGTGATACTTTAATCCTAGTTCATCTTTTCTAAATCAATTCATGCTCATCTCATCCATTTGATTTGATCATCTTTTCATTTACAAATTCTTTTTAATTTGATATCATTCATGCATCATTTTTAGGTTCTTTGAATTAGAATAATTTGGTGTTTATTTTTCTTTATCCTCTCAATGGATTTGGCCCTACATAATACTACATTGATCAACTATGCAATTGTTGAAATAAACAAGAACAAGTTTTTTTGTAACATTGCTGCAGAGGTGATCGTGTGGCCAAAGCACCATTGGATTAGATTAGGGTTTCTTTGAATTTGTTTTTTATTTTGAGTGGAATTATAATGAGGTTAATTGTGATTTTATTTTAAATTGGAATCTCCTTATGCAGATGTTTTGTTAACTCATCCATAACCAAATTGAAAAGGTACAGGCTTAATGCCGATCCTTGGTAGAATCATATAGTGATAGAAAATTCACCAATCTCTCCCTAATGGCCCTAACATTTATTACTGCTCCCTCATATATATCCTAAATTATGTCTATATACCCTTGTGAAATCCCTTTCTTGCCCAACACCCACATAAGTAACTCTTTGAGGACTGTATCATAAGCTTTTTCTATTTCAATAAAAACCATATGGAGGTCCTTTCACCTCTCTCTATATTTCTCTATTAGTTGTCTAAATAGGAAAATAGCTTCCATGGTACTCCTCCCAAGTGAGAAACCAAACTGTTTCTCTAATACACTCACCTTATGTCGTGGCCTATTCTTAATCACTCTTTCAAAAAGTTTCATGGTATGACTCATAAGTTTAATCCCATTGTAATTACTGCAACTCTGTATGTCTTATTTATTTTCATAAATTACAATTGAGCTCTTCTTCTGTTCATCTGGTATTTTCTTCAATTTTACAATCTTGTTGAACAACTTATTTACCAAACTACTCCAATATTTTCCATATACATACACACCTCTGTTGGTATGCTATCTGGCCCTAGGGCCTTTAATGAATTTATCTTTTTCAAGGACTTTTTCACTTTGGATATTCTAGTTGTATTTAGGTTTATGGTATTTTCAATCCCTATATCTCAGGGAAATTGTAATTTAATAATTTTTTAAAGTAACTTTTTCACCTTTGTTTGATCTCGTCATATTTGACGAGTACCCTTTGGTCATCACTTTTAATGCACTTAACATGGTTAAGGTCCTTATCCTTCTATTCTCTCATTTTTGCATGTTTAAACACATCTTTCTCACATTCTTTTGATCTTAATTTATTATATAGATAATTATGTACCTTGAGTTTAGCCTCACTCAATATTCTCATCATGTATCTTGAGTTTACTAGTTGCCTTTTACATTTAGATACTCATAGAACATTTTTTGCCACTTTCTTAATGGACTCAACCATATTAATCCACAGTGTTTAATTTTGTTTCATTGTTTTAGTTTTCTTCTACCATCAACTTGTTTGTGAATGATGTTATCTTCTTCCCTTTTAAGTTCCAACACATAGTTTTTAAACACCTAGTAAATTCATTTCCTTTCTTCCATCTTTTAATATAGATATCCATTACTATTAATCTATCTTGTGAGGTTAAACTCTAACTAGGTATCACCTTACAATCCTTACACATAGTTCTTTCTGTATTCCTAAATAGAAAAAGTTCTATTTGGCTTTTATATGGTCCATTTTTAAAGGTTATTAAATGTTTATCCCTCTTCTTAAAGAATGTGTTTGCCAAAGCTAGGTGACATGCCAAAACAAAATTGAGGATAGCTTCCCCTATCTCATACTCTCTTCAATACCATACCCTCAATGTACCCTTTCATATCCTTCATTTTATTTTCCTACATGACAATTTAAATCTACTCTTATAGATATCCCCTTTGTGTTGGAAATTTCTTGCATCACTCCTTCCATATCTTCCTACAATTATCTCTTGATTCTATTTCTAACCTTACTTGCAATGCATATGCACTTATAATATTTATGATCTTCTCTCCTAGAACAAGTCTTATTAATATAGTTCTATCACTAATTCTTTTAACATATATAACATTATCCTTTAATTTTTTATCCACCACCATACTTGTGTGTGACACCCCAAGTATTTTCTAATATGACTTTTTCATAAAATCTGTTACAAATGTGGGGCCCCAAGTTTTTTAAATTAAGTTTTGAAAATTAACCAGAAGAAAACAACTTATATAAGTTACTTTTAAAAATACTTAGGGTCAATTTTATTTTTAAAAAGCAAGGATTTTTAGCAAAATGAGTGCGACGTTTCTCCTAAAAATTTGGTAGAGTGTCATTTTACAGTTAATGCATTTTTCCCATTCAATTCATTGTCCTTGATAAACACAATACCAAATCAAGGGAGACTCCTTCTCCATTTAAACCACATATACACATATTCATACATTTTGAAAGTCAAGGTTCTATCAAAACAAAAGAACAATGAAAGAAAATTTAAATAGTGTCTACCAGGATCAATCCAATCATAGCCATACATTCAAGATTTAATATTCCATGTCTACATGTCCAAGTAATACAAGTCAAAATACAAAGATTAGCTACAAACTCATGAATAACTCTTTGTGTGCCTTTACCCTTACTTTGAGATTACCTTCTTTGGATCTGTCTACAACTCCCATGTTAGTCTTTTGCTTTTGTCCCTCGACTCTATTCCTTTGAACTTAAGATATTGTAAACAAGTACAAGATCTCAACAAGCTTGCGCATACCTGTGTAGGTAGTTTTATCATTGAATATAATAATTTGTGAAAATTTCAAAACCAATGGAAATTCACAAATAAGTGTTAAGTAGTACAAAAAAATAGGATTCGTAACAAGCAATATAGTAAAACACTAAAATCTCAAGTATGTTCTGAATAGTAAATCCAATAAAACACTAAAATCTCAAGTATGTTTTGCATGGTAAATCCACACCAAACCATCTCAATTTTTCAATTTTAGACATCCATACATGTCATTTTAAAGTAATAATAATAAACATTACAAGGTATTTCACAAACCATGCATAACCAGGACATGATCCTGTCATGCATATGCTCATCCACAACTGGATAACAAACCATCGTCAAATAATAAATAGATGGGAAGCATTTAAAATCATAAAATGTTTAAATAAAATCGATGCATCTCAATAAACATATGTAGATAATACCATCTAAATATCCTTCTCAAGGTCTCACGAGTGTAAAACCACTCGAAGTCTAGCTATCTGCCATTGGCCATGAGTACTCATTATAGATGTAAAGTCATAGGGTATCGCACACCTCCCTTGTTATCGCTACATACATGTGAGTCTCAAATCTAAAAAGTAATGGACCATCTATGCATCAGACAAGACTACATCAAGTCTGAACTACCTACCTATACCAAAATGGGTAACGATCACATTGTGTGAATGGGGAACACAGTGTGCAGGCCATGATATCTCTCCACATGATTCGGCCTATTGTGGCTATGTATCGAACGTATAAAGTTTCAGAGGGAGGATAATCACTCATCAACTCCTAGCACAGCTTTCACTAGGCCTTAATATACCCGTTATAACATAGTATAGCTTGGCACCGCCAAGTGTTGCTACTACTCATAAAACAATTGAAATTCATACATTTGTATAAGCATGCCATTCAAATCTCATTACATTACATAGTCAGATAATGACATCCCTCATTAGGGTTAATTCTGAGAATTTAATTGGCAATATAATTTCCATCATTTCATAAATTAGGAAGTTCATGTATTTTCAAATATGGCCCATGTAACAAGTTTGAAATCATATAATAATTCAACATGGCAATCCAAAACCAACATTTAGAGTGAAACATGAGTATGCTCAACTATATAATTAGAAATCTCATCTTTAACTATTATCAAACATGATGTAATACTTAGCAATAGTTTCAAAGTTTTACATAAAGCATATCAATTTTAAAAATGCCGACCTCTTAGGCAAAATTCTCAGTTCATTTATGTTCCTTCTTCAACTTGACTTATCAATCAATCTAGTCAACCTTTTGATATTCCATATTTTCTTGTCAATGTCAAATCGTAAGCTAATAACTACAAAAGAATCTTTTAACCATGATCTGGTAGTCCAGATCATCTATTAATCATGGAACCATTAGATTTCATATAATGTTGTTATTCATATATCGCAACTACATGATGTCAGTCGTTTAGGCTATTGGCCTTATTGCAAAATTAGGGATTGTTGATTAGACATCTATTAGGTCTCGAATCATGCAATTTGTGTTGTTGATAATTGATTAACGATTCAGATCGACCTAATTGTGTATTAAATTATTGATTCACGTACAGTTAATGTTATCAATTCTTAGTTTATACATCGAACTATGATCCTATGATCAATTATCATCTAATCACCATTATAAATTGCTTTTCTATCTTATTTGATGTAAATTCAACTTCCAATCTATTCATGGATGGTCAAATTTGACGAATCAGAGATCCTAAACCACTAACCAAATTCTTAAAGCATTAACAGTTGTTAGGATTGATTAATCAGTGTCCCTAACCACAGATCAATGATTTAATTCTATTTATAGATTGTCGGATCTATGATTCATGGATCGCCAAATTAATACATGATTAAATTTGACTTTTTAGTACTTACATTAGTGATCAGAATTCACTAGTGGCATCTGATCATTGATCTCACGTCACTAAGTTCCTATCTCAGTAGTGTTCAATCAAATGGCTGAGATCGTCCAAGCAATCTCTATTCCAATTTTACAACTTATATTGTATTCTAGTCAATTTAGGGTAAGGAATTTATCTATTATGTTTGATTGTCAATCAAACATCATAGTCATTATTCCAACAATACTTGATCAGATGATTAAGATTGTCTGATCAATTTTCAATTTGGATTGAAAATTTTCAGCTACGTCTAAGATACTTCAAGTCTATTTTATACCTATTTAAGTAGGGATTATAAATTCAATGGTTGGATCATTATAAAAACCTAGATCTAGCATGAACCATACAGTCTAAAAAAAAATAAAAATCAAATCATGAGTTGGGTTTTATGGATCTTACCTTTTGGGCATGTTTCTATGTTTTTTCCTTTGTTGAATGAGCCATATGAATCACTATTTTTCAGTGAAATCTTCGAGCTCATTGCATGCCATTCTCTTCCTCAATCAATAGTCAAGATCAATAGGGATCACTTAGTAAAATTGGGGTTTTCTATCATCTCCTCATGCTGAATGGAATGATCAACTCGAATCCAAGCCAATGCAGTCTCTAGTGACCTCTACAACTCTGGCCAACCCAAAATCCCTATTTTCCTTCCTCGCTGGCATGATATGCTTATCCATCGCACTAACTCTCTCTCTCTCTCTCTCTCTCTCTCTCTCTCTCTCTCTCTCTCTCTCTCTCTCTCTCTCTCTCTCTCTCTCTCTCTCTCTCTCTCTCTCTCAGGTTTTCCTTTCTGGGAGGTTTGGTTTTGTTTTGTCTTCAATTTCCCTTAAGGGAGGGGGTGTCGATATCAAATGAACCCACTCCTTAATAAATTATTTGTTTATTTACTTATTTATTTTATTCATTTACTAAAATACACTCCTTATTAATAAATTCATAACTTCTCCATCCAATCTCCAATTTCAATGTTCTTTATGCCATTGGATTCATTTTTTGAGTGCAATCCAATTATTTAGGTTTTAAGGGTAAACTTAGCATATTTGAAAATGTTAATTCAATGAAATTAAAACATGAAATTTTAAATTTGAATTTTATCAAGATTAATTCAAAAATCATTTGAAATGATATTTAAAAATTGGGGTAATTACATTGTGTCATTTCTATCATTGTCTTTTCTTGTTCACTAGAGCTTGTATCTATTGATTTCTCTAGTTTTAGTCCATTTTCACTTGGTTTCATAGATACAAGCAATGTTACTCTCCTACATTTCATCGTATATATTAACTTTAGAATCTTACATGTCAATTTACCTATATTCATTATGGTGATACAAATCTTATTCTCCTAAGCTAGCCCATTTATTTGTGCACTTCTCGACTCCTATGACATGAACCCAAGCCTACTTTCCACTACACCTAGGTTCTGGTGTAGTGCATCACTTCTAAAGGAATGCTTTTAGTAATCCTTGCCTATTTTCCACCACAATTGGAATTCGGTGCAGCATATCACTTTCAAGGGAACACCCTAGTAGCCCTGGTCCATTTTTTCATTGTACCTGGGATCTGAT
Organism: Warburgia ugandensis; assembly: GCA_035236585.1. Taxonomy (NCBI): domain Eukaryota; kingdom Viridiplantae; phylum Streptophyta; class Magnoliopsida; order Canellales; family Canellaceae; genus Warburgia; species Warburgia ugandensis. Next base: position 34,197,570 of record CP141129.1, on the reverse strand, counting down.
GTAGTGCACTGCTTACTGGAAATGCCCTAGCTTGAGGAAATGTCAATGATCCATTCATGCCATGGGGTTTTCCACAAGTTTTCCTTGCTAACTGACACTTGACCCAAAACCCTGCTCCTTTTATTTGGGCTTAGGTGTTCGCCCTAAGCAACAAAAACCCTCCTTAAAGTTTTTCCTTCCTATGTATCTATCTTTCATGTTTACATCAATCTCTTTGTTAATGGGAAATCTCCATATGTGTGCATATGATTTATTTTTTGCAATGTTAAATTTATTTACACACTTAGTGTTTTGTAAAATACTTAACCATGTTCATTAACCTTTCCATGTTTGAAAAGTCTTTACACATATCTAAGCTTCAAATTTTTGAAAAAATGGATAAATATGCTTGGATGAATGTGGCAAGATCATTAAGGGAATATATTGTTACACCGCCATCTTTAACAACATGTTTTACAGACCTCAATTTAATGTTTATTATATGCATCTAATGTTAATAAAAAATAGTAACAAGTACCTTCGAGGCCAACCTCCTTTGCACTAGTACCTACCATCTTAGTAATTGAATAGCTACTAGTATTTATGTTTTATTTCATGACAAAATTGAATGTGTTTAATGAGTAACTTTTTATAACTTTACAGCAACTGTCTAGGGATTTGTTGGAAGTCCCATCTAACACACCTTTATCCCTGAGGAGCTTCTACAAAAGTATTAAGGAAGATATGGTAATCAATCCCATATGGAACTAGCTGAGAGTGCTTGCTGATGATGAAATTGAAGTATCACTTATGGTAGAGGAACTCCTAAGAGTGTACTAGTGGATTAACTCTAACGCCAATACATTGTCTCCCTATTAAGCATGCAAATGTCTGCTTCAATAATGGTACTTTGACATTATGTTTAATTAGTAATGATAAGTAATAATTATCTCCTTTATACAACCTTTTCACATTGTGATGCTATAATTAGAGGTTAGGGATGTTTACTAATTCCTTGGCCTTACTATCATTTGTGGACTGGTGGGGAAATGGCCCATGGAGAGGTGAGTATAGTATGTTCTACCAGGGTTCTTCCGCTGCTCAAAGCGGTAGGCCTTAATGGTTACCTACAATAGCGGGTAAGTTTTACTTAACTTGTTGTCTCCCAAATTATGTTCTAGACGTAAGAATTATAAAATTTAATTATAAATCATATAGTTGTGTACATAGGTCTCGTTAGATATTACTAGTTTTGAATATGCATAATGGGCATGCGTTGTTTTTTATTCTTGTGGAGTGTACATTTGTGCTTAGCTCATGAAAATCATAAATAAGTAAGTTTTTAATCTTTTCATGAATTATAATCATTTAATATCTTGAGAATTTTATTATACTTGATTTATCAAGTGAGATGATAGATCTTTTACATTATTTAAAATTTATGTAGATATGTGATTTTATGATATAATATATGGTATGGTTTACATAATATTACCATGTGGATTTGCTCATTTGAAAAAATATGTTTAGACTTGTGCATGTTTTATGTTGATATTATATGAAATATTTTAGAAGTTGAAATACTTAATTGATATGTGATTTCAAATTATATTCCTTGTCTCTGATTTTTACATTTTGTTATTTAGAACTGCATTAAAAATGTTTTGAAATATCCTTTAGAATTAGATTTTTTTTTAAATTGGTAAAATATATGTGAAACTACTTATACAAGTGCAAGCTTGCTAAGATATTGTAATTTGTTTACAATATCTTAGGACTTTGAAGAATTTAACTTGAGGTAGAGTAATTCTAAGTAGATGCAATCTTAGATGAAGATAATGGTGCATCATAGTGTATCGATAATGTAAGTATATGACTTACCTTTTTAGGACATGTATATGGAATTAATATAGTCAAACTGTGAGTTGTGACTGGCTAGATCTAGGTTGCATGTATTTTCATTTTTATTTTTATAATTGAAAAAAGAGATGGTGTCACTAGTTATTTTGTTTCTTTAAAAGTAAATGACACTCGGGGATTTTGAAAATGAATTTAAAGGAAAAATATTTTTCTATTGCATTATTTTTTATAAATTTTATTTTAAAATAGGGATCAATTCTGAATTAGAAAGTAATTTTGAATTTTAAAAAATGCATATGAAAACTTAAGCTATGACAATTGGTATCAGAGCCCAATTTGTCCTCTCACATCTAGTCCTACATGTCCAAAAGTCCTGTATAGTTAAACAAGTGAGAATTATTTTTCTACATATGAGTTATAGAGATGACTCATATACATGATGTTGATGAATATGAAATAGATATTGCTTTAGAGAGCAACTAAGGTAGCAAACCAGAGATCATCCAACCTTTCCATTAACACTTTAAGGCAGTGAATTAGCTGAATATAGCAAAATGCTTCAATATTTGAAAATAAGGATCATATCAAAATGAGGTTCAAAATTATTCAAGGACAATGACTTAGTGTGAAGTCATAAGTAGTCAAGAAAATAAGGAAACTTTAAGCCCTTGCATGGGTAAAGGAAAGAGTAATCCTATGAGATTAATATGATTCTCAGAGCAAAGAAGGGGAGTATAAGATTATACTAATGGTGTCTTTAGCTAATAACTCTAGCACATACTAGAGTGATAACTCTAAGAAATTTAGCTCAAATTGAAATCAACTACATGAAATCTTGTAATGCATAATTGCAGTTCTACAACAACAACCTAAGGATAATTCAAGAGATAAGAAAATAATTATATTAAATGGTGTCTCATGTAGTTAAGGGGATTAGGGCGTGAGCATGAACATGTTAGTGGATATAATCGACTAAATTTAAGTAGTTCTAAAAGAAATGTAATGTAAGTAATGATACCAAAATATTCTAATGATATATTATATGGGAATATTAGATATATGAGAATAATTTGATCATGAATTTTAGATGCGATTATGAATGAGTACACAAGGTAGAGTACTGTAGTATAATAAGAATAAGTTCAATGAATTTCTTGAAATATTATAAGGGTTTAGTGGAAATATGGACATCCAAAGCTTAATATGTTGTTATTAGAGGATCCTAACATTACTTGGAAGTATTCAATTCATAATGTCTTTTAACCAAAAGTGTAGATGTAGTGGCTATTATATACGACAAATCAAGTAGACAAATTAATCTAAGTAGACAAAGAAGAAGGATGTTATTTCGAGGAAGCACAAGAAGTAAGTAATCATATTTGGTAGGCAATGTACAGTTGAAGAAGTTTAAGAAGATCATGGATCTACATAGTTAAGGAAGATAGCTATAGATTAAGTTTAGACATAAAAATAAAAGAAGAAAGATCTTGAATATTTTGTTGCCAAATTAAGAGAAGAACTTGTTAAATTGAAAGATTAAACATGACCAAGCTACTGAGTAGAAGAGAAGTAAAATAGGTGAATAAAGTAGATTTTGAAAGCAATGAAGTTCTAAAATTAAGAATAGAAGGTATGTTCCAAGGAATTACCATAAAGGAATTGTGGCCAATGTGGAATTAAACTTTAAAAAACTAGTTTTACTTCAAAAATTTCTTATCATAGGATGCTCACGAAAAAGATGAGATGAATTGTTGAAACTAGAATTCATTAGACTCATTGTTTTGCAAAGGGACACTAGTTATTCTTGTCAACAAGAGGATGAGTTGATAATACTTTACATTATTGTTAAGTACTTAAATAGATTCATGATGAAGAATAAGAGGTCTCTATTCAAGGCAAGTGATGTATTCAATCAATCTCGTCAGCTACAATCTTCTCCATGATCAAATTGGGTCTTGATATCTCAGATAAAAATCAGAATAGAAGACATCTCAAGGCTATTACTTAGAACTAGATTTAAGCATCATTATCTTAGAATGCTGTCATTTAGGTAGACAATTACTCCAATTGAATTCGTAGGTTGTATAAATAGGGTATTCCTACCATTTCTTAATAAACTTGTCATTATATTTGTAAACAACACCTTGAGCTATAGAATACATCAAGATAAACATTAGAAATGCTTACATATAAGTCTTAGTTAGAGGAAGTCAATCTTTTAGACTATGACATTTTTGAAAAGGTAATCATTGTGGATTCAGTGAAAACAAAGACAAAAGTGAAGTAGGAAACATCTGAAATAGTGACAAAAATATGAAGTTTCCTAAACCTTACTACAATAAGTGTATTGAAAGGATTATTACCTTACCAATGATTGACTGGATGAGGAAGGTTGTAAGATTAATATGAGGCAACACATTAAACACAACATTCTAGAAATCAAAGAAGCTGACCATTACACTGATACTTATGCTACCTCATAATAATTGAGGTTTAATGGTGATCAACAATATCAATGATAAATTATTGAAAAATATACTAATATAGATTGAGAAGCATGAAAGCACATTTTTCAAGAGATGAAAATTGTTATAAGTACCCTGATACAAACAAAGTGGTAATGTGGTAACGTTCTCACTACAACCTTGGTATTGACTTCTATCATTGTAACCCTAGTTGAGAAAACTAAGTTTCACATGAGAAGTATAGGAATGTAATCAAATACATGAAAGAATTGCAGCATTAACAAATACTTAATTGAAACAAGAAAATCCACAAAGAGACCCATCATTCATAGTACATTGATCCTCTAGCTGCAACAAAAGTATTCTTGGTCTTTCAGTATAATTATAATGGAATAGCATGAAGAAGCTAAGAAAAGTACATAAAGCAACATCTGACATGAAAACATATGAATATGAACATCACAGTGTGCAGTGGAAGTATAGGTCAGATCCTACTCATGTGCTTGAGAATATAACAAATACAATTAAAACTAGACCAGATCTTTAGAGAAAATACCATAAGATTTTATACAAAAAGGAAAAGAATCTTAATATAGCAACCATTTATTAGTTAAGGTCTTTTAATGAGCGACCCAAAAATGAAGGTTACTTGGAAGAAAGAAAGTGATATGAAGGACACCTCTAAAATGGTTTGAGAAATAATATAAAAGGAATTTTAAAGACAAAATTCCTCTAAGGGGGTAAGAATGTAATAACCCTAATTTTTAAAACTCATTCTGCTGTATTTTTTTTTTTTTTTTGGTGAAGGAATAAGAATATAGAATTTTTAGTTTTTGGAATTCCAAGAAGTGAGATTTTTATAGAACCTAAGTGTCAAAATCTCAATATTTTGATTCAAAAAATAAAACTCAACAACACTAAGAACATTAAAATTGGAGTTTGAGAAAAGAAGTTTGAAGATCACAAACTAGAAGGGCACTTTGGTAATTTTACAAGTAAGCCCCTCTAGTACATTCTTAAAATAGAAAATACTTAAAACTGAGGACCCATTTTTGATAATGTACTCCCCAACAAACCTATCACCTATCTTTTCTCACATTTTCCTTCTCCCCTACTAGGGACATAGGCATTTAATGCCGGTGGCTGCTAGATAGCACATGACACTGCCACATGCTCTGTTTTGTAGAAACACTGGTGCAACCTGTCTTCCTCTCTTTCCCCACACTTCCCTTCCACATGTTCTCTCCTCTCCCACTCCCCCAATCTCTATCTCCCTCAATTCTTGCAAGCACCACTAGAGGCAAATGTCCGATGATGCTCCCATCACAATCCATTTCTCCGGTCTCTCTCTCTCTCTCTCTCTCTCTCTCTCTCTCTCTCTCTCTCTCTCTCTCTCTCTCTCTCTCTCTCTCTCTCTCTCTCTCTAGCATTGGGAAACCTTGGAGGCTATCAGGTTTATGATGCCAATAAACAAAACAAATTTGGATCAAAGATCCAACACTTTCTTTGGATTACTCGAGGCAAGAGGGGTAGAAGCCCTCTAGTTATTTCATTATTGAGATCATTTTCATCAAAGATCAAATAAAATTTCAAAATCCAAAGATTGAGATTTTTCTAGTGATATTCTGATGGAAAACTCTCACTTTTCCAGCATCAAACGAAGCAAAAAAACCTCAAACTCGGCATGATTGTAGGTAATCTCCCAATCTACATTTTCCCTCAAAATATTAAGGATTAGGAGTAGAAGATGTCATTGGCAATGACCGTACTAGTCACATTCTCTGGCGACAATCGCTCACCACTGGCAATTTGGAATTTTCATGTAAAAAACCCAATTTTGGGGTTTTATAGCCTAATATATATGATGAAATGGTTAAATTTTTTCTTAGGGATCATTTGACCATTCAAGATCAGATCCAATCTCAATCCAAGATTCATGATTTGTGATCTAAAATCTAACCATTCAAAGGCAAGATTATGATGATCAAAATCTAATTATGAATTATCTAACGTTTGAATGTAAATTTTAGTTAGATCTAACCTTGTGTACATATAAGTCAATGACTTGTAGTCCAAGAACATATTCAACCATAATCTAAGTACAGAGTATATGGACTTTTGATCTACACCATGACTAGTGGATGTGAACTATAGTAATGAAGCCATCCAAATCTAGATTGGATGACAAAATTAATGATCCATAACCCATCACGATGATCTAACATATGTGTACCATCAAATCATTATTAGATGCACAAATCAACTACTAAAGATATTATTTTATTGTATTAGATGAAACTTGAGTAATAATGACCGTCAGATCACAATTAGATACTTAGAAAGAGACTCTATAATACTTTTTGAAATATAAATGAAAAATCCAACTGTTGGATAGTAGACTAAACTAAGATCAACTTATGAAAGTATAAGGCAACTCTTTTATCACCAATTGGACCATGCAAATGGTTGATCAATGGTAAAGATTGTTGATAGAAGCTTGTAACTATATAGATTAGTAAGATTAGATGATTAATAGATAAATTGGATATTGATTAAAAATGAATGGATTAGATCTAAGTATCTAATGCTTTGTCAATTTCTGATCAACAATCTATGGTTTGGATGGTAGATCGACAACCTAAATGGCTCAGATCATGAGACCTAAAGATATATTGAGATAAACTTATAGATGATATGGGATGATTTGAACTCCTATATCTTAATTAAATTTGATTTCTTAGTGTATGTAAGTTTTCTAAAAATAGAATTTTTATGCGAAGTATAGATTAAGGCATAAATGGATTGACTCATTGTTGGATCCATGACAAAAGCCAAGGGAAAAGCTTATGGAGTTGGAGAAAATCACCATGAGTGGTAGGTAGTTTTAACAAATATTTTCCATTTAGATTTTAAACATGTCATTAGTTTTATTAAGAAAATGTGAATTTTAAATAATTGAACCATATAGAGTATTTGACTATTGTGCATTCTGCATTGGTTTCTTGTCATGCTATGTTATTCATGCTTTAAAGAATGTAAATGCTTACAATGAGGGATGCAAATTTATGTATGATTTTATCTCCATGATGCATACTTTTACCTTGAAAATAAAAATGATATTGGTTACTTTATTACATGCAATTGTTTGTTTTTTGAAAGAAAAGATGATTCGCAAAATGTATAAATCACATGTTTTAACATGAGTTACAGAATTTGCATGATTTTGGTTTATGATAAATATCATGTTATTTAATGATATTTAAATTTGGATAAATTTATACATATTTGTTCAGGCTAATGAGCTTGGTGGCACTATGCCAAGGGATTGTGGGTTTTGGCCTCCCAGCCTCTAACCACCAAAAGTGGTAGATATCCATACTAAAAGAAGGCATTTATTTTTCTCAACTATTGTAGTAGAGAATGACCACTAGAGGTGTTTATGACACCTTTTCAAGATGCATTCGTAGTTGTTGGTCTCTAGATACTAAAGACACATGATTTAGTGAACTAATTTTGAGCATAGTGTTCCATGAGATTTCTATTTTATGATCCCACATAGATGTGCTTGTTGATGGTCTTTAGATGAGTCCTTATGACCAATCAGTTGATGTGTTCACCAAGGTGCATATGTGCACATGATGATATGGTCGATTTGGGATTTTTGACGTTGCAATTTAACCAATAATTACTTTAATATTTTGAAAATCTTATGATACTTGATAGATCAAGTGAAATGATAGATCTTTTGCATGGTTTAAAAGTTATGCGAAGATGTGATTTTATGATATATTTTATGTTATGGTTTTTGTGAGATTACCGGGTGGATTTAATCATTTAAAAAACATATATTCAAAGTTGTGCATGCTTTATGTTCATATTATCTAAAACATTTTAACATTAAATTGCAATACTTAGTTGATATATGATTTCAAAGCATATTTATTGTCTCTAATTTGAACATTATGTTCCGTATAACTTAATTAAAAATGGTTCAAAATATCCTTTGGAATTGGATTTTTTTAAATTGATGAAATAGATATGAAACCATCAACATAAGTACAAGCTTGCTGAGATATTGTAATTTGTTTACAATATCTTAGGACTTTGAAGAATTTGACTTCGCCAGAGTAATTCGAGGTGGACGCAAACATAGATGAAGACAATGGTGCATCATATTGTATCAATAATATAAGCGACGTACCTATTCTAGACATGTATATGTAATTAATACAATTGGATTATAAGCTATAACTAGCTAAATTTAGGATGCAAGTATTTCCATTTTTATTTTTATAATTGAAAAATTAGAGAGTCTCTAGTTATTTGTTTCTTTAAAAGTAAATGAACTCAAGTCTTGAGAATGAATATGAATTTAAAAGAAAAATATTTTTCTACAACATTATTTTTTATAAATTTGATTTTAAAATAGGGATTGATCCTGCATTAGAAAGTAGATATGTATTTTTTTTTAAATGCATTTGAAAACTCAGGTCGTCACACAATGTTTCTAAAGTTTGAAGAGTAATCCTCTGAGACTGTGCTCTGATAGGGTTTTACACACCAATATTCTCTCCTCCCTTTCAAGCTTATAAATTGCTTTAAGGAAGTATGTTCCTCGGTTGTCCCTGTCCTGTGGTTCAAATCTTCTTTCCAAACCCATCTTCATAAGACCTATATTGGAGCTACAAGTTTATTCTTTGCTTTTCGTGGTGTGTCTCACAGACATTCTTCTTAATATGCATGACATCAAGCATATGTCGCACATGTAGGGATTTAATGTACACAATTGCAAAGAATAATGACTTTTTCCTCCAACAACTTTTGGAGTTGTTGTCACTTATATGTTTAGTTACTTTTAATCTTTTCCAATACTTACGATCCAGTCAACATCTTTGGAGATATCCTTGTCTCTACACTACCATTAAATGCTCTCTTTTTAAATAGCATAGATGGTTTCTATGCATCCATTCTTTCTTTAACTAGGAATTTTATCTTTTTGCTTCTTTAAGTCCAACTGCACACATTGGGCTGTTGCAGATAAGATAAGCATTGTATCTCTTTGTGGTGCATCTCATCAAACTACCATACAAAAGGAAGTTATTTATTGACCACAATAGTATAACCTTCAAGGTGAATGACTCTTTCTTTATGCCTTGTGAGCTTCAACCCTTACATCCCATAATATCTTAATATTGTCCATCAATGGAGCTAAGTACACGTCAATATGGTTTCCTATTTGCATAAAACTTAATATTAATATTGATAATACCTTGAACTTTCTCTTCATGCATAATAATGACCAAAGGTTATAACAAGCCATTATAATATGCCAACAACTATACTAAATTCTCATAAAACAACGAGGATTAGTCCCATATATATATATATATATATATATATTCTAAGTCATAGGTTTCTTAGTTCTTTTCTAAAATAATGCCATAAGAAGTCTACGAGCTCCCTTAGGATTTGCTTGTAGTTGAGCTGGGAATTTTTCTTTCTCCATATTTTGCATCATTTGACTCATCATATTTTTTAGTTCATTCACAAACTTTTCTAATTGAGAAATTTTCTTCTCCTGGTTCTGAGTAACTTGATTATCCTCTACATGCCTTTTGGGTGGGGGCAAGTAAAGTCCAGGAGAATGAGGTTGATGAGTTTGGTATGGGGGTGGAGTAAGTAGTCCTTGGTTTGGTTGTTGATGACTCTAGTATGGGCCTGGTTGTGAGACATTTGCATTAGGTCCATTTCTCCAACTGAAATTTGGATGGTTTCTCCAGTTGGGATTATATGTCTCTGAATATGGGGAGAAAGGTCTTTTATAATTATTGAGTGCATTAGCCTGATCATGAAGTACATCTTGAAAATCAGGGATTGTAGGACATTCCTGAGTAAGATGTGACGTACTTTCACAAATGCTACATACTTGTTCATCATTAATTGAGGTTTTCTTCCCCATTTCCATGGCTTCTACTTTTCTAGCTAGGGTTGCCACTTTGGCACTGATTTCATCTTTTTCAAACATGGCATACATGCCTACGCTAGTAGATGTAGTAGTGGGCTTGGGTCTATCTGGATGTTCTACTCTTTCTGAATTAGCCCAGGTCTGTGCACTTTTAGCTAGCCATTCCAAATACTCCTCCGCCTCATCCTGTTGTTTGTTTAGAAAGTTAACATTACACATCATCTCTACAAACTGGCGCATGTCAAAATTTAGTCCTTCATAAAAGGAGCTGATGATGCGCCATGGTTCATAGCCATGATGTGGGCAAGTGAGTTGTAGTTCTTTGAACCTTTCCCAGCATTGATAGAATGATTCTTTATCCTTTTGGGTAAAGTTCATTATCTTGCAGCGAAGCGTATTTGTTTTATGTGTAGGGAAAAACTTCTTTAAGAATTCCTTAGTCATTTTATTCCAAGTTCTTATGGAACCTGATGGCAGTGCATTAAACCACATTTTTGCTTTTTGCTTTAAAGAGAAAGGAAAAAGTTTAAGCCTAATAGTGTCAAGACTTATATTTTGTGTTCTTTGGGTACTACATACCTCATCAAATTTTTTAAGGTGCAAGTAAGGACTCTCACTATCTAAACCATGAATTTGGGAAATAATTGGATTACTCCCGTCTTTAATTCTAATGCACCAGTATTCTAAGGAAGAATTACACAGGATGGTGTACTGGTGCGTGTAGGCTGAAGGTAGTCTTTTAAAGTTCTACCATGAAAGTTTTGATAACCCTAATATTATCATCCCCATGTTCACTCTGTTGGTCCCACTCCCTATTGTTTCTTCTCCAATCTCTATTTGGTTGATGATTATTCCTCCTTGGTGGAGGTTGATATTCATCATCCATCAGGGGTGATGGGTCCTCATTCATGATGAGTGGAGGCCCTTGACTTCCATGGGGTGAATTACCCCTTGAGCATTGATCAGTCATAGGTGTGGCCTGATCTTGTTGTATGTCTTTTTGGTCGTACTTGACTAACCTTCTGATTTTGTCGAGTCTCCAAAAGTGCATACAAGGGAAGCTTCTTTTTTTTTTTTTGCTTCTTTTTGTTTTGTTGAGAAAACTAACCTAAATGATGCAACCTAACTTCTAGAATGATGCGCAAACAAAAGGGCACACTCAAATAATCCTAAGGCTAATAAGCAATAATATTTTGATTTTCTTGATTTTCTGTGGGGACGATGTTTTTAATTAGCCTAGACTAGTGCTCCTCCTCTCTTTAGGAGTTGACTACTGCTTACCAGTTAGGTTCTGTCCAAAGTGGTTAATACAACCCTCGTGTAAGGAGGCATTTAGACCTCAACAAACGTCAACAGGATGTGGGGAAAGAGCGAGGCTTTATTAGACAACCCCCAATAACCACAGTGATCAAAAGTCACTAGAGTGACAGTAAATCATGTCCTATTAAGAGGGTCCTACGAGCATGTGATGGCCCTATAGGTCTCTTCTGATTGATTTTAAATTAATATGAAAGGAAGGTTTGTGTGCTTAAGGTGATTATCCGAAGTGGGCCAAGAGGTGGTGATGAAATCCACCCTTGATCTTATGGGGGTAGGGTGCCCTTACTAATTAATTTCACACACCATGGCAATTCGATCAGCATATAAATCACCTTAAAGCATTAAATGTGCCCTAAGAATGCAATCAAAAGCAGTAAACTAATGCAAAATCCTAAAATACAACAATTATTAAAAGATGCTTTCTATATGAGTTACACTACCAAACAATGCAAATTATTCTAAATGTAAACCGTAATCTAGGAAATAAATGAGTGAGGAAACTTACAGTGGGGTTTTTGATGAAGATCAAGTGTGGGCCACCTTATCCCACACTTGCCCTGTATTATACAACCCTTTAAAATTTAAAATGGAAATTATAATTTACAAAGATCCTCACTACAAGATTCACTCAAAATAAAAAAGAAAGTCCTATTCTAGGATAGCAAGGAAATTTCCATTTTGGTGAAGATCCATTTGCCCAATTCCTCAACTTTCCAATTTCCTGAAAAATAAAATTAAAAATTAGTACCAAATTCAGGAAACAAGCTTATTATGCCCTAAAACCAATTGAAAAATGCACTTAAAATTTCCTAAGATGCTAAAAATTGCAATTCCTAACTTTTTTTTTTATTTTTTTTGGATTTTTAATTAAATTTTATGAAAACTCCTTTCCAAGTCCTCGGCAATAGGGCCAAAAACTTGTTGATTGTTTAACTGCAAGTGCAGGGGCTATTGTAGTATAGCTTATGCAAGTACGGGTTGATCCTACGAGGACTTGATTTAAAAAGTAGGAATTTCAATACAATTTAATTATCTAAAATTAAAAATAAATCACTCAAAATTACTAGAATTATTAAAATGAGAATCAATATTCAGAACTAATCAACTTCTCAAAAATACAAAATTTTTAGTTCCGAAATAAAACAAATAAAATCAAATAACAAGAAAAAACTACTTCCCTAGATCAATCTTTATCAAAATCTTCAATTTTGATATTCTAAAAGGTGATTTGCCTTTACAGATATCTTCAACATGTTCTTGATTAGTGATCCACCAGTCAGATTTGACAGATTCTTCAAAATGGTCAAGATTTGGGCTAACTTGTCCTTTTAAGATTTGGATGGTTCAGATTGATTTTTGACTTTCAGATATAAGATTAGAAGTGTTGATTATGTCTAGGGACATCCCAAGAATGAACCTGTAAAATTAATTTGAAATATGAGAAGAAACAAAGGAGAAATTTGTGAATATCGGAATAACTGGGACGCAGATGCAAATAAACTGGTGACACAGATGGAATTCACAGAAAAGAACAGAAATGCAATTTCTTTTAAAGAGGAGGAGCAAAATTGGAATTTTGTTTAAAATTGGGTTTTAAAGGAAAAAAACCAGATGAACACCCGATGAAGAAGGGAGATTTGGAAGAAGGAGGAGAAGGGAGAAGAAGGAAAGAGGAAGGAGGAGAGGGAAGGAGAAAGGAGAAAAACCCATTTCGGGTTTCCGTCTTCGAGACTTCCAGTGAAGAGAAAACCCCTGAAGATGTAGGTGGTGAGGAGAAAGATGATATGGGCAGTGAGAGAGAGAGAGAGTTAAACCGTGGGAGAGAAGGAAGTATGAAGAGGAAAGAGGAAGTGAGGGAAAGAGAAGAAGAGGAGGGAAGGGTTCTCCTCTAGGCCAACTGGAGGCGTAGAGGGAGTTGGGAATGGGATCCGACAAGTGACCATATCTGGCCAGTGCTGGCATTGGTTGGGAAATAAGGAAATAAGAGAGGGAGATTAGGGAAGACAAAGGGAACTGGTTCTGTTGGGGTTGTGCGGACAGAACAAGGGGAAGGAGAGGAAGAGAGAGAGAGAGAGAGAGAGAGAGAGAGAGAGAGAGAGAGAGAGAGAGAGAGAGAGAGAGAGAGAGAGAGAGAGAGAGAGAATGAGGGAAAGAAAGTAGAAAAGGAAAGAGAGTGGGGATAGGAAAGTTGTGGGTGTGTGAGAATGAGGAAGGGAAAAAGAGAGAAGAAATAAGGAAGAAAAAAAAAAAAAGAAAAATAAGGAGGGAAAGAGGGAGTGGGAAAAGAAAGAAAAATAAAGGAAAAAGAGAAAAATAAAATGGAAAAGAGAGAAGTGGGGATAGAGAGTGGGGGAGGGGTTTCCTTTTTGTCCATAATTTCCAATTAAGCTCCTTCATTGTTTAGAAAATTATTCCATCCTTCTTCATGCGTGATCTGATCCATCCAGTGCACTTTAAGATGATCTGCACCGTTAACTTTTAATCGTATCCATCAATGCCTCTTTTGGTTAATCTGCAAAAGAAAAGACTAAATCAGAATCATCTAAACCGTATATTAATCATCTAATGAGCTCTAATGATCATCTGACCGTTGGTTTTGAAAAATTAAAGTTTGAATGGTCAATTGAAGTTAAATTCAAAATCAAACTAAGTTTTGCAAATTTGAATGGTTAGATAATCTAATTGAACGCTAAATTAGGGGAATTTTGACCAAAATTGACCACTTAACAAATATTGACATTATCTGTTAAAATATAAATAATTAATATCCAGTGCCTTATTATTTAGAGTTTGTATAGCCTTTTGTGCCCAACCAATCAGATTTATTCATTGAAAGATATTTGTTGAACCTTAATTTGGGATGGAACCACAAACCTTAACTTTGAATCTCGCTTTTCCCCTTAACTACATCCTACCTCCGATTCCTTAAACTTCATTGATGCATGAGATAAGTGGTGCTCTACAAATTCATTCCACTCATCTTGGTTATTAATCTTTTCTACTTTTTCACACTCTTCCCTTTGTCTTATCAAGCTAGATCAAAAAGCCCTTTTTACCATTGAAATCGCACTAATTTGATCAGAATCATGGCAACCTAACCCAAATCTTAATCATAAAATTTGCAGTCACAAAACCCACTTCATCCACAATATTCCTCATGAAATTAATAATAAGATAAATGGATGACAATGAGGGAGTTCACTTTCCTTACAAATTTTTTCTGCCACAAATTATAAAATTCAATAACCAGAATGACAAGTGGGTGAAAGGAAAGAGAGAGAAGAAATAGAGGAGGATTATATCTTTCTACCAACTAGATGAAGACAGTTGATGGGAAAGACATGAGGAAAAAAAGAGATGTAACAACGTGCTTTTATAAGCAAGTTTAGGGTTTTTTTTAAAGTTAGTTTCTTCAGATCAAAACTAACTCTAGAAGCTTTATTATGCAGATTTTTCTTCTAAAGAAATTACATAATTTTTAACTCCAACTACATGCAACATGCATAATATTCTCGAGTTGGGCTATTTCTGATGTACCTGCGTCATATATAACTTCATATATATATATATATATATATTTATATATAACACAAACTCATGAACATGCAAATTTTGGGATAACTCCTTTTATTATATTTCAAGTATTTACATTTTAATTTGCCTCTTCATATATATTTTCAACCCAAGCATCCTCATCAACATTATCATGCACATAATCATCATTCCTACCAAGTATTGATGGAATTATTTTGCTAATATAAGGCCAATTTGTTGCAATATCACCAAGGTCATCTTCATCATAAAATCCCTTTGGGAAGTTGATAAAATAGTTGACCATTTCTTATCACATCCATCTTATATATAAAATACTTATTTTGCTTGAGATGCCAAAATAAACTAATCATTTTTAACTAATCTTATTGAGGTCAACTAATATAAATCTAAGGGCATCAGTTTTGACATTGTCTTTGTTGTGCTCCTCCTAGTCGTACTTAAAAAATACCATAGTTTTGGAAGTCTAATCTAATGCTCATATCTCTTGTATAACCTTGTAATAAGTATCATTTACCACTATTAGGTTGTTATCCTTCGAATTGGAAAAGAAAGTAGCATTTGCAACTAAGTTGACCCTATTGATTTGTTGCTCTCTTGACTTATCAAGGTCTTTTATAAAAGTAGTAATCGTTAATGGTATATTCAGCATACTTTATTACTACTGGTCATGGTCCTATTGCCATCTAGCCTAGGGATTCAGATATATTGAGGTGATTGTTATAATTAAGTATATATATAGTATGCAATTGATAAGAAGTGAATTAATTTATTTTACCTTTTGACGAAGCCAAGTAGTGAAAGTGCAATAGTGCTCATATTGTAGTTACTTCTCTTTCCTTACATAACTTATATACTTCACGTTTAAGAAATCCATGTGCTCACTATACAAATGAAGAGATGTTAAGCAAAATATTGCACTTCATTAATTTTTACACATATAAGAGAGAGAGAGAGAGAGAGAGAGAGAGAGAGAGAGAGAGAGAGAGAGAGAGAGAGAGAGAGAGAGAGAGAGAGAGAGAGAGAGAGAGAGAGAGAGAGAGAGAGAGCATCAACTTACTTAATGCATGATTGGACTTCATCAATGTTATTTCGCAAGACATAAAGGCACTTGGTCCTACTCTTTTGTTTAACAATTGAAATATGATCACTCGAGAGGGGTTCACCAACTTTTGGATCATGAAATTTAATTGTTCATTTCTTTCTTGGGATTCTAATAGCATCCACTTCTAATAAATAATCTATACAAAACTTCATTGCTTCTTCTGTAATGTAGCATGTGACTATATGGCTATCTGACTGATTTTGATTTCGTAGATACTCTTTTTAAAACTCTCATGTATCTCTCAAATAGGTAATCCATTGCAAGTAAACTGGCCCATAAAGTCTAACCTTTTCAATGAGATGCATTGTTAAGTGTACCATGATATCAAAGAAGGATGGTGGGAAGATTGTCTCAAGCTCACAAAAAGTCATCACTAGATGGTCTTGGATTTTTTGTAATTTTGAAATATCCACCAACTTCTTGCAGAAAGCATTGATGAAGTAGCAAAATTTTGTAATATATCTTCAGACTTTAACTGGTAAAATTGAAAGTATTGCTATAGGCAAACGTTTTGCATCAGTGCATGACAATTGTGTGACTTTATCCCTAATATTTTTAGATCTATCTGGGACTTTGAGTTCTAACAAGATTTTACACAATATTCTTCTGTCCTTTCCATCGAGTGTATACTTTACTTTAAGCAAGCATGTTCCTCAACTACCCCTATCATGTGGATGTAACCTTCTTTTCAAACCCATCTTAAGATTCCTTCAAGATACAAGTCCATTCTCTTACCTTTTTTGACATGTTAAGTAAGGCACCAGTCAAGCTTTCACACACATTCTTCTCAATGTGCATGACATCAAGCACATAACACAAATTCAGGGATTTCCAATACACAAGTTTAAATAATATTGACTTCTTCTTCCAAAACCTTTTATAATTGTTAGCACACCTACATGTTTAGTTGCTTTCTTCTTTTCCCACAAGATACTATGGTTTTCAACCTATTCCAATACTTATCATCCTGCCAATATCTTTAGAGTTGTCCTTGTCTTTACACTATTGTTAAATTCTCCCTTCTTAAAATGGCATGAATGGTTTTTAACCAACCATCTTCTATAACCAAGGAATGTAATTTTTCTGCCATGTTTAAGTCATGTGGCACACATTTGGCCACTATATATAGGACAAGCATTGTATCCCTTCACAATTCATCTAAACAAATTACCATGCATAAGGAAGTTGCTTATTATCTACAACAGTATAGCCTTTAGGGTTAAAGGCTCTTTCTTGTATATATCATAAGCTTCAACCCTTATGTCCCATAATGTCTTAAGATCATCAATCAAGGGAGCCAATTACATGTCAATGTCATTGTTTGTTTGCTTGGGACCCAATATAGTAACATAATGACCTTCCTCTTCATTCATCGCAATAGTGGGAGGTTGTAATAAACCATTATAACATGCCAACAATTTTACTTGATGCTTATAGAGCATGAGGATTAACCCCGTTTACAAATATTATAAGTTGTAGGTTTCTATTTTCTTCTCCAAAATTAAGCCACATGAAATCAACAAGCTTCCACATTAGGCTATCTGCTTGATGGAGCACATAGCTATGAACTACTCTCTCTGTGGTGTGTCATAGTAGTTTCTTCATTGTTTCTATAACATGAAACATTCTTTTAAACCTTGGAATAGGAAAAAAATACCATAGGACCTTTGCCGTCAAGTCTTTCACCTACTTAGTTGAATTCCTCTTCAACTTCCATCTTAATTGCCCATAAGTTGGGCTTGTAATTCTATCCTTGTGCTCCTTCCTATATAAGATTCAATTATTGGGATAAGCATGTATTTTTTGATACTTCAACCCTCGTATAGCTAGGGTTTTATTTGCTTCCCGTGTAAAACTCACTAGTTTGTTCTCCTTCAGCAGCATTTTACTCACCACTTTTAAGACTTCTATAAAACCTTGATCTAAAAAATCAAATATAGATTTCATGTTGTAAAGTTCTACCATTCCAAACAACTTGGTATAATATGTATAGTTAACATATAATGGCTCATCACTTCCTCCAATGTAGTATGGAATTATTTAGAGTCATTCTAAAAATCATCATATGCATTTCAAAATATAGGTATAGTTGTACCATTTGCAACACTTCCTATGGTATATTTGTATTCACATCTTCTCAACCTTGTAGAGGGCCCATGAAGAAGTTCTTCTTCCTGCCAGATCCAGGGGCTATAACTTTCACCAACTTCATTATAGGGCAAATATTTTCTCAATTCACCTACAATTACCTTTTTAAAGTTTTCACATCTCAAGTCTAGACAACGCATGCAATTACAATCACCTTTTAGCCTAGGTACGAACTTAATGAACTTTTCTATCCCCTCCTCATACTCTCTTAATGTTCTTGCTATAGTCATCCAAGTATATTTGTCTATTTTTTCAAACAATTGAAGCTCAAATGTGTGCCAAGACTTTTCAAACATAAAAATATTAGTGAACTCAATTAGGCATTTTACCAAACACTAGGTGTGCGAATAAAAAAAATTGAAAAAAACTAAACAGATGCATACACAAGAAGGAAAAATTAACTTTAAGAAATAAATTTTCTAAACATAATCATGTGTGTCTATATATATAAAAAATGAGACAAAACAAGAAGGATCTTTACCAACATTAGTTAGTCTATATAATGTTATATAGATGAAGACTGAAGATACGAAATTGAAGATAGTCATAGTCATATAGAATAATATTTTTAAAGATGGTTTTACCTAATATTTTAAAGATGGTTTAGTTAAACCAACTTAGATTATTTTTACAAAGACAGTTTATTAAAAACTGTCTTCTCTTTGCCATCTTTAAAAGCCTCGGTTTTAGTAGGCATGCTTTGCAATTCTCATCAATTAGATGATTCTAGCATTACTGCTTTTAGTTATGAAATGGATGGTGAAAATTTTGATCTTTCAATTTACAACTTAAGAAAGTAGTGATTAGAATCAACCAGATAATGGAAATTTTGGAACATATATAAAATATATAAGATTGTGAACCATTCAAATCTTCATCAATTCTGGCTAATGCACCAAGAGTTCTAACCATCTGTAACATTAATAAGGGGCTAATTGGTTCCTTTGAGTTGAGGTACATCAATGGGCTCACACCAATTTCACTATCTCTAAGGTTAAAATATAGCCACAAGAAGGTACAAACGATTTCTCCACCCCCTGTAGAACCCTAGGGTCATGAAAATGCGCGCACACACACATACACACATGTTACAAAATAGAAAAAATAAATAAATCATGTACCCTTTTCTTGAGTAGGACGCTTTGCCCCTACCCCCCTAAAAGTGGTGCACTTGTTTGTAGCATGGCATAATTTGGTACAGGCACAACATGATCAAGCTAATCAAGCTCCACACTCACAACAAAATAAGGATTGGTTATATCACTTCCTATATTTATATCATATATAGAAAAGGATAGGTTCTTTGCATGACTAAGCAAGACGAAGAAGACAAGTGAGAAAAGAGAAAGGAACAAGTGAAAACGTAGGATTTATGGAAAATGAAATTATAATATATGATTTTTAGGAGCCAAAATTATAGAGAGAGAGAGAGAGAGAGAGAGAGAGAGAGAGAGAGAGAGAGAGAGAGAGAGAGAGAGAGAGAGAGAGGGTTTATTTTGTTTGGACTAAAAAGATAAAACTAAAAGTGTGAAGAAAATATGCAGAAGATACAATAAAGTAAAGATTTAAGTATTTATGATCAGTGATATTCTTGACATAATATTTATCTAAATAATTTTAATAAGAATATTGATACAATTTTATCTAAATAATTTTAGTAAGAATACATACTTTTGGCAGTCCCCTACTCCAAAAATATTTAACAAAATTATAGAAAATTTTGGTTTTTAATGTCCTTTAGTAGTAGGAGCTGAAATTTGTTTAATAAATAGTATATGTATGTATGTATGTATGTATGTATGTATGTATGTATGTATGTATGTATGTATGTATGTATGTATGTATGTATGTATGTATGTATGTATGTATTAGTCTTTTGATTCTCTCAATCTAATATGTAGCTATTAATGTTACTTTGGAAAAACCAAGTCTCGGCTCTCTCTCCTGCTTAGCCATAAAATGAAAGCTCATTAGCTGATAATATGTACTAAAAAGCAAGAAGTGATTGAAGAATGACAAAAATTTCCATCAGAGGCGAACTCACTCCAAGAACTCTCCTTGCCCAACGCAATGCACACGAGGAATCGCCCTTCAGCTTGAAGAACCATTTCGTATCTGAAAATGTGCCCCTGTAGGCCCATAAGGGGAGCATGCACCTGCCTCACACAATGAGGGCAGCTGTTGTGAGCCCAATTCATATCCCTCCACACTTGTTGGACCAGAATTGCCTCGTCAAAGTTAAGCCTAAACTCGAAAGGGTTTAGGGGTTCACTTAACAAGTCTTGAGGATGCAATGACCGCGCCAATAACATATAATTGAATATAAAAAAAAAAGACCCCGATAAGTGAAAGGCAGTTATGCATAGAGTTACTGTACAAGTCTGAAGAAGTCAGATGTAGCGTGCCAAAAGTAGGTAAACCACAAAGAATTAATGCACTTGGATGATCTTAATTTGTCTTGGATGTTTGAAAAAAATAATAATAATAGAAGGTTGTGATTTTCAACTCAAAGAAATATTCTTTGAGCTAAAGCCAAGGGCATGGAACTTGTTTTCTAGCGTATCTAAGTAACATCAAACGTGTTGAACAGCTTCCATCTACAGAACCATTTCATCATTCAGGAGAGAAAGGAGCCGGTCGTTTAAAGGCATCCAATTCCTACGGGGACGCTTCTGCATGATATCCGGCCTGAAGTAGCCACAGACTAGAGAGAACAAGCCAAATCAGTCATCAGCGATGTATTCAAAACAACAATGTTTCTAAAAGAAGATTCCATAACCTCCACGAACTTCCATTTCTCTCTCACACAGAAACACCCAAAGAATTACAAAAGAGGGAGCCATATAGTCCAGGCAAACAGCAAAAATGCAAGATGCATGCACCAGAATTTCCCCTACTTTAGTACCTAACCTTTACGCTTAGATTCATCAAAGGGAGCCTCATAAACAAGAGAGCCAAATATATCAATACCATTAATCACTGGACAAGTGTGCTTCACTTGTTTTTCTAACTGCTCCGCATCTATCTCGAAACTGTCATATACGCGTACAATACTACATGTAAAAATGGAAATATTTCTGCCATTTCTGAACATGTAAGCTCGTCTTATTTGATCCCCCTTCCACACGTTTACATGCAGGACAAACTAACATGGGTATACACATGCACATAGATAACATGAGTCTCAACTTTAAAAAATATCGAAACGGCTTAAACTCAAACATACTTAACATTTTAATAATACAATGGCAACTGAGATAGTTGAACAGCCAGAGTTGCAGCTAGGGATATCTGCATTTACATGGCAAACGCCTTGTACCTGGACAAAGAAAGAATTATAATAAACGCAAAGAAGATTAATCATTCATTTGTACGCCGACGCCTTCTTACAGTCCGACGACTGCAAAATTCAAATCTCGACCAATCTCTCCCAAAGAACTTCTCTATATCATCACGATCTACTTCAAACAATCGTAATTCAGATAATTTTCTCTTTTGCACTATCACCGGCTTCGGTTTCCTTGGAGCAGCTGGACAGTCTTGGATCATGGGTATCTTGTTCTCCTCGGACTTGGGCGTTTGGCACTCATCTTCCTCACAGGTAATTTCTGTCTGAATTCTACTGTCATCTGCGGCCGACGTTGAGATTACATTGATTGAAGGCCGTGTTCGAGGACTCGATGGCCGATATTCAATCTCCAACAATGCGTGGTCTGATTGGAGAGCCATGAAACTGAGGATTGAAGGTGAGAGAGAGAAAGGAAGGGCCTTATATGAAGGTGAAAGTAAGGAGACGTCTCTGAGAAGGAATGGAGAAAGAGAGTGGGAGAAGAGTCGTTGGGACTTCCTTTTTTTTTTTTTCTTACCTCACTTCTTTTCCTATCTTCTTGTTCTCTATATACTATTCATTCATGGTGAGCTTGTAAGGTATACTTCTTCTAAGATCTTATTTGACCTTTTACTTTTCTTTTTATTGTTAGGAGAAGATTGGACCGTGGAACGTTGTAGTTACACGCACAAGGCCAAGGGGGTTGCCGGCGTCTGATTCTTACGTGAAGAAGAACGTCGTTGTGTAGTAGCTTTTCGAAGATAGGCTCTCTCTCGTGTCTCATGACCTTATCTTTTTCCACCTATCCTTTTCTTTATTCTTCTCCCACACAATGCGGGGCATAGGATGCCATCGTCGGCTTTCAATGCCCCATCTAACCCTCCCACTCGTTAACAAAGAGTTTCATTTTGGGTAGTCGGCCGATCAAGAAGCATGAGCTTAGTCCGACGGCTAAAGAAGAAGTGGTCGGTAACTCGGGTTGATCCTATCAAAGTATAGATTCATCTTCTTGGCCTGGAGGTGGAGCTACTTGTTCAATGATCAAAACCGGATGTCCAGTGGATTTTTCCAACGTAGGTGGGTCCATATATATTCAAAAATTTTGCTCAATTCATGACTTGTGAATCTTTCGGCATTTATGCAGGATTTGCTAATAAAAATATATAGTTGGTCTGCGACATGCATCACCCCAACACTGGTACTTTTGTATGGTGCGTTACAATCATTGATTACACCATTCATCTGGGCTCTTAGCTTTGCATATCTACTGTTCAAAAGTCATACAAAAGGAAGTCAATAGCATCCAACGAATTGTGTTTTAGTTTGTTGAAATGTGAACCCTTACGGTATGGACAGCTTCTGATTGTCCCTGTCTAATAAGATAAAAGTACCATTTCTTGGATGCTGTAGATTCCCATCTCAGATAACATGACTTTTTTTCCCTGGCTGTCCACTGAAAACTCAGAAATTAGATGGTTATTATTTACATAGAGTGGGACATGGTGCTAGACGTTCATATATAGTTGGGCCTGGAGATAAACGGTACAGACAATTAAACAAGGAGGCACTATTGTGACTAATATTCTTTCAAAGGATGATGTGTGCACATATTCCTACTATCTACAATATTAGATCACTTGTTAGTATTCTTCCAAAGGATAGTGTGTACACATATTACCATCATGTACAACATTAGACCAACTGTCATTGTAAAACATGAGCATAAGTACAAGTGCCCTCCAATGTTTTAGGGTAAATTAGTCTTAGATCCCGCAATTACCACTGCATTTGGACTAGACCCTCACAACCAAAAATGGGGAAATCTATGGCCTTCAACCACCAGTAGGTGATCAGGCTGGTCCTTTCCTCTCATTTTCCGTCAAATCGTTAGACAGAACTGACAAGCGGGCTCAGATGATAAAAGTACCCTATAATGGCATTAAGTTTTCAAAATACAACTATTTGGTGGGTTGAGAGAGTTTTTTGTGGAGAATTGTTGTGAGCAAGAGGAGTAATTAGAGAGATGAAAGAGATGGTGAGAAGAGGGATTAGCTATTCTGGAAATGGCATGGTTTTCTCGTCCGGCTTTATTCTCGGATTGGTGTTTGGGTTTTGGGGATTCATGTGTTTTTTTAGTTTCTTGTTTTGCCGTAAAACCCAAGGAAAATCTACAAGTATTACCATCTCACATCTATAGATGGAGAATTAAAAGGATAAATCTTGTGAAGCCCAGTGCTTTATAATTTAATAATACTATTTCTTGAAATTAGCAACGAAGGAACTTATGACTAAATAAAGGGTATAAAGGTACTTTTTCTTTCTTCTGCAATTTCAGTGAACCATGTCCGTTTTCCTCATTAAACATTCGTCGTGGATTTAACTCTTGAGAGTGATTTGAATTCATATGAAAAAAATTGGAAATTCAGGAATCTGAGAGCAGAAATTGGAGATTTTAAGGGAAGAAGACGGGTCCACATGGAGCCCACTTGTTAGTTGTGTCTAGCTGAAAATGAGACGAGAGGACCAAATTAGTAACTTGCTGGTAATTGGGCACTATAGATCTCTCTGCCCTTTTGTTGAATATGTCTAGTCCAACAGCAGCTACTGTACAATGTTGAATCAAAGTGCCAAACCAAAAGTGCCTCCACATTTGCATGATAGGGAGCGATCTTTGGATGATCCACCCCATTCATCTGGTTTTTTGCAGTATTAAACGTCTAGTTGTTTAAGAATGGTGCGGATTGGATAATTTTACTTGGTTTGGATAATTCTACCATCTACAGACGATACCTTTTAATTATAAGAGACAAATAGTTAGAAATCTTGTGTAAAAAAGGGTCTAAATTCAAGGACCAAAAATCGTGGAGATGGTTTTGATCCAAACCATCTCGATGGTATACAGTGCTACCATGAGTTACTGCTGAAAGCATTTGGGCTCGTACATTTAGCTAAGATGAGAAGTCCCTCTCTCACTACAGGTTGTGGGTTCAAATCAATTTCCACGAAGAAAATAAGGAGAAAGAAAAGGAAGAAGAAGAATATTCCATATGATAATTCAAGAAAGAGATTAATTTTTTTCAAATCCTCTTACAAAAAATATAAGGTAAGGCTGCCTACTACAGGCCCTTGTGGTCCGCCCCTTCCCTAAACCCCTCATAGGCGTGAGCTTCGTGCACCGGGGCTGCCGCTTTTTGTTTTGGTACGGCCCAGAGTCACAAGCAAACTACCTACAAATGTATACTAATCCCTACAACTACTTTAAATCTCCTAGTAAGAGAAAATGTCACCATGAACCTTCCACTAATAAGAGGTACCATGATGTCTGTCACCAACTCTCTAAACGGCTAACGGTGGAAAATTTATCTATTTGAAAATAGTGATTACTTCCATCAGGAAAGCATCCTCGTATGAAATCGTATGGAAGGCACAAAATCATTTAAAATTTTTAATGGTGGAGATTTTCTAGAGATCGCTGACCCACGACACGGCCTACAAGATAATTGTCTATGTCATTGAAAGAGTGATCCCCACTTCTGCTTTTCTCTTGTTCGTATTCTCTAAGTAAAAACATAGGCCCATCCATCACCAAGCTGCCCAATAAGATCAATCAGAGTTGATTGTTCATTGTAGCCTTGATTGTTATTTGTAGAAATTCTTGAAAAAAGATGATAGATATTATCATGAACAATTAGAGTTAGGAATGTCTAGTGAAAGAAATTTTTGGGTTGTAGCCCATCTAAAACAGTAAGAGTCCAAAAGATGTATAGTTTTGATCACTTATATCCCGGTTCCAGTCATACTTTTAGCCAAACGGCTAGACTTCATAGAATCTGATTCTGGTGCATGATTATCATATTAAAACCTTGAGAAACAATTCCCGTTACCGACATGGATGCACAGCTAGCTCTACACGTAGAGTGCCAGACCGTGGGCGACCACCGATATTGGACTTTGCCACATGTTTCTTGATTCCGTGTATTATTTCTTCATTTATTTCTTTAGTAAGAAGTTTCTAGTTGTACGGGTGGTCTAATCTTAATCTGATTAGCCGTACTAAACTGGCTACTAGATTCAAGAAGGCGGGAAACAAAGACGAGTGACATCAGTCATCGTCAGCCATTTGTATTTCGTGTGTTATCTTTATTCTGATGGACTAAGCTAACATGTATGCAAGGGTGAAGCATGTGCGTTACTTCCTTTTCCATATTTTTTGGCAAATGATAGCCTCACACGCGTCATGTCCTAGATGCCACTATTTGGAGACGTTGGGTTTTTTATTTAGGTGTTTGCTTGAATCTAGAAATCGCATCGATTCCCCGGAACGAAGAGACTAGCTTTGCATAAACTCAAGATGACTACCTCAGAGGAGCAATACTAAGGAGCAATACTTCGTACCCATTTCACTTGAACATTAAGTGGCCCATAATATTTTACTAGGATTCTCATGCAGATACCAAAATTTTCTAACAATTAATGATATCTAAGGACTCACTTTCAGCTCTAAGAGCTGAGAAAGTTTCTAAATATCACTCAATTTTATGTTTTCCCACACTTTCAAAGATTTTAAAATTTTATTTTTTAATATATAGCAGCTTCTCAAATATTTAAAATAATTTTTAAGGATTTCAAAAGTAACCAAAAGATTTACCAAACATAAAAGCCAAACTTTCTTAAGTTTTCCAAACCTTTCAAAAATTATTCCAAGTGGCCAAACTTTTCAAGAATTAAATTTTCAAAAGATTTTAACAATGATAACAACCATTGGTTCTCCAAAGTTTCAAAATTTTCTAGTTTTCAAAGTATTTCAAAATATCCTGATCCTTAAGTGTATAAAAGTTTTTAAAAGAATTCCTAAGTGTTTCTAGGCTTCCAAGGTTTCAAAAATATTTGAAAGTTTATAAATTTTCCTTAGTTTAAATACTTTCAAATTAGAGCTCCTAAGTATTTGTAAAATTCAATTATCATTTGAATTTCAAAACTTCATTTTATTTGGATTCCAAAGGAGCAACATTTGCAATGGAAATCCTTGACCAAGTATCACCGTCGTGTCCAAGCACATGGTAACATGTTTTATGTGATCTTGAGGCCTTGAATCAGACAAGGGTGTTGTAGGCCATCAAGAATAGGCATCATGTAATCTTATGGTCCTAGGTCACATGATTGTGTATTCTAAGCCCATACGAACACACAATCATGTGTCTTGGTGGCCTAGAAATACACGATCTTGTGTTTTGATGCGAGAAGGCCTCAATAAAACACATGATCATCTGTTCCAACCCCACATGGATGTAGTTACTTTTCACCTTTCAATGTTCTTGACCCTTGCTTTATGTTCATTTATGTACCTCTATAAATAGGGGGACCATTCTTCACCTCCAAACAAGTTTTTCTCATGTTTAGAATCTTCCCTTTTATCCTTTTGTTACTTTAGAGAAAAGTAGCTTAGGTTGACACTACTAAAATTGATGTTTTCCAAGACAACAAAAAAAAGGCCGTTTTTATGCAATTGTTTTATTAAAATAAATATAAGACAATTATATTTTTTTAAATATCATCTTATGTAACATAATTTAGAAAGACATTTTATCAAAAAAAATCTTAAAAACTCATTGGAGGCAATTAAAAGATTTGAAGGTTTTTCCAAAGAGAACTTAAAAAGTTAGTTAGAGAAAACCGTCAGAAAAAAGTCATCTTAAGAAGATGGTTGGAAGAAATGGTCTTAAAAAATCCTTCCTAAGAATACCATTAGAAAAGTGGTCTTAAAAAACTTGATTAAGAAGATGGTTAGAAAAACTATCTTAAAAAGCTTGACTAAAAAGACAATTAAGAAAAAATGTCTTAAAAAATCTAGATTAAGAAGATGTTGAGAAAGCCATTTTTAAAATTCTTTATTAAGAAGACAATTAAAGAAAACCATCTTAAAAGACCTAATCAAGAAGATGATTCACTGAAATAGTCTTAAAAATGTATGACGAAGAAGACGGTTAGAAACAAACCATCTTAAAAAACCTGAGGGGACATTTCATTTCTATCTTATTTTCATATGATCTCTAGATCCTCCTCTTGAACATTCAGGAACCAATAATCGTCACTCAAATTGCAAGCTCTTCCTCACAGTATTCACAATAGTTGGATCTCCATAGTTTGTATGACTTTCTTCCTTCTCATGTTTTATTTGCATGATGGTAGAAGATCTCCATAGATGATACGGTTTATCTAACATTCTCTTTGCACACCCAGTGTTTGTTAGATTGCCTAACAATAGTTCATTCTTTTCATGTTTGAAAGTCATTGTGCATCTATTTTTTACGTAAAAAGTGGACAAACATGCTTGGATGACCACAACAAGATTATTAAGAGAAATCAAGAGAGAGCAAAAAAGTTCATAGAGTTTACACTTAAGGAAGGGGGTATATATTGTAATCTCATATGTTGTCCATGCTCGAGATGTAAAAATATGATAAAAGTAATTGTAGACATGTTGAGCTAATATTTGTGCTTCCATGGAGTCAATCAAAGTTATCACCTCTAGATCTAATATGTAGAAGAACTACTTCAGGACCCTTGACAAGGGTTAAAAGATGTGAATATGAAGACATAGTAGGAATTATAGCAAATAGTAACTACATCAATATTATATGCATACGATGACTTCCACAATGACCTTGAAAATTTTCAAACATTGGAAGAATTCGATGACCCATTATACCTTAGGTGTATAGATTATACTAAGTTGTTTGTAGTGGTAGAACTATACAGTGTGAAATCAAGGTTTGGTTTTTTCAGATCACAGTTTTACAAAGGTCTTTAAAGTGGTGGCTAAAATGCTATTAAAGGAGAACAAACTAATAATGTCTACATGGGAGGCAATGAAAATCATGGCTGTACTAAGATTGAAGTATAAGAAGATACATGCTTGTACTAATGATTACATCTTGTATAAGAATGAGCACAAGGATAAAACTACACCTCCAACTTATGAACAATCAAGAAAGAAGTTGAAGAAGAATTCAATTGAGCATGTGAAAAATGTGCCTATGAAGGTCCTATGTTATTTTCCCCTATTCCAATGTTTAAAACAATATTTTATATTAAGAAAATAATGAAGAAACTAGTATGACATGCATGCGATTAGCACTAATGCATCTGATGAAACATCTAGCTCTACTATGGAACAGACTAAGGCTATTACCATTCTTAGGAGTGGTAAAAGAATTGAGAAAGGTGAGCCTCAAAAGACTGAAAAGGTAGAAATATCCACGAAAGTTAAAGAAAACTCTAAACAGAAGGACCCTGTTTCACCTGTTGATCCATGTCCTATACCTGCTCCATTTCCTCAAAGGTTGCGTCAACTAATGATAAGATTTTAGAGATTTTCAAGCAAGTCAAGATCAACATACCGATCTTAGATGCTATAAAACAAATCCCATCATATGTCAAATTCTTAAAAGACTTATGCACCATAAAGAGAAAATTGAATGTCCAGAAGAAGGCATTTTTGACTGAACAAGTTAGTTCTATTCTTCAACACCATACACCACCAAAGTACAAAGATCCTGGTTGCCCCACTCTTACTTGCATTATTGGCAACTACAAGATTAACCAAGCTCTTCTTGATTTAGGATCTAGTGTAAACCTATTATCATACTCGGTATACAAACAGTTAGGTCTGGGTGAACTAAAACCTACATCTACTACGCTCCAACTAGCTGATCGTTCCATAAAAATACCGAGAGGGGTAATAGAGGATGTATTAGTCCAGGTAGAACAATTTTGTTTCCTTGTAGATTTTCTAGTTCTAGATACACAACCGGTGGTGAATGAGAAGAATGAAATACCAGTCATCCTGGGACGACCATTTTTTGCTACGTCCAATGCCTTAATCAACTGTAGAAATGGTGTCATGAAACTGTCCTTTGGCAATATGACATTAGAGCTAAACATCTTTAACATTTGTAAGCAACATGGTGAAACTACTGATGATTTGCATAGTGTTAACATGATCAATTCATTTGTGCAAGATCAGTTTCCATCATCTTCCTTGTCGGACCCACTGGAGACCTGTTTAGCCCATTTTAATGAGTTTAATGAGGATGCATTAATAGAGCAAGTTAATGCCCTCCTTGATTCTGTACCTATCATGGATACAGGTAAATGGAAACCTCATTTTGAGGAGCTTCCATTAAGTGAGATTACTTCCCTCCCATCATTAGTAGAACTACTTATAGAGCCTGAAATTCCAAATAAGCCTTTTAACTCAGAATATGTACCTGATTGGGACCTACATACCTTAACTGAACAGTCATTTGATAAGAAATTAGGCCCACCTAATTTGTTGCATGTGCCAATAGAATAGGAAAAGAAAGAGTCTATTGATATACTGTCCATACATCAACCAACTTTAAGGTACACACTAGACAATAATCAGGATGTAAGCAAAACCATGTTCCCTCCTCTATTAATACAAGAACAATCTTTTAAGGAAGGGTAGAATTAGCTTATACATCAATTTCAGGAAACTGTAAAGGAAAAGGAGGACCATCCATATCTATATGGTCCAATAGAATTTAAATTCACGGCAGTTCACATTGTTCTAGAGATTCCACCACCCAAATTTTCAAGGTGGAGTTATATTGATTACCGTAAAATTTTGAAGATATGAGATCATCAGAGTGGTCCCACTCAATTTACATTCGTCATAGTCTACTATCACATAATGCTACCATCACCAAAAATTTCATGGTGGAGGAAAAGTATTGATTATCGCGAGATTTTGAAGTGGCGTGAGAAATCTTTCCATTTCATTATTGGGATTAGGAACTCATTACCAATTGGGTGTAGATTAGGGTAAATTAGGACATGTCTAGCTGAAGACATTAAACTTAGTGCTCACTGGGAGGCAACCTAGAGTTTTTCATTTTTGTTGTTTTCTGCATCACCCATATTCATTTTAGGACCTACTTTTTAAACATTGAGGGCAATGTTTCTGTTAGGTTAGGAGGTGTAGAATTCTTGTAAATTCTAATTTTTTTAGGTGCTTTCCTTGTTTTTCAAAAAAAAATAATTAATTAATTGAAAAAATGAAATTTTTTAGGTCATTTCCTATACTATGATGAGAATTGGATTTTCTGAAGTATAATTGAAATAACTTTAGCTTATTAATGGAATTAAATATGATTAATTCATCTTTTTACTCATTTTCTAAAGTATTCTATGAAAACAAAGTCTCAGATCACATCTGTACATGCAGCTGCATATAGATAGTCTAGATTGATAAGTGGATATAACTTAGAGATTTTGAAGATATTTAGTAGAGACCTATAACGTAAGTGAGTTTTAGAGCCATTCATCCTTCTTGAGAGGTTATAAATATTCCTAATTTTCTTTAGCGTGCTTTAAGAAAATTGATCCTAAACTCTTCAATGTTGGCTAATTACCTGAATAATTAGAATATTATCTTTAAAATTCTAGAAGTTCATTGAATTTGATAGATTATAGGAAACCTAGAAAATGATTTAGGCCATCCTTGTTATAACCTAGATACATAAAGCCTACCCATAAAGTATTGTTACCACTAGTTAGCCAACTTGAGCCTTTTATATAACGCCTTTTCTTTTGTCACCCAAATCACCCTTTACCCATATTAACCCAGTATAAATAATCCATTACCCATTTTCTTTGAAAAATAAGTTAAAGAGGAATGAAGAAATACCTTTTAGTTACAATAAAAGTAGAAAAGTGGATATCAAAAAAAGAAATATTCTTCAAAGTGATTCAAAAGTGTGGAAAGAAAGGAAAGAGTCTAGAAAAATAAAATAAAAATGAAGAATACAAAGAAAAGTGGAAAAAAGAAATATTCACTTCATCAAATAAAGAAAGAATTATCAACTTTAGAAGACCTCTACCTATTTTTTGAAGAATGTTTGAATATCCTTATACCCTTTCTTTGGTACCTTGTCCTAAGCCTACGTTTCGTCCCAGTTAAAGACCTATTGATTCTAAGAGAAATATAGTATTGATGAAGAAATGAATAGATAGGATCTAAAAGACTGGTATTTCTAAATATTCAAAGGTAATGGCATCTATTCTAAAGGGATCAAAACAATAAAATTCCTTAGTAACTCCCGTTTTTCATGAGCATATGTGAGATAAAATTGCCTTTATTGATTCTTCTCACATAATTAAAAGAGAGATATGATTTGAACCTTCTATCTGAGAGATGTTGTTTCTGAGTCATTAGTGAGGATTGAGGTCAAAACATATTTCAGATGGAGTTTAAAAGTTAGAAGTTTACTTAAGAGATTAAGATGATTCTATAAGTAGACTGTACACGCACACACACACACACTGAGATCTGAGCTTAAGTGGAATTACTTTGGCATATGGGTAGGGTTTTGAATTTTTCAATCATTTTTATTAGTATGCTAAAGTTGATGTGATTTATTGAAGATAATTCTCTGAGGAAAAAGTGGAGTTGACTTAAAAATAAAATTTGAAATCTTGAAATTTGGTTTTTCGCATGTTTTGCTCGGGACTAGCAAAATGCTAGTTGGGGTGTGTGTTAAGTGGTCAATTTTGGTCAAAATTCCCCTAATTTAGTGTTCAATTAGATCATCTAACTGTTCAAATTTGCAAAACTTAGCTTGATTTTGAATTTAACTTCAATTGACCATCCAAAATTTAATTTTGCAAAACTAATGGTCAAATGATCATTAGAGCTCATTAGATGATTAATATACAATTTAGATGATTTTGATTTAGTCTTTTCTTTTGCAGATTAACCAAAAGAGGCGTTGATGGATACGATTAAAAGTTAACAGTGTAGATTATCTTAAAGTGCATTGGATGGATCAGATCACCCATAAAGAAGGATGGAATAATTTCCTAAACAATAAAGGAGCTTAATTGGAAATTATGGACAAAAAGGAAACCCCTCCCCCACTCTCTATCCCCACTTCTCTCTTTTCCTTTTCCTTTTCTCTTTTTCCTTTATTTTTCTTTCTTTTCCCACTCCCTCTTTCCTTTCTTTTCTCTTTCCCTTCTTATTTTTCTTTTTTTTTCTCTCTCTCTCTCTCTCTCTCTCTCTCTCTCTCTCTCTCTCTCTCTCTCTCTCTCTCTCTCTCTCTCTCTCTCTCTCTCTCTCTCTCTCTCTCTCTCTCTCTCTCTCTCTCTCTCTCTCTCTCTCTCTCTCTCTCATGTCCTATTACTTCCTCTCCTTCCCACCTTCTTTTGGTGAATCTCTTAATCTCTCTTCTTTCTAATTCTCCTCTCCCCCTCCTTCCTCTTCCTCTTCCCCCTCCATTCTCTCTTCTTTTCTTCTCTCCATCTTTACTCTTCTCCTCCCTCTCTCTCTCACGTACCCACCTCTCTTCTCCCTTGTTTCTCACAACTCTTCTCTCATCTCTTCCTCTCCTTCCCCTTGTTCTATCCGCACAACCCCAGCAGAACCAATTCCCTCTGTCTTCCCTAGTCTCCCTCTCTTATTTCCTTCTTTCCCAAACAATACCAGCACTGGCCAGACACATCGGATCCCATTCCCAACTCCCTCTACACCTCCAGTCGGCCCAGACGAGAAAACTCATATCGGGTTTTCTCCATTGGCTTCCCTTCCCTTCTCTTCTTCTCTTTCCCTCACTTCTTCTTTCCTCTTCATACTTCCTTCTCTCCCACAATTTAACTCTCTCTCTCTCTCTCTCTCTCTCTCTCTCTCTCTCTCTCTCTCTCTCTCTCTCTCTCTCTCTCTCTCTCTCTCTCTCTCTCTCTCTCTCTCTCTCTCTCTCTCTCTCTCTCTCTCTCTCTCTCTCTACCCATATCATCTTTCTCCACACCACCTGCATCTCCGGGGGTTTTCTCTTCACCGGAGGTCCCCGAGATGGAAACCCGAAATGGGTTTTCCTCCTTTCTTCTTCCCTCTCCTCCTTCTTCCAAATCTCCCTTCTTCATCGGGTGTTCATCTGGTTTTTTTCCTTTAAAACCCGATTTTAAACAAAATTCCAATTTTGCCCCTCCTCTTTAAAAGAAATTGCATTTCTGTTCTTTTTCGTGAATTCCATCTATGTCATCAGTTTATTTGCATCTATGTCTCAGTTATTCCAGTTTTGTTTTATCTGCGTTTTTCTTATCCAAGAACTGCCTAACCCCTACTAGATCAATTAAGGCCTAACCCATCAACGAGTTAGCCTTAATCAACCAAGATTCACAATTTTCTCCTTTGTTTCTTCTCATATTTTTACAGGTTTATTCTTAGGACATCCCTAGACATAATCAACACTTCTGATCTTATATCTGAAAGTCATAAATCAATCTGAGTCATCCAAATCTTAAAAAGACAAGTTAGCCCAGATATTGACCATTTTGAAGAATCTGTCAAATCGGACTGGTGGATCACTAATCAAGAACGTGTTGAAGATATCTGTAAAGGTGGATCACCTTTTAGAATATTAGAATTGAAGATTATGATAAACATTGATCTAGGGAAGTAGTTTTTCTTGTTATTTGATTTGATTTGTTTTATTTTGGAACTAAAAATTCTGTATTTTTGAGAAGTTGATTAGATCTGAACATTGATTCTCATTTCAATAATTCCAATAATTTTGAGTGATTTCTTTCTAATTTTAGATAATTAAAATTTATTAAAATTCCTACTTTTTAAATCAAGTCCTCATGGGATCAACCCGTACTTGCATAAGCTACACTACAATAGCCTGTGCACTTGCGGTTAAACAATCAACAATATTCAAGCTTTACCAACAAAGGACCTGCTACAATGTGGTGTGATCTAAATATTAAGAGGTTAGATTTTCATGAGACAGTTCCATATTTGCTCTTTGATCATATAGACAAGTGCTTGACAATAATTCCTAGGCTTATAATAATAAGATGGAATACTATGTAACATTTGATATATGTAATTAAAAAATAGTTAATTAGGAGTCATCCTAAAATTAATTGATTCACTTGTTCTTGTGGTATTTTTATTTATATATGTATAGGATGTGAGATTATTAGTGAATGCATGATAACATCAATAAGAAGAGCCAAACGAGACAATGTATGTGTAAATTTAAAAGTTGGTATCCAATAACCGACTTTAAACATGGCTTTTAAATATGGTTTTGTCAACTAACTTTATAAGTCTTTAAAATAGGCTTCGGTAAAAGAGCCCCTATGGTGTTGTTTTAATATTACTCATGAGCGTACAAATCAAAGTATTAATTTGCACACGATAGAGGTTGATCCCACAAGGAATCTTACAAATTTGAAAACTAATTGGAATTTATTTAAATTGCTTATCTTAGCCAAAGAAAGATGGGTTTTGATTAAACTAGGAATTTAAACAACATGGAATGGGAAATATGCATAAAATTAGAAACATGAACTAAAGAAAACTTTCTAAAAAATAAATATATTAATAGAATTAAAAACTTTCCTAACTAATATGCATTCAATAAAAGAAACTAATGTAAAACCAGAATGAATGAATCTAAGAAACTTGCTAAAAGTGAAGCTTTTCTAAATTAACACTTTCTTGAACCTAAAATTAGAAACTTACTAAAAAATAAAAATTTCTAGATTAAAGTAAGATGCAAACAACTATCTAACTAATGCTAAACTAATACTAAACAATCAAGTAAGCAAAACTTAAAGATAATTTACCCAAGCACCATGCATATGAACCTTGGAATTGTGCTCATGGTTCATGGGATGATTTGATGCCAGAATACATGACGTAATGCTTGTTAACATGAAATGTAATCAAATCACCAATTAAAAAAAATAAATAGCTAAATGAATTCTTAAGGAATCAAGCAAATAAAGTGTATAGACTGCTGGAAACTAGGTATGAACATTCAATGGAAAAATTCCAAAAATATAGTGCACATGAAACTCAAATCAAAGAAGGCATGAATTGAAACTTAGCAAGCACTTTTCATGGAAGATAACATCAAGAATTAAATTACATTATTATTAGAATCAAACATGAGCAATAATCTTCAAACAATTTTATCGATTGAATGGAAAAATACATCAAACAATGGTGCACATGTTACATAAACGAGAACTTGAAAAGTGCACACTCTTCCAATGTTTGTAACTTGATTCACAAAAAATATGAAGCCCACTTCAACATCCTTAAACCACACTTAGATAACATATAAGTGAAACTCAACTATTATTCAAGATAAAAGAGAGTTGAAGGATTGGAATGAATTAAAGAAAAAGACACCTAAATCTAGCTCCAAAATCAAGTGAAAAATGAGGACAATAGGAAGAGGAATAAGAAGATTCAAGCTGCTTTTTCTTTTGGCTGTCACTACTAGAGAAGATATAACTTTGTAGGCAAGGAAAACTACAAAGATGGAGGCAAAGATTCAAGGAAAAAATAAAGGAGATCTATGCATATGAAATTGAAGAATACAACAAGAGCAAACTAAGCAATGACAGTAAAGAATGGAAGCAAGATACTAATCTAGAACTCAAGTGCAAAATCAAAGGAAAATATGTTAAGAATGCAAAGAATAATAAAGACAAGAAAACCAAAGTCCAAAGCTCCAAAGATCACCCAAAGTAGTCTACTTCATTCAAGGTTTTTAACCAAAACCTCTACTTGAATTTCATGTAGAAACTTTGGGAGATTTATAGAGTTTTGAGTTTCCAATTTGATGGGAACTTATTCTAGGAAGGTAAGATGCAATTAGGTCTAGGACTTCAAGATAGGAAAGTTAGGTGAATATTGGAGATAAGAAAGTAGAAAGTGGATGATTTTAAGAAAGAAGGCAAATAGGTGGCAATGCGAGAGACGCCACTTTTTTAGGATGGTGCATCTCCTCATTTAAAATTGTGGAAACCTAGTTAGGAGAGGAGGAAGGTATGAAAGGAAAGTGAGGTGATTGAGTGAAATAAGGAAAGGAGGTGGAATGGCTAGGTTTAGAGGGGACAAGGCATCATCTTTTTAGGGAGGTGGAGTGGATATCTTAGGAAAGAGAGAGAAAAGCAGGGAAACAAGAAGGAGAAAATAAGAAAATTTAACTTGGCTTCTCTCTTGATTGGTCCACCTATGCATGCATATCTTACCATGTTGATTATCATCCAAATTCCTTTCTAATTATCCCTTGAATTTCACTATTTAACATAATATAATTGCTTGAAAAGTCTCCTCCAACGATGTGATTCCATGTGGCATGGCTCTCATGTGGCTTAGTGGCACACATTGATTGCTTAATACTTGATGGCTTGATTGGCTAAGTCCTTTGACTTCAAGGATTGAATGACTTGGCTTCATTAGGTTTCCTTGTTAGACTAGGAAACCTCATTCATGTCTTTTTACATTAGCCCTTTTAGTCATCTTTAATGCTTCCAATTGCTTCCTTGGACTTCATTTGCTTGCCTTGCTTTTATAATAATTTTTAGGATTGTTGCAATACAGTAGAACATGATTTTTTTTTAACCTTTGGGGGCTCCACCCCTAAACCCTCTATAGGGGCGTGCCGCCCCTTGTCCCCTTGACGAGTTAACCACATAGCTCAACTCCTAAAAAATTCCCAAGCACAATATAAGCTGTTAGATCATTTTCTCACTTCTTACAAAAGAGTAAAAGCCTTAATTAAATTCTAAAAAAATATAATTATTCACATACTTACTCTGGATTAGCTCTTGATCTTGCCAAATATCAAACTTATGAATTATTAGGTGAGAAATGTATGTGTTATGAAATTTCAAAAAAAAAGAAAGAATAATGCCTATAATTATAACACATAAACTACTAATTTGGTACTTTTTATACAAAATTGAACACTTATCACCATATGCGCCTTTTCCCCTTCTTGCCATAGCTCTCGTCTCTACACAGATCTGTCTTCTCTGCAGCCCCCTCTAATCAGCTCTCTTCATATGGCTTGAGTTCTCCCTTAGAAGAATGTGAAGACTTTTGTCAATGACCAGGTTGGTTCCCCCCCCCCCCCCGCCCCCCTTCTCTCTCTCTCTCTCTCTCTCTCTCTCTCTCTCTCTCTCTCTCTCTCTCTCTCTCTCTCTCTCTCTCTCTCTCTCTCTCTCTATTTTGGTTGCATGCGATTAGAAAAACTTGACATGCGCTGGTCTTCTCTCTTTCCCCCTCTATTTTGCTATGATTTTGGGAGCAAAACAGAGGCTAACACTCCTCTATTGTGTTATAATTTTGGGGGCAAAGCAAATGCTAGGATGTCTATTATCTCCCATCCTAGTAACTACTTTTTTTACTACTGTTTATAAATGAAAGAGATGATCATATTTGATAGCTACTATCCTATTATCACATATGATTTTATCTCTATTTTGAAGTGAATTTTTGGCCTAGTATCTATGGTTTTCACACATGTTTGTACATATGATTTAGTCACGCTTTTCAATTGAAATTAGAGGCTTAACACTTTGGTGTTTTGTTATAGTTTTGAGAGCAAAACAAAGGCCTAAACATCTACTGATTGCTATACCTGTTGCCACTTGATTATTACTATTTTGATTGAAAAACAATGTTCTATCATCAATTACATCTTTTATGCGATTGTTTTTAAGTTATAAATTTTTGAGAAAATGTGCTATTGGTTGATCTTTGTCTAATGAAATGGTGGGGAGATTGAGTCTTGATTTATATTTTGAAATGTAAAATGAGGATTTACTAGGTGAATTGCATTGCATGTATTAAACGCGCAAGTTTGAAAAATAGAGGAGACTTTACCAAATTTTTAGTAGAAATAAGACATTTATTTTAGCGTCATTACATGTGTCTTTAAATGCTTTACATGGATTAAATTTCATTATTCTGATTTCATTGTGTTCTTATTTGTAGGAAAAATGGCACGTGAAGAACACCAAGAACATTAACAATAGTCCAACCTAAGCAGCCCTCAAAAAAGAAAGGAAGAGGATGAACAACGATGGAAAAGGTTATTAAGAGAAAGTTGAAGGGAATAAAAGAAGTTGGCCCATACAACAGTAAGGGCCAAGAGATAGATGGTGTGGAGCATCATACACTAGTTACCTTTGCTTCACGGTAAGAAGCATAGTGCCTATTTTGATTGATGATTGGAGACATGTTTCACCAACAATCAAAAATTTAGTATGGGAGACGTGAAGATATATAATGACTTTGTATATATAATATAGTGCGTACCTTATCTTGTTATTTTCAAATAAAGTAACATGCTTATTTATACTTTATAGTCTACCTTTGATACACCTAAGGAGAAGAAGGGGCATGATTTACAAGAAGCTGGTGAGAAATGGAGAAAATGGAAGAACTACCTTGTTTGTAACCACATAGATCTAAATGTAGATGATCCATTGAAGATGTACAAAATTTCTGACATTTATTCCAACGTTGTTGACATCTATGGAATGAATTTGTAAATTTCCACACGTCTCCTAAATTTCAGGTATGTGCTAAACCAATGTTTCATTTAATTCATTATAACATCCTATTGCACTTAATTATGTACGCATCAAATGTGTACATAAGGAGTGTAAAAGGGAGAAAGGTCCATGAGACCATTCATATGCAACACCACCTCTTTAAGTTGGGCCATGTTGAACGAACATGAAGTAAGTATCGGCGATAGTTTATTTCTTTCAAATTATACCATAGTTATACATGTTTTATTACTTAACTATAGTGTCTTGCTTAATAACAAGAGAAACATGGGACTTCGAATCTCATTAACTACGTCGTCCTCTAGAAGATGATGCATTTGGTGGGCCATAATGCCCAAATCTTAAAAAATGAAGCTGTTGAAGAAGTTGCTTCTCGCATTGTAAGTGGTTGCATGTGTCTACCCTTATATCACTTAAATTTTATACATTAATTAATGGAACTGATCATGTCCTTGTAATTAAAATTGTCTAGGAAGAAATTATCTAAAAAATCTCATATATAAGAACTCTAAGAAACTTTGCTACAAAAGATGGCATCTTTATAGGGTATGGGCAGTAAGGAGGAGCACCTTGGTTGAGTAAGGAACCAAGGGCGTAGTGTTGTTTTGTCCACCTTCTTTCATTGAAAAGTACCTGCACCTGATGATGAGGAGGCCTTCCAAACTTTTAAAGAAGAGTTATGCATGAGATAAAGTTGATGTAATTAGGAGTTGTGTATGGGAGGTTTAGAGCAAGTTCCTCATACCTATATACCTCACTCACATGCTAACTGCAATTCTCCTACATAAGAAGTTAACAAAAACGACCTGCACATTTTAGGGGAGAAATTTTGACCAAGGAGATATATATGTAGGTCCATTTACTTTTTTATTGTTCAATTAATTTTCATACATCATCCTTTCTTATGTACCTAGTATTTGCAAGTGGGACAATGTCTATTGGCCTTGAATGGTTGTGAAAACATCGTTACAGTTGATTCATTGTATGAGGTTGGATTTATGGTTTTGCATGAAAAGAGTATGCTTTCACACACTAAGCGCATGTGTACTACTAGGGCCTTGAATTAGAATGCATGCCTATCATTTCTAATAGAATTTGCCCTTGGGAATGGCCTTAGAGATTATGCCACTTGGATGAAGAAATTTTCATTTTTGTACAATCCAAGGTATATGTCTTGTCATACCACCATGTATCTTCAATAATAATTTTTAGAGACCTCAATTTAATTATTTATTAATTGCATCCAATGTTAATCTGAAGTAGTACCAAGTGCCATCAAGGTAAATTTCCCCTGCACCATCACTTCCCTTCATAGTGATTAAACCTGTACTAGTATCTATTTATATTTTTATGAAAAAAAAAGAGATTGTCTTCAATGAACATTATTGATGAATTTTTTTTGCAACTTTAGAGCAACTGTTTCGGGATTGGCTTGAAGTTCCACCTAACAAGGATCAGGTAATCAACTCCACACATCTCAAGCTGAAGTGGTTACCAATGACATAATTGAAGTAAAAATTATGGACGAGGACCTTATAAGAGTTTGCCATGGGATCAACTCGAACACCCTCACATTGTCTCTTACATGAGATGTATGCAAATATCTGCTTCAATAATGATAAGTAATAATTATTTCTTATAGGTAGCTTCTTGCATAATATAATGTGGGAATTAAAGGTCAAGAATATACTTTACTAATCCCTTGACCCTGGTATCATTTGTGGAGCAATGAAGCAATGGCCAATGGAGGGGCAAGTTGAAGATATTCTACTAGGGTTCTTCCGCTACTCGAAGGGCAGGCCTTAATTATTCCTACAAATAATGGGAAGTTTAAATTTACTTGTTATCTTACCAAATTATGTTCTACACATGAGGATTGTAAAGTTCAATTGTGATTCATATGATTTTGTATTTAGATCTGATTGGATGCTGCTAGTTATGGATGTGCATGGTGGGCATGCGTTGTTTTTTTATTCCTATGGAGCACACATTCATGCCAACTCCTTAAAATCATAAATAAGTAAGCTTTTCTTATGTTCATGTATTATATATAATAGCCATTAGCTCATAATTATATCTTTTATTGATATCTAATGCATTTGAATTATAAATTTGAAGTGCATGGCTTAGATGGGCTTAAATAATCAAGACTAATCACCCAGTATAAGTCACTTAGAAGAAGGTCAAGGTAAGAAAAATAATTAATTATGCTATTTTATAGACTAAAGTTATAATTACATTTGGTATTTATCCTTTTCTATCTTCTTTGTTGCGTAGTACCCTAGAAAATATCCTGACTGGGAGTGTGAGTACTACGTGTTGAGATATATGAGAACCCTAGAACATGATGGTGTTAAGGTCTCACAATTTAGAAAAATAGAGATCATTTCCTAGTTATAATCTTATTTTTCCACAATTTTATATGGATTGCAGTTGAAAGAAAGTCATCATCATCATGATCATGATCATCATCAAGACCTTATCATGATTAGGGGTCCGCCACATGAATCTTGTTCCTCCATTCTCCTCTATTAATTATCATGGCCTCATTTAGTTCCACAGTTTTTAAATATTTTCTCACCACCTCTATCCATCTTCTTTTGGGCCTTTCCCTTGATCTT
Source organism: Warburgia ugandensis (assembly GCA_035236585.1). Classification (NCBI taxonomy): domain Eukaryota; kingdom Viridiplantae; phylum Streptophyta; class Magnoliopsida; order Canellales; family Canellaceae; genus Warburgia; species Warburgia ugandensis. The sequence continues at coordinate 34,155,821 of CP141129.1, read as the reverse complement.
TTAGAACCTTCCACTGGCATTGCCTCACAACTTTTGACCGGTACCATTTTTGGTCTCTAATGGACATGTTCAAACTATCTATCTAATTTTCCTCATCTTGTTACATTTTGGTGCTACTCCTAAGTTTCATCCAATATTTTTGTTCCTATTTCTATCCTTTCTTGTCTTGCCACTCCTCCATCTCAACATCCTCATTTTAGCTACATTCCTCCTATGTATATGATGTTGGGTAGTTAAAGAACATCCTATATAATTTTTCTTTTAGTTTGAGTGGCTCTTACTGATCACACAAAACTCTAGAGGCACATCTCCACTTGTTCTAACCTGCTTGGATTCTTTTAGTAACCTCTCAATCTCTCAACTCTTGTGAATCATCTATCCTAAGACTAAAAGTGGTCCTTTATGGGGACTTCTTGGTTATCAATCTCTATTAGTTCTCCATTTCCACTACTCTTCATGCTAAAGTTGATTCCATATACTCTAACTTAGTTCGATTGATTTTAAATCCTTTAAATACTAATGCTTCTTTCCATAACTCTACCATTGTGTTTACACCCTTTGTCTCATCAATTAAGACATATATCATCTGCAAATAACATGCACCATGAAATCTCCTCGTGTAGATGCTTTATCAACTCATCCATAACCATCATGAAAAGGTGAGGGCTTAATACAGATCCTTGATGCAATCCTACAGTGATAGGAAAATCATCATTCTCTCAGCTAGTAGTCATAACATTTATTACTGCTCCCTCATACATATCTCGAATTATGTTTATATACCCCTGTGAAACCTCTTTCTCGGCCAACACCCACCATATTAACTCTCTAGGAATTCTATCAAAAGATTTTTCTAAGTCAATAAAGACTACATGGAGATCCTTCTCTCCCTATATTTCATTATCAATTGTCTAAGTAGGAAAATAACTTCCATGGTGGATCTCTTAAGTAAGAAATCGATCTGGTTCTCCAATACGCTTATCTCATGTCGTAACCTCTTCTCAATCACTCTTTCAAAAAGTTTCATACTGTGGCTCATAAGTTTGATCTTCTAATAGTTAATGCAACTATGTATGTTCCTTTATTCTTATAAATTGGCACAATGGAGCTCTTCCTTCATTCATTTGGCATTTTCTTTGATTTTAAAATCTTGTTGTCAACCAAACTATTCCAATATCTCCTATATGCTTCCAAACCTCTATTGGTACACCATTGGGCCCTAGGGTCTTTTTTATTTCGGTTTGCAATACTTTCCATCCCTATATTCTTAATGCAATTATCATTTAACAAATTTTGGAAGTGACTTTTCCAACTTTGTTTTATCTCATTATCTTTGACTAGTACCCTTTGTTTTCACTTTTAATGCACTTAACATGGTCTAAGTTCTTATCCTTCTGTTTTCTTATTTTTGTAAGTTTAAACACATCTTTCTCACCTTCTCTTAATCCTAATCTATTATAAAGATCATCATATTCCTTAAGTTTAGAGTCACTTATTATTCTCTTAGCAACTTTTTATTATTCTTACATTGCCTAAAGTTTTTGTTATTTCTAGTCCTTTGTCATGATTTAAAAGACTCATTTTTCTTTAATAACTTTTTGCACTCTTTTACTCTCCCACCAATTTTCCTTTACTAATTGTCTTTCTATTCCTAGAATATCTTTTGTCACTTTCTTAATGGACTTGGCCATAACACATGGTGTTTAATTTTGTTTTATTATTCTAGTTTTTTTCTACCATCAACTCGTTCGTGAGTGATATTATTCTCTTCCCTTTTAAGTTCCACCACTTAGTTTTTGGACACTTATTAAGTGTATTTCCTTTCTTCCATATTTTAATGCAGATATCCATAACCATTAACCTATATTGTGAGGTTAAACTCTCATTGGCATCATCGTACAAACCTTACACATTTATCTTTCGGTATACCTAAGTATAAAAAAGTCTATTTGGCTTTTATAGAGTCTACTTTTAAATGTTGTTAAGATTCATCTGTCCTCTTAAAGAATGTATTTGTTATGGTAGGTTATATGTCACAACAAAATTGAGGATAACTTCCCCCATCTCATCTCCTGCATTTCCTACATGACTTCCTCCATATCTTCCTAGAACTTCTCTTGATTACAAAACTTTTTTATAACATTTGTGATCTTCTCTCCTTTATTGTTATAATTCTATCACTAGTTATTTTAATGACTACAACTTTATCATTTAATTCTTTATCCACAACTATCCCTACACTATTTCTATTATTGTCCTTTACTATATACCAAAGCTTATACCCATAGATTCTCTAGTTTTGGTCTCTTTCCACTTGGTTGGATATAAGTAATGTTGACTCTCCTATGTTTCATCTTATCTACTAACTCAGACTCTTACCTACCAATGTGTGTATATTCCATGTGGTGGTACAGATCTTATTCTCTTGAGCTGCCCTATCTACCATGCACTTTTAGACCCCCATGACATGAACAAATGCGTATTTTTCACTGCACCTCTGTTCTGATGCAGTGTGTAACTTTTGAGAGAATGCTTTAGCAACCCTTGCCCATTTTACACTATACCTAGGATCTGATGTAGCTGAAAGAATGTAACAGAGTTAATATATATATATATATATATATATATCTGTTACCTTATAGGCTACTGTACTGTCCAAATGGGGAATCAGGAAGAGTTACTCTAGGATGGATCTCAATGAAATAAAAAGCGAATAAGCTAAGTATGTTATGCATTTTAATTAGAAAACTTACACTGTTTAGATCAATATATTATTTATTAATTGATAAAAAACAAAACTACTTCATTTATATGGATGCATGTATCTTGTACTTTTCATTAATTTCCTTGAAGTACATACATGTGGTTTGTTTATGGGAAGATTCGGAAGTTGGAGCAGAAGTAAATATGTGAGTATGGAGAAGTGTGGGTGTAGGTACATGTGAATCTTTTATGTTGGAAGTGAATGTATTGAATGTGGACATTGCAATGAATGAAGTAAATGTAGATGTAATTTCTCTTTTCAAGTCTGTTCAAGACCGTATTGTAAGAATATTTTATAGTTAGGTTTTACATAAATGTGCATAGATGTTGTAGAGGACGTGGAATACAATGCCTTGTCTTAGAAGATTATAGGAAAACTGTAATAGCAGTAGTTCATTGAATGTATATAGGAATATTGCAATAATAGGTTAACATTACAGTATATAGTATGGGAAAATTTTCTTTTACAAAGTTTTTAAAATTAGTTCTAACTGACTTTAAAACCCTCCTATCTCGTAGTGATATCCCATCTAAGTCAACAGAAATATTAAGATTAAATTGAATCTTGATAAGCATATGCCAACCTAGATTTATGGCCATCTCTACCATTTAGTAAGGGCTAATGAGTAAAAATATGGACAATTATATTATAACCGTATAAACATATGTATATATATGCAATATATGTTGTATAATATACTCCATCTCTTGGCCATCCATGCTTGACCATTAGCTCTCTCTCTCTCTCTCTCAATGTATTCTACTTCAGAGAAATGAAAGTCGATTCTAAATATTCAGCCATCGGGAACAAAAAATCAACTTTGGGCCCCACATGGCACGAGCGCCACCAAATCCATATAGAGTGGGCTAACACGGAATGGTCCATACGATGCTTGTTTCATGTGGAATAGACCGTCTCTTTCAGGCATGGTTATCTAAACGAGCTAAAAAAACTTGTAGGCTCATGTAAACAGAACATCATCAAGTCGTAGCATGGAACCTGCATTTTCTTCATTATTTTGCTTTGGTAAACGGCACCCGTGCAATTGTCTACTCAAATATTTCTTCAAACTTTCCTCGTGTACTTGTTATACCAACCCAAGTTCAAAATTCTTCCAGGCTCGTACCTAAACCTCTTCACACAGAGTCACAACAAGCGAGATATTGACAAAGAACAGAAAGAAGAAGTGAGATCATGTGACACAGACCGGAGCTCATATATGGTGTCTGCGCGTGTGAATCACAACACCCGTTCTCTGCATCTAAACATACGCGTGGGACCCAGAAGTTGGTGATTCAAATCACTCATCTTCTAGGTGCATCAGAGATAGGTCAGGCATGCACCACAACATCTTATCCGTTGGATGATTCTGACCACTCTTTCTGTAATAAGAAATGTAAGGTTTGGAGGTTTAAAACCAAGGAATGAAAAATGGGAGCGCTCAGATCATTCAACGTAGATTTTTGGAGTGTTGTACATCTAAGTAGTTCGGAAGATGAACTGTTGGGATCAACAAACATCCAGGGGACCCCACATGTGCTGCATGAGCTGTTACATAGAGGGGGAGCACGTGTGGCCAATAATTTTCTGTTTTGTAGTTGCCAATGAGCGTTTTAGTTGAGAGAACGAGTAATCCCACTTGTTTGTTGACCTACTCCTAACAATTAAGAGAGTTAATCGGTGGTCAATGACAATCTGTGCAGTTGATCCCAGCTGTTGGATGCAGCGACGCATAAGTCTCCAGCTAAGGAAACGACAGTAAGATTGGACTTGTTAGCCCACCAGATCAACGGCTCCAATTATCTGTTCATTTGTTTAATATATTTTTTATCTGATGTTGTATTATAATTTTGGAAGGCGTCAAGAAGTCCAAATTAGACTTAGGAGGCTAAGTTTTAGTCTTTTAGAGGAACATGGAAGATGAGGCGTTTGCGTTTAGTTTGAAATTGACGTTTGAGTAATGGACACGTCTTTTTGGATGCTCAAATTTGGCTTTCCTTGGGCATGCACGAGGAATGTATGATACAGTTCACCGCAGTTTGGATTTATGCAATTCTAGTAGTGTCTCAAAAGCATTGGTCAAAATAGAGTTCATTAATCTTCCCTCTATGTGGTTCTTTTTGTTTTGTTTTTGTTTTTTTGTTTTATTAGGAACCGGGTGCATGTTTTGGGTGTGCCGAGTGGAGACCAAACAATGAAAAGCATTTTTTCCTGATCCAGGCTGTTCATCAGGTTTGCCTTTCCTCAATATTGAAGAGTTAACGAAAATATCATCCAAGGGACATCTCTATAGTAAGACCCAATAGCTAATATGTGGACGGTGGCTATTTGTCCTGCAACACCATTCACATTTCAGCAGTTGGGGGCACCATAGGAATATCTGTTGGATGACATTTTTGGTACCCTCCAATTTTAAGGGAAGGAAATTGGATGACCAGCTTGGATCATGGAACGAGGTCTATAAAATAGGGCTGATTTTATTTTTTGATCTCCACTCACAGCACCCAAAATGTGCACTCTCTCTCTCTCTCTCTCTCTCTCTCTCTCTCTCTCTCTCTCTCTCTCTCTCTCTCTCTCTCTCTCTCTCTCTCTCATAAAAAGCAAATCCAAATGTCATCCAATGTATATCATTATACTGGGTTCTCAATAGCTGAAATGTTGATGGTGTCTACTCTCTGTCCTAAAATATTGTTCACATTTCAGCAATTTGAGGCCTACTGTAGAGATGCATGTTGTATGATATTTTCTGTATCCTTCCATCTTGAAGGATGGCGAATCCTATAAACCAATTGAATCATGGAAAAAACTCCATAAAATGGGATTGCTTTTCATTTTTTGTCTCCACTAAGAACACACAAACCGTTCACATTGTTCACAGAAAATAATCTCTCTCTCTCTCTCTCTCTCTCTCTCTCTCTCTCTCTCACTCTCTCTCTCTCTCTCTCTCTCTCTCTCTCTCTCTCTCTCTCTCTCTCTCTCTCTCTCTCTCTCTCTCTCTCTTTGATCTTAACTAAGTTCCTAGAGACATAATACATGCAAAACAAAGAGAAAATAAACTCTTGTTACAGTAAATATAATAGAAATCTAGATTTAGGTAATACATAAATTTTACTTTCATCTTCCTATGAAGTTTCCTTAATAATTCTTTCCTTTGATCAACAATCTCTAACCATAAATTTAGAGATAAAAAAATAAGAAATAACATTAAAAACTTACAGGAAAAAAGAGAAAATTTTATAGTAGAACCTCTTTTCTAATAAATCGCTTAATCATTCACTGGGATCAGCTTACTTTGCACGAGATTGGATCAATCTTGGCTCCAATTCTCCCCAAAACCAAGCAATATAGAGAAGTAAAAACTGCACAATAGAGGAGAGAAAGAGTAATACAAATTTTTTTATCTCTTCTTCTCTATTTAACCAACGGTTTTAATACTTTCGTAACCAGAATACGATTAGATTACTTGTTATGCAAGCATAAATGACCTGATGATCCCAGCCATCCAATAGTTATTAGTTGATCTAGAAGTTATAATAAAACATGGTGAAATAATACATAGCCCATTCGTAAATTAATCTGAATGTGTTCCCAATAATCTTATGCATCTAGATCATCTAATAGGTTGATCAAGCCATCTAGATTATCAGACACTTGATCTAAATTATTTACCTAATTTGGACACCAATCCTGTGGTTCAAAACGGGGCACCTACTTTTTTTGAATCCAAGAAGTTCACTTTGTTCGCCTCAACCCAATGGCCTATGTGCACCAGAGCCAACTGTATGTTTGGGTCAGATTTTGGTCATCTAAACCTTTCATCTTTGCGGCCCTATCTCAGGCAGGCCAATGCCCTCAATGTGCCTTTAACTCTTTTTTATATCAAAATCTTAGAACGGGTTGTCAGATTGTTCACCATCTACTGGGTCATCCATTTGATGAGGTTTTTGGGCCACGACCCGATCCAACGTATGGAAGGTGGATGGTTGGGATGAGGAAGACGCACTTTTACACTTTAGTTGGCCGTAAATTTGCTCTTGCCCAACGAAACACGCACCACATAATTTGTCAAGAGTTCAAGGAAGGATTATTCAGGAGAATCCTTTCAGTTTGTATGTTGTCTTCAGCCACTATCCAAACTATTTACACTGACGTCATAAAGAACAAGCGGAGCTGCCATTGTTTGTCAATCAAACCATCATCTGCAGGTTCCCTTCCTTTTGGTAATGCTCCAAAAATCTTCTTCATTCAACCATTCTAGCCTTTATTATTAATTTTGAGGTGCAATATGTTTGAGAACTCTGTTTCTTTTGTCTCTTATTTTTGTTTCTGGAGAAACATTAGAAACTTGTTTTGTAAAATTTTTGTTTTCACGCAATGGTAGAGTTGTCATTATGTGACCTTGGTATCACGGGTTCAAGAACCAGAAATAGCTTCTTGCAAAATGCAAAGTAAGGTTGCATACCTTGTAATTTGACCCTTCCCCTAATCCGCATAAGCAGGAGCTTTGTGCACTGGGACTGCCCCATTAATTTTTTTGGCAAGAATCATGCATGTATATCCTGCCAAAATGTAGAGGAACGAGAAATATGTCCCCACTTGCTTCTCACTTCTCAAAAGAAACTATGGGTTTCTACAAGTCCTTTCTAGAGCTAGAAATACTACAAATAGGTTTGATAGAGTTCAATTATTAAGCGCTTCTGTGGGAAATTAATTTTCTAGTTTTTGTTTATGGACACTAGAAACAGAAATGAACAAAATAGAGAGAGAGAGAGAGAGAGAGAGAGAGAGAGAGAGAGAGAGAGAGAGAGAGAGAGAGAGAGAGAGAGAGAGAGAGAGAGAGAGAGAGAGTAGGTACTTTTATTAATTAGAGAAAAGCCCTCCTCATGCCCAATACATGGGAGAGTAAGTGGATCATATACAAGAGATCGAGAGGATCATCCCACATACAAGATACAATAAAGACCACTAAAAGTATTCCAAAGAACATAAGAACTAAGAAGGAATAAATTAGAACAAATACAGGTAATGTACTTCAGCTGTCAACTTAAGGAAGACTCATAATATTGAAGGAATCATAGTCACGGGGTGGCAAATATGTTGTCTCTGATCCGAGATTGTTAAGAAGAACTCTTCGAGAAATGAAGTCAGCTTCTTGGTCTGCAGATATATATATATATATATATATGCTTGAAGGTGACAGGGGAGTCTACAGTGAAGTGGCAAACTTGTTGCCCTTGAACCAGAAAATTGTATTAAGAGACTTCCCTTCAATGCGGATAGGAAAGAGCTTGTGCTGCTGTCAGATAAAAATTGTGTGGCTAGCATGGATTTCTTCTTTTGCTAACACATAATAGCCAAAATGATTCGCAAAATCCAAAAGGCTGCTGTGTAAGGAGAAATGAGAGTTCCAATCCCACTTGTCCCTGGCTGCCATTGCAAGCACGATCAAAGTTGAGTTAGTAACAACCAGGGGTTGGGGAATGCCGTCTAGGAGTTGTTTTTTCTTTCCTGCTAGAGCATGAGATGACTTCTTGCCATTTCTGTAGAATGATATTAATAATGTACGTGAATTGTCTAGTGGAGGTGTCTCACTGAGTAGCTAGCCTTAGAACTGAATCTTCCAAGAGAGATTGCGTCTTAAACTTGCCTTTGAAACATCTTGCCCTCCTTTTGAGCCATATCACCCACATAGAAGTTTTGAAGCATAGTTTCCAAAGAGTTTCAGCCTTTAATTTTGACTCCTTTCCATAGGATGTACAGGCTATCGTAAGAGAAAAGCATACAACATGTTATGTTGAACTTCCTACATTAAAGTTCCCAAATATATGAGGTTGTGGGAAAGTGGAGTATTGGATGATCCTGTTCTCTGCAGCCTTATTGCAGATACGATATATGGAAGGGCCATTGATACCTCTAGCTTGTATTTTGTCAAATATATAGGCTTTATTAAGAGCAATAATACAGGAAAAAATAAGAACTCTTGAAAGGGTTGGTGTGCTCCAAATGACGTTTACAGGGCTCCCATCATTTTCATGAGGTATCAACAACTAATATGCAAAGCTAATTGAGAATGGCCCATGGAGTTCTAGCATCCACATGATCTGGTCATCTTTGCTGGGAGGAGCATGCTTGCCTTTTGAGAGTTGAGTAGAGCCTCTGGCTGAGTATCTTCCATTCCTCTAAGTAGTCTTCTAAGGATGATGGACCAGACTATTCCATTATCTAATGAGAGAATGTCGGCTTACACCAAAAATTTAGGGAAGGAAGCAACTAACTAGATTCTAGAAGAAAGTGTGGCTGGAGTTGCCCCCCACCCACTAGTCCAACCAAAACCTGAATTTGTTCGCACTATAGGGTCTAAATTTGATGTCTTTTGAAAAATTCAAGATTTTCAGTAATGTGCTTCCAAATAGCTGAATCATTGAAGCACTCAAATGGTTTAATCCACCACAGGTTGTCTAATTTGTACCTTTTTGATATGTTTGAATGCCATAGACCTTCTTTGCTGTTGGCAAACATCCAAAGCCATTTATTAAGTGGGGAACTATTCATTTCTAATTTTTTTTGCTCTCTTAGCACCCCTTCATAGAAATCGCTTTTGAATTCGATTAATTTTTTGAATGATAGAAGTGGGGCATTTATGAAGAGACAACATGCATTTTAAAGAGATATGACTTATAAACAAGCAGTCTTCCATCCTTTGATAGGTAAGCCATTTTCCAAGCTGCAAACTCATTTTGAATTCTTTCTGCTACTACAGTCCCAAAGTAAGGCTCTAAGCCTCTTATCTAACAGGGAGACCAAGGTAAAGGCATGGAAGAGATGCTATTTTACATTTGAGCTGATCTCCCATCTCTTCTTGAATAGAGGCATGTATGTCAATCCTAGAGATGTGATACTTTGATAGATTTACCTTTTAACCTATCACATGCTCATAACATCTTAACATGCATTTCATTTAATCTCTTAGTTATCAATATTTGTAGCAATGAGAAGTTTATCATCAACATATTGTAAGTTGGAGAGGGTTCGATTTTGAATCCAATGTACAACTCTTCTTGAAGGGCTTTGTGCATAATTTGATTAAAGACTTTTGTCATGAGCAAGAATTGGTAGGGAGACAATTGATAACCATGATCTTTGCATCTAGAGCTTTTGAAGAAGCTATGAGGGGCCCCATTGACTATGATGAAGAATTTTGCTGAAAAGACACACTGATGAATCCATTATCTCCATTTAAGATTGGAATTCATTATTTTAAGGACTATGTCAAGAACTTTCCAATCACTCTATCAAATGCTTTCTCCCATTGACTATGATGAAGAATTTTGCTGAAAAGACACACTGATGAATCCATTATCTCCATTTAAGACTGGAATTCATTATTTTAAGGACTATGTCAAGGACTTTCCAATCACTCTATCAAATGCTTTCTCTATATCAATTTTTCTCAAGATTCCTCCTTTTTCATACGTCATTAATTTCAAGCATTCATTTGGTGCAAGGGTCCCATTAGTTATGTTTCTACCTTCAATAATTGCACTTTGTTGTTGGGAGATTAGCTTCTTAAGTCTTTAGCCCGATTGCTAGGATCTTATAACAAGATTCTACGAGAGTGATGGGTCTAAAGTCCTTGAGTGTGGAATTTCTTTTTTCCTTGGGACAAGGACTAAGAAGGATGCCCTCCCATGTTAGTATCTATTAGGTCACCAGAGTAAAATGCTTAGATAAAATGAATTACATCATTTTTAATAAAGTGCCCACATTCTTGAGAATCTAAGGCAAAATCCATTAGGTCCAGGAGTCTTTAACTACCACAATTCATTATCACCAATTCAATTTCTTCTTCAGTCAATGGAGAGTCTAGCTAACCTTTACTCTATCCAACAAGACTCTCGAATTCCAAATTTTTTTAAAAATGAAAGTATGCCATGACTGCAATGTATAAACTCTTACAATAGTTGATTATATGGTCACAAATGTCATTTGGGTCATCGATTCTCTTGTCATCTACCAGCAAACTTGTGATTCTATTGGCCTTTCTGCGAGCAATGGTCACTGCATGAAAGTATGTTGTGTTCTTGTCTCTAGCTTGTAGCTGTTTCTTCCTAGGTCTTTGTCTCCATCTTGTTTCAATTTTGCAACTCAAATGCTTTAGATTAGCTTCAACTTTATCTCTGCCATAAAGCTCTTCAACTGAGAGAAAAGATTCTTCTTCTTTGTTATGAAGAGCTTGTATTTTTGCTTTAAGCTTGGAGATAGCTTCCTTTCTAATTGTTTTGCTTTAGGGACCCTTCTTTAGTTCCTTTTGATGTGCTTTAGGTTCAAAGCCAACTTGATACCAGCATGTCCATTAAGATTGTAATCAAACCACCGACCTTCAATAAGACTGAGGAAGTTTGGAATTAGGAGCTAGGGTTCTCTTTTGTTGTTTGCCAGCTAGGTGTTTCCATGCCATATTCCATAATTTTTCAGCTCATGCTTTGAAGTCTAATTCTTTATAATCTCTCATCAACAAAACTCCCACTACATTGTGATCTAGTAAATCAATATTTCTCTCCATTTGTTTTTTAGATATGGTGATAAGTGGAAATGGATTAGGTATTGCAGAGGGAGAAGCTTGCTTTCTTTAAAAGACCATGTAAAAGTGTTGGTTTGTTCCTTGTCTCCACAATTGGTTGCTTCTCTATGACATTATTACTCCATTCATTAAGGGTTTTCCTTAGATCTTCTTACTAAGTTGATTGTTATACTTTTGTTTTTTTGAAGTCATGTAATTCTCTTAGATCTTTCATATGTCCTTTTACAAATGTAGTGACTTTGGCATCCATTTATTGTCCTGTTTGGGGGGTCTCGGGGTAGTGTAAACAGGATTATGAATTATAGAGATTCTTAAAGGGATTGTAAGCATTAGAATTCATAGAGTCTAAAGTTTACATGTAAAGATATAACATTGATTTTTAACCAATATTCTAGGCATTGTTTACAATGAGAATCCTTAGCTGTGATAGAAATATTGATTGAGTAGCCATTTATAGATCAGTCGACAAGACCTAGTTTATCAAATACAATAACTAGAGATCCAAGGTCTAATTCTTCTTATAATGGATCAGTTAGGTCCACCACAAGAGCCATGGGATAAGCATTGAAATTTGAAAGATAAAATATTTTAGAAATTCTAAGAAAATTACTTTAAGATATTAGATAGATAGCACAACATTATTTCTCTCTATGGAGAATTGTTGGGTGCTAATATTAGTTTAGTATCCAAAATACAAACATAGAGAAGATATAAGAGAAACTATCTAAATGTACTTTAAAATAGAACTAAATTAATGTTGAACTATTTAAGCTAAACAACACTAAATTAACTAGACTAAATTAATATTAAAGAAAATAAAATAAAAATGCTTATCTCAAAGATTGCTTAATGAATTCCTTTCATTAGTTAAGATATGCAACAATTGGGTTTTTAGAAATAGTTTTTCATAATTCTTTAAGAAAATGACAAGAAATTCCTGAGATTTTTTCTTTTTTATGAAAAACATTTGGAAAACATGCTATATAATGGGTTTCACAACCACTTCTTCAAGCCTAGTGTCACTTAAAAAATCTTCATACATATGTAGGTAAACTAACCATTGAATTAAAAGAGCACATAAGTAGGACCCACTTGTCACAACCTCAACAACCAAATAAATCTATTATTCAAACATGAAATAGAATTAAATCATCATTACATGTCCATCAACAAATCCATAAATTGAAATTTAAAGTAAACTAACTAAACACAAAATCTAGTTCTCATACTTTGATCTTCTTCTACTACTTGATTTACTTAACATAGTTCTAAGAAATCATTTGTAACATCACTTAACATATTTCTAAGAAATCATTTGTAACATTTTCGTTTCTTTGAAATAATATTAGAAAATTCTTTTTGAAAGTAGTGTAATTTCCTTCTATTTTAGAAAGGGGGTTGAAAAAAAACATATAGTATATAACTAATTGTAAATTGCCCATCTTCCACTAGTGTTACTTTCGTAAATCTTCATATGTAATTAAAATAAGTGAGAGCACGTGAATAGAAAATAAAATAATCATGCCACAAGATCTATTAGTCATAATATGGATTATTATTGATACCACACACATAAGTAAACAATCCCTTAATGTTTATAGAGTCATAAAGTATTACATGCATATATGTCCTGAACAAAATTTAATACCAAATCACAAGACTAGCATATATCAAATCCAGCCATCACATATGTTGTGGATCACACATCTAGTACCTTTGCCTTCCCCTTCTTTTCTGCACTGAATCTGGCTAAAGTCTCTCCTGAAATTGATTGTGTAAGGAGGGGGTGAACATGAAACACTTACTAGGACGAAGAATAATACATATGAGCTAGCCCAAAATATGTGGTAGCTAGTAATATACACATAGTTATACATACATCTATATAAATAAGGACTAAATTTGTATGAGTTTATGCAATGTACTCTAAGTTAAGTTTAACATAGTATTTTTCATGATATTGCATGTATGTTCCTATTTATGCTAATTCATTTGGAATACAATTATTGAATTGATGGGTGTGATCGTAAAGTTATGCTATGAAGATGCACATGCAATCATCGAAGAAGTTCAAGATCATCGATCATGAAATAAACCGACATCTAGTTCAACCATCAGTAATCCACAGTGGAATGCTTATTAAAAAGGACGCAAAAATGCATGTCAAAGCCTCGGTATCAAATCACGCTGAAAACTGACAGCAATGAAATACAGGGGACATTGTGTTATTTGACATCCTCAAGTCATAATTTGAGTATGAGCAATATTGTATTAAGTGTTCAATGCACAAGCTAATACATGTTTAAATTCATCTGCATCTAGTTCATACTTGACTTCAGTTACATTTGGGTTATTACGTATCTCTAAGTAACAAGATCTTAAGCATGAAGAAAATAATAGTAGTTAAGTAATAGCAAAGGATTCTTCAAGGATCATAGTAAAGTACAAGATTGTACGTTATCATTTAAATAAACAAATACTCATGCAGTCCAACTTGAACAAGTTCGTCACATTTTCCTTAAGGTCTAATTTGGCAATTCAAATGACAAAGCATTTGCCACTGGTTGTAGTATCAATCGTATGCATTTTCATGTGGGTTTGATTTAGAAATGGTAACTTTAGTTCTAATAAGGGAAATATTTCATAAGAGATATCCCTGCTGTTCCAGCAAGGTGTCCTTAGTTTGTAAAGTTTGTGGATAGTCCAAACATTGCCTTATTAGTCTATAATAAGCCCAAATCTAAATATAGTATTTTTATGAGCACATCATGGTTTTGGCACAAGAGCATTCGATTTGGATGAGGTTTAGTGGTGCTTAAAGGTTTGTTTGCAACTGTACATCTCTGCTGGTCCAGCAGGGACTGTTTTGGGCAATTTAAGTCTATGCACTTCAAAGCCCTTTTTAAAATTTAGTTTTAGAGATGATATCCTAACATTCTTAGCTATGATTGGAAGTCAATCACTCATCTACTATTTGTTTTGGTTAATTGTTCCATGTAGTTCAACCAAGGGTAAGTGTCCCCCCTGCTGGTCCAGCAGGGTTTGCTTTTGCGTTCGACACGGGATCAAGGTCAAAACACGACCTGATCCTCAAGCACTTCGTTGCCCAAGACGGTCAATAGCATCATAAGTAATTGGTAATAATATCTAGGTGAGATGTCAGGGTATTTTAATGTTTTAGCCAGCCGAAACAGCTGGTTCCATTACATGCTCTCCTGCCGGTCCAGCATGGGCGTGTTTCTATCCGGTTATTAGTGGCTCATGATTTCTCAGTTTAGGATGGCCTTTAGGCCAAATTTTTAATTTTCGTCTATAGTCCTGCAGGTTAATAGTAGACTAAGGTTAATTTTATAGGAATTTGAAAGGAAACAGTCGGCTCAAATCCTGCATCTGCATAAGGTGTCCTTGCTAGTCTGGTCGGAAGTTCCTTGTGATTGATGGTTGATTTCTATTGGATTTCTCAACCGACGAGTGAGAAATTTTCCACTATGATTAGCATGCTCTCATCCTTACACATTATTCAACATTTTTTCTTTTGATACCCCATTAATGGTAGGATAAATAAAAAGGGCAGCCCTGGGGCAGAAAGCTCCATGTATACAGGGTTCATGGAAGGGGTGGACAATAAGGGTCAATAGCATGCAGCCTAACCTAGCATTTTGCAAAAGGCTGTTTCCAAGACTTCAACCTGTGACCTCAAGGTCACATAAAGACAATTCTACCATTGCACCAATGCTTCCCTTCAATGGCAGGATAAATACTTGAAAAAAACAAAAATGAAAATGACATCAATTTCCTGGTCGTTTTGGACGGGAAATTGCATCATGTTCCTTTTCATTCATCCTTGCCAATTGTGGCTGTCCAAGTAGAATTTCAAGGTCATCTGAGACTAGACATTTTTCCATAAGTTATCAGTTAAATGTAGACTAGAACATGGATCATTGTGGTGGAAACACAGCATTTCCTGTAGGAAACTCCCATGCATCTCCGCCTCAATAAGCAGTACCAGGTGCAAGTGTTCCTTATAGACAATATAGATTATAATTATAGCAATTCAAAATTTAGTTCTTCACATACAAGTTTATCAATTTGATCATCGTGCATGAAGATTCAGAATAAGAAAGTCACAAAGAATTGTAAAAATCAACATGATAACGGCTATAACTATATGCAAGATTCACAGCCAAAATGTCTTTAGGAAAACACCTAGTCTACTAAGTTTTTCAAGAATAGAATAGGTAAGCATTAGTCTACTTCCAAAAAACCCCATCTCTTGGTGAGCTCCTCTGGTTTTTCAAGCTTGAAGGAGGTAACTTCCAGCTTAAATCCAGTATAGCTCCTAGCAGTTAGAAGACGTCCAGCAGAGTGCGTGTAATTGCACTCCTAACTTGCTTCATTTCCACTCTTCAACTCCACCCTTCTACACGCCTCTTCTTCCCAGCTGTATAGCCTATCTAAGCATGGATGTTCCCTCTAGTTGTAGCTCAAGGGTCCCAAGTTTTCAGCAGGGAAATAATCCTCTTTCCAACAAGGAGGAGTGAATTTCACCCTCCAATTCTTTCGTTTTCTTCCCCTTCCCCTTCCCCTTCCTTCTTCCTTCTTCCACTCTCTACTTCGCCTCAATTTCTCCTTCTTTAAATCTACTTTCCCTGGGTTTTGCTAGGTTTCTCTTGGTTTTCTCTCAAGTGGTTTTGGGCTACAAGGGGGCTGGACGTGTGAATGGGGAAGGAGTTCACTTTCAGCCCATTTTTATGAGTTTGTCCCCTTATTTGCATGGCCAGCTACTTGCTATGCATGAAGCCTGTAACCCCATAATCATCACGTTTTGGGGCTGGTTTTGTATGCTTGCAAAAGCCAGCCACCACATCTTGTTTCTCCCTTATGCCTTCTAATATTTTGCTCCTCTAGTACACCCCTAGTTACATCTTGTATTACAATTTTATCCTATCTCTTTTGTTTATTTCTATCTCCTATACCATAGTTCCTTTCCTATGATTAGTCCGCTTTTTTATTAATCACTTAGTTCTTTTCCCCAAGTTTATATTTCACAATTCATTATCTTGACCAATGTCTTCATCTTTTTAGTATTCATTTCTACCCTACATTCCATTTACTACACCCAAAATTTTTCCTTAGGTAATGCCTATGACCATAACTTAATTCCTATGGATCATTCCAACCTTGTTCCAAGATTCTAAATTTTACTTTTAAAACACTTCATCTTTAATATAATTGAAGGACAGAATGAGAAGTTAGTGAATTGAAGTGAGAGAGAGGATGTAGAAATGAAAAAAAAATTCCATTTTTTATAGATTGCATTGATAATATACGGAATTTACATTTTTTAATCATATTACATCATTATAACAAAGATGCACAGTAAAGAGTTCTCAAGATGTCACACATCACAAATGCTCAAATTACACATATCAAGATGGTAGAGTCCAGCCATAAGCCACATAGGCAAGTGATCTAAACCTTCAAGGATGACTAATATGTCTCTCACATATCCAACAAACACACAAGCCACTATGCACATAGAAGCAACACATCACCCAACTATGTTTGGCCATGAATACAATGATCCTAAACATCGGCTCTTATGGCGCCTCCAGATCAAGGTGGAAGTAGTCTTCCCATGATACATACTTACATAGGTGTCTGAAATTATAGACTAATATCCTCTTCATAGATTAGGGGCCAATTTGAAACCTCCTAGCTTAGTGCTTAAAGGGTCTCAAGCTCTCTCATGACTACATAAATCATGTATGCTCTCTTGTGCATTAGCATAGCTCATCCATGCCCTTTCATGAGTCAAATAGAATTCAAAGAATAGCTCTCCAGCTCATAACTAAGCCAAACATGAGATAATCATTAAATCATGATCAATTACATTCAAGGAGCAAAGCATGATACTACAACATAAGCCACATATCAAACATATCATGGTCAGCAAGTTCTCAAAAAAGAGATAAGACATGATATAACTTTCCATTCAAGATCCAACTAACAAATTTTCATGTTTGTGATAAGATCAAAGTCATCATACATAGATTCCATGCACATTCCTCTCTTATATAGTTACTAAGCCTCTTAGACTCTCAAGTTTTCATGGTTCCATGTTATGCTCTCCAAATGGAATTCTAAGAGGCTACAATTGACTTAAACTAGTAGATACCAAGTGTGGATAAGGGCAGCCCTGGTGCACGAAGCACCCCACTATGTAGGGTCTGAGCAAGGGGTGGACCACAAGAGCCTATTGTATGTAGCCTTACCTTGTATTTTTACAAGAGGCTGTTTCCACGCCTTGAACCCGTGACCTCAAGGTCACATGACAACAACTTTTACCGTTGCGCCAAGGCTCTCCTTCTAGATACCAAGTGTGGATCATTGACAAAAATAGTCCAAAAGTAAATAATGTTAATTATCTAAAATTTTGGAATAAAATGGCTACGTTAGACACATAAAACTCCTCATGAAATCGATGAGATTTTGAGTTACATAGTTAATCAAAACGAAGCCAAATTCTTATTTGATGCTTTTACGGTGATTCAGGTTTTTAAAATAACTTTTTTACTCAAAACTTTTTTTTAAAGCAAGATATCCCTATTTTTTAAAACACTTTTAAAAAATCAAAGCTTGGCTTTCTAAAACTCGAGTACATTTTTCATTCAATCACTTGTCTTTTTTAAACACAAGCTCACATATGCATTTTAATCTATTTCTACTTTAATAGCAGAGCTTCCCAGAATAGTCAGTCACAACAACCTACTATAATAATCATTATCACAAATGAAAGTCTCGCATTATTGGCCTTATTACATGAATAGTTTCGAATAAGATACAATATGTCTAACATCTAATTGCTTCTCTCTCTCTCTCTCTCTCTCTCTCTCTCTCTCTCTCTCTCTCTCTCTCTCTCTCTCTCTCTCTCTCTCTCTCTCTCTTCTCCTTGCTTTTGCTCCTATGCCTTATGAGATGGATCTACAGTTTTTTAATTTTTCATTCGAGTAAACACTACACTCAATAGATAAATGTAGACCATAGAATCAAAATTGTGGCATCCAACATGCACATGCTTTAAATAATATTTTCAATGTAATAAAAATCCCACCACTACTTACCTTAGTCATTGATACCATGGACTTTCAGGCATTCTCAACATTTTTTATGTCATGAAATAATTATCCTTTCACAATGTATGGTGTAGATTTAAAATTACTCGCAAGCGCATGAATCAATATAGTAATTTGCGCTCGAGTGAAGTGGATCCCATGAGGAATATCATGATTATGCATATTGATTGGATTTTACTTAAACCACTTGTTGTAGCTAAAGAAAGATTGGATTTAATTTAAACTAGGAATTTAAATGACATGGTAAAGGAAACGTGCATGGAATTAGAAATGTGAACTAAAGGATACTTTATAAAAATAAAGATCCTAAATAAAATTAGAAACTTTCCCAACTGACATGCATTCAATAAAAGAAATTAATGCAAAACTAGAATGACCTAATCTAGGCAACTTAAAATAAGGTAACTTGCTAAAAATAATACTTTCTAAAAACAAAATTTAGGAACTATCTAACCTAAGATGCAAAACAATTAAACATGGTAATCTAAGCTGGAATTAATCAAAGGAACAACCAACTAACCAAGAAAACACAACTCATTCACCATATGCATGGCCTATGGAGTTGGGTGCATGGCTCAGAGTGGAAAAGAAGGCTAGAATGCATGAAACAAAAGCTCATGCACATGGCTCTATATAGAGCATTAACTAAACAACTTAAAATGCTAAATGGTTTCCTAAGAAATCAAGAAAATAAGATGTATAAACTTATAAAATATAAGCATGAAATTTGAATTGAAATTACAATAGAATGTGTGTAACATTTAAATGGACTTGGAAATAGAATTACATGATGCACAATATTCAAGGAGCATAACAATCAATATAGAAAAACTTTAACACTAGGAATCAACAATGAAACTGCTCATTAACTAATGGGATTTATTGAAGTGAAAAATACATAAAAAATTGGCGCATATACTTGAGCTTAAGAATAAGAAATATGCCCACTTTTCAAACTATAAATTCAACCCAAAATCGATGCTTAAACACTTTTCAATACAATCTAATGATCATCAACTATTCCAAGATGTCATGCGTAAAACCAAAGAGAAAAAATCAAGAGTACAAGAGCATGAAGATGAGAACAAACAAGAGAAAAGATAGATCTCAACAAAACAAGCAACAAGAAGATAATGGAAGGGGAATAAGATTGATTCAAGGCTACTTTTCTCTTGCCTATCACAATAAGAGAAAAGAGTCCTTAGATCAAGGAAAACTAAGTGACTTAGATGCAAAACTCAAAAGAAGTCTAAGCTTGAACTATGAGCATGAAAGTAAAGGACAAACAAAGCAATGAAACAAAATAAGGAAACTAATCTAGAAAAGAATATTAGAACCAAAGAGAAAGAAGCTTGATAAAGGCATGGAGGACAAGTGAGCAACAACAAAGATGAAACACTCAAAATCATTGCAAGCAATAAGGAGTCACCACTTTTCAAGGAGAAAGTGGTGCCTCTCCATTAGCCTTCATGCATGGGATTCCATGGGGTTTTGTAGAGGCTTTTGGGTTTTTTAAAGTGAGAAGAGGCTACTATAAGGAAACAAGAAATATGAGATAAGCTTTGAAGGGTAGAATTTACATAGAACTAGGAAATGGAATGCACCTTAGGAAGTGTAAAATCCTTGAAATTTAAAAGGGGTAGAAATCATAAATTTGCTTATGGGATTTAACATGGAATTGAGGGCTAAATGGGCTTGGTGTAGATAGTGGGTTACTTAGGGAAATATTTAGATAGGATGTGACTTAGAAAGAGAGATAAGAATGGAAGTTATGAGGTGAAATTAGAAAGTGGGAGGTGGCATGGAGATAATGACATCTTAAGGCGGGATGCATTACTTCTTTAGGGGGGAACTCTCCCTTATGTGTCGTGCATGGAAAACCCTAGTAGGAGGTTGAAAAAGATAAGAAATTGGAAAGAAAAGATGGGATTTTCTCCCTTAATTGGTCCACCTATACATGCATATCTTACCATATACTAATCTCCAACAAAATCCTTCTAATTATCCCTTGGAAAATCATGTTTTCAGCATAGGATAATTGCTTGAAATCTTCATCCAATCATGTGACTCAATGTGGCATGGCTTATTTGCCTTGATGGCTCACTTTGATGGATCCTTGCTTGATGGGTTGAGTGGCTTGTCATCCTCTAGCATGGCTTAGGTGGTTTGCATGCATGGCTTCAATTCTCATGCAAAGGTGGTGAAATTGCATGGCTTTTTTATTGGCACATTCTAGTCACCTTTGATTCTTCCAATTGCTTCCTTGAACTCATTTGCTTGCCTTGGAATGATCTTAAACCTTTGCTTGATCTTGATCATCAATTCACATCTTAATTGATCTCAGCCATTAGATCATCATCTCGCTATCGGCAAAAGATTAAAAATTCATATTAAATCCTTAAAAATTATGATAATTGACATACTTACTATGGATTATCTTATAAACCTATAAAATACCAAACTTTTTTATTATTAGGCCAAAAATATAAGTGTTATAAATTTTTGAAAAAAAAAACTCTAGAAAAAACTCTATAATTTATAACGCATGGACTACTAATTGGGTACTTTTTTATACAAAATTGAACACTTATTGTACCCCCCAACTAGCATTTTGCTAGTCCTGAGCAAAACATGCAAAAAATCATGAAAACAAAAATGGTTAACATTTTCATAGGTACTAATGATTGTATTTAGCATATGGAATAAGCCCTTAAACCCCTAGGTTACCTCTAGTAGATGTGTTAAGCCTAATGAAAGTTTACAATGAATATACCTACAAAATTCAATAAAGCTAAGTCCTTTATTTTATCCTATAGGAATATCTCCATTTGCATTCCACTAACTTTAACAATATAATAAAGATGAATGAAAATTTATACAAGTTACCCATATGCCAAAGCCATTTTATTGTAGTTATATCTTGGAGTGTAATATGTGTACGGACTATATAAGTCTAGATTTCTAAACAGATATGCTTATACTCTATTGGAATAATATTTTGATCTTGAATTCTCACTAGTATACACTCAGAATTAAAGCTCTTAAAGAAAAGTGGTTGTTAAGTGTTCAATTTTGGTCAAAATACCCCTACTTTAGCATTCAATTAGATCATCTAACCGTTCAATTTTACAAAACTTAGCTTGATTTTGAATATAAATCCAAATGACCATCCAAACATTAATTTGTCAAAATCAACGGTCAGATGATCATTAGAGCTCATTAGATGACTAATGTATGGTTCAGATGAGTCCAATTTAGTCTTTTCCTTTGCAGATCAACCAAAGGACCCACGGATGGCTGTGATTAAAAGATAACGGTGCAAATCATCCTAAAGAGTAATGGATGGACCAGATCACCCATGAAGATGGATGTAGTAGTTTCCTAGAAGACAATGGAGCTAAATTTGGAATCATGGAGAAAAAGACAACCCTTTCCCCCACTTCTTTCCTTTTCTTTTTCTTTTTCTTTTTCTTTTTCTTTTTCTTGTTTTTCTTTTTTCTTTCTTTCCTTCCTTTTCTCTTTTCTTTCTTTTTCCTTTTTTCCTTTTCCTTTCCTCATTCTCACGTACCCACTTTCCTTATTGCTTTCTTTCCCAAACTGTACCCAACCTCTTTTTCTCCTCTCTTCCACCACCCTTCTCTCCTAACGTCTCTCTTATCTCCCCCTCCTTCTCCTAAATCTCACACACAGCCCCTTCTCTCCACCCTTCTCCCTCTCTTTTATTCTCTCCTCTCCTCATCTCCCTCTCTTTCCCAACCGTACCCAACTATCCCCTTTTTCCCATTCTTCTTCTTCTCTAATTTCTTCCCCATCTTCTCTCTATCTAGGAATATCCCACCATCTCTCCTTCACCACCGCACTCTCACTCTCTCTCTCTCAAACCCGTATCACCACTCTTTCCTCTCTCACTTGGGTTCTGTTCCACTGCTTACCGTCCCTTTGTTCATCTTCTTCCTTTCCTCCATTCACCTCATAAACCAGATCCTCCTCTTCTTCTAGCCTTCACCGCTTATCTGCCTCCATCGCACCTAGATCCCCTACCCTTTCGTTCATTTTTGCTTTCAACACACTTCAGACCAGATCGTCTTCTTCCCCACCGGCTACTCTTCAGCCCTGCATTCGCTGCACACCCAAATCTCTCTTGTTCTCATCTGCTCCCATCAGCCCTCCACCCTTCTTCTATTTGCAATTTCCAGGACTGTGCGACGTTCCTTTACCGCCTAGCATCTCTACGTACCCACCGGCTACTCTCCTCAACGCCTCCAACTAGAGCACGGCCCAGGCGTCGACCTCGATTGGCCCAGGGGAGAAAACCCAAAACGAGTTTTTCTCCCGTACCTCTTCCCTTCCCTCTTCTCCTCCTCTTTTCTCCTCTTCTTCCCTTTCCCTTTTCTCCCTCCTCCGATCGTTCTTCATCGGGTTTTTCCTGGTTTTTTCTTAAAACCCAGATTTTTAGATTAATTCTGGTTTTGCCCCTCACTCTTAAAATTCAATTCCATTTTTGTCCTTTTTCAGAAATTACATTTGTGTCCTGCTTTATTCCAGTTCTATTTTATCCATCTTTTGACTATCCTGGAGCAGACAAATTCCAGATAGTTCAATTAAGGCCAAACCCATCAACGGGTTAGCCTTAATCAAAACCAAATCTTCAATTTCCCCTTTGTTTCTCAACAGAATTCAAATTAATTTTACAGAGTCATTCTTAGGACATCCCTAGACACCCCCAATGCTTCTGATCTTAGACCTGAAATCCAGAAATCAATCTGAGCCGTCCAAATCTTGAAATCACAATTTAGCACATATCTTGACCATTTTGAAGAATCTGACAAATCTAACGGGTGGATCACTAATCAAGAACGGGTTGAAGATATCTGTAAAAGAGGATCAGCTTTTAAAAGACCAGAAGTGGAGATTTTGATGAAAATTGATCTAGGGAAGTAGTTTTTTCTCATTATTTGATTTTGTTTGTTTTCTTTAAGAATTGGAAATTCTGTATTTTTAAGAAGTTTATTAGATCTGAACATTGATTCTCATTTTAATAATTTCAGTAATTTTGAGTGATTTATTTTTAATTTTAAATAATTAGATTTTATTGAAACTCCATCATTTTAAATCAAGTCCTCGTGGGATCGACCCGTACTTGCATAAGCTACTGTACAATAGCCCGTGCATTTGTGGTAAAACAATCAACAAATTTTTGTCGCTGTTGCCGGGGACTTGCAAAGGAGTTTTCATAAAATTTAATTAAAAAATCCAAAAAATAAGAAAAATCCAGAAAAATACATAAAATTAGGAATTGCAATTTTTAGCATTTTAGGAAATTTTAGGTGCATTTTTCAATTGTTTTTAGGGCATAATCACCTTGTTTCCTGAATTTGGCACTAATTTCTAATTTTATTTTTCAGGAAATTGGAAAGTGGAGGAATTGGGCAAGTGGATCTTCACCAAAATGGAAACTTCCCTGCTTTCCTAGAATATGACTTTCTTTTTCCTTTTGAGTGAATCTTGTAGTGAGGATCCTTGTAAATTGCAATTTTCATTTTAAATTTTAAAGGGTTGTATAATACAGGGCGAGTGTGGGATAAGGTGGCCCACACTTGATCTTCATCAGAAACCCCACTGTGAGTTTCCTCACTCATTTATTTCCTAGATTAGGATTTGCATTTAAAATAATTTGCATTGTTTGGTAGTATAACTCATATAGAAGCATTTTTTTATAATTGTTGCATTTTAGGATTTTGCATTAGTTTACTGCTTTTAATTGCATTCTTAGGGCATGTTTAATGTTTTAAGGTGATTTATATGCTGATCGAATTGCTATGATGTGTGAAAATTAATTCGTAAGGGCACCCTACCCCCATAAGATCAAGGGTGGATTTCATCACCACCTCTTGGCCCACTTAGGATAATCACCTTAAGCGCGCAAACCTTCTTTTCACGTTAATTTAAAATTAATCAGAAGAGACCTATAGGGCCATCACATGCTCATAGGACCCTCTTAATAGGACACGATTTACTGTCAGTCCAGTGGCTTTTGATCACTGTGGTTATTGGGGGTTACTTAATAGAGCCTCGCTCTTCCCCCACCTCCTATTGACGTTTGTTGAGGTCTAAACGCCTCCTTACACGAAAGTTGTATTAACCACCTTGGTTAAAACCTAACTAGTAAACAGTAATCAACTCTTAAAGAGAGGAGGAGCACTAGTCTAGGCGAATAAAAGCATCGTCCGCACAGAAAATCAAGAAAATCAAATATATTGCTGCTTATTAGCCTTAGGATTCTTTGAGTGTGCCCTTTTGTTTGCGCATCATTCTAGAAGTTAGGTTGCATCATTTAGGTTAGTTTTCTCAAAGAAAGACAAGAAACAAAAAAACGAAAAGAAGCTTTCCTTGTATGCACTTTTGGAGACGCAACAAAACCGGAAGGTTAGTCAAGTACGACCAAAAAGACATACAGCAAGATCAGGCCACATCTATGGCTGATCAACGCTCAAGGGGTAATTCACCCCATGGAAGTCAAGGGTCTCCACTCATCATGAATGAGGACCCACCACCCTTGATGGACGATGAATATCAACCTCCACCAAGGAGGAATAATCATCAACCAAATAGAGATTGGAGAAGAAACAATAGGGAGTGGGACCAACAGAGTGAACATGGGGATGATAATATTGAGGGTCATCAAAACTTTCGTGGTAGAACTTTAAAAGACTACCTTCAGCCTACACGCACCAGCACACCATCCAGTGTAATTCTTCCTCAAAATGCTGGTACGTTAGAATTAAAAACAGGAGTAATCCAATTACTTCCCAAATTCCATGGTTTAGATAGTGAGAGTCCTTATTTGCACCTTAAAGAATTTGATGAGGTATGTAGTACCCAACGAATACAAAATATAGGTCTAGATACTGTCAGGCTCAAACTTTTTTCCTTTCTCTTTAAAGCAAAAAGCAAAAATGTGGTTTAATGCACTGCCATCAGGTTCCATAAGAACCTGGAATGAAATGACTAGGGAATTCTTAAAGAAGTTTTTCCCTACCCATAAAACAAATACGCTTCGCCGCAAGATAATGAACTTTACCCAAAAGGATAAAGAATCATTCTATCAATGTTGGGAAAGGTTCAAAGAACTACAACTCACTTGCCCACATCATGGCTATGAAACATGGTGCATCATCAGCTTCTTTTATGAAGGACTAAATTCTGACATGCGCCAGTTTGTAGAGATGATGTGTAATGGCAACTTTCTCAACAAACAACCAGATGAGGCGGAGGAGTATTTAGAATGGCTAGCTGAAAGTGCACAGACCTGGGTTGATTCAGAAAGAATAGACTATACAGATAGACCTAAGCCCAATAACACCCATGCTAGGGGAGGCATGTATGCTATGTCTGAAAAAGATGATATCAATGCCAAAGTAGCATCCCTAGCGAGAAAAGTAGAAGCCATAGAAATGGGAAAGAAAAACTCAAATAAAGAAGAACAAGTGTGTAGCATTTGTGAAAGTACGTCACATCTTACTCAGGAATGTCCTACAATCCCTGCTTTTCAAGATATACTTCATGATCAGGCTAATGCACTTAACACATATAAAAGACCTTTCTCCCCATATTCAGACACTTATAATCCCAACTGGAGAAACCATCCAAACTTTAGTTGGAAAAATGGACCTACTGCTAATGTTCCACAATTAGGACAATATCAACCTCATCAACAAAACCAAAGACTTCTTACCTTACCTTATCAAACTCATCAACCTCCTTTTGGACCTTACTTGCCCCCACCTAAAAGGCATGTTGAGGATAATCAAAATGTTCAAAACCAGGAAAGGAAAATTTCTCAATTAGAAAGTCAAATAAAATAAACCAACCAGTCCATGAATGAATTAAAAAACATGATGAGTCAAATGATGCAAAGTATGGAAAAAGAAAAGTTCCCAGCTCAACCACAAGCAAACCCTAAGGGAGTGCATGCGGTTAGCATTAATGCATCTGATGAAACATCTAGCTCTACCATGGAACAAACTAAGGCTGTTACTATTCTTAGGAGTGGTAAAAGAATTGAGAAAGATGAGCCTCAAAAGATTGAAAAGGTAGAAAAATCCACGATAAGTTAAAGAAAACTCTAAACAAAAGGACCCTGTTTCACCTATTGATCCATGTCCTATACCTGCTCCATTTCCTCAAAGGTTGCGTCAGGCCCCAAAGTCTGCTTCTAATGATGAGATTTTAGAGATTTTCAAGCAAGTCAAGATCAACATACCGATCTTAAATGCTATAAAACAAATCCCATCATATGCCAAATTCTTAAAAGACTTATGCACCATAAAGAGAAAATTGAATGTCCAGAAAAAGGCATTTTTGACTGAACAAGTTAGTTCTATTCTTCAACACCATACACCATCAAAGTATAAAGATCCTGGTTGCCCCACTCTTACTTGCATTATTGGCAGCTACAAGATTAACCAAGCTCTCCTTGATTTAGGATCTAGTGTAAATCTATTACCATACTCGGCATACGAAGAATTAGGTCTGGGTGAACTGAAACCTACATCTACTACACTCCAACTAACTGATCATTTTGTAAAAATACCGAGAGGGGTAATAGAGGATGTGTTAGTCCAAGTAGAACAATTTTGCTTCCCTATCGATTTTCTAGTTCTAGATACACAACCGGTGGTGAATAAGAAGAATGAAATACCAGTCATCTTGGGACGACCATTTTTGGCTATGTCCAATGCCTTAATCAACTGTAGAAATGGTCTTATGAAACTGTCCTTTGGCAATATGACATTAGAGCTAAACATCTTTAACATTTGTAAGCAACCTAGTGAAACTACTGATGATTTGCACAGTATTAACATGATCAATTCAGTTGTGCAAGATCAGTTTTAGTCGTCTTCCTTGTCGGACCCACTGGAGGCCTGTTTGGCCCATTTTAATGAGTTTAATGAGGATGAATTAATAGAGGAAGTTAATGCCCTCCTTGATTCTGTTCCTATCATGGATACAGGAAAATGGAAACCTCATTTTGAGGAGCTTCCATTAAGTGAGATCACTTCCCTCCCATCATCAGTAGAACCCCTTATAAAGCCTGAAATCCCAAATAAGCCTTTTAACGTAGAATATGTACCTAATTGGGACATACAACCTTCATTTGAACAATCATTAGATAAGAAATTAGGCCCACCTGATTTGTTGCATGTGCTAATAGAACAGGAAAAGAAAGAGTCCATCGATATACTATCCGTACATCAACTTACTCTAAGGTACACACTAGAAGATGATCAGGATGTAAGCAAAACCATGCTTCCTCCTCTGTTAATATCAGAACAATCTTTTAAGGAAGGGCAGAGTCAGCTTATGTCTCAATGTTAGGAAAATGTAAGGGAAAAAGAGGACCATCCACATGGTTTAAAAGAATTTGCGGTAGTTCACATTGTTATAGAGATTCCACCACCTAAATTTTCAAGGTGGAGGAGTTATATTGATTACTGTGAAATTTTGAAGATAGGAGATCATCAAAGTGGTCTCATTCAATGGACATTCATGGTAGTCTACTGTGTTATAATTCTACCATCACCAAAAATTTCAGGGTGGATGAACTATATAGACTAACGTGAGATTTTGAAGTGGTGTGAGAAATCTTTCCATTTCATTGTTGGGATCAGGAAAACTCAATGATAAATAAGGATATGTCGAACTGAAGATGTTAAACTTAGCGCTCACTGGGAGGCAACCCAGAGTTTTTCATTTTTGTTGTTTACTACATCACCCGTATTCATTTTAGGTCCTACTTTTTACAACATTGAGGACAATGTTTCTGTCGGGTTGGGGCTATAGAATTCTAGCAAATTCTAGTGTTTTTTTTTAAAGGTTTTTAGGTCCTTTCCTTGTTTTTTTTTTTTTTTTTTTTAAATTTGAAAAATTTTAGGTTAATTCCTATACTATGATGAGAATTGAATTTTCTGAAGTATAATCTAGATAACTTTAGATTATTAATGGAATTGAATATGATTAATTCATCTTTTTACTCATTTTCTAAAGTATTCTATGAAAGTAAAGTCTCAGATTACATCTGTACACGCAGTTGCATATAGATAGTCTAGATTGATAAGTGGCTATAACTTAGAAATTCTGAAAAAATTCAGTAGAGATCTATAACCTAAAGTGAGTTTTAGAGCCATTCATTTTTTTGAGAGGTCATAAATATTCCTAATTTTCTTCAGCGTGCTTAAAGAAAATTGATCCCAAACTCTTAATTTGGCTAATTACCTGAATAATTAGAATATTATCTTTAAAATTTTAGAAGTTCATTGAATTTGATGGATTATAGGAAACCTAGAAAATGATTTAGGCTATCATTGTTATTAACCTAGAGACATAAAGCCTATCCATAAAGTATTGTTACCACTAGTTAGTCAAATTGAGCCTTTTAATATAAGCCTTTTCTTTTGCCGCCCAAATTATCCTTTACCCATATTAACCCAATATAAATTATCCATTACCCATTTTCTTTGAAAAATAAGTTAGAGAAGAATGAAGAAATACCTTTTAGTTATAATGAAAGTGGAAAGTGGATATCAAGAAAAGAAAGAGTCTTCAAAGTGAGTCAAAAGTACTGAAAAAGAAAGAAAAGATTCTGAAAAAAAAAAAAAAAAAGTTTGAAGAATACAAAGAAAAATGGAAATAAAAATATTCACTTTAGAAAAAAAGCAAAGAAAAAGAAGAATTGTCAACTTTAGTAGAAGACCTCTACTTATTTTTTTTTAAGAAACTTTGAATACCCTTATACCCTCTCTTTGGTACCTTGTCCTAAGCCTATGTTTCGTCCCAGTTAAAGACCTATTGATTCTAGGAGAAATATAGTCTTGATGAGGAAATAAATGGACAGGATATAAAAGAGTGGTATTTCTAAATATTCAAAGGTAATGGCATCTATTCTAAAGGGATCAAAACAATTAAAATCCTTAGTAACTCCCATTTTTCACGAGTATATGTGAGATAATTTTGCTCTTATTGACTTTTCTCACATAATTAAAAGAGAGATATGATTTGACCCCTTTATCTGAGAGATTTTGTTTCTGAGTGTATATCATTAGTGAGGATTGAGGTCAAAACATATTTCGGATGGGCTTCAAAAGTTAGAAGTTTACTTAGAGATTAAGATGATTCTATATGTAAACTGTACATGCACACACTCACTTTGAGATTTGAGCTTAGTAGGAATGATTTTGGCATATGGGTAAGGTTTTGAATTCTTCAGTCATTTTTATTAGTATGTTAAAGTTGTTGTGATTTATTGAAGATAATTCTCTGAGGAAAAAGAGGAGTTGAATTAAAAATAAAATTTGAAATCTTGAAATTTGGTTTTTCGCATGTTTTGCTTGGGACTAGTAAAATGCTGCCTGGGGGGTGTGTTAAGTGTTCAATTTTGGTCAAAATACCCCTAATTTAGCATTCAATTAGATCATCTAACCGTTCAATTTTACAAAACTTAGCTTGATTTTGAATATAAATCCAAATGACCATCCAAACATTAATTTGTCAAAATCAACGGTCAGATGATCATTAGAGCTCATTAGATGACTAATGTACGGGTCAGATGAGTCTAATTTAGTCTTTTCTTTTGCAGATCAACCAAAGGATGCACGGATGGCTGTGATTAAAAGATAACGGTGCAGATCATCCTAAAGAGTAATGGATGGACCAGATTACCCATGAAGATGGGTGTGGTAGTTTCTTAGAAGACAATGGAGCTAAATTTGGAATCATGGAGAAAAAGACAACCCTTTCCCCCACTTCTTTCCTTTTCTTTTTCTCTTTCTCTTTCTTATTTTTCTTATTTTTCTTTCTTTCCTTCCTTTTCTCTTTTCTTTCTTTTTCCTTTTCCTTTTTTCCTTTTCCTTTTCCTTTCCTCATTCTCACGTACCCACTTTCCTTATTGCTTTCTTTCACCACCCTTCTCTCCTAACGTCTCTCTTATCTCCCCCTCCTTCTCCTAAATCTCACACACAGCCCCCTCTCTTTCCCAATCCCTCTTCTCTCCACCCTTCTCCCTCTCTTTTATTCTCTCCTCTCCTCATCTCCCTCTCTTTCCCAACCGTACCCAACTATCCCCTTTTTCCCATTCTTCTTCTTCTCTAATTTCTTCCCCATCTTCTCTCTATCTAGGAATATCCCACCATCTCTCCTTCACCACCGCACTCTCACTCTCTCTCTCAAACCCGTACACCACTCTTTCCGCTCTCACTTGGGTTCTGTTCCACTGCTTACCATCCCTTTGTTCATCTTCTTCCTTTCCTCCATTCACCGCATAAACCAGATCCTCCTCTTCTTCTAGCCTTCACCGCTTATCTGCCTCCATCGCACCTGGATCCCCTACCCTTTCGTTCATTTTTGCTTTCAACACACTTCAGACCAGATCGTCTTCTTCCCCACCGGCTACTCTTCAGCCCTGCATCCGCTGCACACCCAAATCTCTCTTGTTCTCATCTGCTCCCATCAGCCCTCCACCCTTCTTCTATTTGCAATTTCCAGGACTGTGCAACGTTCCTTTACTGCCTAGCATCTCTACGTACCCACCGGCTACTCTTCTCAACGCCTCCAACTAGAGCACGGCCCAGGCGTCGACCTCGATTGGCCCAGGGGAGAAAACCCAAAACGGGTTTTTCTCCCGTACCTCTTCCCTTCCCTCTTATCCCTCTTCTCCTCCTCTTTTCTCCTCTTCTTCCCTTTCCCTTTTCTCCCTCCTCCAGTCATTCTTCATTGGGTTTTTCCTGGTTTTTTCTTAAAAAACCAAAATTTTAGATTAATTTCAGTTTTGCCCCTCCCTCTTAAAATTCAATTCCATTTCTGTCCTTTTTCAGAAATTACATCTGTGTCCTGATTTATTCTAGTTCTGTTTTATCCGTGTTTTGACTATCCAGGAATAGACAAATTCCAGACAGTTCAATTAAGGCCAAACCCATCAACGGGTTAGCCTTAATCAAAACCAAATCTTCAATTTCTCCTTTGTTTCTCAACAGAATTCAAATTAATTTTACAGAGTCATTCTTAGGACATCCCTAGACACAACCAACACTTCTGATCTTAGACCTGAAATCCAAAAATCAATCTGAGCCGTCCAAATCTTGAAATCACAATTTAGCACAGATCTTGACCATTTTGAAGAATCTGACAAATCCGATCGGTGGATCACTAATCAAGAACAGATTGAAGATATCTGTAAAGGAGGATCAGCTTTTAGAAGACCAGAAGTGGAGATTTTGATGAAAATTGATCTAGGGAAGTAGTTTTTTCTCATTATTTGATTTTGTTTGTTTTCTTTAAGAATTGAAAATTCTGTATTTTTGAGAAGTTTATTAGATCTGAACATTGATTCTCATTTTAATAATTCTAATAATTTTGAGTGATTTATTTTTAATTTTAAATAATTAGATTTTATTGAAACTCCATCATTTTAAATCAAGTCATCATGGGATCGACCCGTACTTGCATAAGCTACCGTACAATAGCCCGTGCACTTGCAGTAAAACAATCAACAGTGGTCAAACAAAATTCTCTTACTATGTGATCAGATCTAAACATACCAATGGTTCACATAATCTTATAAGTACAAATGAGACAAGAAATATGATCTCTAAAAATAGATGGCATTACTAAGACCAATAGGGTTACTTCACCTTAATTCCTTCCTATTCATATCCTCATTAAGGCTATCGTTCACCTTAAGATCTACAGGTCTTTGGATAGGATGAAATGTAAGCTTGGGAATGGTTCTGAAAGAAAGGGTGAAAAGGATTTGAAAGTTCAAATCTAAGTAGAGATCTTCAATAAATGTTGGATAACTTTACTTTTGATTACATTGAAGTAAATATCTTTTCTATTTTTCCTTTTCCACTTCACAACTTTTCTTTTTCTGATAATTCTATTGATTTTCTTTTGTATTTGTTTGAAGGAAAGGCTTTTTGTATGTATTTTGATTTAATCACTTCTTAAATTTTTGTCATTTTTCTATTATCTCTACTCATTTTTTAAATATATGTAATGGATATTTAACTACATTTTATGGGTCAAGGTAAATGGGGTTCTAAAAAGAATTCAAAGGGTCCAACTATTGGCTTTATGTCTCTAGACTAAAATAAGCATGACCTATATCATTTCCTATGTTTCTTAAAGTCTATCAAACTCAATCAATATTCAGGAAAGAAAGTTAGTTCTCCATTTTTATTCTTGACAATTAACCAAAACAAAAATATCAGGACCTTTCAAATTTATGTATGCTAAAGAAATTATGAAAGTACATATAACCCTTAGAAAGATGATAATCTTTAATACTCATTTGGGGAGACAGGTCTCCACTGTTTTCCTTAGGGTCTCTACATCATAACCATCTATTAGTCTAGACTATGCATTATATGTAAGTGTGGTCCGAGATTTAACTTTCATAAAACACTTCAAGACATGAATAAAATGCAGAATTAACCATATGCATTTCTAATAAGAAGTTAAAGTAGGAGAAATACTAAGCTTTGAAAAATTCAATTCTCATCACAGTAAAGGAACTTAACCTTAAAAACTTTAAAAAAAATTGAACAAAATTCAAAAATTTCATGCATATCCACACCCTGAAACTAAACTAAACATTGTCCTCAATGTCTTAAAACATAGCACCCTATATGATAAATAGGTAATGTCAAACAATGAGACTCTCTAAAAACCCTGGGTTTCCTCCTAGTAAGTACTAAGTTTAATACCTTCAACCAAACATACAATGCTATGATAAAATGCAATGATGAATGCAGATCTTATGATTGATGCAGGTGTTATGGGACATACTAAGGCGGGTTCTGATAGACTAATTCCTTTAGCAAGATTTCTTCTACTTCATGGTTTACCAACTCTATAAGGGATTTCAACCTTTGCCCATTTACTTTTGAAATCCCTTATCCTTTTCAATCTTGACAATGCATGAGGTAAACATGCCGCACTATGTAGGGTTATGTTCATCGAGAATGAAGTTTTTCAAGGAATAGATGCAATTTAGAATTATACAAAAGGACCTTTTGTCCTGTTGTAAAGGACTTTTGCCAAATATGTTTATCGTGATGGCTTTTCATGCTATCTTTGTATATCTTGGAAGACTCATATGCACTTTCCTAAGCCCATCCAACCCATTGAGTTGGAGCTTCCTATGGGGTCCGAGCAATATCTAGGTCAAAATTAAGCTTTTTGATTGCCTAATATGCTTTATGCTCTAGGCCTACTAGTAGGTGGTAGGCCTTTCCAAAGACCAAGTAATAGGGTGACATGCTTATAGGGGTTTTATATGCAGCATGATATGCCCATAAAGCATCACTAAGTCTTAAAGATCAATCTTTTCCATTTGGATTGACTATCTTTTCTAAAATTTGCTTTATCTCCCTATTTGACACTTCTACTTGTTTACTAGTCTAAGGATGGTAAGGGGTAGCAATCATATGGGTAACACCATATTTTTTAATTAAGTTTTCAAATACTCTATTACAAAAGTGTATGCCCCTATCACTAATTATGCCCCTTGGGGTACCAAAGTATGTAAATATATTTTTCTTTCAAAACTTGACCACCATCCTGTGGTCATTGGTCTTACATTGTATGCTTCCTCCCATTTAGACACGTAGTCCACTCCCACAAGGCTGTATAGATAACCAAAAGAGTCTAAAAAAGGTCTCATAAAATCAATGCCCCAAATATCAATAGGCTCAATGATAAGAATGGGATTTAAAGGAATTATATTTCTGTTTTCCTATGCTCCTTAACCATTGACATCTAACACATACTATGCAATGAGCATGTGAATTCCTAAAATTGGTGGGCCAATGAAAATCGCATTGCAAAATCTTCGCAGCTATCTTTCTAGAATTGAAATGATCTTTACATGCATGGTCATGGTAAAAGAAAATAATTTTATGATGTTCACTATCTGGTACACATCTCTTAATAACCTAATCAAGACAGTACTTAAACAAATAAGGATCGTCCCATGAAAAATGCTTAACCTCAATAATAAATTTTTTCCTATCTTGTTTAGACCAGTGCTTAGGCATTTAACCTATGACAAGATAATTGTATATCTACGTACCATGGCAACTGGGAAATGTGCAATAATTGTTCATTTGAAAATATTTATGTTGTAGGCACATTATTGCTAGTAGACTCTACAACTAACCTAGATAAATGGACTGCTACAACATTTTTGGAACCTTTCTTATCCCAAATTTCCAAATCAAATTCCTGTAGCAATAGTATCCATTAGATCAACCTAGGTTTGGCATCTTTCTTAGAAAGAAGCTATTTTAATGTCGTGTGGTCTAAATAAACAATGACCTTAAATCCTAACAAGTAGGATCTAAACTTATCCAGGGCAAAAACAACTTCCAACAACTCTCTTTGTGTAGTTTATCAATAATGAGTTAGTCCTTACTCACATGGGAGAGTTTATCAATAAGTTGCCCCAACACAACCCCAATTATGTAGTTTGGAGCATCACACATTATTTCAAATGGTTCACTCCAATCTGGTGGTTGAATGATAGGCATAGAATTTAATTCAGCCTTCAAGCACTCAAATGCTTTCATACAATTATTATCAAAGTCAAAAGTTGTCTCCTTTATAATAAGTTACATAGGGGCTTAGTAATTTTACTAAAAACCAACACGGCCTAAAAAATGAGTGGGTTTCCTTCACCATCCTTGGAGGAGGAATGTTAGAGATTAAATCCACTTTGACATTGTCTACTTCTATGCCATTATTAGATATGATGTGGCCTAAAACAATTCCATTTTGAACTAAAATGACATTTCTCCTAGATTAGCACTGAATTCTTTTCATGACACCTAACAAGGACTAATTTTAAGTGGTGCATGTATTCATCAAATGAGGAACCAAACACTAAAAAATCATCCACAAACACTTTTAAAAACCTCTCCACCATATCAAAAAATATGCTCAATATACACCTTTGAAAAGTAGTTGGAGTATTACAAAGTCCAAAAGACATAAGATCGTTGGTGAAGGTATTTTTCTCTTGGCACTATGGGGATTTGATTATAGTTAGAGTATCCATCTAGAAAATAGTTATATTTGTGACCAGCTTACCTTTCTAGCATTTGGTTAAAAAAGGGAAGAGGAAAGTGGTCTTTCCTTGAGACCGAGTTCAATTTTTGGTAATCTATACAAACTCTCCACTTTGTGGTCTTGCGATTAAGGACTAACTCATTATTCTCATTTTGGATAATGAATACAAGATATGTTATAGGCCTGCCACATTGGAAGAGCAGGTCTAGGATTTTGGCCAAGTAGTGGCTTAGAGGAGCCAAAAGCTTTTGCCTTAAGATTGTAGCTTTAGATTTTTTGGTGGACTTGCCTTGTTTGATTTTATCTCTACATACAACCTACAAATTGAAGGTTTGAGAGGAAAATGAGTAAAAGAATTGAATTGGGAATATGTGAATTGTGATAGGTTTCTCGATGAATATCACTTTTTGGCTTGTAAAGAGGAATCATAAGAACAAACAAGGATATAGATGTTTTTTTCTTTTTCTTTTTTTTACTTTCTTCTAGTTTTCTTCTTGAAAATGATTCTTTGAAATTGAAGGATATATATATATATATATAATCAAAAGAGTATTAATAGAAGTGATCTTCTTTTTTTTTCTAGTGGATTTCTTGATGTCTTGTGTTTTTGATAAATGTGTTAGAATAATAGGAAAACAAGATAAAATTCTATAAATGTTCTCAAATGTTTCTAAACAACTCAAATATAAATATAAAATGAAAAATGATCTCATCTTAATTTATTTTTTAACACTTGGATAAGATAAAGAAAAATATCATCATCTTCATCAAAACCTTATCCCAATTAGGGGTCGGCCACATGAATCTTATTCCTCCATTCCTCTCTATTAAGTGTCATGCTTCATTTAATCCCAAAGTTTTTAAATCTTTTCTCACCACTTCTATCCATGTTCTTTTGGGCCTTCCCCTTCCCCTTTTAGATTCTTCTACTTGTATTGCTCACTCTAACCAATGTCATTTTCAGTCTCCTTTGCACATGTCCAAACCATCTAAGTCTAATCTCTCTAGTCTTGTTACCTATTGGTGCTACCTCTAAGTTTCTTCTAATGTTTTCATTTCTAATTCCATCCTTTCTTGTCTTACCACTTATCCATCTCAACAACATTATTTTCGCGACTGTCATCCTAAGATAAAGAAAAACATCATGATTAAAATATTATTGATTCTTAGTGGTGTTATTGATGAAAAATAGGAAAAAAAGGAAATGAAAATTTATTTTTCAGACTTTTTTGTATCATGTAAAAGAAAGAAAGAAAAAAAACATTTTTGGTGAAGAGATAAAATAATAGAATGAGAAGAGAGGCACACATACTATAATAACCTCAATTTTTGTAATTGTGTTTACTATTAATGTTTGTTTGTTTTCTTTCTTTCTTTTACATGATACAGCTATGAAAGAGATTTTAATAAGATAAATATGCCACAAACCTGATCAATGGAGGCCCATACCATAACTATGTTAAGTATGGAGAATAATAATGGCACCCCTCTTAATGTGGTTTAGGCATTTTCTAATGAGCTGGGGCCCACAATTAGATGTCACTCTAATCTATAACTTTGGAATTTTTAATAGATGAACTCATAAAATAATTAGGACACCCTAACATGGGAGCCAATCACCCAAGAGAAAATATGAAGAAGAAGAGAAGAAAAAGGGATGCCCCCTCTGTACTTAGAACTAGACTGTAAAAGAATGAAAAAGTAGGAAGGAGAAAAGAGAAAATTTTAAGAAAAATAAGGACAAATTACTTGAAATCACTAAAAGAATAGATGATTCGAGAACTTCCAAGTTTTCAGTAAGTTTTAAAAAGTTTTAGAGATTTGAAAAAGAAGTTTTTGGCATTGATAATAGTATGTATGGAATGTTTGATCGAAGAGTAGTTTCAAATAATTGATGACCATTAAGTTATATGCACATATATGTTAGTTTATAGCATCTCTTCATGCCCTGTTATAGATTTTTCATATCATTTTTTTCATGCTTAATTATGAGCATTATTTAGCACAACATTCATGCTCTACGAGAGATTTTCTAGCATGTGTTCATGCCTAATTATGGATTTTATTTTTATATTTTTTTTAACATGCTTCCATATGGTGTTATAAGATGCTTTCTAGTATGATTCCATATATAATATCTTCAATCTTTGCACATTAATGAAGCCTGATTATTTTCAGTTTCTGCAAGAGTTATTGCACATGCATATGATCGTGATCTTCTAATTTTTGAATGAGTTGTACCTATGCTATTATGGGATGGTTTTAGCAAGAAATCATGTATTAACTAATTAGATTTTTGAATTAGAGGATAACCTGCAATAGACAATTTTCCTACCTTTAATAGAGTGCATGAACGTGTGGTTTAACATGGTGTACTAACTATGTAATTAATGTGTTTTGCCTAGGTTCTATATAAAGCATGGTATGTACTATTTGAGCATGTTAATATATTTGATCTTCAATTGATTTTAACTTAAATTGAAGTCTAGAAATTGATGTGTTTTAGTTTAATACACTCATGTAAAGTAACAGGTTTTAGCATGCTAATTTTGAACCAATTGGGCACCCTTTTGAGTATGAATTTTTGAGTTGTAAATTATTCATGTAATTCACATATTTGAAATTCCATAATTGATGCTCCATCATCATCATCATCAAGACCTTATCCCAATTAGGGGTCGACCATATGAATCTTATTCCTCCATTCCTCTCTATTAAGTACCATGGCTTCATTTAGTCCCAAAGTTTTTAAATCTTTCCTCACCACTTCTATCCACATTCTTTTGGACCTTCCCCTTACCCTTTTAGAACCTTCTACTTGTATTGCCTCACTCCTTCTAACTAGTGCCATTGTTGGTCTCCTTTGAACATGTGCAAACCATTTAAGTCTAATCTCCCTCATCTTGTTACCTATTAGTGCTACCCCTAAATTTTCTCTAATATTTTCATTTCTAATTCTATCCTTTCTTGTCTTACCACTCATCCATCTCAACATTCTCATTTTTGCGATGCTCATCCTATGAGCATGATATTACTTAACTGCCCAACACTCTGATCCATAGAGCATGGCTAGCCTTATGGCCATCCTATAGAATTTTCCTTTTAGTTTGAGTGGCACCTGTTGATCACACAAAACTCCAGATTCACATCATCATTTGTTCCAACCCGCTTGGATTCTCTGGGTAACCTTCCTCTCAATCTCTTTATGCTCATTAATCATTGATCCTAAGTATCGAAAGTGGTATTTTACGGGGACTTCTTAGTTATCAATCTTGACCGGTGTTCCACTCCTACTCCTCTCCTTGCTAAAATTTCATTCCATATATTCTATCTTAGTTCGGCTAATTTTAAATCCTTTAGATTCTAATGCTTTTCTCAATAACTCTAGCTTTATGTTTACACCCTCCATTGTCTCATCAAGTAAGACTATATCATCTGCAAATAGCATGCACTAGGGAATCTCCTTGGAAAATGTTTTGTTAACTCATTCATAACAAATGTGAAAAGGTATGGGCTCAATGTCAATCCTTAGTGCAATCTTACAATGATAGAAAAATCACTAGTCTCGCCACTAGTAGTCTTAACATTTATTACAGCTCCCTCATACATGTCTTCAATTATGTCTATATACTCCTATGAAACCCCTTTATCACCCAACACCCTCCATATTAACTCTCTAGGGACTCTAT
This sequence comes from Warburgia ugandensis, assembly GCA_035236585.1. Lineage (NCBI taxonomy): Eukaryota > Viridiplantae > Streptophyta > Magnoliopsida > Canellales > Canellaceae > Warburgia > Warburgia ugandensis. The sequence continues at coordinate 34,116,530 of CP141129.1, read as the reverse complement.
CATAAGCTTTCTCTAAGTTGATAAAGACCATATAGAGGTCTTGCCTCCTCTCCCTATATTTCTCTACTAATTGTCTTAGTAAGAAAATAGCTTCCATGGTAGACCTCCTAAGCATGAAACCAAACTAATTCTTTGATACACTTGTTTCATGTCATAGCCTCTTCTCAATCACTCTTTTAAAAATTTTCATAGTGTGCCTCACAAGTTTGATCCCTCGATAATTAGTGCAGCTCTGTATGTCTCATTTATTCTTATAAATTGGTACAATAGAGCTTTTCCTCAACTCATCAGGTATTTTCTTTAATTTTATATTATTGTTAAACAACTTGGTCAACCAAACTACCCCAATATATCCCATATACTTCCAAATCTCTATTGGTATACCATCGGGCCCCATGGCCTTTCCTGATTTCATCTTTTTCAAAGCCTCTTTCACTTTAGGTATTGTAATCCTATGTTTATATCTATAATATCTAATGTTATTTAAATTTATAGTATTTTCAATCCCTATATTCTCAACGCCGTTGTCATTTAACAATTTTTGAAAGTATGTTTGCCACCTTTGTTTGATCTCATCATCTTTGACTAATACCTTTTGATCATCACTTCTAATGCATCTAACATGATCTAAGTCCTTACCCTTCTGTTCTCTTACTTTTGCAAGTTTAAACACATCTTTCTCACCTTCTCTTGTTCATAGTATATTATAGAGCTCATCATATGCTTTATGTTTAGCCACACTTACTATTCTCTTAGCAACCTTTTTAGCATTCTTATATTATTCATAGTTTTCATTATTCCTAGTCTTCTATCATGCTTTAAAACACATGTTTTTCTTTAATAACTTTTTGTACTATTTCACTCCACCACCATGTAACCTTTACTAATTGCCTTTTACCTTTAAGCACTCCTAAGACATCTTTTACCACTTTCTTAATGAACTCAGCAATATTAATCCACATGGTATTTACTTCTGTTTCATAGTTCTAATCTCCTTCTACCATCAACTTATTTGTGAATGAGGTTATTTTCTCTCCTTTTAAGTTCCACTACTTAATTTTTGGATGCCTATCAAGTTCATTTGTTTTCTTCCATCTTTTGATACGGATATCTATAACCATTAACCTATGTTGTGAGGTTAAACTCTCATCGGGTATTACCTTACAATCCTTACACATAGATCGTTAATTATTCCTAAGTAGAAAAAAGTTTATTTGGCTTTTATGAAGTCCACTTTTAAAGGTTATTAAGTGTTAATCCCTCTTCTTAAAGAGTGTATTTGCAATGGCTAGGTTATATGACAAAGCAAAATCGAGGATATTCTCCCAATCTCATTTCTTTGACCTATACCATATCCTCCATGTATTCTATCACATCCTTCCTTTTCTTTTCCTACATGGTCATTTAAGTCTACTCCTATAAATATCCCCTCAGTGTTGGGAATTTCTTGCATGACTCCCTCCATATCTTCCCAAAACTGTCTCTTTATTATATCTTGTAACCCTACTTGTGGTGCATATGCACTTATAACATTTATAATCTACTCTCCTAGAACAAGTTTTATTATTATAATTATATCACTGATTCTTTTAATTTCCACAACTTTATCCTTTAATTCCTTATCCACTAGTATTCCTACGTCATTTCTATTATTATCCTTTCATACATATCATAATTTATACACATCTATTTCTCTAGCTTTAGCCCCTTTCCACTTGGTTTTTTGGACATAAGCGATGTTGACTTTCCTACATTTCATCATGTCTACTAACTCCAAACTCTTACCTGTCAATGTCCCTATATTCCATGTGGCAATACAAATCTTATGCTATGGAGATATCCTATTTACTATCATTTTTCTCGACCTCCATGGTATGAACCCATGTCCACTTTTCACTGCACCTAGGTTTTGATGTGGCGCGTCACTTCCAAGGAGATGCTCTAGTAGCCCTTGCCTATTTTTCACTACACCCAGGATCCGATGCAGCGTATCACATCTAGGAGAATGCCCTAGCTAGAGGAAATGTCAATTTTCGATTCATGTCATGTTAGGGTTGCCATAGTTTTAAGAAACTGAAGATTAATTTCATTTCTTCCTTACAAACTAATGTATAAATGCATATTCATTTGCAAACAGAAAAGAAATAACAAAATCATCTTCAACTTCACCCTCGCCAGCTAGCACCTGACGCAAGGGTTGCCATATTTTAAGAAGCTGGAGATGATTTTCATTTCTTCCTCACAAACTAATATACAAATGCATATTCATTTGTAAGAAAGAAATAACAAAATCATCCTCAACTTCTTCCTTGTCAGCTAGCACCTGACGTAAGACCCTCCTCCTTTTTCCTCTAGGCTTGGGACTGGCATTGGCGGAGTTCCATAATTGATGCTTGATAAGCTTATTTTTAGGATGCTGTTAAACCATTGTAAATTACATTTATAAAAACCCAAAATACGTTGGTTTTTAGCATGTTGTTAAGCTTAAAAAATGCTAAGTTTTGAACTTTGAATTGATGATAAGCATATCGGTTTTGAGCATGAAATTATATATTGAATTTGACATTTTGAATGAGTTTTCAAAATAGTGCATCAATACTTAATTTTGGCTCAAAGTAAGTTATTATGTAATTCATGACTTCATAAGCGTTCAATTTTGCATAAAAAAGTACCTAATTAGTATCCCATGTGTTATAAAATATAGTGTTATTTTTAGGGTTTTTTTGAAATTTTGTAACACATACATTTCTGACCTAATAATTCAAAAGTTTGATATTTAGCAAGTTCAGAAGCTAATCCTAAGTAACTATGTGAATGATCATAATTTGCAGGATTTAGTTAGGGTTGTTCTTCTTTTGTAAGTATTAAGAAGGTAATCCAAAGGCCAAGCTTGATCGAGATAAGATTGAGCCATTCATGAGGTTTTTGAGTCTAGCTAGGAAACATAAGCAAGCCAAAGTGTAGGTTCAAAACTATCATAGGGCAAGCTAGAAGACAGTTAGAGAAGCAAAAGCTGACTAAAAATGGACCCAAGACCAAGTCATGCATTTCCACCGCCTTTGCATGGGAGCCAGTCAAGCCATGAAAAAGGCCGGTAAGCCATACAACCTACTCAAGCCTTGAATTCAACCATTGAAGTCACCTAGGCCATCAAAGTGAGCCATCAAGCCAAGGAGGAGAGCCACATGGAGCCATATGACTAGAGCATCAAGTGAAGCAATTAAACGTATGATTTTTAAGGGATTTTAAGAGAATTACAAAAAAAAAAAAAAAAAAAAAAAAAAAGGTAAGATGATCATGCATTAAGGGACCCATCAAGAGAGAAAAATTTACTTTCCTAACCAACCCATTTCCCATCCCTAATCCACCATTCATCTTAAGGTTCCATGTTATTAAGTCAAGGAAGGAGCACCCATCCAAGAGGAGGGCGCCCTTCCTTGCTTAGTGGGCACATTCAAGTGGTTTCCTAATTAGGAATTGCTTAAATCTAAGTCCATTCAAAAATATAAAAATCATAGGTTTTCTTCAAAAAAGTTTCTTTTTTTCCCTCTCCTCACAACAACCAATCACCATTCAATTAGAAGGGTGGAGCCACTTTCCTTCCATGGAAAATGATGCCTCTTCCCCTTAGAAAATTAGTAACCAGCTAGCCCATGCTTACTCATCTATCTTATGTCATCTTTATGACATCATTGCTACCTAAATTTCCTCCTCCAAAACTTCTCCTAACCTTCCTCATATAATACACTAACCCTAAAGTCACTTTCCTCATGAATTCACCCTTTCCTAAGTTAGGAACCCATTCATCTATATATACCCCCTGGTTCATATGAATTTTCTAAGTAGAAGTTGTGTGCGACAACTTTAGAATCAAACTCGCCTTTGGTGTTTAGTTGCTACTAAACTTTGGAAATTCCTTAGTACTTTTCTTACTTTGGTTTTCTAGTTACTATCTTGATTAATTGCTCTCCAATTCAGGTTAATAGTTTACTTGTTTTGATTTAGTTTCATTGCTCAAGTTTTCCTTGTTTAGTTCCTTATATTACATGTTCAATTTGCCTCCTTTCTTGCTTCAATATCTTTAGTTTTTCTTTTTTAGTCAACCAAGATTTAAGTTGGTTATTCTCTAATAGTGACAGCCAATAGAATACCTATCTTAGAACTTGGAAATCCCCTCTTAAATTCTACATTTTTTTTTTTCCCTTGTTTACCACTTTAGTTTAGGTCCATCTTCTCTTGGCTAGTTCACCCTTTTAGCCTTCTTTTCACTCAAATTCCTTTCTAGGTTTTCTTTGCATATCATTTTACTCTAGATTGGGAGCTCTAGATTGAAGTTTTATTGTGTTTTAGATATATTTTTGCAAGCTTTAATAGCACACAATTTCTAGAATTTGTAGATAGTTTTATGCACATAATTTTGAGATGATTCAATAAAGTTCTTTGAGGTTTCTTGTTATGGAATGTTTATTTCATCAAAGTACTTTTGATATAGGTTGTTTCTTTGCATAAAAGTTGTGGTTTCAATTTCTTCCTTATGGTTGATTTGTTTGATATTCTTAAGTAGTTGTAATCTAAAAAATTTCTCCCTTAAACTTTCTAATTTTTTTTTAGCCATCTAAACATCTTATTTGCTTAAATACTTAGGAATCCATTTAGCTTTCTTTGTTGTTTATTAGAAATATTAATTACTTTACATGATAATTCACTTTGCATTCATCAATTCTGGTCACTTTTGCACCCTAGAACAATGTGTACAATCCACGAATCATACACGCATGGTACTAGGTCACTTTCCTTTTTAGTATTTACTTAGTTTAGTTGTAGAATTTTATTTTTGAAGTAATTAATTCATTGGTTGCATCTTATATTAGGTTTACAAAGTTTCCTAATTTGGTTTTAAAAAGTTTCTAATTCTAGTTTAGGAAAGTGTTAAATTAGGAAAGTTTTCTTCTTAGTAGTTTCCTTAGGTTAGTTGCTAGTTTAATTTATGCTCGTTTTGCACTAGTTTCCTCAAGTTGCTTACATGTTAATTAGGTAGGTTTCATTTCCAATTGCTTATCTTTAGTTTTTAGAAAGTTTCTTTTAATTCTAATTTCTAATTCCATGCTTGTTTCCTTCTTAGTTTGTTCTAATTTCCTAATTTAATCACATCTCTATCTCTTTGGCTGAAGTTTATTGATCTGAATAGAAACCAATTCATTGCAAACTTGTGAGATTCCTCTTGCTATCACCCTCACTTCTGTGAATATACTATAATTGATTCGTGAGCTTGCAAGTAATTTTAAAGCTACACCATGACTGAACACTTATTTTAACTTGAAAAAGAGATACATGTGATTCATGTTTTTTAAATTGTATGATGAGTTTTTTTTTTTTTGTATAATTTGCAAAATGTATAGTGTATAATAGTGCTCAGATTTCATGTTTTAGATAAACAAATTAATGATGGAGCCTGGTGGGAGCCATGCTAGGAGGTTGTATGGGCTGGCTCCCTTGACCTCCAACCACAAGAGGTGGTAGGTACCCAACACCAAAAGAGTAGCAAATTCCAATCATGGTGATCAAGGAAACCTTTTGATGATTAATTGTAGGTCTCATAATGGATGCGATGGGAAGTCACTCTTGAGTACTAGCAGGAGCACTATTTAGCTAGGCCTTTCATGACCATATGGTTCCATGCAATTTTGTTTTTATATTACTGGGGAGTAGGATGATTATTAGAAAGATGAACTTGGATTATTGATGCTAGATGAGTACTTATGACTAGATTGGCAGACGTTGCAAATGAGAGTTGAAGCTTCTGTTAGTATGAGAGAGTGCCTAACTCATAATTTTAAGTAATTAACTAATTTGACGTCATTTTATGCATTGTGTTTTATACTTGAATTGTCAAGTTGTGTTTGTAGATATATTTAAAGTTTCAAAATGTTAATAATCAAGTATTTTTTGAGACAATTTTATTGAAATTTTTTTTCATAAGATTTATTTTACAAAATAAAAATAAAAATTAAAGGATCCTACCTTTCTAAATTTATTTACAAACAAAATTGTGTTTTAAAAGCCTAAGTCATTACAATTGCTATCAAAGCCTAGGTTTATCATTCACAACCAATTATTTAATGGAAGGTCATGAACGGTTAATAAAATGAGAAACTTTTAGTTATGGTTTTAGTATAAGAACCTTTAGGTCTGGTGTAGCACCATCACTGGTTCATTGGGGAATGGAAGAGGTGACACTATCCAATTTGGTGCAGCACCTTGGGCAGTACTTGCAACTATAGGTAGCACCAAATAGAGAGATAAGGGCTCCATGCGGAAATGCTAGTGGGGGAGGAAATCTTCTAAAGAAATCCACCATTCTCTGGAGAGGATAACCTAGACGCAACAGAGACTTGGATATTTGAAGTTGAGAAAGTCCTCAAGGAAACCGAGGTCCTTGAAGAGAATAATTTAGGATAGCCTTTTGTAATGACTAGAGAGGTAACCTTTTGGTGACAGAACACAAACTAGACTCATTTCATGGATATTGAAGCTATTTCATGGGAAGAATTTAGGATAGTTTTCTTCAACAAATATTTTCCTCCTCATATGCAAAGATATAAGGGGAAAGAATTCTTGAGCTTGGAATAGACTGACATCTCAGTAATCCAATAGAAGAATAAATTTTCCAAACTTCAAGCATTTGCCACAATGCAAGAAGTATTGTCAGGATAGATCCTGCCCTATTATTGACTTTAGGTTTATAATTGAAGAGAGGCATACCACCTTGCCAAAGATTGCCTGAAGAAAAATTAAAGAAAAGCCCAAGAAGATCAAATTCTCAAGAGCCAAGGGCAACTATTTTCCATCACTTCAAGGTAAGCTCGAGCATCAAATCCTGTGGTTGAAGATACTCTTATTGTTCATGACATATCTACTACAATTCTTTTTTATTCAAGTTTTACACACTCTTTTATTCCATATGATTTTGCATTGTGTGTAGTGTGATGACCCGAGTTTTTGAAACACATTTTATAATATATTTTTCAAAGGCAAGGACGTCCCCTTAGTAAAAAAAATTTGCAAAACAAAGCAGCAGAAATTCTTTTCTTTTTAACTTGTTTTGAAAACCCAAGTCACCACTTCATACATAACATAAGTACAATTTGTGTACAAAATAAAATTCCATTGAAGGAATATGATTTTATTAAACTTCCAGAATCCATCCGGTGGTTCACAATACAGCACGGTATAAGTACAACACCTGTCCAAATTACATAATCCAAAATTTACAAACCTCACCATACATTAAAAACTCTTAATACAATACAATTCCCTCAAATAAAATACATGTCTTCAAGAAGATGTATCTTGATTTATTATTCATCAATATCTTCTTAAGTCTTCTACAGTCTTGAGCTTCTAACCCTCCTTCTCTGTATCTGAGGTATAGTAAACATGGAAACATGTACAATACCTCAGCAAGCTATGCTTGGTAGGGGAATACAAAAACATACTACTTCATCAACATAAGAACGCATACCTCAGTCCTTATTTCATCATAGTTATTCATTCATAAGTTATCTCCACACAGGGTACATACGTTATTTATGTAGTACTTGACAAATTAGTTAATATAGTGAAGATTGCTCAAAACTTGTTACTTCCCTTGGCTACACTCTCACTTAGGAGAGCAATACCTAGCCAAAGATTACTCAACCCTTGTTACTTCCCCTAGCTATACTCCCACTTAGGAGAGCAATACGTAGCCAATTATTATATGGGGTTTTCATTCTAGGAACTCATGTAATAGCATATCATCATGCCAGGGCATCATATTATGCCTATCATATGTGCATTATAATGCAAAATACATTAGGACTACTATGCTCAAAGTCTCAATTCGTACAGCGTGCCCGGATAACTGTATAATCCTCCACTGACACCAACTGTGGAATAATCAATCCATGTCCTCATGGGGTGGACCATGGCTGTCACAGTGGGGCCTTCCCATTATTGCCCCACCCTACATTTAGCCTCTCTTTGGGCATGGTATCATCATATAAGTTTCAGGAAGCGGGTGGCTAAACCCTCATAACTTCCATAGCATAGCATCCCCAGTCTCTATCTCTATGTAAAACAAAACCACAAGCCTCCATACTTGTATGGAAAATATATTGTACATATCAGACGATCTGTCTATTTAACTAAGGCTGGAATATTGTACATACCCTATTCTTAGGGTTTCCTTAGTCCTCATATCTCATTACTTTCACCTCATTAGACTTGATCAATAGATTAGATCAAGTGGATTAGATTATGAGGGTAAATCACTTTGTTTGATCATGTGGTTGATGACATGTTTTGGATCACTTTGTTTGATCCTTTGGTTAAACCACTTAATCTGATCATACGTTTTTGGATCACTTATTTAGATCATACGTTTTGGATCCCTCAATTGGATCACATGTTTTGGATCCCTTAATTGGATCACATGTTTTGGATCACTTAGTTTGATCATGTGTTATGATCACTTAGTTGGATCATGTGTTTTGGATCCCTCAATTGGATCATATGTTTTAGATCATTTATTTGGATCATGTGTGTTGGATCACTTAGTTGGATCATATGTTTTGGATCATTAGTTTTGGACCACTTGTTTGGATCATGACTATGCTAAGTACTAAGCATACTGATACAATGAAGGTCTATAGTTTTAGACAGATAATCATGTATATCTATACATGAATCTCTAATATATCTTTGTATATCCACCTACCTCAAAGTAGTATCTTGATTCATACATCTCCAGTGTATTCTTCCACAATGTCCATCATGGTCTGGATTCATCCATCTGTCAAACCATATGTATAAGGTTATTTTCCTATTCAAGTATGTATTCCTATAAATGATACCCTAATTTTTCTTGAATCAAATTTGATCAAGGGTTTGGGATTCTCTATCTATGTTCTTCTACATACGCATACATACTATATAGATACACATGTAATACAATACTACATTAGTATCTGTTTTTTATCATCCAAGATCCTATGGATTTTGTTTGATCATCCTTATCTTGATTACCATTTTTATTAGGATTAGATGATTTACTACATTTTATGCTCTCATTATTATTACCCAACCAATTAATGTTTTATTGGTTGAGGGTAGCTTATTTCATTCTAAGTCTAGATTGCTCCTCTTATGTCAAATTGGCTAAGGCATACTAATTAAATGGTTGAACACAAAGTGGCTACTTCAATCCTCATGTAAGGAGGCATTTAAACCTCACAAACGTCAATGAAAGGTGGAGGGAGAGTGTGGCTCTATTAGATAACCCCCTTAACCACTATGTCCATCATTCACTAGCTTGACCCTAACTCAACCTTTCATAAGGTTCCTGTGAGCATTTAATCCTAAGTATTCTTTCTAATTGTTTTTAATTAAATCCATGAACTAAAATGTCATTCATGGAGATTTATTATTCTCCTAAGTTGGACCAAGGAATTTATGTTCCTTATATTATCCTACTAACTATGGTCCTTGCTATCATTAAGTCCATGTCATACATTCCATGTAAATGTCCCTTCCTTCTAATTTCATTTAATTATCATTTCAATGAAATTACAATTACTTAAGCATTGAAGCATAAGTTTAAAGCATAAATAAACAATTAACTAAACACTTAAATAAAAATTCTATAATTAACTCAACTAAGAAATGAAAGACAATAATGTTCAATAATTCAAATAACAATCTAACATGCTATCATGATCCAAGGGTCTTAATTGATCCATATTTATTTTTCATCTCTTTAAGGTTTAGATCTTGATCCTTCATTTTATTTTAGATCCACCATTTTATATTGATGTAATTTAATTATTAAATCATTGATTTATCTTATCCATTGATTTAATCTTCCTTGATCTACCCGATCAAGGAGATCTTAGGTTACTTTATACCATTTAAGGGCATAGATCTTGATCTAGCCCAAATCCACATCATCCATTCATTAAATCCCTATGATATTATCTTAATATCATCATCAAAATACATCCATACAGTCCAATAATCCTGGATCATCTTGATCTAGGAGATACTATTCATTTTTAGGGATTTTAGTAACTCTTAAGGCTAGATCTCTTAAGATCTACCTAATAAATACAATTTAATCCACTGATATTATTTATTATATTATAAAATAATCATCCAATGAGGTATTAGTGGCCTGATCATCCTAGATCTTGTAGATCAAGGATGTTAGTTACTTATCCACTTAATTACAGAAAATTTAATTAATTAAAATAAAAAATTTATAGGTTTAGTTGATTATAACAAAAATTCCATAAAAACTTTCCAATCTCAATTTGGATCGGAATTGTAATTTTAAGATTTCAGCCCTTTTTAAGGGATGAATTTCACCTTATTGTTTTTTATCATTTTTACTGATCTAAAATTGAGTAACTTATACTGTGAACATGTTTCTTAAGTGTTCGGGACATTCTGAATCCATCCAACGGTTCAGATTTTACATTTGGGGTCATATAGGCCATGATCCAAGATCAATGGCACGGATTTGACAAAATAGCTCATGTAAATATTAATTAAAAGCAAGATATAACATGTTCAGTGTATTCTTAACATAAATATGAATCTAAGAAAAGTTTCAGATCTAAATTTAAAGGTCAATTACAATCAGAATTAAGATTTTAAGATTTCAACCCGTTTTAAGGGTTGAATTCCATCTTTATTGTTTTTGATCCATTTCTTACTATCTATGAATACAAATATGACTATGAACATGGTTCTAGGGTTTTAGTAGGTCTCTGAAGACATTCATTGGTTCATATTTGTCTTTTAAAGTCATCTTGTCCATGATCGAAGATCATGGATACTGATTTTGCCCAATAACTTATGTAAATACAAGTTCAAACATGGATCTAATAATTTTAGTACATGATAAACGATGCAAGGAGTCCATCTCATTTTTCAAATCTAAAATCAGAGTCCTATCGAGCTCTGAATTGAAGAAATAAAAGTTTCAGTTAACTGAATGGATGGCCCAGATCAGATCTGGGTTACAGGTACGGGGCGACCCACGTCCTACGCCTCTCACCGTCTATTCCTGGTGCCTAGATAGGGGTGACCGGCTACAGGCGAGACGGTCCTATCCGGACCGTCGGATCGCCTGTGGCTGGATCTCCTCCATCCTTTAAAATCAAAGGCCCAGATTTCATCTCCTGGGGTTTAGGGACCCCAGGAAGTCATCCAATGGCTCATAAGTTTGAGCCGTCTATGATGAGATCTCCACCACCCAAGCTGGATCCATCGTCTCGACGGATCTACGGCTGGGGAGACTTCTTGGTGGCCGGAAAACCATGCTAACCTATCAGAAATGAAAGAGGGGGTGCCAGTGCACCTACCTGTGCCGGTCTGGAGGGGAGAAGCTCACCGGAGACTGAGAAACCAGCCAGAGAAGATGTATAAAACCCTAGACGCCAGATAACATATACAGACGGAAAATTCTCTGTTTTCGTTGCTGGAGAATGTGAGGGACCATGGAGTTTTTTAATAACACCCTATACTGAAGATATCCATGGGGCAAGATCTCCATTCACCGGCCAAATTTTTCAGAATTTGGTCAAGACACAGCCGGAGACGGTAACCCTAACTGGGTTAACTTTTGTTTTTCATTTTCTTCCAATTGAAAATTTGGATCATATGGAAACCAAAGTTATTTTGTACAGAACCCTTTTCCAACTCCATCCAATGTTCAAGATGGAGTTTCAACGGTTAAAACTCGATGGCTAATTGAAATAGGGTTTCCAAGTGAAAACCCAGTTCCATTGGGGACTACACGTCTGTAGACGCGCTAGACTCCTCCACTCAATCTGGAGGGCCTGGTGCGTCTGTGGAAACTCCCTCAAGGTAAAAAAAAACAAGAGAAGAAGAAGAAGAAATTGGGGGAGTTTGCAGAGGTTTCTGGAGCTGTTATTTTAGAGCAAGCTAGAGAACCTCGTGAGGATCATTAGGGAAATTTTTGGGATTTTTCTGAGCTATTTATAGAGGTATTTGAAATTTTTCATGATTACTTGAAATCATAACTTTGATTTCTTTAGAATATTTAAATGTCATTGGATTCCCACTACCACCTCCTTCACCACTAGCAGGTGGTAGTGGTTTGACTAATGATGGCTATTTTTTGTAGATGTTGGAACCCTTTGTGGGTCCCTTGTAGGCCCCATGTGTGTGAAAAGACCAAATTACCCTTTTATAGAGAAAAATCCATTTTATTCTCCCGTGCTCAGAATTGAGCGTACTTAGTGGCGTTGGATTTGTATTTCTGAGTACATTCCAGATTTGGATGTCTCAAGTCTTGGTTATTTGTGAAATTACCATTTTGCCCTTTCATTCATTAAAATGAAGAGAAATACAGATTTTTCATCTGTATTCAAAAATTGTCGTGCTTACAGTCATTTTAAAGCATTCGTCACATATGTTTTCAATTATACATATCACATACCTTTCTTCCACTTTTATAAGAAGTGCATATTTCATAACCCTAATATTCCAGCCTGATTTTCATTGAAATTCTCAATTTCAATATTTATTTAATTTCTTTATAAAAAATTAGGGGTGTTACATGTAGATAGTTCAATCCATAATTTAGGGTTATGTTTAAAAATGATGACTCTATATGATGAGTTCGTATGTGCATAGAATTTCCTTTAGGATGTGCTAATTATAATTGAGAAAAGATGAATGGATGCAAACTTAATCCTCCTAAATATGATAGATTTTAGTGGCATCCCAAGGATGGAATGGTTGGATTTGCATTGGGACCAGTAAATTGCCATAAGAAGAAGAGGATCTTCAATATTCCAAGAGAGGTGATGATCTCCTTTCAACGGAGAAAAGACTTTGCATGGGCATGTGTTATTTCTTCTATGAAGGTGGCTTAACACATTGCTGGGGAATGTCAGGTCTTTTCTTCTAGAGTAGAGGTCATAAAAGTTAATAAATCCAAACTAGAGGACGTGGTAATAGTCTGAGATTTTTTAAAAATGTTTCATGAGGATCTCCCATGATTACCACCCAAAAGGGAGTAGGTTTTACTATTAAACTGATACCAGCACAACTCTTATCTCCAAAATAACATAGAATTTCCCTAACAAAGTTGAAAGAGTTGAAGAACTAGCTGCAAGAATTGCTGGACAAAGGATTCATTAAACCTAGTGTTTTTCCATGGGAGCACCTCTCCACTATCTTAAAAAAGAAGGATGGGTCAATGAGACCTTACATTGACTATTGAATGCTTAATGGGTCCACGGTAAAGAATAAGTATGCTCTTTCCTATATAGATTATCTAGTATATCAGCTTCATGCATTTAAGGTCTTTTTAAAGATTGATTTGAGGTCTAAGTATCATCGTTTAAGGATTAGAGAAGAAGATATCTCAAAGATGGCATTCAAAACTTGATATGGACATTATAAATTCAAAGTAATGTTATTTGGGTTGACAAATGATCTAAGAACAATCATGAATCTTATGAATAAGGTGTTTGTACCATTTCTTGATAAATTTATCATTGTGTTAGTGAATAACATCTTAGTTTATGCAATGAATTAAAAGGAGCATGGGGAAAACTTGTGTGTGGTGTTAGACATGATTAGGATACACTAATTATAGTTCAACAAGTATGAATTTTGGTTGGAGGAAGTAAATTTTCTAGGTCATGTCATTTCAAAAGATGGTGTAATAGTGGACTTAACAAAGGTAAAGGTAGTGGAGAAGTGGGAGACACCTAAGACTATGACAGAGATACAAAGTTTCCTAGGTCATGCTGAATATTAATGCAGGTTTATTGACAGATTCTTGTGTATTACTTTACCATTAACCAAGTTGACAAGGAAAATTGTGAGATTTGTGTGGGATGATACATGTGAAGTGAGCTTCCAGAAATTGAAGAGGAAGTTGACCACTATACCAATACTTACCTTAATGTCAAGTAATGGAGGTTTGATGGTCTTCAATGATGCCTCAGGCAAAGATTTGGGGTGTGTGTTGATGAAGAAGGGAAAGGTGATTGCATGTACTTCTCAACACTTGGAAAAGCATGAGGTTAACTACCCTACTCACGATCTTGAGCTAGCAGTTGTGTTTTTGCCTTAAAGACTTGGAGGCTTTACTTATACATGGAGAAGTTTGAGGTGTTTATGGATCATAAGAGCCTTAGGTATATCTTCTTATAGGAAGACTTGAATATGAAGGAGAGGAGATGGGTGGAGTATACAAAAGACTATGGGGTGTTTATTTAACTATGATTCTTAGGTATTTCTGAGATATCATTTCATATCTTAAACATGTAGCTTATTTAACAATGATATCTTGGGCATATGTGATTTATCAAGTTTATTTAACTGTGATATCTTGAGCATATGTGTGATATCAGGTTTATTTAACATTATCATAGTTGATATGTTTTTTGTTATCAAAGATATGCTAACCCCTCTTTATATGTAAATTATGATTGTTTCTAGAGAGAGAAAAGTCAACTACAAATCATGTTTTTTTTTAGAGAGAGAAAATGGGTGTCTTCAAACCATGACATTCATTCAATGTACATGTATCCCTACATGCTCTAGTCAATGAATTTTCGTCTATTGTAGAAATCAATTTATGTCTATTTCCTGCCAACCCAAAAGGTAGTAATTTTGAAAGTCACAGATTATTAGCCCAAGCTATCTTACAATGAAGGGCCCGGTCTTAGGATTAGCCAATTATACAACTAACGAATATATACTTCCTACTCTTTTTTCTTTTGTGGACCCCTAGAACTAATTAACTCTCCAATGACTAATTATCAGCGCAAGAGGCATATATGGTGATATAGGAAGCGATGAAGTGACAACAATTGAAAGATCCCATCAAACACAACTTGCTAAGGGAGAATGCTTTTTAGTTATATATAATCTAAATTAATTTGAACAATGATGGCCCACCACCACTATCATTGATCTAGTGCAACATCTAAGCCATGTTCCTTCATCCAGGCCAATACAATCATTTCTAAAATGAATTTCCAGTTGATATTTGTAGTAATTTTATCAAGAGATCAACATGCACCATTGCTAGCCTAGCTAGGCCCCACGAGATGAAAGTTGCCGATCATTTGATAGGTGGGCCAATTATAGATTCAGCCATAGGTGTCTGACTAGCCAAAGCTTTAAGTAGGTCCAATGATGGGAATGGTTGTGTCATTGGCTTTTTGGTTAAGGTGATGGTCATGCAATCAACCATCCCTTGATTCGTTGAATAATTGCACTTGATTTGTGCAATTGTGGTTAATTCAAATCATTACTAAGTCTTGCAGGGGAATGTGTATATGTACATGAGAAGATTGATCCCGTGGGAGATCAGGAGGCCTCCACAAATGGTTTTGGTGCCACTGATTTTCATGGAAGAAGTATAGGCTTAACGGATCATGGCTTTAATCATTTGAGATTCCAGGCCTATTTTAGATCAAAGGATTTATGTCAATGTGTCAAGTGAAGGCTTCTTCCTAGCAAGTGGAGTATCATTATTGCATTTTGATAGGTTAATGCATTGTTTTTTTATTAAAAAAATATCAAAATATCAAATCTCAAATATCACAGAACATATCTTGCATATCCCAAATATCACAGAATATATAACTCACTTCTCAGATATCACAGGAAATATCATAGAAGATATGCTAACAGAAACACCCAAGATATGCAATTAAATAAACCCCATATGATTTTTCCATCCAGTATCATTCAAGAAAGGCTAATGTAGTGGCTGATGCATTGAGTCAAAAGGCATAGGTGATGTGTATGAGCATGCATTCCAGGAGGAGGAAATTGTGATAGGAAGTAATCAAGAGCACACTAGAAATCTAGCATAAGAAAAAGAAATCTGTCATGTTAAACTTGACTATAAGATCTACCTTCATTGTGATAGTTCTTAAAATGCAAAAGGATGATGATGAGACACAAGCACTGGTTGGTAAGCCATGCTTCACCTGAGAAACATATGGTAGTGTTTGGATGCACGTGCAATTGGTGGTTTTAGCGAATGCTTAATTGAGGCAAGAAATCCTCAAAGAAGCACATTAGTCACAGCATACTATTCATCCCGATGGAAAGGAAAATGTATTAAGATCTAAAAAGACACTTGGTGGAATGGAATGAAGAAGGATGTGGGTGAGTTTGTGGAGTGATGCTTAACATGTTAGTAAGTTAAGGCCAAGCATCATAGGCTAGTAGGATTTTTGTAGCCCCTTGAGCTTCCCTAGTGGAAATCGGATCATATCAACATGGATTTCATTGTGAGTTTACCCAAGATGTTTAGCGAACATGGCATGATGTGATTGATAGTTGATTGGATGAAAAAATCGACACACTTCCTCCCAATTGACATAATTAGACTACTAATAGTTTAGCATGGCTGTACATCTAATAAGTTGTGAGCCAACATGGAATACCTGTAGCCATCACTTTTGACAGGATAGTCGATTCACATCACTGTTGGGAGATGTGTGCAAGAGTCTTCAGGAAAGTCATTAAGTTTTAACATCATTGAGTTTTAGTACAGCTTTTCATCCTTAGATAGTGGCCAATATGAGAAGATGTTTCAAACTCTGGAAGACATATTGAGAGCATGTGCAATTGATTGGAAAGAAAATTAGAAAAGAGACCACCATTGGTTGAGTTTGCATACAATAACAGTTTTCACTCAGGCATTGGAATGACTCCATACAAAGCTCTGTATGGTATACCTTATCATTCACCAACATGTTGGAGTGAAGTTGAAGAGAATAAGATTATACAATTAGAACTAGTAGAATAGTACGCTATAAGATAAGACTCATTTAGAAGTGACTCCTTGTAGTTGAAAGTAGACAAAAAAAGCGCGTTGATAAGAGGCATACGAACTTGGAGTTCAAAGTTGGGGACCACGTGTTTCTAAATATCTCCCTTACCAAAGGAGTCATTGGTTCGAAATGAAAGGAAAGTTGAGTCCTCAATTTATCAATCCCTTTGAAATTCTGGACAAGATTGGTTCAATGGCATACCAATCAGCCTTACCACCGTAGTTATCTGAAGTCCACAATGTTTTCCATGTTTCCATGCTACATAGACATATACTTGACCCTTCACATGTGCCTGAACAAGTGCCCATCGAGTTGCAATCATATTTGACATTTGAGACAAAATCAGTCTGAATATTAGACTAAAAAGAAGGAAAGCTAAGAAATAAGAAGATTCCTCTGGTAAAAAGTCCTTTGGCAACAACATTCAACTAAAGAGGTATGGAAAATATAATCTGAGATGAAAGAGAAATATCCAAAAAAAAATATAACTAATGTTGAGAAAAAATTTAGGAAATGAAATTCCTTGAAGGAGGTAATAATGTAATAACTTAAAATTTTGTAACTATTTATAGATGGAGTTAAGAAATAGATTTTTAATGAGATAAAGATGTCACAATTTTGATCAATGGAGGCCCATATTATAAGTGTGCTAAGTATGGAGAATGATAATAGCGGCCCTCTTAATCTAGTTTAGAAATTTTGTAATAAGATGGGACCCATAACTAGATGTATCTCTTACCTATAACTTAAGACATTTTTAATAGAAGATCTCATAATATAACTAGGAAGCCCTACCTAGGTGGCCAAGCAACCAAGGGAAAACTAACATCTCCTCTATGGAAGGAATGTTAGTTGCCCTTGAATGCATAGGACTTCTGGGAATCTAAGCTTTGGACATTTCCTAGGACTAAATGACTTGGGCACCTAGTATTATATATGGAAAGACATTTTATTTTTAGGAAAGGTATAGGTTGTCTTGGCCAAGAAGGATTCTAACAAGAAAACATATAAGAAAGGATAGAAGTGGAGAAGGAAAGAAAAGAAAAATGTGGGAGAAAGAGAAAAGAGAAGGAAGAAGAGAATGAGAGGAAGAAGGAAAAAAAATAAAAAGTGACAACCCATCTGTATTGAGAAGCAGACTATGAAAGAAGGAAAATGTAGGAAGCAGAAGGGAAAATGCTAGGACAAATGAGGACAAACTCTATCATTATACTCAACATGTCATGGATTAGTTATCTGACAGAGTAATTTGTCAGATTATTCAAACATTAGAGATCTAATCAAATGAATGAAATTAAGATTCAACGGCTTAAATCTATTTCCCAAATTCAAAATGAAGATCAAGAACTGTAATTACACTAGAATCTATCCTAAGAACATGCCCTAAAATTTAATTAAACTTCTGAATTAAAATAAACAATAACTCAAGGATTTTCCATCATTAACCCAGAACCGTTAATTAAAGTACCCAGTAATAAAATACACAGAACATGGATTACTCAAACCAGGAATAAGATAAACCAAGAATAAGGACATCAAATGTAAATTCAAATATCCCTGCAAGGTCAAAATTAGAATTTTATCTAAAACCTCCCAAAAACACCTGTAAACATCAAAATCCACCAGAGAAGAGGATGGAGGAAGCCGGAGACGATGACGCCTAGGCCGGTGGTGATCTGCAGAGACAGGAGAGATGAAGAGAAGTAAGAGCGGGGCAGAGAATACGAGTGAAATGGAAGATGCAATTAGGTTGGAAAAAAAAAGACGCCTTTAGTCTGGGCGTCGTCTAGAACAGATCCGGCTCTTGCCTGGCTTCTGGATGTAGTCTGGAGTCATGAGAGAGAGACACGGGGATGTGATAGGTAGAGAAAGGAGAGTTGTGAACGTGGTGTGTAAGAAAAGAAGAAAGCAAACCTTATGCTGGAAAAGGAGATAGCTGTGGAAAGAAAAAAACCAGAACTAGAAAAACAAAAAGACAAAGCAGCGAGAGAGACGTGGGTCACAAATGCGAGCCCTCCTCATGGTTTTAAAGAAGGGGTTTAAGAAAAGAAGGGAGAAGAATGGGAAAGTGGAAATGAAAAGAGAAAGATGGAGGGGAAAAGGAAGGTGGTGAGAAGAAAATGGGAGAATAGAATAGAAGAAGAGAGGAAGTGGTAGGACATGAGGGAGTGGGAAAGGAAAGAAAGAATAAGAAAAGAAAAAGAGAAGAATAAGGAGGGAAAGATGAGAAAGGGAAAGAGGAAAGAGAGAAGAGGAGGAAAGAGAGTGGGGGAGAGAGAGTTTTGCTTGCCCCCTTTAAGCTCTCCTTTTTGGAAATTTATTCAAAATTTAAAGTTGCCTTTCCTTTTCTTCCATGATTCCAAATTAAGCTCCCTTGTCTTCTAGGAAACTATCCCAACCATCTCCATGGGTGATATGGTCCATCCAATTTTCTTTAAGATGATCTGCACTGTTAACTTTTAATCGTACCCATCCATGCATCTTTTGGTTGATCTGTAAACGAAAAGACTAAATTAGAATCATCTAAACCGTACATTAATCATCTAATGAGCTCTAATGATCATCTAACCGTTGATTTTGAGTAACTAAGATTTGGACGGTCAATTTGAGCTAACTTTTAAATCAAGCTAAAATTTGCAATTTAGATGGTTAGATGTTCTAATTGAATGCTTTACTAGGGGTCTTTTAGCCAAAATTAAACACTTATCACACCCCCCAACCAGCATTTTGCTAGTCCCAAGCAAAACATGCAGACAACTATTTTACACAAAATTGGTACAAGGTGTCACTTTCGTAAGTACTCACAATTGCATTTAGCATATGCAACAAGCCCTTGAACCGCTAGGTTACCCCTAGTGGACGAGTTAGGCCTCGTGAGGGTTTGCAGTGAATATACACACAAAATTCAGCAAAGTCGAGTCCCTTATTTTATCTCAAAGAATCCTCATTCATTAGCAACTTTACTAATTTTTCACAACTTAATGAAGAGGATTTGACAATTTTACACACCATACACATATTAAAGATATTTTATTTGAGCTATTTCTCATAGTGCATATGTGTGTGTACAGCCACATAAATCTTGACTTCTAATTTTACACACCATGAGAAATATGCTTTGACATCAAATCCTCACAGGTATACGCTCAAAAATAAACTCTCAGATAAGGGTTTAAACATATTTCACTCATTATGTAACCGAATCCAACAAACTGATGGTTCACATAATTCTTTTTAATGCTTATGAGACAAAGGAAAGTGATCCATAAAAGTGGATGTTAACACGAAGAATATTATGGGTCTTTCAAAGGTTCAAAATTTAGTACATGACTTCAATGAATATCTTCTATGACAAATTTTTGTTTTAGTTTGTAGTCGAAGTGAATTTTTTCTTTTAGACTTTGGTCTTTCTTTTCTTTTCTTTCTTCTTTTTTTTTTTTTCTTTGGAAGAAAGACAACTAATTTTTCTCACTTCTTTGACTTTTTGTCCTATTTTTGAACTTTTTCTACTCTACTCATTTTGAAGATGGGTAATGGTTATTTATTTTAGGTTATTGTGGGTTAAGGTGAATGGGGTTAAGAAAGAAAAGACTTAATAATATGCTCAAAAGGCTAACTAGTGGTATACTATATTGGGTAGGCTTTATGTCTCTGGGCTGAGCAAGGATGGCCTATATCATTTCCTAGGTTTTCTAAAGCCTATCAGATTCAATAAAATTCTGGAATTAAAGCTATTACTCCTCTTTATTCTTGATGTTTAACCAAAATAATTATAACAAGATCACACTAATGTATGTACGCTAAAGAAATTATGGAATTACATATAACTCTCTCAAAGAAGATAGTCTCAAATTCTCACTAGGTTATATGTCTCCACTGATTTTTCTCAGGGTCTCTAAGTTATACCTCTATATTAGTCTTGATTATGTGCTATGTGTAAATGGTTTTCAAGAATTAACTTTCATAAAATGCTTCAACACATGAATGACATTCAAAACTAATCATATGCATTCCCATTAAGAGGTGAAAACAGTATATTTACTAAATTCTGAACATTCAGTTCTCATCATAGTAAGGGAACTCTTTCTTTTCTTCTTTTTTTCATAAAATTCAAAATCTCTAATACATCTACACCCCCCAACCAGAATGAAACATTGTCCCTAATTTTTGAAAACATAGGATTCTATATGAAAGTGGAGGGATGTATACTCTAAACCTTTGGGTTGCCTCCTAATAAGTGCTAAGTTTAACGTCTTCAGCCAGACATTACCTAATCTAACTTTCTAAAATTAGAGCTAACTGGGTCAGCTTTATTTGTCATAATCCTAACCCTAAGATGAAATGGCGAGAATTCTCACGCCACTTCAAAATTTTGCGGTAATCTATATATTGCCTCCACCTTGAAATTGTAGGTGGTGATATGAATATAATACAGTAGATCACAGCAATTGTAAAAGTAGTGGGACCATATTGATAATCCCCCAACTTTAAGATTTTACGGTAGTCAATATAATTACTCCGCCTCGAAAATTAAGGTGAGGGTAACTCAATGACTGAATGAACTACCGTGTCTTGACCATATGGTGACAACCAGTCCTTGTCTTGACCAAATTGAGGGATAATAATGACCATTCTATGCAATTTATCTTTGTCCTCAGTGTCCCTATCATTGTCCTGAACTAGGGTAATAACCTGACTCTGCCCTTCTTTAATAGGTTGTTCTTGTATTACTAGAGGCAGGGACAAGGTTTGGCTTAAACCTTGGTTATCTTCTGATGTGTACCCTACAGTAGGTTGATGCATATCAACTGACTCTGCTTCTTTTGTTTGAGAAGCACAGGTACGGTAGCAAGTGGGCCTATATTATCATCTGATGTTTGTTCAAATAAGGATGCTAAGTCCCAATCAGGTACATCTGTCACATTAAAAGGCAAAATCTCAATTTCATGCTTAGGATGATCTACTCTGGCTTGCAATCTAGAAGTGTCCATTGGAGGCACAGTATCCAACAACTCAGGCATCTCCTCAATAGATGTGTCTTCATCAAAGTCATACAAATAGGTGGGACACGCATCTAGAGGATTAGGGTTGGAATTTTCTAAAGTGTTATGCTCTTCATCAATGGAAGTCTCTTCATAATCAGAATCAGGACATGACTCAAGTATATTGGAGTTGAAGATTTCTAAAGATGGTTGTAGACTTTGTGACTCATAAGGATCATAGAAAATTTCCATCCTAGTGTCAAGAATACATAGCTCTTTATTATCCATAAATTGTTTCAGCATCATCTTAAACTCCTCACTCCCTCGTTTTATTTCCTAAATGAAATCTTCCATCATTTGTTTTAATATCGTATTCCTAACAGTCATGCCTTGATCTTTTATTTCACACCTATGCTGCATATTTTCTTCTAATAATGGTTCTTCCTGCAGAGGAAATGACTCATATGGTTGGTATTGTTATGGCATTGAGGTACTGAAAAAGGACTGAGTAGGCTAAACATATGATGGTTAACCCTGATATTCTGTATAATCATGGTAGTACTGATCAGAGTGAGACCATTGTGGTTCTTCCTGATATTGGTAATCCTGAGACCATGGTTGTTCATGATGCTTAGCCCATCCATTAGAATCTGGATAATTTGTCTCAAAATGAAAATTGCTAGGGTGTGTGAATGCATTAGGTGCATCCACTGGCTCCTGATAGTATTCATTGTATGTGGAGCTTGATGGGGGCCAAGAAGGAGTGGAATAGAGATGCTTAGAATAGGTATAGCATCATGGTATTGAGGTTGCAACACATTGCCTAGAAGCTATTAACCTAAGCAATTGACTTTCCATAAGATCTAACTGATCCATCTATGCATCTAATCTATGAAAGCTATCCCCTTCTCTCTCTCTCTCTCTCTCTCTCTCTCTCTCTAACTAACCTACATGAAGCAACTTAACTTCCTAGAAAGATGAACAAACAAAGGACACACTATAATTCTTGAGGCTAATAAGCAGCATATTGATTTTCTTGAAGTTGTGTGGGGACAATGCTTTTAATTAGCCTACTCTAACACTCCTCCTCTCCTTTAGATTTGATTATTGCTTACCAGTTAGGTTCTTCGCAAGGTGGTTAATACAACCCTCGTGTAAGGAGGC
The DNA here is from genome assembly GCA_035236585.1 of Warburgia ugandensis. Taxonomy (NCBI): domain Eukaryota; kingdom Viridiplantae; phylum Streptophyta; class Magnoliopsida; order Canellales; family Canellaceae; genus Warburgia; species Warburgia ugandensis. Next base: position 34,093,504 of record CP141129.1, on the reverse strand, counting down.
ATTTAAGCCTCACAAACGTCAATAGAAGGTGAGGGAAGAGCGAGGCTCTATTAGACAACCCTCAATAACCACAGTGCTCCAAAGCCACTAGAGTGACAATAAATCGAGTCTTAGTAAGAGGAGCCTACGAGCATGTGATAGCCCTATAGGTCTCTTCTAATTGATTTTAATTTGATTTAAAGGCTAGGGTAGTGCGCTTGAGATGATTATCCTAGGTGGGCCAAGGAGTGGTGATGAAATCCACCCTTGATCTTATGGGGGTAGGGTGCCCTTACTAATTAATTCCACACTCTATGGCAGTTTGATCAGCATATATATCACCTTAAAGCAGTAACCATGTCCTAAGATGCAAGTAAAAGCGATAAACTAATGCAAAACCTAAAAATGCAACAATTATAAGAGGATGCTTTCTATATGATTTATACTTCCAAACAATGCAAATTTACTCTACATGCAAATCCTAATCTAGGAATTTAAATGAGTGAGGAGACTTACAGTGGGGTTTCTGATGAAGATCAAGTGTGGGTCACCTTATCCCACACTTGCCATGTATTATACAACCCTTTAAAATGAAAATAGAAATTGCAATTTACAAAGATCCTCACTACAAGCTTCACTCAAAAGAAAAAGAAAAAAAATCCTAATCTAGGAAAGCAAGGAAATTTCCATGTTGATAAAGATTTTCTTGCCAATTTTCTCCACTTTCCTATTTCCTTGAAAAAGAAAATTTAGAAATAAGTACCAATTTCAAGACATTAGGTGGTTATGCAGTAAAAAAAAATTGAAAAATGCACCTAAAATGCAATTCCTAATATTTTTTATTTTTCTTATTTTTTTATTTTTAAAATTTTTTCAATTTTTTTGGGATTTTTTAATTAAATTTTATCAAAACTCTTTTGCAAGTCCTCAGTAACGACGCCAAAAACTTGTTGATGTTTTCCGTAAGTACACGGGCTACTATAGTATAGCTATGCAAATACGGATCAAACCCACAGGGACTCACTTTAATTGGAGTTTTTAATAAAATTTAATTATTTAAAATTTAATCAATTGAAAAAATTATTAACCGAAAAATTTAGACTTCATATTTAGTTTAGTAATGAAATTCCAGAAGTCCACTTTCAGGAAGAACAGAAAAATAATTAACAAAACCTAATTTAAAACTAAAACAAGAAAAATTAAGAAATCCTAATTCCCTAACCTAATTACTGCTCAATTTCTTCACTTCAGGTTTCCAAAATTTTGATCAACCTCTATCATTATACTCAACATGTCATGGATTAGTTATCTGACAGAGTAATTTGTCAGATTATTCAAACATTGAGAGATCTAATCAAATGAATGAAATTAAGATTCAACGGCTTAAATCTATTTCCTGAATTCAAAATGAAGATCAAGAACTGTAATTACACTAGAATCTATCCTAAGAACATGCCCTAAAATTTAATTAAACTTCTGAATTAAAATAAACAATAACTCAAGGATTTTTCGTTATTAACCCAGAACCGTTAATTAAAGCACCCAGTAATAAAATACACAGAACGTGGATTACTCAAACCAGGAATAAGATAAACTAGGAATAAGGACATCAAATGTAAATTCAAATATCCCTGCAGTGTCAAAATTGGAATTTTATCTGAAACTTCCCAAAAACACCCGTAAACATCAAAATCCACCAGAGAAGAGGATGGAGGAAGCCAGAGATGATGACGCCTGGGCCGATGGTGATCTAGCCGTAGTATAGTCAGTCTAGACTCGCCTGACTTGCTCCTGGCCTGGGGAGGCTCTTCCGGTGAGAGAAAAACAACGCCCCTTCTGGGCGTCGTCTTGTTCTGACTTGGAGATAAGAGGGAGAGAGAGGGACCTGGGCAATGAAGAATTCAAGAAGCAATGGCCGGTGATCAGATGGGAAGAGGGAGATGGGAGAGATGAAGAGAAGTAAGAATGGGGGAGAGAATACGAGTGAAATGGAAGATGTGATTGGGTTGAAAAAAAATGACGCCTTTAGTCTGGGCGTCGTCTGGAACAGAGCCGGATCTTGCCTGGCTTCTGGATGTAGTCTGGAGTTGTGAGAGAGAGACACGAGGATGTGATAGGCATAGAAAGGAGAGTTGTGAACGTGGTGTGTAAGAAAAGAAGAAAGCAGACCTTATGCTGGAAAAGGAGATAGCTGTGGAAGGAAAAAAATCAGAACTAGGAAAACAAAAAGACAAAGCAGGGAGAGAGACGTGGGTCACAAATGGGAGCCCTCCTCACAGTTTTAAAGAAGGGGTTTAAGAAAACAAGGGAGAAGAATGGGAAAGTGGGAATGAGAAGAGAAAGATGGAGGGGAAAAGGAATGTGGTGAGAAGAAGATGGGAGAATAGAATAGATGAAGAGAGGAAGTGGTAGGACGTGAGGGAGTGGGAAAGGAAAGAAAGAATAAGGAGGGAAAGAGGAGAAAGGGAAAGAGGAAAGAGGAAAGAGAGAAGAGGAGGAAAGAGAGTGGGGGAGAGAGAGTTTTGCTTGCCTCCTTTAAGCTCTCCTTTTTGGAAATTTATTCAAAATTTAAAGTTGCCTTTCCTTTTTTTCCATGATTCCAAATTAAGCTCCCTTGTCTTCTAGGAAACTATCCCAACCATCTCCATAGGTGATATGGTCCACCCAATTTTCTTTAAGATGATCTGCACTGTTAACTTTTAATCGTACCCATCCATGCATCTTTTGGTTGATCTGCAAAAAAAAGACTAAATTAGAATTATCTGAACCGTACATTAATCATCTAATGAGCTCTAATGATCATCTAATCGTTGATTTTGAGTAATTAAGATTTGGACCGTCAATTTGAGCTAACTTTTAAATCAAGCTAAATTTTGCAATTTGGACGGTTAGATGATCTAATTGAATGCTAAACTAGGGGTCTTTTAGCCAAAATTAAGCACTTATAAAGATTGTACGCCCCTCCAACCACAAGAGATAGTAGGTACCCAATGCGCAAAGAGTGGCATATTTCGATCATGTTGATCATGACACCCTTTTAATGATTGGGCATAGGTCCCATGATGGATGGAGTGGGAAGTCCCTCATAGGTATTGGCAAGCACACAATTTTCCTAGGCCATTCATGAGCTTAGTGGCCCCATGCAATTTTGTTTTTTATGTTCCTGAGGAATAGGATGACTGTTTGAAAGATGAACCTAGATTATGGTCACTAGATGAGTACCATGACCAGATTGGTAGACAATGTCAATGAGAGTTGGAACTTCTATTGGCATGAGAGAGTACTTGACTCATAATTTTAAGTAATTCACTAATTTGGCATTATTTTATACATCATGTTTTATGCTTGAAATAGAACCTGATGAGAAGATGTGAGTCTAACATTTTCTATATCTATAGTTTTGAATGGTTAACACTCAGGTACTTTTGGAAATAATTTTATTAAAAAAGAGATTTCTACAAGATTTGTTTTACAACAAAAATTTTAAAATAGGAACCCTTTCAAATGAATTTTAAATACAAAATTGTGTTTTAAAAACTCAAGTCATTACACATATTGATGTAAAATCCTTCATCAAAAGTTGTATTTTTGTTCCAAATAACCAAAATATCTGAAAACATGTAAGGACCCAAATCCCTTACAAACTAAAGTACATAGCTCTCAAGCTACAACAAATATGTCATAAAGGCATACCTTGTTACAAATGAAATCCATCTTAGACCTTCCCATCTACACAATAAAAATATTGGCCAGTTATCTTTATGAACAAATGGGATACAAATTTATCCACTTGGAGTCTCTCATAGAGTAATAGTCTACTTCATACGTTTAGTCCTCTCATGGAAAACTGAATTTGAGGCAATGTGAATGGTTGTCTAATTATCACAAAATAATTGTACATGAGTATTAATTTTTAATCTAGTATCTGACAGGAAATGTTTCAACCACATGAGCTCTAATCTATGTAATATAAGCCATTGCTCTTTACTCTGCTTCTGCACTTGAATGAGAAACTACACTTTGTTTCTTACTCTTTCTAGGCCACCAACATAAGTAATGATACCCTAAAGTAGACCTCCTATCGAAAGGTGAACCAGCCCAATCTACTGTGGGAAGGTGAACCAACCTAATCTACATCACTGTATCCTTCTACATTTAGATGAATGTTATTTCTAAACAATAATCTATGACTAGGAGCTCCTTTTGGATGTCACATTATTTGAGTTGTAGCATTAAATTAGGCCTAATTCAAACTATTGAAGTTTCTTGAAAAACTTTGCTAGACATAAAATTTCCAAAGAGCTATATATATATATATATATATATAGTTTTGTCTCTCTCTTAGTGTAATCCTCAATTGACTTTACACCACAATGACCCACATTGATTCTATGTACAATATATACAAAAATTCCAATGTGTTGTTAGTTTTCCTTTTTTTTAAATTGAGGGAAATTTTAAAAGATTAATTTTATTAAAAATAGAAAAGTTAGAAGACTCTTGTGTGCTATTCTTTCTCTTAGTTTCCCTACCCCACCCATAATAGTTTATAGGGGGTAGGCCAATATGGGTTTTTCACATTTTGACCCCACCCACAATGGATTGCAAATCTTAGTGACCCGTGGTGGGGCAACAAAAATCATGTCATCGACTAGGTAGGGCGGGGCTAGTAAAAACCCACCCTGCCATTGTGAGCTCTCTATTCACTGGTCAACTTCTCATGTTGAGATTCATTAAATTGAGTTTCTAGGGGACTTTTGACTTTAATTTTGACTTGACCTTATTCAATAGATTCTAACTTATCTTGAGACACATGTATACTCATAAAAAAAGTTGTTATATCACAAGTTACATGTTTTATTATCGTCAAAATAATAAATCCATTAGGTTATTAATCTCCCTTTTTTTTATGATGACAAAATTCTTGAAAAGAAACCTTTAGAAAATGAATACAAGGTTATACAATCATTCTTTTCTACCATTCTCCCCCTTTCTATCAAAATTAAAGGATAACAAATGACAAATAGAGTGTACATATGTAGAATTTCATGAAAACCGCTCTAAACTCTTCCTCAAATCATGCATTAATTCCAAATTCATAGCCATGAGTGGTGAAATGTAAGTAAATACAAGGCAATGTTTCCCTGAAGTTATGTTTCTCTCAATGACAATTAACAAAAGTCATTCACATAGTTGCAATGAGAAGTCATAAATTGAAACAAAGCATTTTAGTCATAGTTAGAGGAGATACATTGATATGTTCAACAAAAGAAATCCATGTATATCAAACATAAGTATTCAATTATGTGCCATTCTTATCAACTAGTTCAATAAAAAATGTAGTAACATTTAAAAAACGTCTAGAAAACCACATCTACAAATCTTTTGGAGCATCACTTCGTGCCTTCTTGCCATCTTCCTGAGTATTGGTCTACTCTTGAGGAGTTGAAGAAGGTGGAAACAACAATTGAGTCATAGCAGAATATTTGGGCCCATTCTAGGATTCATAGTTAATTTTAATTTAACCGTAGCTATTGTTTCATATCACATGATTAACTTAGTCTTACTAGAGATGAATAGTTAACACCTTACACTCAAACATCACAAAGACTCTTCAATCTGCCCTTATTGTGATTAAAAGCTTTTCCAAAAAGCATGATCTTCTTGTTCTAGTAGAGATAGCTCCAACTATAAGAGAAAGTGGCTAGAACTAAAAGCATTTTTCATTAGCTAAATAGAGTACCCAAGAGAGCGATTTTGTACTTGGAATGTATAGACACCCAAATTTTCCCATAAATAAAAAAATGAGGGCTCACCTTATTTTCCTTTATTTTAAACCTTTTCTCAAATGATGAATAAAAGCTTTGACCTTTATCAACTAATGAAAGAACTAGAAAAGAAGTAAACTACTTCTTCACATAATGCTAACACAACTAATTTGTTGATCCATGCTTTAGCATTGTGCTATTTATATCTTGGCAATGTCCCTAAAATAAATTATTTCTATCCATGTCATTTTTTACTTGAAAAGTTTTGGTCCTACATCAATTTGTCAATTTGACCTTCCTATTTTTCAGATTTATAAAAGAAAGTTACTTGACATGAACAAGTATAATGAACTCACTTGACAACAAGTACATGAAAAATTCATTTAACTACTTTGAAAGAGGTAGTTAACTTTCCAATTGATTTTTCAATTGGCTAATTAAGTACCCAAAACTTTGTGGAGATTCTTGGAGTTTGAAATAGATTGAATTAGGATATCTCCAAAGGGCAAGGATTCAACAACAACCTCTAAGGTAAGCATTTTCAGTGTTTAGTTTGATTTTAGTTTTTAGTCTAGGTCCAATTTAGTTTAGTTTAGTTCAAATACTAGTTAGATTCAGTTTATTTGGGTTCAATTTTAACTACTTTTAGGTTTTAAAGTATTTTCATATTTTGTTTTAATTTGGTCTTCTAGGTGTTTGATTTATGGAATTTGAATTAGTATTAGCGATGGACTATTCTTCATAAGAAGTAGCATTGCTCTAAATCACATCTTCAAAAATTGATTTTGTTTAGACTTTTTCAAACTTTTATTTGTGATTTCTAGTGCTCATTTACTAGATCTTATGATTGACAATAGGATCTTTCATAAAAGAGATTCAAAACCAAGATCTTTGGTTTTGTGAGTTCAAGAAGGGCTAAGGACTCATGGTACTTCCATTAAGTGGCCACTCACATTCAATGGCTAAGATTACCTATCAAGATATCTAAACCATTAGGTGTTGATCCATTAGTCTTTATCTTTGACTCTATGAATTCTAAACTTTTAAATCTATACCCTTGTCTCCACCTAACATATTTTGTACTACTCAAAGGTCTTATAGAATGACTAAGGGTTTTCTCCAATATCATTAGCATCTCGCACTTATTCCTACTATAACAAGTTAAGGTGTGGTATCGTAGGTTTTCTAATTGTAGGTAATCTCTTTCTTGCTAAATTAGTTTAATTGGGTCTCACCTAACTTAACAAATTTTAGTAATATTGGTCAACCTTTGACTTATACATAATTAAGCTACCTACTAGCTTACTTAGGGGGCCTCCTAGATATGTGAGCCCACCAATAAACAATATAAAAGAGATAAATAACATAATCAAAGTATCCACTATCAACTATATGTAACATCCAAAAAAAAAAAATCTGCCTTAAATAGGGGGGGCCGTATTTGATAGAGGCACCCCACCTCGTTTTAGTGAGAACAACTGCTCCCGCACCCAACGAAGGAAAAGAGCAAAAAACATGATGGGGAGGAAGAAAAGGAGGAGAAGAGAAGAGAGGAGGAGGAAGGGGAGGAAAGATAGAAGAGGAAAGAGAACGGTGTCGAAAAAACCAGGCACATCGATGGGAGCAAGAAGAAAAAGGGCAAAACCAGGGTTTGGAATGCTTGATTTCCAGGCTGTCGCCGAAGATGATGCCGACTTAAATCATTGATTAAGCCGATCATGTGGTCTAGCATGACAAAATGAAGAAAATCCCTAAGTTTATTAGGAGATCCAAGATGATCTAAACAGTCGATCAAAGGGGAGACAATGCATGCAACGAGATCGGAGGATTTCAAGCAACATGGTGATCAATCCAGCTCATCCAAGGGAGGAAAATGCATCCAAAAGGTAGGATCTCTTGAATTGAGATATTTTGCAAAAAAATCATACATTTTATGTTAGATCTAGGTTTTGTGGATGATCAAGATGTTCATTTCCTAATTAAAACATAGGGATGGGTAACCTAATGCAGCCCTAATCAAATTGAGATTATCGACCTAGGCTAAAAACTAATCGGACAATCTCAGCCATCTGATCTATCACTATTCACACATTGATTTCTTGACATCTGATCGATGATCAAATGCCACGAATGCTTTCTAAAACATTGAATTAACTAGGATATGGAAAAAATTAAAAGATCTAGAAGGAAATTGATTAATAATCTAAATCATCTAATCGAATAGTAAAGGAACAGGGACCTAACAATGCTTGATCTGTGATCAAATGCCACAATTGCATCCTTAAACCTAAATTGGCATAGGATGAGCTAAATTTCACTAATCCATTTGTTAAAATGTCAAATAATATGCTAAGATCGAGATCCGACCACTTTTATCTAGAGAATGAATAGCATATCAAAGAGTGACCTAATACTGTTCATCACATCTGATCAATGATTAGTCATTAGTCATTGGTGAATCACTGATTAGAACCCTAATGGCCTTAGACGATCCATGATGTAGAAAATGGACCAACAGCCTAAGTAACTGAGATCATATGGTGAAGAGTGATGGATTGATGTATCCAATGACCAAACCATATATATATATATATATATATTCATCCTAGAAATTGATCTAGACTGTTGATCTGACTCAGAAATTTAGATTTCGTCAATCTGATTGTTAGATTGAGGTATAAATCATGGATATACATTGGAATGAATTGATAAACATGAAATTGAATTGGATGTGATGACTAAGATTAGAATTCATAATCAAATTACAAATTAAGGAGATTAAGAGTGATCCAACAAGTGGATCATCTCCAATTCCAATGAATAATAAAGATAAATTAGGCGATCTAGACAATTGATCTAGATCAAAAGCTAGATAAGAGGATCATTGGACCAAGTAACTTATGAATTGACATAAGTAGAGAGTAAAAATTTATAATGGGGTATGTAGATGGAAATGAATGACATGAAAAAGTACTATGGTACTGATAGATACATCAAAGCGCGCGATTTGAGAGGAGTACGCACCTGATTTGGTGATTTTTTCTTCATCAAGGTAGGTGACGACATTTAATGTTGCATATTGACTTTCTAAAATCGTAAACTATCATGGCATATTGATTCTTTGGGATTATTATCGCGTAGATTCTTTCATATATGCACTTATGATTTTTTATTTATTTTGCTATCGTAGACATGAGAATTTGATACTGTATTGAGGAGATTTGATGATTGGTCTTCCTTATTGGGTTTTGATACTGTGGATATTATATATTTGTTATTAATGGATTGTAAACATCTTTTTTTTATTACTTCAGTGAGTTTGGATGATTTCCCTGAAATTGGTGGTGGAGGCTTCGTGGCTAGTCCTTGAGAGGTTAACCCCGGGATGAGGGGTAGTGTCTAAGGATGATGGGCCACGAATGCTCCTGGTTCTATGAGATTCTCATGGAGGCTTGGTGGCTAGTCCTTGGAGTCTAATCCCAGAATATGGGGGGTGCTTGGGATGTTGAGCCACGAGTGCTCCTAGTTTTTATGAGATCCATGAATTCCATGTTTTGTGACTTATGACGGGTGCTTTCACCTGGTAGATGGCATGCTAGTAGAGATTAAGGCCAGCCACCCCTCTCTAAAATTATGAGATGATAGACACCTGCCCATAGATGGCTTTCGGTAGGGGTTGGTAACATGGGTATTCCACACTACCGGTCTAGGCCCACCCATGGGGACGGATGGCAAGTCTCGCACTACGGTGTCAATGGGGAGCAGCAGTCAGTGGACGCAGGATGTACAGTTACCACTGCAGCATGACTATCCATACACTTGTTCTCTATGTATGCATGATGAGCCTAGATATACCATTTTGAGCCTGGGTGTGACGACACTCAGAGGATTGGTATGAGTACTCATGACCTGTTGTACGAGTGTATGAGACACTTGTGGGACCCACGTACCTTGGGGTGACCTGCCTGTTTATTGTATGCTCATTGAGATTGTATCATATCATGTTTTACATTCATGTGATCCATGTTTTATTATACATGATGCTTTGCCACTTGTATTGATATGACTTATGGCATTTGTATTCTATGGCTATCATGCTTATCAGTTCTTACTATTTGAGTTATCCTTTTTATCCCATCATTTCATTACATTAAATGTATATGTACTTACCAAGCATTGTTTGCTAAGGCATTGCATTATTGTTACAATGCCTCAGATATTGAGAGAAAGACATGACTTATGAGGAGCCAGACAAATAGTGATCGAGATATCTCATTTGTAGGTATGTTTTAATTCGACCTAGACTGTATGTCTATATCTGTATTATTGGACTTGATTATATTATTGTTGGGAATGTGGCTATTGACTGGATGGGTCTTGGAGTAGTAAACTTATTTTAAAAAGTTTACTTGAAAAATAAAAAAATTATTAAAGATTTGGGTTGATGGTTGATACTCAGGGTTTTTCTTGAAATGAAATTCATTTGAAATTGTTTTCCACTGTTTTGGTTTTAAATTTTGGGGCCCACCTCTCAAAAATATTTATTAAAAATGTTGAAAAATGTGGGTTGTCACACTATATTAGATGATCCCACCAATTAGTAAATTACAATCTTGACCTTATGTTAGAAGTCATTGTCAATTGGGCCATCTCACCAATTTGCCCTCTTACATTGTCATATTCACTTATATATTTTTTGTGGACATGTAGATTATACTAAATTATATGTTTAGACACCAAAGTTTATGCAGGCCTCATGATTTACTAATGACTTTACTATTTCAATTAGATAAACTCCTTTATCAATGCTATAATGGTCCTCTAACGCCTTGTGAATATTGCAAAATATTTGTTAAGGTATTAAGGTTAAGGACTTTGCATTAGGTTATATGGAAACTATGGCTAAGAGGTTAAGAGGTTAAGAGGTAAGAATATAATGATCAGTAACAATCAATGATATAGGCACCATATGATGATGAAAATCCTTTAGCCATTATATTATCATTCAAGTAGGAGTCGCAACTTGTGGACTACGGGCCACAAGTCCTAGCCTATCCTAAGGTTTCTTAAGTAAAGATTTAAAATCTTTCTATGAAAGATCATTTAGTCTTCTACAAAAGCCACTGAAAGAGCATTGCAAATTATGAATAAAGTTTCAGAAGGTTATAACTATAAATCTATTTCTAGATATCATATATATTAGCATATCACCAATTATTCCTATGAAGAGTAGTCAACACTAATATTAGTCCAAAATCTAAAACCTAAACATTTGGATGACAAGAATAAAAGAAGATTTAAAAGTATTTAAAATTGTAAGTACTGAAACTACACTAATTAAAATATATTGAAACAAATGAATTAAATAAAAATCAAGATCAAACTAAAATAAATTAAATTAAATTAAATTAAGCTAAACCAAACTAAACAAAAATATAAAAAATATAAAAAAAAAGATTACATCAATGGTTGTTATTGTACCACTTCGTTAACCTAAAATACCAGCCATTACAAATCAATATTGACTAAGGTCACAGGATTTGACTCCTTAGGGCCATATTCGCTAGTTCTAAATTAGACGACTCTAATATGTGATTTCGACTATGTCCTAAACTATGGGATTCGAAGAATCAGTAGAGGGGATTTGACAAATCTGATACAATGATTCCATAAATCTTGTTTGATTGGGAATGCTTTTCTAATTGACTGGAATCATTATTCCGGATTTTGATCAATTTGATACGAGAATCCGATCAAATCAGATCAGTTATTTGTTTTAGTTCAAAGGGTTTTTTGCAAAATTGCCATTACTTTATGGCGTCTTTGTAAGAAAAATCAACATATTTTTAGTTTTGCAAATTTTTCATTAAATTTTCAAAAACCTTTGCAGATTTTCCATTCTATTAGATTTTTCTCATTTTTTCTGTTATTTTTTACTAAATTTCAATATTGCCCTTATTCTCTCCAGCGGCACCTTTTTGACACAATTTTCAGTGCCTTTATGACCCCATTGGCAGTGGATGTCGGGTAGGCATAGTTGACCTCCAAGGATTTTCTTGTTGTCATGGTGCAGGAAGTGAGGGTGAGGTGGGGGCGGGGGGGGGGAGGGGGAAGGGAGGTGAATTGGGTCCTATTGCTGAGGATAGGGCGTGGGCGAACTGGGTATCTACATGGAGGGTCTGTTTGAGTGGAAGAGGTCTGCCAACACTACTAGGAAGGGGGGGGGAACGACGGGGGGGTCTGGTTACTGTGCATGGCTCGAGGGGGAGAGGGTCTGCTAGCACTGTTGCGGGGGGGGAGGGGGTTGTGCATGGTCCAGGTACAGTGCACAGCTAGTCGCATTGCCAAGAAGGAGGGGGGTCGAACTAAATACAAAGGCGTGGGGGTCTAGGTACCATGCGTGGCTAGTCGATAGTGACAATTTTGCAAAAAAGACTAGTTCAAAAATAAGCCTTTGTTTTATTTACAAAATAGGGATTTTTGCGAAAATGGCATTATATTTTGGTATTTTTGTCAAAAAAATCCAACATTTTGGCATTTTTTTAAATTTACTGTTAAGTTTTCATGAACTTTGCAAATTTATCATTTTGTTAAGTTTCCATCTTCTTTCCCTCCAGCTGTCACTACCTAGATTGCCACCCCACCACCGAAGATGCGCTACACCCTCCCCTCCAATCCACTCCCTGCCTACATGCTACATACAATCATCCCCTCCTCCTCTCCCCCTCATGCCGCCGAGAAGGGGGAGGGGGGGGCCAATTAGTAAGGGGAGAGGGGTCCGGGTACAGTGTAGGGCTAGTTGTGCCGGCGAATTAAGTATTGGGGGGTCCGGGTATTGTGCTGGGCTGGTTGTGCTACTGGGAAGAAGGGGACAGGGGGGTAAACTGGGTACTAGGGAGGGGAGATCTATGTACCATGAAGGGTGGTCGTGCCACCAGGAAGGCGGGGGGGGGTATGAACTAGATACGGGGAGAAGGCTAGGCGAAGGGACTTCTAGGGGTACAAGTTGGTCGCGCCGACAGGTAAGGGGGGCATGAGGGGCTGGTAGTGCTAGCTGGGAGGTGAGGGCAAACTGGGTACCGATGTGGGATGCCGAAAATAGGGTATAACAAAGGTTGACAGTTGTTGATAACTAGGAAAATGCACTGGAAAGAGTGCTACTAGAAGAGAACAAGGGCAATATTGGAATTTGATAAACAATAACAGAAGAACTGGATGAAAGACTAATAGAATGGCAAATTTGCTAAGGTTTTGACAACTTAATGGAAAATGTGCAAAATTGAAAAAACATTGGGTTTTCTTGCAAAAATGCCTTAAAGTAATGACAATTTTGCAAAAAACCCTAGTTCAAAAATAGGCCTTTGTTTTATTTACAAAATAGGAATTTTTGCAAAAATGCCATTATATATTTGGTATTTTTGTCAAAAAAATCCAACATTTTTGGCATTTTTTTAAATTTACTGTTAAGTTTTCAGAAATTTGCAAATTTAGCACTCTGTTAAGTTTCCATCTTCTTTCCCTCCAACTGTCACTACCTAGATTCCCACCCAACCACTAACGATGCACTATGCCCTTCCCTCTAATCCACCCCCTACCTACGTGCTACACATAATCATCCCCTCTCCCCCCCCCCAATGCCCAGTTCTACCCCGCAAGAACATCGCCTCCCCTCCTTCCCCACCCGACGTGACCAACACTTCCCCCGGCCCCCCACCCAGCAGTCCCCACCTACACTGTGCCCACCTCCCCTTCCCCCCCCTACTCACCACCTTAGCCCTCATCTCCCCCCCCCCACCCCCCGCACTACTGGAGCTAATTTGTAGACAATAGCCCCTAATTTCTCACCTCTTGTACGTAGATGATATTTTGTTTTTCTTTGAATCCTATTTGTTGCTTCTAATTCAGGTCTTAAGAATCTCTCCTCATAAATCTGCCAAACTTTTGTTTTCTTGCAAATTTGCCTCATAAGCAATGAGAAGCATTAAGGATGGCTATATTCACCAAAACCTTATTAATAATCTATATGGGCCAATGCTCCCACGCTTAGTGAATGCCTTGGTTTTTCATTTAGGAAGAGTGTGAGGAAAGTTAGCTAATTGGAAATCCCCTTTGCATTTGCTTCCTTCATCACAACAGTCATGCAATTTTTGCATCCAAGACCTCGAGACACAAGTACATCTTTTTCTAGATCATCATGTTTGCAACCCTCGAATCTAAATTGCTTCAAATGCTTATATGAGGCTTCCTAGTTTTTGTGAAAGCTCAATACCTAGTCATTTTAGAATGTCTATTCTTTTCCGTATTGTTAACCTTTACTTTCTCTTGGAAATATGAGAATATCAATAATTAAATCGCTGAACAAGGTAGTTCTTTAATCCTCAAAGATCTCCTAATTGGAAATCCAGTGTGATAGAATTTACTAATTTTTTCAGACATTGGTCCCATTATCTTGAACACTAGTGGCCTTCTCTTCTTTCTGGGGAGTAGCAACATTTGCAGTTGTATCAACCAATTTAGGTTCCTGTCTTTTGGAGCCCCATCCACTAAATTGGTTTCAACTTGCTCTTCATGGCTCTTCCTTAGGCAACCTCCAAGTAGTTGGAGGATGGCTTTTCATAGGTCATTTCAGTAACTTTCTCTCAGGATACAGTATATGTTTGGGAAAAACTTAAAATAATGAAGCAGAATGGGTGGTTACTAGAAGAGGTTAGTGACAAAAATATTTATAAATAAGTGATGTTGGAGTATTGTAAAAGAAGAAGAGGAGAAATGACATGAGACTTTAAGTCTTGTAAGGAGGTTTGCCCCTCTAAGTGGCATTAATGGAGGTTTCAGTTCCCTTGAAGTGGCTACATCAATGAAATATTATTAGTATAATTTGTGTTTTTATTTCTTTTACTGCAGATACCAAAACAATTGGTATTAAAGCTAATTTCCTATATGAAGATTGTGGTTGATGCAAAAGAAAATAAAGTTATAGCCAAACAAGTGAAGGAAGATCTCCTTGAAATTATTATTAGGAAGATTACCCCTCCAAAGCGATTACCTTTGTCCAAGATGATTCTTCTTTGACAGCTCCAACTAATTAAAGACGATTTTGCTTGGAATCCTTGAACTTCAACCTTAAGGACAAGGTTGATTTATGGGGGATGGAATGTTATGTATCTAATTGTAGATCTTAATCATTGAATAACACCATGTATGAAATGATCATGGTTGAGGCAGTTATCGTAGTGGACTGATCATGATTTGGGTGGTTATTGAAGTTGAATGATTATGGGTTAGTTACTTAAGTAGTTATTTTAGAGGGTGGTTACTAGAAGAGGTTAGTGACAAAATTATCTATAAATAAGTGATGTTGGAGTATTGCAAAAGAAGGAGAGGAGAGATGAAATGAGACTTTAAGTCTTGTAAGGAGGTTTGACCCCTCGAAGTGGCATTAATGGAGGTTTCAGCCCCCTTTGTGATGACCCGGGTTTTTAGTAAAACATTCTATAAATCTTTTGCAAGTACAGGGCTCTTAGGGGTAAAAAAAATTCACAAACAAAGTAGCAAAAATTCTTTTCTTTTAAATTCATTTGCAACAAAACCCAAGTCTCACATTAATGTACATAATATGCATAGACATTTTGTATAAAATATAATTTTATTGAATACCAAGAATCATCTAATAGTTCACTTTTACATGGCCCCTATATTATAATTAAAATCTATTGTCCAAATACAATCCAAATTACAAAGTACATAGCCTGATTACACAATCTTCAAGGAAAATCCCCTAATCAGTCCTGCAGCTTCTGATTCTTCAAGCTTTACATCCTTAAGTCTCCGTCCATGTATCTATGATATTATAAACATTCAAACATTTATAATATCTCAGCAAGCTATGCTTGGTAGGGAATACAAAAATATATTACTTCACTAATATAAGAATACATACCTCAATCATCATTCTATCATGTTTATCCACTCGTGGATCATCTCATCATAGAGTATATAAATCATTTATATAGTATAGGGTAACCCCATTAAAATAGTGAAAATACTCAAAACTTGTTCTTTCCTTAGGCTATACTCCTGCTTAGGACATCAATAATCAAACAAATATCATATGGGGATATTCTCTCAAGGAACTCAAGTATTTCATCGTACGTGGCATCTCATCATGCCATGGCATCTCACTATGTCTATCATATGTGCATCATAATGCAAAATACTCAATGACTACTATGCCATAGTCTAAATCCGTACACCGCACCTGGATAACTGCAAAATAATCCACTAATACCAACTATAGAAACAACAAAATCCATGTCCGCATGGGCGAGGACCACGACTGTCACAATGGCAGCCTTCCCATGATTACTCGACCCGTCATTTAGCCTCTCTTTAGGCATAGTATCCATCATATCATACATTTCAGGAAGCAGTGGCCAAACCCTCATAACTTCCCTAGCATAGCATTCCCAGGCCTATGCCTGTATAAAACAAAGTCACAAGCCACCACGCTTGTATGTAAAATACATTGTACATATCAAATGATATTTCTATTTAACCAGGGTTGGAATATTTTCTATGCCCTATTCTTAGGGTTTCCTTAGTCCACACATCTCACTAATTTCTCATCGTTTGATTGGATCATTAGATTGGGTCAGTTGGATCGATCATAGGGTTAGATCACTTTGTTGGATCATTTGCTTGGATCATTATTTTTCAAAGGTACCACAGGTATACTTATATCATGAAGGTTTATAATTCTAGATAGAAGATCATTTATATATATACACATGAATTTTTAATACATTTTTGTATATCCACCTACCTCAAAGTGGTATTTACTCCAAATTGTCCATCGTGCTCTTGATTCATACATTTGTCAAACCATAAGTATAAAGTTATTCCTTTATACAAGTATTATTTCTACATGTATTTGGGTTATCCTATGAAGGATGCCCTAATTTTCCTTAAATCATATATGATCAAGGTTTCAAACCTTCTAAGTTCACAATCTACGCTATAAGTAAAATCATAGAATAATACTATACTCTACATTATATTTCTTTTCTTTTTGTTTGAGTCATACAAGATCTCTCTTAGATCTTGTTTGATCTTCCTGATTTTTTTACAATTTTTATTATTATTAGGGTTAGATAATTTGATAACCTTTTATGCTCTTATTATTTTTTCTTCACCAGTTACTATTTTACTGGATTGAGGATAATTTATTCATCTCTAAATCTAGACAACTCCTCTTATTTCCAATTGGCCAAGGTTTAACAAAAACATGTCATTTCCAACATGGTTAATTCAATCCTAATGTAAGGAAGTATTTAGACATCAACAAATGTCAACAGAACAAGGAGGGACAGCGAGGCTCATTAGAAACCCTCTTAACCACAATGAATAACACGACATGGAATAACCTTAGCTCATCCTTTAATAAGGTCGTATGAGCTCATAACCCTAAGTTTATTTCTACTTGATTTTAATTAATTCCATGAACATTACTATGTCATTCATGGAGTTTTATTATGCTCCTAAAATGGGCCAAGGAAATGGAAAATCCACCCCTTATATTGTCCTACTAACTATAGCCATTACTATGATTATACTTCATGGTGTATATGTATTTAGTGAAGTCTATCTATATGTCATCAATTACCTCTTTTAAGGTATTTTTCATAATTCTACAATTAAAAGAAATTCCACCAATAATTCTAAGGAATTTAAAAACAATCATGCTAAAATTGAAAGTATTGACCTGAATTTAAGTTTGATATTTAAAAGAAATTAACTAATAATATTACAACATCTTATTCTAAGAAATTAAAGATAATTACACTAAAATTGGAAAATGGGCATGGATCATAATTAAATCAAATTTAGTGTAAAAGACAATTAATTAACCATGTGATCAAGTTGTCCTTATGATCCAACCATCCAATTTGTCCATCTTCTAGATCTAGGGTTGATATTCCATTATGAATGCAACCCTTGATCCTTTATGTTTCTGTTTGATCCAAAATCATAATAACATGATCCTAACCTTAGATCATTCAATTCATAGGTCCAATTGGCCTAATCATTCTTGATCCATTCGATCAAGGAGATCCATTGAGATTTTCCATGATCATTTTCTCATTTAAGGGCCTACACCTTGATTTATTTCATATCAATCCAATCCAACCATCCACATGTTGTTTTATCATATTAGATCCTTAGTGGATCTAGATTTTCACACCCTAGATCTACTTGATCAAGGGTGTAAGTAAGAGTATTTTTAATTAATAGAAATTTTTTATGCTTAAAATCTTATTTTTATAGGTTCAGTATGTTCCCACATCAAGATATATTCATAGCATCTGACAAATTAGAAATTAGACTTAAATTGAGTGAGTAATTGTGTTTTTAAAGTTTTAGCCATTTTCAATGGCTAATTTTAGTTTGTACTATTTTTTATCAAATAAACCTATATAGAGGATTATAAATCCTACTGTGATCATCAATATTAAGGTTTTGACACCTTCTAGATCCATCCATCGGATTCGATTTTCAATTTGACATCATTTTGATCAAGATCTACTAATGTTTGAATTGAAATTGCTAATTACATCATGTAAATCAATTTACCATCTTAATACCATACTTCCAATGTATTCTACTCATCCTAAGGAATTTGGGGCTTCTTTTTTATTTGGATTTGGACATCATATGGCTTCAAAATCTAAAAATCAAGTTTTCAGTTCACCTTTGGATGGTCCAGATCAATCTGGATAGCGGGACCGCGAGAAAACGCAGCAGCTTGCGTCCCTAGTGTTTTGCTCGCCTGTCACCACGATGCACTCAGGAAGTGTGCGTGGAGATGCTCCCATAGGGAACATCTTTGTCTAGTGTTCCTTTATGTGACCTAGAGTCAATCTGAACCCAAAGAGGGGTGAGACAGTCCAGATCTAGATCGTCAGATCACCCACCTCCGGATCATCCACAAGAACAATTAGCCATCCATCTGTGATCACTACCCTAGGGGTTTTGAGCTCTCCCTAACACATTGGATGGCTCAGATTTTACATCTGAGTAGTCTTTCATGGTGAATCAGGGAGCTGATCACCAGTACTGGCTCACTAGTGAAGATCACTGGAAAAACCAATCCGGTGAGCTCAAAACTCAAAATAAACTTAGGGAAAATAGAGAGGGGGGATGAGATCCACCTACATGGTGTATTCAGAGTCCGCAAACATGGTTGATAAATAAGAAAATCCACGCTTGAGATATAGGTCATTGGAGTTACTATTTTTCAATGATTTGGTTGGTGAATACTCCACTGATCAACATAAAAAGATAGGCCTTCTGTATATCTGAGAGTTCTGAACCTTTTTAACGGGATAGATTAAAGTTTCAATGGTCCAAAATGAACATCTAATTCAAAAACAGTAACAAGGTGGTAACCTTGGTTCATTAGGGACGACGCATCTACAGATGTGCCCGACGATTCAGGGGGAATATTCCCCTAGGTGCATTTGTGGACATGTTAACAGAGGAAAAGAGAAAGGGAGAAAGAAATAAGAAAAGAGAGAGAAGGGGGAGGAGTTTTGAACTAAATTTTTTAGGGAGGCTAGGGAATTTCGTGGTGAATTTTATGAACATTTTTGGAAATTTTTTGAGTTATTTATAGGCATTATTTGAAAATTTAATCATTTTCCCCTAATAATTATGTTTTTCTCTTTTGAATTTTATATTAAAAAGAATTCCCCCACTTCCACCTCTGTCTCCACTACCAGCTAGTAGTGGTTTGACCAATTATTGATGCTTTCAGACCGTTGCCCCACATTTGTGGCCCCACATTAAAGTAAAATGACTATTTTTTCTTTTTATTGAAAAATATAGAAAAATGGAAAAAATTTATACGAACTCAAATTTTGACGTACTTATTGTCATTTTAATCAATTCGCTGAGTATGTTTTCAATTATACATGTCTTATACCTTGATTGTGAGGTGCAATTACATTTTTGCCTTTTTTATGTCAAAAATTGAGAAAAATATAGATTTTTCTCCCGAACTCGAAATTGGACAAACTTAGAGTCTATCCAAGCCAATTTTCCACGCACATTTCAAATATCTTGGTTTCCAAATTTGATTCCACTTCTATGAGAAGTGCATTTTTAATAACCCTAATATTTCAACCTAATTTTCCTTGAAATTTTTAATTTCATTATTTATTCAATCTGCTTACAAAAATTAGGGGTGTTACAATCTACCCACCTTACAAAAAATTTTGTTCTCCAAATTTCTAATTTATAATCACTCAAATAGACTAGAATACAACTTTTTCATTTCCTCTTCTAATTCTAAGGTAGCTTCCTCAACTGTATGATGTTGCCCCAATACCTTGACTAAAGGGATATATTTGGTCCTCAATTGTTGCTCTTTCGTGTCGAAGATCTGAATTGCCCTTTCTTTAAAGGTTAAATATGGATTTAACACCTCTGGTATCCTTTAAAGCACATGAGTCTCATTTGGAATGTATTTCCGTGATATGGATATGTGAAATACGTTGTGTACCTCTAAGAGTTGGGGTGGTAGGGCTAATTTGTAAGCCGCCAGACTGACCCTTTCCAGAATTTCAAAAGGACCAATATACTTTGAACTGAGTTTCCCCTTACTTCCGAACCTCATCACTCCCTTAACTGGTGAAACCTTTAAAAACACATGGTCACCTACTTTGAATTCTAGGGTTTGGAGTCTTTTATCCGCATAATTTTTTTGACAACTATGCGCAGCCAACAATCTTTTCTTTATTACTCTAACCTTGTCTGCGCACTGTTCCATGAGTTCTGATTTTGTCAATTTCCTCTCTCCCACTTCATCCCAATAGGTTTGAGATCAACATGGTCGTCCATACAATACCTTACACGGTGCCATACATATACTTGCATGGAAACTGTTATTATATGCAAACTTCATTAGTGGAGGATGCTCATCCCAACTTCCTCTCTAATCTAGTGCACATGCCCTTAACATATCTTCTAAGGTTTGAATGGTCCTTTTTAACTGACCATCCGTTTGGGGATGAAAAAATGCACTAAACTTTAGTGATGTCCCCAATGCCTGTTGCATGATCTTCCAATTTTTAGAGGTAAACCTTCCGTTTGGGGATGAAAAAATGCACTAAACTATCTATCTTACATATAATTGGGTTAAACTATTGAAAAATTGGTTTTGTTTGATCGGAAGGAAGTGTACCGACTTGGTTAACCAGTCAACTATTATCCAAATCATATCATGACCTGCTCGAGTCCTTGGTAACCCTACGACAAAGTCCATGGTGATATGCTCATATTCCCATTCTAGCAGTTCCAAGATTTGTAGTAATCCACCTGGTCTTTGATGTCCAACCTTCACTTGCT
Source organism: Warburgia ugandensis (assembly GCA_035236585.1). Classification (NCBI taxonomy): domain Eukaryota; kingdom Viridiplantae; phylum Streptophyta; class Magnoliopsida; order Canellales; family Canellaceae; genus Warburgia; species Warburgia ugandensis. Next base: position 34,072,352 of record CP141129.1, on the reverse strand, counting down.
GGCAAGTTAAGCACTTAGCCACACATTCCCCGATATCTCTCTTCATACCTTCCCACCAGAAGTTTCTTTTAAATTTTGGTATATTTTTGTTCCTCCAGGTGTATAGAAAATTTGGATTGATGGGCTTCTTGTAGTAGTGCTTTTCTCAAACTTGAGGGAACTACAAGTCTTCCTTGAAACTAAATACCCCCATCTGAAGCTTTACTAACCCCTGTCTTTTCACACATTTCTTAAGTTGCTATATCCCTTTCTTGGGCCTTTAAGATTTGTTCAACAAAAGCTGACTTAATGGTGACATTAGCCAATACTACTTTTATTTGTCTACTTAGTGCATCAACCACAACATTAGCCCTTCCAGGATGGTATTGAATTATAACATCATAATCCTTAGTATATTCCATCCACCTTCTTTGTCTCATATTCAAATCAACTTGGGTGAAAATATACTTAAGGCTCTTGTGATCGGTGAATACATTGAATTTCTCACTATACATGTAATGTCGCCAAACTTTTAAGGCAAACACTACTGCCACAAGTTCTAGGTCGTGTACCAGGTAGTTCATTTCATGCTTCTTTAGTTTTCATGAAGCATAAAAAATGACCTTTCTGTTTTGCATCAGAACACTTTCTAACCCTTTTCTTGAAGCATCACAATATATCTCATAACCTCCAGTCCCTAATGGTAGGGTCAATACTGGTGTTGTAGTTCATCTCCTCTTTAACTCTTGGAAACTCCTTTCACATTCATCAGTCCAAGTAAATTGTACTCCTTTTCTAATCAAAGAAGTCAAAGGAAGAGCTATACAGGAAAATCCTTGGATAAATCTACGATAATATCCAGCTAAAGCTAGAAAACTTCATATTTCCATTACTGTCTTTGGCTGTTCCCAATTCATTAGTGCTTCCACCTTGGTTGGGTCTACCTCTACTCCAATCTGGGAAATTACATGCCCTAGAAAATTGACTTTTTTGAACCAAAATTCACACTTATTAAATTTTCCAAATAGTTTGTGTCTTCTAAGTGTGTTTAATACAATCTATAAATGTTCTTGATGTTCCCGTACACTGGTAGAATAAATTAGTATATCTTCGATGAATACGATTACAAATTTATCCAGAAATTCCTTGAAAATTCTATTCATCAAGTCCATAAATATAGCAGGAGCATTAGTCAATCCAAAAGACATCACCAAAAAATTCATAATGTCTGTACCGGGTTCTGAATGCGGTTTTGGGTATGTCTTCACCTTTGATATGCAATCGATGATATCCTGATCCAATGTCAATGTTGGAAAAGACCTTAGTAGATTGGAGTTGATCAAAGAGATCATCAATGCGGGGTAGAGGGTATCTATTTTTTATTGTCACATTGTTCAACATCTAATAATCGATACATAACCTCATAAACCCATCTTTCTTTTTCACAAATATCACTGGTGCTCCCCATGGTGAACTACTTGGTCGGATAAACCCTTTGCCCAACAATTCCTATAGTTGATTCTTCAATTCCCTTAACTCAACTAGGGTCATCCTATAGGGTGCTTTAGAAATTGGAGTTGTACCAAGAATTACTTTGATGGTAAACTCAATTTCCCTATGGGGTGGTAAACCTAAGAGTTCTTCAGAAAACACATCTTGGAATTCCTTGACTATGTTGATTTCTTCTATCTTAGACTATTCAACATCCAAAGCAACTACAGTTGCTAAAAATGCCTAACATCCTTTGGACACATATTTGGTAGCCTTCATAGATGATATGATGAATTTGTCGGAGTCATTTAGTCTCTCATGCAATACTAATGTTTCTTCTCGTGGTATGTTAAAAGTGATTTTCTTTTAACCGCAATCCATAATTACCCAGTATTTTACTAGCCAATCCATACCCAGTATTATGTCAAAATCTACCATGTAGTGTCATCACATCTAGATGGAATACCAATTTCTACATTATCAATTGTATACTAGATGCAAATACACCTGATATGAAAGAATGGGTAGATTCAGAATCAAATAGTACTTTAGCATGGTGATTAGATATTAGCAATGTACCTTCAATAACTACATTAGATGTTCTAGCTCTCTGTCAGTAATGGCAAACACCCTTCCTTGATGACGCGGTACATTCTCAAGTTGTGCATTCTTAACTGCCAATAGTTTTTTGTAATTATGAGAGATATGCCCTAACTCGTTGCAATTGTAACATTTGATAGGAAGTCACAGTGGTTGTGGCACAGGATTGGGACACACATTGCTTGGATGATATACTCTACATTTGGGGCATGGTCTCCATTTAGCTTCATTCTCCTTATGTCTAAATGGCCTGAAGTTGTTTGGCGGTCTCTTGCCCTTCTTGAACAGTTTTTTATGATAATTGCCCCCTCCTCCAAATCTAGTGAATTGGTTTTTCTTACAATCTTCTTCAAATGTAGAGGCCATCTCAACACACTCAGTCATGGTCATAGATTTGGTTCCTAGCACCTTCATTCTTAGCCCTGGGTTTAACCCTTCCATAAAATGATCCACTGTATGCCTTTCGGTGTCACATATATGGCTTACAAATCTCTTCAATTGAATGAACTTATTTTCATAATCAACAACTGAAAGGTTTCCTTGTTGTAGATCTAGGAACTACTTCTCCTTTTAGACTTGCACATGGCCTGGTAAATATTTGTTGTTAAAAATTTCCTTAAACTTTTCCCATGAAATTTCTTTAGGATTGGAGGAGAAATTCCTTTGTGCTGATCTCCACCAGAAAGTCGCTTCTTGTTTCAATATATATGTGGCCAACTTGACCTTCAGATCCTCCGAAGTCCTCAATACACCAAAGGTCTTCTTTACTTCATAGATCCATTCTTCTACTTTCTCGGCATCACCCTTGCCATTGTAGTTGATAACCATCTTCTGGAACCTTTCCACCATCTTATCTATCTTTTCAGGTGTCAATTGAGAGGTTTCTAACACTCCACTAGGTACAGGTGAAGAATTATCCTATATTGGAGTTGGAGTATCCTGTCTAGGTATAGAAGTATTGAGTCCTAAGTCAGGTTGAGTCTGGGCCTGAATACTTAGTACTTTAGTTGGAGTGGCTTGAGGCTATAGAAGCCGAGGAAGAAGATTCCTCAATACCCTAGTCACCACCTTCTCCAGATTATTTCCAGATGATCCTACCATAACATTCTCAGGTTCACTCTGAGCTGCTCACCTAGCTATCCTTTTAGGTGGCATATGCTCAAATAGCAGATTCTATATAAGTATTCTACTCAACCCATTTCAATTATATCCTAATTTGGATTATTCCTTTAGGCATATCAGGGTTGTGAGTGACTAGATGAAATGCTTTGATACCAACTGCGATGACCTAGATTTTAGTAAAACATTATATAAATATTTTGCAAGTATAGGGCCCTTAATGGCAAAAAAATTTCACAAACAATGCAGTGAAAATTCTTTTCTTTTAAATTCGTTTGCAGCAAAACCCAAGTCTCACCTCAATGTACATAATACACAGACATTTTGTATAAAATAAAATTTTATTGAATACTAGGAATCATCCAGTAGTTCACTTTTACACAGTCCCTGTATTATAATTAAAATCTATTGTCCAAATACAATCCAAATTACAAAGTACATAGCCTGATTACACAATCTTCAAGGGAAATACACTGATTAGTCTTGCAGCTTTTGATTCTTCAAGCTTTACATCCTTAAGTCTCCTCCCTTGTATCTAAGATATTGTAAACATTCAAACATTTACAATATCTCAACAAGCTATGCTTGGTAGGGGATACAAAATATATTACTTTACTAATATAAGAATGCATACCTCAGACATCATTATATCATGTTTATCCACTCATGGATCATCTCATCATAGAGTATATACATCATTTATATAGTATAGGGTAACCCCGTTAACATAGTGAAAATACTCAAAACTTCTTCCTTCCCCAGGCTATACTCCTACTTAGGAGATCAATAATCAACCAAATATCATATGGGGATATTCTCTAAATGAACTTAAGTCTTTCGTGGTACTTGGTATCTCATCATGCCATAGCATCTCACTATGCCTATCATATGTGCATCATAATACAAAATACTTAAGGATTACTATGTTGCAATCTAAATTCGTACAGCGCACCCATATAACTGCATAGTAATCCACTGATACCACCTGTGGAAATAACAAAATTCATGTCTGCATGGGCGAGGACCATGACTATCACAGTGGTGGCCTTTCCATGATTGCCCGACCTGTCCTTTAGCCTCTCTTTGGGCATGGCATCCATCATATGATACATTTCAAGAAGTGGGTGGCAAAACCCTCATAACTTTCCTAGCATAGCATCCCCAAGCCTATGCCTGTATAAAACAAAATCATAAACCACCACGCTTGTATGTAAAATACATTGTACATATCAAACGATGTTCCTGTTTAACTAAGGCTGGAATATTTTCTATGCCCTATTCTTAGGGTTTCCTTAGTCCACACATCTCACTAATTTCTCATCGTTTGATTGGATCATTCGATTGGATCAGTTGGATGGATCATAGGGCTGGATTACTTGGTTGGATCATTTGCTTAGATCATTATTGTTCTAAGGTACCACCTGTATACTTATATCATGAAGGTCTATAATTCTAGACAGAAGATCATGTATATATAAACATTAATCTTTAATACATTCTTGTACATCCACCTTCTTCAAAGTTGTATTTACTCCATATTATCCATCATGCTCTTGATTCATACATCTGTTAAATCATACGTATAAAGTTATTCCTTTATACAAGTATTATTTCAACATGTATTTAGGTTATCCTATGAAGGATGCCCTAATTTTCCTCGTATCATATATGATCAAGGTTTCAAACCTTCTAAGTTCACAATCTACACTATAAGTAAAATCATAGAACAATACTATACATTATATTTCTTTTCTTTTTGTTTGAGATCATTCAAGATCTCTCTTAGATCTTGTTTGATCTTCCTTATCTTATTTACAATTTTATTATTATTAGGGTTAGATAATTTGCTAACCTTTTATGCTCATATTATTATTTCTCAACCAGTTACTATTTTATTAGATTGAGGATAATTTATTCATCTCTAAATCTAAACAGCTTCTCTCATTTCCAATTGGCCAAGGTTTACCAAATACGTGCTATTCCCAACGTAGTTAATTCAATCCTCATGTAAGGAAATGTTTAGACCTCAACAAACATCAACAGAAGGTGGAGGGACAGCAAGGCTCATTAAAAACCCCCTTAACCACAATGAATAACATGAAATGGGATAGCCTTAGCTCATCCTTCAATAAGGTCGTATGAGCTCATAACCCTAAGTTTATTTCTACTTGATTTTAATTAATTCCATGAACATTACTATGTCATTCATGGAGGTTTATTATGCTCCTAAGATGGGCCAAGGAAATGAAAAATTCACCCCTTATATTATCCTACTAACTATAGCTCTCACTATGATTATACTTCATGATGTAAATGTATTTAGTGAAATCCATCTATATGTCATCAATTACCTCTTTTAAGGTATTTTTCATAATTCTACAATTAGAAGAAATTACACCAATAATTCTAAAGAATTTAAAGATAATTGCTAAAATTGAAAGTATTGACTTTAATTTAAATTTGCTATTTAAAAGAAATTAACTAATAATATTACAACATCTTATTCTAAGAAATTAAAGATAATTACACTAAAATTGAAAAATGGACATAGATCATAATTAAATCAAATTTACTATAAAAGATAATTAATTAACCATGTGATCAAGTTGTCCTTATGATCCAACCATCCGATTTGTCCATCTTTTAGATCTAGGGTTGATATTCCATTAAGAATGCAACCCTTGATCATTTATGTTTCTGTTTGATCCAACATCATAATAACATGATCCTAACCTTAGATCATTCAATTTATAGGTTCAATTGGCTTGATCATTCTTGATCCATTTGATCGAGGAGATCCATTAAGATTTTCCTTGATCATTTTCCTACACCTTGATTTATTCCATATCAATCCAATCCAATCATCCCCATGCTGTTTTATCATATTAGATCCTTAGTGGATCTAGATTTTCACACCCTAGATCTACTTGATCAAGGGTGTAAGTAAGAGTATTTTTAATTAATAGAAATTTTTTATGCTTAAAATCTTATGTTTATGGGTTCAGTATGGTCCCACATCAAGATCTATTCATAGCATCTGATAGATTAAAAATCAGACTTAAATTGAGTGAGTAATTGCGTTTTTAAAGTTTTAGCCATTTTCAATGGCTAATTTTAGTCTATACTATTTTTTATCGAATTAACCTATATACAAGATTATAAATCCTACTATGATCATCAATATTAAGGTTTTGACACCTTCTGGATCCATCCATCAGATTAGATTTTCAATTTGACATCATTTTGATCAAGATCTACTAATGTTTGAATTGAAATTGATAATTACATCATGTAAATCAATTTACCATCTTAATAACATACTTCCACTGTATTCTACTCATCCTAAGGAATTTGGAGCTTCTTTTTCATCTAGATTTGGACATCATATGGCTTCAGAATCTGAAAATCAAGTTTTTAGTTCACTTTTGGATGGTCCAAATCAATCTGGATAGCGGGACCGCGAGAAAATGCAGCAGCTTGAGTCCCCAGTGTTTTGCTCACCTGTCACCTCGATGCACTCAGGAAGTGTGCGTGGAGATGCTCTCGCAGGGTACATCTTTGTCTAGTGTTCCGTTATGTGACCTAGAGTCGATATGAACCCGAAGAGGGGTGAGATAGTCCAGATCTGGACCGTCAGATCTCCCACCTCCAAATCATCCACAAGAACAATTAGCCATTCATTTATGATCACTACCCTAGGGGTTTTGGGCTCTCCTAAATACATTAGATGGCTCAGATTTTGCATATGAGTTGTCTTTGATGGTGCATTAGGGGGCTGATCACCAGTACTGGTTCACCAGTGAAGATCGCTGCAAAAACCAGTTCGATGAGCCCAAAACTCAAAATAAACTTAGGGAAAATGGAGAGGGGGATGAGATCCACCTACCTAGGGTGTTTAAAGTCTGGAAACTTGGTCTCAAAATAAGAAAATCCACGCCTGAGATATAGGTCATCAGAGCTACTATTTTTCGATGATTTAGTTGGTGTATACTCTACTGATCAACGTAAAAAGATATGGCTTTTGTATATCTGAGAGTTCTGAACCTTTTTAACAGGATAGATTAAGGATTTAGCAGTCCAAAATAGACGTCTAATTGAAAAACAGTAATAGGGTGGAAACCCTAGTTCATCAGGAACGACGCATCTACAGATGCGCCCAATGGTTCAGGGGGAATATTCCCCCGGGTGCATTTGTGGACGTGCTAATAGAGGAAAAGAAAGAGGGAAAAAGAAAGAAGAAAAGAGAGAGAAGGGGGAAGAGTTTTGAGCTGAAATTTTGGGGGTGGCTAAGGAATTTCGTGATGAATTTTATTAACATTTTTTTAGAATTTTTTTGACTTATTTATAGTCATTATTTGAAAATTTTAATCATTTTTCCCTAATAATTATGTTTTTCTCTTTTGAATTTTATACTAAAAAGAATTCACCCACTTCCTCTGTCTCCACTACCAGCTGGTAGTGGTTTGACCAATTATTGATGTTTCCAGATCGGTGCCCCACATCTGTGGGCCCCACATTAATGTAAAATGATTGTTTTGCCCTTTTTGTTGAAAAATATAGAAAAATACAAAATTTTCGTACGATCTTGAATTTTGACATACTTAGTGTCATTTTAATTAGTTTGCCAATCATGTTTTCAATTATACATGCCTTATACCTTGAATGTGAGGTGAAATTATATTTTTGCCCTTTTTAGGTCAAAAATTGAGAAAAATGTATATTTTTCTCCCGAACTCGGAATTGGACAAACTTATAGTCTATCAAAGCAGATTTTTCACGTACATTTCAAATATCTAGGTTTCCAACCTTGATTCCACTTCTATGAGAAGTGCATTTTTAATAACCCTAATATTATAGCTTGATTTTTCTTAAAAAATTTAATTTCATTATTTATTCAATATCCTTACAAAAATTAGGGGTGTTACACCCTCGAAGTGGCTACATCAATGAAATATTATTAGTATAATTTTTGTTTTTATTTTTTTTTACTGCAGATACCATCACAATTGGTATCAAAGCTACTTTCTTGGATGAATATTGTGTGTGATGCAAAAGAAAAGAAAGTTGCAGCAAATAGGTGAGGGAAGATCTCCTTGAAATGATTATTAGGAAGATGACCCCTTCGAAGGGGTTACCTTTGTCCAAGATGATTCTTTTTTTACAGCTCCAACTGAGTAAAGACGATTTTGCTAGGAAGCCTTGAACTTCAACCTTTAAGACAAGGTTGATTTATGGGGGATGGAATGTTATGTATCTAAATGTAGATCTTAATCTTTGAATAACATCATGTATGAGATGATCATGGTTGGGGCAGTTATCGTAGTGGACTGATCATGATTTGGGTAGTTATTGTAGTGGAATGATTATGGGTTAGTTACTTAAGTAGTTATTTTAGAGGGTGGTTACCATAAGAGGTTAGTGACAAAATTATCTATAAATAAGTGATGTTGGAGTATTGTAAAAGAAGGAGAGGAAAAATGACATGAGACTTTAAGTCTTGTAAGGAGGTTTGCACCCTCGAAGTGGCATTAATGGAGGTTTCAGCCCCCTCGAAGTGGCTACATCAATGAAATATTATTAGTATAATTTGTGTTTTTGTTTCTTTTACTGCAGATACATGCCACCTTTCAACATCTTACACAGATGCACAGTCTCCATTTTGCCATTTACAAGGAAGCTAATGCATGTACAAATTGTCTTGCAACGTGGGCTCGGAGAATGAAAAATCTAAATTTCGGACCACCTAGCGTCTTCCTTTTCTCAGTGATTATCTCAGACAAGATTTTCATGGTCTTACTTTTTGGAGGAGTAAACCAAGCTAATTTGGTTTTATGGCGTTTCTCAACTTGTCTGACTGTTCTTTCATGTCTCTTATACTTTGTTAGTTAATGTTACTAGTTATGCACATATAAGAGCGAAAGCTGAGCGTGAAAAAGAAAGAAAAAGAGAGGAGAGAAGAGTGAAAAAGTAAAGACAGACAACCAAGAGAGTAAAGAACCTATAATTGCAAAATCAAACTATACCAAGAAGCAATGGAACAGTGGTTGTAGAAGAAATGTGGAATATTTGCTTGGTGTATTGGATTGGTTAACTTTGTGGAAAAAAGGGGGGGAAACCCGAAAAAGGCTAGTAACTGATGTAATTAGAAAAAATAAAACCTTGTTATCAATAAATTATGACGATATACATCAATAGACCTCTGGGTTTGGCATTTTGAAGGATAGTAAATGAGGCCTTAATTTATGTTTTTGAAAAGCATAAATAATTTTGCAACTCTCTCTCTCTCTCTCTCCCATCTGAGTTCTGAATCCCAGTTAAAAACTGGCTCCAGTGAGCTTGTAGCCCTATAAGTTACAGTTTGGCAGTGAACCCATCAGGCCCATTACCTGTATAATCTGGGTTGCAAACGGGGGTTTCGCACCCCTTTAAAACTAGCTGTAGCCAGCCCACTTGTTTCATCTCTAGGCAGGTTGGCCCGTACCCACGGCCCCATGGGTTTACCCATTTACAAGCAAGATTATTGGCGCAATTCCTATATTTGCTCCAGGTGATTCTGTACTTGCACCCCTGACTCTAAGCAAATTCAAGTAAGCTGATTAAGAAGCAAATTGGGTACAAGTAAAATACAACTGACAGTTGTATCTTGGAAACATGTAATGTTCACTCCATTTGAGACCCAGTTTTGGTGAATAGGAATAATCGGACCCGTTAATCTAATTGATGGTGCTGATTTTACGAACTAGATGATCCTAAATCATTGATAGATCAGTTACTGTCCTGGTTTTTTTATGTCAAAGGGTGAATCACTTATTTCCATCAGATTTATCTTACAGACGAAACGCCATTTTCTTGCGGGCCTACAATGATCTGGGGCGATTGATGGTCTGAAAGCTTCACAGATATCCATATAACTAGTCTCTTTGAACTGTAGTTGCACAATAGATCTGACACAGTAACTGAGTTAATAGAAGTTAATAAGGCCCACTTGATTAATGATCCAAAGTGTAGTAATTTGGTCTAAAGCTTGTTGAGCAATCTGATCCTTTGATTTGGGCTAAAGCTTATCTAGGCGTCCATGTTTGCTGCAAAAGATTGCCATTATCAAATAAAGAGTGATCTTGCCACATAATTTAACTTGCATGTGGGCCTATGAACTAGGTTGGTTCTATTAGACTCTGACTGATGACTCTAATATTGCTGACACATCTTACTCAAAGCATCAATTAACTGATAAAGAATTGTTTAGAGAATGAAAAGCAAACTACTAGAAAATAAGAATTGTTGATGCTTAGGTCAAACATAGACGTCATTTGGTTCCTAGTGAAAAGCCTGAAAAAGCTAAATTGCCCGCTAACCTGAATTTAGGTAAAATTGGTATTTTCTCACTCATTTAATACATGGGTGATTCTAACACCGTACCCATTTGGCCTGACCGCAACCCGCAACGACCTGCCCAACCTGTCCGTTTGAGACATCTATCTATAAGTAGCACCTCAAGTTTGAAAAACCAATTATCATGGGTCCCAAGTGATGGGAGTTGTCCATTACCATTATGGGAGATAGTTTGGTATTTCAACCTCCCCATTCTTCTTTAAACAAAAAAAAAAAAACTCGTTGCAACTAGAGGAAATCTGATTTCCTCTTCTTCTACATCTTCAGGGGCATCACATGGGGCTACAATCCGACCAAAATTACAGTTTTCTCTATTCTCAATCAAGCATCAAGATTTTAGAGTCAATTTCCTTTTATATGGTTTTTTTGCCATTGGCAGGAAGGAATTAAATCCTTGTCTTACCTATTGGCCAGCTTTTCTATGTCAAATGCCAACAATGTGTTGCCTAGCTCACATCTAAGCCTAGCAACGGTTCCAATAAATGGTTTCTCTTTCCATCTACATTTTGTTACTCTTTCATTTTCAACTCAAGCTTATTTCCTTACAATGATCATGTGCTCCGAGGCTTTTGTTTGTCAGAACGCACACTTTTGGTTGAAATAATCAATGATTGGAACTAGGTTTTCCCTTTCATAAACAATGACACTTACAAAAATTTAGAGTTTAGTCTCTATAAATAGATTCACCTCCTTAATTGTTTTCCTTCTCCTTTGCCACTCATTTTCATTTTATTATTTTTTATCGTCAATTATTAGTTTAATTTTTTTGTTTTCTTTTTTTAATTAGTTGCAGTGATCTAATCCCTTTGAATTACACCTAAAGGAATAGCATGGACTACTAATTGGGTAATTTCTAACCTAATAATTCAAAAGTTCAATATTTTACAGATCCAGGAACTATTCCAGAGTAAGTATGTGAATAATCATAATTTTTAAGGATTTAATTAGAGTTTTTGACCTTTTGTAGGAATTGAGATGATGATCCAACAGTCAAGTTGATCAAGATGAGAATTGAACATCATGATCAAGACAAAGACTAAATGTCATCAATCCAAAATGTGACCAAGATGCAAGATCATCATAGGGAAAGCAAAAAAGTAATTTAAAGAGTTAAAGGTGATTAAAATGGGTCCATGCATAAGTCATGCATTTCCACTACCTTTGCATCGGAACCAGTCAAGCCATCTTAGTCATATAAGCCATGAGAGAAGGTAACAAGCTAAGGAAGTCAATCCAAGCCACTAAAGCCAAGGATATGAGCATTGAGCCAAGCCAAATGAGCCTTCAAAGAGAATCATTCAAGCCACTTAAGCCAATACTACATGGAGTGATACTATTAGAGAAGAATCACATTCAATTATCCCATGTTAAAATTAGATTTTCAAAAGGATAACTAGAAGGAATTAAGGAGTTTTACCAATAAGGTAAGTTAGCATGCACATATGGACCAATGGAAGAAGAAACCTTCTTTCCTTTTCCATTTTCTTTCCCATCTTATCTCTATCTCCACATCAACCAAAACATACCATGATTTTATAAGAGGAAGATGCCTCTTCTTAAAAAGGTGGCACCTCCCACCTTTCCTAAACTCCTAACTAACTCCACACCCCACCTTCTAATTCTCATCTTTCTCCCTCTTTCCCTCTCTTTCCTATCTATTTCCATCTCTCTCTTTTTTATCCACACTCAAGCCATTCCATGTGAATATCATTGTAGGATGGGGAGTTCCATGCCAATCTCCCAATAAGGTGGCGCCTCCTCTTAGTTGTCTTAAGTTTCCACCTTGGTTGCTCTAATTCCACTCCTCATCCTACCTTCAATTTACATCTCATCATCATCTCTACCTTCCATTTCTTATCCAAGGGTAGCTTATGATTTATACTCAGTTCTCAATAGCAGCACGCGTCCAACTTCAAAAAAAAAAAAAAAAAACACTCAACAATTTTCTCCATAAGATGACTTTGGATCCCCACTTCCTAAGATCATCCTAACCTTTAAATTTCATCTTTTTTTCTCCACCTTAGGATCAATATACCATCAAAATTAGAAAGTGTCCAACCAATACTTTGTATTCTAGGGATTTCCATGTAGAATACATTGGAGAGGTGGAGGACGCCCCCTCCTAAAAAAAAGTGGCACCTCCACCCTTCTCTAACTCCAAGGCTTTCCAACAATAGTATCCTTTGTAGCAGCCTCCTTTCCAGCCCCTCCATGCCTATTTCTTGCTTGTTTTATGCTCTAAGTTCATGTTAGTTTCTTCTCTTAATCCCTTAATTGCTTGCCTTTGTTTTGTTGCTTTATTTTGTTTCTTGATTTCACTTTATTTCCCTTGTTTCATTTCCTAATTTCCTTTGATTGTTGTCCTAGTTCTTGTTCCTTAGATCGTTGAATCTAAAGGCTACAACTCTCTTGCAATGATAGCCAAGAGAGTATAGCCCTTGGATCAAGTTCCTTGCTTCTTAAATTCTTTAAGTTCCTTGCCCATCTCTTGCTTTCTTTCCTATCTTTTCCCCCTTATTTTCCTTAGTTCTCTCTTGGAATACATGCATACCATCTTATGATTGACTGTTTTTGGGGTTGTTTTTAGATTTAAGATTGGTGCACACACTCCTTGGATGGTGTGCACCACACTTATAACTTTGGGATTCAATCAATTAAATTTTTTGTTTCAATGTTAAGTGTACAATGTGCATGGATGTTCTTCTTACTTTAAATTAGGTTTTTCATGGATGTTAAGATGTTCATTCCATGCTTAGATTCCATATGCTTCATTCTAGGTTTAAGCTGAAATTAACTTTCAAATGAACTACACTAAGGATCCATGCGCACTACCCCATGGGTCATGTACATGGTCTTAATGAGTAGCTCTTAGATGCTTACTTGTTTAGCTTAGAATTCCATGCATTAGTTAATTAGTTTCATGCATTCCATGTTAGCTTAAGTTGCATCCTAATTCATACATACCTTAATGTTCCATTCATGCACATTAATTTACTTTGTTTCATGCACTTTTCATTTTTAAACCATGCACACCATGTTGGATTATATTACATGTTTTGATTTCTTAGATTTGGACATGTTTAGGTTCAATTGATCATTGTTTAGGTTTAGTTTGCACATTAGGATAGTTTTAGATGGTTCCCATGTTTAGTTTTAAGATGTTTTAAATTTAGAAAGTTTCCAATTCCATGCATGTTTAGTTTACATTCTTAGATTAGGTTAAAACCAACTTTTTTGGCTAGGTTAGATGATTTAAATAAGATTCATCCAACATACAATTCTGTGAGATTCCTCATGGGATTGACCTTTCTCGCATGAAATACTATTTTGATTCATGCACTTGTGAGTAATATTAAAGCGACACCATATCCCCTATTTACATAAACAAAAACCACACAATCATCTCAAATATCCCCTCATTCAATAAATAAATAACATATATACTTCAATCATATGAAAAATACAACACACATCCACATTCAATATTTAAAATGAGGACATTTTACATTGCTAGTCATAATGTCAAGTCAAAGAATCAAAGAACTGTTATATATAAATACAATTATTAGCGGGGTGGAAGTAGATCAATCATAGTTGACTTTTAAATACAAACTTGGGCCATTATATTATTTCTTTGATATCTAGTTGGGAGTAACCCTTGCCTCCCCATTTGGGTAGCACTATGCCTACAAGATAATGTGTGTAATTTACTTTACTACTTATACATGCACTATATGCTTAAATGTTATTTCATGTAGCTAAATCCAAAGATTGTGGAAAAATGTAAGATGATCAGTAAAGAGTCTCACCTTTCTCAATGTTGAAGCTTAACACTGACGTGTATAAGGGGTCTCATGTATCTTAGAATAAAGTATCCATACTCCCAATTCCTTTGTTGTTTAGGACAATGTGCAATAAAGAAAATAGAAATGATCAATAAAGATCATGTCTAATTGTAACTTTAGCCTATATATAGAGTAATTAACTAGTTTTCCTTGCCTTGGTGTTCTTTCAAGTGAGTTTTAGTTGGTTCATAATCTCGGTTAGTTTAGCCCATTTATACTATGCTCTTCAAATTTATAATTAAAATATATTAGTTATAGATACAGTATTAGTTATAAGTTATTAAACTATTATAATACATAAAAATATTAAAAATAAACTATTTATGATTTCCATGTTGTTATAATTTAGAAGGACAACTAGTTAAAACTTACATGTTGTTATAGAGAATAACAAAGGCCTACCCCTTGAAACGTGAAAGAAGCCTGGTATAATTTCATCAACCCACCTCTCTATGGGTTATTGCTTTGTGGTCTACAAATGTTAACATGGTCGAGGAATTTGTAAACATCTATGATGTTTGATCTCTTGATTTTATCGTATAAGTATCTACAAAAAAAAAAAAAAGCAGACAAAGAGATAATTATTACTTATCATTACTAATTAACATGTAATGTGAAGGGTTCTTATTAAAGAAAATATTTGACTATTTGATATAAGAGAGAAAGTGCACATGTTTGAGTTTGTCACATTTACAAACTCTTACAAGGTCTCTCTTAGGAATTGTATTTCAAGTCCTTCATTGCTAAGCACTCCAAGCTCTATCAGGTTTGATTACCTTATCTTTCTTAATAAACTTGTAGATGTTCCTTGGGTTAGAGGCATATTGGATGGAACTTCCAACCGACTGTTAGCTATAAAATCACAAAGATTGTTAATCAATATAAAAATTTTCATTGAAGATTTATTCAATTTTATCGTGAAGATAAACATAAATACTAGCAACAGAATGATCATTTGGACGACAGGTGCTAGTGAGGAGGGGGTCAACCTCAATGGCATGTTGCTTCTTCTAATTAACATTAAATGTAGATAATGAACAATTAAATTAAGTTTTTAAAAAATGTTATTGAAGATGGTGGTATAATAACATATATAACTTGGATTTTTGGAAAATGACATATCGCTTTAGCCAAGAGACATGATATCTAAGTGTCTTACCAACGGTATAAATATCATGAATTTCTATTAGAAATGGTAGGTGAGCATCCTCTTGATAGACTGCAACAATACATACACACTTAATGTATTCTTGCATCAGCAATCCATGCACAAGGAGATACTGAGCCTCATTCTATGTACCAAGAGAAACAATGTTTTTAATGTATTTAAGGCCAACTTGCTTTCACCCATCTACAAATAAAAAATATTGGATACATAAGAATGGATAAGATTGGACAATTAATTGAACAATGAAAAACTAAACATGTGTGCATATAACCTCCTTGGCCAAATTTTCCTTCCCAAAAGGCATAAATAGATCTTCATGATCTCCTTCAATAAGAGAATTGCAGCTAGTGTGTTACAAGTGCTTAGAAGTAGTAGGAACTAGCTCTTGACTATAACATTTCATATTATGAATTCCCCCATTAAATCATGCTTTACTTCTTGTACATCTCTATTTCAAGATTCTTTATCTCTTTTGCTTTTATCTTTTCATACATCTCCTTATCAAATTTAGGTAATTGTTTATTCTTTCAACTAAAGTATTTAGAAGGGTTAAAATTATGTCTTTAACACCTTACTAGGCCATAGTGTTCTACATGATATCATTCTTTACAATAGTGCTACTTACAGTCCCTATAGATGTGAATGCTTGGGTCAACTCTTCCTACACAATGCATAAAAATATAATCAATTTTATAAATATTCTTAAAAAAATGTAACAAGGGTAGACATAACCACTTACTATTCGAGAAGTAGCTTGTGCAGGAACTTCATTTTTGTATGTTTGGGAGTTACGCTTATCTAAATGCATCAATTTCCATAGGATGGTGTGATTAATGAGATTTATGGTCCAACTTTCTTTTGTTGTCAAGAGAGACACTAAAGTTAGGTAATAAAATATAACTAAGGTATAATTAGAAAGAAATGAATTCTTAAAAATTACTTACTTCATATTCTTCCAACCTAGCTTAACCTAACCTAAAGAGGTGGTATTGCTTATGATTGATCTCACTCTCCTTTCTCTTATAAGCACTCTTTGCCTAAACATTTGAAGCAATAAAAGGTATTCAAGTACAATCAGATGTTATAATTAATTCAATCAAACCCATGTCTAGCACATACCTCAAATTTAGGAGACAAATGGCACTATACAAATTCATATCATACATCCTAGTCAATGATATTCGAATATAACTTAGAAACTCTATATAGCCTCAACCAATTATCTACAATTGGATATATATGGTTATTAGTAAGGTAGCTCTTCCATTTTTGCCAACTTTCCCTAGCTCTTTACAAAGAATGCTTCTTCTCGTTAGTAAAGACATTAAAGCCAGACTAAAAGTAGAAATATACATGTTACTCTATTTAGAAATAACAAGATAAGGTACTATAGTTTCCTATAGTTGTATATACAAAGCATTTTCATACCTTCACCAGTTTCCATATTGAAACTTTGATTGATGGAGACACGTCTCCAATCATCAATAGAATTATGCCCAATGCTTCTTACTGTGTTGCAAATGAGACTTAAATGGTTGGCTGCATAGTCACTTATTTCTTGCCCCTTAGTGTTATACTTAACACTATCTTTCATTCCCTTTGGTTTTCTCTTAATAGTATTTTTCATTATTGTTCCCCCTCTGTCCCTTCTCTTATAAGGGCTACTCATGTTGGGCTATTTTTGATGTTCTTGCATCACAACTATAGATATGCAAATATATAGTGTATAGCTATTAAACAATTGTGCATACATAAAAGAATATAATATAAGAACATAACGTAGATGTGTCCTAATTTTGGTGTATGGCTTTCTCATATGAAAATTTAGGATCAAACATATATTCAACCATGACAATTTTAAATATATCATAAATACTAATCTTATATTTGAACCTTCATCTGATCTTAGTGTTGAAACTATGAAAACTATGAAAAACTCATAGAAGACGATAATAACTTTTGGAACATGTCTTCTCACATTCATGGATCCTAATTAGGGTACTATATACAAAGAATACAAAATTGCCAAGTCAATGTATGACTCAATTGCTACTTCATCATCTTTGGATCCTGTAGCTGTTGCAATTCACTACTCTGCTCGAGAAGTTAATATGACAAACCTAGCTCTAATGTTAAGTACATAATATGAAAAAAAAAGACAAAAGAGAAAATTGCTTGTGATTGTAGCATCTTCTTCTACATAAAACAACAATTCTAAGCATAGAAACTTCCCAATAGTTAAAGGAAAAGGATATTTCAAACCTAAAAATAAAATTCGAAAAAAAATGTTATGAGTGTGAAAAACTTGCACTTCATAATTTTGTGGTCCTAAAAAGAAAAGCAAAGGTATATCCAAAATAGAGGACAAAAGGACTTAATATATGTAAATTCTGAGTTCACCCTAGCTAATGGAGATAGTAGTACTTGTTGGATTGACTCTAGTTCCATCAAACATGTGACAATATTAAGAGAGGACTTCATAGAGATGAAGGAAGTGAAAGCCCATAAACATCAAGTTTATATGTGTAACAATAGTTACTACAATATTGTATAAGTTGGCACTCTTTGAATAGAACTGCTTAGAGAATATAATCTTTTTCTCTCTGATGTCTTACATGCTCCAACAATATGGAAAATCCTTCCTTCAGTGTTATAACTATATGAACAAGTTCAATTCCAATTTGAGAAAGTTTCCATAGACAAACATGGGAGGATTATGTTTAGTGGGAAGAAAGAAGATGGACTATATAAACTAAATATAAGAAATATCAATAAAGCAAAGTTCTTATTCTAAGTATCTTAATGAGTCCTTTAACTTAATTGATCATACAAATGTCATATGAGGTTAAGTCACACAAACGAGAAAAAATGAAAAGAATTCTAAAAATGGTCTTTAACCTCAAATGCAATTTGAGTTCTCCACTTGTGAACTTTGTTTATGAGGAAAAATAACAATAAAACCATTTCATAAGGAAAAAATTGCCAAAAAATTAAAATATCATTGATCTATTTACAGGTCACAGATCGTGAGTAGAGAATTGGAAAATCACGTATCTATTTTTCAATTGTAGAATAACATATATAACAAGGAAAGATTGTAAAGATCAAATATTTCTTTAGAATGCAGATCAACAAAAGAAAAATGATTGGAAATCATCAATTTGTTCTTTCAATCATCAATTGATGAACAGATAGAAAGTTAAGTTCAAAAACTCACCAATCTCTTTTTTCTAACCACCAATCATTGTGTATGAACCAAATGGTGTTGATCGCACATGCTAACAAGAGAGAGTGTTGTGTTCTCGATAGGGGATGGAAAATGATTTTGGAGTGTGAGACGGGCAAGAGAAGGGAGAAGGAGAATAGGAGGAGGCCTAATTGTAGGTTCGTTTGGCTGGTTCTCCCTCTTACCCTAAACAGTCTTCCTCCTTTTATATTATATTTTAATTAAATACACAGTGTTAAGTATATTTATTTTTTAAGATGGTTTTTTATAATCATTTCTAATTATATTTTAAGATGGCTTTTTCTAACAGTCTTTTTAAGACAATTTTCCTAATCATCTTCTTAATTAAGCTTTTCAAGATAGTTTTTATAGTCATCTTATTAATCACATTTTTTAAGATGGCATTTGTTAATCATCTTCTTAATCCGGTTTTTTTGGATAGTTTTTTGTAACCATCTTCTTAATTAGGTTTTTTTAAGGTAGTTTTTTTTTAATTTTCTTCTTAATAAGTTTTTAAGATAGTTTTTTCCAACCTCTTAATAATCATATTTTTTAAGATATTTTTTCAAGCATCTTCTTAAGTTCTTTCCATGAAAAAAGTTACTTTTTTAACTCCCGCCAATGAAATTTTAAAATGATTTGTTAAAAATTATGTTATCAAATTATATTATATAAGACTTTTTTGTAATTGTCTTCTTTTTTTCATCATAGAAAACACCAATTTTAGTAGTGACCCTCACACCTTCATATAACTAAGTTTGGATCTCATCTTTTACCATAATTCACATGGAGTAAACTTGAGTATCTTGTAAGGAACTCTTTTAGAGTGTGACATGCTAGGAATAGTGCTTCTCTCTAATAGTTTTTAGATAACATGAGCTAATGAGCATGGACCTAACATCTCAACTAATGTTTGGTTCTTTCACTCAGCAACACCATTTTTTCTCAGAGCATAAGGAGCACTTAATTCTCAAGCAATACTATTTTCTTCAAAATGGAGGGAGAATTGATTTGACATGTACCTCAAACAAATATCTTTCCTTGATGATAACAATTTGCAGTTGATAATCTCAATGTGAAAATTCTCACCATTTTCCAATCAACTCTTAGTGATCTCACTTTTAGTTATTTGAAATTCAAGCACTCTTAAGGTGCAATCAATTTGTGATTCACAAATTTAAAGTCATGGAAGTTTTGCACCAAAATCTCTTTTTAGTTTCCTTTTCTTTAGCATAGAAATTATTAAGAGTATCCAATAACTATTTCTTTGACTTGGTGGTTTTTTAGTATAGATTATAATGCTTGTCAGATAATGCATTGAGAATATTATTATGCTTTTCATCAACTTCTTCCACTTCTAGATCTTTGCAGATAGATCCTCATATGCTTCTTGCATTGTTAGTGGAAATGGTTTCAGTAACTTTAGTTTCAACAAATGTGGGACATAATATCCATCAATACATACCAGACCCATAGAGTCTTTAGGGGATAGATCGTCTTATGCCCCCATCTCCTAAATTTGGTGCCATCAAATCTTTGCTTGTGTTCCCAATCAAGGATGGTGTGAGTGCCTAAATTATTGAACCACGTAAAGAACCTCTTTCATAGGATTTTAGTAAATTGTGTTAGTAGTAGGGAGGTACACTTGGTTGTATCTCCACACTTGGTGATGAAATGAGCCAATGGTCCCTAGGGCATCCAATTCCATGGTAGTTGCAAAAATGTAGTCTTTTCTACTAAGCTAGCAAGGGTACATCATTCATCTCAAGCGTGTACGATTTTGGTAAGATGAGATATCGAATTGATTTGTGACATTTAGTTTATGAATAATTTCATTGATTAGACTTCTTATTATGTCTAAATCTAAGGATAATGGGCTCTCCCCAATGGTAGAATTTGAAGAATAAATGGATTGGCCTTAAGGCTCTCATTTCTACATCTTTCAGCCATTTTTTGCTGGAACTTATTGGTTTGTTCTTCTAAGGTTGTAGTCCTAGTTACCGTGATGATGACTAGTCAAAGTATCAGTGATGGGAACCCTTCTTCATGTAGTGCAATAGGTTTTGTCATTGTGATTTTGTCGTAGGGTTTGTAACTTTTGTTGTGGGAAGAAAGTCTATTTCTTCTTTCATAAGCTTCCATCCAATGCCTTTCAACTTGGTGATGTTCATCCATGTGCTTGGTAAAGGCTTCCTATTTATTCTTAATGTCTTGAGGGAGGTAATGACCTTCTCCCTCTTCTCAAGGATGATGTAGGGAGCTACGTCAATGGATGGCTTAGAATGTTTCTAATGCAGATCCTTAATTATGGACTCTATAACTACTTTCTTTTGTGAGTCACTTGATGAGTCGGAGGATGGTGGAGTTTTCTTGGCTTGAATCTCTTTTAGCATCCTCATGGAATTAAGGTATATTTCGATGGCCCTTTGCTCAACTTTATTGTAGGTAGCTAAGGCAGTATTCATATGCCTTCTCAAGGTTTTCAGTCTCAATTTCGTACAAGGGGTTAAACTTGGTTTGGTAGGTATAAGTGATGGTCACTTTGTGGGGATAATTGGATGATTCTCACCTCTCATAACTAAAGAGTTTGCTAGAGTAGCAAACCCTAGGTTTATTAGTTTGAGGGGTAGAAGGACCATTAGCCTCATTCTTTAGAAGGTCTACCATATTTGAAGTCTTTAGGGTTATGGATGTCTTAGGCCTAGTCAATGAAAGTACTTTTGTACTTGTCTTTGCCATCAACTCTTTCAGAGAAGGAAATGAACTGTGATTAGAACCCTAAGAGAGGTACTTTTGTTGACTCTTGCACCTTAGGATGGTATATCCTTTGAAAAGGATCTTGGGCCACTACCCTAAGTGTGTTGTCTTATGACTAATTTATATTCTTATTACCCTATTATGTAGTATCTACATAGTGCAGTTGAATAAAATATTACATTTATTTAAATCATGTCATGACAAATATCATATAATTGGCTTTGCATGTCATACATTTCTAACATTTAAATCAGCTAGTCATCTTTATAAATGTTAGAGTTGACTCCACTAGTTATATTTTCCAAAAGCCAAATGGTTCTCAAAATTTCTAGTTGAGGGAGTTGAATCCACACTTATAACAATCAACTCCCCTTGGTCACTATTTTCAAAAAGCCCCATTTTAGTTCTTAGTGTTGACTCCTTTGGTTTTAAAGTCGACTCCAATAAGCCAAAAGTCACTTTAAGTGACTTATCTCACATTTTTGGGCAAATTTGTCTCCTCCTTAAAAACCCATCTTACCCTAGTTAACTCTATCTCTCTCTCCCTCTCCCTCTCAAAACTATCTCTTTCACTCAAATTCCACATTCTAATTTGTGATTAGGTCAAATTCTACCATCCCAACCCTTTAAAATAAAAAACTCATTAGAGAAATGATTAAAGTTGGCTCTAAAGTAAGATCCCAAAAGGAAAGCTAAATAAATTAAAACTTAAAAAAAGAATAAAGTTTCCAAGTTGAAAGTGACTCAAGGGGAACCATATGAGAAAAGAACAAAAGGAGATTGGATGAACATATTCAAGAAAATGGTATATATGTTCACTTTCTAGACCTTGAAGTCAAAGAGAGATTTGACACATCTTCACAGGTAGAAAAGTCCTTCCTTGTAAGTTGTAGATTTCAATGAACTAAAAACTTTCCCTTTCAAAAAGTGTTTTCCACACCTAAGTCTAAAGAATTTTATTTTTAAAGGGTATAAATTCTATCCAATGCCTATTAAAACACTTCTATTGCAATATGAAGAATGATAATACTATTGCTAGAACTCTTTTCTATGTGAACGAAAGACAACTTTCCCTCATCATTCAACAACTTGGTATGTTTCTTGAAATTATAGGTAGAGGCTCCAATCTTGATTCAGATTTTGATGCAATAGAGACCTTAAATTTACTTTTAAGAGACCCAAATGTTGGTCTTGATTACATTAAAGACCTTTGATTTGATCTAAAGCTTCTTCACCTCATGTTTTTCCAACTTTTTTCTTCAAAAAGTGTTAGTTATGACAAGATATCTAACCAAGAGTTTTTTTGTCATATATCACATTTATACTAGAAATCTTTCGATCTTTCCTAAATCACAAATACCCACATGAAAAGTATTCCCCATAGGAACAATGCACCACTACCTTATAAGATGTGCTTACTCTTATTCCTTAAAATTTTGGAGTTTAATTCATAAACAAAGTAAAACTATCTTTTCCTTTGATAATGAATCAAGAAGAGGGACAAGCAAATCATTAATCAAGGGTAAGTTTCAGAAGGACCGCAAGGTCATGCATGATAGATATAGAAATATTATATGTAATACCTCTATATTTAGCATTTTTTAACCTTGAAAATATCTTAAATATCACCATTTTGGGTTTATTCTACATTTTATAGGATTATGGTACAACTGAGAAAAATGCACAATTTTGCTATTCAAAACCCTAAAAGATAGAAAATCCATAGTCTAAGCAACATCATGGGACCATTACCAAAAATAATGAAGATTGAAAGTTTAGAATGCAAAATGGGTGTTGTTATCATCTTCAACACAGTTAGAAACCCTAGAAGCATCGCCAAACTTTATTCACACAAAAGAGGCTATCACTACCAAAAGATAAGGTGGTAAAACTTCATTGTATGCATGCATGCATTCCACTAAATTGGAGGAGCTTTTAAGTAAAGATTGAGATCCAAACACATCAAAGGAGGTATGCATGTGAAGCACACCAAAGTCGGGGCTCGTAAGAGATCATTATCCTTCACTTTCTCTCTCTTTGCTTTAAAATGGGAACCAACTTAGGCCACCCCACGAATTCCCATGCAAAGGTAATATCATTCCACTCATCCCACATGATTTTGATAAGAAAATAAAAAGAAATTAAGAAGGAAAAAAATGGAGAGAGAGAGAGAGAGAGAGAGAGAGAGAGAGAGAGAGAGAGAGAGAGAGAGAGAGAGAGAGAGAGAGAGAGAGAGAGAGAGAGAGTAAAAATGGGAAATTAATGCCCAATTTTCATTCAAAAATTTAAAGAAAGAGTGGTTGAGATCAATGCACATCCAAGAATATCTTAAAGCAACCAATGGGAACTCATTAGAGTTAGATAGACCAATGGGAATAAGTCATGCAAGCAAGTGAATATTGAGTTATGATTGGTGGAGAAAATTTATGTGGGTTGTCCACCAAAATTTTAGGAGTCAAAACGTATTGTACATGGGAGAAAACATGTTTTTCAATTAAAACTAATTGTACAAAGAGAAAAATAGTGGGCTAGGGAGAAAATAAAGGAAGAGAATCAGTTTAGATAAGGAAATCTTAATAGAATCCTAGCCATTCACTTTTAGGCATGCTAATCCCATGAATGAGAAGATATGAGCCATTAACCTATATCTTTTTTATGGAAGACTTCTATGAAGTCTCAACCACCCATCCTAGGGTTACACATGATCCTAAAGTGAGTAGATTTGAATGCAAAAGAACAAAGAAATTGCAAGCAACAAAGGATATCTTTACAAGAAGGAGTGAAAACATGATTTACAAAGTGGAAAGAAGATGGGATAATAAGGGCGGAAAAAAGCTAGGGGGTATCAAGCCAATATGAAAGGTGTTTCTAAGAGGGTAATTGGCTATGAGAACAAGATTGAAAGGAAGGAGATTCTATCCCAATCAAGGACAGAAAGTAAATAAGTCTATAAAACACCCCAAGGGGGGATGTCCAAACTATCCAAGGATTTTCATAATTTCTTAAGCCAAAATGTCCAAAACTAAGAGAGGAAGGTACCTTGAGATATCTAAAGAAGAAGAGGAGAAAAGGTTCTAAGGAGTTGTGTATGTATTCCATTGAAAAAAGTTCTCCTTTGGATTGTGGTATGAGTGGTTGATGGCCCCTAGCATTTATTGAGTGACACAATAGTATTGTCATGAGCAAACAATTGGGATGATTTGGTGGTAGAATGCAGGGTAGAGATATTGGTCAAGATATATAGCATTGAGTGACACAACAGTGAAGACTTGTTGACATTCCTCTTAACCCACAGGATAGTTTACTTTACTTTTGGTTATTTCTTTTTAATCATTTGATGTAATTTTTCATTCTAGTATAATAAAAAGTCTCTTTATCTCTTTAGTTTAATGTGTTCTTGGTTTATTTTGTTCCTTATGTTTACATGCCTTTGTTAATTATTAGAAGTTTTTTTATGTGATTGTTTGTTAAATTAGTTTACCTAAGGAATAGAATAAAAAATTGTTAGAATAGGTATTTTTAAAGTTAAGTGATTCTAGGTTACCATGTGCATAAATATTAATATTAGATTTTTAGCACTCTTATTACATTTTTAGTGATTGCTCATGAAGAAGGATACTAGGTATGGTAAAAAGGGAGTAATTTACTAGAATCTTTGATAGCATGTCCCTTAAGTAGACAAGCTATACTTTGAATAAGTACATTTACTAAGCTAGAAAACTAATATAAATAAAATCTTAAAAAGATAGCTTTAAAAGACATGTTCGATATTTTTAGAGTTATTGAAATTCTACTAACATGTGTATATAAGAACCTAGAGAGCTTAATCCTAAGAATATTTAAGCATAATGTATTGAATTTCTAAACCCTAGCCTTATATTTACTTTCTAGTGATTTTAAACACTTTTGTTATTTTTAGCATTTTTAGGGTATTAATTTAGTTAAATAAATTATTTGGCTAGATTAAAGTAATAAAATAGGTTTTAACTAAAATTGATTTATTAATAGTCTTTGTGGATTGACCCATACTTGATGTGTCTATGCTATAGTTGACCCTTGCACTTGCAATTATTTTTAAAACACATAATACACCAGTAGCTTCAATTCTTTCATCCTAATATGATGTTAGTGACAAAAGCCCTAGACCTGATAGATTTTGCTTTAAATTTTTCCAAGAGTTTTGGGAGATCATAAAAAAGAAGTCTATGAATTTGCCAATAGATTCTTTAAGGAAGAATCCTTGAACAAGTATATTGAAGCATCCTTTTTTGTGCTAGCTCCCAAGAAGAAAGGTGACATCTCTCAAAGAGACTCCAAACCAATAAGTCTCATTAGCAACTGTCTCAAAATAATTGCTAAACTCCTATCCAAAATATTCAAGACTGTCATATCAGAAGTCATTTCTCACAACCAATCTACTTACATTAAGGATGAGAACATTGTAGATAAGTCCTTAAATTGCTTATGAGGTCCTTAACATGATGAAGAAGTCTAAAGAAGGGGGAATTCTTTGTAAAATTGATTTGAAGAATGCAATTGACAGAGTTGAGTGGCAACTACTTGAATTGTTTTGGAAAAAAAATGAACATTGGACTAGTTTGAAGAAGATAGACCCAAGAACGTGTTAGCTCAGCATGGTTTTTAATCAACATAAGTGGTGCTCTTTTGGGGTTTTCTAAGAGCTCAAGGGATATTAGGCAACGGTATCCACTCTCACCCTATCATTATCTAGTTCAAGGTTTGGGATCAAAACTATTCTCAAATGTTTTGAACTAGATAAAGGGTAGAAGGTGAACCTTCACAAGACAAAAATGTATGGGGCAAACTTAGAAAATGAAGAGATTGAGAAGATTGCTAAAAACGTGGGGGCTTTTGTTGCATCATTCCCTACACCTATCTTGGGCTATCCCTATCCATTAACAACCTCGGCACCACCCTTTAGACTCTTATGATTAAGAGATTTTAGAATAATATTTCAACATGGAAGAGTGACTTTGATTAAAGCTCCTCTATCCAACCTACTAATATACTGCATGTCCCTATTGAAATGTCCAGTTAGTATTATACACGTGATGGAGCAGGTGCAAAGGAAATTCCTATAAAGAAATGGAGACAATGGAGACAAAGAATGGATGATTGAGCATCAAAAAACTTAAAGAAATGAACCAAGCACTTTTAACCAAATGGCTTTGGAGATTCTCAATGGAAGAAGCAATGCTTTGGCAAGAGGCTTTAAAGGAATGATATAAACTTTCAAGTGGCTATTGGATCACCCCTAAAGAATGCTCAAGATTTTATTTAATTTGAATAAACATTACCAAGAATCTGGCTTCCTTCAAATCTCATATCAAGCTGAAATTTTACCCAAGGGACAGAATTAAGTTCTACAAGGAACCTTAGATCACAAAACCCACTTGAGTGGATGTACCTTAAACTCTTTAGAGTTAACACAAAACCCACATGCTCTAGTTAAGGAATTCTACTATAATGAAAATGATTTGTTTTGTTGGAATATCCGCTTAGCAGAGCTCTAAGAGACTTTTAGCAAGCACATGCCAATGATCTCATTACAAAACTCAATAAAAGCTTCATAGAGTTGAGAAAAAATGACAAGCTGATATGGACAAAGAACTTAAGTGGTAAGTACTTATTGAAGAGTGCTTTCCATTGTCATACACAACACCATAGTACCCTCTACCCCCTCGCCCCCACACAGATTGCCACCTTCACTTGGGCGATGTTTCTAAACCAAATCCTTACTTTTCATCAATTAAATGCAAGCGTTCAAGTAGGCCTATTCATTTGTTACATCTGTAGAAAAAGTAGGGGAATTAGAGACCACAATATGTTGCAATGACCAACTATCCAAGAGGTATGGTTGGCAATTTTGAGCAAATTCAACATGCATTGGACTCTTTGACACAATCTGCAAGACAAATGCATACAATGGTACCTAAGCTCAATTTCAAAGCTAAATGCCTTTGAAGAACGTGTTTCTTTGCTTCAGTTTAGCTCCCATGGTTGGAGAGGAATGTTTGATGCTTTAGTGGTAGGAAAAGGCCTTTATCAATTGTCATAGATTCCATACTTAGAACTGTTGCTCATTGAGTAACGGCCACTAGACAATTCTCTAGATACTGAGCAAACACTTTTTGGAGAGATAGGCATAATATAACCCATGATTTTGAAAAGAAAGAGACTCGTAACCTAAGTTGATCTTGCTCTCCTTCTAACTAGTACAAGCTCGACTTTGATGGAACTTGCTACATAAATCCAAGACTTGGTGGAGTTCGAGGTATTCTATCCAATAACAATGGTTGTGTCATTAAGGATTTCTTAGGCCTCTACGTATATGTGATTTTTATAGGAATTGAATCATGGTCTCACTCGAAACTTCATCCAATCATCATTGAAGGCAACTCCTTAAATGTGATCAAATGGCTAAACACACACACACACAAAGTAGACCATGGAGATTTTGTGAGCATTTTAAATGAATTGGCCATTACCTCGAGGGACAAACATTTCACGTAGTACATGTTTATAGATATAGATATATTAACATTAAGGCAAGTGTTCTTATGGATGAAACTAGAATTAGTTTCTACACCTGACGCAAAGTTGAGACATTGTTGTACCGTGTCTTGGATTAATGGCATGTATGAAAGAGCAAGAATTGATCATCTATCTACTGCTCCATGCTTGTATGGACATGGGAAGGCTGTTCTTCCCCGATCAAATGAATTTTACCTTCAAAACAAAAATGGTTTTCAACTATGAATAATATATCATCTTTTGTCTTATTCCTTGATCTTTTGGATATTTATTTCAATCTTTCTTCTAGTGGGTGTCAAAGTTTTTGCGAGATAAAAGTCAGGAGTCTACTAATGCCTTCAGATTGGTTGAGATGAACAATTGCAAGTGGGCCCTTCTTTCAGTGACCAAACCATTCTCTGCCTGCCTCTATCTTATATACTTCCTACTAAAACTATAAGTGGGGCCCACTATATTAATTTTTACTCCAAACATCTAGTGAGAACTTGTTTATGGTTATATAAGCAGCACATGTTGGTCCCTTTGCTACATAGATTATACCAACACAACAAAGATTATAGTGAAAGAGAAACCTAAATGTGGTAGGAGTTGCTTAGATAGGCAAATACCAAAATTCTTGCCTATGAGATACTTTATCCCACGCTTTCTTTATACATAGATAGATAAATAAAGCAGGCTGCGAGGCTCTTTGGCATGCATTGTGAAACTTAGGAAGTGTTAAACGAGAATCTCCTGTGTGGACTCTGCTTTCTCCCCATCTCGTCGTTTTCAATGAATAAGAAACACAGTATTTGACATCAAGACTTCCTTGATCTAAAAGGAAGGAAAAAATCAACGGTAGTCCACCTCCTTTGGCAATCCCAACAGTTCTCTTGTATAATTCACGTTGCGTACTTGGAGCCTTCTCCTTCAAGACATGCAGTTGCTTTAGTAGAAAAACATGCACATGCATGCACATGCACATGCATGTGCATAAGAGAGAGAGAGTAGGTGAGAAAGTTGGGACGCCATGACACGCTCCAACTTAGCTCTAGAAGCTCTAAAACAGTCACTGCATAGTTCTTAATATAAAAAGAGGCACGCACAGTACCCCACTTCTGAATTACGGCGTACAAATTTGGCATCTTCGGATATCTAGTAGGGTTCGGTGTACGAAGCTCTCACCTCTGCAGGGTTCTAGAAAGGTCAAATTATGAGCTTTTATACTATTGCAGTCTTATTTCACACATTTGTAAGAGACTACTTTTATGTCTTAAATCTGTAACTTCAAGGCTACACAATGACAACTTTACATTGCACAAGACTTTCCTTCAAATATCTAATATATAACTCAAAATTTACTCTCTTAGAGTCCATGCAGAATATGTTTGGGGTTGTTGAATCGAGGACCATTGATCGCATCCATGATGATCAAGCCCATCATGTTAGATGCTAGACTCATCTAATTGGCGTGGTTTTTGGGTAGTTGATGTATAGAGCCTGAGAATTAGATAAACGGTCTTGATCAACTACAAGTGGACCCAACAGGCAAAGGGGTGCTGCCATGAGGGCCCACTTTTGGCGTCATGTAATTGATTGGTGAGGAGGAGAGGGATGCATAAACGTTATTCCCAAGTCCTTTGGAATGCAAATATAACGCATTCTCTTGCCTTTTTGCAACGTTGCATTATAAAGGCAACTCCTCGTGGCTTTTGCGTTTTAAATTTTGATGAAATACGATTCCTGGAATTGATTTGTTTGTTTCATCGGGGACTCAACTCCCCTGCCTCCCCTCCAAAACCAGAGCCTCTCTCTCTCTCTCTCTCTCTCTCTCTCTCTCTCTCTCTCTCTTACCTTCCAGTCGTAGTTCAAGCCAGCGTGTGTTTACTGGAACAAAGAACAGGTATTGTCTCTCTCCGGGAATTCTCTTTGGATTGATTCAGAGTATTCTGTGCTTATCTGTTGATCGTGGGGATTTATAGGTCTATATGTTTATGGATCTGTTTTCTTAACGTGGATCTGTTCTCTTAACCCTGTTTTTCGTCGATCATTCTTCGCAGACCTGATTTCTGACGCATTGTTTCTAGATCTCTTTTTCAGATCTGTTTTTCAAAATCTGCTTTTACCATTCGAAGCTATTTTACCTTTTTCTAGTTCTGCAAATCTGCACTCGATCAATTTAGACTATTTTTATAGGTATTGCTGCTGCGGATCAATTCAATCGGGTTTCTTTCATCAGTTTGTTTCCATTCGAAGCTATTGTACCATTTTGTAGTTCTGTAAATCTGCACTCGATTAATTTAGACTATTTTTATAGGTATTGCTGCTGCGGATCAATTCAATCAGGTTTCTTTCATCAGTTTGTTTTCATTTGAAGTGGGGACGATTCTTCTTAACTTCCAAGGTTAAGCCGCTACTACTACACAGAACAGAGTTGCAAAAGTCGTTGATTTATTTATTTATTTATTCTGAAAAGGTCCTGACTTTTCAAGCTTCCGATTTATTTCCGCAAAATTTTTTTATTTAACATTTCCTGAACTGAATGAATATCTACGGAATTCAGCGCGAATCAATTTGGTAAAATTCAAACGTTCTTTGTGTACATCTAGTTGCAATTTCAAGTAAGGAATTAAATTCACATGCTAATTATAGCTTTTTCCCCAATTTTTGCGGGCTCTTCTGAAACGTTTTCCAGTTTCGCAGAATATTTATATTGCCGAGTTATTCCCACCTCCAAACTTTATAACTGTTGGTAGAAGCATAGTTACAACGATTTCCAAATAACTCAAGTTTTCTTGAAAAAGTTGATATCTGTTAACATCCTGATTTAAAATTTAAAAGGTACTCAATAATCCGAAATTACTTACTCACATTAAGTAATAGTTTTCCAAATTAATGAATTTATTGAATCAAATGTGAATTTTGACTATATGTCAGATTTATATTTATTGTTTCTGAATCTAGACGTAACTCCCATACTAAAAAGTTAAATGAACAAATTTCTTTCAAACCTAGATCTGGCATTGGTTAAAGGGTGAGTTCTTCAGTTGCTTTGACTTTATAAACATGGTGCTAAGTAAGAGACCAGCTAATCTTATTGCTCAATCTTAAAGTGGTAAGATATAATATAACCCTCTCTGCATCTTTCAATGTTGACCCACATTGGATCATGTTACTCATTTTGGTTACACAGGTCTCTAGCATGTTGAGAATTTGCCAATGGAGTAGGTTCTTAGTGGTTTTTCCTCTGATCATCAGCTTTAGGATCACTATTGTTTGAAATGGGGTTCTGTAATCGTTGGGGTTGATTGGATTTGCACTTGATACTAGTAAATTTCTACTGCTTTTGAGAGCAGTTGGGTCCTTTGACATCTCATATTGTCCATCTATTTCTGGTGTGTATAGGAAATGCTTTTCTCAGAGGACGGTCATATATAAGGTTAAGTTGTTTTTCAGTTATGAGTGTATCATCTAGACTAGAAGTTTTTTTCTGGTATCTGTGTTTTTCTTAGAGAAGATGCCAGCAGTAGGGCCAAAATTAGATACATAGCAGTGTGATGAATAGAACAGGGATAGAGGCTCCAATGATAAAATTGTCCCAGTTGAATTGTAAATCTAGCTTATTATGGATATGATAAATTGAGGAAGATAGTCCACCCATGACTTTGCACTTTATAGTATGGTGGAGCTTTATGTGTGCTTGACGTATAGAGGCTTTTAAGTTTGTTCTTTAGCAGCATCACTTAAGAGAAATACCTAATCACCCCAATTGAATGCTGGGTAATGAATCTAGGTATATCGTCTTTATTGGAAAGGCATTTTTTTCAATATGTCGATGTGTTTCCTTTTCATCCTGTATGAAATGAAGCAAGTGATTTCATTGACTATATTAGGCATATTTTGTATATGTCATTTTGTCCTTTCTTGAAGGGGAGCCTTGGCGCAACGGTAAAAGTTGTCGTCATGTGACCTTGAGGTCACGGGTTCAAGGCGTGGAATCAGCCTCTTACAAAAAATGCAAGGTAAGGCTGCCTACTTTAGGCCATTGTGGCTTGCCCCCTCCCCAGACCCTGCATAGGCGGGAGCTTCGTGCACCGGGGCTGCCCTTTTTTTTCATTTTGTCCTTTCTTAGTAGTAATGTCGTCCTTGAAGGTCATGGCTTCAAGGCTCCTCATGGGTGTGTCTGTCCAACATTCCAAAGGAAAAAAAGACGCATACTAATTATCTATCAGAAAGTAAAAAGGATCTGAAGAAGGTGGAAAACTTTGCAATCTAAAGAACAATCACTTTATGTATGATTCATCATCATCATCAAGACCTTATCCCAATTAGGGGTTGGCCAACTTTATGTATGATTAGAAAAAAAAATAAAGGGTAGTTCCCTTGCAGTTTGCATGCCTTTACCATGACAACCTTGTATTCACCCTGATTTATTAAAAAAATTTACAGCGAAAAGATCAGTTAGATTCAACATCACTTGAAGGGAGGAGGTAATTGGTTAGAAGCTAGCAAAAATTCTAAATAAATGAGTTAAGGAGCACACGAAGCAAAAGGGATTCCTGGGACTTCTGGAGGAATTAGTTAAGGTACATTTTATCTTTCTTTTTCAATGTGAGAATTCACCTTTTTCTGGTCTTGACAAAAAGGATTAAGCTTGCTGAGAGGAAGGAGAAGCCACCCAACACCATTGTGAATTAAGGGTTGCCAATTTACTTCCATTTATCATATGTTCTATGGACTGAGTTCTCTTACAATCTCTCTGGCCAAAATTTTGAAAGAGTAAAGGTTAAGGTGTGCAAGATTCTCAAGAACAGAAAAACTAAAACGAAGAATCAAATTTACCCTAAAAAGTTATTCCAAATGTCTGCAGATTTGCATGGCTTGTAGATCCCCTACGGCCTTGATACTAATCCCACTACAACCACTTTCACAAAATTCAATCTAAGGGAAATATTAGACCTTCAATAGTAACAGCAATGGAATCTGAGATCAAGTTCATTGAAAAACCTTTGTAATTTTGGTTTGAGTGGAAGGACATTAATTTCCAGCTTTAGGTGAAATTCTACAAAATGCAGATCTCCTGAGAAAAGAGGTGGGGATGAAGAAACAGAAGCCAAGATCTGTTTCATGGTGATTGGAGCACTATCAAAGGTTATGTTGACTAGGACAGATATTTCCTCTATGAAATCATGATTTCTAGAGCATAAACATCTTCCAGGTTTTTTTTTTTGAAATTCATTGATAATTCTCTGAAGCTGCCACTAGATTTGAGTCTGTAGAAAATCCTTTAGTTTCACATATTAACTGGTGTTCTCGTAGTTGAATAATTAACAGGTTTGGGCTTAAACTTTTACATTTCTATGATTGGAAGCTTGCTTGAGCAATAAGAAACACAGGGATTGATACAATTAACATACATTAGCTGGGAACAGGAGTAACAAAGCACAAGAAAACTCTGACTGATTAAAAATTACCAACCAGAAGCAATGTAACTGTTTCGGAAGTGCTCAAGTTAATGCTCAATTCTCTGGAGTTGAAAGGTTTTGCCTAGGCCGGCGTATTCTATTACTAAGGAGGTTTGCAGAACTCAAAGTGACTTGGGCTGGCCACGTCATCCAAGCATTTGAAGGGGCCAAGCCAAGTTGACTTATTTTACGTGTAGCCTCATTTTAGTCTACATCTGCATTGATATAGACAAATTCAGTAATATAACTCAGAGAATCCCAAATCCACTATTGCTATTTGGAGTCTTTTCTTCCCAATTTTGACTTTTCAAGTATAATGACTTAGTTATGCAAATCAGGGAACCACTCTGTATCTGGAGGCTATGAATGCTTGCTTGAGCTTGTATTCTAGTTGACTTTGAATTTCTTTTCTTATAAAGATCTGTCTCTATATGTATAAAACCATTGATTCTTAGTATAAGTCAAGATTGTTAGTTTTGTTATTTTTCTTCTTTTCAATTTATTGATAAAACAAAAGTACTATGGTTTTCTTGAACTGGAGTAACACAACATAAGAAATGTCCAATTTATTGAACTTGAGTAACACAGCACAGGAACCCTCCAAATGATTCAAAGTGCCCAAGTCAATGCCCAACTCACTGGAGTTGAAAGGTTTTGCCTAGGCCAACGTATCCTATTATTGGGGAAGTTTGCTGGACTTGAAGTGACAGGGCTTGGCCATGTTATCCAAGCATTTGGAGGAGCCAAGCCAAGCTGAATTGTTTTACCTCTAGCTGCATTTTGGTCTGTATCTGTATTCATGCAGACAAATTCAGTAACAGAACTTAGAGTGGCCCAGATCCACTATTGCTATTCAGAGTCTTTTCTTCCCACCTTTGACTTTTCAAGTTTAACGATGACACTTAGTTATGCAAATCAGGGAACCTATGTCTCTGGAAGCTATGAATGCTAGCTTGAGCTTGTATTCCAGTTGACTTTTAATTTCTTTTTCTTTTAAAGATCTGTGTGTGAATGTGTAAAACCATTGATGCTTTGTATGAGTCAAGATTGTTAATTTTCTTATTTTCCTTCTTTTCAATTTATTGATAAAACAAAGGACTGCAGTTTTCAAGAAACCTCTAAATTATTCAAACTTATCAATGAGAAGCATTGTAAACCTCTTGTTTCGCAAGTGATCAAGTCAATGCTCAGCCCACTGGAGTTGAAAGATTTTGCCTAGGCCCCAAGCCATGTCATCCAAGCATTTAGAGGAGCCAAGCCAAGTTGACTTGTTTTACCCATAGCCGTGTTTTGGTCTGCATCTGCATTGATGCAGACAAATTCAGTAAAAGAACTCAGGGAGCTCCTGATCCGCTATTGCTATTCAGATTTCAAAGAGTGTTTTCTTCCCACCTTTGGCTTTTCATGTTTAATGATGACACTAGTTATGCGAATTGCGGAACTGCTATGTATCTGGTGGCTATGAATGTTTGCTTGAGCTTGTATTCTAGTTGACTTTGAATTTCTTTCTCTTTTAAAGATCTATGTGTAAATATGTAAAGCTGTCGATTCTTTGTACAAGTGAGGATTGTTAGTGTTCTTATTTTTCTTCTTTTCAGTTTATTGATAAAACATATATTCTGTGGTTTTCAGAAAAATACTGTTTGCTTCATGTGGATTGAAAGATAGAGGTTCATGATTAGAGGTGATCTCAAGGTAAACAGAGTATAAGATAGAAAAAATGGCACCTGCAAGCAAAGCCGATAGGAAGGCAGCACTGGATGTGGCTTCCTGGATGTTCAATGTTGTCACTTCTGTTGGCATTATCATTGTCAACAAAGCCTTAATGGCCACATACGGCTTCAGTTTTGGTAAGTTCATTTTCTCTGACCATTTTTTGTTTGTTCATGGTTTATTTTCCATGTAGAATACACAATTTCATAATTGCTTTATAAATGTTAACATACCATGAATATCCAGATGCAGATAAAAATTTTCCAATCTCTCAATGAGTGCCAAAAGTTTCATACCTACATTCATCT
The DNA here is from genome assembly GCA_035236585.1 of Warburgia ugandensis. Taxonomy (NCBI): domain Eukaryota; kingdom Viridiplantae; phylum Streptophyta; class Magnoliopsida; order Canellales; family Canellaceae; genus Warburgia; species Warburgia ugandensis. The sequence goes on along the minus strand of CP141129.1, from coordinate 34,036,755 downwards.
ACTCTTGCAATTTCTATTCATTGAATTAATGTGGCATATTAATCGCCTTAAACTTCTAAACATCACAAGGTCTATGTGCACAAGTTGTATTGTATTTTGGAAGTTTGTTCCTGCATTGTCGTCCATGTGTTTTTTGTCATCTCTAAACTTCTACATGTCTAGGTTATCTGGTTAGGACTTCACAATGGTGATCTCAAATTGCTAAATCCAATTGTATTGATAGAAAAGACCTCTAGTGAAAGCTGTCATTTCTTTGTGTGCTCGTAAATGACTTTTTATCTTGAATTTTCTCAAAATGTTTGAGTCCTGTTGTGCCATGAGGAGCACCTTTAGAAGTGGGACTATCGTGATGATGAAGAATGCTTATGGGCTAGGTTGGAGAATTTTGAAACATTGTGGTTATTTTTCCTTATATATAAATGAATAGATAAATGTGTTGAAGTTTGAGGGCAAATATTATCACCCACATCTTCCAAAGCTAGAATTGTGGAGAGATGCTATAGAGTCTAAAAGATTTAAAATTAGTCTAACTAAGATAGAATACATGGAATGTTAGCAAGAAGAGGAATGGGAGTGAAGCATCAGTAAAGATTGATAACCAACAAGTCCCACAAAAATACCATTTTTGATACTTGGGATTGATAGTTCATGAGAGTAGAGAGATTGAGAGAGATGTTACCTAGAGAATCCAAATTTGTTGGAACAAATGGAGATGTGCCTCTGGAGTTGTGTGTGATCAGTAGCAACTGCCACTCAAAGTGAAAGGAAAATTCTATAAGATGGTTGTAAGGCTGACCATGCTCTATACATCAGAGTATTGAGCAATTAAGGAACAACATGTGCATAGGAATAGCGTATCTGAAATAAGGATGTTGAGTGACAAGACAAGAAAAGATAGAATTAGAAATGAAAAACATTAGAGGAAACCTTGGAGTAGCACCATTAGGTAACAAGATGAGGGATGGTAGACTTAGATGGTTTGGACATGTACAACAGAGATAAAAAAATGGCACCAGTTAGAAGGAGCCAGTTAATCCAAGTTGAAGGCTCTAAAAGGGCAAGGGGAAGGCCTAGAAGGATATGGATAGAAGTGTTGAGAAAAGATTTAAAAACTTTTGGACTAAATGAGGTCATGACCTTGATAGAGGAGAATGGAATAATAAGATTCATATAGCTTATCCCTAATCGAGATAAGGCTTTGATGATGATTATCTTCCAAAATTGTCCTTTATTAGGTGAAGAAATTTTGAGCATCCTTTAACTTAGAATCTTGCATGAGTTGAAACAATTCTCACATTGCTGGTACTTCTTTTTGAGGATGTTTGGATGGAGATCTAAGACCCACCTGGATCAAATGCATGTTTTCTTAGGGTGGAACTCTTTTAACTGCAGTAATGATGGGTTTTTAGATTTTAGAGTGGGTTGACAGTTGCAGGTTGTGAGGTTGTTCTTGTTGAATTTAGGTTCAAAATATTGGCTAGATTCTGAGATGATCATATTGCCTATACAGTGCATATGCACTTGTGAATGAGACGATACAGTTCCTCATGGTCTTAGAGGCAGAAGGATAAAAAAAAATTCTAGTGCTTAGTTGTGCTTAATTTAGCCTATATTTGGAAGGCTTTTTCATTTTATTTAAAAATAAAACTGAAAAAAAGGTGTTGAGATAATTCATTATTTACAATTCAGCGTGTCCTCTTCCCAGGGAACTCCTAGGAGTTGAGATAAATAATTCTATATATGTGAATAGTCCCCTTCATAGAGGGCTTGGATAAGTCTCAAGACCTCAAGATCTCTGGGAAAGAACCAAAATAGAACTGCTTTCACAACTTAGAGAGGGCCTTTTCTTAGGATTCTTAGGAGTTAGAATATGAAAGACTTCATCTGCTGAAATTTCCTGTGTTACACGGATCTTCGAAAAGTCAGATACAGAAATATGCATGCTGTTTGAATTCTATTTGTTTTTTCTTTGTGATATGCTCAGACCACGTGGAAGTTTCTTATGAAGAGGAATGATATTGTCATGAACATATTTGCTATCAACAAGAAGAATATCCGTTATATATCCCAGCCTGTTCTTTATCTCTCTCCTCCTGAAGAACCCCTCCAAACGTTTAGACAAATTGCAGCATAGAAAGATTAACATCAAATTGAGTGTTGGGATATGGCATGTATGAAATGTGGCCTATAAAACATTCAAACAACAAAACATGGATTAAAAGATGAACAGTTTTGATCAACACCCATCTGGATCTGGCAACCACATTGCACATGCAAGAAAGTATAAGAAACCACTAGATGTTTATATCTGGTGGTCACAACTAGAGTCTTATGAACACAAAGGATCCGAAGGTGATCAGAATCACTCAAATTCGAAACCACATCTTCGATGCATCATTGGCAGAAGATCTGTTCTATTGGAAATAATCCCATCAGACTGATGAGTAATTTTATGATGGGCCTATCTAACTCCGTGTAGATATGTGGTTCAGGTCAGCTTAATCTGGGCCCATGGTTAAATTCTGGACCTCATTCTAATCACGGGTATTTGTGATGATTAATTGCCCCCTATGAGAGAGAGAGAGAGGGTCTGACAGCCTCCACATAATTGCTTTTCTTTTCTCTAGTAAGACACGGAGTGAACAACAAACCCAATTGAAGAAGTATTGCTGGGAATGGCAATAAAACCCAGAGCTTATAAGCACCTGTAAATTAATAAAATTGTTCTTAAGGAGAGGATATTTGATCTCAGTTTGTTTAATCACATTGTCTTTTCATGCATGCTATTTAGTAAGTTCTGTAAATTGAAGATAAGTAGCATGTATATGAATTAAGACTTCAACTAAACCATGAGAAAAAGTGAGCTTGTTCCTCATCATTTTTTATATGTTCTAGTGGTCCGGAAAGAAGCCTTTGTCCAGAAGGCATATAGGAATTGTTTTGTTAGAGTAGATAAAATGAAACAAAAACATGGTGAGGAAGGCTGTGCTGACTTTCTCCTATGAAGCTGCATTCTGATTTGCAAAGCTTTATAAATTAGTCTACTGCATACTATTTTTTACTTTGACAGCCAAGATGGAGTGATTGCTATCCTATCCTTTGCGACATTGGTGGTCCTGGAATCGGTCATCTGATTTGTTCTCCTGACTTTTGGCTGTGGTTCGTAATTGCAGTATATATGAGTTGCCCTCCTCCATGATAATAATGGGACTCTGTTGGAGCTGATCAGCTGAAATGAATTGGAAAGAACATGAACTAGTCATAAACAAACTGAAATTGTTACATTTGGTACTATTCTTGAAGATAAAACCGGAAAAATGAGAAATCAAGTAACAGATAACCTTTGTTCACGGTTTCTCTTTCCATCTCCTCCTCTCCAGCTGACCATGGAATCAGAGAGATGGGTTGGGAAATGGGCTTAACTTATCATGTGTTTCTGTTAGGAAACCAGCTTATCACCAAGGACTGTGAAAGGTGTTTCCTACTATCACATTGTTAGATTCCATTTCACCAATGAAGGCTGGCAACTTTCGTCTTTGAGTAACCAAAACCTGTGAGAAGAGCTTTAGCTCTGTTTCATTGAGTCTTTGCTTCCAAGGCCCAGGGTAGGCCTTTATCACTCTGTTGGAAGCATGTCAAACACTCCTACCAACTGAAACCTTTTGGTTTTTCATCCTGAAAGAAGTTTCTCAGCAAAGCGGACTGTTTAGAAGTAACAGATATAGGATGAAAAAGTTGGTTGCTGCATTAAAGGTGGTGAATGATGCCTGACGTATTCCTCTAGCATGTTTATAGGTACAATGGTAGGAAATAACTAATTTTTTCCTAGAAAAAGAATTATGTCAGTGGGCAATTGTTTTCTCTTCAATTACCAAACCTTTATTGATATGCATTTTTCTCTGTTTTGCAAATTAATCCTTTTGTTTTTGGTCCTAAATTTAGTAGAATATATTTAAGGAACTTTGATAGATGCTCTTTCTCCTTAGTGGCTACAACAAGTGAGGTAAGCCAAGTCGAAGATTGTAAAAGGATAAGGTGGATAGAAGTGGTGAGAAAAGATTTAAAAACTTTGGGACTAAATGAAGACATGATACTTAATAGACGGGAATGGAGGAACAAGATTCATGTGGCCGACCCCTAATCGGGATATGGTCTTGATTATGATGATGATTGAGCCTCTTTCTCTTTAGTGATTACCACCACACAAATTGGAAAAGTGACTTCATAATTTGATTAGGTTTTTGCAAGATCTAATTCCCCAACTTCACTCTAATTTTTCCTGTAGAATTTGTTATTCTAGTTGTAGATTGTCTTTTGTACAATTTTTTAATGGTATTTTATTTCTCTATGATTTTATTTTGTAATTAATGGGGTTAAATGTAGTCAGTTTTGTGGAAATATATTGCTGGTTAAAGACAATCAAGACTATGAGGTAGAAGTTTAATATACAGCGGTATTTCTGGAATCTAGAACAATGAAGTTGCATTGCTGTTTGGTTACCTTAATCATACTGGGACCTGATATAATTATCCTCTTTGGTAAGTTACTGTTACTTACATCAGCCTGAATGATGATCATTTCCTGCAGCTACAACGTTAACCGGTCTGCATTTTGCTACTACGACCCTGATGACTATAGTTCTTAGGTGGATGGGATATATCCAGGCTTCTCAATTACCTTTACCTGAGCTTCTGAAATTTGTCCTCTTTGGAAACTTCTCCATTGTCGGAATGAATGTGAGTTTGATGTGGAATTCCGTTGGCTTCTACCAGGTCTGTCCTTATAGTTCCTTATCATGTTTTTGCTTTGAGCACAGAAATGTTGGAATATGAAATGAGTGAAATGACATGCCATTCATATTTACATGATTGTCAGATTGCTAAGCTAAGTATGATTCCTGTGTCCTGCTTTCTGGAAGTTGTCTTGGACAAGATTCAGTACTCGAGAGACACAAAGCTTAGTATAGTCGTTGTTCTCATGGGAGTTGCTGTGTGCACTGTTACTGATGTGAGTGTTAATACTAAAGGCTTCCTTGCAGCCTTTGTAGCAGTTTGGAGTACATCTCTCCAACAGTATGTAAGTGATTAAGTTCTAAAAGCAGATTTATGTACTTTTGCTACAGTTATCTGTACTAGAACTTGGTGCACTCTTTTATAAATTTCATTTATGGAGGCAAAAGTTCTCTTTCTTTTCCTATTTGCAGATGGCTTTCTATGTCATTGTTAATTTGAAATGCTAATTTCATCTTTTATCATGCAAAAAATTGCAAATCTGTCGGAAACTTTGAGCTTATTATTTCACTTAATTAGCAGTGCTAGATTTTAGATTGCTATTTTGATGAAGTTTCAGTTGTTGCAGCCAAAATTATCTGTCTTTTGTTGTTAGTCCTCTCTATATGGCTTCTTAACTCACTGCCAAGAAGATGCAAGAAATTGGAAATGCATGGCATTTACTGCCAGGTTTCCCAATTCATTGTACAAGCTTTCTGTATTTTGAATTGAAGAATCAATTTTGATGGGTTTTCTGGAATAATAGCAGCACTTACTATCATCTTGTCACAATCTTGCCAGAATGGATATGCACTTGTCGTAGCCAAAAACTTTTCACTCTATATAAGCAATCAGTAATCATGAAAAGGTTTAACTGATGACTGTATGAAAACCAACAGTTCTGTTTTATAGTAATTCATTTGTCTTTCTTCAACAATTTCAGTGGACCTAATACAGAAGACTTAGGATATACTTTTTTAAACTCAGTGAGGCTCTTCAATTTCTCAATGATATTCTGATTATTCTTCTGGTTCTGTCCTTGTAGTATGTTCATTACCTTCAGCGAAGGTATCAACTTGGATCATTTAATCTCTTGGGCCATACTGCACCAGCGCAGGCCGCAACACTGATAGTAGTAGGGCCCTTCCTGGATTATTGGTTGACAAATAAACGAGTTGATGCATATGACTACAACATTACTTCCGTGGTAAGTATTATCTATCAAATTAACAGCCGAAGCTGGCAACGGGTTATTTAATATCTACAGGTCATCAATAGCTCGTGGAGTCCTATCTTCTTTTATTGCATTACACACTTACCTGGATGTATGCATTCCACACGCTCCTCATGCGTGTGTGGGGTATCATGTTATCTAGTCTGAAGAAATGGAAAAGGTGGATGCACACATGCATATTTGTGTCTTTGCAAATAGCATCCTCAGCGAGTGGTTGTGTGTGCCTGATCCTGCTTGGTGAAAAACATGTAGAAAAACATTCTTTACTTTGTATGTATGTACTTGCACCTCGATGCTTGTGCTTGGGCTGTATATGCTATTTCACAGCTCACAAGGTCCTTGTGCATGCATGTTTGCCATTGCTCTTTAATCCTTCCATCAATGGAAGACTGTAACGTCTGTGTTCTTCATTCATGTATGCATATCAATATTGCATCGATCTATTTAGGCACTTGCATAAATGTTTTTTTGCACATCAGTTTGCTGCTATTGTTGCTAACAGTTCTTCCTCTTCTTTCTGTAGTTCTTCATCATATTGTCATGCACCATTGCCATAGGAACCAACCTTAGCCAATTCATCTGCATCGGCAGATTTACTGCTGTTTCTTTCCAAGTCCTGGGACACATGAAGACAATCCTTGTCCTGGTATTGGGATTCTTCTTCTTTGGAAAAGAGGGTCTCAACCTACACGTAGTTTTGGGCATGATTTTAGCTGTGGCAGGTATGGTATGGTACGGCAATGCTTCATCTAAACCTGGGGGCAAGGAGCGTAGAAGTCATTCTATTCCGAATGACAGATCTCAAAAGCATGGTTCGGAATCTAGAGAGCTTGATGAGAAGGTTTAGGGATATATTTCAAGGAACGAGTCCTGTTCAACTCCTCAAGGATTTGATGGTGGACAATGGAGGATAGCTGATTCCAGTAATCTCTTGACATCAAGTTTAGGACTCATTTTGTTTTTCTTCCTCTTGTTCTGATTTTTTCCCACTTGGTTCAAGGTCTCCTGGGAATGCTGTTTGATGCATACGCAGGTTCCCTCTGGGAATTCCCTTTCGTTTCATGTTCATCTATAGTTATTTTTCTTCCACATTTATAAAGCAAATTATTTGCAGCATCTTGTAATCCTCTTAGCAGCGATTCTTTTCTTCTCTCTTTGATCCCCCCCTCCTATGTAAACTTTGACAGTGATCAATTATATATTTATTTCTTCCCACGAAGAAATCAAAAGGTCTTTTTGCAGAACCCATTTGGTATTAAGAGAAGAGGAGCATCCAAGTGATTGCAGATGAGGATTCAGAGGACCACAACAGGATGCATGTTATGGTTTGGGTTGTTCCTTGGCATTCAATGTTATTGTCCCAATGCGGAAATCAAAGTCATAGCAATCCTAGTTACCTGGTTATGGTTATCAGTTGGAAGCTGAAGAGCATATTTGCTCGCGGATACACAGCTGAAGGTTTTCATATGATGGATGTCCATATATTTTAGGGAAAATATGAATAGATGAAAATGAAAAATAAGTCCATCCATTTAATGATCGAAACTACTCAACTGTCACACCTCGCTGTTGATGACTCACGCACCAGTGTCTGAGAATTACTTTTAGAGAGTAAAAACGATGGCTTATATTCATAACAAAGCCTCCACAAATCAAACGCTTAGAACTTTCTAGTGAGGGAAACTATACATGGCTTTGCCCCATATTACGGTCAACACCAGAAAAACAATCCTTTAGATTACTGTGGGGCTAACTTGTATCTTCAGCCATTTGTATTCGTCCTGGAAAAACTGTGGCGCCCATCTCGTAACAAACCCGCTTCTGAATCGAAAATACTGTCCTTGAATTGTTATGTTCATTTATTGACTAGTTGTTTATGTTGAAGGGGTCGAAAGAGCCAATATTGAAGGTTTTGAGATCATGTGGTGAAATATTCTAGTCATTCTCTAAGCTGAAGAAAACAAAAAGTTGCAGGAATCTAGAGAAGGTGCATGACCTTGGTGGAGGTCTAAAATACGATCTCATTCTGAAGATCCAATGAAAAGAAAGAAAAAAAACAGAAAGCAAATATGGTCATTTAGTCCCATATGTATTCACTTTAACCTAAACTGATCTCAAACTAATACCAACTAAGCCAATAGTAAGAGCAAGTCTAAAGAAAACGTAAAGACCACAAGCAGGTCGATCATAAGTAGTAAATACTAATCAGTCATGCAATTCAAGTGTGGTGGATCACGTCTAGCTGTTTCAAATCAGATGCAGTCCCTACAGGGTTGAAAGGGCGCATGCTTTGTCGTGGGGATGGAAAGGGAACAACACAAATCGTGCTGCTCTTTGATTTTGGTAAAAAGGGCAGCCCCACTGTACGAAGATGCCGCATATGCAGGATCAGGGGAAGGGGTGGACCACAAGGGTCAATAGTACACAGCCTTACCTTGCATTTTTTAAGCAGCTGTTTCCACGCCTTGAACTCATGACCTCAAGGTCACACGACACCAACTCTAAAGTTACGCCAAGGCTCCCCTTCTAAATCTACGATTCTTTAAGTAAAAACATTAAGAGATCATGGGTTAACTGCTGATGCTTATGCCCTCCATACATCTGTCTTCCATATCATCTGTCCCGGTGTATCAGCTGCTCACAATCAGCAAGGTTTCTTAATGGCGGCAGGTAGCTATTTCACTTGGAGAAACCCTCCCAAGTGTGAAAGAGCCGTTTATTTAAGATAATTGAAATGTGAACTTGTGCAATTTTGTGATATTATAACCTTGCTAATGGTGTTCAGAACGGAACAAAGGTCATCCCAGCAGGCCATAGTTACAAGGCTACTCAATGAGTACACCCGGGGGCCAACCTTTCCCTTTTGACTAAGCCTTTGGAAACCTGCTGGACAGACGCGACCAGAACAGGGACTGGATTTCTTCTACCATTTTTCTTCTAACAATTTCAATACGCGTTGTATCAGAAAAATCAGCATATGCATAATAAATGTTGCATTTGCGAGTCTCCTAGGAGTAGACGCTTGTGAACATCCTAAGAAGTAGATGCTGCTTTCTTTTCATTCATGGTGATTATATTGTGTAGATGTGTGCTATTTGTCATATATTCAGAATAGTTTAGATGAAATTTCATGCCCATTGGATGCTTTTAGCCTGTGTTTCTTTGAGGCCGAGACCCAGAATGAGTGGTTGAGATGATCTAAGTGCATTAAATGGGGACAACTACGTGAACAACCACTAAGTGACTCGTTAATCAATTGCCTAATCAAGGATAATTTTCTTTCTTACTCAAAAATAAAATGATCCATTGGCCAAGAATAAGTTCAATCAGATATTACCCAATTGAAGTTCTTCATGTCCCATTAGATTAGAGACTCAACGCTGCCCCCATCATGTTCATCACGAAATTAACCGAAGGTGGAGTCCACTTTGGGTTAGTAGATGATACAACTCTAACTTGGTCTGAATGAGTTGAGTCCAAGTAGACATTCATCAGCCCTGATTTGGTGTTACGATGAAGTCGCTTCTCGTTGAAGCATTCCTCGTATAGTTAATCTATCAACCAGTAAGTCTTTATTTGCGAAAGATATTGCATGAACTGAAAATCCATCTCATCGAGGTCTTTAAGTGGTCCAATCAATTCATAAACGGCCGATTCGTTGTCATAGGCTGAACTGTGATGTGAAGTGCGTATCAGTTCAGAGATGGTCCAGTCTCAGGATTCATATCTGGGGATATCCAAATCATGCAGTAATTTGTTATCTTATGGTCAATTTTCATATAATTGTTGACATTATTATTAAACCCAATCATCATTTAGGAAATAATAAGGCTCCTTCTGTGTCCAACTCAAGCGGGAGTGAAGTTTGCGTAATGAAAAATAAGACTGATTGATTGTTTAATAATTGTTAAGTCATCACTGAGTATTACAGGCGATGCTGAAATAGAAAGTTAAAGAATTAAGTGGTGATAAGTACCCGTGCCTAAGGCAGACGGATTATTACTTATACCTTCCTTCTCTCTTATCTTAGTCTTTTTATTCTCGGTTTGGATCTAAAGCATTAGAGATGCAAATATTGTTGGCCTACTCCCAATAAACTTTAAGTTTCTAAATCAAACAGTAATTTAACATGGTATCAGAGCTTTATTGACTGACAGGTTGTAATTTGGAATCCTGAGAGCTCCTACGTATGAAATCTAATGACCTTCCAAGTCTCAGATTGAAAATGGTATTCCAACAAAGAGTGAAAACTTTTTATAAATAATGAGTTTCCAAGCCTTTGTCTTTGCACTCAATTTTCAGAAACAAACATTTCTTTTTGGTTTTTACTAATAAAATTATACTCCACTTGTCCCTAAACTTCTTTTAAAAGAAACACATCATTAGATGCACTGGATGCTCACACACTGTATTGCCGCAAGTTGGCCAAATGCCAAGTTTTCAATGTCTCAGATTTTGGTGTTGGTGGCATTTATCATACCCACGTAGCTTTATTCACAATAAAATATTATTGATATTTCCACCACTTATGATATATGTTTTGGTGTTTGTCAATCCATCTTTGTACATGATAGGGCTCATTTCTTTGTTTATTCAAAGAAAATCTAAAACTAAGGTGGGGAGAAAAGGAAGGAAAGGCACCCAAAATAACAGGAAACGATAAGATGATATGATTTGGAGGTTTCAAAGTGTAAGAAGCATTCGTTTCACTGTTGAAACCTAACGTTACATAATGATATACCTATGAAACGCCAAAAAAGGAGAAAAGAAGAAGATCACAACATGTGGCAAGCCATATCAATTCAGTTTTTGGAAGCATTGTAAACATCAAACTTTCATGTCGAGGAGGCAACGGCTGCATCCATCTGCTCCTTGAAACGCAAAAGCTGAAGGGGGCCTTCTTCCGGTTTGGTAGTGCTTATGCTTTGGTATCTCTCTCTCTCCTGAATTATGAGACACACGACCATGCAATGCATGGGTCGTGCATTCCATGCACGTGTATCTGTCAGAACTATAGAAGGTACGTTTGAGCCAACAAGATTTTGAACAACTTAACACTGAACATGACCTTCTCCTAGAGTTAAAAGAAACACAACATTTAAAGACATGGTTAGACTACGAAACAAGAAGACAAATATATGGTAATAAGAAACAGAAAATAGAGAAACACGATCCCGTTGTGGCACACGGTTAGACTAGGAAACAAGAAGACAAATATATGGTAATAAGAAACAGAAAATAGAGAAACATGATCCCGTTGTTGCCTCGCATTGTCTTCGTATGGTTCTCTTTCCGTCTATCCTGGTTGAACCATTTTTTGTTGTATTCTTGCCAGGGCTTTGGGTCTTTTAGGGGCTTTAATATGATCAAAAGACACAAGTTCCAAGAGATGTACCATGTGGCATTCATTTGTTTTTACTTCTCCCTCAATTAGAGCCGGCAAAATGGGTTCACTGACCAAATCCGATCTGATCCATTTTGAATTCAGATCTAAACGAATTGGTGATCGATCAGGGTCCACGTGGTCTAACTTTTAAAAAATAAAATAAAATTCACCTATTTTGTTACCATTGATTATTGTATCTCTTATCTGGTGAGAGAGATTCATCTTGTTGATTTATAAATCCACCTATTTTACAAATTTTTCTTGTACCCAAAGTGATTGTACCTTTTGATGATTGAAATCCTCTAATTTCACATAGTATACTTTTGATCTCTTTGAAATAAAGGAGGATATTAACTATACTAGCTCTCATGAATTTCCCTCATATTGAAGGGTTTTCACTTAGCAATCTTGGTATTTCTTATTTTTCTAACCTTAATTTATTTGTTTAAACAGAGATGGGAAAGATACTCAGTTTCCAAACCTATGCATACAGCCAAGCCTCAGCCTTCATCTTTGGTCCCAGTCAAGATGATAGTTTAAAAACTCAAAAACTCTATTTGACTTGATAGTTAGGCAAGTCAAGTCAACTCAAAGACACTTGTAGGTGACTCAAAAATACTCGAGAGAGATTTAAAATGAAATTTTGCTAATTTAGATTTATATTTATAATTTTAATATATATACACACATGAGTTATATGTGAGTTGGTTAGGCCATAGTATTTATGTTTTAGATGTCTTGTATTCAAACTTTAGTTAGAACAAATTTATTTTCTTATGGAGCAAGTCGACTTGATGATGATTCAATTTAGTACCAAGTCGAGTAACTCAATCAAATTTCCCAAGTCAACTCATGAGTTTTAAAACTATGGTCCATATATTAATATTGTACTTGGACTTTTCTTACTCACCTAATTTCTTATTTTAGTAATTGTTATTTTACTTTATTCTGCTTTACCATTTATTTCTATCAATAAATGTGAAGCCTTGGCCGATGAGGGCGGGCCAAGAGGGCTGGCAGGCTTCTAAGCAAGGTGAAAGACTAAGAGTTAGTCCCACATCGCTAGGGGGAAAGTTACTGGGCTCTTGATAAGAGTGATGAGGACTTTCCTTGCAACGAGGCCTTTTCCCTGAGCAACTAGGGAAGAACAAAACCGTGCGGGGTGTATGGGCACTCTGGCACGGACAATATCGTTGCAGGGTGTGGGCCCTCGGGCTGTTACAAGTGGTATCAGAGCCAGACCCCGACCCGGTGTGGGTGGCTAGCCGCACGTGGGCGCTCGTGTGTGGTAAGACACGCGGGGACGCGTGTCCCCTAAGGGGGAGAGGTTGTGAAGCCTTGGCCGATGAGGGCGGGCCAAGAGGGTCAGCGGTGCTTCTAAGCAAGGTGAAAGACTGAGAGTTAGTCCCACATCGCTAGGGGGAAAGTTACTGGGCTCTTGATAAGAGTGATGAGGACTTTCCTTGCAACGAGGCCTTTTCCCTGAGCAACTAGGGAAGAACAAAACCGTGCGGGGTGTATGGGCACTCCGGCACGGACAATATTGTTGCAGGGTGTGGGCCCTCGGGCTGTTACAATAAACAAAGTCTTAATATCTCCTTTTGGCCAGTAAGAGATGTCACTCTTAACAACTCATTGGTGTAGAGACTTGACATGAGTAAGAATGAGCTTAAGCATTTGCTAATAGATACAACTCCTCTTACAAAAAATATCAAAATGTTACCGTATATAATTTCTTCTTTTCCCTTCTTCTCCTATGGTTATTTTCCTTTTGGGCAAAAACATACAAGTTTGTTCTGGAAGATGTAGCTCCATGAATTGAATAATAAGGAGAAGCTGAAGTTTGCAATGTAGAGGCAGTGTCTTTAATCCAAATTATTATGCAAGGAGGATACAGGATATTTCGTTTTGAGAATAATGTGTATGCATCTCGATGATCAAATCCAAGTGATCATTCGTACAGGTAGAGAGCAAGATAGGAAATTGTTGGACTACATGTTTCTAGTCTGGTTAGCTGGAAAATAACAGTTGCATGAGCAAATGCATTCTAGAATAGTTGTGCAAGAAGGGCCTTCCCGTGCTTCCTAGCACGTAATGGCTGCTCTATCTTCTCTCGAAACTATGGTCTGGTGTACATAAAAGATAGCTACCGAGCTCACTCAATGAGTAGTGCAGGTAATAAAATGCCAAGGAGCTGGTGGAAGTAGTAAAAAGCCCCCCATTAGTAAGGCGTCAATGAATTCCTTTTATACATGAGCCATAAACCTTCTCCTCTTTATCCTTTCATTCTGTATTTAAGAAAGCGGATTCAAGGTGGTAATGGATGTGTGTGCTCAACATTCACAGAGATATCTCTATCTCACCTGTTGCATTGATTCCATATATCCTGAAACAGCCAATGGCATGTAAAAGTTCCTCGTTTTACAGCTTGAAACACATTACAGGTTCAAGTCTCTTCATCGCTCAGTAAAGAATAAAAGATGAAAATATTTCGAGCTATTGTTTTCTTTTTTCAAATATTTGAGACAGACACGCATGAGGAGCCTGGAATCATGGATTTCTTTGGATGGCAAGCTAGGTTTTTTTATGGATATATAACCCATAATGTAGCAATGAACGCCTTGACCTAAACACGGGAGCAGTGCAACTTTGGTAGAAAGCCTTAGCTCACCTGAAACTACGACATATCATAGGAGAGGCTCTTTCTTGCTCTACTAAACTAGAAGGTCAAAGCTCCAGGGTAGGAATAAAAGAAACAAAAGTGTCATGTACGTAGATTTTACGGGTGCAATAGAGCCTTCTAACGCAATGGTGCAAGAAGAAGTCTTTCACCTAGGTGAGTAGGGTTCGAGGCTGTGCATGCATGGGCGTGTGTCTAGAATTCAAAATAAAGTAGTAAGAAAATAAAGTAAAAAATAGAAATTAGAGGTTTTGATCAGTAGTCCTACTGGCTGTTAGGCTAGTGGGCCATCACAATTACTTAGCAAAAATGTGTCATCTAATTAAGTATAATTATGGATTTTGATAGAGACAACTGCTTAGGGCAGAGAAAGCATCGGTAGGGATACTCGCCATTTTGGACAAAAGGGATGTTCCCATTTGCATTGAATTGACTAAACATTTAAGCACTTATTTTTATTTGGAAGAGTGGTTTGTTTGTTCTATTTCTTCGTCTTTCTTTGGAAGACATTTTCGTTGCAAATTCCTGTTCAATCAATGCAATACATTCAAACACAAAGGTGTTAAAGAGATAAAGCTCGTACCTTAATTTCTAAATCTTTTTAAAATTACTCAATAAGGGAAAAGTGCTGTCTCAAACCTCTGACCAAGCATAAAGAGGAGAGATAATTTGTTGTCTACGAACTACACTAGACGGCTCTTGGCATTAGGATCATCGGTTTGGTACAACCATTGAGAAGTGAGATGGGAAAGATTCTACATAGATTTTGCTCAAGTATCTACCGAGGACTTCTTCGCCGTGTTCATTTCCTATTGGAAAGGTAAGTAGTTGACAAGGTGAATATATTTGGCTCCAAGTGACCGACTATACTGCTCAGTTTAATGCTCGCAGTGTCCACACATTTTTAAGCCAATAATGATATTGATCAATTGTGTATTGTTAATACATGCATGCCAGTCAGATGATCCATCAACCACACCATTGATACATGTACAAGTGATCTTAGTGGACCTCGTGGTGGAGTGTACATGGACCATCCTACAGTAGGGTAGGCAAGACATTAAGATCATAGGGGCAGTTGTACAAGTTACAAGTTCAACAGTATATGAAGCCAATTAGAATTAGACGCTTTAAGTGCATGAACAGTTATGTGTTAGTATTAGACGTGGGTGTTATAAGGTGAGAAAAACCGATTTGAGGCCTCAATTTCATAAGGGTGATAAAAAGCCTGCTGTGAATGTGGCAGGTTGATTTCTTACAGGAATCAGCTATTCCCCATCAATTATCTCGCCTTATCTGCTCATCTTAATCAGCATCGCTAACGGCTTCTTTCCTTTTATATACCCTTTCTTCTTCGGTGAAACGTGGCACTCTCAGCAATGTCTCTCGCTCTCCGATGTGTGCGCACCACAGACGTCATTTCTTGCATCACTAGGGATGGCAATGGGCTGGGCCAATTGGCTATCCGACCTTAATTGACCCAGAAGGGTCGGCTAGTGTCAAAACTTACGGGACTAGTATCAAAAGTTGTGACCCTTATAGCGTCATTTAGTAACAACTTAGGGGCCCAAAATATTTTCTATATATTAAGTAAAATGAACTTGCCCTACAAGTTAATGTTTGGACTAACAGTATTTTGTTCCTAATAGTGTTAAGGTATAAAAAATATAATTCAAAGTTAGTCATGGTCAGGGTTAAGGTTGACCAAAATTTTTTGCTGCTCAATTTTACAATTTGCCATCCCTAATCACTACATAGCATATTCATAGAAGAGAAATGGTGTTAGAACTGAGTTTTGGGATTGACACTGAAACCTTTTTACCTAAGCCCCACTTTGGCTGATCTAACCTATTTATCTTGTTTAGCTTCCTTAGATTTCAAAATTCATGACCATGGAATGATTTTAGCTATGCATTTTATTTTTTTGTCGTAACTATTTGATTATTCAACTTCAAAAGTAGTAGCTAAAAAATCCAATGGGCATGAGTCTTTGTAGATAGCCTAAAGAGGAGAGGCCGAATAAAATGATTGGGTCAAATCATCTATAGGTTGGGTTAGCTATGCGGTGCTTTAGAGTGAGTCTTAAATGGGGATGCCAGTCTAAAAAAACTATCCACTATCCGAACCAAACCAATCTCAACAAAAAGGATATGAAAGAAAATTTCCATTTATTGATTAGTACATAATTGATTTTGAATATATGTATTTTTTTTAATGAATATGGAATAAGGGCTACTATCCATAGTTTTTTATCCAAAATATAAATTTTTATGACTAAAATAGCCCTAAAATGTCTATTAAACTATATTATTAATGAGGACAAGTTAGTTCATTCATATATTAATTATTCATACTATAAGGTTAGGACATTTTTATATATAAAATATTCTTAGGAATTATTACAAGTTTTAACTTTGCCTACCACTTTTTCTCCTAATCTTTCCCCTTCTTATCAAATATTAGGGCTGCCAATGCATAGCATCTACTCAACCCTCCTCAATGCATAGAAGCTTCTTAACCCTCATTGTAATAAAATTGTAGCGGGTCCTTGCCCTTCTTGCCTTTTTAATAAAACTTTGGTCTTTACTAATTATTTAAGTTTTCCATTCTCCAAAAGAATTAACCAAACCGAACCAAATAGAATAGACATGGAATGGGATGCGAATATCTGAACTACCATCGGAATCAGTATTCAAACTTATGATATTCATTAGAGTGGATACGGAAGGATGGTATCCAAACCATATACATTCAATTGGCAGCCTTATTTCTAAAATTCAGTCCAGAAACATCTTTTCATAGAAAGAGAAACTCTGTTGCCAATGCCCTAACTAAAGAGATAGGTAGTTTGAGAATTCACCATTATTTTCAACCTGTTATTGGTGGATGTTTATGAACCTCCTAAAAACATAGTATAGGTTGTTTTAATTTCAAGATAATTGATATATGAGACTCTTTAACCAAGCCTCAAAGCTAGTCTCACTCTGAACATCTCATGTGTCCCATTTGACTACCCACTTTGTTAACCCCAAGTCTATTTATAGCTAGTGTGAGCGAACTCTATTTTTGGACCATAAAAGGAAAAGAAATGATTCAGGTGAGCCATTTTTAGTGGTGAGCCCATACGGAAACCTATATGAGCACTATCTCCTTTTCACTTTCCTATGCACAAAGCACATAAGCCCCATTTTTAGTCTTCTTCTCTTTTTCTTTTTCTTTTTTCTTTTTCTTTTTGAAGGGTGACAAGCCCCATTTTTAGTTGAAAGCATTTCCAAAATAAATCTTGGGACTACAATAGTATGTTGAACGAAGGCACAATAAAAAGCCTCTACCATGGTAGCTCATGAGTGTGTGCGTCTATCAGAACATGAAAGAGAAGAAAGAGAAGTTTACAGCATAGCTTTACTATTTCTGCTTATTTGGTTGGCAGGAAACAGACCACTGATTTCACAAAAAAGTGAAAGTATATGTGGAAAGTGTTTTAGGCCTTATATTGATTTACACCAGAGACTCAAAAATTTTACACGGTAAAAGATATTTGGGTTATTTGTGTGACTCAATTTAGAAGGGGATCCATAGCGCAATAGTAGAATTATCGTCGTGTGACCTTGAGGTCTTGGGTTCAAGGCTTGAAAACAGCCTCTGTCAGAAATACAAGGTAAAGTTGAGTACTAGAGGCCTTTTACCCCTTTCTTAGACCCAGCATACTTAGGAGCTTCATGTACCAGACTACTTTTTTTTGTGAGGTAATCCAATTTAAGGGTTAAAAACTTTACACAGAGAATTCCCTTTTCTGTCTTATCAATTTCAACCAAATAGACCCTTAGGGACAGCATTTTATGAGAAAACTAATTAGGTTTAATACTAAAGAAAGTACTGACATTAGTGATATTGAGATACTTGTATTCTTTTCTAAGAAGTATTTCAGACCTAATTTTGTTTAGTGAGGTATAATCCCAATCCCACGGCTATATGCTATTCAATTGTTAGAATTGTATGAGACAAATTCGTTTCTTCTTCTCCTTCTTCTTCTTTGTAGATGCTTCTTCTTCTTTGTAGATGGTGGATGAGACAAATTATTGTGGATATAAATAAGTAAAGAAATAAATAATGGAAGAATATTTTCATACCAGACAGCCGTGTATATATTTATTATCCTTATCTCGTTTTGTAGATTTATTTTTCTAAAAAAATTGGAGGCCATGACGATTTAAATTATTAATATATGGAACTACATAAGAATCCCGTGTGTTACCGTTGGCCCACCATAGACGACTTTGGCATTTACATGTACGTACAAGTCCTTTACGCTTTCTTATGTTTGTCGGCCAAGGCCGCCCGTGCATGGGATTTCTAAACGTCGCGACGACCGTGGCCGACACAAAACGCAAATCCTCCCAGTCTTTTTAACTGAGAAAATGTACTCCTTCCATAGTATTACTATGATGTTGAAACTAAATAGTTAGTTCAAAAAGGTTAGATCAACCGTGGGTTACTT
This sequence comes from Warburgia ugandensis, assembly GCA_035236585.1. NCBI lineage: Eukaryota > Viridiplantae > Streptophyta > Magnoliopsida > Canellales > Canellaceae > Warburgia > Warburgia ugandensis. Next base: position 34,018,188 of record CP141129.1, on the reverse strand, counting down.
CACCGCCATAGCTCCTGGTACTCGGACATTGGCTGAAGACATTTTCTCTACTTTTTCTTACCCTGTCCTGAAAAAGTAAGGTCACCTTGCGTCCTTGAACCGATAACCATCTTTCAGATAACCTAGCTTCTTCTGTCCCTCAGGACCAACAAGAGGTAGTATAGGAATTTTCACCTGTTGTCCATCGACTGCGCCTTTTAGCCTAAGAGAAGTCTCTTTAGTTTGGTGCACAAAGATCCTGCAGGGTTCAAAGAAAAGACTTATAGTATGCAATCTTACCTTATATTTTTCAAGAGGCTGTTCTGGAACCCATGACCCCTAAATCATACAACGACAACTATATCTTTGTGCCAAGGCTCCCCTTCAACGAAATCTCATCTTTCTATACAACAACAGAAAAAAATTCATTGTGATGACTGTCAGATCTTGATCATACATCTATCATGTGTTTGGTTCTACCCCACATGTAAAGCTTATGGGTCCCTAACAAGATCCAAAGTTTAGGTAGCAATGAGCGCACACTATAGCCATTGAATCAAAGTCTAATCGACTAATGTCGTACCGACAAGTGGCAATTTGTCTTTCTTGTTTAAATCTTAATGCTGTGTTTTTTGTTTATGGAAAAGGGATTCTTGCCTACGATCAGCATATCAAAATGGATATGGTGCAGCCTCAGACGCATCTTTTGTAAGGGCTGGGACCCGTGTACTAGCTCAATGGTTGGAACATGCTAATTTGCTCGTGAAACAATTGTTTTTGTCTTGATGTAGAGTCTTTTTAGAGGAGGTTAGGCAATCCTTTTCTCCTCATTTCATTTGAAAAATATGCCAAGTTTTGGAACATGTATATGCTTTCCCTGCTTTATTGCAGAGAGAGAGAGAGAGAACAAAGAGGGGATAAGTTCAAGGCGTAGATGGACAATAAAACGTCTGGTTAAAAGGACAAAGCCAAAGTCCAACTGAAATACACGCCCAAGACTATGAATGTTTAAGAAACACAGTCATTGCATTAATGACTTGTCTGTTGGTCTACCAGTTCGCTTTCCTTCTTACTAGGAAAGAGAAATCATCTTCCCATCCCTATTCTAAATCTTCCTAGGTTACTTAATATGAAAGGGACTTGTGGTTTTGTGGCATTTTTATCTGATTGACAATCTGAACTGTTCATCTTTACAAGACTTGCCATACATAGTCCTGTCCCAAAAATCAGATGCTTTGGATGATCTTTGCCATTGGAGCAATTTTGAGTTCTAGAATGACTAGTAAAATCGATGGTACTTGAAAGAGCTTACAAAAATTCAGTATGTGATTTTTTAAGACCTATATGGCAAGACAGTTAAGATGTATGAGTCTGATCATTCAAAAAGGTGAGCCTGATTGAGAGTGACAATAGTCCTAAAGGAGTGTGTGGGAATGCAATTTGAGAAAGTAAAAAAACTAGTGAGTCCTAACACCCATCATAGAGAGAGAGAGAGAGAGAGAGAGAGAGAGAGAGAGAGAGAGAGAGAGAGAGAGAGAGAGAGTATGCCACTATTGCCTAGGTAATCTCCCTTCTAACATTATTATTAAGTGGATCCGACCGTCTGATTGTCCGATTAGCTTTCAACGGGGAAATCATCAACATCTGATGCGGTTAAAAAAAAGAAAAAGAGAGAGATGAGATTGGCCATGGTAAAAATGATAACATATATTTAATGAATTGGACAGAAATGCATGTTACATTGAATAAGATAGAATTGGTTCAAAGTCCAATTTACCGTGGAGAGTTGAGTCAGAAACAGCACACGATGGTGCTGTTAGAAGTCGCCCATGAGGAAACATTAAAGAGACGGTCATCTACTTTCTCTGCCTTCTCCCCCATAACACACAAGGGCAGGTGGTAAGGTGTGCCATTACATATGCTGCTTCTCATGATATATGGATCTTCACCCTTCACTTATTCTCGTGATACTTCAACCGTCAGATGATCCTGACCATGGTCATGCTAGGGAGTAAAGTCCACTGATAGCTCCAAAACTCCAATTGTCGTGGTCATATATAAAATCTTGTTTGTTTGGAGTGTGAATTAGTGATTAACCAGAAAAGATTATGGAGCTGTTCAATATCTAATATATGGCCCAGATGAACAGTTAGAATTAGCAAGCAGCTGGGCCCATTATAGGAACATCGTTAAGTCATCCACCATGGACACCCTACAATGTTTGTATGGGGGGGCAAAACAAAAGAAAGAAAAATATGTATATGCCAATGGAGAGAGAGAGAGAGAGAGAGAATTTTCAATGCAGAATATGAATGGTCAAAAATCTGAGTGGGGGTCCCACTAAGCAATTATTCAAAATTTGATTTGCTAGGCATTGCTATTGAGGGGCCATAAAAAATACTACTGACAGGTGGGACGTTTGGATTGACCCTACAATTAATGATTTATATATACAGTTCTAAACTGACCTCCTGAGTCAAAACTCACCGTAATTAAGTACCCCTTTCGTTAATATCAATGTAAAAAACAGATAGAAAAGAGGCTTATAGACTAAATGTCGGTGTATAGTCCATAAGCCAAGGGTCATTAGAGATTACGTACGTAAGATATGAGAGGGGCAAGCAGTACTACAGCACCTGCCTTTTCTGCTTCTTTTCTTCTTTACTAATTTGGTCAAGAAACAAGTGAAGAGAAGTGACGGTTGAAGAAGGCAAAGAGAAAGTACTAGTTGCAAGCACTAACTGCTTACTTACCCGGAATGGAGTGCCAGATTTTTCTTTTCATTTTCCTGATTTCTTTCACCAAATTGCTAGGTTTTGTCTCCAGCTATCTCTCCATGTCAACTTCATTATTATCATCTTGTGATTGTGGGCCTTCCCCTCTTTCTATTTCTACCGACTCTACTGCCATACCTTTTCTCCCACACATTTGTCCCTCCACCCTGCATTTAAACGCACAATCATTCTACATTTCTACATTCTTCGTTACTTTCATGGCTCTCTTCCTTTCTCTTTTTCTCTTTCTCATCCTCCCCTCAACCAGCGCCCAGCCTTCTCCTGGATACTACCCAAGTTCAAAGTTTAGGACCTTGGGGTTCTATCAAGGTTTTACTACTATTTGGGGTGCCCAGCACCAAACTTTCTCGCAGAACCAGTTGACAATCTGGCTAGATAGATATTCAGGTCTACCAACTCTCTCTCTCTCTCTCTCTCTCTCTCTGGATTCTGATTATTTGATCTTAATTGTGAAGAACAGGAAGTGGATTCAAGTCCACTCGTCCATTTCGGTCTGGGTACTTCGGTGTATCGATTAAGCTTCAAACTGGTTACACTGCAGGAGTGATTACATCATTTTATGTGAGTTAAACCAGTTCAATTATCTGTTCCTGTATCAAGGGATATTAACAATACTCTCTCTCTCTCTCTCTCTCTCTCTCTCTCTCTCTCTCTCTCTCTCTCTCTCTCTCTCTCTCTCTCTCTCTCTCTATATATATATATATATATATATAATGGCACCTTCTTATTACATTCTAATAAGTTTTTCACTTTTTTTGTTATTTTTCTGGAAATGGCAGCTCTCAAACAATGAAGCCCATCCTGGGAACCACGATGAAGTCGACATCGAGTTCCTTGGAACGACACCGGGAAAGCCATACACCTTGCAGACTAACGTCTATGTCAGAGGCAGCGGTGATGGCAGGATTATAGGAAGAGAGATGAAGTTTCATCTCTGGTTTGATCCAACGGCCAATTTTCATAAATACGCCATTTACTGGAGTCCCAACGAGATTATGTAAGTATCTAGACCCAAACACATTCCTGATTAGACTAATATTAACTTAACAACATGTAAGACAATAACGACACTTCATAATAACTTCACAAGGAGTCGTTAAAGTAAACCATCCCTTCTAATCTAATTCAATCTAGAAATTTTGGAAAAGATGTAATATTTTGTCCTTATGATTAAATCGACACTGTACACGTATCAAATGAAGGTGAAATCTAGATTCCTCTAGTGGAACCCACCAATAATAGGCCCTAACCACAAAAATATATTGAGCAACAAGATGGACTTACCTCATGAAGTAACATCAATCTAAGATCAAAATAAACTAAATAGGAAAACAGGTTACATTGAGCCAGCAGATATCCTCATCATATGGTTAAATTAGATTTACTTCAGATGTGAAGAATCATGAACTCATATATTTCTGCCACGCGTACGTGTTAGTTTCAATTTTAGATATCGAACGAAGTGTTTCACGCACTAATCATACAATAATTTGGAATTAGCAGCATTCTAATAATCTATTATTACATTTGTTAAATATGTTTTGTGGCAGCAGTCATGCATATTATTTGTTAAAAATATTTGGTATTCATTTATAGCATAGTCTAGCTATAGAGTCTGTTACCATCCTACAATAATTTGGAATTAGCAGCATTCTAATAATCTATTATTACATTTGTTAAATATGTTTTGTGGCAGCAGTCATGCATATTATTTGTTAAAAATATTTGGTATTCATTTATAGCATAGTCTAGCTATAGAGTCTGTTACCATCCTACAATAATTTGGAATTAGCAGCATTCTAATAATCTATTACATCCCTTTCAATTTTAAAGTAAAAGACCTGCTTTCAGTCATTTAGTCAAAAGCGACCCATTCTTGAAAGTGGGCCCATATGTGATAATCTAATATTATGTGTTTTCTTTCTGTTTTACAAGCTAAGAATTACAAAGTAAATCACATACTCTTACACATACATATTTCAGGAGAAGTGCCAAGCTATCTGAGACTAAGACATTTGTTGTTAGATATGTGCTTATTTAAATCTACGTTAATAAACAAAAGAAATTCTGTGCTTATTATGCTTTACACCAAAAACTTTGTCTATTACCTCTCTGGTGTATCTGTTACATTGGGCGTAGCCCACAGATTGCAACAAACAAATAACAATGACCTTCTAATCACCCTGAATAGTAGACCACTGGTTATACTTTTGTTGTGTCATTTGGAGGATGAGAAGTTACTAATTGTGGAATATTTAGACAGCTAGCCATTAATTGGACATTTCAGATTGATTTGATTGTGCATTTATTTTTCGATAGACATTATTTATGTAACGAGTTTCATAGCATATATGTTCTTTAAACAGGATCTTTGTACTTGTTGATTCTTCTCTTTCATCAGCTATGAAAAAAGCACTTTTATTCAAATCCAAAACTTACCCAGACTTATTAAACTAAATGAAAAAAGAGTCAGATTAATCTTGCCAACAAATGTCTAGCGCAGTCAGTCATTGATAATTCGGCATCTCTTCCGAAATACTCTTGATCAACTGTTTTAGTCACCGCTTTTCCCTTTAGTCGAAGATTAGATTTCGGAGTGTGTTTGAGTGATTTGCTTTTCTTAGTTTGGATAAAAAATAAAAAAAAAAATTGATCGATTGACCAAGATTGAATCTGTATTATTAGGGTTCTCGAACTTCATGAGTTAAAAACTTATAATGCAAAAGAACATAACAAAAGTGGTAGGTAATTGTGGAAAGGACCGCGTACTATAAGTATTTACTAGTCTTATTATATATATGCAGATTCTTCGTAGACGACATTCCCATACGGAGGTATCCGAGGCAGAGCATCTCCACCTTCCCCTTAAGGCCGATGTGGGTGTATGGTTCAATCTGGGATGCCTCTTCGTGGGCCACCGAAGATGGAAAATACAAAGCCGATTATCGTTATCAACCGTTTGTGGCCAAGTACGCAAACTTCGTCATCCATGGGTGTTCAGCCTATTCCCCAGCGAGATGCCGCCAAATGCCCGTCTGGCCGTCCGGGTTCCGCGGCCTTAGCAATCAGCAGATTGCAGCCATGCAGTGGGCCCAAAGAAATTACATGGTCTACAACTATTGCAAGGATTCAAGGAGGGACCATTCCCTTACTCCGGAGTGTTGATCTTATGTCATTTTCCCCACAGCAAAATGTGACCCAAAAGAATATGGTTTTGAGATGGGTCTATTTTTGCTTTAGCAAACAAAAGCTGCCCTGAGCAGTTGGGCTTGAAATTATTCTTGTTATCTTATAGTTGTTGTTGGTGTAAATAACTAATAATGCTGTTGGTGGGTTTGGACTGATATGGAATGTGTGTGTGTGTGTGTGTGTGTGTGTGTGTGTGTGTGTGTGTGTGTGTGTGTGTGTGTGTGTGTGTGTGTGAGAGAGAGAGAGAGAGAGAGAGAGAGAGATGTGTATTCATTTGTCACTTCTGGATAAAGGAGAAAGGGTTTGTATTCAAGCATGCTACCATTCCATCATTTTCATGTGATGGCATCAAAGTTAGTGCCGTTATGGGGTCATGTTTCGACCTTTGTTTGTGGCGTTGATGGACATAACGACTTGTTTTCAGAAGCTGCTCATTATCATTTCATGTCATGGCCCAGATAGATGATATTCGCAGTTTCTTCACAAGAACTTGGTATTGCCTAGCCATTTTGAACTAGACTGCTGGCGTCGTATAAGCGCCCCAAGTTTGCATGAAGGGACATCTTTGGAGCATCCAACGGGTTTATCTGATTGCTTCAGTTTTGGATGTCTGGTGGTTTAATGTTCATGTATAAATTCAAAGTAACTTTTAGAATCGTAGAATTTTTCAGTAATCGTTACTTTTTATGTATGAGATTTTCGAAGCCAGAGAAATCAGATGAATGAGTCAGATCATCTCAGGCTTTGCGACTATTCACTTAGATGGCGCTTTGGTATGGACTGTTGATGATTTGTTGAGAATTGTGGAATCCACGAAGAATGACTGCAACAGAGAAGGGATTTAACATCAACAAAAAGGAAGTTCAGATAGCAGCTTAGGATTTCAGTTATCTCATATTTGTGTAAGCCCATGACAGTTTGTCAAAGCCTGAGAAATCAGTTACATCTCATGCTAAGAAATGTTACGTTTGCATGCTATGCATGTGAGTCGGAAAGAGAGATCAAGGTAGAGATTAGCAGGAAATGTCATTAGTGGTGAATTTCTGCCTTAGCAACGAAACTATGCCAGTAAAAGTCGTTTTCTAAACTTCCAAAACTCACTTTCGTGTCATTGGAACATTTTTATTATTATTTTTTGGCACACACCCTTCTGCAGGCTTTCCATTTTTCCAACACACTCTTCTGCGTTTTCGTAAATGTAATGATTTCTACTATTTTTCAAATACCCTTCCAGAACCATTCATTAGATTTGCCTTCATCTTAGGTCCCTTAGTACCAACTCTCATATCTGTTGAATATCTGTAAGTTCTCCTTTCTGAATCTTTTCAAGAACAAAAAACTAGATGTTACACTATGGAAAAGCCCCACAATAAAGGACACTATATTTTTTAGCTTCAAAATATTTAAAAATTGAGAACCTATAGATATTTAATAGAAATGAGATTTTGTACCCAAGGGATATGAGATGAGACGAATGTAACAAATAGTGTGGATCAAGGAAATTTTTTTAAAAAGTGAGCCATCATCCATTATTCAATTCACCTATGATGCAACCATGACGAGACCAGTTGCATCATATAAGTTCCCTTATTTCTAAGTTCTTCATTAATTCCCAAAGATACCAGCTGGGGAGGCAAGCCAGTGTGCCAAGGTTAAGAGATATAGTTCAAGAGAATTGAAGAAGGATATGAGCAAATTTAGAAGATGAATACAAACCTCCCACCCAACAAAACCTAAACCCATGTATAGGCATGAACTTTTGATTGCTCTGAACCATCATTTGATTGCTCCATGACTTTGGAGGGAAAGAGTCCTTCCAACATGGAGGTGCTTTACTGTAATATCTTTTTTTCTTTACTTGAACTTTTCTCCTACAATTCAAATATTTATATTCCCATGCAAACAAGTTGAATACTAATATCCTTGTCGATTACAAAGAAATTAGAGTAGATCATGGTAATATCTATTTAGGGTGTTAAGACTATACAACTTATAATGTTGAAGTTGGGAACATCTAAAGCATGAAAATGTTGTAAAACTACCCAAATGGGTAGTTTGGCTCAAAATAATACACCGCTGATTAATTTGATCTAGTGAATTTGCATCCTACTATTAGCAATCTTAAAAGATAGAAACAATTATTTAAGGACAAAATAACCAAGCTTTTAGGGCTATTTTATGTATTTTTGAATAATTTTATCTATGGAATAAGGCAATAAAAAGCTACAAAAAAAATTTCTATTTGACAATTTGCTATTGTCCACATGTGTAATCACTCTAAGGAATACTCAGAACCTTCTTATCTAAGGCTACCAATAAACCATGTATGTTTGAAGTATAGGAAGATAGTTAAAGACCATACATCCAAGTAGACATCTAACTACCAACCTGTTTGGTTGCAGAATCAAGTTTATCCAAAATAAGCTTTATCCTATATTCCTTATTAGGATATTTGGAATTGAAATAACAAATCATAGACAAAAATATCTGTGGATAACCCTCTTATCCATTGTTATTTTGGCAGCCCTAAGATATAGGTAAGATTATTTAAACATAGATATAAAAATAAAGCTGTAAGAGGTTTTTTCTTCTTAGTAAATAATCTATTCTTAGGACTACAAATAATAGACATAATATATAAATTTTTATAGATCAATTTCTCTAAAATTATCAAACTATTGGCCAAATAGAGCTTATAGGGAAGATGGAGATTCAAGCAGAAAGGACATGGAGACACAAGGCCAAAGTCAAATGGCTTGAGGTTGAAGATAAGAACTCCTCACTTCCATGCCAAAATAAGTGCTCACAAAAGAGAAAACACAATCACAAGTCTTATTATCAACATAAAACTAAAGACCCCAACATCATTTATGCGAAGGTCATTATGTTCTACTAAAAATTAAGCTCATTAGAAAGCAACTCACAGTCATTCTCAAAAGCTCTTAAAATTGAAGAATCCACTAGGCTCATGCTTGACTCCCCTTTCTGCAGAGGAGTTGAAAAAGCTATCTTCTTGTGTGATGGAGAACATAGTAATGGCCCGAATGGATATTGTTTCAAACTCTTTCATGAGTTTTAGTACCTACTAAAGGATGATTTTTGATGTTTAACCTCAAGTGTACGGGCTATTATAGTGTAGCTTATGCAAGTACGAGTCGATCCCATGGAGACTTGACTTAAAAAGTGGGAATTTTCAAAAAATTTAATTATCTAAAATTTAAAATAAATCACTCAAAAATACTAGAATTATTGAAATGATAATAAAAAATTATATCCAACAAAATTACAGAATTTTCAGTTCATAAAAAAAACAAACAAAATCAAATAACAAGAAAAAACTACTTCCCTAGATCAATCACTATCAAAATCTTCAAATATGATGTCTTGAGAGATGATCAGCCTTCATATATATCTTTATCACGTCCTTGATTAGAGATCCACCAGTCAGATTTGTCAGATTCATCAAAATCAAAGAGATCTGGGCTAAAATGTAATTTCAATATTTAGACGGTTCAGATTGATTTTTGAGTTTTAGATAGAAGATTAGAGACATTGATTATGTCTAAGGATGTCCTAAGAATGACTCTATAAAATTTATTTGAAATCTAGTAAGAAACGAATGAGAAATTGAAGATTTGGTTTGATTAAAGCTAACCCTTTGATTGGGTTAAGCCTTAAATTATCTGATTTAGATTGAATAGTTCCTAGATAACAGAATATGGATAAAACAGAATGGGAATAAAATGGGACACATACGTAAATAAAATGGGTACACATATGAAATTAATGGAAAAGGACAGAATTGCAATTTCTTTTAAAGAGCTAGGGCAAAACTGGAATTTTGTGAAAAATCTAGTTTTTAGGAAAAACTAAACGAAGAAGGAGAGAAACGAAGGAGGGAGAAGAGAAGGAAGAAAGGGAAAGGAAGAGGAGAAGAGAGGAAAGGGCCATGGGAGAAAAACCTGACTTGGGTTTCCATCTCCAGGATGTCTGGTGAAGAGAAAAACGCCGGAGATGCAGGGGCAATAAATTTGGTGAAGCAGAGAGAGAGAGAGAGACGGAGTGTGCGTAGACAAAGGGAGTTGGAGATGAGCGCGGGAAGAAAACTCGACTTGGGTTTCCAGTCCTGTGCGGTGAAGAAGTAGGGAGTTCAAGAGAGGGAGAGAAGGGAGAAGGATAGGAGAAAGATGAGAAGAGAAGAAGAAGAGAGGTGGGTCCGTGAAAGAAGAAGAAGAAGAAGAAGAAGAAGAAGAAGGAAGGAAGGAAGGAAGGAAGGAAGGAAGGGGAGAGTTGTGAGCAAGAAGGTAGAAACGTGAGAGAGAAGAGAGAGAGCAGGGAGAGAGTTTGGTGGTGAAGGAAAAACGTGAGAGAGAGGAAAAGAGAAAAGAATGAGAATGAGAATGGAGAGGGAGAGGGAGAGGGAGAGGAGAGAATAGAATAGAATGGGAAGAAAAGAGAAAGGAGGGGGAGAAAGACATGAGAGAGAGTGGAGAAGAGGAAGGTGGTGAGAAGAAAAGTGCCATCCCAGGAGGAAGGTGGGAAAGAGATTAAGTAGTAGGATGTGAGGGAGTGGGAAAGGAAAGAAAGAATAAGGAAAAAAAATGGAGAAGGAAAGAGAGTGTATGATGGGTGGTTAAGAGAGAAATGTAAGGGGATGGGAAAGGAAAGAGAGGGAGAAAATGAGACGTGTGTGAGAGAGAAGGTGGTATGAAGAGGAAAGAGAGAGAATGAGGAAAGAGATTCGAAGTGGAATGTGAGTTGGGTTTGCATGTCTCTTTCTTCTTGTTCTTTGCTAATTTGGGTCCTCTTCTTTTTCTTTGGAAATTCCTCTAAAATTTCATGTTGCCTTTCCATGTTTTTCCTTTTTGTCCATGATTTCCAATTAACCTTCATTATCTTCTAGGAAACTATCCCATCCATCATTGTGAGTGATCTAGTCCGTCCAATCTTCTTTAAGATGATCTGCACCGTTAAATTTTAATCGTAACCATCCATGCGTCTTTTGGTTGATCTGCAAAAGAAAAGACTAAATTAGAATCATCTGAACTGTACATTAGCCATCTAATGAGCTCTAATGATCATCTGATCGTTGATTTTGAAAATTTAAGGTTTGGATGGTCAAGTGGAGTTAAATTCAAAATCAAGTTAAATTTTACAAATATGCACGGTTAGATGATCTAATTGAACGCTAAATTAGGGGTATTTTGACCAAAATTGAATAGTTAACAATGATATAGTGGAGCTTATGGTGGGGCATCTTTCCTAGTTCTTCTCCCAAAGAATCAAGGAGCTAAAAATTAAAAGACTTCAAGCCAATGAACCTAATTAGCTTGCTGAAAGATTTAAGCAAGCTCTTAAAAACATCATCTCACCCCAACAATTAGTATTTTTAGAGGGGAGAAACACAACAAAAAGTGCACTTGTTGCTGGACATCATGAAGAGCACAAATGATGAGGATACTGTGACGACCCGGGTTTTCGAAACACATTTTATAATATATTTTTCAAAGGCAAGGGCGTCCCCTCAGTAAAAAAATTTTGCAAAACAAAGCAGCGAAAATTCTTTTATTTTAAAACTTGTTTTGAAAACCCAAGTCACCACTTCATACATAACATAAGTACAATTGGTGTACAAAATAAAATTCCATTGAAGGAATATGATTTTATTAAACTTTTAGGATCCATCCAGTGGTTCACAGTACACAACCCATTGTATCCTTACAATATTTGTCCAAATACACAATTCAAATTACAAAGTTCTAAATACAATATATGCGCTCAATATAATGTTTCAAGGGATATACCCTTATTACTTATTCTTCAATAGTTCTTCAAGTCTTGAGCTCCTAAGTCTCCTTCTCTATATCTGAGATATTGTAAACATTCGAACATTTACAATATCTCAGCAAACTATGCTTGGTAGGGGATAAGAATGTAAGTTATTGACAGTAAAATCTTAATATTCACTTATCTCATAATTCATTCTATCATAAACACATTCATAGACCACTATTATTGATATGAACATCTCATTTCCTTGTCATTTGTGTTCACCTTTATACATACATAGTATATAAGGACAAATCTGTTAAAATTGTAAAAATAATCAATAATCATTTCCATACAACACTGATCAACTCCTTTCATTATAGGAGATTTGTATTTCAGCCAGTTACTATACTGGGATTTTCCCTTCTTGGGAAAAATATTGGTAATATATAATTACCTGGCATTTCATCATGTCATCCCTTAAGGTATTTTATTATGCCAATTTCTTATGCATCATAATGCAAAATAATCAAGGACTACTATGCTTGCGATCCCGATCCATACTCTGACCCAGGATAAGCTGTTCAATAATCCACTTATACCATTCTCAGTGGAAATTACAATATCCATGTCCATATGGGAGGACCATGGCTGTCACAGTGGTGGCCTTCCCATAAATGCCCCACCCGACTTTTAGCCTTTCTTAGGCTTGGTATTCAATATCATCAAGTTTCAGAGAGTCGGTGGCCAAACCCTCTTAACTCTCCTAACATAGCATCCCTAGGCTTATGCTTGTTTAAAACAAAACCACAAGCCTCCAAGTTTGTATGTAAAATAATACTTATACATATCAGACTATCTGTCTGTTTATCTAGGGCTGAAATATTTTCTACTTTCCTATTCACTTAGAGTTGTTCTCAATTCTCAACTTAACCATTTAATACTTATTTTCCTTATCATTTGGTTAGATCATATTTCAATTTGAGGTATTTACCTTAATATATTGGTATCATACATGTCAATACTTCAAAACATAAGATCATGTATTAGACATGTATCTTCATGTGAAGGTATTCTTAATAATCCACCTACCTCAATAAGGTATTCTTACTCCTTGAAATCTGTCATAGTCTCGATCAACATATATCTATCAAATCATATGTATAATGTCATTTTTCTAATCAAGGGTCCATACTACAGGGTCTTTTGATCATCCTTATGTAGGATGATCTGAATCTTTCTTCCTTGAATATCATATATCCATGGGTTTAATATCATCTATACAAATACTATCTATATCATACATAACAATCTAATTTACATTGATGTTTCTTTTTCCTTATTGTTTTTTATCATACAAGATCTCATCTTGTTTGATCATCCTTATCTCACTTACTATTTTTATTAGGGTTAGATAATTTGTTATCTTTTTATGTTCTTATTATTATTCAACCAGTTAGTGTCTTACTTGGTTGAAGATAATTTATTTCTTCCTATCACTAGACAACTCCTTATTTCAGAATGACTAGTACTTGTCAGTTAAAGTCTGCTCAAAAAGTAGTTAATACAACCCTCAGGTAAGGAGGCGTTTAAACCTCTCTTACATCAACAGGAGGTGAGGGAAAAGCACTTAGCTCTTGTATACCCCCTAAAACCACAATGTTCAAAGTCCACTAGAGTGGTACTAGCTCAACCTTTGACAAGGTTCCTATGAGCTCTTTACCTTAAGTCTCTTCTCTAATTGATTTTAATTAATTTCCATGGATATGCATAATGTCATCCATGGATGTTCATTATTTTACTACTTTGGGCCAAGGAAATGATAAATCATTCCTTATATTGTCCTACTAACTATAGCCCTTATTAAGTCAAAATCATTCATTCATCTTAGTTGTTCATGAATCTCTATATTTCATTAGTTTACATTTTTGGTGATTTATGCTCATTATATCTTAACAACTACTTAACAATTGAATAAAATTTGACAATAAGTAAATCATAAACTTGAAAGCATAAATTAAATATAAGTTTAAAAACTATATACTAACATTCTTCCTATGGATGTAACTTAAGCTAGTGAAATAAAACTAACATGATCCTAAGTTATGAAATACATAAAATTGTACTTCTATCTTAATGGAATCATGTTTAAATCTCTAATTTACACTAACATGATCCTAAGATAATCAAATCTACTAACAAATTACTCATTTAGGGCATATCATACTAAAATTTAAAGATTACACTATCATGCTTTCTAACTTAGAACATAAATCACATTTACACCTTTATATCCAATAAAAGACAATTAAAACTTAGAACATAAATCACATTTACACTTCTATATCCAATAAAAGACAATTAAACTAATTATATTAAGATTATTATAAACCTTTAAATATGATCCAACCATTAGATCTTAGGTGTTTTCCTTTAGATCAAGGGTTTTAATTTCCTTTAGGGCTTTTAATCCATTAAAATCCATAATTCATATCCACTTGATTTTGTTACATTTCATCCATGAACTAACTGGATTCCATCATAATATCATCCATTTAATCCATCCCAAGGATCTGATCATACTTGATCTCATTGATCAAGTGGGTCCCTTTGTATTTTTAGGGTTTTTCTACCATAAAGGGTAGATCCCCTAATTTATCTCAGATCTGTCCAAATTAACCATAGATATTACTTTATTATATTATTATATCATCATTAAAATAAATTTCCAAGATCTGATCACCTCAGATCTTGAAGATCTTAGAAATCGGACACTTATTTCCAAAATACAGAATAATTCAAGAATAATTTTTAAAAATATTATGACTTAATTAGAAACTAGAAATTACAAGATTTTTATAGCTTCTTTCCGATCTCAATTTGGAGTTCATATGACTCTACAATCTTAAATTTAAGTTTACAGCCGTTCCTAGGGTCCAGATTTGATCTGGGCTTAGGAGAACTAATCTCTCTCAATTGAGGGTCCAAACCTTGTTAGATTTTCTTGAAAATTGTAACCTAGGGGTTTTGGACCCTTCTGGATCGATTGAAAAGCTCAGAATTTCCATCTAAGCTCTCTATCACCATAAATTGAAGGCTCTGGTATTTACTTTATTTTTACCATTTTTCATTCAAATTAAATTACAGAAAAATAAAAATTACAATAAACCATAATAAATATGTATAGAAAGTAGTTACACCTACTTGATTGGAGAAGAAACATATATTTGATGCTCAATTTGAGAGAATTACCGGTTAATGATTATATAGCCCGATTGTCCCCGTTTTTGTGATTTTCTGTTGTTGGAACCGTTGGATCTTGAAATTGATTTGGGGATTTTGTATATACTGTAGTATAGAAGGTTATAGATGGTAGAATTTATCAGATTCTACCTGGAACGAAGTGACTAATTGAATTTAGGTCTCTTGTTCTACTTAGAAAGAGGAGAGAGAAATAAGAAAAATAGAGATTGGGGAGGGATGAATGAGAATTTGGAGCTGAAACTCTAGGGAAGATTTGTAAATTTTTTGGTTAAGGTTGTGAAAATTTTTGAAAATTTTTAGGACATATTTATAGCCAAATTTGAATTTTTTATCATTTATTTTGATAAGATATTTTATTACTTTAGAATTTTTTATGACAAGTGCATTCTCCATTCTCTATTCTCCACTACAATCTCCACTACTAGAAATAATGCACTGAGCAATTATTGTTGCTTCTAGAACGTTGGCCCACTTTGTGGGCCCCACTTTTATGTAAAAAGACATTTTTGCCCTTTAAACTCCAAAATTGGAGAATAATGGGCAATATTTGTCCGAACTCGGAATCAAGCGTACTTAGTGGCGTTGGAATCATATTTTTAAGTAATTCATGAATATTGAGGTCTTATTTCTTGGATATGGAATATGGGTAAAATTACCATTTTACCCCTAAATGGAGAAAATTAAGGAATTTTCATTTTAACTCAGAATTGAACATACTTAATGTTGTTTCGATCAGTTTTCCAAGTACATCCATAATTTTTATATTTTAATTCATGATATAATCTCCATATAAAAAAAAAAGAATTTTCAATAACCTAATATTCCAGCCCAGAATTTCTAAAAATTCAAACTTTATTAATTTACCTTAATAAGTTACAAAAATTCAGGGTCATTACAGATACTCTATGCAAACTTCATATGGCAAAAGGCTTTTGACATAATAAAATTATATATAATTGACGAAGATTTAAACGAGATGAATTTTAAAGGAAAATGGAAGGCATGGATCCAAAGTTGCCTAAACAAAGCATTTTTCTCTACCATTATCAATGGAGCACTAAATAGTTTCTTCAAAAGCTTAAGGGAAACTAGATAAGGTTGCTCCCTCTCCCCATATTGATTTATGCTTATGTTTAAGGATTTAAACCAAATTATGAAAAAAGGATTAGCACATAACTTATAAATTGGCTTTAGTAAACCAAAATCCCAAGTGTGTGTGTGTGTGTGTGTGTGTGTGTGTGGTATGCAGGAAAAATTAATCTTATAGCTATAGAATTGATCAGTAAGGTCCTGAAATAAAGGCCCTTCTCAGGTCAATTGATCCAAATCCCAAGTATGTGGCATTAAAATGGAAGGCTTAACACTATATGAAGTGGCTAGTTCTCTTAGATGGAACATTGCATTCTTTCGATGCTACTATTTGGGCCTCCCTTTATTGGTTGAAAGAATGGGAACTTCACTTTGGAACTCATCAGTTAAAAGGTTTTAAAAAATTGGTAACATGGAAAAGATCCTTTCTCTCACTTAGTGGATGGGTCACTCTTCTTAATTCAGCAATGATAACTTTACTACCTACCTGATAATATCCCTTTTCAATGCCCTATAATTGTTGCTCTAAAAATTGAACAAATTCAAAGATCTTTTCTATGAAAAGGTGGAGAGAGCAAAGGCAAATACTACTTAGCTCATGGGACTCTATATGCAAGCCCAAAATAGAGGGAGGGCTTAGGTATAAGAAGGCTAAGAGAGATGAATAATGCCTTACTCAGCAAATGGCACTGGATGTTTACTTGTGAGGATGAAAGTATTTGAAACTCCTCATTGAAGAAAGACATAAACTAAAAAATTCACGATAGGTTGAACCCAAAAAAATGCTCAAAGAAATCCCTTGTATGGAGGCACACAATAAAAAAATCTAGACTTCTTTGAACAAAATAAGATAGTCAAAGCATTTGTTAGTGATAAAGTGAGACGTTGGCAAGATTGGTGACTTGAAGATGAACCACTCCCCTCATCTTATGAAAGGATTAATAGGGTTATAGCTAATAAAGATTCAATGGTCAATGAATTCTATGACACCCCTAAACGTAAAAGTGAAGGAAATATACAGCTAAGAAGACCTCTAAGAGGTTTGGAGAATGAACAAATAGAGTTCCTACTCAACGACCTAATAGGGTGATCATGAACACAAGGAGAAATAATAGAATCATATGACTGCTAAAAGCTAAAGGTTCTTTCACAACATAATCACCATACCTCTCCCTCAATGCCAAAAAGTGGGCATTGGCAGCATCACTATCCCATATTGAAGACCCTAATTCCAACAAGGGTACATATCTTTTATTGGACTATGGTGCTCAATAAGATCTTCACCTCTGACAAGAGGTAGAGAAAGTTTATCTAGATGTCATTTATGCCATGTACCAGATGAAAAGATAGATCATATTAAGCTCATGTACTTAGTTATTGAGCAAGTTAAGCACTGCAATTTCTACAAATTCAAGATGCATTAGGTTTTGCCTGCAACAATGGATGAGATGTACTTGTAGTGGACAGGGGTCAAACTCAACAAAGAAGCTAAAAAAATATTGTAGAGACTATGCTTAATGGCTGTACTATGGCTACTATAGATCCACAAAAATAACAGATGTTTTTATACAAAAAGTAAACTCCAACATATCTTAAAGGAATCAATAATCCAACCTGTAGCTAGGTGGGTAACCTTTTACAAGCTATTTACCACATTTAGTGGACACAATAGCGAGAGAATGGTAGAACATCATAATGTTAATAAGGAAAAAGACAAACCAACTCCTAAATGGCTTCACCCAAATTTTAGTGGGGTCATTTATGGCAACCCAAGAGTAAGCAAGATTGGTGAAACTCTAAAGATTTGTTTTGGAAGCATCATGTTTGATTATGCAGGTCCAACCTCAAAGACGATTATACTAGCAGCAACAATTGGAATTCAATTATGGGCTAGAAGTAAGTTCCAACATCTCATAACTGAATGAGATTCAACCATGTTTATTTTTCAACCTAAAAGCTTAGGCTGATAGCAATTGGGTGTAGAGACCATGTTTTTGTCAGCATTAAACCTCAACTAGCATCAAAGAAGGGATCAAAAAAATTTTAATTCATCCTATGGCCCTTACACCAAAGACTTAGAAATCAATGGTCCAACTGGATCATCATCCTATAGCACAATGTGCAAACACTCAAATCATCCAAGGAATATAAATAATTGTTATACGAACCAGAAGCATGCATGTTTTTGCTTCTAGAAGAAGGCCACATGATAGTCCCTAACACTTTGCTTCCTCTAAACAAACAAAAGATACCCCTATGAAGCTCTTAGGTGCACATACATAATTTATACATTAGAAGCCACCTTCATCCTTACATGAGACAACTAAATGGTGAAGTCATCTAAGTAATGTCATTAAAAAGAAAGAGGCATCTCTTAGTTGACCAAGGAAATGGAGGCAAAAAGGAGGCTATGCATGTGGCCTCATGCTACTGCCCTTGTAAGGCCCATGAGCATTGTTACAAAGCCTAAAGGAGTAGTAGGGACACATATACATTATTATTGCACAGAAGATGCCGCACATGCGACCTTCACTTTCCTCTATAAGAAGGAGGTATGCTCTAAAGAAGGATAAGAAGTGAAAAGGATTCTCAATACTTTATTGATAAGAGAATTACAATATATACACACCAAACAAAAGGAAAGAAAGGAAAGAACATTATTGCTTAATTACAGATTTCCTAAACAGAGGAGTATCCTCAAATAGAATATTTACACCCAAGAATTAGTTAATGCAGATAGTAAATCTTTGACTACGCATTTTCCTTATTATGCCCCCGCAAGATGATGGTCGGTGGTTGAACACCAATCTTGATTCGTAATGGTTGCAAATGTTGGCGAGGAAGAGGCTTTGTAAGAGCATTAGCAAGCTGGTCTTTGGAAGAGACATGAGAGACACGTAATGCACCACTTTGCACTTTATCTCGAATAAAATGAAAGTCTATGGCAATATGCTTCATGCGTGAGTGGAATACAGGATTTGCACAGAGATAAGTAGCACCGATGTTGTCGCAATAAATAACAACAACAGTGGGCAAGTGAACACAGAGTTCGAGTAGCATTGATTGGACCCATGCAATTTCAGCAGATTTGGTGGCAACGGCTCAGTATTCATCTTTAGTTGAGGACCTAGCAACTGTCCGTTGTTTCTTAGAGCTCCATGAGATAGCATTATGACCGAGAAAAACAACATAAGCACTGGTACATGTGCGATCATCAATGTTACTGGCCCAGTTAGCACCGGAGAAGCCATGAAGTGTCATGGGAGAGTGACGTCGAAGAAATAGGCCGTGGTGGATTGTGCCGTGAAGATATCGAAGTGGACGTTTGACGGTAGACAATGTTGAGTTGTAGGATGATGCATGAATTGAGATAACTTGTTGACAGTGAAGGCAATATCTGGTCGCGTGAGAGAGAGAGATATTGTAAGCCACCAACTATGGACCGATATTCCTTTTCATCAGTAAGAGAGGTACCATCATGGAGCATGGGAACATTGTTGGGAGACATGGGTGTGTGGATGTCCTTAGTATCAAGCATTTTCGTTCGCTCCAAGAGATCATGTATGTATTTTTGTTGAGACAGCAAAATGCCGGTTGGTGAAGTACCTCCATGCCAAGAAAATAAGAAAGGCTACCAAGATCCTTTATAGCAGCAAGTTGAGCAGCAAAGTTATCGAGGAGAATTGCATTGCTACCTCATCATCATTGTCATCATCAAGACTTTATCCCAATTAGGGATCGGCCACATACATTAGAAGATACATGATCAAATGGTGGCGTTGAAAAACAAAAAGCGAAGGATCTGACTTGGTGTTAACAAACCCGACCGAGAATAGAAAGTGACGAAGTTCATGGTACCATCGCGTGGGGCCTGTTTAAGTTCGTAGAGAGCTTTCTGAAGATGACACACGTAGGTGGGATGGGTTTTGTCGATGAACCCAAGAGGTTGACACATGTAGACATCTTCGGTTAAATGACCATGGAGAAAGGCATTGTTGACGTCTAATTGTTTGAGAGGCCGGCCACGGGATAGAGCGAGACAAAGTACTAGTCGAATGGTCACAGGTTTTATGACCGGACTAAAAGTCTCACAGAAGTCAACGCCTGGCCGTTGATGGAACCCCTTTGCGACAAGGCAGGCTTTGTAGCGATCAATGGAGCCGTCAGGGTGCCTCTCAATTCGAAATACCATTTACAGCCGACAAGATTCCGAGTGGATTGAGGAATCAAAGTCCATGTGCCATTATTCAAAAGAGCATTAAACTCAGCAGACATAGCCTCACGCCATTCCTGTTGTTTGAGAGCTTTAGTGATAGTGGTGGGTGTGGTATCGGTGTGAGGGCAATGAAGAGTAACAAGGCTGAGTTTCTGGATTGGTTTGTGGATGTTATGTTTGGCTCTAGTTTGCATGGGATGAATATTAGCAGGTGGTGATGAGGGTGGTGGAGCGGTCAAATGTTGTGGGTTATAAGAAGAGGAAGGAGAGTTTGAGCTTGAGGTAGATGGGGCATGAGAGGATGAAGGAGAAATAGCATTGGGTTTACCTCTTAGGGGGCGCAAAGGAGGAGTCTACGAAGTAGGAGTGATGTTACCATCCGAGGAGTGGGCAGCCGATTGTAGGGATGTGGAGGGAGAGGGAGGGGGTAGCTGGGCATGGTTAGGTGACTCAAGAGAAGAGGGAGAAGGATGTGGTGAAGGAGGACTAAGAGTGAGGAAGGGAGTGGGAGAATCGATGGGAAGAGCAAACTAAAAAGTGGACCAGTCATTGAGTGTGGAGTTTGTGGGACGATGGAGATTTAATTGTTGATGGACAAAAGGAAAAACTAACTCAACAAATGTGATATGTCGGGAGAGGAAGATTTTGTGAGAATGAGGATCGAGACATTGGTAGGCACTTTGGGTGGAGGAGTAACCAATGAAAATACATGGTTGAGAGCGTGGTGCAAGTTTGTGAGAACCGTAAGGCCGAATCCAAGGATAACAAAGACACCCAAAAAAATTTAATTTGAGATAGTTTGGTGTATGCCCAAAGAGTTTTTCAAAAGATGATAGCATAGAGAGATTGGTTTTGGGCAGGCAATTGATGAGATAGATTGCGGTGCTAAAAGCATAAGACCAAAAATTGAGGTGCATGTGCGCATGATGGAGAAGAGTAAGACCGGTTTCGACTATGTGATGATGACGACGTTCAGAAAAACCATTATGTTCAGGTGTATGTGGTGGAGTAGTGAGATGGGAGATGCCAGAGTTTGCAAGAAAAGACTTGAGGGAGATATACTCACCCCCATTATCAGTATATAGAGTGACAATAGATTGTTTGAAAAAAACTTCAACAAGTGCTTTGAAACGTATAAAGATGGCATGAACATCAAATTTTTTCTTTAAGTGGTAGAGCCAAATATAACGAGTGTAATGATCGACAAATATCACATAGTATTTATAGCCATCAATGGAAGTAACTGGTAAGGTCCAAACATCAGAGTAAAGTAATTCAAGGGGACGTGAACTAGTAAGAGATGAGGAAGAAAATGGTAATTTGTGAGTTTTATTACAATGACATGAATTACAAGAGAATTTAGATAAAGCAAACGAGGGCATAGGTAATGTTTTGTTAGACATAAGATGACTCAAAATGGAGAAGGATGGATGGCCTAAGCCGTGATGCCATTGGTCAGCGGAAACATTGAGGGAGGAGAAGGCTATAATCGGCTATGTGGATGGTGACAAACACGGCCACTTATAGACACCGTCTTTAGTTGCCCCTTGTAAGATTGTTGACCCCATGTGAAGATCCTTCACAAAAAAAGATGTGGGTGAGAATTCAACAGAAACATTATTATTGGAACATAATTGAAAAACAGAAATTAAGTTTTGTTTCATGGATGGAACACAAAGAACATTATTTAAATGAAAACGCTTTGAAGAGGAAGGTAGAGATGTAGAACCGGTGTGGGTGATTGGAAGATTAGTACCATCTCCAATCATGATGTTGTCATGTGCAGGATAGTCGGTGTGAAGAGACAAATTCTGAAGATCAGAGGTGACAGGATGAGATGCACCAGAGTCTAAGAGCCATTCAGTAGTTGAGGGTGCGGCAGGGGTTGCAAAATGGGCTTGAGGAGTGTAGGTTGAGGATGTATAAGATTGTGGAGTGTGGTTCCAAGGTATGTATTTATATGTAGAGCATCATTTTGCAGAATGTCCTTGCTGGCCACAAAGTAGACATTTTCCAAGGTAAGGTTGAAGGTTTGGTTGTTGTGAGTTGGATTGTGGTGAGTTATGTGGAAATTGAGGGTTGAAAGTGTGTTTTTGGAAGGACTAACGATTTTGGTTATGAGAAGAGGGCTGATGTGGACGTTGGTGGTGGTTATTTTTAAAGGATGAGGAGTTGGATTTTTGAGCAGGATTGGCAGAGGCAGGCATGTTAAGAAGACTTTACATCGTTTGCACTTCAAACTTGAGGAATGCTTCATGATTTATGAGTTTTTCATGTAACTCATCAAATGTAACTAGAGTTTCTTGTACATGCAAGGCTGAGCATAGATCTTTGTAGTAGTCGTCAAGGCCAGCTATAATTTTTAACACCAGGTCCTCGTTGTCGATCGGTGCTGTGAACATGGCAAGTTCATCGGCAATGACCTTGATCTGTTGCATATACTCTGTAATTGATTTTGTTCCTTTTTGGAGAAGATGAAGATCCTCCTTGAGTTGATTCAGGCGTCCACGGGTTGGATTGGCATATGTGTTAGCCAAAATTGTCCATGCCTCATATGATGTTTTTGCAAACGCAATGAAAGGGACAATATGAGGAGAGATGGAACCAGCAATTGCAATTAAGATCAATTGATCTTGACGAATCCAGAGAGAATAGCCTGGCGTAACGGTGGGGGGTGGACATGGTCGTGAGCCATCGATGAAGCCCATAAGATCATAACCCAGAAGAATGGCATGAAACCAAAAACGCCATGATGTATAGTTAGAAGACGTAAGTTTGATGGATATTTGAGTGGCAGTATTGATAGTGTAGAGAGAAGAAGTGTTTTCAAGAGGGCTGATGATTGATGGTTGGAGTTGAGATGACGCAGAAGAATTGGACTCATTTTGAGTATTGTTTGTTGGTGGAGTGCTGGTCATAATGAATGGATCGGTTGTAGAACTTTGGGGGTTCTACAGTTGCTCTGATACCATAAAGAAGGCTGTGAAGTGAAAAGGATTCTCAATACTTTATTGATAAGATAATTACAATATATATACACCAAACAAAAGGAAAGAAAGGAAAGAACATTATTGCTTGATTACAGATTTCCTAAACAGAGGAGTATCCTCAAATAGAATATTTACAGCCAAGAATTAGTTAATATAGAGCGTAAATCTTTGACTTTCAATTCTTATTGAATACACACACACACACACATACTCTCTCTCTCTCTCTCTCTCTCTCTCTCTCTCTCTCTCTCTCTCTCAAGCTTGGTGTTACCTAAACTTTTTTGATCCTCTAGTTCTTACCTTAAAGACTGTAGTAAAAAGTTGTGGGTTTTTGCCCCTCAAGAAGAAACCACACTTTCATAAGCTCATGAAAAAGCCCACAAAGTACTTCTCTTTTCAAATCCATTCCAGCCCTTTTAATCCACTTAAAGTTTTTTGGCATTGGTGTAAGTGATCAACACACTCAAATGATATCCTAGCCTGCTAAAATGGTTGCGAGTTTGTAAATACGCTATACAACTCTGTAACTTGAGTTTGTAAATACCCTATACAGCTTTGTAACTTCGAAAGTTGTAAATTTCTCTAGAATTAAAGTTTGCAACCATTTTAATCATCATATTGCTCTCTCAAAACATATAAATATATGCCTCCTACATTCCTATGACCTGTTCATCCATACTTTTGATTCACATCATATTCTTTGCCACAAAAATTATAACAAGATATGTAAGGAAAAAAGCTAAACAGATCACTATCGAGGGTCCTGGGCTTGCCCTACATAGTGTGGTAAGTCCCCACCAGAAGGTAAAGTGATTGTCCATGGAAAATGTGTGTTGCCTTATTGACGTTATTTATAAGTTTGTCATTATTATTATAAGAAAGGTGTAATCGTGTATCTTACCTCTCTCTAAATAGGTCATTGTACATCTAATTTTGCCTCTAGATAAAATGCACACAATCTCCTTTTTCCTCCCTTAAAACTTCACTTGGCCATCGATTTAGCCAATAGACAAGTAGGGATCACTTTTACAGGCTAAGTGGGTGCAATTTTGTCATCTCTTTCCACCATGTAACTAAGGCAAGGACCTAATCTCTGGAAAGTGTGCACCGCTAAATTCTCAAGTCAATCATTTTTTCATTTCTTAAGGACCCTCGACCATGGGCCAAATAAACTACTAAGCCTGCCTATCATATTACATTTTTCTTTCTTTACATTTCAATATTGCATCATATTCATTATGCCTGTCATGATGATTAGTGGGTCCTTGGAGGTAACAGAACGCCATATAGTGACTAGTCGTCCTGATTCCTCTACACCACACACATCACGTTTACTTTAGAACATTTGTTTTGGGAGACTTGATTAATGACTTGGGGGCTTTATGGCCTCAAGGACCACTAAGTCTCCTACTTTGTTGAGTTTGCACCTGGTTAAGAACCCACCTTCATGGAGAATTAGCCAAATAAAGTTTGTCTCTAAAAAGTGTGTTGTTAGGAGCATAAGACATTTGGACCCTACCAACCAGAAACTAGAAATAACACCAAGGAATTAACTGGGAGTCCCATGTGTCCAGCCTAAATTCCACTCTAAACATAAAACATGGGTGACAACTCTAAGGGTGGTTTATTTAATGGCATATCTTTGGCATTTTGTTGGCATATCTCCTGCGATATCTCCGATGATATCTTCTGTGATATCTTAGATATATGTCATTTGTTCTATGATATCTTGTATGATATCTGAGATATGTGAAATTTGTTCTGTGATATCTCTGGTGATATCTTTGGTGATATTATGGCTTTGATATAAGAAACATATACCTTAGATATCGCAGTTAAATAAGATGCATTTCTGAGATATGCTATGATATCACCTAGCATTGTGCCAACGGCCAGAATCTCAGTTTTAATGTGGAAGAGAACTTAGGAGCCCCAACATCAGCAACCATAGGAGCAGACAGTGAAAGCTTTGCAAAGAAGATTGCTACATATGGATATCAAGCATTAGCAGTAGCTTCAGTTGTAACTCTGACGCTATTCATGGCTTAACAGATTTTTCTTTTGAGATATAAGGTTTAATGGATTATTATAGGACTATATTTTGATCTTTCTTTGGATTGTAATTTTGGATAGGTGCCATTTTATACGACTACAAATCACTTTTTTTGTCATTCTTCTGAATGGAAAAGGTATTCATGTTCTACCAATATGCAAATACAATTTATCTGTAGTAGTGTGAAATTCATTGGATATTCATGTCTTACTGTGTCACATGCAATGAACAACATAATGCATATTGCAATTCTCAAATAACAATACCATTTATTCCTGAGTGAAGTTCATGACAACCACTTAAGTATGCCTAATGTTTGGTCTATGCCTCTTATATTCTTGGTTAGAGTTAATATTTATAATTGTGAGAAAGCTTTGAATGACTTTGTGCTGCGAAAAAGCATGAGGATGGAGAATCTAGGCCCTCTGGAAGAGCTGTCCCATTTATTGGTGCCGTGGAAACTAGAGGCTATCCTTTTGCTGCAATCCATGAAGATATTAGTATTAATCTAGGCCCTGTGGAGGAGCTGTCCCACTTATTCAAAGCAGACATACTTCTATCTAATTTCGTGAAGACATACTTCTATCTGTGAAGATATCAGTTTTAATTTGATTCCTGCCTACTATTGGATGAAGAAGCCTATTCTATGTTATTAATTTCTTTGCTAGAGCTGCTCCTATTATAGATGGTGAGAGATGTGCAAGCCTCCCCTACTGCCTCCAGAAGTTATAACCCTTCCAGTTGAATAAGGTCAGCAGCATCTATGTCTAAAGGTGCTTCATCATAACGTATATGGCTCTTAGTTTACACATACCAGTCAACATCTATGCTGAGAGATGTACAAGGCTCTTAGTTTACACATACCAGTCAACATCTATGCTGAGAGATGGACAAGGCTCTTAGTTTACAGCAGAAGCACTCTAAAATCCCAAATATGGTCGACTTCCAAAAGAATTCCTATTTCAATTGATTCACTTCATAATTGCAATGCCAAAGTTGTCGAGAAGCATTTTAAAATAGCTTATTAATTAGTTCTTGATAAAAGATAAAAAAAAGATATGACAATAATATTCTCTCTAAAAATAGAGAAAGAAAAACTTTGAAAAAGAAAAAAATAATAAACACAAAAATATACTAATCAACAGATAACGTGTGATACTGTCTACAAATTCTCTTGAACTCATATTTCCAACAAACTCTTCTTTCCACTCTCTAATAGCATTAAGCTAACCTATGTAGAGCAAAAGAATTTTTATCTTTCATTCAACACTAGATGGTTCAGAAATTGATTTGTTACAAATAGATCCATCCAACAGAAATGGCCAGATCAATCCTACAGATGTTTTGCCAGTTGAATTTCTCCTAGTAGGCACCCCATTTGCATCTAGAACGGCAGAAGATCCCTTGCCACTATAGCAGCAATTCCTCTCTTTGCTATCAGATCCATGTATTCCATCCTTATCTAGTGAAGGCACATTGAGGAAGAAAATGGTTAATAATATTGGATACCAACTATTAGCAACAATAAGATAGAATAAACAAAATATGTAAGCCAAAAACTTCTATTGCATGGGCCAGCATATTTTCTTTAGATATTGGATAAAGAGGTGATAATTTTCTTCTGTAGCAAGCACATTTATTACTTATTTTGAGATGTCATTGATTAGATTACAGGTACAGATACAAAGGGAAAGAATCAGATAGGTTACCAGAATAATAAACTGGTTACAGAAAGATTATACTATTGCTCAGGCACATAACTAAAAGAGAAAACAGAGAATAAATAAAACTGGGACTCTATTCTTTCCATGATTAAAGAGAAAAGCATATTCATTCAAATAAACCTTCAAAATCAAAATTTAGAGATTTGATCCAATGAAGTGCTATGGAAAAGCATGAGACTCCACCACTTGTGAATCATTCAATTCTTCATTTTCACCTTCCATGGAGTGCTAGAGGAAATTGTAGATGAGATGGATAGAAAACATACTGGAAGCACCTCCTAATCCATGGAGCTCATATTCTACACTTATAGACTTAGGCATGTCCAACACTGATAGAAAAAGAAAATCAAAGAAGCTAGATCGGCCAATACAGTTGAGAACATATTGTAAGATGGGAGTAAGAGTACTTCAGAACCATCAACCATGGAGAGACAAATGCAAGAGATATACTAGACAAATGGTGTGAAATCAATTTTCATGGGTCTTTCCCCTTACTGACCCTCTGCAAGATTCAAGGAAAAAACAGTGTTAATGCCTAAGGTCCAAGAAGGGAGCTAAAAGTAAGGCATTTTAGCATGGGAAGGAAAGCTTACAACTATCGGCCATCAGCTCTTCCAATAGGTCCTCCAAACAGTACAGAGGCTGCACAGATAAACACGGCATTCAGGAATTGCAATTGCAGCAACAATTAGTGGTGATATCATTATTTCCCAAGCAATATCACATTCATTATTTCTTGCAATATCACAATCTGTCTATAAGAATATTTTATTTTTTATGATCCTCTTAAGCCACACAGAACTGTTCTCCTTCTAACCATTCCAAAACCAAAACTTTGGAGAAACAAAAGAAGAAGCCTTGGATCACATGAAGAAGTCAGTAGAAGCATATGCTAGGTTAACCTAGCAAACAATTCAAGCAAATATAAAAGACAAAACCAAACCAAAAATAATTTTTGAACAGTAGTCATTCAAATCAGCAATTTACAAAATACATAGAATTCATCATAAAAACCGAAGAGAATGGTTATAAATGATAAAATCAAAACATACCCACTAAAGAAATGACATATATCAAGTACTCCAACATCAAAAGAAATGGAACAGGATCATATGACCAGTGTCAAATCTTCAAAATGCAGAAATGCCCAGATGGAGGAAATCCTAACAGAGGGTTGAAGAGAATAAAGTGGAAAATATAAATAAACAAAAGAAGCTAATTTTGACCACACATTGCTGTTGAAAGGTCAAATAGATAAGAACTATGACATCTCAAGAGAGGTTCAAACTTCATATTCCTCAAAAGGCCATACCTTTAACACCGCTACAGCCAAAAACGTTTCTCTTCCGACGATTGTATTGTTCCTAGAGAAGATAGAAATAGAAAACAATGAGGATAACAGAGAAATTAGGGGAGGAAATACTGACAGAGGGTCTTTTTCCTCATAATATGAGAAATAATAATATATTTTAAAGAAAAATAAATGGGATCCCTGTAAATTAAAATTTTTAAATTAAAGAACTTTTAGCGCAGCTTAAAAAAAAATTTGATTGAAAGCGGAAACCTCGGGGGTCAACCACATTCGAAAACTACAATCATAAATAACATTAAAACCTTGATACTCTGAGCATGCTCAATTAAAAACCACAATAAATACACGGGCTAATTAAAGATGATAATAAATCAAATCAAATGTCACCAGGTTCCATCCATAACCACCACACTATTTCCATCTAAACTTTAACAATCCTCCATACCATAATACGAGTCCAATCTATAAAAATGTATCCACATCTAAGAAAGTCTCAAAAGTCTAGTCCAAGTAACATACTCTAAGCTATGTCCGAATAAGGAAATGAGATGGACGGTCTTCAAGTCTTCTTCCAAATCCCCGCTACTCCGCCTGCTTTTCCTTTTTGTTATCACGTTCCAAATCTGAGGCATTGCAAAACAAGGCAATGCCTCAGCAAGCTATGCTTGTGTAGGTGATTACACTCAAATAAAGTTTAACAAAAATTTACAATAGGATTCTCATCCCCGCTACTCCGCCTGCTTTTCCTTTTTGTTATCACGTTCCAAATATGAGGTATTGCAAAACAAGGCAATGCCTCAGCAAGCTATGCTTGTGTAGGTGATTACACTCAAATAAAGTTTAACAAAAATTTACAATAGGATTCTCATAAAGGAAGCATACTCAAGACATGTCAAATAACTGAATGCTTACAATTACAACTTTCACAAAACAGATATCGAGTTAAATCAGTATAGCATGCAAGGCATGATCAAAATACAAAGGTAAGTACATCAAAACCATACTAGTATATATATATATATATATATCCACGGGATAATATGCATGCAATCATGGATAACAAAACACTGTATCAAAACTATACCAAAATGCTCCAATATACTTAATCACCGGAGATGTGTACCCATACTAATTTTGGTCCTTCCCGTGCAGCCCCGCATCAGCCCCCGGAGTCTCTCACGGCCTAGGCCCGGCTTGCCCCGATTCACCCTACATATAAAGTCATATGAACATGCACAATAACTATATGGGTTACTATGCTGCAGTGGCAACCCCATCAGGATCTGAACCACTGCCGCTCCCCGTCGACACCCAAACGGGAGACTTTCTCTGTCCCCATGGGAAGGAACGGACCCGTAGGAGGGACTACCCATGATACCACCACCTACATACCTGGCCCTATATCACTCAAGGGCGATGTCTAATCATCATCATCACAAAGTCAGAGGGCGGGTGGCCAACCCTACAACCCTCATAGCATAGTACCCATCGGGTGAAAGCACTCGTCATAAATCATCGGCAAGACATAAATCTTATAAATCATGTAAATGTGCTATAAATAATCCCAATAACACAATCAAAGCCCATGCATACATTGTTATTACCAAATTGAAAAGTCATGCTACAACACAAAAATAGGGATCTATTTATGTGCATGAGAAGACATAAAACACATGTCTCAAAGCTTTAAAAATCCACTCATGGTTACTGAAATCATGAAATAATTGAATGAAATCACCTACCTCAGTAAATGCAGTGCTCAAATCAAGCTCATGGAAGTATCACGTTACACACTTGTTACATTATAAATCCTCCATCATTTGGCAATTCAATAATGTTTAACTCTCTAATCCCCTAGATTATCTCACATTTGATGTATACCATCAAGATCTAAGGCATAATCATCCATTGATCAGCCTAATTGAGATTATCTCACAACATTCAGTGGTTTAACCCCTAAAAAGGAATTTAGATCTAGATTTTCAAGTCAAATCTAGGGTCGCCTCGTCGATTTTTGGACCTCTGTAGCTCCTAAAAATCAAGTTTTTATAAATGGACTGGTCAAATAATCCCAAAAATCATGCATCGCACGTGCACGAGCGTACGGTTGACGCGTGAGTCAACTTCGTGCGGGCGCGTGCGCCGACGCGCTACGTGTGTACGCTGTCTTCGTGCGCGCACGAGTACGCTGGTGCGCTGCTCATGCACGTTGTTTTCGTGTGCGCGCGTGTTCCCGGTGTGCTCTGGCTCTGCGTGTCACGAGCGTGACGGGCGAGTGCAGTGCAATTGAAGTCGCGTGTCGCGCGCGTGCTACTTGCACGCGTGGCATCTGTGTGGCACCTACATGGCATCTGCATGGCGTGCGATAGGGGTGACGCGTGTCACCGCCGATTGCTACTGCCGGCGATGCTCAGGTGTCCACATGGTGCGATTTTTGCACCGTTTTGCTCAGTTTTTCATGTAGATCCCATTTTTACACCCCTTTTTAACCAACTCTATCATTATCTAGGGTTTTTACACAATTTTTGTCATGTCTCTAAAATTTCTCCATATACTGTTTTATGAGGTTTTCGGCATCCCTAGCCGCCCGATCACCATGAAAATTCATGGGATTGTTCATCATGTTACAACGCACAAGATGAACGGTTCAGATCATGATCTGATGCCGTTTCATCGGTTTACTTTAACAAGAATAGTAACGCCTACTAGTTCATTGGAAAATGGCAATCCACACCATTTTTCGGCGTTAAAACGACGAAAACTATAAGAAAAACAAGGGAAATGGTAGAGGGTGGCCTACCATGGTTAGATCATCACTACGTGCGCCTGCTAGGGGAGTTCCACGTCGTTGCCCTGTGTCGTCAACACATAATCCGAGGTGAATAGTTTGGCCGTACAAAAGATAGGGCAGGCTTTTATAGCCTCATTGTGGGTCCCACGCCCTGTAGGCCCACGTGTATTTACCAATTTACCCCTCTTATTATTATTTAATTATTTGGGTTATTACATCCCACACCCTGCAACGATATTGTCCGTGCTGAAGTGCCCATAAACCCCGCACGGTTTTGTTCTTCCCCAGTTGCCCAGGGAAAAGGCCTCGTTGCAAGAGAAGTCCTCATCACTCTTATCAAGAGCCCAGTAACTTTCCCCCTAGCGATGTGTGACTAACTCTCAGTCCCTCACCTTACCTAGAAGCCTACCAGCCCTCTTGGCTCGCCCTCATCATCCAAGGCTTCACAACCTCTCCCCCATACACCTCGCACAGTTTTATTCTTCCCTAATTGCCCAAGGAAAAGACCTCGTTGCAAGGGAAGTCCTCATCACTCTTATCAAGAGCCCAGTAACTTTCCCCCTAGCGATGTATGACTAACTCTCAGTCCCTCACCTTGCCTAAAAGCCTGCCAGCCCTCTTGGCCCGCCCTCATCGGCCAAGGCTTCACAACCTCTCCCCCTTAGGGGACACGCGTCCCCACGTGTCTTACCACACACTAGCGCCCACATGCGGCTAACCACCCACACCAGGTTGGGGTCTGGCTCTGATACTACTTATAACAACCCGAGGGCCCACACCCTACAATGATATTGTCCGTGCCGAAGTGCCCATATACCCCGCAAGGTTTTATTCTTCCCCAGTTGCCCAGGGAAAAGGCCTCGTTGGAAGGAAGTCCTCATCACTCTTATCAAGAGCCCAGTAACTTTCCCCCTAGCGAAGTCTAACTAACTCTCAGTCCCTCACCTTGCCTAAAAGCCTGCTAGCCCTCTTGGCCCGCCCTCATCAGCCCGCCCTCATCGGCCAAGGCTTCATAGAGGGTTGAAGAGAACAAAGTGGAAAATATAAATAAACAAAAGAAGCTAATTTTGACCACGCATTGCTGTTGAAAGGTCAAATAGATACGCACTATGACATCTCAGGAGAGGTTCAAACTTCATATTCCTCAAAAGGCCATACCTTTAACACTGCTACAGCCAAAAACGTTTCTCTTCCGACGATTGTATTGTTCCTAGAGAGGATAGAAATAGAAAACAATGAGGATAACGGAGAAATTAGGGGACGAAAAGTGAGAAGAATAAAAGCAATACAAAGAGCAAGAACAAGAGAGAGAGAGAGAGAGAGAGAGAGAGAGAGAGAGAGAGAGAGAGAGAGAGAGAGAGAGAGAGAGAGAGACCTAACAAGTCTGTAAAAGGGACAAAAGATAGATCTAGGGTTTGCTAAGCTTCAAAAGAGAGAGAGAAATTGTTAACTAGAAGAGAGAGGGAAATTCGTAAAGGGGACAATAGATAGATCTAGGGCAGAATGAGAGTTTAGCCCTTAGGGTTTGCAAAAGGTGAAACCATGAAAAAAATGTAAAAACAAGGTAACCAGGAGCTACTACAGTGGTGATGAAGGTTGGCGAGGCTGCCGAAGCCTCAACGGGGAAAATGCCAACCCCCCTCTCTCTCTCGGTATAGTGAAATCGGGGTAACCACGTGGTAATACCAATGGTGATAAAGGCTGGCAACACAGACGAACCTGTGAACCCCAATCGAAAAATGCCAACCCCCCTCTCTCGGCATACAACAGAGAAGAAAAATGTGAAATTGGAAACCATACGGCTTTTATTTTCTCTCACCAAAAAATAATGGATTGCATTTGATTTTTCTCTCACTAAAGCTCATGAGATTTTTCACTACAAATTGGGTTTGGCATATCTCCAAAACGCCAAACATATCAACTGCGGTAGTGTTAAATAAATCTTATATGTAATATATGCCAAACATAACGCCGTTAAATAAACATGATATCTCAAATATGCTCAAGATATTGCCGTTAAATAAACCTGATATCTCACATATGTCAAAAATATCATAGTTAAATAAACCTGATATCTCATATATGCCAAAGATATCGCAATTAAATAAGCTGTACATTTGAGATATGTCATGATATCTAAGAAACGCCAAAGATGTGCGATTAAATAAACCCCCCTAAGATTGCATTTTATAATTTCAGTGTAACACATGTATCACTACCACTAGTGTGTGAATTGTGGAATCCAAATCTGCATCCCATGTATATAATAGTGGGCAACAATATTTATATGTCTATCTCATGTGAAGATCTTTTTTCTTTTCTTTTTTTTTGTGCTTTTGCTTATGGAGAGTCATAGGATTTGAACTCAAGCCATTTTGGTTAATAAAGCTCTAATACCATTATAAATTTGTTGGTTTACCATTCAACCTAAAAGCTTAAGCTAATAGGAAGTGGATCAATAACATTTTTTGGCCTAACAAGCCAACACTATCACTTGGCTGAAAATTAAAAGGAAGTCCCATGGAGATACTAGGATGTATTGGCAAGAATTTGAAGAAACCTTGACAATCTACGAACCAAATTCTCAAACAGCGAACAAAACAGTACAGTTGCTGCGAAAGGATCCCAAACCATTCCAAGGTGGGTGACCTTCTATCACATTACATGTATGTGGCTAGTCTGAATTGCCTAATAATATAAGCTGTTGTACAACTGTTTGGTAACGGATCTCTGTACTAGCTTTTGTATTTGATCAGTGTTTACTGCTAGTGCTAAACATAGAGAGATTTTCCGGATGTCAGCCGTATTCTAGTTGAATTAGGATCTAGATTACTTTGAATATATGTGTGTGTGCGCGTGTGCGCAATGGTAATTTCAACTGTTCCATATAAGTGAAAGAGTAGGTGACATTTGATTGGCCAAGAAAAAGTTTAAAAAAAAAAAAAAAAAAAAAAAAAAAAGCTCAAGGAAAAGGCAGTTGAAACTTTTCCCTAACCAATCAAATATCACCTATTCTTTACACCTGCTAGCCAATCGAATATCATCTACTCCTTACACCTGCTGTTCCTTGCCGAAATTACCACATATATATAAGTGTGTGCAGTCATATATCAAATGACTAGAGGGCTTTAGAGCATCACATTCTAATGCTTGCCTCGATCATTACTATAATGTGTGGCCACGAAGAGGGTTATTCTCCTCCAATTGCTCATCCATTACACGGATAACGTGCAGATGGTCCGAATCATGAAAGAAGACCTGTATAAGATAGCGTCCAGCACAAATTCAGATCACCGAAACACAGGCCCCACATGTACCTTTTGCTGCGCACGTAAACAAAGGTTTTACTTGCAGTCACTGAACTTGCAAAATACGACAACAATTTCAGAATGCATCCGCTCATCCCATTGAATTATCCTGTACCCAGAATTAGCTGAAACAATTCAAGATTGAATTACATTAATTTTAATAAATACTCATAGTACAAGCAAAAATAATTTATGGACATTCTACAAGAGAAACAAGCTGTATGGAATAAATACAAACTACGCCGATGGACGGAGCTTCCTCATCAACCACTTCCTTCGAAGTACTACATCCATATCCAAAAACATACTCGCCTTTCTTTCATCCTCGAGAAGATCACAAGCATCTAAGATAAGGTCATCGTCTATATCAGGTACTGCCCGAAGCACATCTATCAAGTTTTCAGTGTTCCTCTCATTGTTCTTGTCTGCTAATGTCTTAAGAGCAACAGCCATCTCATTAATGGCATCCAATACACCATCTTCGGTGCTCCTATGAGCCTTTCCAGAACGATGAGAGGTTGATGGCGCTGCAGATCTTTGCTTGCTCTGCTGAGGAGATATATCCATTGCCCCCCCAGATTGTGAGGTCTCATCTGGGACATCATTGAATGGAGCTCTATGCACGTGATACTTAGCAGGAGATTCTTGACCTCCCAATGCTCCAGCGGCTTCAATTCTTAGGTCATCCCCAGGGAATGCATCATGACTAGAACTATTGAATCTTCCAGCAGCAATTGTGTTTCCAAATATGACTTTCAGATCATTAAAGTTGGAAACAGGTCTGAATCGATATTTAGACGCTTCAGGGTGTATCTGCATGCACCGTATATAAGCTACTTTTTAACTCTTGATTTTATTACATGCAAGTATTAAGGTTTAACTTGGTAGACAAAATTACCTTGATATAATCATTCCAAACAAGATCATCAGCCATAACCATTTCTCGCTGTTCATCCCAAGTGAATCCATTCTGATCAAGAAGATCCTTCACAGCATTATAAAGCCTCCTTAAAGTTTTGTGTCTATTCTTCAAAACATCTTTGGTGAACTGAACTCCAAATCTGGTATTGAACAGTCTAGTCATATAAATCCATGCTTGCTTTGTAAAACCTTGACTGTTGTTGTTACCCCTACCAACTTGATCTACCATA
Source organism: Warburgia ugandensis (assembly GCA_035236585.1). Lineage (NCBI taxonomy): Eukaryota > Viridiplantae > Streptophyta > Magnoliopsida > Canellales > Canellaceae > Warburgia > Warburgia ugandensis. The sequence goes on along the minus strand of CP141129.1, from coordinate 33,982,558 downwards.
AGCTCAATGAAATAACGGTGCATTGGTAGCGTCCAAGTAGTCCTTGAACGATCATTCATGGAGGGAGATGGGCCATCAATAAGCTGCATAGGTAAGGACATTAAGTTTGAAACTATAAAAGCGGTAAACATGTCATAGAAACACAAGGTTCATTCTAGTCCAGGCACAAAAGTTGCTGGTTTGTAAAGCCAATGAAAATTGCAACTTGTCCAAACATGGATCAAAAGAAAGGAAACATTTAACACGAGTGTTCCCAGTCATACATTCATAACTAAAAATATTAATGAATTATACAAAAGGAAAATGTCATTCACTGTTACATTGTCAACACTAGGCTTACATAATATTTATATAAAAGATGATCTTGATTTCTTTAAGGAAAGTGGCCTATAAAACAAAAGCTAATTTTCATAGTGAGCACATCAACAGTCAGCTAACAAGACAGTCCTTGGTAAAACCAATAAATACAAAATATGATGGGGGCAGCAGAAATCAAATATTTCACAAATGCACATTCTAAATAAAGAACTGGTAATGTCATGTCAACTGATGGCAGATTGAGTTGTTATTGATTCTCCTTGAGATCCATTTCTGCAGTTTTGGGTTAACAAGTGGGATTCCTTCAGCATGTTATTACAGTTAACGAGCCTTCTGTTTGGAATTTCTGCATGGAGATCTTCCCCGATGGAATTGTCAGTAGCTGAACGCCCCTGAATCTAATAAATCCCTCACACCGTACAAAAGTAATGGAAGCAACTATTTTGGCATTCTCTAACAGGTAAATGTCAGTCATAAACTGGGAAACAAGTCTCTGGCCCTTGAATATCCTCTCTTGCAGGTACATATATTTGGACATCCAAATTCATCATAAAACTGCATATGAGATAGAGCTCATGCGATCACCTTGTTGTAACCTAACACTGAAGGCCCTTGCAGCATATCTTCTTTCAGCAAAGAAAAAGGTGAAATTTGTTTCAAAGACAACAGATTTCATCAATCTGAAAACAAGGCCACGAGAATCCAAAACAAAGTTGAAAGAGAACGTAGACATAGAATACACCGTTGGGCTACAGGAAAAAAAAAGGGTTAAGTTGAGCATGCTCAGCAGCCATCTCAATTTCTCCGTTGCGTATTGGAGCTAGAAGGAAGAAATTGTGGATGTACTAACTGCAGAACTGAAATCCAAGATATGAAAGGATATCTCAAGAACGTTGTAATCCTGTGATGCAGATGAACATTCTCAGAGATCAGATTGAATTTTGTAGATGCAGAATTCCAAAAGACTTTCTAGAGACTGTCTGTGAATACAAAGAAAATGGGAATCCACATTGAACGAGTAACTGTCACAGTTAACTGTCTTGGAAATTGAATGAAAACTGATCTACTTTTTCACTAAAGGAGGTGAACTTAATCCACAGCTCTAAGAGCTTTAACAAGTGAGAATCTCAACTCGATAAAAGGAGCTACTGATTGCTTCAATTGTTCATCCATCAAGATAATGTAAGGGGCAGCCTGGGGCACGAAGCTTCCGCATACATGGGGTCTGTAAAGGGATGGACCACAGAGGGTCTATAGTATGCAGTCTTACCTTGCATTGTGGCAAGAGGCTCTTTCCACGCATCAAACCCGTGACGTCCAGGTCACACAGTGACAACTCAACCATTTGCAACAAGGCTCCCCTTCATCCATCAAGACAATGTAATAAAATAAATCCCTCTAAACCTTTTGGGACTAGAATTGTTATCCTCTAAACATCTAGTACTTGCAATATACTTCAGAGACATAAGTTAAGATCTAGCAGCTTCATGGTAAGAAGTTACTAGCCACTATCTTGTCAGATTATCCTTGTTTCTGGAAACTATAAGAAAAAATGAGAACACTATGCAAAGGACGAAGATTGCCCTGTGTACAATGATTTATTCTAAGCCCACCTCCCGGAAAGCAATTCAAAATGTCACTGGATTCTCTAGGAATAAATGAATAGAAAACAGTTTACTACCTGGTCTATACCAAAATTCACCAATGAAAGTTCCACACAATTCTAAAATACATAACCCAAGCCCAGTGAGAAAGGTTCTCTAATACACCTCATTAGAGAATTTTTGGATAATGGGAGCACATAATGAGAGGAGAATTTAATCCTCAAGTAAAAGAGGCCTTGAAAAAGATGAAATCAGGAAAGGCCATGGGGCCCAATGGTATACCAATAGAGGTTTGGAAGCATATGGGAGATATTGGGGTAGTTTGGTTGAACAAGTTGTTTAATAAGATTATAAAATCAAAGAAAATGCCTGATGAATGAAAGAAAAGCTCCATTATACCAATTTATAAGAATAAAGGAGAGATACAGAGCTGTACTAATTATTGAGGGATCAAACTTATGAGCCACACTATGAAACCTTTTGAAAGAGTGATTGAGAAGAGGCTATGGCATGAGACAAGTGTATCAGAGAATCAGTTTAGTTTCATGCCTGGGAGGTCTACCATGAAAGCTATTTTCGTACTAAGACAATTGGTAGAGAAATATAGGGGGAAGAGGAAAGACCTCCACATGGTCTTTATCGACTTAGAGAAAGCTTAAGATAGAGTCCCTAAAGTTAATATGAAGGGTGTTGGGCGAGAAAGGTGTTTCGCGGGGGGTATATAAACATAATTAAAGATATGTATGAGGGAGCGGTAACAAGTGTTAAGACCACTAGTGGCGAGACCGGTGGTTTTCATGTCACTGTAGGATTGCACTAAGGATCAGCATTGAGCCCATACCTTTTTACATTGGTTATGGATGAGTTAACAAAACATCTGCACGAGGAGATTCCCTAGTGCATGCTATTTGCAGATGATATAGTCTTAACTGATGAGACAAGGGATGGTGTAAACACAAAACTAGAGTTATGGAGAGAAGCATTAGAATTTAAAAGATTTAAAATCAGCCGAACTAAGACAGAATATATAGAATGCAATTATAGCAAGGAGAGTAGGAGTGGAACACTAGTCAAGATCTATGTAGTTAAAGGCACGAGGTGCACCGAAGCGCAAAGGGGTGCGCCTAGAGACTGGGGCGCCTGGAGCCTGAGGTGCAAAATTATATTTTTTATAATTAAAAATTAGCTTAAAATGCTAAAAATTGGCTAAAATAACACTAAAATACAAAAAATGCATGAAAAATACAGCATACATGAAGACACAAGCATGGGAAAGCTATATATGTATATCAGAATAGGTATTAACTAATAAATATAAATAAAACAATTTTTTTCTAATTTTTGTAAGTTTTATTTTTGGAAAAATTGGACAAAAAAAGCATGAAAAGTACATCATCATAAAGATACAAGCATAAGTAAGCTATATATGTGGATAAGAATAGGTATTAACTAATAAATATAAAAAAGAACATTTTTTTCCTAATTTTTGTAACTTTTTCTTTTCAGAAAAATTAAAAAAATAACCCTAAATTACAAAAAAAAGATGAAAAAATTATCACACACGAAGACACAAGCATGGGAAAGCTATATATGTGGATAGAAATACGTTTCAATGAAGAAATATGAAAAAACGACAACTTTTTTTATTTCCGTAACTGATTTTTTTTGGAAAAACAGTAAAAAACCTAAAAACAAACTCAAATCTAGAGCAAAAAAGTATAAAACTCAAATGGAATGCTTGCTTATACATATAGAACTAAAACCCATCAAAATCTATGGAAAATAGTTAACAAAAAACCAAAAATTTGAAAAAACGGTACTGGTTTTACATTTTTTTACAGAAACTACATATACATGCTAAAATTCATAAATCCATACCTTTTTCTGCTTAGATCTGTGAAAGATCGAAATGGAATGGTCATTTTCACCTTCTCAGGAGGTTGGAAGATTGAAATTAGGGTTGGAAGGTGAAAAAAAAAAAAAAAACGAGTTTTATACCGTACCGGGTTAAGTGGTCTGCGCCTGGAGTCGAAGGCGCGCCTGAAAGGGGCACCCAGGCGCTACAGCGTCTCATTTCCTCTGCGCCTGGCCCCCTCCCAGGCGCTTACATGTCGACCAGCGCCTAGGCGCGCCTTTAACTACATAGGTCAAGATTGATAACCAAGAAGTCCCCGTGAAAGACCACTTTCGGTACTTAGGGTCAATGATTCATGACAATGGAGAGATTGAGAGAGAGGCTACCCAGAGAATCCAAGCGAGTTGGAACAAATGGAGATGTGCATCTGGAGTTTTGTGTGATCGGCAGGTGCTACTCAAACTAAAAGGAAAATTCTATAAGATGGCCATAAGGCCGGCCATGCTCTATCGATCAGAGTGTTGGGCAGCTAAGGAACATCATGCTCATAGGATGAGCGTAGCAGAAATGAAGATGTTGAGATGGATGAGTGGTAAGACAAGAAAGGATAAAATTAGGAATAAAAATATTAGAGGAAATTTAGGGGTAGCACCAATAGGTAATAAAATGAGGGAGATTAGACTTAGATGGTTTGGACATGTTCAAAGGAGACCGAAAACGGCACTGGTTAGGAGGAGTGAGGCAATGCAAGTAGAAGGTTCTAAAAGGGCAAGGGGAAGGCCTAAAAGAACGTGAATAGAAGTTGTAAGGAAAGATTTAAAAACTTTGGGACTAAATGAAGCCATAGTACTTAATAGAGAGGAATGGAGGAATAAGATTCATGTGAAATGATGATGATAGTAGTGGACTACTCACCTAGAAACTATGTCATCAAAGTAGGACCCAATTCTGACCACATAACTATGTGATAATCCAATCTTTCTTTATCTAAAATCTAAACCACAAAAGCAGACCAGAAAGCCATGAAACATCACATCAGAATTTGAAAAAAGATATAACAGATCCTGTGTCCCCTCCTTGGAGACTATTGCTCAATCAGAAAAGGTGCCAAAATGATTGTGCTCTAAGTACATAAGTGTCTCCAGCATTCCAGGAGTTTGATCATCATGTGCCTTCATCTAGAAAGAGAACCTTAACCATCAAACAATCAGCCGTCCAATCTACAGGTGCCCAAGAATGACATTAGTCATTTGAAGAAGCCAATGAACTCCAATGCTGGACTATAGCTAATAAGGTTTGAAAATGAATTCAAATGAAACTTCAACCCCCAAGAAAATGGTAAAAATCCAAATGAGCAACTTGAAGGAGCAGATCAGACTTCACTAAGGATATTTCAAAGTTTGAACTAGAAGGAAAACTTAAAAGTAGACACAAATCTCATTGATGTTCGATAAACATTTAGATCCACATACAAGAAAATTTGCTAACTAGTACCACATCACAACTTAACCACCTCTAGCTTTAGTTGACAGTTAGAGCCACAGGGTGGGCTGAAAGACAATGTGGAACCCAACAAGACTTTGCTCAAACTACAGCCATAACCGAATGACCATACTTCCAAATAAGGAACAACTACAGTCAGCCATGAAGAAGAACCAGATCTGTGTTTCGAGGTTATATTCTAGAAGTTTCAATATCACATTTAGATGGAATAGATCCAGCTCACTTTGATGGGCATGTCTAGTTCCCCGCAACAAAAACTAGATGACTTGGACATGCATAAGATTAGAAACACATCTTATTCGGATCTAGACTCCTCTACCTGTCCAAACTAAAAGGCATAAAGAATCCAGTACAGAACTCAAAGAAAGAACTACATAACTGATTAATGAAGGTATCTGCAGATGATTATGATGTGTCTAACCTGGTTTTACAGAAAGATGACAAGATTCCCAACCTGGAAGGGCATTCATAAGGACTACTATTGGTTATACACTCAAATATTGTTCAGACCTGCAAAAACAATAATAATATTTCTATGGAATCAAAAAGGCTCATTCTTTTGCCTAGCATTCAACTAACCAGCGTAAGAGGTGCAGTGGTGTTTTCTTGAAATATTTTTCCACTACTGTCATGCCAAAGGGTCCATTGCACAACAAAGTGAACTTATTTTGCATTCTGTTTGATGCCAATAGTTTGATACTCCACATGTATTATGCATTAAAGATGGTCATTATATCAATTTCCAGTGGAAATTATTTGAGCACGCAGCAACCAGGAAAAATGCAAGGTAAGGTTCTTGCATCAACTAGTAAGGGAGCCTTGGCGCAATGGTATAGTTGTCATTGTGTGACCTGGAGGTCACGGGTTTGAGGTGTGGAAACAGCCTCTTGCAAAAATGCAAGGTAAGGCTTCATATTATGGATCCTTTATGGTCAGCCCCTTCCTCAGAGCCCACATACGCGGGAGCTTTGTGCACCAGGCTGACCTTTTCATCAACTAGGAAAAATGCCTGACATGCAGTTCTTTACTTTCAGCAGTTTCAAGTTATTCAACCAGCTCAAGTATCAATATAGGAAGTACCTTATGTGTCTCCGATATGTTTTTAAAGAGTGTAGGAGAAAAAAGGTGACAATCAGAGACTTCCACTAAGAATAGCACTGTCACAGATAGTACTGAAATACAAATACCAAGTGAGGAATGTCCAAACTACCACATCACAATAAACTTGGAATCTGAGAAAGAGGGAACAGTGGTCATTGATCTAGGTAATTTTTCCTCAAGATTGTGCTTTAGCATACAGGACTCTTAAGTTCTAATCAGGTGGACAACAGAGAAAGGAAACAAGTGTACCTGAAAAGAGTGGGAAACATAAAAAATGTTGAACACATCCAATAAACTATATTCTAATTCAACATTCCAAAAAATTACAAAAATACTGGATGCTAATATATAACGAGTTCAGATTAGTGTGATGTTTTTCCTTCAATTAATTCAAAGGGCACTCATTTCCAGCTCCCTCCTGATAGATGTTGTTAGCCAGTTAAAGCAAAAGAGTAGGATGACCTGCTATCAGTTTCTTTTTACTTACCACTCGCATCTGACTAAAGAAGCAAAGATAGTAACCCTTGGTTTTCAGTGCCATCACAAAACATTTCAATCAAATTCTCCTCATTAAACCAAAGCGCATGTTGGTCCCACTGGAAGTGATTGCAAAACAACACTAATGTAAGATCCTTCACAGCGAGCGCTGTCAGCCATTGGGACCTAATGAGCATAAATGAGCACGCATGGAAGACTTTTGCATGCAACTGAATAAACACCACAAACCTGATAAGGAATCAGGGCAAGATTTTAGCATGCAACTGGACAAACACCCAGAATCAGGGCATGAAAGTATATTAGAAAGGGAAGACAGTACCAACTCCTTTTTTTTTCATTTTTTCTCTTTTTTATCTTATTTTGATAGGCATGCAACAGACTTGAACCCACACCCTCCCTGTTGTGCAACAAGGCACTCAACCAAATCTGATTGGAGCAAGTCCACCAGCACCCAATTTTAAGGAGGAAACAGAGAGAGAAGAATGAGGATAGATCATTAGGCCAAGTCATCATCATCATCATCATCAAGACCTTATCGCAATTAGGGGTCGGCCACATGAATCTTATTCCTCCATTCTACTCTATTAAATACCATGTCTTCATTTAGTCCCAAAGTTTTTAAATCTTTCCTCACCACTTCTATCCACGTTCTTTTGGGCCTTCCCCTTGCCCTTTTAGAACCTTCTACTTGTATTGCATCACTCCTTCTAACTGGTGCCATTGTTGGTCTCCTTTGGACATGTCCCAATAACAGAATCATTAGGCCAAGTCTATCACAAAAATGAGCCCACTATGGAACATCTATATCCAAACATCAGAAAGAATAATCACTCTAAATCATTTCATCTTGCACTCTTCTCGTATATATTAAGAAGAAAAAAAAACGAAGTAAATCAAAACATGAAAAGAAAGGAAAGCAACAAATGTGGACTTTGTGTCACTTGTGCCAAAAATGAAAAAGAAACTCATTCGTATCATGAAGCAGATCAAGCATGCACGCATGCGCGCACACACACACAGCTCTTGACTCAATAGGGTTCTCACTCTCTCATATTCAAGTCAATATTGTGGCCACACATTCAAGGATCGCAAATACTATTTTAAGAACTCCTTACTGGTCTTCCTTTCTCGAGTAATCAGAAATTCCATTGTTGTTAAGTAGACTCCATTTACCTTGAGCATGGTTACATCCAGAAGTTAGTCCTAAAGATTGGTCAAATAGCTCAAATCATAGCTCACCTCCTGACAGACATCTTGGCATTAGTGTGATATAACTGTGAGCCAGCCCCGGTGCATGAATCTCCCGCCTATGTGGGGTCCGGGGAAGGGGCCGACCACAAGGGCCTATAGTACACAGCCTTACTTTGTATTTTTGCAAGAGACTGTTTCTGCGCCTTGAACCCGTGACCTCAAGGTCACATGACAACAACTTTTACCATTGCGCCAAGGCTCCCCTTCTAACTAGGTTCTCTAAATATTTTCTACCAAATGTTGGCAATAACACACAAGTCTTTGGTTCATCACCAGTGTTTATTAACTTTTCTTGAAAAAGAGAATACAATTGGGTAAATTGGAGGAAGATGAGAACAGAGAATATTTATGTATAAACTTTATATTGATATTGGTTATCTAGTACATATTGCTGATGGTAGTTACAAAAAGTCCTGAAATTGAAAAATAATAATACATACTAAAAATGACAAAAGATAAATAAAGGATAACAAAAATGATATACACCAAACTCTTTTATTCGCAAGCTGAACATGAATAGGCATGTAAGCTTCTCAGTACCACATCCTTACCCCACCCCCTCGCCATAACCTAACCAACATATGGGATGAGCCATGGTTACAACCCATCTACAGTTGGTTACAAATTAATAGACAAACTAATCAGATCTGAAGTTATGTTTGCTGATAGAGATCTTAAAAAATGTGATTCAACAAACATCCTTTCCCAGCATGAAAATAATGACAACAATGAAAATTCTTGTCAGCCCAAGCCTCCTTGATTTTGATGATAACAAAAACTAAGGCATGTGATCTAATTGTATTCATGCACGTGCAAGATACATATAAAATTTTGGAATCACAATGGTAAATGGTTCAAGGCAAAAAGATCATAAATTTTCTAAGTTCTAGACTGCCAGCCGGCCGCCCTACAGAATCGAGGCAGCTGAGGAAGAACTTAAAGCGCAATGTGCCAGAATTAGCTATTGTTCAGAGGCTTCAGCCAGCTGCCAGTGATTTTCCAGATGTTTAGAGATCACAACTGGCTACTGCTTGTAGGCCAACCTGCTTCTCTATGGTTTTCCGGTACTTTGAAGGCAAGAGCCAGCTGCTGTGTGACCACCATCCAGATATCTCTATTTTTCCAGCACTTTGGCAAAGTTTCAAAAGAAAATTGCTAGTAGGCTATTGCCTAATGTCCAGCAGACTGTTCTTATTTCTCCAGAAGTTTTAGCATTCCAGCCGGCTTCTGCTTTATGACCAGTAGGCTGCCACACTTGTGCCAGAACAGACAATTTTCAGAAGGAGACTTGCCAAGTAGATTGTTGTAAGAACTCCAGCCAACTAACAAGATGTTTTACTTGGAAAAAATTTTGAGCTGTTAAAGAACAGCCAACTGCTTGAGATGATCCAGCCGGGTTCCATTGAATGAAAATGGATTTCAACTTTATGGGTTGAAGCCAGCTGACTTTCATATAGATTATTTAGATTGGAAACTTGAATTTCAAGATGTTCATTTTGAAAGGACAACTGACTGTACATGCCTATTTTTGCCAGCTGTATGCCATAATTGGAAATTTTGATCTTCCAATGGGTAGATTTTCACTCCAACAGGTCGAAATTAGCTTACAGATATTAAATAGAAGGTTCAAACAACCACTGTAAGAACTTTTGAACATCAAGTACGCAAATCAAGCCTTCATTCTCAAGCCAAGCTCTCCAAGCTTATTGTTTCAATTCTTCCAATCTCTTGTATAGTAAATCTTCTCTCTCGATCTTTTAAAGTTGTGTTTTAATTTCTAAGAGAGAAATCTTCTTTTTCAAAACTTCATTTGTGTGTTTGTGAGTAGTGTAGCTCTCTTGTTCTTGGACAATTATCCAAGCACTTGTAAAAGTGTTGAGCTTATTGAAGTGCTCTAGTCCCTTAATTGTGGCAAACACAATGTCAACTAAAAAGGGCCAGCCCCGGTGCACAAAGCTCCTGCCTATGCAGGGTCCGAGGAAGGGGCGGACCACAAGGGCCTATAGTACGCAGCCTTGTCTTGCATTTTTGCAAGAGACTGTTTCCACACCTTGAACCCGTGACCTCAAGGTCAAACAACGACAACTTGTACCATTGCACCAAGGCTCGAAAATATAGTGTCAACTGATGTAGAAAAATCCTTCAGGGTGATAGTGGAACTCAAAGAAGGTGTTACTTTGGGAGAGTGGAGGTGAGTGCCTTGATTGGCTGGTCGAGCCACTATAAAAATTCATGTCTAGCTTCTCGTATCAAAGTTTTCATCTTTGAAAACTTTGAAATCGCCTTTGTTTATTGAGCAATTTTATTCAAAGTTTACAAAAGTTTTTTAAACTTAATTGGGGCCCAATTCACCCCCCTGCCCACGTTTTGGGACCTCACAATTCTTACAATAAGCTTTTCCCTCCACAATGACCATTATGAGGTAATCTTGAACATGCATTTGGGGCCTGCCTCAAAGTATTGAGCCCTAAAGCTGCACCAACTAGAAATTTTTAACATTTGACCAATGGGCATTTGCTTGTCAAAGTTGGATACTTTCCTATCCAATACACATATTATTTCTCCCACCAGCCGAAATCCTGCCATTTTCAAATCGATAATTGAGAAATGGGACTGAGAACATGAATGTCCAGAATACTTGTGTGCATGAGTGTGTCTTGCATACAATATATACATAGTAGTACATGCAAGAGAAATAAAGTAATGATGATCAAAACAATAAGGAAGAAAAGTGAGATAATGCTAATGCAAAAAATCATACATAAGTAAGAATGAGGAAAACACAAACAAACCAAGCATAATAGAATCATCCCAAGACACTGAAAGAACAAGAAGAAAACATATGGTGGGATGATATACGACATAATTGTAGGATGAAGATGAATAACTAAAACTGTAAATAGTTCTAAAAACAAAATTTCTCCACATGATTATGCATTTTTTTCTTTTTTCTGAACGATAAGAATTTTAATAAAACAAGTTTGACATTACATTTAATATAACTTCACAATAACAGTTGATGCACTATCACTGGCAAGGAAAACAAGCCCAAAGCAAATAAATATATCAATAATATGAGAAGCAAGGGAGTATAGAAGTCTGTAAACTTTATACAGCTGTTTAAAACAAATAGAGCTTATGATCAACTTGCACAAGACTGCAAATGTTACCTCCACCAAGTCTTCCAATTGAAACAATCAAACCTTATAACCAGCCCAAGTTAGTGAAAATTGACCTCATCAACCATTGACTAAGCCCGGTCGATTAAGGGCAGGATTGGCAAGGCTTATATAGTGCAGCTTCTGTGATTATGCAGGAATATTCCTTATGAATACTCCTATTGAGCCAATAAAAAAACCTATAAGTTGACCAAGTTAATGAAAATTGACCTAATAATCATTGACTAGCAAGGTAGACTCACGGCCCAAATTGGCAAAGCTTATATAATCGGGTTTTATGCAATTATGGAGGAATATTCCATACTAATCGGTAAGGAGTTGCCCACCCATTATCACATAAACTGGATTATATAAAGACCTCGTAAACTGGATTACATAAGGACCCCACCAGAAGGCCCTAATTTTTACATTGGATACTCTTCAAGTCTGAGTTGCTAAAAACAATGTCATAGTACTCCGTATGAGTGCCTGTTTGTTTGATATCTAGTGTCCTAAAATGGAAGGAGATATAATGGCTAAAATTTTGCAGAAGAGCACAAGTAGAAGGATTTTTTATATCTGATGGGAGCTCATGAGTATCCAGGCTTGACCAATATCCATAGAGTTTTGTAGGAGCAGAGTGGCAGGATGTACAGTTGTTCCTCTGGCCAACCTGATTGCTTTCTGCCCATTTTCACGAGGCTAAGGTGCACTTTTTACTTTTGGACCTCTGCATATTCAAGAGACACTCTGCCAACGCAATGCAACTAATGACTGCAACTTCATGGCCCAAGAGAAAAATGTGGTTCCTATGGAGCCTGACTAGTATGGTTGATGACATCAGAGATAGAGATATGGGAAGTCAGTTCCTTTTGTATTCCTAGAGCTGCTAAATGTTGATGAGATGAACTTGGCCAACCGGGCTTTTGAAATTCCTCTATGTTGGGCAAGATCTAATGTTGGATGCAATTATATGACTTCTCTTCTCTTTTTATTAAGTTTTCTTGAAGGAGAAAAACTTATCTACTTAAACTCTGCAAGGAACTCAAACTGTGCTTATGTTCCTACAATAACTCCAACTTCTCACATTAAACCTTTCAAGCTAAAAGAAGCAACACTCCTGTGTTGTTGTACTACAATTGGAATTTCACAATTATTAAGATAAGACCTACATGAGTTTGATCTATGCATGCATGGGAAGATGTACCCTTCCCTTTCATTTTTATTTTTTTTTCCGACTCCATTCTTTTGCAGTTTTTTTCAGTTTTTCCATTTTTGTCTTGCTTCTATGCATTGATATATGAAACTAGTTGAGATAGATCTGTTCATTTCTCACTATTTCTAGAGTTTGACCTTCATAAGAGTAGACAGTCAAGGAAATGGATGGATCTGATGCTTGCTATGAGTTACAATAGAAACAAAATTTAGTGACAGTAATCAAAATTTTGGTATTTAAATAGCATATGCCAAGAACCATGCAAGATAGAAGGATATCAAAGCGTGAAAGTATGCCATGAAAAGCCATATCTATTTGACTCTTCTCAGATCCAACAAGGGGAAAAACTACCATCAAAAGCCACATTACTTGTCACACCAACTAATACCAATATTTTAGTTCTTGGAACCTTGTGGCCATCAACAAACCGCCATAAAAGCCACCAAATTAACTTGTAACCAGGCCCAATTTCTACTTACATAAGAACAAAAACAGCCCTCCACTGCTCATATCATACAAAAAATGCTTTCATATAATGATAATCCATGAAAACGATGTTTTTATCCAATGAATCCACTTCTCCTTTCTTCGTCCGTGAAATACCAATTCACCACCAGTTCAATAAACTTAATATGCAGCCTTTGGCATTTGTTGTAACATGAGGATTATGATGCAGTGATAGAACTACCTTGCAAATGTAGCATTAGGAGATCCATTCTTCTTGTTGTACGGAAGCATAATCTCAGATATACAACAAATTGAAATGGAAGCATCATCCAGAATTGGAGCCAGCCACAGAATTGCCTTTTTAATGTAGCAGTTTTAGTGACACAGTTCTTTTCAAGAAGACTAGAACCAGGTTTGGCATTGCAAGGCTCTAAAAATAGGTTCAAATGTTAGTTTCTTCTACTACTATTTGCTATTTCACTCACCCTCACAATATCCACAGCATTGTCCTTCGCAAGCCTCTTGGCGTCACAATATGATCCCAGAAACTAATTACCAACGTAGACCCATTTACTTCCCTTAATCTCCATGAGACAATGAAACATCATAAAGAAACATAATTACGTTGGAAATCAGCTCACTGAATTCCTTCAAAATGTCTATAGCACCCATTTTCAACTATACTCATTTACAAATGGAATCAAGAAGCCTTAGAACAACCAAGAACACTTCGGCGCAAGAAAACCCAGCAGCCTAAGAACAACCATAAAACAGAAAACCCATAACAAGTGAAAGCTACAACTAGAAAACAAACAACGAAAAAAAGAAATTTACAACAGGTAGTGATTAATCTGTTCAAACCCTAAGCTACTTGAGAATTGGATAAGTTAAAGCATTGTTCAACTAAATAAAAAATGAGCAACAAAATAATGATCAAGAGAAAAAAACAGCAGCGGAATTTACCTGAAGCGATGTTCCCACTTTTTCTTTTCCCCTTCGACTTGGCATTTCTGCTCCTATCCGACGTTTGGCGGAACGCCTTCTAACCAGATATCAGCTCCCCACTTTATCCCCGAATAACCCTTATTCCAGAATAAGGAATAACTGAACGGAGCCGTTTGGCACGGGAATAAAAATCCAACGGACTAAGTTATCCTGGATTCTTATTTTCTGCCCCGAATAACTCTTACTCCAGAATAGATAATCCAGCAATCAAACGCTCGTCAAGTTTGAGAAGAAGAATAATTGATCAAGTCCCATATCATATGGACCAAACGATAGTAGACTTTAATTGATTTATGTTAACAAGCCAACAAGTTGCCCATGCATAGCATAGGTGAAAATTATTTTCACGAATAAAGCATATTAAAATTTCGTTAAGGTTAAATGCTTCATATATAGTTATAAACACTTTTTGGAATTGTAATAAAACATTGAGAAAATAATCTATAAAAGAACAGTACGAACGAAGGAATCGGACATGTTTTTCATGGTATTGAAGAATAGGACATTAAATATGGAATTTCGGTTGGAGTTCACACTCAAGAGGAGTAGGAGTCCATGCACATTTTAATCTCACAATATGTTTTTGAAGATCTAAGCTATTCGCCATGTTCAAAATGGCTTAATAGTCCAAACACCAAATTGCACGCCCATTAGATAGTTTGAACCTGTGTTTCCAAGAGTCAAAATCATAGCCATCAATTTTTAAAGACCCGAAGAAATGGTTAGGATTGATTCAATGAATTCATTTCTCGTGAGTTAACTAATTCTTATACACCTAAATGTTGAACGGCTTAGATCTTTCTATAAAAATGTTGCGGGATTAAAAAGTGTGCATGCCCCTTATTCCACTCTCTTCAAGCATGGACACCTACAAGGACTAATAAAATTGATTAGGACTTTTGAAATTTTTATTTCAATTGCCAACTGAACAATACAAAAGTCTCAAGGTGGACCTAGAAATCAGTGATGTAAAATTACTTGTGAGCTGGAGTTGGTGTTGTTTACAAAGAAATGTAGAGAGACACTAAAGAAAGAAGATATCTGACCCACCAATTAAACATATAAGTAAGTACATGATATAATAGTTTCAAAACTAAATCCTATATTATGTTTAGTGAGTTCATGTAGTGAGAAAAAAACTTAAGACAGGGAGAGAATTAAATCCTTTGAATTCTATATAGTGAAAATTGCAACATTTAGAAGTTAAGAAATAATTAAGGACAACAACAACTAGCAAAGAGTAAAAAATGAACGATAAAAAATGTTAGCTTAATTAAATTAAGGCAATTAAGGTGGGAGAAGAAAAAGAAAGAAAACTAAAAAATCTCATAAAAGATTAAAAAAGAAGAAAAAGGATAAATGAAGAAGTAACGCATGTCAAAAGAATGGAGAGTGTTGTGTTTGACGCTTATGCTTTAATATGTAGTAGATTTATAGGTTACAAATGTATCCACCCATTCTCCTTTTTATAGCCATCCCTTTAGACAAAGGGTGGCTAGAGAAAGAGAAAGGGTGAATATAAAGCGCAAATAGTTCAAATCATCTAAAGATGGGGATTAGCTAGGCAACGTTTTGGTACTCAGTCCTCAAAGTAAGTTCAAATAGCATTTTCTCAAATACAAACTACATTGGTGTCTCGTTGCCCATCTAATACCTAGGGGTGGCAAAATACAACACTATTCGAACTCAATACAGATTTAGTGGGTTAGGGTCGAGTCTATTGTGTTTATGTCATTTATAGGGTCAACTCGAAAATGGCATGCCCAAAAATCACGTCGTTTTGGTGTCAACCATGAGGACCCATCTGACATGTGACTTGCTATCCCTTCATGTTGACCCATATGACACAAGCCATGTTAACACGTCGTGTGACCCGTCATACTTGCGACCTATTAAACCATCATGTTGACACGTCTGACTCATGACCTGTTAACCCATCATGTTGAGCCATTTGAGTCGCGTAACAAATAGAACTTGATTTATCTATCTTAATAAAAAGGATGGTTACTGAAAACCCATCCTTTATTCTTACTAATTTAGACTGATATAGGACAGTTCCTTAAAAACTGTCCTAT
Organism: Warburgia ugandensis; assembly: GCA_035236585.1. Taxonomy (NCBI): domain Eukaryota; kingdom Viridiplantae; phylum Streptophyta; class Magnoliopsida; order Canellales; family Canellaceae; genus Warburgia; species Warburgia ugandensis. Next base: position 33,966,527 of record CP141129.1, on the reverse strand, counting down.
ATTGATGATAAGTTCGTAACCACCACTAACCAATAAGTAAACTGATAAGTCTGATTATATAATTCATAAATTAAATATATAAGAAGGTTCTAAAAATTTGTCCTATATTATCTTAAAATATAGGATGTCACTATCCTTTATTCTTATAAGACTACCCACCAGATATCATCAACAGCGTGGTACTAATTGTTGTAGCACTCAACTGTCAGCCTTTGAAAGTTAGAAAGTATAATGTATAATATAAGACGGTTATTAATAACCATACAGTCCTATATTGCAATAATATATGACAGGATATAGGATGGTTATTTGGTAACCGTCCTATATTATTTGTTAATATAGGACTATTATTGAGAACCGTCCTATATTCTTAAAGAAATATAGGACGATTTATGAATAACTGTTCTATATGATCTTTAATATAAGATTATTTTTAAATAACTGTCCTTTATTGTACATCTTTTTAATCTTGGCCACTAACCACTTTTTCTATTTTTTTTGTTGGTTTCTGTTTGTTACCCATACATTCTTCTTGTAATTATATTTATCAAAGTACATTAATTCAACAGTCAATATGTGAGTGTGACAAAATAGCACATTCACTCCATTCTTTATGCTACATTTACAATCATTGTAGTTGTACACATTCACTTCCAGCTTCCAACATTGCACATTTTTAACTTCCCCATACACTTGACATTGAATTGAACATTTGAACTAAAGAAAAATGGAATACATTTACAATCATTACACATTTGCTTCCAAGTTCAAACATTGCACATTTAACTTCCCCATACAATACACTTCATATTGAATTGAACATTTGAGTAGGTGAACTAAAGAAAGCACGCCCATACATAATACATTCACAACTCCACACTTCTCCTCCATAGACAACCCTATGTCTGGTTGAACACACCAACCTCCCATCATTGAAATAAAGAAAGCACACACATTGACACATACTTCAATTAAAAGAAAAATGGAATACATCCATAGAAATGAACTTATGTTTTGTATTTCATTGGAGTATAAAGTACATTAATTCATCAGTCAATATGTGACAAAATAACACATTCACTTTACTTTTGTAACCTATAGGCTACATCTACAATCATTGTATACATTCACTTCCAACATTCCATAACTTCTCCATGCAGGTCACATTGAATTGAACTAAAGAAAGCACCCCTAATCACCCATACATTCACTCTTCTCTATAGATAGCCATATGTCTAGGTCAAGACACCAACTTCCTATCATTTAAACAAAGAAAGCACAAACATTGACACATAGTATATTGAAAATCAAAAGAAAAATGGAATACATCTATAGAAATCAACTTATTTTTGTATTTTATTTAAGTAAAAAGTACATACACAATTGATACATTCATTTACATCAGTGAACTACAAATTAAATTTCATAATATGTTCTGTCCATTCCATTCTAATATCGTCTAGATCCAACTGGGATTAACTCTTTCTTCTCAAATCCTCTTGCAAGAAACATATAATAAATTAGTTCAAATATGTAATCTTGGACCCAGTCAAGAAATATACAGAACTGTAACATTGATTAGTAATTGTCTTACCTTTCTCAATTGTGAGATTGTAAATCCATTGTGAATGAGGGTTCTCATGTATGTGAGAAAATAATACCCACACTCCCAATCAAATTTTTATTTAGGGCACTACACAACAATGTCACCAAAGACCATAGAAAAGGTTCAAATATCATGTCAAATAAGTTCAGGTTGTAAATTATAGTAAAGAATTAGTAATTAGTAAACCTTACCTTAACCTTTTTCTAGTTGAGTTTTGCTTGGTGGTCAATACCTTCCCACTCAGCCCATTCACAAACTACATACATATAATTGAAAAGCATTAGATTATAAATAATCTGATAACTATTACTTATTAGGTGTATAGATATTATAATGAAAGAAATAATAAAGACTTACTTGTTGATAATTTCCATCAGGTGTTCCCAAATGTGCTCTCCACAAGAATCGAAAAACGTTACATGCCCACCCTACACATCCAAACTAGCAGCATTCAATGGGACCTATAAAAACAATAATTCCATTGTGTTCTCAAATCTTAATTGATATAGATATTCATTTGTATGAAATGACATAATTTAGCAACATATGTTATAACTTATCTGCTATTGTAGGGAATCAGTAAGGCCTGCCCTTAACACAACACATGAGCCCAGGTATGATATCTTCAATTTGCTTCTCCATGGGCAAATGCTCCAATAGAAAGACAACAACAGGGTTAAGGAACTTGTAAACGTCCTTGATCTCTAATCTTTGCAAATTATCGTGCAAAGACCTGCATTAGTAATTTGGGTTAATGTCAAATAATTATCGTCTTATTAAAAAAGCAAGTAATGTCACTTTGATTTTTAATAGAGCAATTACACGACATACTAGATATAGACAACGATGTGCATTTATTCGAGTTGAGCCATATTACATATGGTTAAGAGGTCCTCCTTCAATAGTGGGACCTTAACCATGTCATCTACAAGCATACCCTCCTCTATCCTTATGGGGCTAATTTCCTTATCTATATTGACCAGTCTATATAGCTCTCTTAGGAATGGATGCGTGTTAGGTGGAACCTCCACCTGATCCCTACACTGTATATGCAATATTTCAAAAATTAGCAATGAATATGTGTGTGTGTGTGTGTGTGTAAAAGAAGAGAGACAGAGAGATAAAATTTAATCGTACAAGTATATATAAATATCTGGGAAGGCTAGGATGGGACTACACCAAAATTTGCTACCAGTGAGGTTAGCCTCAATGGTGCCTTGTGCTACTTCTAGTGATCCGACATGTTGTAGACAATATTAATCAACTAACAATTTAGGAGAGGACTTAAAAAATGAAGCTGAAAATGATGTCATGATAGCATATACATACCTTGCATATCATTGGTTTGATAAATTTCTCTGATCAAGCCACATGATAGCATCCCCAACAGTTTGAATATCATCCTCTTGTATCAGAAATGGTAGGGGGCATCTGGTTGAATGGTGGTAGTAACACACACACACACACATTTAGTGTGTGGATGCATCAACATGCCGTGCAAAGTGGCAGAAGTCATAGAATGAACCTTGTATAGTGTTGCTACAACGATATAGTTCTCAGATGTATATAGCTGCAACATGCACTGACCCACCTACAATTGAGAAATAACATATATATGATGATTAATGATGAAAAGGTTACTAAATAATTCAACATTGCAAAAGTAAACATGTCAATACATACCTCATTGATCGGGAAGTCACCTTCAAGTACTTGCTTTGCCACCTCTTCTTCAGATGGAAGAATGCAGCTATTGTCATATTGTGGTGGTCAAGGGACAATATCTTGACATTAACTTCTTTTGTGACTACAGAAGTCCATATACAAATCATTCTTGACCTTGATATATATCTCCATGAAGGTTTTCTCCTTCCTTGCTTTGAATTCTTCTACTATAAGAGTCTTTTTTTTAAGGAAGAACTTGGAAGGCACCACACCGCTTCCTTGGCCCCTTACTCGTCTAGGGTGCTCATCCTTGTTGCTTATAGCCCTATACAGGATATCCCTCTTTGCAACAATGTTGCTTAGAGTCCCTGTAACTGTAGTTGCACATTCTTGGGTCAAGTCTTCCTACACATGTAATTATCATAACATGATCAAATCCATATTATATATGTAATATAATGCAAGAGATACAAAGGTAGGCAGTAGCCGTAGTACTAGGCACATAAAAGTATGAAACCGCTTACAATTCGTGATACAATTACTGTAGTTATTTTGTTAGTGAAGGTCTGGGAGTTACGCCCTTTCAAATGTGTCATTTTCTAAAAAGGAGCATGGTCAATGGGCTCCATTATCCCAGCCTTCTTTTGTTGTTAAGGGAGACACTAAGTCAAAGTTAGTGAAACAAAAATCTACTACATTTAGACATAAATGAATTTTCACATATACTTACTTTTTCTTCCTCTAATCATGCGTAGTCAACCTTGGAAAGGTGGTGCTGCATACGATTAGTTGCACACAATAGTTGTTCTTTTATGCTTTGCCTGAATATCAAAGGACTGCAATCAAAATACAATTAACTTTAATAATTATAGGAATCAAAATATGGATAGTTGTAATTACCTCAATATCAGGTGAGAGCCTAAACAGTACAAATTAATTTCATGCTTCCTAGTCAATAAAGTAGAAATACAACTCAGGGATGATGTTAAGCCTGGAAGGATCGTTGGCATTTAAAAGTATGCACTTCCTTGCAAGCTCACCCTTTCATTTCCTCCATTGTTCACTGACACCTTGCAACACCTGCTTCTTGCACTCATCAGATACGGTAAAGGCAAACTACTAAATGAAAAAAAAATAGGTCAATCTATGCAAAGAAAAATAATATAAGAGACATATTATGTATATGTAGCAAGAATTTACATACTTTAACCATTTCCCATACTACATCTTTGACTGTTGGTGACACATGTCTCCAAACAGTCACTAAGAGTGGCACCATACTTCTAACTTTGCAACGTAGGAATGTGCACTAGCACCTATTGCCTACCTTTACTGTTGAATTATATAGTCTCTTTTATTCCCTTTGACAATCTTTTATTTATATGTTCCATTTTTGTTGGCCCTCTGCCCTTTCTCTTGACAGGCTTACATGTGATCAATTGTTCTTCATGTTGTTCTTGTTCATATTCTTCATGTTCCATGTTTGCCTCACAAGCAAAAACATTACAATTAGATTAGTTGAAAATAATGGTAATTCAATCAAACAACAAACAAGTGAAGGTGAAAACCAGCTCACTAGTTTAGGGTTATTTAAAAGCTATGTGAGATAGGTACTATTCTAACTGAACTGAGGTCTGAAATCAAAGAGGTTACATTTCAAAATGGAGTTAGTAAGCAAAAGAACTAAACATTAGTTGGGAATCTTGGGATGATCTCAATTCCATGTTCATTAGTTTAGGGTTATTTAAAAGCTATGTGAGAAAGGTACTATTCTGATTCTCAATTTCTCATTAAGTTTCCATGAGGCATGAGTCATGTGACAGATTGACAGTAAACCTTTTCATACCATCTTCCAAGTTTCCAACTACAAACCTCTCTTACTAATAAGATAAAAAAGCAAGTGTTAAATTTCAAATAGGTACTATTTTGTTTTTAGACATGCCAACAATGCCAAGCCATTTAAATGATGCAATCATGCAAGAGACTCCATGCAGAAGCAAAGACATCAAAGGAAATGAGTTTAAAAGACCTATAACTGAAAAATATTGTTAACCTTAACCCTATCTTGTGAGAAAAGCTATAATAAGCTTGTTACATTACAAAAATTGGGCAGAAAATGGCGACATAGAAATTCCAAGAGCAGTTAGTTTCCCTCCTTTCATTTTGTCTTCTTCTTCTTCTTCATCATCATCATCTTCTTCTTCTTCTTCATCTTCTTGCTTGAGGTATCAGTAGCACATCCAGGAGGTATGCGGGGTAGGTTTCTCCCGCTCTCTCACTCTCACTCTCTCTCGACCTCCTTTTTCTTCTACTTCTTCTCTCTCCTTGTGGCTGCTAGCACAATTTCTCTCTCCTTCTTCTTTTTCTTTTTCTTCTCGTCTAGGTTTTTGCTTTGGTTGAGGGAGGGTTTGGAGAAATTTCGATAGGGTGAAAGCGGGAGAGGGGTTTATAAAGAAAAAGAAATATTTGATGGTTATATGAGAATCATTCTTATATAATAAATATAGGATAGTTATTACATAACCGTCTTATGACTATGACAAATATAGGATGCTTATCTATAAACAATCCTATATTTATAATAATCATAGGATGGTTCTGAAATAACCATCCTATATCATTGATAATACATTACAATACAGTGATACGTGTAAGAATTAGAAAATAAAGGACAGTTATTTGATAACCGTCCTATAATCATAAAAAATATAGGACAATTAGTACATACCCATCTTATATTGTTTAGAGTATATAGGACGGTTTTCTATTAACTGTCCTATATTTTCTAAATATAAGATGGTTATTCAAAAGTCATCCTATATTTAACTTAAGCATTTCTTTACTATGTTCTCTATAATAACAAATTAGCAATGCAAATTAGCAATGTTGCTATTATTTAGAGCAAATTTATGAAATATGAATAGCAAGGAATTCCATTCGTAATTGGCTATATGTACATACAATATATTCAGATATTGCTAAAGACAAAAGTAGACATGTCAATACATGGTGGAGTCTCAGTGTAGTTACTAGCTAGAGATATGATTAGATAGACATTTTGAATTTGGCTTTCCTCTAAAAGATTTTTCGTATTAGAACAATTTGACCTTAAGTTATAAACTATAAAGAATGATAACAAATGAAGAAATTTAGTCAGACAAAAATATAGATTTGTAGACATTATCTATATCTCAAGGTCAACTGGTCAAACTTATTGCTAATGATCCAAAATTGATCATTGTTAAATTCTTCTTAAACTTTTGTGGAGACATTATCTATATGACCTAAAATTGATAATTGTTAGCAACTAAAGGCTAAGTATCACATTGCACAGTGAAATTGAAAGCAGCTCCTTATTGCTTAAAGCATAAAGGTTAATTGGCTAAAGCATATAAGAATAGAATATCTATGCTAATAAGTGAGCAAATGTTTAGACTTTAGAGTTTGAAGTTGGGAATCATGTAATTTTTGAGGATTGGTTTGATCCTAGTAAGTCATGTAATAATAAATTAAGTTAGCACAACTTGATGACCTAAGCTAAGTGTAGCTAATAGGTCCCTACTACAACTTGTCAAGGTGAGGTCTAGACTTCAAACCACCTCCCTAACAAATTTTTATGCAAAGGAAAGGAAAACAATTATTTGCTATCTCTAATATCTTTTTGCCTTTTTGGAATGTTCTCATGGATTGCGGCTACCATACGTGACACATCTGATGAGAGTGGAGCCTGGGGAGGGAGAACCAGAGAAGGAATTAATGGAATGCTACTGTCTACCACTGTTCTACTCGCTAGAATCCTAGAAGGACTAGAACAGCCTCAATGATCTTGAAGATGAAGGTTTTTCAAGGTTTTCTCTTGAAGAAGACTCCTACTCCCACTGACATTATTGTTTTTCAACATTTATATAGTTACAATGAATAAAAATTTAGTCTACTGCAATTTGACGACCTAAGCTAAGTGTAGCTAAGTGACCCAACATCAACTTGTTCATGTGAGTTTTAGAGTTCAAGCTACCTCATGGACAACTTTTTCAGTAAGGGGAAAAAATTTAGGATAGTTCCTTGAGAACCATCGTATATATCTAACCATGTATAGGATGGTTCTTGCATAAACGTCCTATATATCTAACCAAATATAGGATGGTTCTGAAATAACCATCATATATTGTGTGTTCTTTCCTTAAAAATTGTCAATGACAGTGAGGTAGCTTCAGTGAAGTCTAGACCTCACGTGACGTTAAAAAGTAACAAGTTGTAGACTTGTAGTTGTTGTTTGGACAATCCCTTCGAGTTCTAAATTTCTAATTGAATGCAGTTATAACGAATAAAAACTTAATTTGGTATGACATGATGACCTAACCTAAGTGTAGCAAGCGGTCCCAATAACAACCTATTAACATGAGGTTTGGAGTTCGACCAACCTAACTAACAACTTTTTAAGTTAGGGAAACAAATATAGGACAGTTGCTTGTAAACCTTCCTATATTTGTAAAAAAAAATATAGGACTGTTATAAGATAACCAAACTCTATTTATCACAATATATAGGACGATTCTGAGGTAATCATCCTATATTTGTGTTCATTCATCAATGAGGTGGCTTGAAGTCCAAACCTCACGTGATGTTAACAAATAATTAATTGGAGTTGGAACAATTTTTTTGTAAATAAAAACAAGGAGGGTTTAGTAAGAACCGTCCTAAACTTATCACCAATTATAGGAACTTATTATATAACCATCCTATATTTATTATTAAAATAGAACAATTATTCTTTAACCATCCCCTATTTTGTAATAATATAGGACGATTATCGTTAACTATCCTATATTTAGTTATAATATAGGATGGTTATCGTCTACCCGTTCTATATCATCGTATGTTTTATTTATTCATTTTTTGTGGACATCAAAATTTATCAGATGCAATACAAAAGTCTAAAGTGCAGAAGTGGAGAAGAAGAAGAAGATGGAAGGACCAAAGGAGAAAGGAAAAAAGGAACTAGGGCTCCTTGCATTGTGTGGAAGTTGGAACTTTGGAAATTAAAAGCCCTAGAAAAAATACCGAAATAGAGGATAACCTCGAGGCTAGAGGGATAGATTTAGAGCTTTTGCGTGGAAGCCCTGGCAGGTTTTTGTTCCCTTTTAAGTTTCAATCACTATATGTCTCAATGCGTAACACCATTAAATGTTCCCTTAGTTTCTATTGCTTGCATGTCATAGTAGATATGGGTTTTGTTTTGTTTCGTTTTGACATGATGGTTTAACCTAACTAAGTAAAATATCACTGTCATTTGTCGTACTCATACTCACCCCCTTACAACTAACAATTTCATGTGTAAGTATTATTAAGGAGAAAGAGGAGATTAATTGTTGGAAAGTTGGAAACTATTTACTAAAAAGCTCTTTAAATTATAAAAGGTTATGAAACAAAAAAACTATTTATTCTCATCTTTCAAACTGTCAATGGTTGCTCATGAATTTCTGCCCTTTTTTTACCTAGATATCTTCAATAATTCTTACACAATGAGCACACCTACAGCACCAAAGGTATGTGTTTCTTATCTATTCTTTCTTTAGTGTTTTGTTTCTTTCTTTATTACTCACTTGAGCAATATGTTTTTCTTTGCTTATTCGCTCTATGATTCTTGTTTGTGTGATTCTTTCTATAATTTGATTTTTTTTTGTTTGATATAATGTTTCTGTGCTTGTCCATGTTCTTATCAATATGACCTTTAATGAAGTAATTGGTGCTTACTTTAAACTAAATGTTGCTTTTCAATTGAATATAGGCACAAGTTGGGAGCAATAATGTATCTGATAATTTGAATCTAATGCACAACAACAAGGATGATGATGAGCTTGCTAATTTGGAGAATGTGAAGTTAGTTTTGAAATCCAACAGAGGTATAAAACATAGGAAGTTGATGTTTCTAGTTTGAAATTTTTTTGAACACCTTCCAGTATCAAAAGATGGAAGGTAAAGGTGTACATGCAAGAAATGCTCTGCGGTATATATTTGCAACAACAAATTTGGTACAAGTAATTTAAAATTTCATTTAAAGACTTATCAGTAGAGCTACTCTCGTGATATAGGACAGTTACTTTTATCTAAGTGAGATTATTTTACTACTAGTCCTAGTTTAGGAATTGCATTCATTTGGAGCTTATGCATTTTTTGTTGCATTTAGTTAGGACTTACATATTTGATCTAATTCATGTGATTGATTGATACTCGCTATTCTTTTTGTTTTTATAGGAATTTGGAGAAGGATTTGAAGGAGTTTCTCAAATTAAGGTAATTGCTATATGTTTTTTTTTTAAATATATTTTGAGTGGAATTATAGTGAGATGATGATTATATTTTTAATTTTTATCCCAATTCAATTTAAAAGGGTTGTGATAGTATAGGTCAAGGTTCAACCATCCTAACTTGGAAGAGGAGGTGGTTTGTACATGGATTCACCCTTGTATGAGAAGATTATGAACTTAGAACCCACTTTAAGCCTATCTTGACTCCTTACTAAGTTTCCATTGTTAGTGAGTTTTGCATATGTGTGTAATAGTTTAATCTTGTATAGAGTGCATTCATCTTTAGTTGTTGCATCTTTATTAGGATAGTTGCATTAGTCTCCTATTTCTTTACATTTTAAGTCATATTTATTTGCTTTCCCTATTGCTTTCTTTTAAGTGTCTTGCATTTGCATATAGTTTAATTTCATTGGTGTATGCATGGTCATCGATCCCTAAACCCTAATTTAGCACCTGTAGATCTTGAGACTGAATGAATCTTTAAGTAAGGGTCACAAAATCAAATCGATCTATATAATCCTACAATAGAAATGGGAGACCAAGTAGTAGAAGTTAAGCCACTCAGAGACTACCAGTTCAATTTAATTCACCTTTATGTATGGTATTGCCTACAACCAATGAAGATCACATTGAGTTAAAAATAGGAGTAATCTAACTTTTGCCTATATTCTATGATTTTAGATAAGGAAGATCCCTATCATCATGTTAAAGAATTCCTTGATCTATGTGCCACCTTTAAATATAGATATTTTCAATGATTCAATAATATAAAGACTATTTCCCTTCTCTTTGAAAGATAAAGCCAATACATGGCATAATTCTTTAGATGTAGGCTTGATCACTACTTGGGAGCAATTACCACAAAAAAAAAAAAAAAAAAAAAAAAATTATTTCATGCTCACAAAACTAACATCCACAAATGAGAGATTACAAATTTTCAACAAAAAAGGTGAACTGTTCTAGGAATGTTGGAAACAGCAAAAGGATTTATTGCTCAAATGCCCCCACAATGGTTTTGAAAAGTGGTAAAAAGTGTAATATTTTTACGAAGGTTTGACTCCTCAATACTGATGTATGATTGATGTCACTAGGGAAGGAGCATTTACAACCAAGAGTGATGCTAAGGCTTGGAATTTCTTTGAAACATTGTTTAAAAATTCCTAGCAATGTGATTATTCTACTCAAATGTAGAGAAGTTAGCAACCTCTTAAAAATGGCGACCTATATCAAAAAGGGAGCACTCTAGACTTATACACTAAGATAGATATGTTGGCACATAAGGAGGATAAAATAGATAGTATAGCATAGAAATTTGATGCCTTCATGTTGGCTAGTGGGTCACATATGAAACCTCCACACAAAATTTGTTCTATTTGCTCTAGTCCAACACATTTTGCTGCTTTCTGTCTATCTAGTTCTGCATTCTTTGAATATTTTTTAGAGCAAACAAATACATTGAATGCCTTTAGAAACCCTATCAATAACCCCTATTTTGAGACCTATAATTCTGGATGGGCTAGGCATCCCAAGTCTTGTGGTTTAAGAATCATCATTAGGGAGGACCTCCTGGGATCCCTCTACTTAACCTTTTCCTAAAACCCTAATTCCACAACAACAACCTCATGCTTTGTCATTTCATCCACAAAGTTCACTCCAATTTCAGAACAATACAAAATAAACTTTACATGTCAATTCCCAAGTTGTTACTAAATTGGAAATTTAAATGGATCAATTGTCTACTAAATTTAGTGAAAGGGCAAAGGGAAACTTTTCTAGTCTACCTATATCTAACCCTAAGGGGCAGTTTGAGATTAGCACAACTTCTAATGAACCCAAATATCATGAACAAGCTAAATTCATTACTACCCTTAAGGATTAGTAAGAAAATTGATGACAAAGTAGGAATAAGTAAGGAAACAAAAGAACGTGAGGAGAATGAGAGTAATAGAAACCTCAAAAAGGTAAGGAGAAGGGTCAAAAGTCCCTCACTTCCTCTGAACGTATTCACAAGGTCTTATGTGCCCAAAGCTCTATATCCTTAACGTTTGAGTCCAACAAAGAAAGGAGCCAACTTTAATGAGATAATGGATGTATTTAAGCAACTACACATAAATATTCCATTACTAAATACTATTAAAGAAATTCCTTCTTTTACCAAATTTCTTAAGAACCTTTGCACATAGAAGCGTAAGCTTAATGTAAGAAGAATGCATTCCTCACTGAGCAAGTGAGCTATATTATTCAATACAATACCCCACCTAAGTTTAGGGATCCAGTGTGTCCAACTATATCTTGTGTCATTGGGGACCACACAATTGATAGCGAACTTTTAGATTTAGGGGCAAGTGTTAGCCTATTTCCATAGTCTATTTATAAACAATTAGGTTTAGGCGAGTTGAAATCGACTACCACTACATTACAGTTAGCAGATAGGTCAGTTAAAATCCCCCTTGTTGTAGTTAAAGGTGATTTGTTATAAGTTAATAAGTTTTTCTTTCTAGTAGATTTCATGGCCCTAAATACCCAACCTATTGTTTGAGTTTTCCTACAAATACACAGTAATCAATTGTAATATCATACAGGTTCAAACTCATAGAGAGGACATGGTATAAAATTAAGGCACCAAAGTTGTTCTAGAATAACTATCCTAAAACTAATGCAAAATTAAATAAAAATGATAGGTATCCAATTTAATGGATGAGGGAGAAATTTGATTTTTAATCTAAATTTGAATTGCTAGGATTAAAGATCACTTATTTTTAAACTAGATCCTCTTTTATAACTTAAGAATTGAATTGAAACTATAATTACCATCTCAAAAACTTTAAAAAAAAAAAAATAATTTAGAAATTTTTAAACATTAAAATATATTAATTCATCCAATTCTAAGCATTTTATATAAAACCTAACTATAATAGATCAAAGATCAATTCCAAGCATCCACTATGAAAAGTAATAACAAAAATTAAATTTTTTTTACTAAGCATGAAGTTATCTTTTCTAAATTAATTTAATTTTCAAAATTAATTTTTGAAGATAATTAAATTATTAAAGATAACATTAGTGATATTTCTAACCTAAGAATAAGATTATTTTAATCTTAGGCAAAAGAAAACTAGCCGAACATGATTTCTAAATCAATTCTAAAAATTTACAAAAGATTAATAAATTTATTGTAATTAACTACTTTCTAAACAATTAAACATGAATTGAAACTAGTTAATAATAATATGAAAAAGATCCTATTCACATATATTATTATTATTATTATTTATATTAAAATACCAAAGCAACACCTTTCACTGCATCTACAAGGGAAAGAGTATCATTACAAAAGTAACGTATAAATGAAATAGTCATGCTATGTCACATGCATGTGACACTCTCTAACCATATTTTCTTATTCATGCTTACAATCCACGATTAGTCCAATCTCTATTTACAATCCATGGACAGCCAGAATCCTTGAATATTTCACTAACTTTATTCACTGATTTCTCCTACTTTTGGATGGAAATTTTCAATGACACTTGATATCGAGAATAACTTTGATAGCAAAAAAATTCAATTATATGACTAGATTTCCAATAAAGACAACAAAATTAAGATATTCAATTGTAAATGTCGGTTGTTCACCAACTTACATAATAATATGAAATTAAATTAATCAAACCTTAATTTCTAATTAAAAATAAATACCAAACTATTCTTAACTTTAATTAAAACATTATAGATGGTTTAGATTAATCAAAAACACAAAATTAAACTAAATTGAAGGGATAAAACATAAGCAAAAGACTGTTAGTATCCATGCCAACAGTTGTAACCAGCTATCTTTGACAACTTCAATATACAACTTTTTGAATTAAAATTGAAATCAAACACATGATTCTTCTTCTCTTAGATGTCTTCTATCCAGTGGAACAAATTTTAGAGATTTTCATCCAGTATAGAAGTAGTATTCACCAGCTTAAGTGCACCCTATTCATCATCTTCAACCTCCGAGTTTCTTTGAATTTTCACTCTCTAGCACGACTCCCCTGTTCTTTTTGCGAGATTTCTCTTCCCTTTATAGAAATAGGTCTTCGAACATCTCCTTCCATGTTTTATAATAATCTCTATCTCCAACTATTTATATCTTCATTACCTTTTTTATCTTTATCTTTAAGAAGCTTCCTTAATCATTAACAGACACATCTGGAATATCCAATCTTCTAGTCTGCATATGTAATTTTACAAAATTTAAATGAAGAATGCAAAATTTGAAATCCAAAAAATGAACCTTTTATTAAAACTAAGTCAAGCGTTGAGACCTTAGTAGTTGGACTGTATGTGAAAAATGGAATCCAATGACATCAAGAACACTGAAATCAAAATTCAGATGAAGAAGTTATAAGATTTTAAAATGTGTAGACATTTTGGTAATTTTCTTAAAGTGGCCCCATTAGTATTTTTTTAAAGTAAAAAGGGCACAAACAGAGAGGCCATTTTTTTATAATGGCACCCTCACCACTGACAATTCTGTCACGCATCTTTTGCCCTCCACATTTTTTGCCTTTCTTCCTGCAGCCAACGCAGGCATTTAATGCCCGTAGTCTAGCCAGTGAAAATGGCAGGCAATCAACCCTCCTCTCCTCCCATCTTTCTCTTCCCCATGAGCCCCCACAGTTCACACACCCCTCTCCCCCTTTCGATAGACATAGCCGCAGCAGCCCAACGACCCACCTTTGCACGTCACGGCCGAGTAAATCCCCGATAACCTCCCCCTTCGACACCTCTGGAACTCCTTTTCCCCATTGCTCCTCTCTTCAGAGTGTATACCATTGCCTCCTCTCCCCTTCGGTCACCTGGCAGCACCCTATTCCCTCTCTATTTTTGCGTCTCCCTTGATTTCCCTCTCTAGCAGACCACCGCATACACTTACCTCTCTTGCATGTTCCTCCCTCTGGTGCCTACATCCCTCTTCTCCTTCTCTCCTCACCTTGTTAGGGTTTTCCCCTAGCGCAACCAGCTCGACACACTGGTGCCCATAGACCGGCCTCAAAGACCTTGTTTTCCCCATCTGTTTCTCCTCCTTTGACATGGCCTGAGCTGTCCAGCCAGCCGGCGTTCTTGGACCCTACCATCTCCCTTGCCCATCGACTCTCTCTTCTATGTGTTAGTTCTAGGCTACAGCCAAGTAACGGCCACCACTGGCCACTACAGTCCTCCCTTGCCACTGTCTTCCCTCCTTTACTGGCACAGTCTAACCATTGAGCAGGCAGGCGTGCCCTTTCATCTCTCTCTGTGATTGGATCCAGCCGTGACCAAACCAGCAACCGTCAGCCACCTTTACCCAACCCTATTTTTCCTTCCATGTTCCAACCCCCAACCCAACAACCCACCCGCCCCTCCTCACACCACAACGTCCTGCCAAAGTAGGCCAATGTGTTAGAGCCACTCACCTCACTACCTAATCTCACTCGCTTCCTGTCTCTCTATCTCTGGTGAGTTAGCATTACTAGATCCCACTAGTCCCGTAGAGTTTGACTGCTTCTACTGGCCAATCTTTTTATTCAATGATAAGAGAAGATTGGACTGTTGATCGTGACCAGACCCTTGATTGAACATCAAATCATCTTATTTGTGACTACTTCGATCATCCATTGTGATCTGAACTGGTCATCATGATCCTTGTGATGCTTAGATTGAGATACATGGTAGAGATATTCTATTTGAAAAACTATTGAGGCAATCTAACTGATCATGATCAATGATGGAGATTAATCAAAGGTATAGGTATAAAATTGAAATCCAATTCAGCAATCCACACTATGAAAATTATTTAATTAGATTTATTAACATATTCTTTGATAGAGGATGATCACGTGGTGAATTATGGAGAGATCATTATGGATAGCATAGATTGAGCACCTTTGCAATGATTGATCAATGATCTGGTGACACAGGTAGCTTGATATCACTTAGATTGACCTTCCCGATATAGGATTGCCACCCTGACTTTTCAATTTCACTTATTTAACTATAATTAGTCATAATTGAGTAAGATTATACCTTGTACAATCTAGATTTGCTAATCATAAGTATCCAAACCTTAATAAACAACCAAATGTTCTAACATAATAGATAAAATGATCTAATGGTTAGATTATCTTAGTAAACCAAGATTTATAAATATGGACCTTAGAATGAGACAAGAAACATAGATCGAATCTGATCATCAAATCAAAATAAGAGCTAATGAAAGACAATTGAACTACAGGAAACCTAGAAAATACATGCAATCAAGTTAGAACAAATCTCAAAATAGATGATTGAACTAATCTAAAGAAGGGATTATTCTGACTGCCTTAGCTTAGGAAATTCAACGTTAGGAGTATCTGGAACTATTGATCTGACCGATCAGAATTCAATCTGATTGTCAAATTAATAGGTTAAACATTCAAATATAAAATAGATTGCTAGGCCAAGATCAATAGAAGTTAAGATCAGATGGATGATCTTGATCGTTAATCTCTAAGCAACTACCAGGATTTGCGGATATTACAAAATAAAGATATATATGATCAGTGATCTGTTAAGATAAAATCATCATTTTTAAAGATGATCAAAGACTAAATGAGTTTTATATAAGGATATGTGTTAAGGGAATGACATTGTATGCATGCATGACTTGGCAGATACATCGATTGATACAACATTGAGACCAGTGGGCATTCTGAGGATTTCAATAGTCATTTTTGAGGTAGGTGAAATTTGATGTCTAATTTTTATGAATTGCATGATCTTTTGACATAGTTATGATGTAATTTTGATAATTGCATGAGATTTAAGTTGCATGAATTATTTATAAAATACAATTATTGTGCAATATTATATATGTAGTATTTATGACACGATTTATAAAATAAAACATCTATAGTATTATATATATTTATATTTATATTATGATTTAGTGGATTAGAAATGCATGTCATTTATTTAAAATGTATGATTTAGGAACATGCTAAATGTTTTATATTCACATGATTTGATTCGACAGCCAAGTGGACTTGATTTTAGTACAGGGTACCAATTATGCACATGATTTAGTTTTAGACAAGTGTATGCATGGTGGATACTATGGTAGGAGGGATGTAGGTTGGCCAACTGCCCTCTGACATTATGATTTGATATGGCATAGACACCATGCCTAGTGGGCTAAATTTCGGTGTGGATGTCATGGGTAAGCCACATGCATGATCCACTTCCCCCGTGCAAAGTGTGGCAAGTCGTCTTCAGCAGGTGGTGTCATTGAAAGAATGGCAATGGATCCTAACACGCTAAAAGTAAGCTACAACATAGTAGTCCATGATTTTGCATAGTACTATGAGCACGACTGAGTGATAGCATGTGTGCTTGATTTTCCTCAGAGATTAAGATGCTACGATCACGATGGAGTGATAGCATTTGCAATCTGAGTAATGTGATCACGACTGAGTGACAGTACCCATTACTATGTAGCATGATGATATGCCTGGTATGAGCTCATGACCATTATGTATACCTAGTGTTGATTGGATGGATATGTGGGCCCAACAGTGGCTAGGTGTATGTGAACCAGCACTGGCTAGATAATTATGACTATATATTATTATTATTATGAGTTTATGAGTTTAACGTTCTTTAATATTTGCTATTTAGAAATTTTATTTGATATGTTGATCGTGATTTGCACATGGTATTGCATCACTAGATCTATTTATGATGTTTATACATATTCAAAAAGTTTACTCTAGATTGGACTGTGATTTGAATATGATATTCCACTATTAAATTTAGTTATGATATTTAATTGAAGTGTTTTAAAATTTGATGTTCAAAAGTTTGAGATTATATTAAGTTTAATCATGCAGATTATTGATGTAAAGTGTTTTTGTGCATTGAAATGATTATTATATTGTGAAAGAAAATGTTTTATTTTGATTTTTATATACATCTTATACCGCTACCAAGGATAGCTTGATGAGGCATTGCGTTGTTGTTGCAATGCTTCAGATATTGAGAGATAGACAGGATTGATGAGGAATCAGAGGAGTAGTAAATCAAGATATCTTTGTTGAGGGTATGTTTTAATTCTACTTGAACTATATATATACATCTATAGTATTTGGACTTTATTTGTAATGATCCAGGAATTGTGGCTATTGATTGGATAGGTCTTGAAGAAGTAAAAATTTTTTTAAAAGGTTTACTTGAAAAATGAAAATTTTATTTGAGTTTTCAAATTTTAAATATCAAACTAAATCATAAATAAGTAAGTAGTGAGTTGATGGTTGAGATTCGAGGTTTTAAAATGGAATTCTTTAAAAACATTTTTCACTATTTTGTTTTTGAAACTGCTTTTCAAATTTGGGGCTCAACCTTTCAAAAGGATTTGTGAAAATGTGTTTTAAAAACCTGGGTCATCACATCATGATATAATCTCAAATGTCCAAAATAGTTGAAATTGAGTATCTTTTTTATTTTGTATAAAAGCAATGAATTTGGGTGATCCAAATTGTTATACTCCTCCAAGATGATGAAAACATCACATATTTGACCAGTCATGCTTAAAACGTCACATTTCAAAGTGGTTTTTAAAGTGATTTTGACAGTCCAAACAAAAACCATTTAGATTACTACTGATCTTTATCAATTTACTTCAAATCTTAGAATTATTAAACCATTTGTAATTGAAAAATCTTAGAATTTGAGCCATTTAGTCTTAATTCGATCTGGACCATCCGAATTCATCTCAAATTGCCCTTAGTCATCCATTTCAAGCTAAGCTTGATCTATGATCCAGAATGTTGATTCGCTTGATCAATCCTTTGGATTTTGATATTCCACATGCATGAAAAAACACCTAACTAATACTATTTTACAAGTAATTTTACACATACTTTGTAATGGCCCACATTTTTTAGAAATAAAGGAATATTATATTTATAAATTATGAAAAAAAAATTTAAGTCAATTGTTGACTAATATAGTGTAAAAGTGAGTTGAAATAAAATCTACACAAATTAACATATTATAACTCATTAAATAAATTGTGTGCAATTAAGACATAAATGCTAACAAAAATTTAATCTGGTAAGGCTTGATGACCTAAGCTAAGTGTAGCTAAGTGGTCCTAAGTACAACTTGTCAAGGTGAGGTTTAAACTTCCAGTCACCTTATCGTGGGAGAATACGAGACCTGTTTCACTAAACTGAGGAGATTTGCACCGGAGGTATGCCCCACTAAGCTAAGAGCTGCTCAAATGCTTGTCTGCAGGTTGAACACAGCCATTCGAAGTCGTATTTTTATGTCATAACCTACTACTTTGGTGAAGGTTGTTGAGTTAGCCTCTTTGTGTGAGAGAGAGTTGAGGGAGATGAGTGTGGAAAATTTTCCTATTGGAGGAAATAGGCAAAATTGGAAAGGAAAGCGGCCGATCATTCCTAAACAACCACTAAAAGTAGCAGTTCCACTTTGTTCTATACCCCCACAAAGGCCAAATTTCAAAAGGAGGGAAGTTGATCAGAACATTTGCAAGCACTGTGGAAAGAAGCATCCAGTTAAGCTGTGTTATGTCCAAGAGAGGAGGTGCTTTGGTTGTAGAGAAGGGTCATTTTCTAAACAACTGTCCTAAGAAAAAGAACAAAAATCAGCCTCAAAAACTAGAAATTATATTGCATGGTCAGGGACGTGCTTTTGCTCTGACTTTGGAGTAAGCCAGAGCTTCAAACGTAGTCGTCGAAGGTACTTTACCCATTCTTAGTCAATTTCCTAGAATACTAATAGATTTTGGTGCTACACATTCTTTCATATTATAACATTTTGCATCAACTTTGGATTGTGCTGTATTACCTTTGAGGTTTAGTTTAGAGATCAATATACCACGGAGGACTCATTATTTCGGATAAATATATCAATGATATAGGGATTCAAATGGGAGACAGAGAGTTCCTAGTTAACCTAATCCTATTCGATATGACGGACTTTGATGATGTATTGGGTATGGATTGGTTGTGAAGATATGGAGCTATGATCGACTATCAAAAGAAGAGGGTACAATTCAAGGAGATAGATGGCAACACTTACACTTTTCAAGGCAGACTTAATACGACAAGAGTTCATGTTATATCTACTATGAAGGCCACAAGGCTACTTGCCAAGGGCCATACAGCATACTTGGTGAGCATGGTGGTGACCCAAAAGGAGTCCAAATAGAAGTTAGAAGACAAATGTTGTACGAGATTTTGGACGATTGTTTCCTAATGAGTTGCCAAGGTTGTTGCCCAAGAGAGAGATGGACTTTACCGTAGAGTTAATACCCAATACACCTCCCATCTCAAAGGCGCCCAACCGTGTGGCACCTGTAGAGTTGAAGGAACTAAAGGAACAACTACAAAAATTATTGGATCTGGGCTTTATCCGACCAAGTGTATCGCCATGGGGAGCTTTAGTATTGTTTGTAAAGAAAAAAGATGGATCTATGGGGTTATGTATTGACTACCAAATGCTAAACAGAGTTACAATTAAAAAAAAGTATCCCTTACCATGTATAGATGACCACTTTGATCGGTTATAGTCTACGAGATTATTCTCAAAGATTGATTTGAGATCAGGCTACCATCAGTTGAGGTACGAGATGATGATATTCCTAAAACAACATTTCGGACCCAATATGAATATTACAAGTTTCTAGTGATGCCATTCGAACTAGCCAAAGCCTTGGCAACATCTATGGATTTGATGAAATGCGTGTTCTAGAAATATCTAGACCAGCTTGTGATAGTGTTTATCGATGACGTCCTTATTTACACATCAAGTGAGGAGGAGCATAAGGAGCATCTTAGGATTGTACTGAGCACACTACATGAACATCAATTATATGCAAAATTCAACAAGTGTGAGTTCTGGCTGTACCAAGTACAATTCCTTGGTCATATTATTTTGAAGGAAGGAGTTTCTGTCAATCTTGTAGGCCATTATAAAGTGGGAGAGATCGAAAACTGTGATAGAGATCCTAAGTTTCTTAGGATTAGCTGGGTATTATCGACGTTTCATTGAAGGTTTTTCCAGAAAAGCTCAGCCAATGACCAAATTAACTAGGAAGAACACTAAGTTTGAGTGAACAAGTCAGTGTGAATAGAGCTTTTAGGAGTTGAAGAAGAGATTCACGTCGGCTCTAGTTTTGGCATTACCCTCGGGAGTGGGAGGCTTTGTAGTATATAGTGATGCTTCAGGAAAAGGCTTAGGATGTATATACTCATGAAACATGGGAGAGTTATAGCATATGCATCCAGACAATTGAAGACTCATGAAGTAAATTACCTGACACGATTTGAAGCTGGGAGCGGTAGGCTTGCACTTAAGATTTGGCGACACTATCTCTACGAAGAAAAGTTTGAAGCATACATAGATCACAAAAGTGTGAATTATATATTCACATAAAGTGACCTTAACATGAGACAACGCTGGTGGTGAGAATACTTGAAAGACTGACTTTTCAATTCTATATCACCCTGGGAAAGCGAATGTGGTCGCAAATGCTCTGAGTCAAAATCTCGTAGAGTGTTGATGAATGTATTAGTGAGATCATTGTTTATAGATCAAATTCTCCAAGTACAAAAGGATATTGAGGAGACACAGACATTTGTGGGTACTAAAGGCTTTAGTAAAGAAGTTGATGGAGCATAAGATTTTAGGGTAGGTTAGTAGTACCTCCTACAGAAGGTCTTAGACAAGAATTATTAAAGGAAACACATACATCAAAATATGCCATTCATCCTGGTGGGACTAAGATGTATGAGGATCTGAAATGGAGTTTGTGGTGCAATGGAATGAAGAAGGATATCAGGGATTGTGTTGCTAGATGTCTTACTTGTCAACAAGTAAAGGCAGAGCATCAGAGACCAGCAGGACTTCAACAAACTTTAGAACTTCTGGAATGGAAGTGGGATCACATCATGATGGACTTTGTAGTGGTATTACCTATAACCTCTAGTGGACATGACATGATTTGGATCATTGTGGATAGATTGACCAAATCAACATACTTCCTACCAATAAGGCAGAGGAAACTTTAGAAAGTTTGGAAAAACTTTACATTAAGGAGATAGTGAGTCTACATAAAGTTCCTTTGGCTATCATATTTGATAGAGATAGTCTATGCACATCTTACTTTTGGCAAAGTGTACAGGAGGGACTAGGCACGACTACGAGATTCAGTACAACATTCCATTCGCAGACTAATGGACAGTCAAAGAGGATAATTCAAACACTTGAGGACAAGCTACAAGATTGTGCTATAGATTGGAAGGGTAATTGGGATGAACACTTTCCTTTAATTGAGTATGCTTATAATTATCATTCTAGTATAGGCATGGCCCCGTATGAAGCATTGTATGGACGATAATGTAAGACGCCTACCTGTTGGAGTGAAGTTGGAGAGAGATAGTTTGTAAAGACCGAATTGAGCGAGCAGTGTGCCGTAAAGGGTAGGGTAGTTAGGAAGAGGTTGTTAATAGCACATAGTAGACAGAAGAGTTATGCAGATTAGAGATGCCACGATCTCGAGTTTGAAGTTTAAAGATCATGTATTCCTTAAAGTCTCACAAATTAAAGGAGACAAGAGATTTGGAGTGAAAGGGAAGTTGAGTCCAAGGTTTGTTGGTCCATTTCAAATATTGGAGAGGATCGGGAAGGTTACATATCGTTAGCATTACCACCTCTTTTGTCAGACATAGATAATGTATTCTATGTGTCTATGCTGAGGAAGTACATTACTGATACGACACATATTCTTGATCAAATACTTATGAAACTACAGCCAGACTTGATGTATGAGACAATAACTCTAAGGATTTTGGATTATAAGGAAAATACCTAAAGGAACAAGACAATTCATTTGGTTAAAGTTCTAAGGCAATGTCATTTTGCTGAGGATGCTATATAGGAAATTGAGAAAGATATGAGAAGTAGTTTTCCTTATCTATTTTCTGATGTGTAACAAAAGTTCAATAATAGGATTTTGAGGACAAGATTCCTAAAAAGAGGGAAGATTGTAATGGCCCACTTTTTTTAGAAATAAAAAAATTATAATTATAAATTAATTTTTTTAAAAGTTAATTGTTCACTATTATGGTGTAAAAATGAGTTGAAATAAAGCTTAGACAAATTTTCTAACTATAACTCATTAAATAAATTGTTTGTAATTAGGATATAAGTGCTAATAAAATTTTAATTTGGTAAGACTCGACAACCTAAACTAAGTTTAGCCAAGCAATCCCAAGTACAATTTGTTAAGGCAAGGTCTCGATTTCAAGTCACCTTCATGACGACTTTTAAGAAGAAAATTATTTTAATTAATTTGAATTTTACATGTGGACAAGTCATATAAGGAAACCCACATGGTGAAGGATGGTTTCAATATAGACAAAATGTGTAACGATATTATTGTCAAAGCGTGATTCTAAGTAAACCATTGGATGGTGATCCAACGGCTATAAAATAAAAGAGACCAAGAGGGAAGAGTTCTTGGACCCTGCATAGGCAGGAGCTTCATGCATCGGGGCTGCCCTTTTTTTTAAGAGAGAAGAGTTACAGATGTGAATCGTTGGTTGAGAATGGTTGAGAATAAATAAAGAAATTAATACCAGGAGAGTTACAAGCCTGCAACCAATTGGAAAATGAACACATGGTTAGAATCCAAAATGAAGATACAAAAACATAAACAACTTTAATGATATAAACTTTGAAAGGGTAAACTTTTATAAAAGGGGTGTTGAGATAGGAAACTAAGCCTTTTCATGTGTGAAAAAGTAAGAGAGAAAAGGAGGAGTGCATCAGAGAAAGAGAGAAAAGGAAAAAGAGAAATTTCAAAACCAAGCAAAAGCATGGATTTGTCAAATTATTGGAAAAGTAGGAAAAGCAAATCAATAGAACCATTGTAGCATTTTGAAGCAGGGAATCTTGAACTAAACCATGGTTTTCTTTTGAAAACAAGAAGTATAGATCTTTGTCAGTTGTTTTTGGATGTAATTGTACTAAAATTTCCTTAGATATGATGGCATATGTGTTTGATGGATTGATACATGATAAGTATGTGATAATTGTTTAATTGAGTATCTTGATACAAAATTCATGCATGATTTATGAATACATACCCAAGTTGAAATTTCTGTGAATTACTATCCAGATATGGGCTCATGATGCAATTACATGTTATAATTGAGTTTTCTTAAATTTTAATTTAGTATTAATGCATGATGTAATTATAGTTATTAAAACCATATTTTTCTTGATTTTTAGTTAGAGAATTTATGCATAATTCATATGGTTATGTCCAGATCAAAATTTTCTAATTTTAGATCTAGGAAATTTTGAATGATCCTATTATATTATATAATTAGGTCTTTCCTTGTTTTTCTTTAGGGGTATTAGCGCATAAACCAAAAATGAATGACTGAGATCAAAATTTCTCTTTTTATTTTAGTATTGAGAATTGACACATAATACTCTTGGTGAGTCATATTTCACTATGGATTGGTTAAATGAATGCAAAGATCTAATTTATAAAATTCTTCACACAAATTGCTACATACATATGACATCATGAGCAGCATAAGAGTTCATCATATTTGACTCTTATTTCAATTTCATATACTTGATTTTATAAAGGATAAAAGGGGGATTGGTTATTAATGTGCTACGCATCAAACTAGCAAGGTGGCGTGTGACATGTTGGACATATAGCCGCACCATACCTGAGTAAAACTCAGGTGTATGATGCTATGATAATGGCAGCTACATCATATGTGTGCTGTTGGAATAACAAGATGTAAATACATGGGCACATGTGCAAGGTATATAGCTCTAAGCAGCCTGGCACCAATCAAGTGTATGACGATAAGAGATATGACTAGGATCAAGTATATAGTATCAAGCTATACTCAAGCACAAAGTGAAATAGGTGGTACTTAAGCACATAGAGTTTTATATTGGGTTTTGGTACTCTACAATTTGGATATGAAAATGTGCTTTAGGATATTAAGTGTTAAACCGTATTTGGACTTTAATTATGCATTAGTTTAAGTATTACCATGTCTTGTAGTAGATCGTATAGTAAACATTTGATAATTAAGTAATATATAACTCTAATTTATGTGATATGCACCAAGCCATCCTTGGAGTGTGGTACATTGGATTTTACCAATGCACTATGCACCAAGTGATACTCAAGAACATGTGTGTTGGACAGAGGTTGAACACATTAGATTTTGAATCTTGTTCAGGTATATCACATAGTAAATTATAAGCAAGCGGATAAATTTTAGATTAAGGATTAGGCGCACTCTATTGAATTAAGCGCATGGCAGGTTTGGAGAAGAAGAAGGGTTAGGCACATCACGTGTTATGCATTAATTATTAGATAAACATAAGATAATGAAATTCGAGTAATAGTATGACACAGATATGGAATAACCATATGTAAACATTTATCTAATAGTAGGAATGCATATCATCTTGTATATGACAATCATTCCATATTTTGAGTGGAATTCATGCATAAAGTATTCTAGACAATATTCACACATCAAGATTTGAACTAAGCTCATGCGTGCTACATACTAAGCATTGATTTATAGTTTCACAAATGAATATCAAGCCATGCCTTATACTATTTGGACAATTAATATAATATCCAATGTATGGTACACAAGCACAAACAACCACACCAACGATTTGCATCAGTATGGCTTATTGGACTTGGTGATTATATCTTGCAACTAGAGAAAAAAATCATAAGGGCATGAGGTATTATCATGAAACACCAAGCACTTAACAACCTGCTTTAGCTTTGATGATTGCACCATGTATCTAGTCCCCTATAAAGACTCAGTGTATTAGCATGAATCGGGCATAACATTTTTCTAGTACTCTGTAGGTTGTGGTGTAATGGACCAAACTAGCATCATTCATTTGATTAGATTACAATGTTTCACATCTTATGATTTGTTGTTGTATGGTGCAAGGATTTTGATTAGATGTAAAGTATCTAGAAACTTAGCAATAATAACACACAAGACATCAAGTAGCCAAGTGCTGATCAGTTGTATGACATTGACTAGTCTAGTTGGAACCAAACGCAAGGCATTGAGCATCCAAATAAAGACAAGGGATATGTATCATGTGGCATAATATTAGTCATGCATATGACTTATTATTGTTCTAAATAAGTGATTGCATGCATGAAACCAACCAACCTAACCGAAACTTAAGGTTGGATATGTTAAACATTTCATATGAACCTAGTATCTAGCAATGTATAGATACAGGATGCATTGAATAAAATAGATTATTATATGCCAAAAATTATATAAGTCATCATAACGAGATAACATATAAGCTTCTTATTATAAGTTGAACTATGTCTTAGTAATTATATATATATATATATAACATTGGAATGTACTTATATTTATTTTCACTAATCTTTATATTTCTAAATAACTATAAAATCATTTACTCTAACTTTGCAACTAGTTTAATAGTGGGTATCATTTGATAGCACATAAATACATATAATTCCATCAGAATTGATTGTCTTTCTTTTTATTGATGTATAGTAATTCTAATATTTTATTTGATTATAAAAAAAAATGTGCACACTCATATTTTGGTTTTCTTTGAAAGTATATTTAACATATTACATTAATCTATTGACATTCTATTTGAGTAACCATAAGGGTTATACATATGTTTAAATTGTACTAGTAAGAACATCTATATTAATTGTTAGTATATATTCTTTATGATTCCACACTTTTGGGCAATTAAATTTGACTAAGAAATCATGAGACTCTTAAGAGTTGATCCTGGCTCAGGGATTTCATGTGAAACCCCATGGTTGCTATGCTAAGAAGCCAGTTAGCCACTGACTTCTGAATAGATACTAGCTTATACTAGGCATGTTTAATGAGGGTATGTTACATGGGAGGACTACCATTGTATAGGATTGATTTGGTTGTCCCATGCAGTCAGTGTCGTCAGTGCAGTGTCCATTGATAGCGAGTGTATGTCAACTACCGCAAATTGAACTCGGTCTTGAGGAAAAACCACTTTCCTTTTCCTTTTATTGACCAAATGCTAGAGAGGTTGGCCGAACTTGAGTATTATTGTTTGCTTGATAGATATTCTAGTCATAATCATATTCTTATATCACCAAAGGATCAAGAGAAGATTATTTTCACTTGTCCTTTTGGAACCTTTGCTTATCATCACATGTTTTTTGGGTTATGCAATGCACCTGCAACTTTTCAAAGGTGTATGCTTTTTATATTGTAGATTGCTTCTTAGAGTTATTTATAGATGATTTCTTTGTATTTGTTTCATCATTTGATCAATGCCTAAATCATTTATCATTAGTGCTAGCAAGATGCAAAGAGAAAATTTTAGTACTTAACTGGAAAAAGTATCACTTTATGGTTAAAAGAGTTATAGTTCTTGGGCATGCTATATCATATAATGGGATTGAAGAAGATAAATCTAAAGTAGATTTTATCTCCAACCTTCCACCCCCACGGATGATGAAGGATATTTGCTTATATCTAGGGCATGGTGGTTTTTATTGTCAATTCATGAAGGATTCTAGTAAGATTTTTAGACTCTTATGTCATTTACTTACTAAGGAGTATACATTTAACTTTGATGATGATTGCATGTGTGCTTTTCAATGGCTTAAATTAGCTTTAACCACTACACCCATTATTAGACCGCCTGATTGGAGTGCACCTTTTAAGATGTGTGATGCCTTTGATTATGTAGGTGGTGCTGTTTTAGGGCAACATATTGGTAGATTATCCCATGTGATTTATTATGTTAGTAAGATACTTAATGATGCATAACTCAATTATCCAACCACAAAAAAAGAGTTTTTAGTAGTTTTGTTTGCTTTGGATAAGTTTAGATCTTATTTATTAGGATCTAGGGTGATTGTCTATTCGAATTGTATTGCATTAATGTGTCTTCTTTCTAAGAAAGATGCTAAACCCAGATTAATCTGGTGGATACTACTACTATAGGAGTTTGACATTGAATTTCATGATAAGAAATGTTTTGAAAATGTAGTAATAGATCACTTATTTAGACTTATTGTTGAGTCTACTAATGAGTCCATGCCCATTACTAAGTCTTTTCCTAATGAGCAGTTGATGCATGTTTCTTAATTACCTATGCAGATATAGTGAATTATCTTGTTACTAATCAGTTGCCCTCACATTGGACAAAACAAGTTAGGCCTAGATTTTTAGTAGAGGTAAAGTACTTTTCTTGGGATGATCCATATTTGTTTAAGTACTATCCTAATTAGGTCATGAGGAGATGTGGTCCAAATAGTGATCATCATAGTGTCATTTCCTTTCGCCATGACCATGCATGCGAAGGCAATTTTAGTGCAAAAAAGAATGTTACAAAGATTATACAGTGTGGATTTTATTGGCCTACATTTTTTAAGGATTCTCTTGATTTTTACAAAGCATTTAACCATTGTAAAACAATAGGGAACATATGACGTAGAGACATGATACCTTTAAACCCTTTTGATTGTTGAGTTTTTTTATGTTTGGGGCATATGTGTCATTGGTCCTTTTCCTAATTCCTTTGAAAACTTTTATGTACTTGTGGGAGTGGATTATGCATCCAAATGCGTAGAGGTCATAGCATGCAAAACCAATGACCACAAGGTGGTGGTCCAATCCAATTCCTTAAGAATAACATTTTTGCACTATTTGGTATCCAGGCACTATTATTAGTGATGGTGGAAAACATTTTTGCAATGGAGTTTTGAAACTTTAATACAAAAACATGGTGTTACCCATAGAGTTGCAACACCCTGCCATCCACAAATCAGTAGACAAGTAGAGGTGTTCAATAGAGAGATTAAGCACATCTTTAACTCTAATAGGAAAGATTAGTCCTTACGACTTAGTGATGGTATGCCAACGATAGTGCATATACCACTTGAGGTCAATGTTTGATTTAAGTCTAGGGTGGGGTATTTTTAAATTTTGATGTGTTCATTTTAGGTTTTTATTAGTTTTTGAATTTTTTTTTAAATTTTTAGTAAAAAAAATTTCAGTTTTTGTGGTAAGTTTCTTTACAGTGATGAAAATTGAAATTATTGGATTTTTTGAAACTTTAGTGTTATCTTTGAACTTTAGCTTATTAATATATTTGCGTATAATTAGTTCATCATATTATCATTTTTCTAGAGTCTTTCATGAAAATTGAACTTGAAATACTTATTTGCACATTTGCCACATATTTATAGCTTAAGTTGAAGAGTGAATATAACTTAGAGATCTTGAAAAAATTAGTAGAGACTTATAACTCAAGTGAGATTAGAGCTATTCTTTCTTTGTGAGGGTTATACATAAATTCAAAATTTTCTTCATCAAACTTGAATTCATAGTTGATCTCATTATTCTTTGTTTGGTCACCTATGGAGAATTATTATTAAAAGATTATACTAGATATCCTTTGAATTTATGCACGTATTTAAGTCATATGAAATCTAGGAAATGATAGAGGCCATCTTTGGTGAACTTGGAGCCTTTAACCTATCCTAAGTTATTTCTCGCTCGTTAGACCTTTAAGCCTTTATATTATAACCTTTTATTATTAGCTAATTAATCATTACCCATATTTAACCTCTTAATATATCCATTAGCCATTGTGTTTTGGAATATGTAGAGATAATTGAAATCATTTTGATGAAGTTGATGAGGCGAACATTAAAATGGTTTACTGTGGAAAAGGGCTATGATCAAAATCAAGTAAAAAAAGAAGAAGAATAAGAAAGAAAAGCCATGAAAAGAAGAATATTCACTTTAACATGTGTGAAAAGAATATTGTGCATATCATAGTAGATGACCTTTACATATTCTTTAGAACATTTAGTTTACCCTTATATGACTTTCTTCAATAACCTTATCCTAAGCCTTATGTTTCATTAATAAAAGACCTACCTTGATCTTGAGATATGATAGAGTTTAACATTCTTAATAGTTGATTTTCATTATACAAGATCAGTTATCAATTCTTCAATACCATTCCTTCTTATGATATATGTGAGATAATGTATCTTTGATATACACTATTCTACTCACATATAGATGGGAGTTATTATTACTCACTTTTAGAGTGATTACTTTTTGGTTATTGATTATATCTTGCTAGATTTCAAGTCAAAAAGTATTTTTAGATGGTAATGTAGGTTATATCTTATTTAAAGACTAACAATTGTGTACATGTTAGCTATGCACACACACGCACACACACATTACGAGTCTTGATTAGTAATGGATCATCATTAGTATATAGGTATGATTTTGAATTATTATTAATATGATAAAGTTGAATATTTAATGTACATTGAATGAAAGGAGATTCTTTGAGAGAAATGAAGAAACTATCATACAAGTTTTGTTAATGATTATGGGCACCATTTCTAAAAACCCTTATGAGACTATAACTTGTCCATTAGGAGTAATCTAGGGTTTTAAAAGCTTTCTGTATAGACTAAATGCAGACATTAGCAACTACAAAAGTGGTTCGTTAAGATTTATTTTTTATTTTCATATTTCTTTTCTCTTTCGTATTTTTGCTCGAGAACTAGCAAAAGAGCAAGTTTGGGTGTATTTGATATACACATAATTATTACATTTAATACCCTAGAAATTATATTTTTGACCCTAAAATCACATGATTTATCATTAGTTAAAGTTTATTTTGCATTTTGCAGATGAGAGTAGCATTGAAAAAATGCACATTTTTGGTGATTTGAACTGGAACAAGAAGCTAGTCCAAGATTTATGAAATTACTTTGACATCAAAAGTCACACAGATATCATAGATAAGTAGTTAGATCAATCCAATAAACATTCCAGATCATCGATCAAGTTTAGATTAAAATGGATTGTTCATATCAATGTAGATCAAAATCCAAAAACAATGATTGAAGTTTCAATATTTTCCAATTAGAAATAGTTGAAATGTTTAATGATTCCAGGAATAGTGGCAGATTGAATAAAATCAATGACGATCTAGCTTTGAATGGTCAAGGTCTCTCTTAAAAAAATCTCTTAGAAAGTTACATCTTAAGCATGACTTATCATGGATGTGGAGGTATCACTAAGATGGATATGATCAATGGTTTTGATCATTTAAAATCATTGCTTTTGGGAGAAGAGCAAAGGAAATATATTTGACATTTGAGATTAGATATTGAGAATAGATTAAAGATTAGAAAATTGGACATTCCAAATGCATTTCTTGGTTATTAAGGAAAGGAACTACTACAAGCTTCTAAAGTTTTGAAGTAAAAAACACCATCTACAATGGTTACATGGAGGGGATAGAGATAAACAATAGGAAATCTCTTAAACTAAGAGGTTTCCTAAGTTGGAAATCACGCTAAGTGAGAAACTCTACTTGATTAGAATTGCTTGGGGAGAAAGAGAGATTAGAGGAGGAAATTGCTAAAAACCCCACATCTCAATGATCTATGCATATCAAATTCGAAGTTAAGGAAGAGAGAGGATGAAAATTCAAAGAAAAAGGAAGAAAATGGAAGAAGATGAACAGTGAGCATGTGTGACGACACGGGTTTTCACATGCATTTTTAAAATGCAATAACTAATTCTTAGAGCGGGATCGGTCCCTATTGGAAAACATTTTTAGAAAACAATGCAATGCAGCGGAAAAATCTTTCATTTTAAATTCATTTTGAAAACCCTGAGTGCCATTTACTTTCAAGATGAGTAAAGGAGTTTTAAAAATTACGAAAAATCATAAATGCCTTCCCAGGTCTATCCAGTCACAGCTCACAGCCCAACTGTAAATAAATACAGATACATGTCCAAAGGGTAGAGTGTGTACTTACATTTATACTTATCTCTTATTTAGTTACTTGATCATAGCACTAACATTTCTTGATGCTTCTTCTACTCGTGAGTGGAGCTATCCTGAAAAATGATATATTTGGGTGAGTATTTCTCATACCTAGTAGGTGATCTGATACTACTATTTTGAAAGCACAGTAAGTAACATGCATGATTCCAAGAGTTTTTCATGGAAAACATCAGTGATTCTTTTTATGCAAGCATGCATAGTTATGCATAAAACATAAGCTTATTGATGCAATTTCGATCATAAAATCCTTTCTCATAGTCTTGTATTCAATGATATAAAGATAATCAAGATCATAAAAATCCATCGATATCAAACCAGCTAGTCAAAAGATAATAGTCATGAAATTCTTAAAATAGTCATCATTCAAGTAGATGCTCGTATCATGCACATCAGTCTCTCGGCATTCACGTCATGCCAACTGGTTACGAGTACTCGTATACGACCATCTCAATACTATATGCATATCAATCGCACTGAAATTATATGATCACTATGCTCACGACCAGAACCACTCTGAATCATGTGTCTCCGGTATCTAGAGACCAGTCCACCATAGCCTCCACGGCGACTATGGATATGTCCCTGAAAGGGTGCTGTGAACACCTCCAATGGTCGTCCCTATTTACTACAGCAGTCAAGGAAGGGACAATGCCATTTTTGGCAGTGATACCATCCACCTTTTTAGTGGTAGAGGCCGGGAGGCCAAACCCGTACCCCTCAACATAGTGCCCACTAGGCTCAATAGCCCAATACCATATATAGTCCAAATATCAACATAAATTATGAAATTTATGCATTTCTTTTCAACTATGCGAGCAATGCAGAAATCAGTTCACGCTAATATCACATTCAAAGCCATAAATCATGAATACAATTCCGCATGCTTGTATAAAAACATCACATCTCAAAAAGCATGCTAATTTTGGTGATAGAATCAAGTGGTTTCAAGGAATAACTCATGAAGACAAGTCCGTATACCCGCATAAGAATCTTATATCTTAAAAACATGCAAACACGAGAATAAAGCAAGTCCGAGTTTAAGATGCGTATTAAAATGTAGCAGTATCAAACTACCTACCTCGATTGTCGTCACTTAGCTGGTGTCCCTCTTTCAGCCGAGTCCTAGAGTACCTTTATGGCTCTTGTATATCATTTAAGCATGAAAAATTGGATTTTTTAGTGTCGTGCCTTAATGGGAGACCCAGATGTGTCAATTAGGGCCTTGAGCGCCACGATTCCCGGGACGCTCGCGTGTCGTGGTTGAACCAGGACTCACACCCGCACGTCATGTGGGCCCGAAGGCCGCACCAGACACTGCGTTCGCACATGCACATGCATGCCCAAGTGACGTGCTATGACGTGCGTCCTAGATGGCATTGCACGGACGCGTCTTTGGCGTAGCATGGGGCCTCTTAGCTCCCAAGGCACCCCGTGCATCCTGGTCGAGCCAGGACCCGTGTCCCACGTCGCGCACGGGAGGACCACCCCAGGGAGCGCGTCTCGCGTGTGCGTCATGCGATGCGTCCCCGTGACAATTTTGCTTTGACAGGTTTTAGAGGAAACCCGTCTTCCTTGGTTTTCTCTAGTGGTTTCCCCAGCCAGGAAAGCCCAGATCCTGCATGGATCTGGACCGGGAAAAGAGGAAACTATAGAGGAAAGGGTGGGACTTACCTGGGTGGTCTGGGAGAGTGCCCATCGCCGATGGGTGCGCCTGTTCTTCACTCTGAAGCCCTTGCTCGCCGGAAAAGAGAAAGACCCTAATGTCCTGTGAGACCGGAGGAAGAAGGGGAGAAAAAGAGAAGAGAGGGGAGTGGCTGGCCCAAGGAAAGGACCTGGCCATTGCCGAACTGCGTAGGGAAAACTAGAATGGGGTTTTTTTGAGTTTTGCCAGGCCGGAAACCCTTGCACAATAGCCGGGAAAATGTGATTCGAAGAGGAGGGAATAAGGCTATTTATAGAGGGTGAAAGGCCATGCTGCCAATGGCGGTGCCGCCATTTGTTGCCGCCCTTCAGAGGCGGTGGTGGAAACCTCTGGAAAAATCTGGAGAGAGGGCTGGAGAAGGAAGAAGACAAAGGGGTGCCGTGCGTTTTCTGCGTTTTTCGTTTTTAAATATTAATAACAGAAATGCCCTTCATTTTTAAACGCTCGTAACTTCTTCATACGAACTCCGTTTTTGGCGTTCTTTAAGGCGTTGGATTCCATTTTTCAAGTAGAATCTAATGGTACTAATTTTTATTACACATTCCTTCATTTACTATTTTAAATAAAATAAAACATTTAACATGGCTACTTTCATATTGAATGTCCAATTCATTTTTGTAATAGATGCAAAAATAGCGTAAAATGCTTGGGGCATTACAGCATGGCCACTGAACATAGGGGTATTAGTGCAAGCTTTTCTAATTTATCACTCAATGAAAATCTCTATGGTTGACTCCATTAGATTCTCAACTATCCAATTGTGTTAGACATCAAGTTTCATTGTACAATTCCATCAGGAAGTGGTCAAAATCAGTGACCAAAGTAGCGCACTTGATCACATAGTTATTGTTAACAAGAAAGTTCTTGAAACTAAGAATTGCTAACATCGCTCTCTAGTTTGACATGTGTAGTTTACTTCTCTGTCAATATATATTCTTTTGCAAATTAATTTATAGGGCTCTGTAAAAATTATTCAAGATCTCAATTCTTAGGTTAATTTTCAGTTTTTAGTTTAGTTTAGATAATGTGATTGAAAATTTACTTTTAGTACTGCTATTGTCACTTTTTGGTTGACTATTGCACTTGTAAATGCAAATGGTGCTTCAAATTTTATTTTATTTTTTTGTTGAAATTTGAGATGGAGATTCTTGTCTATGATTTGATGAGTGACACATCAAGATCTTAGGCAATCAATATAATCCAGGGAAGTTTATACTTTCTTTTTATTTCCTTCATATATTAGTAATAGTTTTAGATTAAAATTTTAAGTGTATTTTTTCATGTTCAGTTTGAGTAGTTAGATCATTAATCTAAGGTGAGGATGAAACCACATTAAGCCATTATTTTTACTCATATGTAAGTGATGAATTGATTTAGGACTTTTAAGTTTCAATTTTCAAGGGTATGCTATAAAATTTGGAACACATAATAATTACTCAATTTAAAGGAATTATGATGTATTTTCCATAGTTTAGAGTCTATTGTATGTGTTTAGAGTCTAATGTATGACTAAATAAGAATTAATATAATTCGTATAGAGTTTATAATTGTAAATAATATAAGCTATGCTTTGAATCCATGCTAATTAACCTAGACATATTATTAAAATTGAGAAAATAAGTAAATTTGGATTTTAATGAAACATTTTCATGTTAATATTCCATTGTTGTTATATTAACAAGTATTAAATAAATCAATAATTCCTATATGTGGATGCTTAATTATTAATGCGGTGAATTCCAAAATTCTAAAGTTTCATAATTTAATTAATTTACCCTTTTTAGAGTTATTGGTAGTTAATTAAATGTTCTTAATTGTTTCTTATTGTTTGGTTAGGCTAGAATAATTTAACTTATATTTTGATTACATTCTTAGTCTTCAAATTGAGTCCTTGTGGGATCACTTGTACTTGCACATCTATATTTCAATACATTCATAAGCTTGCAATAATTTTAGAGCAAGAACACTCTCGTACACTACATTTTCAATACACGGATAGCAATCACCCCAAAGAAAAAGAAAATGATGCTAAAGAGATTAGCATCTAATTTATCACCAAATTCTTCCTCTATTTTTTTTATCAACCAATGTCCTTACTTCATTTCTATTTCACCAACTACACTGTCGCCTGCTACATCTCTTCTCAATCTACAATGTTTTCTTCACTGATCCTCATTTCAGCTAGCACTTCATTAACCCAAACAAACACCCCATACTGCCCATGATCCTATAGCACATAGCAACCAACAACTTTGTAAATCTACACCTATAGATTAGAAAAATCAAGAACATCATCACTATTTGTCAATGTCACCGACCTTTAATTGATGCCTGCTGTTGTAGGATGGGCAATCTAGATTTTTAGTTGTGCTAGAAAAATAGATCATCATCTCACCATGCCCACTTAGCAATAACAACAAGGGAGGCCCTGATCAAAGCTAGTGGAGTAAGGCATTTTGCATTCACAATGCCAAACACAAAATTAAAGCATTCAATATCAGAAGAATACAAAGATTAGACCAAAGGAGATGATGCCCTAAATTTCAAAATCAGAGTTTTCAGTTATTCTCTTCAATCTCATTCTTTTAAGAAGAAGATGACTTCAAAATTCTAAAATTGCCCTTAAGCAAAAGCGTTGTCCATGTGCAGTCAAAGCCATATAGGCAAGCCATGCACGTTAGAAAGTAATGGCTTTTACTTACTTGATAATCCAGGGTAGGATTGGAATGGATATTCCAATTTGGGGGGCAATACGTAATTAGAATCTGGGGCAGGATGAAAAATTTGCTAAATCTAGGGTTTTTTACGTATTTAATCCATAAGTTTATTAAAATATTAGTTGGTACACTACCGTACATTTTCCCCCTTTCTTCGTTTGGGAAGTGTAATTCCAATATAATCTGCTTGATGGACAACGTTAGTTACAAACTCACGAGAAGCAGTTATAGTAATCCTGGAACAATCCTATCCTGGACAAAAACTCAGCCTTCCTCCAGACAAACCGGCCAAAAAGTTTTTCCTTCTCTCTTTACCGTCTCCCGAATTTCATTTCAACATCGATGGTTCTTCCTTCGACTTCCTTCTCTCTCTTACCCAAAGTCTAACAGCCCCTGATCACCTTCTTCCCTCTCAAATCGACGGCTCGCAGCCCACAGCTGCAGCTATCTCCGACAGCCAAGGTACTCTCTCTCTCTCTCTCTCTCTCTCTCTCTCTCTCTCTCTCCACACCAAATGCATTTGCTGCAGCTCCATCTTTCCTGTCGCCATTTCTGATTCCCAAGTTGAGGTTTTAACGGTGATCTTCTCCCTTTCGGATAGATCTGGGGATGGGAAACTGTTCAGAACACTATATTTTTTGTTATACGGTTTCGGGGAGTTTGATCTTTTATTTCTCAGAATGGAGCATTTTATGCCCTAGAATCCAAATTTCAGACCTTAGTGCTTCTTTTTCTGTATCAAGACCACCTTTTTAGCAAAGATTTCATCTATCTGTTTCTTACCGTTTCTTAGTATTTTGCCCAAATTTTTACTGATTTATGTACCGTGCTTGGAAAGTGATCAGTTCCACATCTTGAAACACATTACTCTAGTTACAGGCACTTCTAATTTCTTCCTTTGTGGCCTTTGATTTGTTCTGGTATTCTATTTTCCGATCTTATTCTGTTCAAATTGTAACTGAAAAATGCCAGAATGGTGAGAATATTTATTTTCTTTTCTTTCTCTGTCTAGGACTCTAGCTCATCTTTCAGTTTTATGATTGTAGCCATTTATTGTCCATAGAACTTACTTTGACATGTCGAATCAATGATTTAGGTATTATATGTAATGTTGTAAGTAAAAGCATTTGTAGTTGGTGGGTTAACATGTCAATGGTGGGATGCCCTTGTATATAATCTCAAAAAAATAAAACCAAAGAACAGAAGTTCCCAATGGATTGATAAGGCTTATTTCTAGCCACTGCAAAAAGAGAGTAAGCAACATGCTAATGATGAAATCAAGATAGAAGAGATAATTTTCTAGGTGCAAGTGAGTTAACACTATGGAAATGCTTTACTAGTCGACCTTAAGTGTTATGAAACATCTTGTGGAGTGATTATTGCACATGAGAGCGTTGAAGTTGGGTTCTAGTGTCTGCCTACAGTCTGCTTTTATGAAGACGGTCTATACCACCCAGAGAAGAATGAGAAGAAAACTGTAAAA
Organism: Warburgia ugandensis; assembly: GCA_035236585.1. NCBI lineage: Eukaryota > Viridiplantae > Streptophyta > Magnoliopsida > Canellales > Canellaceae > Warburgia > Warburgia ugandensis. Next base: position 33,929,059 of record CP141129.1, on the reverse strand, counting down.
GAGTATGAGGACCATTAGCTGAAGAATGAGAAGAAATCTGTAAAAGAGTACAAGGACCATTAATCCCTGATGGGCCTCCTTCTATGTTTGACGAGGGTTCATGGATGACCATCCACCTTTCCTTTGCCAAGTAATAATTTGTGCAAGGTACAATGAAATGTTTTATGACATATCCTTTGAATTATCTTGAATGTAGAATCCACACATTTGTTCCAATTTGAGCTGGAATTTTGTCATGAAATATTTTCAAAGCATTGAGAAACATAGGTCTTTCTTCTATTAAATATAACCAAATTGAACAGCGATAATCGTCCAAAAAATTATGAAATATCTTTAACCTAACAAACTTTGTGCTTTAAGTGATGCCGAATTTCAGAGCGAACAACTATGAAAGAAGGAATCAGCTTTCTTTTGTCATCTCTAGAATAAAAAAGAAGTGTCATGATGCTTGCCAAACCCAGAAGCTTCACAATCTAAAGTGGAAATTGAATCAAGACATACTTCAAACTACTAAGGAGTGAATTTTCAAATTGATGATTAAAGCCAAGGAGAAATGCTGGAAGGAAGAGCATCACTTGGTGAACTAAGAACAATTTGTCAAAATGTAACATCCAATATAGCATGAACTTATCACAAGATAGGAACACCTTAGCATTGTTTGTAGTATACTAGTATGGTTATAAGCCCTGATGCAGTGTCCTAATGTACGTCTTGGTTAAAAACAAGAGGAGAGTTGTTACTTGAATGTGCTGAAATATCGTGGATCAGATCTAATTCATCCATGCAGGACTTGCAAACTTACTCCACTTATCAGATGTATGCTTTAATCTCCTATGTTCAGTCACAAGTTACAACATCCATGACCATAACCATGACTTCCTCTGACTGTAGACCACTCTCTTCCATTCATATCTAAGGCTCTCCCACCACAGCTGCAACTCTCTCTGATGGTCAAGGTAGCTTCTCTCTCCTCCAATGCATTTGCTATGGTCTCTGTCTTTCTATCGCCATTTCTGAGACAAAAGTTAGGGTATTAACATTGATCCACCCATTTCCAATGATCTGGAGATGAGAAATTATTTTGAACAATAGATTTTATGTTCTGGGGTTTTGAGGAGCATGATCTACTTTTTTCAGCATGGCACATTGTATGCCTAGAACACAGATTTTAAATCCTAGTTCTTATTCCCTGTCAAAACGACCCATTTAGCAAAGATTTTACCTGTATCTCTTTCTCAGCATTTCTTAATTTTATTTGTTTTCTTCTTTTAGTATTTTTCCTGAATTTCTTCTGCTCCACAACTGCCATTGAAAGACATCCTTGAGTTACAGGTTCTACTGTTTCTGTGCCTTTTGCCATCAATTTATTTGTATATATATTTTTTTCTGATCTTGTCCTGTTCAAATTGTTGAAGAAGGAAGAATAGATAAGATGTTGGAATGAGAATCTCCATCAATTTTCGTACCTTTTTCTTTCAGTTTACTATCTATCTACTTTCTGCCATTCAATTTTACAAATGTAGCTACATGTAATTGATCACAGAACTAATCTCAAAACATTGTTGCAATGGTTTTAGATTTTGGGTCATATAATAACTCAAAGTATTTGCAATTTTACTAGGAAAAGAATTAGAAGTATTTGTAATTTGACTGGTTAAATACTTAAGTTATATCTCACCCAACATCACCTAAAAACAGAAGTTATTATGTCTTTGGCTTGATTTCCTTAACGTTAAATGACCCAGTGGGATTGAAGAGGCTTATCTGTAGCTACTGTTACAACATTTACTTGGCATGGAGTGAAACAGCTTGCTCAAACAACAATATTATTGTTGATAATGAACAAATAGAGATATAAGACGAAATTTCTGTTGCAAATAATGAACAAATAGAGATATAAGACGAAATTTCTGTTGCAAATAATGAACAAATAGAGATTTAGTTGTAATTTTTAATGCACTGTAGATGAAAACTAAGATCTTGCGTGAGTAATTATGTTGTACATGAGAGTGGGGAATTTAGGTGATAGGGTTTGCCTAGAATCTTAAATCTTTGATCAAGATATCTATCCTATGTATTAAGGCAACTTTTGCTTTTTAGAAGTATTCTTTGGTGACATCCACCTTTTTGGAACACAGCAAATTGTGCTAGGTACCTTGGGATGTCTTATGACTTATTTCATTGAATTAGTTGAATGTAGAAGTCACACATTTTTATCAAATTGAGTTTCTACACAAAACATTTGCAATGAAAACCTTAGTTCTTTCTTCTAAGATAATCAAATCAATCTGGGATTTTATCCATTCAAAACATAATGAAATATTATTAATCTGAAAAACATTTGTCATCATCATCAAGACCTTATCCCAATTAGGGTTCAGCCACATGAATCTTATTCCTCCATTCCTCTCTATTAAGTACCATGGCTTCATTTAGTCCCAAAGTTTTTAAATCTTTCATCACCACTTCTATCCATGTTCTTTTGGGCCTTCCCCTTGCCCTTTTAGAACTTTCTACTTGTATTGTTTCACTCATTCTAACCGGTGTCGTTGTCGGTCTCCTTTGAACATGTCCAAACCATCTAAGTTTAATCTCCCTCAACTTATTACCTATTGGTGCTACCCCAAATTTCCTCTAATATTTTCATTTCTAATTCTATCCTTTTTTGTCTTACCACCATATCAACATCTTCATTTTTGCGACGCTTATCCTATGAGCATGATGTTCCTTAACTGCCTAAAACTTTGGTCCATAGAGCATGCCCGGCCTTATGGCCATCCTATAGAATTTTCCTTTTAGTTTGAGTGGCACTTGCCAATCACACAAAACATCAGATGACATCTCCATTTGTTCCAACCCGCTTGGATTCTCTGGGTAACCTCCCTCTCAATCTCTCCACTCTCATGAATCATTGATCGTAAGTATTGAAAGTGGTCTTTTACGGGGACTTCTTAGTTATCAATCTTGACTGGTATTCCACTCCTACTCCTCTCCTTGCTAAAATTGCATTCCATATATTTTTGTCTTAGTTCAGCTAATTTTAAATCCTTTAGATTCTAATGCTTCTCTCTATAACTTTAGCTTTATGTTTACACCCTCCTTTGTCTCATTAAGTAAGACTATATCATTTGCAAATAGCATGCATTAGGGAATCTCCTCATGTAGATGTTTTGTTAACTCATCCATAACCAACGTGAAAAGGTATGGGCTCAATGTTGATCCTTGGTGCAATCCTACAGTGACAAGAAAATCACTAGTCTCGCCACCAGTAGTCTTAACATTTGTTACTGCTCCCGCATACATATCTTTAATTATGTCTATATACTCCTACGAAACTCCTTTATCGCCCAACACCCTCCATATTAACTCTCTGGGGACTATCATAAGCTTTCTCTAAGTCGATAAAGACTATGTGGAGGTCTTTCCTCCTCTCCTTACATTTCTCTGCTAATTGTCTTAGTAAGAAAATAGCTTCTATGGTAGACCTCTCAGGCATGAAACCAAACTGATTCTCCGATACACTTGTTTCATGTCGTAGCCTCTTCTCAATCACTCTTTCAAAAAGTTTCATAGCGTGACTCATAAGTTTGATCCCTCGATAATTAATGCTGCTCTATATGTCTCTTTTATTCTTATAAATTGGTACAGTAGAGCTTTTCCTCCACTCATTAGGCATTTTCTTTGATTTTACAATCTTGTTAAACAACTTGGTCAACCAAATTACCCTAATATCTCCCATATGCTTCCAAACCTCTATTGGTATACCATTAGGCCCCATGGCCTTTCCTGATTTCATCTTTTTCAAGGCCTCTTTCACTTCAGGTATTCTAATCCTATGCTCATATCTATAATATCCAATATTATTTAGATTTATAGTATTTTCAATCCCTATATTCTCAGAGCCATTGTCATTTAACAATTTTTGAAAGTACGTTTCCCACCTTTGTTTGATCCCATCATCTTTGACTAATACCCTTTGATCATCGCTTCTAATGCACCTAACATGATCTAAGTCCTTACCCATCTGTTCTCTTACTTTTGCAAGTTTAAACACATCTTTCTCACCTTCTTTTGTTCCTAGTCTATTATAGAGCTCATCATATGGCTTAAGTTTAGCCTCATTTACTATTCTCTTAGCAACCTTTTTAGCATTCTTATATTGTTCATAGTTTTCCTTATTTCTAGTCTTCTATCATGCTTTAAAGCACATATGTTTTTCTTTGATAACTTTTTGCACTGTTTCACTCCACCACCATGTTTCCTTTACTAATTGCCTTTTACCTTTAGATACTCCTATGACATCTTTTGCCACTTTTTTAATGGACTCAGAAATGTTAATCCACATGGTATTTACTTCTATTTCATAGTTCCAATTTCCTTCTACCATTAACTTATTTGTGAATGAGGTTATTTTCTGTCCTTTAAGTTCTACCACTTAATTTTTTGATACCTATTAAGTTCATTTCTTTTCTTCCATCTTTTGATATGGATATCCATAACCATTAACCTATGTTGTGAGGTTAAACTTCACCTGGTATCACCTTACAATCTTTACACATTGATCGTTCAGTATTCCCAAGTAGAAAAAAGTCTATTTGGCTTTTATGAAGTCCACTTTTAAAGGTTATTGGGTGTTCATCCCTCTTCTTAAAGACTGTATTTGCAATGGCCAGGTTATATGACAAAGCAAAATCGAGGATAGTTTTCCCCATTTCATTTCGTTCACCTATACCATAACCTCTGCGTATTCTATTGTATCCTTTCTTTTCTTTTCTTACATGACCATTTAAGTCTGCTCTTATAAATATCCCCTCAGTGTTGGGAATTTCTTGCATGACTCCCTCCATATCTTCCCAAAACTGTCTCTTGATTATATTTTCTAACCCTACTTGTGGTGCATATGCACTTATAACAGTTACAATATGTTTTCGTAGAACAAGTTTTATTATTATAATTCTATCATTGATTCTTTTAACGTCCACAATTTTATCCTTTAATTCCTTATCCACTATTATTCTTACGCCATTTCTGTTATTATCCTTGCCTACATACCATAATTTATACCCATCGATTTCTCTAGCTTTAGCCCTTTTCCACTTGATTTCTTGGATACAAGCAATGTTGACTCTCTTACGTTTCATCGTGTCTACTAACTCCAAACTCTGACCTGTTAATGTCCCTATATTCCATGTGGCGATACGAATCTTATGCTTTGGAGGTATCCTATTTACTATCGCCCTTCTCAACCTCCATGGCATGAACCCATGTCTACTTTTCACTACACCTGGGTTTTGATGCAGTGTGTCTCTTCTGAGGGGATGCTCTAGCTGCCCTTGCCCATTTTTCACTACATCTGGGATTCGATGTAGAGCATCACTTCTAGGAGAATACCTTAGCAACCCTTGCCTATTTTTCACCACACTCGGGATCCGATACAGCGCGTTGCTTATGGGGAATGCCTTAGCTTGAGGGAATGTCAGTTTTCGATTCATGTCATGTTAGGGTTGCCATAGTTTTAAGAAGCTGGAGATGATTTTCATTTCTTCCTTACAAACTAATATACAAATGCATATTCATTTGCAAGCAGAAAAGAAATAACAAAATCATCTTCAGCTTCACCCTTGCCGGTTGGCACCTGATGCAAGGGTTGCCATATTTTAAGAAGATGGAGATGATTGTCATTTCTTCCTCACAAACTAATATACAAATGTATATTCATTTGCAAGAAAGAGATAACAAAATCATCTTCAACTTCTCCCTTGCTGGCTAGCACCTGACGCAAGACCCTCCTCCTTTTTCATCCAATCCTGATTATCAGAATGAACAACTGTAATGGAAGCAATAAGCCCTCTCTTGTCCTCCCTAGAATAAACAAGAATTTATTATGCTTGCCAGCCTACAAGCCTCACTATCTAAAGTAGAATCTCAAGATAATGAACTGCTTACTTTAAAGTTTAAAATACTACTGAATGGATGGTGAGGTTGATGGTATCAAATCCAAGGAGAAATGGTGAAATGAAGAGCACCATGTGGTGGACTATGATTCGGATCATAGTGTACTCCAAGCTCAAGCCTGCCACAATTGTCTTCTTTGGCTTTAATCATGAAACACAATATTGACGGAAGTGATCACGAAGTGATGCAGACAATAGCTTGCTCACAAAGGCACAAAGAACAAATTAAACCTCAAAACATTCTAGGTTTAGAATAAAGAAAGAGGCTTAGTAGGGACACGCTGGAACCTGTGCATCTCATTGTTTTTCATGAATGTCGTAAGTGAAAGGTGTTGTTCACATAAAGTTGTTTGATTTGCCAGCCTTGGCCTAGAGAAATGGAGAGGACTGTTCGTATAGTAGTAGTTGGGGTTTGACAATTGGCTCAGTAACTTCCCAATATAAATTGGACTTACCAAAAGGCAAGAAAACTAAAATTGCTTCGACTATGGTAACTATACTCTGCATCAATGTCCTAACGGGCATTGACTAAAATTAGAAGGGAGGCATTGGTTAAATGTGTCAAGGTATTATGGACGAGAGCATTGGTTGACTGACTGCTGGTGCTGCTAAAACACTTTCCGTACTCTATTGTTATCACAGTTGAATCACCAATTATTACTTTGTTGCTCATTTTCAGCTGGAGCATACTCAGAAACATCATTCTTGTAAGCTAAGGCCTATTAGCACAGTGGCCCAAGAAGGGGCCTCTCCCATGGTTGGATTTGGGCTCAGGGCAGCTCGTGTGTATGTTTATTGAGCAACTAAAAAAATGGGAAACATCATCCTTGTCAATTGTGTAGGAGTCCTAAATTGTCCATGCAAGATTCGCAAAATTATTCTGTCATTTATCGGACATGTGTTTGATCTCCTACCATGTATACACTTTCTGTTATAGATTACAACACTCTTAACAATTGCCATGAGTTCCTCCTAACTCTCAAGTCTCAATCACATCATCTGGTAACTGAGAATGCCAAAGCAAGCTCTTTACTATTTCTGTGCTGTCAAGAGGATCACGAAATCCCCATTCACTGAAGTAAATAGGGAAATGAGCTCTTTGCTTGCCAGAATCCCTCATTATATTTGGTATGTCGTCCAGAGGGAAACTTAGCAACTTGAACCTTTGAACTCCCTTTAACAGTGAGGGTTTGATACCATTGGACTTCTGCCACTTATTGCAGAGTATGTGATTATATTCATTGATGCTCCTGTCCTATTGTAGAAACATGAATATGTTCTCGAATAACTTATAAAATTTGAGATATTGGCATCAGATGAATGCCTCACATGTTGCCAAATATTCTGGCCATCTTAAGGTGCATTATATTTGCACTGAATATTGATTCACCTTTTTTCCACAGCCATGTTGTAATTTGAAGATCTCTGAGTCACTCATCATCCTCACTGTCTGCTCACTTGGTCAATTCTCCTTTAAGAATTTATTTCTTTTGCATAGAGTTCTACCTTCATTTATTGAGCCTATAGAAGATAATTAGAACCATTTGACTTTTACTAGTTAGTAACATCTCTTGCATTTCCATAATGTTTTAAACAGATGGGTTTATTTACTCTCCTCACAGAGATTCACAGTGAGGACAATAAGCTGATAGGCCAACAATAAGCACACTGACCAATGGAAGTCAGCAGGGACACTTAAAGAAGGCATGCATAATTCACTATTCGAGATCTATTGAGTCCAAATTTTCTGCACAAATTTGAAGCTGTTTATATTTGGCAGTCCAAAAGTCCCAGGTGCAATACCATGGTCCAGTCTTCACAAATAACTTCTTCTCATACATTATGCTCTTAGATTTAGCTGCGAAAGAGTAATAGATTGACTCTAAAACTCTATGGCACAATAAACATAGTGAAGCTCCATGAGTTTTTGGTGCACAAGAAAGAAGAAAAGCCTAGGTCTTCTAGCACCAGGTTTCATTGAAAGAAAGAGAAAAACAAGAATAGATTAGGGGTTGCACTGCATTTACCCCTTCCAATTTTGTAAAACTCATCCTCACATTCTTCTAGATCCATGCATCAGGCAATATTTGATAGAGAGGTCATATTGTCCAATAAATTGACTATATTTTCTATATACTAAAATTCTTTTTCTTACAACTTTCTTAACCTTTGTCCTTGAGCTCTTCATTCGTAGTTCATATACTGCCAAAGCCACTCGTATCTCATGATAAAACTTGTAGTATAAACTTCTTAAATATTTTGAGTCAAGAACTTGAGTATAAACTTCTTAAATATTTTTAATCAAGAACTTGGCATCAGAAGGGAAGCCTTGGCGCAACGGTAGAAGTTGTCGTCATGTGACCTTAAGGTCACGGGTTCAAGGCGTGGAATCAGCCTCTTGCAAAATGCAAGGTAAGGCTGCCTACTATAGGCCCTTGTGGTCCGCCCCTTCCTCAGACCCTGCATAGGCGGGAGCTTCGTGCACTGGGGCTGCCCTTTTTAACTTGCCATCAAATGGTTGTGCAGCTTTGAACCATCTTTCTTTTGTAGAACATGTAAAATAAAAGATAAACAATCTTCTTTGTCCACTTGTTGATTGCTATACTCTATTTCACTTTTCTTATCAAATAGCCATCAGCAATGATTGTCAAATCTCTCCTTGTGATTATCCTATTTATGTGGACAAGCATACTTGAGCACTATCAAATTTGAATCCTTGATTGATCATTGGAATTCCCATCATAATCTACTCTATTAAAGCATTGGTATCTGATACATCCTCGTGAGTTTCTTATCATCTATCATGAAGAGCTTGAAAAAATCTTGCCTCCTAACTGGGTGCTTTTGATCACCACTGTCCTGTTTGTGATCATGAGATCTCTCGCTCTCTTTAAATGCTTTCTTCTTTCTCTATTCATGGTTATTCTCTGTACCACCTTGTGGTTGGTAATTGTTCACCCTGTGCACAGTTGTTCTCAGTTTGTAAAGGGTTGCGTGCCATTGGCATGGTCCCTTCGAATACAGGAGCTGAAACACTTGCCTTGCCCGACCATTTGTCTTGTCAAGCCATTTACTAATCTTCAAGGCATAATTCATGTCAGGCCTTGGTTGATAGTTCCCCTTTCTCCACGGTTTCTCCCAAGACCTTATTTTCCTGGTGCTATGGCACCTACATGCAAGTGCAAGATTCAGGCTTGCAGATTAGAATGTTAGAAGAAAAGTTTCACAGTACTGATTGCCAAATAAAAACAAGGATATATTTCTAATGAATGACAACATGAAGAGATGCTAAGTTGACCATGAAACTAAGGATCAGTAAAATCTTTTGAAGAGCAGGATATTTCTAATGAATGACAACATGAAGAGATGTTAAGTGGACGGAGAAACTAAGGATCAGTAGAATCTTCTGAAGAGAAGGATATTTTAAGATCTTGTTTGGAGACCTGAACTTGTCCAGGACACTCCTCACCGAGGTGTTTTTACATGTTCAATGCCAATCCCATAGCTTCTGTTTCTTTCCGTGTTGTATATTAATCCTCTATTATTTACCATGTAAGGTAAATATACACTTAACTGTGCATGAGAACCTCATTGGAGATATATTGTGTTTGACAACAGATTGAAATTTTATGCTGACCATGTGATTGTTAGCTTGAGATGGGGGAACAATAGAAACCTGAAGTTGACAAAAGCAGCCCAGTGGTCCTTGCATTTCTTTATAAAACATTTGAAAATATTCCTTTGCATCTTCAGAACAGGCAACATGTTCTGCTCCTTTGAATGCCACACCAGAGAGAGGAACCACATATCTCATAAGCTAGCAGAAGAGTTCATGGGCTTAATCCTGCACTTTTGTGTAGAACCTTAAATGATACCTTTTGGTTATTTGGACTTGGTAGTTGGTTGGCAATAACATTTTAGGCTTTCATTGGATGACAAGTTTCATTGAGGCCTCCACTTGTGGGCACATCTCTGCCAGCCGAAAAAGATTTCTTCTGAATGATAACAGGAAGTTATCAGAAAGGAACAGAAAAAAATGATTCATCTAGTCATGACAAGCAAAATAGAAGAGCAAAAACTATTGGACATTAAAAAATGACTGAGAAATCAGTTGAGAAGCCGCACTAACTATATTAGGCATGGGAAGTACTGATGGACGAGAATCAGCCATAAAGTTGGCAACTTTGATTTTGGTGAAATGAAGTCATGCATTTTGCAATTGCATCCAAGATCTGCTCACTGCTGTCTGCTTGGTGAAAAAACTTGAGAAATGATGCAATGAAAACCTTCAATCCATCCTATGACATTGGAAGAATCTCCTTCCACTGATAGAGGCTCGTGAAATGACAAAATTAAGAGGTTGATACTCTAATAAAAATTTTCAGTAAGTGACTAGTAGGTGGTTGTGATTGCTGCCTTCCTTTTTTCCAACATCTCCTTATGAAGATTTCTTGCAATTGCCTGAATCTTCTTGGTTAACACTTGGTTCCTGTCCTTTGTTTCGTACATTCTACATTTATTTTTTATTCATGTTGTAACATATCATTCTACTTCACATTCTTGTTTTTGAATTGTCAACTTATACCTTTTCCTTTTAAATTTCGTAGCTGCCAAAACTTGGGAAATCTAATGGCTATGATTAATGAGCCATTGTATCCAATTGCTATATTGATAGACGAACTGAAAAATGAAGACATCCAGCTACGCTTGAACTCCATCCGTAGACTTTCCACGATTGCAAGAGCTCTTGGTGAGGAAAGAACCAGAAAAGAATTAATTCCTTTTCTTAGTGAAAACAATGACGACGAGGATGAGGTACTTCTTGCAATGGCTGAGGAACTGGGTGTATTTATTCCATATGTTGGAGGAGTGGACTATGCCCATGTTTTGCTTCCTCCCCTAGAAACACTATGCACTGTAGAGGAAACTTGCGTAAGGGACAAGGCTGTGGAATCATTGTGTCGAATTGGGTCCCAGATGAAGGAAAGTGATTTAGTAGACTGGTTTATCCCTCTTGTAAAGGTAAGATACATTTGCATTCTTTACGTTATTGTCTTGACTTGCTTCAAACTGATTTAGTAGACTGGTTTATCCCTCTTGTAGAGGTAAGATAGATGTGCATTCTTTACTTTGTATTTGACTTGCTTTCAAACTGATTGAGCTTTGCTTGTCTCTCTCCCCATTTTTCTTAATTTGTTGAATCTTGAGTTACTCTGTTGGGAGTGTCATTTTATTAGTGAAAATCTTCCAACCTTTTCTGTTCAAGATTGTGGGTACTGGAACTGTCCATGATTTGGCTGTTTTCAATCTAATTAGGTACAGTTTCTTGTTGCTCAAGATCCATGTTTTGCTTTCTCTGGCTTGAGATTAAGATTTTTAATGCTTTAGTTTATAAAGTATTAAACTTTTGATTTCCATTAGTAAGTTGATAGCAAAATGCAAAAGATTGCTATTGCCCAAGAATAGTAACTATTATCCAATTTTTGGCTCCATTCTGTTTTTCTTTTTTGCCTGATTTCTTGCCTTCATTTCTCTTTCCAACTTTGTTCCATCTTTGTTTAACATTATTTCTTGATCCTGTAAATTGTTTATTAGCCTTGGGTCTCTGCCTCTAATCTTTGGCGTTCATTATATGCTCAACCTTTAACTAGGGCTATTTTCTGTCCTAACTACCCCTTCCTAAATGAATAATGCTAATTGAATTGCCAAAGGTATACATTTACTACATGAGATACTCCTACATATGCTCATAAAGGATTCATCTTCAATTTCAAATATAAATCATGTGACTTTTACTAGCAGTTGTTAATTCAGATAGGTGTAACATGGTACTGGGACTTATGCTGCACTTGCTGATATCCAACAGTGCAGAACAATCTGTTGGAATTTGAGGGCAGACTCAACAATGCCACACAAACTGATGACAGTAACATCATTTATTTTAATAGTGCCGAACTCATCAGGGTTTCTTAGTTTGATACATGTTGACGACGCACTTGATGCTAATATCTGAAGGCTTCTGTTACCTGAAAAACACCAGAGTAAGAGTATTGGTAATTCTCACGTAAGAATTTCCATATCTACTGAGATTGTAAAAAACTTTGATCTCCATCAAGGCATGTTTCTGTACTTGCTTCGATGTTGAGAATTATTGCATACCTGTGTTTTAAGTTTTTCATCTTGTTCATGAAATGCTTGTTGACAAATCTTTTTACATGCTATAATTTGTACCTCCAGAGACTTGCAGCTGGTGAGTGGTTCACTGCAAGAGTTTCCTCTTGTGGATTGTTTCATATTGCTTACCCGAGTGCACCAGAACTGTTGAAGGCAGAACTACGGTCTATATACAGCCAATTGTGTCAAGATGATATGCCTATGGTGAGGAGATCTGCTGCATCAAACCTTGGAAAATTTGCTGCTACAGTTGAACCAACTTATCTGAAGACTGACATCATGTCAATATTTGAGGATCTAACACAAGATGGTAGGGAATTCATAGTGCTTGTTGGAGATTGATGAGTTTGCTTTTCCAGCTGTCTTGTTATATTTTGTCCATGTCTTCTTATTTACCCAATTCTTTGATACTCTGTACTTCCATTAGCAGCATGATTTGTGACAAGATGACTCTTTCAATGATGTATTGATTCCTAGGAGTTGGTCCTCAGAGGTTAGCTGGGATTTAGGGATGAGATCAAGGATCTTTGTGTTGGAAATTTTTTATTTTCTTACATTTCCAGGTTTCCCAATGATATTACAAACCCCATATAGCTGATAATTTTCCTGTCTATGGGAAACCTTGTCCATTTTGTTGTCCGTTTCCTTTCTTTTAACCAAAGTTTCTTTAACTTTCTCAATGAAGAAGGAAAAGAAAAGTGAACTGTTGTAAGCCCTGACTTGTATCCTTCCTGCATGGGGCTAGTAAATCTTTTCAGAATGCAATTTTAGCAAGGAGAGGAGTAGGGGTGGAATGCCAGTTAAGATTGATAACCAATAAGTCACCGTAAAAGACTACTTTTGGTACTTAGGATCAATTATCCATGAGAGTGGTGAGATTGAGAGGGAGGTTATTTAGAGAATCTAAGTGGGTTGAAACAAATGGAGATGTGCATTTGGAGTTTTGTGTGATTGGCGAGTGCCACTCAAACTAAAAGGAAAATTCTATAGGATGTTCATAAGGCTGGCCATGCTCTATGGATCAGATTGTTGGGCAGTTAAGGAACATCATGTTAATAGGAAGAGCATCGTGAAAATGAGGATGTTGAGATGGATGAGTAGCAAGACAAGAAATGATAGAATTAGGAATGAAAAAATTTGAGAAAACTTAGGGGTAGCACCAATAGGTAACAAGATGAGGGCGATTAGACTTAGATGGTTTGGACATGTCCAAAGGTTTCACCGGTTAGAAGGAGTAAGAAAATGTAAGTAGAAGGTTCTAAAAGGGTAAGGGGAAGGCCCAAAAGAAAGTGGATAGAAGTGGTGAGAAAAGATTTAAAAACTTTGGGACTAAATGAAGCCATGGTACTTAATAGAGAGGAATGGAGGAATAAGATTCATGTGGCCACCCCCTGATTGGGATAAGGTCTTGATGATGATAATTGTTTTGTTTCTTTTGTTTCCTTCTTAACCAGCAACGTTTTCCTCCAGAGGAGCTCGGAGTTATTGGAATATATTAGAGATTGAAGTGAGGTTCTTTCTTGTGGTTTTGGTTTGATGGATCTAGGATGAAGCTTATCCCCCATCGTCTCATTGGCTGACCTTGACTCCTGTATTTTGGGGTCATATCTAGTATCCAGAGTTTGCCTCAATTTGGTCATTGAGTCAAATTATAGTAGTGAGGTTGGGCTTGTTTTGGTGGGGTCTCTGTGATTCAGTGAGGATGTCATGCCATCATGGGCTTGATATTAATTACTGATTAGGGTGATTTATTTGGTGTCCTATGTCTTTCGTCAAGGTTCACTTGTGTGGTGGTGGGGAGAGGTTTACTGAATTGCTCTTGATTGGTTATCTTTGATCTGGTTATGGTAACCCATGGCTTTGTTATCATTGGATTTTTATGTCTTGTGAGGGCTGAGATGTATTTAGTCTTCTCACCAAAAAGAACACCTACTCAACCTGTCAAGGGATTGCTGACTGTGGTTTTATGCCTTTAGTATGCAGGAGTATCTGTCTGCATATGTGTAAACTGACTATATATTTGTACTTAACAACTTCCATATTGACAGTGAAAACCTATGCTGTGTTCATTTTGGTACTTTTTCTTTGAATTTGTTATACAGATCAAGATTCAGTGTGTTTGTTGGTTGTTGAACGTAACCATTTGAATTTGCTATCCAGATCAAGATTCTGTGCGTTTATTGGCTGTTGAGGGATGTGCAGCACTTGGGAAGTTGTTGGAACCTCAGGACTGCGTAGCACATATCCTTCCTGTCATTGTTAATTTCTCTCAGGTATGCCACTGGTCCTCTGGGCAGTGCATATTTTTATCTGCCGATGCTCAATATATATTATTCTTTTGTCCCAGTTTCTCAATGATTATTCACTCCATGCATCTTAGGTGTTTTCTTGTTGGTGAGAATATTGGGTAGTTATGGATCTCATGTAATGCTAATATCCTTCTCCCGCTTCTGTCTTGTTTGGTCCCTTAGCTTCCTTATGTGGACACAAGAAGTAGGTACTACTTTGCAGTTGCGTGATTTGGTAGCTGTCTCTTGCGTAATGGGTGATCCGAAGCAGACCATATTAGCTTGGGCATGAGAATGATACTGTTTGTATGGTTGGGTGGTCGCATCAGATTGGTGCACCAATCCAAATCCCCAACCCCCAAAAGCACATTTTTTGGGTGGAATGAGCAATTGAGAAAGTGATGTCGGGGACAATATCAGACCCTCAGTTTTCTGTTGCTTGGATAATGTCATTTATATATAAGGATTGACTAATCTCACACCAATTATTTAACTTATATGAGTGTGAATTGTTGGTTTTGATTTCTAGTATGCTGATTTGATTGTATTTACCTGGTTTTGCTTCTAGCATGGCAGTTTCATCTAAATAGAGAATTTTAATTGAAAATATTGTTTAGATACTGATAGGAATATGGACCTTCACTTTAAGTTTTATAGTTTGCTTTACAAGTCATTTGGATCTTTACCTACGTTTATGGTTTTGTAGTTTCTCTCGTCTAATCATGAAGGATGAGGGATAATCATAGATTATAGGCTGGAGCTCTTGTGACCGGCCTTCTGCATTACGTGGCATTTCAATGTATTGTTTTGTACAAGAGTATGTCATGTGTTTAGGTTATGCTGGATTTGATTGTCAGAACATATGGATTATGGGCTGGAGCTCTTGTGACAGGCCTTCTGCATTACGTGGCATTTCAATGTATTGTTTTGTACAAGAGTGTGTCATTTGTAGGTTATGCTGGACTTGATTGACACAACATATGGAAGTGTCTCCGTTTAAGAAGTATTCTTGCATAGTACTGCACACAACAGCTGCACATTTTTACCGCAAGAATATAATGAACACCTTGGTCTGTTTTGTTTTCCTGGCATTGTGAGAAAAAGAAAAAAGTCAACTAATAAATTACCAACATCTCAATTTGGAAAGAGAGAAGAAGATGAGTCGAGTAGCTGATGAAACAAAAAGGAGAAGAAACTTAAGAGAGAAGTACAAACCCGATCCCTATGGCTCAAATCAGTGAAATTATTAGTAAAAATATGAAAAAATATGAGAGCCACAGAAAAACCCAAGGGGATGGGTTTAGTACTTCTCTTGTTTAAGATTAAAAAAGAAAAAAGAAAATGAGTACACCAAATAAATGGTACATGAAAACTGGGGGTTAATACACCATTATGTCAATGAAACTCTATGAAAGAATGTGTTTTTATCCGCTCATAAATAATGAAATTGCTCCATGAGGAAATGATATACCTCATATATCCAAATAAGCATCTCAAATCAACTAATCTGAGTCAGAATTGGATCAAGCAGTTGCTAGTTTAGATACGTTTCTCCACAAGAATGACTTCAATTAGAATCAAAGGCATAGACAGATTTTCTAGAGGCACTTTTATCAACTATCCACATTACTGTCTTTATGGTCCCTGAAAGTGAGTTTTAAGGACTAAGAGCTAGAGACATGGGGCTTGGATACTTCTTAATCCGCTAAAACTTGCTGTAACATATTCATGTTTCTTCTTGATGCTACCTATGGTAACTTATCGAGACCTTCTGAAATAGCAAGGTGAAGTTTGGTTATTGAGAGTTCCTTGATATCCATCCATGTTTCTTCTTATGCTATATGAAGTTTTGAGGTTCATATAGAAATGCTCTCCAGTCTGCTTTCCTGTCATAAATCCTTCCCAGTTGTCAATCCTATACCAGTTACCATACCGGTCTTGGGCTTCATACTGGGATGTACCAGCGGGATGGGCAATACCAGACTGGTATTGACTGGTGAAAAAGAAAAGAAAAAAAAAAGTTTACAAAATAAGGAAAGACATAAAATTCAAAAGATAATGCAGAAAAAAGGAAAAAACCAACAAACACAAACACAAACACAAACAGATTATATCAATTCCATTCAACAAAATATCAAGAATATACGAAAATATAATTGGACTTCTCTTCAAATAACGAAAATCAAACACCAGAAAGGTGGGATCTCACCAAATGTTGCAGAGATGAGAGAGATGATGAAGTCCTAACCTAAGCTCCACCAAATTAACAAAAAAAGGAGGTTGGGGTTGTATTGGCTTAACAAACAGTCCATTAGTCTTTTCCCAGCAAGAAATCAGAGTACTGAAAAGATTTCAAGTCATCTTCTCCACAATTTGTGACCATACAGTTGCAGACATGGAGAGATGATGAAATCTAACCAAAAACTTCACCAAATCAACCAGATAGAGATGGGTCTTGGTTATTTTGGCAAGATAAATAGTCACTAGCCATTTTCCCCACAAAAATTTGAGTTTGGTAGGGCTTTTGGGTCGTCTTCTTTGTGCAACCTGGTGGTCGAGGTTTCATCTAGGGTAAAATTGAGGAAATTGTCTTTTTTGATGAAAATAATTTCTCACAATCAACAGGGACCAGGAGTGCACAATGAGCTTCAACTTAGCCATTAAAACAGTAGTTATTAATCTCGTTTTTTATCGCCCGAATGACCAAAATCTCATTTTCAGCAAAAAAAAAAGAAAAAAAAGAAGGAAATTGGAAACAACTATATCAGTTTCAATCAATTTCAGTGATTTCAGTAGTTTCTTCCTCTGGTACAATGTCTTAACCAAAATATTGGCCAAAATGTTGGGTTTCCTTTCGTGATTTTTCTGTTTTCCTCTGTTGTTTTCTTTCCTTGTCACTTTCATAATGAAGACATCACTCTTTGGTCAACTTTGACAGTTGGATATCCTATTATATACTTTATTTTGACTTTTTATTAACCTATTTCTATGAAAATCACAAGAAAACATTATTTTTTATTTAATCCACTTATCCTATTCTTATGGGTAAAAGTACAAATCTACAACATTGTCTCTAAATTTAAATAATCTTTTTATGATTCAAATATTTAAATTTTAAATAATTAATACCAAAATTTTGACCCATATCGAGATAGAAATTGAAATTGAAATTTTTAGTTCCGCACCGAAATGTATAGTGAAACGAAATTAACAACTATGATTAGAACTGGGTTTTGTAGGGGTAATTTAGGAAAAAAAATGAAAAAATAATACCAAATCACTGTTCTAGTCAAATACTCAATTGAAATACATTTACTGGCTGGTACAACTGGTACTTGACCAGGACTGGTATTACCCATTTTTTGTACCAGTCTTGAGGCTAAAATGGAGAATACTGGCGTACCAGCTGGTACGATATCAATATTGATAACTAAGATATTCCCCCTCTGCCTTTCAATTATCTCCTGAGTCAAACGTAAGAATATCAAGCATAAAACCACATTTCTAGTTGGCACATTCTGTTATGATATTCTGGTTCCATTTACTGAGTAATTGGGTGTTGACATTGCTTATTTAGTAGACTGACAAATTACTTGTTGTTCTTAATTTCTTAATCAAATATATTAACTTTTATATGTTACCACAAACTGATCAGAATTTTAATAAATTCTGTAAGGTCTGATGTCCAATTTTGGTTTCTTAAATAGGATAAATCTTGGCGTGTACGTTATATGGTTGCAAATCAGTTGTATGAGCTTTGTGAAGCTGTTGGTCCTGAACCCACCAGGTAATTCTATCTGACTTTGTTGTTCTGTTATTTGGTAAAATAGATTTTAAATTCACAAGAGCCTTTTCCATTATTTTTGTTTTCTTGCCACTTTTTTAGATAATGATTAACCAAATTTATCACTGCCGTTCTGAACCATAATTATTTGTATCTCATGGACATTGTCCTTCTAGATTATGTTGCTTAGGTGTTTTTCAAGATTTTGGGTAGTCTCATTTTCATCTGTCTAAGTAAGAAATGGTCCTTCCATGTTGCGGTCAATATTGACTGATGCTGATTGGTATTTTATCTCAAGAGCGGATTTGGTGCCTGCATATGTGCGTCTGCTTCGAGATAATGAGGCTGAAGTTCGTATAGCTGCTGCCGGGAAGGTGACCAAGTTTTGCCGGATCTTGAATCCACAGCTTGCAATTCAGCACATTCTTCCATGCGTGAAGGTATATGCTTTATGACATGTTCTAGCAGTTAAAAATTTATGTCATCTCCCAGCACAGCCCCAAATGGTGTTCATTTCTCCTTTCATGTTTTCTGTAGTCATGGTTATAGGATTATGTGTAACCATTAACATGCTTCACGAACCTTTTTGATGAAGTTTTCATCATGTTACAGGAACTATCATCAGATTCTTCACAGCATGTTCGCTCTGCATTGGCTTCAGTAATAATGGGAATGGCTCCAGTCTTAGGAAAGGTAAGAATGATGTATCAATGGACTTTAGCCATCCTAGTAAAGGGGTGATACTTGCTGGCCTTTCTTTTCATCTATGAACTCAAAAGATGGTAAACATTCATGGAGGGGAGGCTAATATTTCATTGTTGCCATCTAACATATAAACAATTCTGTGTGTACGTAGCTAGAAATTGTGCACTATACGTTTTTGGTTGAGTCTGACTGGAAGGGGCTTTGTATACCCAGAGGGAGAAGCACAAATGAGAAATTGCCATGTCAAATATCTCATGTTCAATTGAAATTTGCAAAACTTGATGGCTTCTACTTTAATGTTATAAAAAATAAGTTATTAAGTATATTATTTACTTTTATTGATAATAATCAAGGAATGCTAAGAAAACCCCATTGTGGTACTTTTGGCTTCTTCTTGGAGCATCTATATGAAACGAAATGGGCAACCACCCTCATCATCATCATCATCATCATCATCATCAAGACCTTATCCTAATTAGGACTCGGCCACATGAATCTTGTTCCTCCATTCCCCTCTATTAAGTATCATGGCTTCATTTAGTCCCAAAGTTTTAAATATTTTGATGTAGGACAGCATGCAAAATGACCTAATCTATATGCTGATATCAGATTAGAATTAACTTAAGTAAGAAAACATAAATTAAACAATGATGAGCACTTGAACATGCCTATGATGAGTTATAGGATTTGCAGATTGCCCCAAATCTCTACCAATTAAGGTAAGATTGAAGTTTCAATCCGGATTGTCCTTCTAATTAACAAACGGACATGATTAAGCTTTGATCTAAGGTTCAGGAATTTAATGCAGGATAAGAATTCTAGATTATTACTGACGCCACTCATGTAACCACACACAGCTCAGAAATCTTCCTTTAAAAGACAAGGTAGAAAAGTACTGGCTTACAGAATAGGATGAAACAATGGTAATTCGACCTTATACTAAACGCGGCTTCACGCCCACAGGAAGCTAGAACGAGGAATCCACTAAGTCTAACAAAATTTTCATTCATTCTTCATCAAAAACTACTTAAACAAGAGAGACAAAGATTTTAAGTAGGGGACATCCAACCCTAATATAGAAAAAAGACAAAATTACCCCTACTTAATTGTCAACATACTAAGAAACCTAATACCCTTAGTGGTAAATATCCAAAGTAAACTAAACTACAACATAAAAAGATAACGTGGGATGATGGTCCCCATCAATCTCCCCAGCTGAAAAGACTTCGACCTTGTCGAAGTAGGAATATCGAACCTCCCAAGTATATGTGTGCCCAATGTGGGGTCTTCAAATAGTGCCTACAGACGTGGGTCTTCAATCATCTCTTACACTTACATCTTCCCAGGTTGGGGACTTCACTATTAGTACATACGTATGTGTAAGAGGTCTTCTGCTCTTAAGGACCTGATGAGATAGGAGCCCTCCTCCATCACCTCTGATATGTCCTGAAGTCATGTCCACTGTGGTGATCATCATCATAATCGCCTCTTAGTAAAGCGGGGCTCTTGGTGTAGTAAACTATCTATAGTAATCCAAAAGGTCTGGATATGGGCGTTGAAGCTCGTACTTTGTGATCTAGGTATAATTAGACGCAAGATTGACAAGAAATTTTCGATGACCCCCTTGTCTAGTGGACACTATCTGATCGTCAAGTATGTCCTCTACCTGCACTTTTGCGAAATGAACTGTGGCTGTGGAGGTAATGGCTGCATGAGTGGGGCATGGAGCCAAGGGCTCTAGATGGGATCAGTGCTGGGGTTAGGGTTAAGACTAGGGTCAATGGGTGAATTGGTGGGTGACAAAAAGGAACTAGATCCTCCAAATTAAATGTTGAACTAATTCCCCAATCAGGAGGAAGCTCCAAGATATAAATGTTCTCCCCTACCCTCTTTAGTACTTGAAAGGGATTGGCACTGTGAGCTTGCAATTTCTGAGCAAATCCATGTGCAAATTGTTCAAGTCTCATGCGGACCATGACGTCATCACCTGGCTGAAATTTCTTATACCGTCTGTGCAAGTTAGCAACAAATTTATTGCTCGTTACTTAAACTAATCCTTTGTTTGATCTTAGAATGCAAATCATGTATATGCTGTGCAAAGAACTGGGCTGACTGAGATAGCTTATGTGATGCAAATATGGGTATGAGATCTATAGGCATCATAGGCTTGTATCTGTGAACGACCTCAAAAGGACTGATACCAGTTGTCTTATTAACAAAATTGGGCAGCCCCAATGCATGAAGCTCCCGCCTATGCAGGGTTTGGGGAAGGGGCGGACCACAAGGGCCTAAAGTACATAACCTTACCTTGCATTTGCAAGAGACTGTTTCCACGCCTTGAACCCGTGACCTCAAGGTCACACGACAACAACTTTTACCGTTGCGCCAAGGCTCCCCTTCGTCTTATTAACAAAATTATTATATACAAACTTAGCAGCTGGTAAAATGGTGTCCCAACTCCTAATTTGCTCTCCCACTAAGCACCCCAATAAATTTCCTAGGCTTCGATTCACAACTTCTGTTTGACCATCCGTTTGTGGGTGGTAAGCAGAAGAGAATTGAAGCCTGGTGCTGATTATGTGCCATAGTGTCTTCCAAAAATAGCCAACAAACTTGACATCCTTGTTAGATACTATGGACTTTGGTAACCCACGTAACTAGACTATTGGCTAAAAAAATATATTGATAATTCTAGACACGTCAGTGGTCTTAGAGTAAGGAATGAAGTGGGCCATTTTAGAAAAACGGTCTACAATGACAAATACGGAATCGTGCTTCTTGATAGTCTTGTGTAGTCCACGCTCAAATCTTGCCATCGGGCATGTGACAATGGTAGAGGCGTGTACAATCCTGTATTCTGCTTGTGCTACTTTTCCAGTTTACAAGTATGGCATTGCCCAATAATATTGGCAACTTTCCGTTGGAGACCAGGCCAATTGAACCCATCAGAGACTAGCAATCGTCTTGTCATGACCGAAATGGCTAGCGACCTCGTCTGCGTGGAGCTCCCAAATGAGAATATCTCTTAAGGAAGTGCGGGGAATACACAAATGAAGGCCTCTAAACAAATATCCATCCTGCAGGAGGTAGTCCTTAGCACTTCGCATCTGACTTTCAATCAGTGACGTGCAAATTTCTCCATAATCCAGACACTATGGATAATCCTCTCTCAAACGCTCAAACCCAGTGACCTCAACTTGTAAGGTGTGTAGTAATGCTACCTTATGACTCAATGCATCTGCAGGTTTGTTCTCGACCCCTGCCTTGTGCTTTAGCACAAATAATATTCTTGAAGAAATTCAACCCATTTGGCATGCCGGGGGTTTAATTTCTTTTGGGAGCTGAGGTATCACATGGTCTCATGGTCAGAGAACAAGACACTCGTTCGGCAATAAGCACTACCTCCAATGTCATAATGCCTGAACGACTACATGGAACTCCTTGTCATAGGTGGAGTATTTTTTCCATGCGTCATTTAATTTCTCACTGAAAAATGCCACGAGGGGGACCTCTCTTGACTTTGAACTCCCATACCTAAACCAGATGCATCACATGCCACTTCAAAAACCTTTGAGAAGTCCTGTAGGCGCATCACTGGAGCTTCAGTCATCCGATCTTTGATTTCTTTGAACGCTTTGGATGCATCTTTCGTTTATTTAAATTCCCCCTTTTCTTGCAATTAGTAACGAAAGCCATAATGGAATTGAACCCACGAATGGAGTGACGATAGAAGGTTGCTTACCCATGAAAACTGTGGACCTCATTAATATTTTGTGGCTCGCTCCACTCCATGGGAGACCTCACCTTCTTTGGGTCTGCAGATTTGCCTTGAGAAGAAACCACAATTTCTAAGAAGATGATATGTTGGGAAGCAAATGAGCATTTCTTAAGATTTGCATATAGCTTCTCTATCCTCAGCTTCTCGCAGATCTTCCTCAAGTGGATGAGTTGCTGTTCCTGGTTTGACTATAGATCAAGGTGTCATCTAAGCACACGACCAAGAACTTGTCGATAAACTGTCTTAGCAGGTGTCTCATGAATGTGCTAGGGGCATTCGAAAGCCCAAAAGGTATGACCTTCCACTCATATAAACCATCCTTCGTCTTGAAGGCAGTCTTCTACTCATCTCCTAAATGAATACTGACCTGGTGATAGCTGCTCTTAAGGTCAGTCAATCTTTGAAAATATTGTGGCACCTACCATTATGTCTAGCATATTGTTGAGCCTTGGTATGGAAAATCGATACTTGACCGTGATTTTATTGATAGCTCGACTGTTCACACACATCCTCCATGACCCATCTTTCTTGGGTGTGAGCAATGCGGACACACCACAAGGACTCAAGCTTTCTTGAATGAATCCTTTTCTTAATAATTCATCCACCTGTTTCTTCAACTGAACATGCTCGGTGGGATTCATTTTGTAGTGGAGAAGGTTCAGAAGACTTTATCCCTAGATCTGATCAATATGGTGCTGAATATCCTTCACTGGAGGTAACTCATCTGGTAAATCATCGGGAAAAACATCCTGATACTCATGTAGAATGGTTGCTACCTCGCTAGGTTACTCAGGAGCCAGCAACGATAGGATCTCTTTTGCCACTAGGGCATAGAAGAAAGGCTATCTCTAATGTCCCTCGCAAATGTAGCAGCATTGAAAATGTGTTGGCTTTTAGCTTTTGCCTTGTCCTCTATGACTGCTTTGTTGTTGCCTTCTTTTCGCTCAAGTGGTGCTTCGGATAGTAGAGGATTGAGTTGGATCCTCTTGCTATCATGTAGGAAAGAGCATGAATTAGACTGGCCATGAATAGTACCGTCCATATCATAGAGCCATGGCCTACCTAAAATAATGTGACAGGCATTCATAGGTACGACATCACACCACAAGGTGCCTTTATATTTACAAATTCAATGGGAACCTAACACCACTGAGTAACTGGGAGTGATGAAGAAGCATTGACCCACTCAGCTCTGTAAGTTCTAGGGTGGGGAAGGGGCAAAAGTCCTAAGTATGAGATAGCATGGGTAGAAATTATATTCATGCAACTCTCACTATCGAATTGTATCGATGACAACTTCACAATTCCTTTCGCCACTCTTGACATACGTATGAAAAATGTTTGTCCCATGCCAGTCATCATTACCCTTTGGGGTGTGTGTGAGCACACTTGACTATCGTCAGACATGGGATATTACCCTTCCCACGATGCCTGCAAGTCTCTCGCACTATGGCAAACCTCTAATTGTTCACCCCATGGGCCTCCTCCTTATCACTAGCCTCAGTAGTGGGCTCATAAACCTCCTTGGCCATCCTTCATATCCATTGTCCATATTCTCATCTTCCATAAACAGGGATTTAGAGGGAGTCCTAGAAGGGCATTGTGTAGCAACATGTCCAAATCCTTGACATCAATAACAGCTAGTGTGCCGTTTACCCTTGAACTCTCTCATGACACAACCTTTCCTTTATCAACATTAGACACCGCAGTCACTTTTAAGATTGTTGATTCTCAAATATAGATTTAGGCCTGGATTCATATTGCTTAGTGGGTTGTAGTTTGAGATACCATTGTAATTCTTATACTATCCGATAGGCGTGATCTAAGGAATTTATATCATGGGGAACGAGTTCTTTTTGAAACTTCGGGTGAAGGCCTATCATAAACCTAGACAAGGTTATAGAAGGATCCTCTCTTACATTACAGCTCATCATAAACTCATCGAACCGAGCAATGTATTCAGTGACAGACAAATGTCCCTGGCGTAAGTTCTACCATTGATCTAGTAAATCTAGAATGGTAGGACAAGGGAACAAATTTCTCTGTTAGTCTTTCCTTAATATTCTCCCAAGTGGAAATGGGTGGACGCATGGTTGCAGCTCGTTGACTCTCCAAATTGGTCCAATAGAGCCTTGCTTGACCAATCAGTTTAATCTTAGCAAACTGGACCCGTTGCTCTTCAGACATTTTGTACCAATTAGAGTAATGATCTATGTCCAAAAGCCAGTCATGAAATCGCTTTGGATTTAGTTTGCTATCATAGGCAGGTCCTCAAGCTTAACAGATTTTAGGGCCCAATTTTCAGGGATATGTGGCTCAAAATTGCGATGATGGTGATTACCACCTTTACGGTTACCTCACTCTTGCATGGCTAGTCTAGTACGCGCATTACCTATGAGAGGTTTGGGTCGCAACTCTAAGGCCTCAATGCGGGAACCTTGATTGTCTAATCATGCTGTTAGCTCAATGTGCTGGCTGATTACACGGTCATTCAACTCAGCCAACTGTGCCTAATTTTCTTGAAGGATTTTGTTGAGTTGTGAATCCAATGGCTAGTAGGACTGACCACTATGGGTGAACATATACTAGGATGCCTTGACAGGTGACAACTAAACACCCTACGTAAGTACCCTAAACCTATATGCAATGCTCTAAATCTAAATGGAATGAGCACGCAAGACCTCTAGAATTGCATTTAAACACAATGACTTATAATGCGCTTCGCAGGTCGAGCTAAGCAGTTAACTTGTTGGGGTGTAGGGGGTGGAGCCCATGAAAGGTAAACAAAAATCATGTTTTGTGATACGCGCAAAACATGGACCTTTAGAATGCAACTAAACACAACGACCTATAATACGCTTCGAAGAGTTTCTCGCGGGTCGAGCTAATCAGTTAGCTCGTCTGGGTGTAGGGGGCAGAGCTCCCAAAAGGTAAACAAAAGTCTTTTTTTGTGATACGCACAAAATACAAAAAAATCTAATGCAAATCCAGGGGCCGGGGGAATGAATGCAAACTAATGCAGATCTTAGCAACCTTATTCTCTGAAACCAAATTTGATATAGGACTGCATGCAAAATGACATAATCTATATACTGAGATCAAATTAGAATTAACTTAAATAAGAAAACATAAATTAAACTACAAGGAGCACTTGAACATGGAGAAAATTAGTCTTAATTAGCATGAATAACCTATAATGAGTTACAGGATCTACAGATTGCCCCAAATCTCTACTGATTAAGGTAAGATCAAAGTTTCAATATGAATCGGCCCTCTAATTGACGTACGGTCCTGATTAAGCTTTGGATCTAGGGTTCAGGAATTTAATGCAGGATAAGAATTCTAGATTATTACCGACACAACTCACGTAACCACACATCACTCAGAAATCGTCCGTTAAAAGACAAGGTAGAAAAGCACTGACTTACAAAATAAGATGAAACAATAGTAATTTGGCCTTATACTGAACGCAGTTTCATGCCCATAGGAAGGAAGCTAGAACAAGGGAATCCACCAAGTTTAACAAAATTTTCTTTCATTCTTCATAAAAAACTACTTACACAAAAGAGACAAAGATCTTAAGTAGGGGACATCCAACCCTTATCTAGTGAAAAGACAAAATTGCCCCCACTTAAGTCACACATACTAAGAAACCTAATACTGTTAGTGGTAAATATCCAAAGCAAACTAAACTACAACAATAAAAAAAAAGTGGTATGATGGTCCCCATCATATTTTCTCATCACTTCTATCCAGGTTCTTTTGGGCCTTCCACTTGCCCTTTTAGAACCTTCGACTTCCATTGCCTCAGTACTAACCAATGCCATTTTCAGCCTTCATTGGACATGTCCAAACCACCTAAGTCTAATCTCCCACATCTTGTTACCTATTGGTGTTAATTCTAAGTTTTCTCTAATGTTTTCGTTTCTAATTTGATCCTTTCTTGTCTTGCCACTCATCTATCTCAACATCCTCATTTCGGCTATGATCATTCTATGTACATGATGTTTCTTAACTGCCTAATACTTTGATCCGTAGAGCATGGCCAACCTTATAAACATCCTATGGATTTTCCTTTTAGTTTGAGTGGCATCTTTCGATCACACAAAACTCCAGAGGTGCATCTCCATTTGTTCCAACCCACTTGGATTCTTTGGGTAACCTCCCTCTCAATCTCTCCACTCTCTTAAATCATCAATCCTAAGTACCGAAAGTGGTCTTTTAGGGGACTTCTTGGTTTTTGATCTTTACTGGTACTCCACTCCCGCTCCTCTCCTTACTAAAATTGCATTTCCTATATTCTGTCTAAGTTCGGCTGATTTTAAATCTTTTAGATTCTAATACTTCTCTCTATAACTCTAACTGTGTTTAAGTCCTCTGTTGGCTCATCAATTAAAACTATATCATCTGCAAGTAACATGCACAATAGAATCTCCTTGTGTAGATGTTTTATTAACTCATTCATAAGGAAAGTGAAAATGCATGGGCTCAATGTAGATCCTTGGTGCAATCCTACAGTGATAGGAAAATCAGCAATCTCTCTGCTAGTAGTCCTAACATTTGTTACTGCTTCCTTATACATATATTTAATTATGCCTATATACCTGTGGGAGGCAAAATATGACACAGAACGAAACACGATTTGAATTTCACATGGATTTAGCGGGTTAGGGTCGAGTCTTATCGTGTTCGTGTCATTTTTGGGTTGTAAAAAATTGTGTCGTGTTCGGGTCAATCAATGTTGACCCGTTTGACTCACGACCTATTAACCCGTCATGTTAACCTGTCTGACTCGCAACTTGTTAACCCATCATGTTGAAAATTGTCATATATTATATCTGAATGTAAGACGGTTTTTTATAAATTGTCCTATATTACTATAATAATGAAAAATCATCTTATATTGTTATAACAATATAGGTTGGTTTTTCAAAAACCATCCTATATTCTTATGGTTTTTGAAAAACCATTAATATAGGATGGTTTTTCAAAAACTGTCCTATATTCGTATAGCAATATAGGATGGTTTTTTACAATTTTTGAAACACCATCAATATAGGACAGTTTTTCAAAAATTGTCCTATATTCTTATAGCAATATAGGACTGTTTTTCAAAAATTGTCCTATATTCTTATAGTAATATAAGACAGTTTTTCAAAAATCGTCTTTTATTAGTTATTGTACATCTTTCTAATTGTGTTACACAAGTTGTGTCGTGTTGACTTGTTTAATGATCTGGTTGTGTTCGAGTCACAGGTTCTTGACACGATTATTAATCGTGTTATGTTCGTGTTGACCCATATACTATAAGGACCCTATCATAAGCTTTTCTAAGTCGATAAAGACTGTAGAGGTCCTTCCTCTTCTCCTTATATTTCTGTTTCAATTGTCTAAGTAGGAAAATAGCTTCCTTGGTAGACCTCCCAAGCACAAAATTAATCTGGTTCTCTGATACACTTGTTTCATTCTATAGCCTCTTCTCAATCACTTTTTCAAAAAGTTTCATAGTCTAGCTTATAAGTTTGATCCCCTGATAATTAGTGTAGCTCTATATATCTCCTTTATTCTTATAAATTGGTATAATAGAGCTCTTCCTCCATTGATCCACCATGTTATTTGATTTTATAATCTTGTTAAACAACTTTGTCAACCAAACTACTTTAGTATCTCCCATATGCTTCCAAACCTCTATTAATATACCACCAGGCCTCAAGGCCTTTCCTAATTTCATCTTTTTCAAGGCCTCTTTCACTTCAGGTATTCTAATCCTAACGTCATATCTATAATGTCCAGTGTTATTGGGTTTACAGTACTTTCAAACCTTATATTCTCAGGGCAATTGTCACTTAGTAATTTTTCAAAGTAACTTTCCCACCTTTGTTTGATCTCGTAATCTTTGACTAGTACCCTTTGGTCATCACTTCTAATGCACTTACCGTGGTCTAAGTCCTTACCCTTTTGTTTTCTTATTCTTGCAAGTTTAAACACATCTTTATCCCCTTCTCTTGATCCTAATCTATTATAGAGCTCATCATAAGCCTTGAGTTTAGCCTCACTTTCTATTCTCTTAGCAACCTTTTTAGCATTCTTATATTGCTCGAAGTGTTAGTTATTTCTTGTCTTTTACCATGCTTTAAACCACACTCATTTTTCTTTAATACCTTTCTTCACTTTTTCACACCACCGCCAAGTCTACTTTACTGATTGCCTTTTACCTTCTGTACTCTTCGGACATCTTTTGCCACTTTCTTAATAGACTGGGCCATATTAATCCACATGGTGTTTACTTCTGTTTCATTGTGTTTGTGAGTGATGTTATTCCTGCTCCTTTTAAGTTCCACCACTTAGTTTTTGGACACTAGTAGGTTCATTTCTTTTCTTCCATCTTTTAATGTAGATATCAATAACCATTAACCTATGTTGTGAGGTTAAACGGATATCACCTTACAATCCTTGCACATTGATCTTTCAGTATTCCTAAGTATAAAAAAGTCTATTTAGCTTTTATAGAGTCCACTTTTAAGGGTTATTATGTGTTCATCCCTCTGTCCAGTGCTAGGTTATATACCAAAGCAAAATTGAGGATAGCTTTCCTCATCTCTTTTCGTTCTCCAATACGTTAGCCTCCATGTACTCTATCATATTCTTCCTCTGCTCCTATAAATATTTCCTTTGTGTTGGGAATTTCTTGCATGACTCCCTCTATATCTTCCCAAAACTGTCTATTGATTCTATCTTCTAACCCTACTTGAGGTGCATATGCACTTATAACATTTATAATCTTCTCTCATAGTATATGATTTATTATTATAATTCTATCACTACTTCTTTTAAGGTCCACAACTATCCCTACTCATTTTTATTACTGTCCTTTCCTATGTACCAGAGGTTATACCCATCAATTTCTCTAGTCTTAGTTTCGTTCCACTTGGTTTCTTGGATACAAGCGATATTGATTCTCTTACATTTTATAGTATCTACTAACTCTAGACTCGTACCTGTCAATGTACCTATATTCTATGTGGCAATACAAAATTTATTCTCCCAATCTAGCTTATTTATCCACGTACTTCTCGACCCCTATGACATGAACCTATGCCTACTTTCCACTGCACCTGAGTTCTGATGCAGCCCGTCACTTCTGAGGGAATGCTCTAGCGGCCCTTGATCATTTTCCACTACACCTGGGATCCAATGTAGCACGTTGCTTCGAGGGGAACGCCCTAGCATCCCTTATCCATTTTCTGCTGCACCCGGGATCTAATGCAGCATGTCGCTTATGAGGGATGCCTTAGCTTGAGAGAATGTCAATGGTTGATTCATGTCATGGCAGGTTTGCCATAAGTGAAGAAGTTGAAGATGATTTTCATTATTTTTTCTTCTCACTTACTAACAGATTATACGTATGTATGTTCATTTGTAAGTATGAAGAGAAAATAATAAAATCATCTTCAATTTCTTCATAAAGTTTTATTTGCTGGCTGGCACCTGATGCAAAACCCTATTCCTTTTTTATCTGGGCTTGGGACCGGCATCAACAGAGTTAATGGGCAACTGCCCTCAGTTTCCTAAAATTCCTCTCGCCTGAGAACCTTCTTTACTGGCCAGAAACTTGTCTTTACCTGCTGGAGGAAACCCAAAAGTTGGTCAAACTTCTACATTTTTTCTTAGGCAATCAAGTTTGATTAATCATTGGGCTCTAAAGCCATTAACTGCAAACATGAAATAAAAACAAACATGGCTCCAAAAATATTCAATTTGAAGCTACAGCAGGATGCATTCAACCCAGTTGGAGTCAGCACCACGAAAGTATCATAAACTGCAAACTATCCACTCAAACCACCAAGGATGGACATCCTTCAAGAAGGAACCAAATTCTGGTTTGGTCCTCTCCAGCAACACACAAATCAATCACGTAGGAATGGGATGTCTGACTGAAGTAATGGGGATCTGAATAAAGGATCCCAATTCTCATCCCTCTGCTGCCAGTCACCAAATGATTGCCACTCTCCACTTCTTTACAACTGTTTTTTAAGGCTGGAAAAGGTCTCTGTTAGCTCTCTTCTGCTTGGTGTCTCTAGTTATGGTGCCAAGCCTGTCACTACGATCTCTGTCCTTATCCACTTCATACCTCATTGGAGGGGCAGGAAGAGTGATCCCCTCGTTAGTCATCCTCTCTGCATAAAATGTGTTGCATTTTCATCCATGATGTTTAGAGAGTCTTTGCAATTTTGTTGGTGAAAGGTAAAGGTAGAAGGAGTACTTATTTTGACTTTTTAGTTTCCTTAAACATTAAAAAGTTGATAAAAGCCCAACCACTCGGAACATTAGGAAAAAACACAAATTCCAATCGAGCTTAGGTGCCATAAAAGTAATGGACCTTCTCCTTTGTAGGAGGACGTCTTATCGTTTCTCTTTTTCGTTTTATCTTTGCCATAGATTGCCCTACTCAAGCAGCTAGCTTTTACAGACCACTCATACATAGAGCAGCAGACCTAAAATGTATGATGGATATGGGGCTTGAGTAGTTCCACTTAGCTTTTCAGCATGCATTGTACACCCAATGCACGGCCTCAAAATATGGTCATGCAAGTGCAAGTGGCGACTTGCACCACTGCGCTAGAAGGCTGTGGTGCCATTTATATTTGTTTTACTTGTGTATAATGTGTGATGCTGAGTACATTGACACTACAATCTGTCCATCCATATTAAAGGAAAGTTAACATTGCCAATGTTCCTTGAACCTGGGCTAATGTTTACACTCCTTAGATTTGACTCTTCATGTGTGGAATTACTTGCAAGTTTATGGTTATCCTGGCATTGGAGGCCTTCATTATTGATTGCTTTACTGTGTTGCTGTAGAGTCGTATTGGAATTTTTGTTAGTTCCATCTATATGCTGTGAGAAATGATCTTATTATCAGAAAGGATTCAAAGCCACATTCTGCTGATTTTTAGTTTATTGCTGATTCTAGGCAATAACAAATCTTATTAGCTACTTGTTTACTTGTTTAAACTGTGGTTCCTTGTGGCCTATGCAGGATGCAACAATTGAGCAACTTCTTCCAATTTTCCTTTCCCTTCTGAAAGATGAGTTTCCTGATGTGCGGCTCAACATTATTAGCAAGCTTGATCAAGTGAATCAGGTAAGCAGATTTTTCAAGTGAATCAGGTTTTTGTTTCATGGGGGGTTCATTGAAGGCCAAATCCTATTTCCAATACAGATGTACAAATTATGATTAGTTTTAGTGCCATTTGCTTGCATCTTACAGTGCTGCTTTGGTGACAATTACTTCTGGTGACACTGTTTTGTCTGTTTATTGATTTATGTCTCTCTTCAATCTGCTATTCTCATGATCTAGCTGAAATTGTTGCCATCTTTGTTAAATCTTGGTTTCCAGATTTTCATGGCATTTCCAGGGAACCCAACTCAGTTTTTCTGGAGCAGTCACCTTGAATTCTTTTTTATTTCTTTTTCTTTCTGATGCAGTTTCCTTGGCTTTTTGTTAGTCTGGTTGGTTCTTTTTGCTAGCCTTTAATCTGACACATCTGTCCCTTTGCATCCTGAAATGTTTTTTTACTTGCCTTCTGTGCAGTAATTTAAGAACCAATTAAGCAGCAGGTATTGATATCACTCAAGGAATTATTCAGATCCGAATTCCAAGAGCTAATCTAGAAATGTCGGTTCTCCTTCTTCATCTGGAGCTTTGGTTGTCTCCTTCTCTATGCATGGTTTTGGGAGGGTTGGCTTAGATAAAGTACTTGGGTAGGCGTGGTTTCAACTGTTTTGAACCTAGTGCTTTGTGGATTATGCTTGAAAATTCAAACAAGGCCAGATGACCATGGAAGAAGCCAGTGATAGCTCCTTGTGGAGTAGAGAGCAGGAAAAGGCATTTGAGAATGCTTTGGCTATTCATCCTGAAGATAGCAGTGATCGTTGGGAGAAGATTGCGGCCGCTGTGCCTGGAAAAACCATGGTTGACATCAAACATCATTATGACATTTTAGTGGAAGATATCAATGGCATCGAATCCGGCCGAGTCCCTTTGCCTTGCTATGTTTCTTCTTCAGAGGGTTCAGGTGACCATGGCAGTGTGGGAGGATCAAGTAGGAAAGGTTCCCATTTTGGGCATTTTCAGAGTGATTCCAATCACAGTGGGAAGGGACCCAGGTCGGATCAAGAACGTCGTAAGGGAATCGCCTGGACTGAGGATGAACACAGGTAAACCCCCACTACAGGTTTCTTTTCTTCGTTTAACCATGTCTATATAGTTCGCTTTTGGGAAATGCTGTACAAGTTTTTGATATGGATTGGCTACTGTTATATTACTTTATTGAGTAGTGGGTAAGTACATTCTAATTAAATATTACACTGTTGAGGAAAGTTGGTACATACTATGTGGAATCAGACACAGGGAGCTTTCTTTGGAACTTCAACTTGCCTTTTAGAAACACTCTCTTAAAATCCTACCTCTCTTCTATGACTACATTGAACTATGGTTGCATTCTATTCTATTTGGCACACTTGTACTTGCAGCCTTGTAATTTCTAGATGTGTGAATATTTTTTGCTTTTCTCTTTCCTTCTTCAACTCTCTCAGTTCCTTCTTCTAGGAACCTACTTATTGGCACGGGATCAAAATATTGGTTTCTGACCCTAAGAGACCTTGATCATTTGCAGTCCTCCATAAATACCTAGCACTTCCAGTAAAAGTCATTTGTGTCGTTATGCTTGTACTCAATCTGTTTTTGGAACCCGTGACAATTAGAGGAGGGATACAAAAGTTGTATGCCTGAAGGGGAGCCATGGCTCAATAGTAAAAGTTGCCGTTATGTGACCTTGAGGTCATGGGTTCAAGGCGTGGAAACAGCCTCTTGCAAAATGCAAGGTAAGGCTGTGTACTTTAGGCCCTTGTGGTCCGCCCCTTCCCCGGACCCCGCATAGGTGGGAGCTTCATGCACCGGGGCTGCCCTTATACTTATTATTATTATTATTCAATCTGCTATTCCTTATTTTCTGGTTTTTTGGTAGCTATTCTAGTGATTACTTTAGCTGCTTTGCACAAAAATTAGAGATGTAAATCAGCTGATGTCATCATACTTCAGGAAAAACTGGTGAAATTGTAGAACATTGCGTCCTCAGTAATACTCACAACTGTCTCTGGTGCCATCTGGGAATCTGGGGTTTTGATTGCTACTTGCTGATTTTCTATATTTGGTTCAGTGACAGGTCAATGACCTAGAATCCATTTTCCTTTTTAATGGTTACTATAGCAATGAACACTGTTGTCAAGAGTTACAACAGGACTGTGAAATTGAAAGTCCCAAAAGCATTATCTCACGAGGCAACTATACAAACTGAACCATATTCCCACCTATGTGCTTCCTAGTCACCCCTTCTCAAAAGAAGTTACCAGACACGTGTCCACTTTTAGAATTAAGCAAACTAGAGGAGGAAGTGCTTCAGTCAATCCTGCAGTGAAAGACATTAATTTGGAGCAATTTGATTCAGTTATAATGAAAACCTGAAAAACACTCTAGAGAATTGCATTCAAACATGCCCTGAGTTTTCAAAATTCTATCCCTGCCATTCCTGAATACCTAATGATATGGCATTAGGGCATTCTCCACACAGCATGATCTAGAGCACCCGAGAAGCTGCTTCTCTGTTCTTCAAGTAGAAGGAAAGAGTTAGGAAGCACCCAATCTAGTTTAAACCACCCATGAATATGTCTGGAAAGGCTTTTAGAAACAGGCAATTAATAAGGTTTTTGCCAAATGGAGAGTCTTTCACCTTAGGACATCAAAGTGTTCATCTTTTAGAGCAGCTCTGGTACCCAAAAAATAAAAATAAAAATGGAATCTTGGGAGGAACATAAAAGTTCCATGGAGTATATGGGATTTAGAAGAAGCAGATTAAGTTTAGGCTCCTTTACCGGACCCCACATGTGGGAGCTTTGTGCACTGGGCTGTCCTTTTACATTAAGTTTAGGCTCCGTATGTCCAACAAAAATAATATTCAAACTTAGACATGAGAAAAAAATCTTATCAACTGCATAAATACACTTTGCTCGTCTTAGAGTCTATGACAGAAATACCAAAACATATCTTCCTTCACTGTCTAATAAAGATGAGAACACAATTTCCTTCTAAGATACTAACCCAATTCTCACGACCTTTCTGCTAGGCAGGTTTTCCTAATCCAATATCCTTTTCCAGCCAAAACCAGCAGCTGGTCTGAGTTGTGAGTTTGCATATTGGAGGGATTGGAGCTCAATGACACTTTTAGTTATTCCCGTTTCCTGTATATAGTAATTTTTGGATATAAAACTGGGAGAATTTCTATAGTAAATTTTTATGGATTTAAGTGATACTACCAGTGCCATGGTTCTTACTTCATGGCTTTTCCAGGTGACTAACACATGCGGGGGTAGCCTGAAACAAGGTTGGGGACATGCAATGAGTTCTATTATAACAGGACACTGTTGCGGAATATAACTTATATATTTATATGAGTAAATTGATCCAGTGGTTTTAGTTCACCTAAAGGGACTAGTATATTTCATCTACTAATGGGTAACCTATTTTCTGGTGTTTCCTAGCTGGATCTTTTGAAAATTTATCATTGTCTCTTCTTTATCTTGATAGACATGTCAACTCACTAAACTCACGGACAAGCTCACATTGGTGCGGATAAATTGTCAAAGACTGGACAGAAAGTTGTAATCACCTTTTGAAATGTGTTTGCATTCCATGTATAAGCTTGGATTCCCCTTGCGGGGGTTTCCTGTTGCTGTTTTTCATTCAATTGGTTTCTATTCACTTGAAGAAGCCTATGTCACTAGCTTCAAAGAAGACAAAGTGGTTCTGATTCTGTTCAGAGAGTTGGTTGCCATATGGGATACGAAGAAGACTAAACAGCATTTGGTTTTACTGCAAAAGTGGTCAGTTGTTTGAAGTTCTCTTTTTTCATGTCTTCATGATTTAATTGTTTCTCTAGTATGCTTACTGCTGCATAGGTGTTGTTGTGTTTATGTATATGAATGCATGCCACATTCATCTCTCAGAACTTCTCCCTAACTGTGAGTTGTTGGTGTGAAATTATTCTTTGATTCTAGCTTGATAAATCATTGCTAACTCTGAAATGGGAATTGGTTTTGGTCATTGGTTTTGCTGCTTGCAGAAAGAAAATATCTTTTACATTTCCATTTGTTGATATGCAGGTAATTGGAATTGATTTGCTTTCCCAGTCTCTCTTACCGGCCATTGTTGAGCTTGCAGAGGATAGACACTGGAGAGTTCGGCTTGCAATAATTGAATACATCCCATTACTGGCAAGTCAGTTGGGTGTAGGATTTTTTGATGATAAGCTCGGTGCTCTCTGCATGCAATGGTTGGAAGATAAGGTCTATGACTCTTTCTTTTATGACTTGGTTATAAAAAATAGCAGAGATTCTTCAACTGTTTAGTGTTGCTTCTTAATATGAGATCTATGTTTAGTGTTGGCTGTAGGAGTAAGTTAAACTTTTCATAGGGGTATGCACCAACTCCTCATCTTTGGGCTCTTCCTTTTTCTGCTTGGGAAATGAAGTATCAGAATCAATAGAAGAGCATAGTAACACTCTATCTTTATCTAACAAAAGAAATCATTAGCAAAATGGCTACAATTTTGAGACTCTTGTGCGGGTCTGGCCATTGATCTAGGTTTGGATTCTTTTGGTCCTTGATGGTCTTTGGTAATCAATTTTATTGAAGAAGAAAGACAAATACACTGTTCTAATCTTTACACCACATACAAATTGTTAATACTCTCTCTTTTTGCAAGAGCATACTCTACATGAAAGAAAATCAAGTAACTCTAGAATCATCACAGATAGCTGTATAGTATTTCATAATTTTTATGGGGCAGAATTTCTCTTTGCAGCTCAAAGTATCATGTTCGTTTAAAATTCCTTGCAAAGTTTGATTCACATTTAATGAAGATCTGGTCTAACATCATTTGAGTTCCAATTGGGCTGAAGTAAGGCAAGAGAATATTGCCATGCTTCTCTCTAAAGCTACTCTTATCCCATCCAGTCCTGGATTTCCGAAAGTGCACTCAAAGGTTAAGCTCAGTCACTTGGTTGACAGAGGAGTCCATCTGCTCTTCTTGTTTTCTTTTTGATCATTGGTTTTCAATGACTTATTTCCACCACCCAGAAATCTTCAAGTTGAAAGCACCTAATCTAGTGATAAAACTTTAGTTTAAACATGAACTTTTTAAAACTTCCACTGTCATCATCATCATCATCTTCTTCAAAGTCTTATCCCAATTGGGGGTCAGTTACTTGAATCTTGTTCCTCCATTCCCCTCTATCAAGGGTCATGGCCTCATTTAGTCTAAAAGTTTTTAAATATTTTCTCACTACTATCCACATCCTTTTGGGCGTTGCTCTTGCCCTTTTAGAGTCTTCAACTTAGATTAACTCACTCTTTTTAACTGGTGTTGTTTAGTCTTCGTTGGACATGTCCAAACCATCTAGGTCTACCGTCCTTGGTCTTGTTACCTATTGGTGCTACTCCTTGGTTTCTCTAATGTTTTCATTTCTAATTCTATCCTTTCTTTTCTTGCCACTAATTCATCTCAACATCCTCATGTTGGCTACGCTCATCATATGTACATGTTGTTCCTTAACTGCTCAATACTCTACTATAGAGTATGACCAGCCTTATAACCATCCTATAGAATTTTCCTTTCAGTTTGAGTGGCACCACCGATGACATAGAACTCTACAGGCATATCTCCATTTGTTCTAGTCAACTTGGATTCTTTGGGTAACATCCCTCTCAATCTCTCTACTCATGAATTTTCGATCCCAAGTATCGAAAGTGGTTTTTTTGGGAGACTTCTTGGTTATCAATTTCTACTAGTGCTTCACTTCCACTCCTCTCCTTGCAAAATTGCATTCATATATTTTGTCCTACTTCGGCTAATTTTAAATCCTTTAGACTCCTTACCATCTCTCCCCTATTCTAGCTTTGTGTTTACATCCTACCTTGTCTTATCAATCAAAACTATGTCATCTACAAATAACATACACGAGGGAATCTCCTCTTGCAAATGCTTTCTTAACTCATCCATAATTAACGTGAAAAGGTAGGGGCTCAATGCCGATCTTTGGTGCAATCCTATATTGATAGGGAAATCATCAATCTTTCTACTAGTGGTCCCAACATTTGTCACCAATCCCGCATGCATATCCTTAATTATGTTTATATACCCTTGTGAAACTCCTTTCTTTTCCAACACCCATCATATTAACTCTAAGGGACTTTACAATAAGCTTTTTCTAAGTCAATAAAGACTATATAGACGTCCTTCCTCCTCTCCCTATATTTCTCTATAAATTAGGAGGAAAATAACTTCTATGGTAGACCTCTCAAGCATGAAATCATACTTGTTTTTCGATATACTCATCTCATGTCATAGCCTCTTCTTAATCACTCTTTTTGAAAGTTTCATGTTATGGTTCATAAGTTTGATCCCACGATAATTAGCACAACTCTGTATATCTCCTTTATTCTTATAAATTAGTACGATAGAGCTTTTCCTCTATTCATCTGGCATTTTCTTTAGTTGTACAATTTTGTTAAACAACTTTGTCAGCCAAACTACACCAGTATCTCCCATATACTTCCAAACCTCTATCAGTATAGCATTGTGTCCCAGGGCCTTTCCCAATTTCATCTTTTTCAAGGCCTCTTTCACCACAGATGTCTTGATCCTATAGTCATATCTATATAGTCCCACGTTATATGAGTTTACAGTTCTCTCAATTTCTATATTCTTAGGATATTTGTCATTTAGCAATTTTGAAAAGTAACTTTCCCAGCTTTGATTGATCTTGTCATCTTTAACTAGTATCCTTAGGTCATCACTTTTAATGCATTTAACGTGGTGTAAGTCCTTACCCTTCTGTTATTTTATTTTTGCAAGTTTGAACACATCTTCTTACCTTCTCTTGACCCTAATCTATTATAGAGATCATCATGCCTTGATTTTAGCCTCACTCGCTACTCTCTTAACAACAAGTTTAGCATTCTTATATTACTCAAAGTTTTCATTATTTCTAGTTCTATGCTATGCTTTAAAACATGCCCCGTTTATCTTTAATAACTTTTTGCACTTTTTCACTCCACCACCAAGTTTCCTTTATTGGTTGTCTTTTACCTTTAAATAGTCTGAGAACATCTTTTGCCACTTTCTTAATGGCTTTTGTCACATCAGTCTACATGGTGTTTACTTCTGTTCCATTGTTCCACTTTCCTTCTTTGA
Source organism: Warburgia ugandensis (assembly GCA_035236585.1). Taxonomy (NCBI): domain Eukaryota; kingdom Viridiplantae; phylum Streptophyta; class Magnoliopsida; order Canellales; family Canellaceae; genus Warburgia; species Warburgia ugandensis. The sequence continues at coordinate 33,890,063 of CP141129.1, read as the reverse complement.
TCAACTTTTTGTGAATGATGTTATCTTATGTCCTTTTAAGTTCCACCGCTAGTTTTTCTGACACATATTAAGTTCATTTCCTTCCTTCCATCGCTTAATGTAAATATTCATAACCATTAACCTATGTTGTATGGTTAAACTCTTACTGAGTATCACCTCACAATCCTTACACGTTGATCTTTCGGTATTCCTAAGTAGAAAAAAGTTCTATTTGGCTTTTATATGATCCGCTTTTAAAGTTACTAAGCGTTCATCTCTCTTCTTAAAGTATGTGTCTAAGAAAATATGGCTTCCTTTGAAGTCAATTGCACAAAATAGATGCAAAAGGAGGAACAAGATTCATGTGGCTGACCCCTAATTGGGATAAGGTCTTGATGATGATGATGATGAGATGCAAAAGGAGCAGTGGATCATAGAGTTGTGGCTTTTGCAAAGGTAATGATGTCCTCATTCATTTAAGAGGTCTTTTAGTGTTCCGTGCAATCCCATCAACCCCCCAATTGTTCAGTTGTTCTTGGTATCTTTGTTGAATAATGATCTATTCAACTGACTCTTCTTCCATCTTGTGAATTACAACCATCTGTAAGGTAATCTTCTTTCTTTTAGGTGATGATATGCTTTATAAACATATTGAAATTCAAAGTAAACAGAGCATTCCTTGTCTGACTTGTAGTTGACAATGCTTTGTTCTTTTTGAGGAGTGCTCTAAAGGAGTGACTAGCAGATAGATTATTGAGATCTGCATTGGGTGTGGCGGGTTGCTTGGAGTCATAGGTTTGCTTCCCATATCAAGTTCAAGGTCCTGCCTCCGGAATTAACCTGATGTGCGTGGTTTATGGATGATAAAGTGCATTCACAGGGATTAGGCCCATCCAGGAGCAGTGAGAACACACTGTGACATCAAAAGAGAAACAATGGTCTTTGAGTGTCCCCTTCCAAGCTCTTTTATCTGCTTTAACCTATGAGGCATATATGATCCAACCTATTGTGGCTAAGGTTACAAAGAAACTGAAAACTTTAGGTTCGTATGGAAAATCTATCCATGGCCTCACCATCCAGATGCACTTACCAGATCCTGCATTTTTGTTCCTGACAACCCTATATAGATGCTTGGGTAAAACTTGGCAAAAACAAGGGTCACAACAAACGCCCTTTCCAAATGTCATTTCTTTACCAACCCTACCTTATGTACCTGATCCCACATTTTGCCAACCCTCGCACTGTTTCCTGCAACAAATTGTTATCTCTGTAAATCTTTTTCCTCTTTCCCAAACCTCCAGTATTTTCCCTAATAAATCCTTGTTTTTCATAACAAAATATTCCAAACCAAATCTTCTTTCCAAGTTTTGCAGGTGCTCTTTGAGGCTTAAGTTCTTTTCTAACCAATTTCTGTTCCAATAGAAAGTACTGCTGACACGTTCCAACTTTAAACATTCTCCTGGGAAAGAGAGTAGACACGGCTGTCTTAACAGCCACCCTTGCCCGAAAAGAAAGGTGCATATCTTGCACCCTGCTAATTTTGCTATGTGTTTCACCACCCAACTCCAAAGAGTGGATATATATGGTTTGTTGTTAACCTACTTAACAAGTTCCTTTTTTTTTTTTTCTGCCCTCTCTAACTGATGAATGCTAAAAACCAAGAGGCATTGCTGCGCGAGTGAGATTTATTCTAAAATAGTTCTTCACCTATCTAACACGGGAATTTTATTTCAGGTTTACTCAATTCGTGATGCAGCTGCTAATAACTTGAAGCGGCTTGCAGAGGAGTTTGGTCCGGATTGGGCAATGCAGCATATAGTTCCACAGGTCTGTTTTGATGATTTTTATAACTACAAAGTGCTGCAGTCAGCATTTGTTGTTTTCTTTTCTTTGCAATTTCTAATAAATGGATCGGTGCGTCTCCTTCATAGGTCTTGGACATGATTAACAACCCACATTATTTGTACCGTATGACCATTCTACATGCAATTTCTCTACTCGCACCTGTTATGGGCTCTGATATTACATGCCAAAAACTGTTGCCCGTGGTCATTAATGCCTCAAAGGACAGGTAATGCTGGAGAGCTTGACTGACTGTAACATTAAAAGTAGAGCAGTTGTTTGATTTGGTTGCGTTTATCATCCAGCTGACAGTCCACATTGTCAGGGTACCTAATATTAAATTCAATGTGGCAAAGGTGTTGCAGTCCCTTGTTACCATAGTTGACCAGTCGGTAAGTAACATCGTAATTTCACGCTTCACTCTTTTTGCTGTCTTTGGTGATCCCGCTATATCTGGAATGCCTTGGGTTGCTTATGATGCAGGTGGTGGAGCAGACAATCCGGCCATGTTTGGTTGAGCTTAGTGAGGATCCAGATGTGGACGTAAGGCATTTTGCCAGCCAAGCACTTCAGGCAAGTGAACAGACCATGATGTCTAGCTGAACACCTTCCCCAAGAAGTTTTGGTCTGCTGCGAGTTTTTTGTATCCATATTTGTCTTGGAACTCTGGTTATCGAGTACAATTTCTGCAGATTGATGCCACCCACCTCACACATTATTTTGTCCTATCTTTTGATGTTTCAAATCTCTCTCTCTCTAGTAGTTAATCCGATCTTCGGTAGGCAGCGGAGAGGCTCGAACGGCGGAGAGCAGACCCACATTTTGGGCTTTTTTTTTATAGGTATGAAACACTTATCTGATTTAGCCTTTGTTCAGATGGCCTAGATTCAGATCTCATCTTAAATGGAGAAGTCTCGGGTCATCAAAATTACTTGTCTTTTGATTGCAAAAATCGACGGCTTCTGTCAGCCGAGCGGTTTTTTGTTTTGTTTTTCATCTTCTAGAAAATGTAGTATCGCAATCAAAAGACAAGTAATTTTGCTGGCCCTAGAGGTCTTCATTTGAGATGAAATTTGGTGCCTAAGCCGTCTAAACAAGGAAGAATGAGCTTGAACGTTTCATATCTTTAAAAAAAATCCAAAAATTGGGCCCATGCTCCATTTTTGGATATTTTAGAGCAAACAAAAATGGATGGTGAAATACAAAAAGGCCCCCAAAAAGGTTATACCGTCTATTTTTTTGGCTTAAAAACATTCAAAGTGTAGGGCTTAGAATGTGTAACAGAAAATTTTCATACCCAATCACGGAAAAAATTGAAAACAAGTTTGCCTGCCTCCCACTTTACGTCGCATATGACGATGGTTGCATCATAGTTTCTCACTTGTGGCATTCTGTCATGTTCGCCATCGTGTAAGTTTAGTCCTGGCATGCGGATTAGTTATCTTATTTTTTCTTTTTTCCACTGCCAGAGTTCTAACTCAGGGACAATTGTTTAGGAGTAGTCCCACGATAACCTGATCCTGCAATATAAGTCTGTGCTACTGTCAGCTCTAATTTCGTAGGCCATCATTTAAGACCACGCTCCGAACAGTTTTAGCATGTTCCATGTGTTGGGAGTAATACAGTTCTGGTAGGAGTACAAAAGAGTAGCAGTACATGTTTCTTCTACCAGGCTGCTAAATTCCCATCCACCACCACCCACTTTTAGATCTAAGCCGTTTATCAATGTTCAGAACACAAAAAAAGAAGTTAATTCACGAAGTCAATCCATTTGAACGATCTTAACACTTGCTTCTGGTTTGTAAAAGTTTAGTAAAAATAAATGGCTGTGATTTTTGACCAAAAAATGTAGACTTAACCATTCAATTGGCATGAAACCTTTTGTCCAACACGGTGAATGGTTAAATCAGCAAAAAATTAGTACCAAACGGGCGTGCACTAGGCATGTTGTCGTACGTGTCAGATCAGCAAAAACTTAGTACCAAACGGGCGTGAACTGGGGGCATGCACACTTCTCTTTGGACATGTTGTTGTACGTTGACTTATTTATCCTTCTTGGACTGTCAATGTCAGGGCATAACAAATCTCAATGGGTAGTACTTTACTACAGTTTGTTGTTTTGGGGCCAACAGTTTGGACCAATTCAAAGACAAGCCCAAAACTCACATGGATTCTATTGTTGGTTTAGTTCAAGCTGCTAGAACTTGCTTGCCTACCTAATTGAATATGATTCTATCAGAGTTGGAGAACTAAATTAACATCAGAGTCACCGTGAACTCGCATAGTCAAGAACTAGCAAGGTGCCAGACTGCAAACATGTTTTTACTATCCACTCCCAAATACTATTTCAATACATAAATATGTAAATAAGTATATCCTCCTTTATGCCTTATCCATTGGATGATCCTAACCTTTGCTTGGGTAGGCATTGATAGAATCAAGAAAGTGAAATTTAAAAAGACATAATAAACATACCAGGTTCAACCACAAAAATTTAAAGGAAGTGATATGCAATAGGATACATAGCTTAATGGACCATCAAATTTAAAAGAAAGTAATCATCATCATCATCATCATCAAGATCCTATCCCAATTAGGGGTTGGCCACATCAATCTTATTCCTCCACTCCACTCCACTCTATTAAGTACCATGGCTTCATTTAGTCTCAAAGTTTTTAAATATTTTCTGCCCACTTCTATCCACGTTCTTTTGGGCCTTCCCCTTGGCCTTTTAGAACCTTCTACTTGCATTGCCTCACTTCTTTTAACTTATGCCGTTTTTGGTCTCCTTTGGACATGTTCAAGTCATTTAAGTCTAATCTCCCTCTTCTTGTTACCTATTGGTTCTACCCTTAAGTTTCCTCTAATGTTTTCATTCATAATTCTATCCTTTTTTATCTTGCCACTCATCCATCTCAAACATTCTCACTTTCGCGACACTCATCCTGTGAACATGATGTTCCTTAACTGCCCAACACTCCATGGAGCATGGCCGTCCTTATGGCCATCCTATATAATTTTCCTTTTAGTTTGAGTGGCACTCGCTAATCACACAAAACTTCAGATACACATCTCCATTTGTTCCAAATCACTTGGATTCTAACCTTCCTCTCAATCTCTCTACTCTCATGAATCATTGATCCTAAGTACTAAAAGTGGTATTTTACGGGGACTTATTGGTTATTAATCTTAACTAGTGTTCCACTCCTCTTCATCTCCTTGCTAAAATTGCATTATATATATTTTGTCTTAGTTCGGTTGATTTTAAATTCTTTAGATTCTAATGCTTCTTTCTATAACTCTAGCTTTGTATTTATGCTTTCCCTTATCTCATCAAGTAAGACTATATTATCTGCAAATAGCATGCACCATGGAATCGTCTTATGCAGATGTTTTGTTAACTCATCCATAACTAACGTGAAAAGGTATGGGCTCAATGTCGATCCTTAGTGCAATCTTACAGTGACAAAAAAATCACTGGTCTTGCTACTAGCGGTCTTAACATTTGTTACTGCTCCCTCACACATATATTTAATTATGTCTATATACCTTGCAAAATTCCTTTTTCGCCCAACACCCTCCATATTAACTCTCTAGGGACTTTATCATAATCTTTCTCTAAGTCTATAAAGACCATGTGGAGGCCTTTCCTCCTTTCCCTATATTTCTTTATCAGTTGTCTTAGTAAGAAAATAGCTTCCTTGGTAGCCCTCCCAGGCATAAAACCAAATTGGTTCTCTGATATAATTGTCTCATGCTATAGCCTCTTCTCAATTAATCTTTCAAAAAGTTTCATAGTGTGGCTCATAAGTTTGATCCTTCTATAATTAGTGCAGCTCTGTATGTGCTATTTATTCTTATAAATTGGTACAATAAAGTTTTTCCTCCATTCATTTGACATTTTCTTTGATTTTATAATCTTGTTAGATAACTTGGTCAACTAAACTACTCCAGTATCTCCCATATGCTTCCAAACCTCTATTAGTATACCATCGGGACCCATGGTCTTTCCTAATTTCATCTTTTTAAAGGCCTCTTCCATTTCAGGTATTCTAATCCTACGTTCATATCTACAATGTCCAATGTTATTTAGTTTTACAAATTTCAATCCCAATATTCTCATAGCCATTGTTATTTAACAAATTTTGAAAGTAAGTTGCCCACTTTTGTTTGATCTCATCATCTTTGACTAGTACCCTTTGATCATCACTTTCATTCCACCTAACATGATCTAAGTCCTTACCCTTCTGTTCTCTTATTTTTGAAAATTTAAACATATCTTTTTCACCTTCTCTTGTTCTTAGTATATTAGTGGTCATCATATGCCTTAACTTTAACCTCACTTACTATTTTCTTAGCAACCTTTTTAGTATTCTTATAATGTTCATAGTTTTCATAATTTCTAGTCTTCTACTATGCTTTAAAACACACCCGTTTTTCTTTAATAACTTTTTGCACTGTTTCACTCCACCACCATGTTTCCTTTATGTTAAGTGTTCAATTTTGGTTAAAATACCCCTAATTTAGTATTTAATTAGAGCATCTAGGCCATCAATTTCAAGATTTTACATAAAATATTCATTTTAGCTTTAATTGGCCATCCAACCGTTGAATTGCAAAATTTAATGGTCAGATGATCATCAAAGCTAATCAAAGGAATAATGAACGGTTTAGATGATTCTAATTGGGTCCTGTGCATTGCAAATCAATCAACACCGCTTGGACGATCCAGAACAAATGAAGGAGAGAATGATAAAGCTTCATGGAAAGATAAGATTCTGAAGACTCCTAAGATAGAAGGAATTTGAAGAATAAAGGAATTTCAGAGTTCTGGCAAGACTGGGATGTTGGTGGACCCCACCCCTCTTTATCTCTCTCTCTCTCTCCTCTTCATGGTTTCCTCTTCTTGAACTCCTGGGCAAGACCGGGTTGGGCTGGCCAATAACCCTCCTTCCTCTTCTCTCCCTCAATCCTTTCTTCACAGCACCTTCCTCCATCTTTTTTTTTTTCCATTCTCTTCTCCACGGTCCTTGTTGGCTGGACCATAGACAGACTTCCCTCTCCCAGCTCTCTCACTCTCGTTTCCCCACTAGCTGGCCATAGGTGCGCCACACATCCTTGGTCGGCTGATCAACCTCTTCTCCACTACTGGGCTGGTGGACTTTCTCCCTTCTTCTCTCCACTCTCTCATCTTCTCTCCACTCTCATTTTCCCTCTCCTTGGCCAGCTAATTCTCATCTGATCTCTCTCCATTCTCTTCTCTCTTCTCTTATCTAGCACTAGCCATCACTACTCCCACCTCTTTTCTTCTCTTCTTCAGACCCTCTTTCTCTGCTTAGCTTCTCCTATATTCCCCTCTCTTGATTCTATTTCAATGACTCTGCTCCATTAGCCTGGCGTCAACCCAGTAGACCAGCACCGGCCACTCTACGCGTTCCAACCTTCACTGGTCGGATTGCCCAGAGCTCCCCAATTCCCCATCTACAGCGTTCTTCCTATTCGTCTCTGGCCGGATCGGAGAAGGAAACCCGAATTGGGTTTCCACTCCTTTTCCAGTCCTGGTGATTTTCTCTTCCTCTCTCCTCTTCTTCTCTCCCTTTCCCCATTCTTCTTCCTCTTCCCCCTTCTCCAGTTTTCTCCTCAATGGTTTTCATTTGGTTTTCGATTAAAAACAGAAATCCAAAAAATTTCCAAGTTTGCCCTTATCAGATCTGATTAATACCAACTTTGTCCTCATTTTAATACCAATTGTGTCCCCATTTGAATATTGTTTGAGTACTCATTTTATTTCCAACTGTGTCCCTAAATATTCTGGTTTTACCTTATCTACATTTCGCTTATCTAGGGACAGTGATATCCAAGGCTACTTGTTTAGTTTTATTTTATGTTTTCTTGAATTTAGAAATTCTATAAATTGCAGTAGTTGAATAAATCTAAAATTTTATTTTATTGTCATTTTATTTATGTTATTTCTTTTAGTTTTATTTTTTATTTTTATTAATTGAATTTTATGTAAAACTCCATATTTTAAAGCGAGTCCCTGTGGGATCGACCTGTATTTGCATTGCTATATTGTAATAGCCTGTGCACTTGCGGTTAAAGATCAACAAGTTTTTGGCGCCATTGCTAGGGACTTGTAATAGAGTTTTCATAAATTTTAATTAAAAATTAAAAAAAGGAAAAAAAATAAAAAAATACAAAAAAATAAACAAAATTAGGAATTGCATTTTTTAAAAACATTTTAGGAATTTTTAGGTGCATCTTTAAGTTTTTTTTAGTGCATAACCACTTTATTTCTTGAATTTGGTACTAATTGTTATCTTTCTTTTTCAGGAAATGGCAAGTGGAGCATCATTAATTAGATAGATTTTTCTTGCTTTCCTAGATTAGGAATTTTTTTATTTTTGAGTGAATCTTGTAGTGAGGTCCCTTTGTAATTTGTATTTTTAATTTTAATTTTTAAAGGGTTGTAATAATACAGGGCAAGTGTGGGATAAGGTGGCCCACACTTGATCTTCATCAGAAACCCCTCTATATGTCTTCTCACTCATTTATTTTCTAGATTAGGGTTTGCATTTAGAGTAATTTTGTATTGTTTGGTAGTGTAACTCATATAGAAAGCATCTATTATAATTGTTGCATTTTAGGATATTGCATTAGTTTATTTCTTTCAACTGCATCTTAGGACACATTTAATGCTTTAAGGTGAATTATATGTTGATCGAATTGCCATAGTGTATGAAAATTAATTAGTAAGGGCACCCGACCCCACAAGATCAAGGGTGGATTTCATCACCATTCCTTGGCCCACATAGGATAATCACCTCAAGTGCACAACCCCACCATTCACATTAAATTAAAATTAATTAGAAGAGACCTATAGGGTCATCACATGCTCATAGGACTCTCTTAATAGGACACAATTTATTGTCACTCCAATGGCTTTTGATCACTATGGTTATTGGGGGTTGTCTAATAGAGCCTCGCTCTTCCCCCACCTCCTGTTGACGTTTGTGAAGTCTAAACGCCTCCTTACATGAGGGTTGTATTAACCACTTTAATTATAATCTAACTGGTAAGTAGTAGTCTACTCCTAAAGAGAGAAAGAGCGTTAGATTCGGCTAATTAAAAGCATTGTCCCCACAAAAAATCAAGAAAATCAAAATATTTATGCTTGTTAGCCTTATGGGATTGCTTGATTGTGTCCTTGATTGTGCTTCATTCTAGGCATTTAGGTTGCATCATTTAGGATAGTCTTCTAAAACAAAAAAAAAAAGAAAGAAAGAAAAAAGAGAAGTAATCATTTTATACAATAATTATGTTGTATATAAAGATTGATTACAATGGCTTATCAAGAAGGGGATAGATAAAGGATGACTTGTACAAGGGATAGGTTAATTGCCTCAAAGCAAGATACTGAGTCATATTCACAACCTCAGTACAACGATTACTATGCTTATACTTAACCACAATATCCCAAATCTACTTGGCCATATGGCTATGCATATAATGATTATTATCAGGAGCCAATGGATGCACCTCATGCATTCACTGAACCTAGCAATAATTACTATCCTGAGACAAATTATCAAGATTATAATGGATGGGCTAGGCATCAGGAACAATCATGGTCTCAGGATTATCAACCATCTCAGGAAGAACCAGCATGGTCATACCCTAATTAATCCTACCATGATTATCATGAAAATCAGGGACAACCATTATGGTTCCAACCTGAGCACTCCTTTCCTAGTACTCCAATGACACAGTAGTATGTGCCTTTTGAGTCGATGCCTTCATCATAGGAGGAAGACACATTCGATGAGACCCTTCGGGTATTAGCATAATCGACTAAACAACTTCATGAAGAGGTGGGTCAATTACATGCTATATTTATGGAAAGATTTGGAGAATTTGAACCAAATGAGAATAAGGATGAACCATCTATTAGCGATGATAGGATAGAGAATTCATGTGATCATTTTGAAATGCAAAGTCCCTTACCATCCATAGAAATCACAAATACAGATATACTCGAGGCAAATCTAAGTCATTGTTATGATTCCAAGGAAGAGACATCCATTGAGGAAGATGATAAATTCATAGAGACCACCAACATAAAACCCCTCAATTCATGTCCTGTCTATTTTTACAAAATTGATGAAGGAACATCCTTTGAAGAGGTAAAGGAATTGTTGGAGATTGTGCCACTAATGAAAACTCCTCAATGGCAAGACAAAGTAGAACCCCTTACAGAGCCTCAAATTCAAATTGAGCCATGTAATGTTGAAGACGTACCTGATTGGGACCTACAGACCTTATTTGAATAACCATTAGATATGAAATTAGGCCCACCTGAAGTATTGCATATGCCTATAGAACAGGACAAGAAAGAGTCCATTGATATACTGTCCACACATCAACCAACTCTAAGGTACACACCAGAAGATAATTAGGATGTAAGCCAAATCATGCGCCCTCCTCTATTAATATAAGAACAATCTTTTAAGGAAGGGTATAGTCAGCTTATACCTCAATTTCAGGAAAATGTAAGGGAAAAGGAGGATCATCCACATCCATATGGTCTAAAAGAATTTAAATTCACGGTAGTTCACATTGTTATAGATATTCCACCACCTAAATTTTCAAGGTGGAGGAATTATATTGATTACCGTAAAATTTTGAAGATAGGAGATCATCAAAGTGGTCCTACTTAATTTACATTCATGGTAGTCTACTGTGTCATAATGCTACCATCACCAAAAATTAGGGTGGATGAAATATATAGACTATCGTGAGATCTTGAAGTGGCGTGAGAAATCATGTCATTTCGTTGTTGGGATTAGGAGAACACAATACCAATTGGGTATAGATTAGGATATGTCTGGTTGAAGACGTTAAACTTAGCGCTCACTAAGAGGCAACCTAGAGTTTTTCATTCTTGTTGTTTTCTCTACATCACCCATATTCGTTTTAAGTCCTACTTTTTAAACATTGAGGACAATGTTTCTGTCAGATTGGGGGGTGTCGAATTCTAGCAAATTTTAGTTTTTTTTGATTTTTAGGTGCTTTCCTTGATTTTTCAAAAAAAAAAAAATCAGAAAAATGAAAATTTTTAAGTCATTTCCCACATTATGATGAGAATTGGATTTTCTGAAGTATAATTTAGATAACTTTAGCTTATTAATGGAATTGAATATGATTAATTCACCATTTTACTCATTTTCTAAAGTATTCCATGAAAGCAAAGTCTCAGATCACATCTGTACACATAGTTGCATATCTATAATCTAAATTGATAAGTGACTATAACTTAGAAATTCTGAAGAAATTCAGTGGAGACCTATAACCTAAGTGAGTTTTAGAGCCATTCATTCATTTTGAGAGGTTAAAAATGTTCCTAATTTTCTTCAGCGTGTTTAATGCAAATTTATCCCAAACTTTTAAATTTGGCAGATTACCTGAATAATTAGAATACAACTTTTAAAATTCTAGAAGTTCATTGAATTTGATAGATTATAGGAAACTTAGAAAATGATTTAGGCCATCATTGTTGTTAACCTAGAGACATAAAACCTACCCAGAAATAATTTTACCACTAGTCAACCAACTTGAGCCTTTCAATATAAGCCTTTTCTTTTGTCACCCAAATTACCCTTTACCCATATTAACCTAGTATAAATTATCCATTACCCATTTTCTTTAAAAAATAAGTCAAAGATGAATGAAAGAATACCTTTTAGTTGCCATGAAAGTAAAAAGTGGATATCAAGAAAATAAATATTCTTCAAGTGATTCAAAATTACTATAATATAAAGGAAAGAGTTTGAGAAAGAAGAAGAAGAAGAAGAAGAAGAAGAAGAAGAAGAAGAAGAAAAGTTTGAAGAATGAAAAGAAAAATAGAAAAATAAATATTCACTTTAAAGTAAAGAAAAGAAAGAATTATCAACTTTAGTAGAAGACCTCTGCTTATTTTTAAAGAAACTTTGAATACCCTTATACCCTGTCTTTGGTACCTTGTCCTAAGCCTATGTTTCGTCTCATTCAAAGACTTATTGATTCTAGGATGAATATAGTCTTGATGAGGAAATGAATGGATATAATTAAAAGAGTGGTATTTCTAAATATTCAAGGGTAATGGTATACATTCCAAATGGATCAAAACAATTAAATTCCTTAGTAACTCCCGTTCTTCATGAATATATGTGAGATAAATTTGCTTTTATTAACTCTTCTCACATAATTAAAAGAGAGATATGATTTGAACCCTCTATTTGAGAGATTTTATTTTTGAGTGTATGTCATTAGTGAGGATTGAGGTCAAAACATATTTCAGATGGAGTTCCAAAGTTAGAAGTCTACTTAGAGATAAAGACTATTCTATGTGTAGAATGTATATGCACACACTCACTTTGAGATCTGAGCTTAAGTGGAATATTTTTAGCATATGGGTAGGGTTTTGAATTTTTCAGTCATCATTATTTGTTTGCTAAAGTTTATAGATTTATTGAAGATAATTCTCTGAGAAAAAAAGGAGATTACCTGAAAAATAAGTTTTTTTAAATTTTGTGATTTGAATTTTTGCATGTTTTGCTAGGGACTAGCAAAATGCTAGTTGGAGGGTGTGTTAAGTATTCAATTTTGGTCAAAATACCCCTAATTTAGTATTTAATTAGAGCATCTAGGCCATCAATTTCAAGATTTTACATAAAATATTTCATTTTAGCTTTAATTGGCCATCCAATCTTTGAATTGCAAAATTTAAAGGCTAGATGATCATCAAAGCTAATCAAAGGAATAATGAACGGTTTATATGATTCTAATTGGGTCCTGTGCATTGCAGATCAATCAACACAACTTGGACGATCCAGATGATCTAGATCAGATCAAGGAGAGAATGATGAAGCTTCATGGAAAGATAAGATTTTGAAGACTCCTAAGACAGAAGGAATTTGAAGAATAAAGGAATTTTAGAGTTCTAGCAAGACTGGGATGTTGGTGGACCCCACCCCTCTTTATCTCTCTTACCCTCTCTCTCTCCACATCTCTTTTACTCTCTTTTCTCTCTCTCCCACATCTTCATTTTCTCTCATCTCACACCTCTCTCTCTCTCTCTCTCTCTCTCTCTCTCTCTCTCTCTCTCTCTCTCTCTCTCTCTCTCTCTCTCTCTCTCTCTCTCTCTCTCTCTCTCTCTCTCTCTCTCTCTCTCTCTCTCTCTCTCTCTCTCTCTCTCTCTCTCTCTCTCTCTCTCTCGTCTCCCTTTTATTCTCTCCTCTTCATGGTTTCCTCTTCTTGAACTCCCAGGCAGGACCGGGTTGAGTTGGCCAATAACCCTCCTTCCTCTTCTCTCTCTCGATCCCTCTTCAACCCTTTCTTCATAGCACCTTCCTCCATCTTTTTTTTCTTTCCATTCTCTTCTCCACGGTCCTTGTTGGCTGGACCATAGACAGACTTCCCTCTCCCAACTCTCTCACTCTCGTTTCCCCACTAGCCGGCCATAGGTGCATGACACATCCTTGGCCGGCTGATCACCCTCTTCTCCACTGCTGGACTAGTGGACTTTCTCCCTTCTTCTCTCCACTCTCTCATCTTCTTTACACTCGTTTTCCCTCTCCTTGGCCAGCTGATTCTCATATGATCTCTCTCCATTCTCTTCTCTCTTCTCTTATCTCTCACCAACCATCACTACTCCCACCTCTTTTCTTCTCTTCTTCACCCCCTCTTTCTCTATTTAGCTTCTCCTATATTCCCCTCTCTTGATTCTATTTCAACACCTCTGCTCCACTAGCTTAGCGTCTACCTAGTAGACCAGCACCAGCCAGTTGACACGTTCCATCCTTCGCTGGTCGGATTGCCTAGAGCTCCCCAAATCCTCATCTATGCCGTTCTTCCTATTCGTCTTCGGCCGGACAGGAGAAGGAAACCTGAACTAGGTTTCCACTCCTTTTCCAGTCCCGGCAATTTTCTCTTCCTCTCCTCTCTTCTTCTCTTCTTCTCTCCCTTTTCCCATTCTTCTTCCTTCTTCCCCCTTCTCTGGTTTTCGATTAAAACCAGAAATCCAAAAAATTTCCAAGTTTGCCCTTATTTGATCTGATTAATACCACCTCTGTCCTCCTTTTAATACCAATCGTGTCCCCATTTTAATACCGTATGAGTCATCATTTTATTTTCAACTGTGTCCCTAAATATTCTAGTTTTACCTTATCCACATTCTGCCTATCTAAGGACAGTGATATCCAAGCCTGCTTGTTTAATTTTATTTTATGTTTTCTTAGATTTAGAAATTCTGTAAATTGTAGCAGTTGAATAAATTTGAAATTTTATTTTATTTATTTTAGTTTTATTTTTATTAATAGAATTTTATGTAAAACTCCATATTATAAAGCGAGTCCCTGTGGGATCGACCCGTATTTGCATAGCTATACTGCAATAGCCCGTGCACTTGTTGTTAAAGATCAACAAGTTTTTGGCGCCATTGCATGGGACTTGCAAGGGAGATTTTATAAAATTTAATTAAAAATTCAAAAAAGAAGAAGAAGAAAAAAAATCAGAAAAATCCAGAAAAAGTATACCCCCATCTATAACCTTAATAAATCCTTTCTTTTTACACAATTCTTGAGTTTTTGTATCTTCTTCTTGGGCTTTAAGGACTCTTTCTTTAACAACTGATTTAATTGTGATGTTTGTGAGTAAAGCTCTTGGCTGTCTACTTAATGCATTAGCTACTGCATTTGGTTTTCCAGGATGATATTGGATGAAAAAATCGTAGTCTTTGATATACTCTATCCATCTTCTTTGTCTCATGTTCAAATAAGCCTGAGTGAAGATGTATTTAAGACTTTTATGATCTGTAAATACATTGAATTTTTCTCCATACAAATAATGTCTCCAAATTTTTAATGCAAAAACTACAGCTGCCAATTCTAGGTCATGTACTAGGTAATTTATTTCATGTTTCTTCAATTGTCTAGATGCATAAGCAATGACCTTCCCATTTTGCATCAACACACCCCCTAACCCTTTGCCTGAAGCATCACAATATATTTCATATCCTCCACTTCCAGATGCCAAAGTCAATACTAGTGTTGAGTTAACCTCTTCTTTAGCTCTTGAAAACTATTTTCACATTCTTCTATCCAAGTGAATTGTACCCCCTTTCTTATCAAGGAAGTCAAAGGAAGAGCTATACGAGAAAATCCTTGAATGAATCTACGGTAGTATCCTGCTAGTCTAAGAAAACTATGTATTTCTGTTGCTATTATAGGTTTCTCCCAATTCATTACTGCTTCAATCTTGGTGGGGTCCACTTCTACTCTATTCTTAGAAATTACATGACCCAAGAAATTGACCTTCTCTAACTAGAATTCATACTTACTAAATTTACCAAATAGTTTATGTGTTCTGAGGGTATTTAGTACAATTCGTAAGTGTTCTTGATGTTCTTTGATACTGGTAGAGTAAATTAGTATATCGTTAATAAATACAATCACAAATTTATCCAAAAATTCCTTGAAGATTCTATTCATCAAATCCATAAACACTGTCAGTGCATTGGTCAGCCCGAAAGACATAACTAGAAACTCGTAATGCCCATACCGAGTTCTGAATGTTGACTTGGGTATGTCTTCATCTTTAATACGCAATTGATGATATCCTGATTTGAGGTCAATTTTGGAAAAGACCTTAGCAGATTGGAGTTGATCAAAGAGATCATCAATGTGAGGTAAGGGATACCTATTTTTCACTGTGACACTGTTTAACATTCTATAATCAATGCATAATCTCATAGACCCATCCTTCTTCTTTACAAATATTACTGGTGCTCCCTATGGTGAACTACTTGGTCTAATAAACCCTTTGTCTAACAATTCTTGCAATTGACCTTTCAACTCTTTCAACTCTGCTGGGGCCATCCTATAAGGTGCTTTAGAAATTGGAGTTGTACCAGGAATTACTTTAATGGTAAACTCAATTTCTTTGTGTGGGGGTAATCCTGGTAGCTCTTTAGGAAAAACATCTTGGAATTCCCTGACTACTTCAATTTCTGTTATCTTGGGCTGTTCAACATCTAAAGAAATCACTGTTTCCAAAAATGCCTGACACCCCTTGGACATATGTTTGACTGCCTTGATAGCTGAGATAATGGATTTGTCTAAGTAATTGTGTTTCCCATACAACACTAATACTTCCTCACCCAATATACTAAATGTGATTTTCTTCTTGTGACAGTCCATAACTACCGAGTATTTTGCTAACCAGTCCATACCCAGTATGATGTTAAAATTCCCCTTGTTCAATAAAATGAGGTCTATGTCCATTCTTTTTCCCAGTACTTCTATTGGTACATTATGTAAGTATTTTTGTAATTTAACTGTTTTTCCAATTGGAGTTGTTACATCTAGATCAAATCCTAAGTTTTTCACTGATAGTTGTATACTATATGCGAATTCTCAAGATATAAAGGAATGCGTAGATCCAGAATCAAATATTACTTTGGCATAGTTGTCTGCTATAAATAGTATACCTTCAATCACCACATTGGATGGTCCAGCTTGGCCATCAGTGATGGTGGAGACCCTTCCTTGGTGTCGAGGGGCAATTTCTAGTTTTGCCTCCTTGACTGCCAATGGTTTGCTACAGTAGGTGGTGACATGTCCATACTCCCCACAATTATGGCACTTGATTGGAAACCATTGTGGTTGTTGTTGTATAGGTCTAGGGCAGATATTGCCTTGGTGAAATTTTCTGCATCTTGGACATGGTTGTCTATTTTGCCTTGGTGCATTGTTCCTTTGATTTCTTTGGGGCTTTAAAATGTTCCAAGGTTTTTTATTCTTCTGGAAGGGCTTTGGGTTATTGTTTCCTCCTCCACTGAACTTGGTAGTTTGACTCTTTTTGTATTCTTCTTAAAACTTGGAAGCCATTTCCACACATTCTGCCAAGGTAGTGGGTTTAGTACCCAGTACCTTTATTTTTAGCCCTAGGTGTAGCCCTTCAATGAATCGATTCACCGTGTGTGTTTCAGTGTTACACGCATGAGTCGCAAATCTCCTTAATTGTGTGAAGTTATTATCATACTCCACCGCCAACATATTCCCTTGTCTTAGGTTTAAAAACTCTATCAACTTTCTTTCTTGTACATGAGAAGGAAAATATTTGTGGTTAAATACTTCCTTAAATTCCTCCTATGTAGTATCTTCAGAATTTGAGAAGGTGTTGTTAGCTAATCTCCACCAAAATGCAGCTTCTTGTTTTAATAAGTAGGTGACAAATTTCACCTTCAACTCTGGAGGAGTATGTAGTTCACTGAAAGTCCTTTCTACTTCATATATCCATTCCTCTGCCTTCTCAGCTTCACCCTTGCCATTATACACTGTAGTCATCTTTTGAAATCTCTCCATCATTTTGTCAACTTTTTCTGGTGCTAATGGAGATTTTCTAACTTCTTCACTTAGTACAAAGGAAGATTGCCCTTGTACTAGTGTGGGAGTAGCTGGTGTTGGTGTTGGTGCATTATGTCTCACTTCAAGCTGAGCCTGAGCTTGCGTACTTAGTATTTCTATGTGAGGCAATGAACCTTGGGCTTGTTGTAGGTGAGGAAGGAGGTTCCTCAACACCCTTGGCACCATCTCTTCCACATTGTTCATGATTACTCTCTTCATATTGTCTTCTGGAGTATTTTGAGCTGCCTGCCTTGTGACTCTCTTTGGTGGCATCTACTGATAAACCAAAATTTCTATCAATCCTGTATACAACTACTTCTATCTTAATCTATACTTGGATTATAATCTCTCTTTTGGACATATTTATATTGTACTGTGATTGGATGAAATGCTTTGATACCAACTGTGACGACCTGGATTTTTGTAACACGTTTTGTAATATATTTTGAAAGGCAGGGCCCTTAATAGTAATTTTTTTTCGCAAAACAAAGCAGCAAAAATTCTTTTCTTTAGAACTTGTTTTGTAAAACCCAAGTCATCACTTCATACATAACATAAGTAGAACTTTGTACAAGATAAAATTCCATTGAAGGAATATACTTTTATTAAATTCTAGAATCCATCCAGTGGTTCACAATACAGCTAAATCCATTACAATACTTGTCCAAATTACATAATCCAAACTCAAAGCTCACCATACAATGAAACTCTCATTACAATACAACACTCTCAAACAAAGCAAAATACATGTCTTCGAGGGTATACCTTGAAGATTATTCCCTTCAAGTCTTCTATCGTCTTGAGCTCCTAACTCTCCTTCCCTGTATCTGAGATATTGTAAACATTGCAACATTTATAATATCTCAGCAAGCAATGCTTGGTAGGGGATTCAAGAAGCATAATAATTGACAATATAATGCTAATACTTCATAATCCCGTTATCCCTAAACATATTCATGTCTCTACTCTTTACTTTGTAACATATGTACATCCATATACATACTTACTATACATGGGTAAATCAGTTAAATTTGTGAAAGTAGTAAAATATCATTCCCAACTAAGTTGATCAATTCTCTTCATTATGAGAATTTAGTATTTCAGCTAATCCGACACTGGGAATTTTCCTTCTTGGGAAATATTGGTAATATATAATTACCTAGCATTTCATCATGCTAAAACATAAGGCATTTCACTATGCCTACTCTCATATGCATCATAGTGCAAAATAATCAAAGGGCTACCATGCTGTAGTCTGATCCGTACTAGCGCGCTCGGATAACTGCCCTGTTCATCACTGATACCATGGTGGAAAATATTATGTCACTGCCCATATGGGGAGGCAGGACATTCACAGTGGTGGCCTTCCCATAATTGCCCCACCCGACTTTTAGCCTCTCATAGGGCAAGGTATCATCAAATTTCAAGAAGCGGGTGGCCAAACCCTCATAACTTCTCTAGCATAGCATCCCCCTAGGCTTATGCCTATTAAAACAAAATCACAAGCCTCTAAGCTTGCATGTAAAATAGAGTTGATACATATCAGACAATCTGTTTGTTTACTTAGGGCTGAAATATCTTCTAGTTCCATATTCACTTAGAGTCTAGTCTTTAGCCATTTTATATGCGTTTGGTTGGATCATAAGGGTTTCAGGGAATTTAATACAAGTATTAACATTACTCTTGTTAACATAAGGTTATGGGTTCAATCATGTATATCCCATGTAAATGCATTCATCAAATCCTCCTACCTTCAAGTAGTGATCCCTTTTCCCAGATCTTCCATGATACTGACTGATGTATGTAATCTGTACATCCATACATACTGTCAATAGATATAAATTATGAACAATCCTATTGATCATTAGATCTAATGTTTAGAATGATCTTTAAATTATTCGTATCTAAGTATTTTCTATCTCTAAGTCTTTGTGTGTCCATCTCCTTGATCTTGATCTTTCATAGATTCTTTTGATTGATAATCTATACTTGTTGATAAAGATCAAGGTCCTAGATCTTTTATCATCTAGTTCTTCTTTGATCTAAGTTCAATTATTGGATCATCCTTAAGGAGGATGATCTTGGTTTTCTTCCTTGAATAATCTTTGATCAAGGATTTGGATTATCTAATCTAATGAACTAGATTTGATCTATAACATGCATACTAATAAACATGCATACTAAATTCAATACAATATTCTTATTCTTATTGTTCTTGATCATTCAAGATCTAATGGATCTTGTTTGATCATCCTTATCTTACTTATAGTTTTTATTAGGGTTAGATGATTTACTAACCTTTTATGCTCTTACTATTATTATTTAACCAATTAATGTTTTGATGGTTGAAGGTAACTTATTTCAGCCTAAGTCTAGACTGCTCCTTTTATTTCCAATTGGCTAGGGCTTACTAGCTGAATGAGTGAACACAAAGTGGTCACTTCAATCCTCATGTAAGGAGGAGTTTAGACCTCACAAACGTCAACGGAAGGTAGGGGAAGAGCGAGGCTCTATTAGACAACCCCCTTAACCACTATGTTCAACATTCACTAGAGTGACCTTAGCTCAACCTTTCATAAGGTTCCTATAAGCATGTTCTAAGTACTCTTTCTAATTGAATTTAATTAACTCTATGAACATTTACAAGGTCATTCAAGGGGTTTATCATTCTCCTAATTTGGGCAAAGGATTTGATAATCCTTATATTGTCCTATTAACTATAGCCCTTACTAATTAAGTCCAAAATAATCCACTCTTATTTGTATCATGAAACTCTACTTTCTCATTAGATTCTATTTTTGGTGTTTTATGCTCTTTATCTCATAACAAATAGATCTACTAATGAAATTTAACCATAACTGAATTATAAATTTAAAGTATAAAACTACATAATTGAACAACTTAATGATAATGATACAAGGTACTTCAAAATTACACTAGCATGATTTTCAATTAATATACCTTAATAACTCAATTTAAACTAACATGGTTCTAAGGTACAATCTCATACTATGAAATCCTTGCATGGTCCTATGTTACAATGGCATGAAATCATACTAACTTGGTCCTAAGTTACACTTGCATAAAATCATACTAACATGCCCCTAAGATAATTAAATCTAGCAACCTATTATAACAATCTAATCACATATCATGCTAAAGTCTAAAAGTTGCACTTAGCATGCTTTATAACATAAATCACATTTAAAATGCTATTATCAATTAATAAAAAATGAAACTAATTACATTAATATTTTTAGAAACCTTTACTTATGATCCAGGGTTTTAATTACATTTAGGGGTTTTTCTTCATTAAGGTTCAAAGATCATATTGCTTTGTTTTTGTCATATCCAATCCATGATCTCTCTGGATTTCATCATATTAATTCAATCAATCCATCCCAAGGATTTGATCACACTTGATCTCATTGATCAAGTGGGTCCCTTTGTATTTTTAGGGTTTTTCTACCATAACGGGTAGATCCCTTAATATATCTTAGATATGTCTAAATAAACCATAGATATCACTTTATTTCAATAGAATATCATTATTAAAACAGATTACCAAGATTTGATCACCTTAGATCTTGGAAATTGGAAACTTATTTACTAAATACAGAAAGTTTCGATATTTTCTCAATTTTATCATTTCATTAGAAACTAGAGGTTGTAAGCTTTCCATAGCTTCTTTCCGATCTCAATTTGGAGTTCATATGACTCCTGAATTGAGGCTGGAAGTTCACAGTCCATTCCTATGGCCTAGATATGATTTGGGCCCATCAGAATGGATGGCCTAGATCATTTGAGAGGAATGTTCAGGAGGAATGCTCTGGTTGTCGCGCCCGTCACTGGGATGCAAGACGGACGCTCCCTCCTGGGATTGTTGTTTACGCGCGGTCGTCCTGTTTGGACAACGTCGTGCATGTGGCGCGCACACAAAAATGCTACCTCGTGCGGAATTTCCATGTGGCATTTCGCACGCCGTCCTGGGGACCCTAATCCGATCGGGAGATCGGACAGTCCGTTCTGGACCATCCAATCAATCCCTTTCAATTGAGGGCCCAAAACTTAATAGAATTTTGTGAAACTTTTACCATAGGGGTTTTGGACCCTTCTGGATTGATTGGTAGGGTCAAATTTTCTATCTGAGCCCTCAATCATCATGAATTGAAGGTTCTGGTATTTACTTTATTTTTACAAATTTTTTCCCAAATCAAATTACAGTAAAATAAAATTTTCATTAAACAACAATAAATATGTTTGGGAAGTAGTTCCACCTAACTGATTAGAGAAAAATGTTCATTATATAGTCCAATTTAAGAGAATACCAGTTTTGATGATAAGATAGCCTAAGATCCACTTATCTTGTGATATTTTTTTAGGTCATAGGATCCCTTTTTAGGTCCCTTGTGGGCCCCACATAGTGTAAAAAGACTATCTTGCCCTTTATGTATAAAAAAATTAGAGTTTATTCCCATGATCTTGGAATTGTTCGTACTTAGTGGCGTTGGATTCGTATTTCTCAGAACATTCTAAATTTTGATGTCTAAGATCTCAATTATGGGTAAAATTACTATTTTACCCTTTTGTCCATAAAATAAAGAAAATTAAGGATTTTTCATCCGAATTCATAATTTGTCATGCTTACAGTCATTCTGAAGGGTTTGCTGAGTTCAATTTTAATTATACATGTCTCATCCCTTGATTATACTTTTATAAGAAGTACATTCTAAATAACCCTAATATTCCAGCCCGAAATTTCTGAAACTCAAACTTTATTGATTTTCTCAATCAATTACAAAAATTGGGGTTATTACATGATCAACCCATATTTTCATAGCTATACTGCAATAGCCCATGCACTTGCGGTTAAACATCAACACTTTACTAATTACTTTTTACATTTAGATACTTGTAAGACATCTTTTGCTACTTTCTTAATGGACTTAGCCGTATTAGTCCACATGGTGTTTACTTCTGTTTCGTAGTTCTAGTTTCCTTTTATCATCAACTTATTTGTGAATGAGGTTATTTTCTCTCCTTTTAAGTTCCACCACTTAGTTTTTGGATACTTATTAAGTTCATTTCCTTTCTTTCATCTTTTAATATAGATATCCATAACCATTAACCTATGTTGTGAGGTTAAACTCTTACTAGGTATCACTTTACAATCCTTACACATTGATCTTTTAGTATTCCTAAGTAGAAAATAGTCTATTTGGCTTTTATGAAGTCCACTGTTAAAGGTTATTGAGTGTTCATCCCTCTTCTTAAAGAATGCATTTGCAAGGGCCAGGTTATATACAAAGCAAAATCGAGGATAGTTTCCCCCATCTTGGTTTGTTCTCCTATACCATACCCTCCATGTATCCTATCATATCCTTCCTTTTTTTTTCCCTACATGGTCATTTAAGTATGCTCCTATAAATATCCCCTCAGTGTTGGAAATTTCTTGCATGACTTCCTCCATATCTTCCCAAAACTGTCTCTTGATTATATCTTCTAACCTTACTTGTGGCGCGTATGTGCTTATAACATCTATGATCTGCTCTCTTAGAATAAGTTTTATTATTATAATGCTATCACTAATTCTTTTATTGCCCACAACTTTATCCTTTAATTCTTTATATACTATTATTTCTATTTCTATTTTGTTATTATCCTTTCCTATGTACCAAAGTTTATACCCATTGATTTCTCTAGTTTTAACCCCTTTTCACTTGGTTTCTTGGATATAAGCAATGTTGACTCTCTTTTGTTTCATCGTATCTACTAACTCAAAACTCATACATGTCAATGTCCCTATATTCCATGTGACGATATGAATCTTATGCTCTTGAGATAACTTCATGTGACATCCATGGTTTTACACAACCTAAAATACCAATGTTTAAAAAGTTGAGATTCGTGTTTAAAAACTTGGAATTTTAAAATCGACTGAAAGAAAAACTTGAAGAAAAAGCATTCATTTCAAAACCCCAGGAGTCATACGACCACAACATTACAGATGTAGCAGTGAAATGATCTTCCTATTTTTACTAAAAATTCGGCAGTCTCTTTTATATTTTGGTCCATCGCATGTAACGTATACGATACAACAAAATTGATGAATGCAATAAACACGAATACACCACCTTAGACACTTAGTCTCCATATCCATCCATTTAGATCAATTACAAATCTCGATAAAATCAAATACCTCAATGGTAAATTAAAAATCAAAGATATAAAACATTGCTTAGGGTCTGTCCATGCACAACCGTCACATCCAAGTCACAATGTAAACTATACAAATGTACAATCCATAATATTAATCGAGGTAAGGTTTTGAACAAACTGTGTCCATCATTGAAATCTTGTCTTTGCACCACATGAAGGCTTATAATGCCCTCCCCTGCTCTGTCAGCATGTCAAACCTGATGCCTCTCTTTGTATCTAAGGCATTGCAAAAACATCGTAATGCCTTAGCAAGCTATGCTTGTGTAGGTGATGACAATAATAATAGTACTTTATACATATTTAACATAATATGTAATGGTCATGAATCAACTCCTAGGGCATGTGATAAATATTGAACTCATGAAAATAGTTCCAGCATCATATATAATATGAGAATAAATAGTACCAAAGTAGAGCATAATTAGCACCGTAAACCAACTAAATCGATGACAATATCCAAGGCATCAAAGCCGATAATAATGCTAAAAGCAAAGCAATAAATCCAAGCCACTTGCATGTTCCAAACATGCTGAGAAAACAAAGCCTTGTAAGCTTGTCAAATAATAATATCAAATTAATGTAACTCATGCCAACCACATGTATAAAAACACGTAAAATCAACTGAGCTTTTAAGGCTCATAAATATGCCAAAATCACGTTAATACAAAGCATCAAAAGCTCAAAGAATATATCAATAAATGTGCATACCATCATCATGGGCACCCTCACACATGTGTACCAAGAGTGTTAAAATCACATCAATGCAATGCATCAAATACCCAAGGAATATCTCAATGACTATGAACATCATCAATGCGAGGCACTCTAACATGAGGGCCCCATGAGTGTACCACACACTGTATGTCCGGTCATGAGTACTCATACCAATCCTCCACTCGTCGTCAAGCCGTGAGTACACAGGGAATATCCATCCTGTTGTGCTCTATGTGCAATATGATAAAATCAATCATCAAGAAGTGCATGGACCGCTATACTGCAATGGTAACCAACTCCTGGGTCTACCAACTACCACTCCAAGTGGACACCAGAATGTGATACGAAGCATTCATCATGCATGGGAGATTGAATGGAACCATAGCGTGGACTACCCATGATCCCACTCCCTATGGCGTTCACCCTTCTATGGGGCAGGTGTCCAATCATCATCAGTACAAAGTTAGAAGGTGGGTGGCCCACTCTACAACTCTCCTAGCATAGCATCCACGGGGCAGAAACACCCGTCATAAATTTGAAAAATATGAAAATCATCTGACAACTCAAAGTTGAGAAATAGAATAAAATCCTCTAGTGAATAATAAAATCTAGAAGTGCTTGTGGCTCACCATCGCAAGGCACTGCCCCTCATCCTGGGGTTAGCCTCTCAAGGACCAGCTGCCAACTTTCCTCCACCAAATCTATAGTAAAACCAGTGATAAAATAGGGCATCCAATTGCCTCAACATGCAACAGACAATAAAATCTCCATATGATGACTTCATAGGTCATGGTAGTATGCTAAGGTCACGCTTCTATGGAAAATGATGATTAATGAAATCATGAGTGCATGTATCAGTTACAAATAAGATGAATATCTTAATAAGAGATAAAATAATATATGTATAGGATTCATCCATAATCATAGAGTTGATGAGATGAAAATCTATAATCTCAAAACAACATGGCCATTATTAATTGTAATCACCTACCTCAGATAAAGAACCACTTGTTTGTACCTCTCAAATCAATCGAACTCTTGTCTAGCTCAATTCATCTTAGTCCCATTACCTAGATACACATCACATCCAAATCTGACTTAGAATCCAAGTTATCTAAGTTAGACTCTTAGTTATAAAATAAATTATATTTTCAGATATTAATTTATTATATTTCAATACTATCCAATGGTTCATAGCCAAGGGATCTCAAGGTGCGATATGCCTTAGTTGGCTGATAATCCAGATTATGCTAATTTGGGCTCACCAATAACCATATGGTTCCTCTTTTTAATTATGTCATAATGTATAATAGGGCTATCATACTCAGGTCATGTCAATCTCAGGTAATTTATCATTTAATCAACTAATCAGGCACTATTATATGCAAATCATGCGCAATTTTGTGTAATTACAATTCAATAAATAAAATCAACTGGTTAGGATGATAATCCTACCTCTTATAAGTCCATTTGAAAGTTATATCTAGTTGTCTATGTCGCTGGTTCATCAACCGATCGCATTTGAGGTGCCCAATCTAAGATATTTGTACTTATCTAGTTGCAATTCTTCACCTGATCATCCCAGATCAAATAAAAAATTACTAACTCTAGTCAAATAATCCCAATAAAACATTTGAACAGTATGGATTATTGAATTTGATCCAATTTCATACCTAAATCTTTAGTTGATTTTAGTCGTTGATCAATATTGGCTAAATCCTCTCAAAATGCTTCAGATCCAAGATATCTCATATGGATCTTGATTTATGAATTATGAGGATCAAAATGGACTATTTAGATAGTAAATTATGTTCAGATAATCACAGATTAGACGATTCGATGTCCAATCAAAGGCCCAATCATGATCAACGGTAAGATCTTCTTCGATCAATGAATGGGCAGATAGATATTATTCTTTGCATTTCAAGGGTTGTGAGGGTAATCTTAAATCTTTGATATCTTTCTTGGATTGGCCAGAATAAGGGCTCAAGGCTTAAGGGATTAGTAGGGCCCATTGTATCACCTTAGCTCCCCAAAATGAGTCGAGAGCGGGTTGGCTCGACGAGTTAACTCAACCCTAACTCACCATAGAGGGAAAACAGGGGTAGATGATGTGGCATGTAGTGGTTATTAAACTAGTCACTACCTGAGCCTAACAGAGATAGAGGAGGGGCAAATGGGGTTTTCTAGCACGCCAGCCTGCAGGGTGAGTCAGGCCGTGTCGGAAAGCAAGGAAATTGTAGGGAAAATTGGGAAAACTGTAGTGGCTGGTGTGCGTTGGGGAAAACCTAATAGGGAAAAAAGGGTTCCTAACAATCTTGCAAGAGCAGAACAAAACAACGAGCTTTTTGCTGTCACCGGGGAATGAAGGGAGCAGGGAAAAGGAAAGGGTTGGGGCTGTGCGCTTGTGCTGATGACAGGAGGGAGGTGGGCTTTGTGCGTGGTACATCATTGAAGAAAAAGGGGTGATCGGGGCCTATTCTAGTGGGTGCCCAAACCAGAGATGGAAGCAGATCAGTAGATGGGGAGAAAGGGCTTCTTGCCCTGGCGTGTTAGCACAAGCCATCGCTCGTGTCAGAAAAAGTGGGAGATCGAGAACAGAGATTGAACGAGAAATAGGGGAGGGCAGACACTGGGGTTTTCCCACTTTCTAGCATCCACCTTCATCTTATCCCATTTTCATACGTTGCATCCACAACAGAGAAAATAGGAGAGGGGCCATTATCAATTTTGACCCTGTAAATTAGTATCACTTTTGGACTTTTCAGTCATAATCTTCGTTTTACGCAAAACTAGTGTCGTTGGAATCGTCTCAATGTGTACATTTTCATTTTTGATGATTTCAAGTTCCAATTTTGAGTTTCCAAGTCAGTCACTTTCATGTAATTCAAGTTTCACATAATTCAATTCTTGATTTTATTTCAATTAAAATATAACATAATACATAGAAAATGACCCAAAATTGAGGGTCGTTACACCTATATACCCCGTACACTTCTCAACCTCCATGGCATGAACCCATGGCCACTTTTCACTACACTTGGGCTATGATGCAGCGCATCGCTTCTGAAGAGATGCTCTAGCAGCCCTTGCCCATTTTGTACTACACTCGGGATTCAATGTAGTGCGTCAATTTTGGGGGAATGCCCTAGCAACCCTTGCCCATTTTTCATCGCACCTGGTATTCGATGCAATGCGTTGCTTATGGGAATACCTTCGCTTGAGGGAATGTCAGTTTTTGATTCATGTCATGTTAGGGTTGCCATACTTTTAAGAAGCTAGAGATGATTTTAATTTCTTACTTGGAACTAATATACAAATGCATATTCATTTGCAAGTATGAAAGAAATAACAAAATCATCTTCAACTTCTTCCTTGTCGGTTGGCACCTGATGCAAAACCCTCCTCCTTTTTCATTCGGGCTTGGGACTGACATCGGCAAAGTTAAAAGAAAGTAATAATGAGCAAAAAAAATTCTTTGAATTTGCTGCAGGCAAACAAGAACAAGTAGGAGAAACGAAAGCACATCAGCCAATATAGCCTAGTGGTTAGGGTAAGGTGCCTCTCCATAAGTAGGTGATGGGTTTGAGATAGTGCATTGCATCCCTATAGGGAATGTAGGAAAGGGCATTTGCATATTGAGAAGGGCATCCCAAGGATATGTTTGGGAAGGGTGGAGATATAAAGACCTATAGGTGCATGAGTTATTAGTTCAAGAGAAGAATAGGAGCTGAGAATGGGTGAATGTTTTAGGGTAGAGGGCTAAAGGCACATCTATTAGGTCTGAAGAGCTTAGGGTCCATTTGGGTGTTTACGAATTAGTTTTGCATATTTATAGGTTAGGGAAACTCTAACCCCTTGCCTAAGAAATAGGTGATGGATGGCTTAGATCATTAGCATGAGATTGTTTTCCAATTAGAAACCATATAAAGCAAAACTCCAACCCTTTACCCAAACATACAAAATGGAACACTTAGATCATTAAGTTGAGGTTGAATTACCAATTGGGAATATATGGATGGCTTAGATAATCTAGATGAGGTTCTTTGCCAATTAGGAATTACATAAAGAGAGAAACTCTAACTCTTTACCCAAGCACAGGAGATGGAAGACTTAGATCATTAAGACAAGGTAAGATTGTCAATTAGGAACCATATAAGGCGTCCTCTTAAAGAGAGTAACTGTAATTCGTCATTGCCTATTTGATAAATATTTGTATCTTAAAGGAATTTAGGAAAGGTTGCTAGAAAATAAAAGAGATAAGGTGTACAAAGACATTGATATGTGGTTAAAAAGAGATGCAAATCTTCCATGGAGCCAATTGTGGAACTAATAAAAATTAAAAATTAAAACAAAATATATTGACTTGGTACAAGGAAAAATAAGGATCTAAGTGCTAGAAGAAAAATGTGATTAGCTTGATATATGGTAGATGCCATCTCCCCAATCCAAATTAATATGTAATGAAGTTCTACCTACTGTAACTAAAGCAACATTAGAATAATTGTGAATTAGAGGACTTGCATAGTCGAGAATATCTAATCTTTGATTTTTTTAAGTTGTCTTCTTTTCTTATCATTTTCTAATTTCATTTGATGCCAAAAAAGCTTAATTTTGGTATGCTTTGCAATTTATGAGTTAACATATGTGGTAGTTAAGAAAGGGCTACAGAAAAATGAGGAAACCAAAATTTTTTTTAATATAAGGGAAGAATGACAAAGAAAGCTAGTCATACACTCTCATAAATCTATTCCCTATCCAAAGGAAAAAATGGTGACTCAAATATGCAAACAAGCATATATTCTAAGGGAGATGTCAAGCTGTTAGCGGCTAACTACACTAGAAATTTGTTGGCAAGGAAATGGTAATTAACAATAACCTAATACCCATATGATAATCAACAAAGGAAATTAAATATTTCTCATATAATAGAATTTTCATTTTAGTCATATGTTCGATTCATCACCTTTAAATGTTGGACACTTTTATCAAACTAGGAAATTATTCTATGCTTTGTAAGCTAAACAATTTTATGATGCATGCTTTAGAAACTAAAAACTTCTTGCTTCAAAATGGTGAACATTGAAATTTTTTGAGAATTATACCATTACTTTTTAGCTTATTTTCTTTATCTAAATTTTTTTTTTTTGAAGGGAAAATGTGTCCAACAAGATGAATACTTGTGACCTTAATGTACTTTGGCCTTGTTTGTTGAAAATTTTAAAATTTTCTTCAACTTTATAATTATTATGGTTATTTTCCTTATTCTTCTTCCCCCTTACCACTTTCAAAAAATTGCTTGCTTAGAACTTTTGTTTTTGCTTCCCACCCTAGCAACCCTAATTCATCATCATTCCTCTAAAAGCTATAAGGACCTATGATATTTTTCAATTGCAGTTGATGCATGATAAATTCTAAGGTGTCACATTCTCAAGGGACCTTGACATCTTAAGTTAAAACTTAGGACAAAACCTAGAAGCATAACCTTTCTATGCAAGATTTGGCCATTTCACCTGAATTTGCTTCATTCTACATGATGAAGACTTAAACAAACAACATTAAAGACATTGCCAAACCATCTCCGCGCCCCCCCCCCACACACACACACAACAAAAAATAAATAAATAAATCACAACAATCAAATAAGTTTCATCCATTACATGAATAATAATTAAATAAGGTAATCTTTCTAATTTTTGTGAAAGGTTTCTTATAACTATTTATATATTCATGGTTTTTCACAAAAATTTTAGAAAATTTTGAACATTAATTTTTTCTAAAAATCTTATTTATGGCCACCTATTTTATTATGTAAAAATAGGATGAATTTATCTTCATAGTTGTGACTTATGTTTCTTACATGGGGCATGTAAAATTAGTTACTTATGTTTCTTATGCAAGGAATGTGTATGACATTTGACTAGATACCTAGATACCTAAGGTCATGACAACCCCATCATTTATAAGAGACTTTGTTAATTAATTTGATAAACTCCTTTATCAAATACCATGCATGAATTTCTACAAGTTCAGTATATAATGGTCCATACTGAGTATCCTTTCCAATGAGGGTGTGTGTGTTGTATTGAATGTTCCATACTTTCATTTAGGGGTGGCAAATCATTTTGGTAGGTTGTGTCGAGGTTGACCCATTAGAGTATATGGGTTGACATGAACACGACATAGTTAATAATCATGTTAAGAACCAGTGACTCGAACATGACTCCTTTATTAAATGAGTCAACATGATATAACTCATGCAACATGATGGGTTAAAAGGTCACGAGTCAGACAGGTCAATATGACGGGTTAACCGGTTGTGAGTCAGACAGGTTCACACAATGGGTTAATAGGTCGTGAGTGAGGTAGGTCAACACAATGTGTCAACATGGGTTGACCTGAACATGGCACAATTTTTTTGCATGTCATTTTGGATATGAACATAATAAGGCTCAACCTTAACCCACTAAATCCATGTCAAGTTTGAGTTGTATTATCGTGTCATGTTGTATTTTGCCTCCCATATTCTTGTCAAGTCTATTTCAAGGCATATGTGTATCACCTAGAATTAGATTCCACTTCTTAATACCTCAAATAAATACTTGATTTATTTTAAACTATGAACCTCTCAAGTCTAAATAGACAAATGATAATGCTATGTCTAAAACATTCCTCTAGTCATGTCTACTGAATGTTTCAATAAGTGTTGATCATGTCTTATATGTAGATACACATACACCTTCATGTATGCCTTAAGTATCTACCTAGATGATTGAGAATGATCATCTCCAATTTTATTAGCAAAATCACATTTAGTAACTCCATATAAATTCTCAATCTCATTCTCACTCAAGATCAGTTTAGTTTTACAAGGATCCATAATTCCCTTTCCCCTTGTCATATGAATGTTTACTAATCTTAACATAGAGTTCCTATAGTATTTCCTAAGGTTCTGGTTGTCTTCTCATGACTATCCAATAAGTTTAACATTTAATAATTACAACCAAAGTGCAGTACCTGTAAGATAGAATTGACATATGAATAAATCTTGTTCATTATGCAAACATATGATAAATTAGTTACTGATGAGGAAATATATTCCTAATACATTTGATAACCAAAATTAGAGGCCATGTCTTTTCCACTAATATGAAGTAGACAACAAGATTCAAGATCTCATCCATAATTAGAGTATCAATTTCAACCATCAAGATTGACTCATTAGAATTTACTAGAGACACGGCATACAAAGCTTATCAAAGTAACCAAACTCTTAGAGAATTGCAAAGGCTAAAAATGTACCTCAATAGAAGATTTTCTTGATCTATTCCTATGATTAGACTGACATCAGGGGAACCCAACTCTACCTGTTTTACCATAATCTATGTCTCTTGGAATATCAAGGGGATGGGCCAACCTAATAAACTAATCCTCATCAAGGAAGCTATTAAAGCTTGAAAGGATAACGTGATTACGTTGCACATGTTTTATTAAAAAAAATGTGACTACTATGCAAGAGACAAAAATTGAAAATTTGCACATATACTTTATTAGGGAAATTGGAATTCCACAGAATTTGATTGGATTTCAAAACCAACAGAGGGATGTTGTTGAGAGATTACAGTCACTTGATGCTATTCATTCTTGCAAGCATTTGAGCATCAACTCGCTAGATACCTTGCCACAGTGAAATTTAAATCCTCACCAAACAACTTCATATTGAATTTGATTTCAGTCTACAGCCTTAGTAACCCCTTTCAAAAGGTTGATTGTAGCCAATAATTAATTTCTTTGATTCAATAATGAGACTTACTTTGGAGGAGACTGCAAAAAGATTAGGTATCCTGCAGAAAGAAACATGGTTCAGGAACTTACATCTAATATGCTCCACTTCTCATTTATCATTGGTGCTTGTAGGATAATGGACTTGTTACTAGAAGGAGGGCAATTTACCTTATCTAATAAATGAGTTTTCTTTACTCTTTCAAGGCTTGATATATATATATATATATATTATCAACCCAAAATAGTTCAAATATCTCCATAAATTTAACTAGAAACCCATGTTTAGTCAGACCATCAATCATCTCCCAATTTTCGTTAATATTGAAGGTGATTTCTGGGACCCTATTTCCTTTATATTCAAGCAAGTTTGGCTACCAAATAACAACTTTATGGAAAACTCGAAGTTTGGTAGACTAAGGCACTAGGACACAACATACCATATAGAAATCTTCTATTCAGACATAGATATCTCAAATCTAAGATCAAAGAATGGATTGATGAGAATACATTGCAAGAGACACCAAAATTTTCAGAGCTGAAGTACAAAACTGTTGTAATGGATATGGATGAAGAAACTAGAATTTTACAAATGAAAAGTTCATATGTAAAGTAGGCCTCCTCGATATCTTAAATAGCTTATTCTTCTTGAAGTGTCCAAGTGAGACAAAGTGCTAAAACAAAGTGACTTACTATGACAACCTAGGGTTTTAGAAATAGTTTTTCATAACTAATTTAGAAACTGATAGAAAAATCCTATAAATTTTTTCTTAAACTTTTGGAAAATAGTCTATATTCAAAACCACTTCTTTAGTCATGATGTCATTTACAAAATCTCTAGACATTAGCAAGTAAAGTAACCACATAAATAAAAGAGCACATAATCAGGACCCATTGGTCACAACCCACAACTAAATAAATCTATAGTTAAAACATGAAATAGAATTAAATTCCTATTACATGTCAGTTAAGAAATGTCCATAAGCTGAAATTAAAGTGATCTATCTAAAACTAATCAACTAAACTAACTCCTCATACCTTAATCCTACTCTTCTACTTCCCTCCTCTTTGGTACTAGTTGTATCTACTCCTCAAAAAAATTTACTGAAATGTTGGCGGGGATGAGTACAACGACTCAGTAGAAATTCTCTATGCTAGCTTTGAAAATTAATGGCAATCATATTTTCAACAAGTAAAATCATCGCATAAAGAATCATCAAGTATGACATAACTACTTTACCTTAGGTCTAAAGTAATTATAATACCAAAGATGCATTTCAAATAGTTCTCAATACGTCTCAGACATCATGATTACTCAAATCACATATCAAGATAGCGGCGGCCTGCCATAAGCCTCATGAGAAGTTGGTTTAAATGCTCCAAGATGACCAACATGTCTCTTAACATGTCCAACAAAACACACAGGTCACTATGAACATAGAAGGAACTCATCACAGATATGATTAGTCCTACACACAAGCTCTCATGGGGCCCCTGGATCAGGGTGGAAGTAGTCTTCCCATGATATATACTCTCTGCATTAGTCCAGGATAATGGACTGGTATCTTATTTGAAGGTTAAGGGCTAGTCTAAATCCTCCTAGCATAGTGCCTAAAGGGTCTCAAATCCTCTCACAACTACCATAAGTCATGGAAGCTCCCAAGGGCATCGTTCAGAGATCACTCATGCTCTAGCATAAGTCAAGTAAATTCCAAATATGACTCCCTATCTTAAAATTGAGCTAAACAAGTGATTATCATCATGCCTTCATAGATTACTTTCAAGGAGCAAAACATCATAGCACAACATAAGACACATACTAAAATACATCATGATAGGTAAGTTTTCAATCATAAGATGAGATATGATATAGATTCTTCATTTATGTTCCAATTATACCAAAATTTAGGTATATAGAATGCTTGAAGACACCCTACATAGATTCCATATACTTCCTTTATATAGTTATTAAGCTTCTTAGACCCTCAACTTTTTCGATCAAACTTATACTCTCTAAATGAAATTCATAGTGTTAAATTTGATTAAAACCAATAGGTACAGATCTTGGATCTTTTGTAAAAATATTCCAAAAGAAAACTTTGATAGCTTTCCAAAATTGAGGATGAAATGCCTATGTTAGATACATACAAACTCCTTGTGAAATTGATGAGATTTTGAATTTTCTTATTGATCAAAACCAAGATAAAGAATGATTAATTTACATGATATATCATTAGGATAAAACTTAATTCAATTCATATGCAAAAGAATGTAAAACAATGGTTGAATCTTAGGTTTTTGGAAAACACTGTCTTTTGTGTGTTAAAAACTTTCATGTAAAAATGCCATTTTCGAAACTTCCTTCTTGAAAAACATTTTCTAAAGTTCATTCACATCCAAAGTTAGATGATATAAAATTACACCCACTTTATAAAACTATGTAATCCCTCTTCAAAGATGGGTAACATTGCACAAAACTGCTAAAAAACATGGCCATAAACATTTGTTTAAAACTGAAGTAAAAAATCATCTTTTTCAACCTGCTTTTCCACACTACATGACCACTATAATCATATATATTATAGTAATTTTAAGTTACCAGTAGTATCCATAAAAAAATTTGAGTCAAACAATAGTGGAAATCATCAAGTTTTTAAGCTATAAAACAAGCACTGAGTAATCAAGAACATGCATTGAAACATTGCCTTAAAACTCAAATTAGCTTAGCTATGACATGAAATATTTTACTAAGAATGCTTCCAAATTAAAAAACACACACACACACATATATATATATATATATTATCCCAACATCATATAGGCAAAAAAGTAAAGCATTGCACTAGCTAAAACAGTGAACATGCAGAATTTTACACTCAACTTAAGGTGTAAAAAGCATACAAAAACTAAGCCAATATCACAGTGAAAACCACCAATTTTTCATTTTTTTTCAGCCCTCAATAGTAAGCATGGAATTGATAATAGAATGGCACATTTTAAATCAGATGCAAGAAGTGATGACAAAACACACATAACATTACCATACCATTGTAGTCCCGATAACACATAAATTAAACATGTTTCAAAACAATTGTTCATAATGTATTGGAACATTACATACAAATTAGAAATCAACTAGTATTAATCATGAGTTGAATATCCAAATAAGACATGCAAAACCTTGAGCTTTCACCTATGCAAGAAGTCATTGAAAACCATCCTTGATTCTGGAGCATAAACAAGTTTGAAACTCTAATTGAAATCATGCAAAGTCCATGTTTATATCTTATAAAAACCTATTGTTCTTCCATGTTTTTTCTTCCTCTTTTCTTCCCTTGGTTCCACTATTTTCTCCTCTAGCTTCTCTTCACTTTACCACTATTTTGGTTGTGGAATTCATAAAACTCATATATATTTTGTATGCTAGGGTTTTGGGTGTTGTTTCCATCTTAAACTCTCTAGCCTCCTTCCATTAGAAGTTGACTTTTCACCATTAGATTAGGACTCCATCTTAACACTTTGATTCTTCACTTTCTAATCCAAAGATATCCTAACACATTTAGAATATGTGTTACCTATTTAGAATCCTTGTGAAACGCTCTCTCTCTCTCTCTCTCTCTCTCTCTCTCTCTCTCTCTCTCTCTCTCTCTCTCTCTCTCTCTCTCTCTCTCTTTGGCTGCTAGGTTTTGCATCTTAAGTAATCCACCATGATTATATCCTAGCCACTCATATCCCATGGTGCTCAACACCTCTCTCTTTCTCTCTCTCATTGGTTATTGACGCTTCTAGAATAACTCATCCTATCCATTCAATATTATAAAATTTGTTGCCACTAGCTTTATTCATTTTATTCATCTAGGGTTGATATCACTCTAAAACAACAACATCTAGGCATCCATTTCTTTCTAAGAAAATAGTAAAACATTATAAAGTGTTTTGAACTTTAAACCAAGGTCTCCCATATTCTTAACATTATTGTCTAAGCAAACCAAAATTCACAAGTTAAAATATGCAAAATAATATACTTGTTGAAATAAAAAGTCAAGGGATTACACATACAAAGGGTGATACAAATCCGGCATACTTTTTTTAAGTAGATAATGCTAGAAGAGAAGTAATAAAGTTTCACATTGGAGATCTCAAGATAAAAAATTGAAGACAGGGATAGAATTTGCAATGCTTAATTTCCTTGAACCAAAGATATTACCATTGAAGACTCTCATGCATCAATTTGCCAAGAGATTGAGAGGAAATTCATGGAAGATAGGGTTAATACTATAGTTTTATATATATAAGGTGACAAATGTGTAAGAGTCTAATGGTTTTGAATTTTGTTTGTTTCAAAAAGGTTGGCACCTTCTCAAAGAGGACATGTTAAATTTTGTCAATGCATTCTTTCAACTTGAAAACTTGATTAAAGAGTGGGTGCCACATTCATCATACTAATGCCTAAAAAACAAGAAACCATTCATCTCCATGATTTTAAACCTATCAATTTGGTTACTAGTACTTATAAGATTTTATACAAGTACTTGAATAACTATATGTGATGACCTATCTTTTTAGAAATAAATTTTCACAATTCTTTTGGAAAATGGTAAAAAATTCCTAGGACCTTTTTTTTAAAACACATTTGAAATACATACCATATAATATATTTTAGAACCACCTCTTTAAGTTTGGTGTCACTTACAAAATCTTCATACATATGCAAGTAAAATAACCAATAAATCAAAAGAGCACATAAACAATACTACTAATCACAGCCTCAATAACCAAATAAATCCATAATCAAACATGAAATAGAATTAAATTCTTATTATGTGTCCAGAAAAAAAGAAAAAACTCATAGACAAAAATTTAAAGTAAGTTGACTAAACCACTAAATCTACTCCCCCTACTTTGATCTTCTTCTATTACTTGACTCTTTTCAAGCACTAGTTGAATTCTCCTTGTGAAATTTCACCCAAAATATTGGTGGGGTGGGTATAACTACTTAGTAGGAAAACTCTAGGCTAGTTTTGAAAGCTAGTAGCATTCATGTTTTTTAACAAATAAAATCATTGCATGATGAATCATCAAGTTAAATTATAACCACAATAATACAATTCCTAGTAATCATAATAATAAATATACATAGCAAATAGATATGAAGATATCTCAAACATCACAAATGCTCAACTCATATATTAGGATGGTAGCAAGGTAGCAACTCACCATAAGCCACATAAGCAAGTGGTTTAAAACCTTGAAGATGACCGACATGTCTCTCTCATGTCCAACAAACACACATGCCACTATGCACATAGAAGGAACACATCACACAACTATGTTTGACTGTGGATACAATGATCCTACACATCAGCTCTCATGAGGCCACATTTCAAGATGTAAGTAGTCTTCCCATGATGTATACTCTTGTAGTAGTCCATAATTATGGACTAACATCCTCTTTGAATGTTAGGGGCCAATTTGAATTCTCCTAGCATAGTGCCTAAAGGGTCTCAAACCCTCTCACGACTACATAAGTCGTATATGCTCCATATGCATCAGCACAGTTCACTCATGCACAAGCATACGCCAAATAGAATTCAAAGCACATCTGTCTAGCTCACAACTAAGCTAAGAATGAGATAATCATCAAATCATGATCAATACATTCAAGAAGCAAAGCATGATACTACAACATAACCCCCATATCAAACATCTCATGATTGGCAAGTTCTCAAACAAGAGATAAGACATGAAATCAACTCACCAATTTTCAAGTTTATCATATGCTCAAAGTCACCATACATAGATTCCATACACATTCCTCTTTTGTATAGCTATTAAGCCTCTTAGACTCATTTTTTCATGGATCAATATTATTCTCTATAAATGGAAGTCCAAAAGGTTAATATTAACTCAAACCAGTAGGTAAAAAAGTGTAGATCATTTACAAAACAGTCCAAATGAAACAATGCCAATTTTACTAGGATTTAGTATAAAACAACCATGACACATAAAACACCTTGTGAAATCAATGAGATTTTGAGTTTCTTAGTTGACAAAAATGCCTTCTAGGATGCTTCAATATGAATATTAACCCCTTAGCCACCCAAGCCAAATTATTCTTTTTTGATACATTAAATCATTTGGATAGAGACCAAAGTCAAATCATATGCAAAAGAAAAGCAAAGCCATAGTTGAATCTTAA
The DNA here is from genome assembly GCA_035236585.1 of Warburgia ugandensis. NCBI lineage: Eukaryota > Viridiplantae > Streptophyta > Magnoliopsida > Canellales > Canellaceae > Warburgia > Warburgia ugandensis. The sequence continues at coordinate 33,851,885 of CP141129.1, read as the reverse complement.
GTTTTTCAAAAAAAATTGTTTTTCGTGGTATTAAGCCTTTCATGTAAAAACATCAATTTCAAAGCTTCATTTTTAGAAAAACCTTTTCCCAAAGTTCAATCACATTTAAAGATAGATGATTTAGAAGAAAACACTATTTAAAAAACTATGAAATCCCTTTTTAGATATAGGTAAAAAACATTACAAAAAACTGCTTGAAACATAGCTGAAAACATCTCCTTAAAACTTAAGTAAAAAATTGTCTTTAACACTTAATGACTATTGAATCATATAGATTGTATTACTTTAAGTTACTAGCAAAATCCATGAAAACCTTGTCTTAAAACTCAAGGCTTTTGAGCTACCATGGAATATTTTACTAAGAATTCTTAGCACTTAAAAAAATGTGTCTTAAGCCTGATTACCATATATTGACCATTAAAAACATGTCCAAAATGTAAAGCACAACAATGGTTAAATAGTGAACATGCTCAAGGCATAAAATGCTTCCAAAACTGAACCAAAATGACAACAAAAATCATCAATTTTGTCATCGGTTTTCAACCCAAAACTCAAGCAACCAAGTAAGGATAGAATTATATAGTTTTCCATGAAAAACAGATGTAAAAAGCAACGGCAAAATACCCATAACAGTAACTTATCATAGCAATCTCAAAAATTGCATAAATTATACATGTTTCAAACAATTGCCCATGGTGAATATAAACATAACATAAAAATCATAGATCATCTAGCCTTAAACATGAGTGGAGTATACAAAAAAATCATGAGAAAACATGAGCAATAATCTATGCAAAAAGTGATTGAAAATAGTCCAAGTTTTAGGCGCATAAGCATGTATTGAAATCTCAACCAAAATCAAACACAAAATGCAAGGTAAGGCTGCCTACTATAGGCACTGGTGGTCCACCCCTTCTTCGGACCCCGCATAGGTGGGTGCTTTGTGCACTGGGGCTGCCCTTTACCTGAAATCAAACACAGGTCCATGCTTAAACCATATGAAAACTTATTGCTTTTCCTTAAAACATTATGCTTGATTTAGAAAGACTTAGCCTAGAGTGTTCCAAGTGCTCTAACTCTTTTCCACAACTCCTCAATCTTTCACTTTCTTTTTTTTATCCTGTTGAGATTTGCTTGATCAAGGAATCTCAGCCTTTCTCCCTTTCTTTTCTCCCCCTTAATTATCATGAATTTCCTCTCTTTTCTCTGCTCTTTGCTCTCTTCTCACATGGAACACTAACCAAAAGACTCCCTTAGCTGAACATCCATTTCCTTATATAGGCTTTGTGTCATTTCTAACTTAAGTGCATGCCTTCCTGCCCAAAGCAGTAGGTTACTTCCTATTAGAGCCCCACATTTTTCACCTATTTAGGAAGGTTCACACTAGCTGAGATGCTCCTCAAGCACACACCTAGAAGATATTAAATGCAGCTAGAAATACTTTCTAATCTCCATTGATTCTCAACTCAAGTTGGTAATACTTTTCCTAAGGGAGATAAGGCCTAAAAACATGGTACCTCTCTCCTTGCTTGGTTGTCAAGTTTCCATGCTTGGTACCTCCTAGAAATAAGATGCCACCCCTCTTTCTATTGGTGAGTGAAATGTTTCATATTTTCCATTCTTGAATAGTTTCTTATATTTCCTAACTCAATTGCTAGTTATTCCAACTTAATTAGATCCTAGCCACTCATCTTTAATGGGTTTCAACGTCTTACTCACACACACACACACACACACACACACACACACACGCACTCTCTCTCTCTCTCTCTCTCTCTCTCTCTCTCTCTCTCTCTCTCTCTCTCTCTCTCTCTCTCTCTCTCTCTCTCTCTCTCTCTCTCTCTCTCTCTCTCTCTCTCTCTCTCTCTCTCTGTGGTTACATTTGTTTCCAGGACAACTTATCCTAGCCATGTCATAATCTAAATTGTGTTAGCACTTACGCATTCATTTCTTTCTAAGTTTCTCCAAAAAGAAAACCAAATCTCATTAAGTATTTTGAACTCTAAACCAAGATCTCTTATTCAAGTGACATTATAATATAAGTAGCTCAATTTCATTGGTGAAAATATGCACAAATAATATACTTATTGGAATTAAAAGTTAAGTTATTACTTTTTATTCACCTTAGAAAAATTTCGATCTCAAAATTTCATAACTCAATGAACAATTTAGGTTTACTTTTGCTTCATATCCACTTCTGTTTTATAGATGGCTTCCTTTGTAGAATGGTGCTGCCATAGAATCTTGACTAATGGTATAGTCTTATTCCTTAGGATGTTTTTTTTTTTCTATTAAGAACTTTCATCACTTTGTCCTTAAAGGTAAGATCAGGTTGTAATTCTATAGGTATCTAATCAACCACCTGTGTGGGATCCATGATATACTTCCATAACATGGATACGTGAAACACATTATGTACCTTGAATAGCAGTGGAGATAAAGCCAACAAATATGCTACCTAATTGATCCTCTCTAGGATCTCAAATGGTCCCACATATCTAGGACTCAATTTCCCCTTTACACCAAACCCCATAACATTCTTAGGTGGTGAGATCCTTATAAATGCATGATCCTTGACTTCAAGCTCTAGATCTTTCTATCTTACATCCACATAACTCTTTTGTCTACTATGTGCTGCAAGGAGTTTTTTTTTAATGATCCTCACCTTCTCTATGTACTACTCTATCAACTCAAACTTCATCAAACACCATTCATCTACATTGCTCCAACAAGTACGGGTATGACATGGTCAGCCATAAAGTGCCTCATAGGGTACCATGTTGATGCTGGAGTGGTAACCATATTATAGACGAACTGTAATGACCCCAATTTTTGTAATATTAAAATCCCATGAAAAGTTCAGTTTTGAAGATAAGGGCATTTTGGTCATTTCACTATTTACCTTGACTGAACCCAGAAATTTGGTCCTGAAAATGGTACCATTAGATGCATCTCAGAAAAAGGAATCCAACAAGACCAAAATCACCCAAAACGGAGTTAAAATGAGCAAGTTATGACCCTTTGAAGTTCAGGGGCAAAAATGTAATTTTTTTATATTAAAAAACGGATTTAGCCTACAAAACACAGGGTCTCGTTTTGATACGGGCACCCTTCATCTTCAACCTCCTAGAGGGTTCTAGAACGGCTGTGATTGGAGGAGAAATCACTGCCATTCAAAGGCGGTGAGAGCCCCCTCAAGAACCCTCTCATAGCGCTATAAATAGAGCTCTTGGGCACCTCTAATGGCAGCCCAAAAGGTTGAAGAAAACCTGTTGTGGAGGAGTGACCTAGAGGGGAAACAAGGAGAAAAATCCAACAACGAGCCATGTATACCCAAGATCCCTCAAAACCCATCTTCACAGTAGTTCTAAGATTAATTTCCTTAGGTTTTTGCATGGAAAACCATGCAAAATGGAGCCCTGGAGAGCCACCAAGGACATAGGGACGTTCCTTGGGTCGTACTGGTTCGATAGGGTCGAACCAGGGTGTCCCGAGGACGCCCCGGTCCCCCAGACGATGAAAACGCTCCAGCCGGAACTTAAATAATGTATTCTCAAAACGAGCGGAAAAGTCAACGCGTCTGCAGACGCGCTTGCTGAGGCACACGCCGCAGACATGTAGCGCGCTAGCAAACCGAGATTTTTTCGTCTTAAGGAAGCTGGTGCGCATGCCGCTGGCGCGCAGCACACTAGCATTCCATATTTTTACCCTTAAAGGCTTATGTATGTGTGACACTAAAATGCTTATAACTTGAGATCTAGAGCTCTGATTGAGGCGCCGCAAAAGGCATTGTGTCCGTGTTGATGACGCGGACATTGAAACTATAAAATCCCTGATTAAGACCCAAAAAAAGGTAGGCATGAACCTTAGAATAGGACGGTGGCGTGTGGCCGCTAGACCTTTGGAAAACTGATAATACCAAGGCCCAATTAGGACCTTAGGACACCCATAGGCATAGGGATGGACCCCTAATGCCTAAGTAATAAGACCAACTACTCTAAAACCCATAAAAGATGGGCCAAACTAACCTTGAGTCCCCAAACCATGTTCAGGAGCGTACGAGGACAAAGGGGTTAGCGCGACCTAGTCAGGTAGGTGCTCTATCGCTACTAGATTCTTTTAAAAGAACTATTATTGTTTTGAGAATACATGATTTAAGTATATGACTTGTTTAGCATGCATGTGACAAATGCTTTATGCATAGACATGTTTTGTATATACATTATGCATAGATATGTTTTGCAAACTATTGCATACATTGCATGATCTATGAGCATTAAGTTCTTGCAAAGATTGCATGTTGTTGAGGGTTGCCAAAAGACGCTGGAGTGCCAAGGGCCAGGCAGTTGTGAGGGACCCAAAGAGGACATGTTTTGAAAAGAGGTTTTTGGCTTATTTGATCTTATGTGATTTGGGCTAGTAAGCTCGTGGGTGCTATGCCGAGGGGTCTGGGTTGGCCACCCAACCTCTACCACTACTAGGTGGAATGGGTACCACGCCCAAAAAAGGGAATGTCCCTACGTCGACTGCATGTGGTACAGAGGGCTACCACTGGTGTCACGACACTGGGTCGATGTGTCATATGCCCCGTGGAGGCTATGACGCTGTGTCCTCAGGTACCCGGGGACCACACGGCGGCAAGGTCGTGGCCATAGTTGGACCCTATGGTTTATGGACTTATTTGCATTGCATATGGCATGATATGAGGTTGGTCGACCATACCGTACTAGATATCCATGAGTTGGATTCAATGAAGCATCTTATGCGTATCATAATGTTATGATATATATGTATATGATACTTTCGATTTTGGATTATGTGATCCTTTAAGTCGTTATTATTTCAGTTTGACAATGGATTTTTATATCGATATTGAACTTGAGTATTCAGACATACACATGTTTTGGAAAGAGCATATGATTTTAAAACATCGCATGCATTATAAAACTAGTAGTGATAGACTCCTACTGAGTATAGTATATACTCACCCTATCCTTAACATTTTTCAGGATAAGTCCATCCACGAGTAGAGGACATCTATATTAGTGCTACGAGCAAGTGAATAAACAAAGGAGACAACTATACATGTGAGTAAACTCTTTACCCTTTGGACATGTACTTGTATTTAATTACAGTTGGGCTATGTGCTGTGACTGGATAGATCTGGGGAACAACACTTATGATTTTTGAAGCTTTTCAAAAACTAATTTGGTTATTGTGAAGGCAAATGACAGTCGGGGTTTTCAAAAATGGGTTTAAAACTAAGGATTTTCTGCTGCATTGCATGGTTTTTATAAAATGGTTTTCAAATAGGGATGCATCCCGCCTTAGGAATTAGATATTGCATTTAAAAAAATGCATGAGAAAACCCGGGCCGTCACACGAACTCAATCAGAGGAAGATTTTCATCCCAATTTCCTTTCTATAGCATAGGCTTGTAACATATCCCCAAGTGTCTGAAAAGTCCTATCTGATTGCCCATTAGTTTGTGGATGAAATGTTGTACTAAACTTTAGAGAAGTACCCAAACCTTCCTATGCACCACTAGAAATAAGAAGTAAACCTACTATCCTTGTTTAATATGATGCTCAAAGGTACCATGTGCAAGCTCATTATCTCCTTGATGTATAATTTAACTATACTCTCCAACGACTATTTTTGCTAGATAGGGAGAAAGCATCCATCCTTGGTCAACCTATCCACTATTACCCATATCATGTCATGCTCGTTAGAAGTCCTAGGCAACCCCAAAATGAAATCCATGGTAATGTGGTTTCACTTTCACTCAAGAAATTCCAAGGTTTGTAATAAACTAACTGGTCTCTAATTCTCTGTTTTGACCTTTTGATAGGTTAAACATCTTGCCACAGTCTCCAATGTCTTGTCTCATGCCTTGTGATAAAAAATTTCTTTTCAAAATCTTGATACATATGCTATACATCAATCCATGTGCTCCCATAACAACTTCTTCAATTCTACTACTGGAGGTACCACTAATCTACCCTAAAGTTGTATACCTCCTTTAGCACTAGTAGTGAAAGTAGCCCTTCCTATCATTGCTTAGGTCTCCACACCCATTCTATGAAAACTAATCTTACAGTCACATTGGCTATCACCCCTTTCATCTTCCTGCTTAATGCATCTGCTATGGTATTTGCCTTACCAAGGTGGTACTAGATGATGAAATCATAGTCTTGCAAGTACTCCAACATCACTTCCTCATATTAAGATCACTTTGTGAAAATATGCATTTGAGACTTTATGGTCTATAAAAACTTCTAACTTTTCAACATAATTGTAATGTCTCAAAATCTTTAGAGCAAAAACCACAAAAACTAACTCCATATCATGAGTGTGATAGTTCACCTCATGAGCCTTCAGTTGCTTAGAAGCATAAGTCATCACTTTGTCATGTTGCATTATCACGCATCCAAGTCCCTTACATGACGTGTCACTATACACTACAAAACCTCCACTTTTAGTTGTCAAGGTCAAAACAAGTGTTGTAATGAATCTCTCTTCAACTCCTGCAAGCTCTGCTCACACTCCTCTATCCAAACAAACTTCTTATCCTTCCTGGTTAGCTGTGTCATCGATTGGGTGATAAGTGGGAATCCCTTAATAAAGTCTTGCAGTAACTAACTAGTCCAAGGAAACTATGAATCCTCATCACTATCTTGGGTCTTTCCCAATAAGTGATAGCTTCCACCTTCTTAGGATCAACTACTATACCATCTTTAAAGATAATATGGCCAAAGAACTACACTTGATCAAGCCAAAACTCACACTTACTAAACTTCGCATACAACTAGTGAGTCTGAAGTGTCCTCAGAATAATCTGTAGACATTCCCTGTGCCCCTCCATACTCTTGGAGTAGGTCAAGATATCATCAACAAACACAATGAAAAATTTATCAAGATATTCCCTAAATACTCTATTCATCAAGTCCATAAATGATGTAGGAGCATTTACTAACCCAAATGGCATAACAAGGAACTCATAATGGCCATAACAAGCGCTAAAGGCCTTCTTGGTATGTCACCATCTCGGATCCTGAATTTGTAGTAACCCAACCTTAGATCAATCTTGGAGAGAACTTAGGCAGACTATAACTAATCCAAAAGGTCGTCAATATGAGGCAATAGATACTTATTCTTGATGGTAACCCCGTTCAATAGTTGATAACCTATACACAACCTCATGGATCCATCCTTCTTCCAAATAAACAATGCTAGAGCTCCCCAATGTGAGACATTGGGTTGGATGAATCCTAAATCTAGTAGTCATTGTAACTTCTCCTTTAGCTCCTTCAACTAAGCTAGAGCCATGTAAGGTGCTTATGGCAGCTATTCTTGGTGTGAGCTCTTTGGTAAAGTCCATCTCTCGCCTTGGTTGTAATCCAGGTAGTTCCTCTGGAAAGACAATTTGGAACTTCTTAACCACATCAATAGATTCTATTTGGGTCCATCCTCTGCTTGAATAACCACATTAACCAAATATGCCTAACACTCATTAGCAATAAAATGTGTAGCTCTCATAGTTGAGATCATGGTTATTCTTGTGGTGTCTAATTTTCCTCAAAAAATGTAGGGTCTGTCATCTAAATCATAAAGGTGACCTTATTCCTACAGTCAATAACCATAGCATATCATGATAACTAGTCCATGCCTAGGATGACTTCAAAGTTTGTCTTCCCTAGGAAGGTTAGGTTAGTACTATGTTCTATGTCTACTATAGTGATAGGTTCGTCATGAATAAACTCATGCACTATTGCAATGTCTGCTATAAGTGTGTTAACTTCTAAAAATATATATCAGCTTTTATGTGACACAATCCTACATGATAGCAATTTTCACGTTATAAAAGAATGAGTGGAACCAGGATCTAACAATACTCTAGCATATCTACCAAAAATCAAAAGAGTACCTTCCACCATTGCGTTCGATGAGTGAGCTTGCTTAGTAGTCAGGGAGAAAACCCTTCCCTAAATCTTAGAAGGTACCTCTGGGTGTGATTGCTAGTCCTTCTTCCACTTAGGACAATCACGGATAAAATGTCCATTCTCATCACACTTAAAACAATGTTGTTGATGATTGCAAGACCTACTAGGATGATGACCATTACAAGACTAGAATTATGGGCGCTCACTATCCCTTCTCTTAAAATCTTGAAAAGCAGCCTTAGCTGGCTTAGTAAATCTAGTTTGTGTTGCCAGTCTCTTACCCTTCCAAAAGTGCCTCGCCCTACTATTATGATATATCTCCATTTAACTTCCTTAAGATTCCTCTCTAAGATGGAAGCCAACTCTACAACTTTAGTCGAGGTAGCAGGTTTAGCTGTCAAAATTTGCTTCTTCATCCCAAAATCCAATCCACAAACAAACTTCCTTGCCACATGCATTTCAATAGGACAAACCTTAGGAGCAAATATTCTCAATTTCACAAACTTAGTTTCATATTCTTCCACCATCATGTTCCTTTGAACTAAGTTCATGAACTCGCTCTCCTTCTCTTCAGCTACATGAGGGGGAAAGCAGAACACAATCTTGAAGTCCTACCACTAGATCTCCTCAACATTAGAAAAATAAGTGCACTCCATTGTAGGCCACCAATGTAAAGCTTCTCCAATTAGTACAAAGGTAGATACTACCACTTGTCTATCTTTTGACACTTTTTTGGCCTTAAAAATCTTCATTATTTCATACAAATAAGTTTCTATTGCTTCAAATCCTTCTCCAACAAACTTAGGAGTGATATTCTTGAATCATTCTAATATGGTGTCTATACTTAATTGGTGCCTACTTCCCTAATATCCTCTAACAACTCCTTCCTTAGCTAGGAGTCTATAGTCATTGCTTCACCCTTTGTAGAACAAGCTTGGCAATGTCATCAATTGCATCATTTTGTGCCTCAGGGTTTGGTTTTGCCTCAGCTAGGATGGGTTCATAGGAGCAGGTTCTTCTATAGGCATTAGGTTAGTAGCTCTAGTTCTTCTTATTCCCATTTTAATTTTCAATAATAAATAGTTTAATAAGTCTCTATTCTATATTATCTAGTGAACTTAGAACTCATTATTCCTACTATTGACTCTTATGGTTTTCTAGCTATTTGGCTATGAATAGTCTAAACCATACTTTAATGCCAAATGTGATGACTTGTGTTTTTAGAAATAATTTTTCACAAGTCCTTTGGAAAATATATAAAAAATTCCTAAACAATTTAAAAATATATATCATATAATATATTTCAAGACCACCTCTTCAAGCCTGGTGTCACTTGCAAAATCTCCATACATATGTAAGTAAGATAACCATTGAATTAAAAGAGCACATAAGTAGGACCCACTACTCACAGCCTCAACAACCAAATAAATCCATAATCAAAACATGAAATAGAATTAAATCCTTATTACATATCCACCAACAAAAATTGATAAACTAAAATTTAGAGTAAATTAACTAAACCATTAAATCTACTCCTCTGCACTTTGATCTTCTTATGCTATTTGACTCCTTTCAGGCACTAGCAGAATTCTACTATGTATGAAGTTTCACCTAAATTGTTGGTGAGGTGAGCACTACTCAGTAGGAAAACTTTAGGGCAGTTTTGAAAACTAGTGGAAATCATGTTTTTCAAGAAGTAAAATCATTGCATAAAGAATCATCAAGTACAATCATAACTATAATAACATAGTTCCAAGTAATTATAATAACAAAGATGTGTAACAAATAGTTCTCAAGTTGTATCATGCATCACAAATGCCCAAATCATATATTAGGATGTTAGTATTCCACCCCAAGCCACATAGCCAAGTAGTCTAAACCCCCAAGGATGGTTGACATGTTTATCACGTGTCCAACAAGCACACACACTACTATGCACGTAGAAGGAATATGTCACCCTACTACGTATGCACGTAGAAGGAACATGTCACCCTACTATGTTTGACTGTGGATGCAATAGTCCTACACGATGGCTCTCATAGGAGCACCGAATCAAGATGAAAGTCTTTCTATGATACATACTCCCATACTATCAAGTTCTTCAATCTTCAAAATGTGCATTGAAAACTTTTCCATAAACTCAAGGTGTTTGAGCTATGAACATGGAATATTTTTCTGAGCATTCTTTCCAATTAAAGAAACATGTCTTAAGCTTAATTAGCATTCATTTCCTGAAAATAAAATGTCCAAAATACAAGTCATAATAGTGACTAAAACAGTAAACATGCTCATCTCAAATCAAGGCGTTAAATGCATCCAAAACTCAACCAAAATCACAATAAAAACCATTAGCTTTTTCATAAATTTTCAACCCACAATCTCAATCATCCAAATAACAATATAATGGTTGTGTTTCCCATGAAAAACAGATGCAAAAAGCTATGGTAAGACACTCATAACAGTAACATATTATAGTAATCCTAAAGGTTGCATAGATTATACATGTTTTAAACAATTACTCATGGAGGATATAAACATAACATAAAAACTAGAGATCATCTATCCTTAAATATGAGTTTAGTAGCCAAATAAAACATGAGAAAACATGAGCTATAATCTATGCAAAAAGTGATTGAGAATAGTCCAAGTTTTATGCCCATAAAAGTGTATTGAAATCTCACCAAAAATCATGCAAAACTCTATGGTCAAACCTTATGAAAACTTTCTGTTTTCCCTCAAAATATCATGCATGATTTAGAAAAACCTATATTAGAGAGTTCCAAGCCCAATCTTTTTTTCACAACTCCTCAATCTTCCACTTTCTTCTTTGCCCATAGTTAAGATTTTCTTGATCAAGTCTCCTTCAAGCTTTGAGGAATCTCCACCTTTGTCACTTTCTTTCTCCCTCCTAACTTTCATGAATTTACTCTCTCTTTTATTTGCTCTCACTAACCAAAATACTCCCTTGGCTGAGCATTCCATCCCTTATATATAAACTTTGTGTAGTTTAAATCAAGTGCATGCCTTGCTGCCCAAAGCAATAGGCTAGTTCCTCTTAGAGCTCGATGTTTCACACTTATTCAAAAGGTTCACATCAGCTCAGATGCTCCTCAAGCACACACTTAGAAGCTCTTAAACCCAGCTAGGAATACTTTCTAATCTCCATTGATTCTCAACTCAAGATGGCAATTGCTTTCCTTAAGGGAGATGATGCCTAAAAACGTGGCTTCTCTCTCCTTGCCTAGCTGCCAAGTTTCGATGCTTGGTAGCTCCTAAAAGTAAGATGTCACCCCTATTTCTAAGATCACTCTAACCTCAATAACATTTGGGCTAATTTTTCCCAAAAGGAAAACCAAAATCTCATGAAGTGTTTTAAACTCTAAACTAGGTCTCTTATTCAAGTGACATTACCATCTAAGCAACTCAATTTCACTAGTGAAAATATGCAAAAATAATATACTTTTTGCAATACAAAGTGAAGGTATTACACTGTATTATGGTATTTATGAAGTTTATTATCTCTCTGTCTCAATTTTCCTTCATTTCTAGAAGGAAAATCCTCAATGAACTCTTATTGCAAATGAGGTTCTTAACTCCATGAATAGTTTTGAAGTAGGGGGACTTATTTGCAAACTCGATAGAGTAAAGCCTATGACCGAGTTGAATGGTCATGCTACATTTTATCTTGAGGAAGATGGGGTTTACCATGAAATGGAGGCTGTAGATTCTTAACTATATTACCAATTCCTAGTATTCAACTCTTATTGCAAATAAGGTTCTTCACTCCATGAATGCCTTTGAAGTAGGGGGTTATTTGCAACCTTGATAGAGTAAAGCCTATGACCAAGTTGAATGGTTATGCTCAATTTTAACTTGAAGAAGATGGGCTTTAGCACAAAATGGAGGCTGTATATTCCTAACTACATTACCAATTTGTGGTATTCAATACTTATCAATAGAGCCAAATATTTTTTTGGAGCTTCAAGAGGACCCAAGTAGGTTAACCCCTTGTGCCCCTTTTTGTTTTTCATTGTTGTAGAATCCTTCAATCTTCTAATGCAATTCTCAACCTCTATTTTCCATATTCAAGGATTCTATATATCATTGACTTGTTCTCTTAGTCATTTATAATATCAAAATGATACCATCCTTTACAAAGCAAATAGAGTCTAATGGGGATACTATGAAGCAACTCTTTAGAGCTATGAGGCATACATTGGATAGGGAATAAACTATAAAAAATTAACCTTGATTGGAGTTAAAAGTTTGAAATGATGCACTTCTCCCTCTTGGACAAGTTATGGATTATGGAATTAGGTTCCCTCCTCACTACCTACCTTGGCCTTCCAATCTTAGTTTCCTACCCACTTAAAGTTATGCAAGACTTTGTTATTGAGGAACTTGTTTTTAGGTTAGCTGGGTGGTAAAGGAACTATTTATCCTTTGTAGGCATTTAATAATCCTAATATTTTAAATTATATTCATATAAATTTCAATAAATTTTAAATGAAATAATGAAATAAAATGTGAACATGGAATTCTATTTTTCGAGTGTTGAGGTAATGAACTCTCGAAAAACACTTAATTGACCATTGAAATCATAAAATTTAGAATGTGCTTAAAAGACCTTTCTAACAACATGAAAAACATAGAAATCAGATATTGGATGAAAAAAAATCTAAATGTTTAGTAAGGGGGTCACAATTGACACCTGTTACTATATGACTTTAAGAGAGTGAAAATAGTCAACCTTGTGGCTGGCTGCTCTCTCTCTCTCTCTCTCTAGTAGCCACGTATGGACAATGGCGTATAATCCCCTTACCACGCCCATCATTTGGAAACCCATAGCCCTTCAATCATCTTTCTCTCCCATCCTCCCTTTCACTAACATGAGAGGAAATGTTGTGGCTGCATGAGAAGCTATCGGATATCAGGAGAAACAAAGAAGAAATGATGTTGGGTCAATGATCCAACATTTTCCCCAACATAGACAACAACAAAGCCCCATGTGCAATCAACAATCGATGAGGACTTAGCATCGGATCTTGGGAAAAACAATAGTGCATGATGACTATAAAAGTCTAGCACTTAGGGTCTTTATTTAATGGCACATGTTTGGCATTTCTGAGATATCATGGCATATCTCAGAAATGCAACTTATTTAACTGTGATATCTTACTCATATGTGAGATATCAGGCTTATTTAAATATGATATGTTGGGCATATGTGAGATATCATGTTTATTTAATTGCAATATCTTTGGCATATGTGAGATATCAGGTTTATTTAACTATGATATTTTTGCATATGTAAGATATAAGGTTTATTTAACTTTATCATGCTTGATATGTTTGGTGTTATTGGAGATATGCCAAATCCTATTTATAGTGTAAAATGTTCTCCTTTCTAGAGAGAGAAAAATCGAATTAAATAGATAGTTTTTTAGAGAGAGAAACATGAGCATCGTATTCTTCATCCTATAAAGGAATTCCCAAGGGTAGAGGAGAAAACCACATAGTTTCCTGAAACTCCCCTTCTCTTCTCACGTATCCCCATTCGTCACATATTTCTCTACCTTTATTTGATGGAATTTTTGTTTTCATGGCTTCCAGATTGTCTTTTGCTGAAGAAGAACTAATTGTTGACAAAAGCCTTGGAAAGAGGGCATCGTGTTTTTCATCCTCCCTTTCTCTCCCATATCTTAGTTGGGTGGTTGGTGTTGTTGAAAATTGTAGTTCTCCAGCTGTTCATTGTCAATGTTCTATTACATCCTTAATCATTGTCCCCAAAGTGTTGCAGTTTGAAGCACTTCACCAGTGCAGATATTTCAACTGCTCATTTAGAATTTAACCCTCATATAGATTAACTTAGGAAAACTTAACCTTCAAATATTTTCATAAATCTCCATGTACCACATGTAGAATCCAACAGTAACCCACTTTGAATAGCTTCAGATCCTTTCATACTACATCCTTTTTTATCTTGGGCTCATAACAACTATCAAGTTTGAGCAAAGTGAAGTTGACAAGATTGCAAACTATGTGGGGCTACAATTTATAATGTATAACCTCTTTATCACCTTTCTTTCTCACATTGAACAATGAGGACCCATGTCAACCACGTTATTCATACACGCACCTCAATTAATTGCACAATCTCAATCATGTCCAATCTTCTTCACTCATTGAAAACAAACATGAATATTACTTACTCTACTATTAGTTCCTCGAATTAGCTTTTGTACAATCAGCAATCACCATTGCAACTTTTTCAAGCTCTGATGTATTATACAGGCCCTTCTATTGGAAGTTGGCTTCTTTCAGGTGGGCGGAAAACATTAGAATTATGATATAACCATGTTCTTTCTTATTCATCTTTATCCTTATCATGATGTTGTAATTCACCTTGGATTAGAGAGCTCCATTGCTTGGACAAGTAGCGAAGAGTCATTTGTGAGATCAAAGTATCTTTTAGAAGAGAATTCATGGCCTCTGTACTTTGGTCCTTTAGCTCTTTGGGAAGCTTCCCATGTTTTTGCAAGTCCATCACCTTCTAGCTTCCATACCACTTCTCACATCTTTGGTCTCTGTACAGGATGATATTGGGTGCATAAGAGTGCCACTTGAACCATTTCTTCAAGCTCAATCCAATCATAGTTGTTTTCAAGGTCCTTATCAATGAGCACATCGAACTTCTTTTCTAGGTGGATTTTCTTCACCTGCATATAAGCCCACTATCAGATGAAGTTCTAATAAGCAAAATGTTAAAAGGAACTTAGTGAAACTTGTGAATCAAAGAAACATACATAAGACATGGTTCAATAATGATGCTACATATTATACACAGAACTCCCTCAAGAAGTTTGTAAGTAGTTCTATCCATATTATGGGTTTTCTATAAACAGAAAAGCATGAAATTGCTTACCTAGTCAAGCATAGCTCTTTTTTGGTCTGTAGTCTTTTCGAATTCTAGAGCTCTTTGGCCAGTGATCAATTCAAGGAGAAGAATTCCAAAACCAAAGACATCTTTTTCTCCAAGAACTGGCCTGTGGACAGATATTTGGGCAGTATATGTTCCACAGTATCTCACACTGCACTTATTACATGCAAGTCTCTATGATCCAAAAGCTTTGCCAACCAAAGTCAACTAATATGGCTTCACATAAGTCATCAAGCAATATATTAGTAGCTTTCACATCCCTGTGAATTATCTTGGGATCACACTGTTCATGAAGATACAGCGAGCCTAGAGCTGCACCTAAAGCTATTCTTTTCCTAGTACCCCAATATAATGCTGGTTTTCCTATAAGAAACGAAAAAAGATAGATCATCTTATAAGCATCTGAAGTGGGATGCAAATGAAAGAGTTCCCTCAATAACATATACATGAACCTTGAAGTTTCTAGAAGCCTAAATCTATATGCTATTAATCAGTTTAATGCATGGTGTTATTCAAAAGCTTTTGACCTCTATATTTTGCAAATTCCATTACCTTTGATTCAAGAAGCTACACTCCCATTAGACATGTATGGCTAAACTAGGAGTCTCTCTGTTGCTGTCATGCAAAAGCCGCATAGCCTAAGAAGATTCCTAAGCATTGCCAAGCTAATCATCTCTACTTCTATTTGAAATTAGATCTCCCCTCCAGCAACATTTCCATCCTTGAGCCTTTTCACTACCACTAAAGTTCCATCATGGAGATACCCCTTGTAGACATTTCCAAAAAACCCTTTTCCAATCATGAACTCTAATCAGTTTGGTACTATTTGGTGTTATTCATATGAAAAACAAATATTTTATTATTAAAAATAATAAAATATTGCTCATGACGTATCTCAGATATCACCAAAGATATCACTAGAGATATCATAGAACAAATGTCACATATCCCAGATATCACACAAGATATCCTAGATATCACACAAGATATCACAAAACATATGACACATATCTCAGATATCACTGAAGATATCATTGGAGATATCACAAGAGATGTGCCAATAGAAATGCCAAACATATGCCATTAAATAAACCCTCCTTAATCTCTTTGGAAACAACTTCTTCAGCAATAACTTGAATTGGAAAATCGTGCTATAGATCATCACGAATTTCTTTCATTTTCTTCAATTCCTTAACATGCGCATGATGAAAATCTAGGTTTTTTAAAGTTATTTACCAACTAAGACCTGTGACATATTTGCCATTTATCTAACCATCCAAAACATGGATTGGGTCATTGATTATTGGTTAACATCCCTAATCTTCAAAACTAGCATTCTATAACTATGTGGGCCAATGATACTAGAGATGCGTGCTAATTTGAACCATTGGTCAACAATCAAAGGTGCAAATCTAAGTTTCTAGTAATAGTTGGATGTCTGATTATCTATCTATGGCTGGAAAATTAGATAATCAATATGAATGGATTAGATCACATGATTTTATTTAATGATCAATGACAGAAGTTAGATCTACATTTAATAATGACCCTCATTTGATCTAGGAATACCTGAATATCAATCAGTAACATTGTATACTTGATATCATGGTCTTTCACTCATTAGATAATCCTAACTATTTGATCATCAAGTAGGTGTGATTTATGTTGAAATTGTAATATATGTTGACATGCGATCTAAGATTAGATGTGCAATCTACATATTTAATGTATGATTTGTGTAATGTGATACATGGAATGTTGATATGCTATCTAGTTAAAGTACCTTGGATTGTTATACATAATTTATGTTGATCTGTAATTTGAGATGAGGAAGACGTGGGTGAATTGCGGAAGCTTCAAGAGGTATGTAGTCTGTTCCTACTAAGTTTCATATGAATTATTTCAATCTGTGTTTTGAGATAGTTGAATGATGTTCCCATTATATCATGTTGATATTTAAAGTATGCTATTATTCTTGAATGAATATTTTAGATTTGATGTATTTGATTATTTGTATAGTTCAAAAGTTGTATAATTAATATTTGAAACCATAAAAATCTAATTAAAAAATTAGTACTTTTATTCATATTACAATGTAACCTATCTTTTCTAATTTTTGTAATTTCAAATCATTCAAATGCACTAAATTCATTTCGTACATACATTAACATGGACTCTTGTATATATATACAAATTGGAAAACATGCATCACTATACATGTATATAATTTCAATGTCATAGCATCAATCATTAGGGATCGTATGTATATATATTAATCAATTTAAATTCACTAATCGTATTCATATCCTGTGATTAAGATCATTGATTGATCTTTATAAATCATGTGCATATACATACATTAGATCATGGTCATGGATTATAAATTGGTTTAGGGGGTTTATTTAACTACATTCTTTGGTGTTTTTGAGATATCATGTCATATCTCAAATGTGCAGCTTATTTAACAACGATATCTTGGGCAATATGTAAGATATCATGTTTATTTAACTACAATATCTTTGGCATATGTGACATATTAGGTTTATTTAACTGCGATATCTTGGGCATATATGAGATATCATGTTTATTTGACATTATCATGGTCGATATGTTTGTTGGTATCAGAGATGTGCCAGTCCTTCTTTATATTCTAAACTATGAATGTTTCTAAAGAGGGAAAAATCAACTTCAAACTATGTTTTTTAAGAAAGAGAAGAAATGAGTGTCTTGTACTCATGCATGTGGGCTTTCTATTACATGTAAAGTCAAGACCTGTCAAGTCAAACTCAATCCTAACCACTTGATCAAATGTATTTTGACACTATTATTGCTTGATAGAAACACAAGTGGTCCCATAATCTAGTGATCTTATTCCAAACCATTCGTTTAATAGGCTACTTTTTTGCCAACTAAGCCCTAAAATCTTACACAATCCTAACGCTTTCATTGTTCAAGATTTTTACACACTACTACACAGTATGCTTTTAAAGTTGGTAAAAAATGCTAATAGAGGTCAATTAAGAAACACCTCCATCATGCAGACTTCAAAAGTCGATAACTTTAAAGTTGTTTATCTTAATGCTTTAAAAACCAAGGAATTTTGAAGCCATTTAGGTAAACGACTTCAAAACTCCCATACTTTTAAAGTTATTTAGGGATAAATGACTTCAAAACTCCAAGACTTTTTGAAGTCCTTTAGGGCTAAACGACTTCAAAGTTCTAGACCTTTGAAATCATTTAGTTTTAAATGACTTTAAAAGTTCATTTTTTAAACATTTTTGACATTTTGAGCACTACCACCTATACACATTTAACACAACACCTAATACAATTATCTTACAATCTTTATACACGTGAAAAACAAGCATACATTCACTTCCACATTAGGTACAAAATATCCAAATTCATCATTATCCATCCACATTTATCTTGAAAATACTTCACAAAAGAAGCCACAACACATGCATTCACTATAACATCCACATTCACTTCATTTGTAAATCTATATACATTCGCATTTACTTTCACACTCTAAGTTACCCTCATTCATCATCATATAAAAGTTATATAATTCAATCAATATATGAAAAACCAACTACCACATATTCACTTCATTTACAAGCTCCAAATTCACTTCATCCATACTCATTTACTCTCATGCTCTCCACTCATTCATTGCTTAAATATATATATATATATATCAAAGAAAATTACAAAAATTAAAAGACCACATATAAGTGAATAAAAAATACTTTATTAAGTATTTTACACATCTACTTACTCCAAGTGTTCTAATTGAAACTCAGTGCATAATCACTCCTTTTGCTTCGTATTTCATTGAGGTTTACTTTGGAGTAAGTTTTCTTGTTTGCCCACTTAGAAAGCACAGCAGCTTGTAATACAACATATTTAATTTAGGCCACATTCTTTTAGATAAATCCATAAAAAACTAAGCAAAAAAATATAAGATTATGAAAAGTAAAAAGTGTTTTACCTTTCTTAATTGGGAGATAACAAAACTATTAAATATTAGGGTCTTGATGTATCTCAGCACATAGTACCCACACTCCCAATCAAACTATTGTCTAAGGCATTATGCAACAAGGACAACAAAAAGAATCCATAAATATCATTTGTAATATTGTAAGTTTAATTAGTGGTAAAATAGAGTAATTAACTATTTTTATACCTTGACATTCTTCCAAGTGAGTTTCGATATTGTATAGTCTCGGTCAAATTAACCCATTCGTACTATACTCTACAAATTTAAATGTCAAATGCATTATAGATAAATAAAAAATTATTTATCTACACATAATACATGAAAAGAATAACAACTTACTTATTAACAATTTCTACGAGGGTGGGACAGGTGTGAGATTCACAAGAATTAAGAAAGAAAGCCTGCCCATAATGCACATGTTAAATGAATAACATCCAATGAGCTTTATATAGACAGTCATATGAATTGTAATTAAATTTGGAAATCCCTAAGTATAGAATAAGTTGGCAAGAAAATAAGAAAATTAAAACTTACTCGCTATTGTAGAGAATCATTAAGCCCTGTCCCTTAGAGCACTGGAAGAAGATTGGTAAAATATCACGAACACACCTCCCTATCGACTATTACTCCGTCACTCCATAAATGATGCTGGGGTCAAGGAATTGATAAAGTGTACCCTCATCCTCAAAAAGGCTAGTTGCATCATTCAAGCTGCATAAAAATAATAATTATTACCTATACCATGAAAATATAACATGTAATGTCAAATATTTTATAAGAGAATATGTGCATATACCCCATGTAGGAGACAAAGTAAGGGTGCTCGAGTTGATCCCATAGGCAAACGCGTAATAGGTCCTCTCTCATAAGTGGAACTTCAACAATGTCCTTGGCTGGCAAGCATGCCCTCCTTGATTTGTACGGGGTTGATTGCCCTATTTTTGTTGATAAAATCATAGATTAACCTTAGGGATTGAGGCATGTTAAGTGGGACTTTGCCATGACCCTTGAACGGTTGTTGTAAAAGATGTAAAAAAATTTAGCTAAATAATATTAATTAATGAAGAGGACCTAATTTATGATGGAAAAAAAAACATATATAGAAGTCCTGTTCGATTGGTGCAACAATAGGTGATAGTGCAACGGCAGGAGACCTTACTGTTGCTGATTAATTATATAAAGTTAATAAACAATTACATTGAGGTCTCTAGCTAAAAATTATTGATAAGGAAGGTAGTATGATAAGATACATACCATGGAATCTATGGGAATGACCAGCGCCTCCAACCAAGCGATGTGATATGCAACTACCTGCCCAATAGTTATAATATTTTCCATTTTTAAAGGGAGTGGTAGGCTAGCATTAGCATCCAAAGCCATGGTAATGGACACTGGCTTAGTATGTGGTGGCATCCTAATTCCATGCAAAATGATTGATTCATGTTCATAGAATGAACCAACTGCCTCAATGTTTTTATAGGAATCTTGGGCCAATGGCATTGACCCACCTACAAATTAGATATACAATAGAGAGGTTAAGATAGAGAATCTTTACATATGAACAATGAAAATTTTCAATTATGTCTATCTATATATATACCTCCTTGGCTAGAATTTCTTTTTTGAGGGGTGCTAGTTATCATTCATGAACTTCTTTAGTTTGAGAATTGTAGCTAGCATATGATGGAGGTATAGGTGTGTTGCGAGAATTATGTGTAGGGTATTGAGAAACTATCATCAAGCCTCCACGCAACTATTTAAATATATCTGTTTTTATTTTCTCAACCAAATCATTGTATGCCTCCTGATCTTCAATTATAGGTAAACATTTACCAAAGAATTTATAAGGAACCCTAACTAGACTAGGGTGGTCCCTCTTACCACCCATAGACCTATATGAGATGTCCTCATTAGCAGTAGTGCTACTTAGGGTTCCTGTACTTGAGCTTTCATGGGTAAGAATGTCTTGCAAAATTTAATTAGAAAGACATGATCAGGCCATCTAATTAATTATATAAAATTGATAGACAAGTGGAACCACTTACAATGCAAAAAATAATTTATGCAGTAGTTTCATCTGAGAACATTTGGCAAGTACGACCCACTAAATGTGCCATCTTGTAGAGAATGAAGGGATCAATGGGTCCGTAGTCCTAGCTTCCTTTTGATGTTAAGCAAGACACTATAGGTAGAGAACAAAAAATATATAAATATAGTAGCATTAATTTAAAAGGGATAAATTGTCACAAATGCTTACTTTGGGCTCTTCTAAATGAGCATAACCCAATGTAGATAGGTGGTGCTGCATATTAGTTTCATACACCTTTTTTCCTCTTGCACTCTTTGCTTGCACATTTGTACATACATAAATGCAATAATCAAATGTTACATGTAATTAATTAAATGAAACATCATTTCTACATATACCTCAACTTCAACGGATGTGCGATTTTGTACAAATGCATTGTACATGTCCTGATCAATGATGTCGGAATAAATGGCTGACACTATGTACAGCCTTGATGGATCATTGACATATGGAGCTATGTAATTACAAACAAGGTAGTTCTTCCATTTTCTCCATTACTCACCAACTCCTTACAAAGCTCATGTCTTCTTCTGCTCAAGTACGTCAAAGGCAATCTACAAAGTACACAACAAATTATTATGTTTGAAAATAAGGTATGTTTTGAATTATATAATACATGTTATTAATGTTTACCTACCTTCGCCATTTCCCATATTGAATCTTTTGTTGAGGATGGCATAAGTCTCCAGTCCTGAAATGTGATTGGAACCATTCTCCTTACTTTGGAGCAGAGAAAACTACTATAAGAGGTAGTATCCTTACCTATCTCTTACCACCTACTAATGTAATGGACAGTTTCTTTAATTGCCTTGGACTTTCTCTTAATAAACTTTTCCATTGTTGATTTGCCCTTTGCCCTTTCTCTTTTAAATATTGCTCATGTTTGCCTCTTATTCATGCTCTTTATTTTACCCATATTCTTTATTTTGATATTATTCTTATTCCATCTTTGCTACAAATAGGAACATAATGATATTAATTAGAACAATGAGATAGAAAAAGGCTTGTAATCCATTTAAAGAAAACTAACCGACATGACATAGCTGGCAAACAAACAGAAATCAAACCAGTAAAACATGCATGAAAATAGAAACTTTCTTAGTATAGATATTTCTAAAAGTTAAACTTTCTTAAAACTAAACCTAGAAACTAAGTAAACTATTCTGAAAATGCAACAACTTTAGGCAATGTTCACTTGCATGATTCTAGCCATCACATAGCACATGTATGTATACATTCATTTGCACTCATATAAACATGATTGAAACAATTTAGCTTTATGCAAGAAACTAGTGACATTTGACAATCAAGAGATACATCTTAAAGCATTTACTAGTAAACTTGCATGTATGTCTTGAAGCATCTTGTTCATGCCCATTTCTCGAAAAGTGTTATAAGTCATTCTTATCAAAGTGATCAAGCGTGTACTAGGACCACTTATTGATTTAGTTTAGGGAGTTTTAGGTAGATTGATTGATGCTTCTAGTTTACTCTAGGCCAAGTATAACATGCCTTCTATTTGGGTTTATATTTCCTTAGGTGTAGTATTGCTTCACTCATTTTCTTTAGCATGTAATACCTTTAGCCTAAGGGTGTAAAACCATTTGCTAGATCTCCTCATGAAGTTACCTTTAGGTCACTTTCCCTTAGGATTTGTATTGCTTAGTTAGCTAGGTCATGGTCACTATTGTTTGCATTTTTCTCATGGCATGATCTTAAAATATTTTGAGTATCTTTACTTAATAAAGGTCAGGGTACATAATAGTGGCATATGACTTCTCTCTCTCTCTCTCTCTCTCTCTCTCTCTCTCTCTCTCTCTCTCTCTCTCTCTCTCTCTCTCTCTCTCTCTCTCTCTCTCTCTCTCTCTCTCTCTCTCTCTCTCTCTCTCAAACACATATTTTCATTATATTTCCTTTTTAAATTATCTAGATCTTTTCTATAATATCTTCACGTTTCTCATTTCATGTAAAATTTTTGTATATGTTTCACAATTTTGTTTCATGTACAATTTCTAGAGTAATTTTCATGTTCAAATAAACTATGAGTTAGACTGGCAATTACTCTTAGAGTACTATTGATCAATTTGAGCTTAGTTAGCTATCAAGTTCTTGTCATCACTTAGAGTTATGATCCATTAGTTGATTAAAGGTTCAATTACATATGAATATTCTAATTTGTAGTGGACTCGAAAGATTAACAATTTTTCTGAGACTAACAATCTCTGTATGTTACAAAGACGAGTTTTAAATTTAATCCTAGAACTTCTCATTATTGTTTAAAATTTTATTAGAATGACTTTGTACTTGAGAATTTATAATAGGCTTGTGAGTTATAGCTAAAGGTGGATTTCACTTTAGAAAACTATAGTTGATGGTTGTTAAAGGTAGAGATTTAATGAGATACAAATTCCTACAAGTATAATTGTGTCTCTTCTCATAATAGACCTAAATTTGCTTAGATAACGTGCGTAAGATTAGTTAAAATAGTACAATTGTCATTCTAACATATTTTTATAAAGTTTCCTTATTTTATAAGCAAGCCTTTTTTATTGAGATAGTTTCTTAAATTATTTCTTTCTAATTTAGGATTTACTTTCTAGTTGCTTAGCTTAGTTATTTCTTTCTTAGTTAATTCTTCACATCTTTCCTCTGTTTAACTTGCTTTAGGCCTTTAATTCCTTTTTAGTTCTCACTAGGACTTTCGCCTATTAATCACATTCACCGGTAACTCAATCCCATCATCACAAAATAAAATTAATAATGAGATTTCTAATGATAAACTAGAATACATCCATATCACAATTAACATAGTAAGGATGTGTATTACAAAAATGATCATCCATACTCAATGAATTTTACTTTACATGGAATTAACCATTAATCCAAAAAAAGAGAGCTTAATATCATACAAGTCATCAATAATAATGATGAAATCATAGCCATCATGGCAAGTATTTTGCAACAAAAATCATAACAACATACTAGGTGATTAATAATAGATGTCATGGCTACATGAATGTATATTGCTCATAAAAATCATGGTTACTCTAACATATTTTTATAACAGAACTAAATTTGTTTAAATAACATCTGCAGTGTTAGTTAAATAGTACAATTACTTGCATGTCTCAAGTAGTACGGCCTATTTGATGGAAAAATCTCAAAAATTCATACACTCTCAAAACAAGAATAGGGTTTTGTACATCTTACTTCTAGGGTGTGTTTCCATGCGTCTTCCTTTCTGGAATGAGTAAGATTGACCCTAATTTGAGTGAAACCCTCTGAGCTTTGTGGTGCATTGATTTCCTCTTCTATTTGCAGTCATGAAGGGCACAAATTGCACCAATACCTTGGGGTTTTGATTCGTGCTTATGCATTGAGTGAGATGAACGACTTGAACTACTGATCCAAGTTAGCGGCGACTTTGGTGATGGGTTGCAACTCAGGCAGTTGAACCCCAGTCTAGCATCTTCCTTAACATGACAAGTCCTCTTCTGTAGCCTATCTTTCCTCCTCTGTCTCCTCCTTTCTCTTCCTTTCCTTCTCCCCCTTCTTCTTCTTCCTCTTCTTCTTCCTCTCTTTCTTCACTTCTTTCTACTCTCCTTGTTGGGTTTTCTCTCCGGCTGTCGGTACGATGTGAATCGTTGTAGGTAGCCAGTCTTTCTCCCCCTTTCTTCTCCTTTCTCTTACTCTCCTCCTCCTTCTTCCCCTTCTTCTTCTTCTTCTCCTCTTTCTTCTCACTCCTTTCTTCTCTTCGGCCCCATCAAGTTTTCTCTTCCATCTATCAAGTTTGAGAACAAGAACATACCTAGGTTAGTTCTTCGATTCACATAAGTTGTGGGGGTGGGGGGGGGGGTGCCATTATCAAAATGGCACCTCCTCTAGTTATTTAATATTAGTTTATTTTATTAAAATTTTAAATTTACAATTATAATGTTTTTTACTATTTTGATTACAGTAATAAAGAGATGAATACTACTCAATGTAGAATTTTTGCAAGTGGGGCCCACTAATGAAATTACCAAATTGCCATTTCTAAGAAAAATAAAAGCTTACTCTCTGAATTTCAATTTCAGTAAACTTAGGGTCATTGAAATTATTTTTCTGAGTACAATCTCAATATTGAGGTTTCAACACTTGATTTGATGTCTATAAAATTTTTAGTTTGTAGAACTCCAAAAATTGAAAATTTCAATATTCTATTTTCACTCTAATTTTACATAATTCAAAATTTTTGTAAATTAGTTTCAAAATCAAATATGTTACACTATGATTAGTGTAATGATGGTTGATTTTTCTTGTGGTCAAATCCATACTTTTCTTACCATCCACTATTCAGATCATGGATTAGGCATCATAAGAATGTTGTTTTAATTATGATAAATCAAAGGAAAAAGATCATCTAATCTATTTCATTATTGGATTAAAAAATTTTCATCCATTCTATATCAATTTTGAGTCAAGAAATTTACTTGTAGCATCTGATCATCAATCAGGTATCACTAGTACTATTCCCATAATTTTTACATCACCATAACCATGCAAAAATTCTTCAAACATGCATATATATATATATATATATATGAGACAAATAAAGAGATGCTAGACAATACTCAAAAATTGATATCGACTACTAATATGTGAATGTAGTTCCAATTCATATTTGGGATTTAGTTGAGGATAGATACAATTTAGAATAAAAATTTAAAGTCGTTTAGTATAAATGACTTTAAAAGTCTATACTTTTAAAGTTGTTTACAGCAAATGACTTTAAAACTGTGACATTTAAAGTCTTTTACAGCAAACGACTTTAAAAGTCAATTTTTAAAGTCATTTTTTTCAAATGACTTTATAAACTAATATATTTTTCACTCTAAATATATATATATATATATATATTTTTATATTAGTACTTTACAATATCCTACATAAATACACAATGAAATTGATTTTTTATGATAGTCAGTGTTGATTCATACATTCTTTGCGCGCGCGCATGCGCACACACACACACACACACATAAACAAACTCGTGATCAAGGAAATCAAAGTATTTTTTTATTCATGCATGAGAAATACAATATAGTCAGTGTTGATTCACCCATTTTGTACATAATAAATATAAGAATATTAAAAAAAATTACTTTTCAAATAAGTCTTCAATTACATATGTATATATATATATATATTGTCACATATATAGTATTCATCTCAATTCAATCCTTATAGCTCATGATAAAAGAGCTAATTATAAATATAGAATTATATTACAACTCATACAATGCATATACCCTCTCATATATTGTTTTCAATCCAAGCACCCTCCCCACCATTGTCACATACATAATCTTAATTTTCACCAAGTACTTCGATTGATGGGATTGTTTTGGTAAGACAAACATAATCTATATCCGAAGTCATCTTCATCATAAGAATCCCTTAGACAAGGTGATAAAATAGTTGACAATCTCTCATCATGTCTATCTTGTACGTAAAATAAATTGATCATTTTTATAGCCAATCTAGTTCAGGTCAACCAATATCAATCCAAGGCATCAATTTTGATGCTATATTTATTGTGTTCCACCATATCATACTTAAATACAACCACAGTTCTACAAGAATAATTCGAGGCCCATATCTCTCTTGTAACCCTGTAATATAATTTGCAACTATTAGCCTTTTATTCTTTACATTAGAAAAGAATGTAGTGTTGGCAACTAAGCTAACCCCACTATTCTATTGGATTCTTGAGTTATCACGGTCTTTTGTGTAAAAGCGATAGCCATTGATGGCATATCCAGCATATTTTATTACTTTTAGTCATAGTCTGTGACGAGCCGGGTTTTCTCATGCATTTTTAAATGCAATATTTAATTCCTAAGGAGAGATGCATCCCTATTTGAAAACTATTTTATAAAAACCATGCAATGCAGCGGAAAACTTTTAGTTTTAAACTCATTTTTGAAAACCCCGAGTGTCATTTTCTTTCACAACAACTAAGGTAGTTTTTGAAAAACTTCAGAAATCATAAATGTTTTTCCCCAGGTCTATCCAGTCACAATACACAGCCCAACTGTAAATAAATACATATACATGTCCAAAGGGTAGAGAGTTTACTCACATGTATAAGTGTTTCCATTTTGATTCACTTGCTCGTAGCACTAACATAGATGTCCTCTACTCGTGGATGGAATCATCCTAAAAAATGCTTAAGGATAGGGTGAGTATATACTATACTCAGTAGGAGTCTATCACTACTAGTTTTATAATGCACGAGATGTTTTAGAATCATGTGCTCTTTCAAAACATGTGCATGTCCGAATACTCAAGTTCAATATCGATATAAAAATCCGTTGTCAAACTAAAACACTAACGATTAAAGGATCACATAATCCAAAATTGAAAGTATCATATATATATATATATATCATAACATTATGATATGCATAAGATGCTTCATTGAATCCAACTCATGGATCTCTAGTATGGTATGGTCGACCAACCTCATATCATGTCATATATAATGCAAATAAGTCCATAAACCATAGGGTCCAACTATGCCCATGACCTCCTCGCCGTGTGGTCCCCGGGTACCTGAGGACACTCGGTCATAGCCTCCACAGGGCCTATGACATGTCGACCCAGTGCCGTGACACCAGTGGTAGCCCCCTGTACCACATGCAGTCGACGTAGGGACTTGCCTCTTTTTGGGCGTGGTACCCATCCACCTAATAGTGGTAGAGGCCGGGTGGCCAACCCAGACCCCTCGGCATAGCACTCACGGGCTTACTAGCCCAAATCACATAAGATCAAATAAGCCAAAACCTGTTTTCAAAACCTGTCCTCTTTGGGTCCCTCACAACTGCCTGGCCCTCGGTACTCCAACGTCTTTTGACAACCCTCAAGGACATGCAATCTTTGCAAGAACTTAATGCTCATAGATCATGCAATGTATGCAATAGTTTGCAAAACATATCTATGCATAATGTATGTACAAAACATGTCTATGCATAAAGCATTTGTCACGTGCATGGTAAACAAGTCATATACTTAAATCATGTATTTGCAAAACAATCATAGTTCTTTTAAAAGAATCTAGTAGCGATAGAGCACCTACCTGGCTAGGTCGCGTTAACCCTTTTGTCCTCGTATGCTCCTGAACATGGTTTGGGGACTCAAGGTTAGTTTGGCCCATCTTTTATGGGTTTTAGAGTAGTTGGGTCTTATTACTTAGACATTAGGGGTCCATCCTTATGCCTATGGGTGTCCTAAGGTCCTAATTGGGCCTTGGTATCCTCAGTTTTCCAAAGGTCTAGTGGTCACACGCCACCATCCTATTCTAAGGGTCATGCCCACCTTTGATTGGGCCTTGATCAGGGATTTTATAGTTTGGATATGTCTGCGTCGTCGACACAGACACAACGCCTTTTTTGGTGCCTATATCGGAGCTCTAGATCTTAAGTTATAAGCGTTTTAGTGTCGCACATACATAGGGGTCTTAAGAATGAAAAAAACAGAATGCTAGGGCGCTGCACATCTGCGTCGTGTGCCCCGGCTTCCTTAAGGAACAAAGAAATCCCGTAGCACTAGCGCGCTGTGCCGTGCACCTCAACGGGCGCGTCTACAGACGCACCGGGTTTTCCGCCCAACTGTCTCTTTTGCGGGCTCGTCCTTGGACGTGCCCGTTTGGTTTTTCAAACGGAAACGACGTGGGACGTTCCAACTGGAACGTCTTGTTCGTTGGGGAACCAGGGCGTCCTCAGGACACCCTGGTTCGACCCTATTAAACCAGTGCGGCCCAGGGAACGTCCCTGGGCCCTTGGTGAGTCTCCGGGGCTCCATTTTGCATGGTTTTTCATGCAAAAACCTAAGGAAATTGATCTTAGAACTATGGTGGAGATGGGTTTTGAGGGATCTTGGGCATACCTGACTCGTTGCTTGGTTTTTCTCCTTGTTTTCCCCTCTAGGTTACTCCTCCACAACAGGTTTTCTCCAACCTTTTGAGCTGCCATTAGAAGCGCCCAAGAGCTCTATTTATAGAGCCATGAGAGGGTTCTGGAGGGGGCTCTCACCGCCTTTGAATGGCGGTGGAGAAACCTCTAGAATGGCGGTGATTTCTCCTCCAATCACTGCCGTTCTAGAACTCTCTAGGAGGTGGAAGATGAAGGGTGCCCATATCAAAATGGGCCCCTGTGTTTTGCAGTTAAATCCTTTTTTGTAAAAATTACAGTTTTGCCCCTAAACTTCAAAGGGCCATAACTTGCTCATTTTAACTCCGTTTTGGGTGATTTTGGTCTTGTTGGATTCCTTTTTCCAAGACGCATCTAATGATACCATTTTCAGAACCAAGTTTCTGGGTTCAGTCAAGGCGACTAGTGAAATGAGCAAAATGCCCTTATCTTCAAAACTGAACTTTTCATGGGATTTTAATATTACAAAAATTGGGGTCATTACATAGTCTCATCGCAATTTAGCCTAAAGATTCGGATATACCATTGTCTACTACTTCTCCTTGATCTTGAATCTGTATATACACATATTAAGTAGGATATGATTGTTGTAAGTAAGATTATATATACAATATATGTAGAATGTAATTTATTAAGTATGAATTCTTTTATTTTACCTTATGACGGAGCCAAGTATTGAAAGTGTGATAGTGCTTAAATTGTAGCCACTTCTATTTCTATGTGGAACTTGAATTCTTTGCCTTGAGGACATCCATGTTCTCACTACACACGCATACACAAATTAATGGAGAGATCAAAGAAAATATAACCATTAATAATTAATTTTTACCTAAGTGCATGATCAACTTACTCAATGTATGGTTAAAGTTCATCAACATTTTGCAACACATAAAGATGTGCTTGGTCTTGTTCTTTATAGTCAATGGTTGATATGCAACAACTTGATAGATGTTCGCTAACCTTATAATCATGAAATACAACTCATTGTTTCTTTCTTAGGATTCCAATTGCATCCACTCCTAATAAGTACTTTGTGAAAAACTCCATTGCTTCCATTGCAATATAACATTCGCTATACTCCCCTTTGGCCGGTTATGATTTCATACATGCCCTTTTAAAATTTTAATATACCTCTCAAACTAGTACGTCCATCGCAAGTAAACTAGCTCACAGAGTCTGACCTCATCAATGAGGTGCACTGTTAAGTGTACCATGATGTCAAAGAAGGATTGTGGAAAGATTGTTTCAAGTTCACATAAAGTTATCATTAGATGTCCTTGAATTTCTTGTAATTTTGAAACATCCACCACCTTTTTGCATAAAGCATTAAAGAAGTCGCATAATTTTGTAATAGCTCCCCTACTTTGTCTGATAACACCAAAGTATTGTTACAGGCAGGAGTTGTTGCTCAATGCATGACAATCATGAGACTTCGTCCCCAACAATTTCAACTCTTCCATGGAGACAATTTTTTAAAGTTAGAAGAGTAACCATTTGGGACTTGAAGCTCGAATAGTGTTTTACACACTATTCTTCTCTCCTCTCTTTCTAGTGTATAATCTACCTCAGTCAATATGCAAAAACTTGTTCATTGTTTTATCACAAGTGCAAGGGCTATTGTAGTGTAGCTAATGCCAGTATGGGTCGATCCATAGGAACTTGACTTAAAATGATGGAGTTAAAATAACATTTAATTATTTAAAATTTAAAATAATAATAATAAATAAATAACAATGAACTATAAACTAAAATCTATTTAAGCAATGAAAATTACAAAAATCCAAATTCAAAAAGATAAAAAATTAACTAAAAAACAAATAAAATCTACTTCCCTAACTTGATTACGAAAAAATTCTTTAAATATAATATCATCAACATCGGCCTTCACCAATCTCTCAATGATACTTTGGATTAAAGATCCAAAGGTGGGATTGTTCAAATTCCCAAAAATTCTAATAATCTGGGCTAAAGAATGATTTTGGGTTTTGGATAGCTTAGATTGAGTTTTTTATTTTTAGATTGAAGATCAAAGATGATAAATCAACTAAGAACTGTCTTAAGAACAAGATCTGAAGAGAAACAGAATAGGAATTGAAGTGATCTTGTTTGTTAAAGCCAAACTGTTTATTAGATTTAAGCTTTAGTAATAATAAAAACTTTGGATTACACAATTCTTGGATAAGCAAAATAGGGATAAAGCAAAGCTAGGATAAGAATAGGGATACAGATGTAATTAAATTAGGGACATAGAAGGAATTATATTTAAAGGCTAAAGGGTAAAATTGGAATTTTTTAGATTTTTTTATTTTAAACAAAAAAAGAGGAAACTCGACGGAGGAGGAAGATAATGAAGCAGAGGGAAGAGAGATGTAGGGAAGGAGGGGAAAAGGAGAAAAAGAGGAAAAATGGAGAAAACTTGACTTGGGTTTCCTCCTACTGAGTTGGCCAAAGCCGACCAATGATAGAGGAGAAGAAATGACAGATGTGCAGTGAACAAAGAGAGGTAGAGAAAAAGGGAGCTCCCTAGCTTCTTGCTCAGGTGGGTTGGTTGGAGTTAGCCAGTGAAGGGGAAGAGCGCAAAGAGAGAGAGAGGGGGGGGCGAGAAGTGAGAGAAGGAGAAGAGAGAGAGCGTGAGAAAGAGAATAGAGAGAAAGAGAGAAGGGAGAAGAGAGAGAAATAAGGGAGAAATGGTGATGGCAGAGGGGGAGATCCACCCACCTCCTAACTTTTTTTTTTTTTTTTTTAACTCTGATGCCTTTTTCTTTATATAGATTATCTCAGAAGAGTTTGATTTTGATTCAAACTCCATTTCTTCTCTCTTATCCAAAGTTTGTACTTTGTTTCCTGATTATCGTCAATTTTTTCTCTTTCCAAGCAATTTTCTCCTTCTTGATCTGGTCTGTCTAATTCTAATTTGGTTGATCTGCAAAATATAGGATTAGATTAGAATCATCTAAACCATATGTTATACATCTAATTAGCTCTAATGACCATCTAACCATTAAATTTTACAATTCAACAGTTGGATGGTCAATGGGAACTAAAATACAAAATTTTAAGTAAATTTTCAAAGATTAAGGATATTTTGGATGAAATTGACCACTTAACACACCCCCAACCAAGATTTTGCCAGTCTCAAGCAAAATATTAGAAAAATCAAATTCCAAAAAATTATTTTCAAGTCAACTCCAATTTTTTCTTAGAGAATTATCTTTAATAAATCTGTCAACTTTAGCAAACTAATAAAAATGAATGAAGAATTCAAAACCCTACTCATATGCTAAAAACATTCCACTTAAGCTCAAATCTTAGAGTGAGTAAGCATGTGTGTGTGTGTGTGTGGTCTACATATAGAATAATCTTTACTCTAAGTAAACTTCTAACTTTTGAACTTCATCTGAAATATGTTTTGACCTCAATCCTTGCTAATGACATGCACTGAAAAAAAGAATCTCTTAGATAAAGGGTTCAAATCATATCTCTCTTTTAAATATGTGAGTAGAGCAAATTTATCTCACATATATTCATGAAAGAATGGGAGTCACTAAGGAATTTAATTTTTATCCCTTTAGAATGGATAAGATGACATTACCTTTAAATATTTAGAAATACTACTCTTTAAATCCTATCTTTTTATATCCTCCTCAAGACTATATTCATCTTAGAATCAATAAGTCTTTAAATGGGACGACACGTGGGCTTAAGACAAGGTACAAAAGCAAGGGTATAAAAGGTATTCAAAGTTTTTTCAAAAATAAGTAGAGGTCTTCTACTAAATTTGACAATTCTTCTTTACTTTCTTTGCCTAAAGTGAATAATTCTTTTTCTACATTTTTGCATTCTTCAAACTTTTTTTTAGTACTTTTTCTTTCTTTTCAACACTTCTGAATCTCTTTGAAAAACATTTCTTTTCCTAATATTCACTTTTCTACTTTATTACAACTAAAAAGTATTTCTTCATTCATCTTTAACTTATTTTTAGAAGAGGATGGGTAATGGATAATTTATACTGGGTTAATATGGGTAAATGTAATTTGGGTGATAAAAGAAAAGGCTTATATAAAAGGCTCAAATTGGCTAACTAGTGGTAAAAATAATTTTTTTGGTAGGCTTTATGTTTCTAGGTTAATAACAAGGATGACCTACATTATTTTCTAGGTTTCCTATAATCAATTAAATTCAATTAACTTTCAAAATTTTAAAGGTAATACTTTAATAATTCAAGTAATTGGCCAAATTTAAAAATTGATGGGATCAAATTTTCTTTAAGCAAGCTGAAGAAATTTTTTTGAAACCTCTCAAAAAGAATGAATGGTTCTAAAACTCACTTAGCTTTCAAGTCTCCACTGAATTTCTTTAGGATCTCTAAGTTATAACTACTTATTAATTTAGATTATGTATATGCAACTACATGTATAGATGTGATCTAAGACTTAGCTTTCATAGAATACTTTTAAAAATAAGTAAAATGATGAATTAATAATTTTTAATTCCATTAATAAGCCAAATTTATCTAGACTATACTTTAGAAAATTCCTATTCTCATCATAGTGCAGGAATTGACCTAAAAACTAAAATTTTCATTTTTTATTTCAAAAAAATCATCTAAAAACCTAAAAAAAAAACTAGAATTTGCTAAAATTGTACACCCCCCAACTTGAAAGAAACATTATCCTCAATGTTTAAAAAGTAAGATGATGATAATGCATTGAGAAATGAAGAAATGGGAGAAGTAGAAAAGAGAAGTTCTAAAGAAAAAAAAAACTATAGTACATAATTATTATAGATGGAAAATTTTCAGAGGAAAAAACTTGCCAAATTCAAAACTTCCTTGAAATGGGATGGACAAGCCTCTGAAAAGGAAGGATGCATGAATTTATCTTGTAATTTTGAATTCTTCATTTTATCACAGGGCAAGGTAAATATATCTCCAAGCTACTTCTTAGAATTAGAGACAATTGTGGGAGCTTGAAGAAACCTTTGTGGAAATGGAGCAAGGATGTCACATGGCTTAATGGGTGGAACATTTTCCTTATCAACAAATTTATCTCTTTTTCTAACAAGTTTGGGTACTATCTCAACCTTTATAGAACCAAATTTCTCAATTATTTTACCACTATGAATAATGGTAATTGCCTTTGTTTGTTCCATGTTTGTAACTAAAGAATTAATCCCACCTACCACATCCATATCATCTAGGTTTTCATTTGACGGGATAGGACATTGTCCTTTATCAATGGTTTGCATCATTTAAGAGATCATATCCTTCAATTTAGTCATGGATTTTGTGTTCTCTTTTAATTGGACTTTAATTTAAGCAATTTTCTTCTCCTGGTATTTCATGGATTGATGAAAGTTATTCTCCACTTCCCTCTTAGGTGGAGGAAGGTAAGGTTCAGGAGCAAGTAGTCCTTGTGGTGGTTGGTGGTATTGCGCCTTATATGAGACATTAGCATTATATTCATTTCTCCAAATGACAGTGGGATGATTACTCCAATTGGAATTATATGTCTTTGAAGATGGGGAAAAATGTTGCTCATAAGAATGTGTATGTTCATGAAGTGCATTCTGAAATGCAAGCGCGACGGGATATTCCTGAGTGGGGTATATATTACTTTCCCAAATATCACACACCTGCTCGACTTTCTTAAAGGAAAATTTTTCATTTCCATGGCCTCAATTGTTCTAGCTAAGGATGTTATTTTAGTATTCATATCATCTCTTTTGGTCATAGCATATATTTCTCCCTTAGTAGATGTGGTGGTAGACTTGGGCTTGTTTGAGTAACCTGCTTTTTCTGAATCATCCCAAGTTTGTGCACTCTCAGTCAGCCATTCCAAATACTCTTATGCCTCTTCAAGTTATTTATTTAAGAAATGGCCATTGCGCACCATTTCAGCAAATTGGCGCATATCAAAATTCATTATATTTCGATGGAGAGTATTTATCTTATGTATAGGAAAGAACTTATTCAAGAACTTCCTAGTCATTTCATACCATGTTTGTATGGAACCTGCTAGTAGTGAATGGAACCACATCTTAGCTTTTTCCTTTAAAGAAAAAGAAAATAGTTTGTCTTACCAAGTCTAATTCAATGTTTTGTGTATGTTGGGTCATGCACACTTCATCGAATTCTTTTAAATGTAGGTAAGGATTCTCACTATGCAACCCATAAAATTTAGGAAGTAATTGAATTACTCTAACCTTTAATTCAATCATACCAGCATTTGGAGGTAAAAGTATACATGAAAGTGTGCTGGTATAGTTAGGTTGTAAAAAATCTCTTAGTATTTTCCCATGAGGATTTTGGTTATGCCAATTATCCTCATGTGTTCTAGGTTGGTCTCATTCCCTGTTATATTTCCTTCTCCTATTTCCATGTGGTAAAGAATGATTCCTCTATTGATGTATATTGTCATTAAATAGAGGTGAGGATAATCAGCATCAAAGAGAGGATTGCTCGTCCATGAGGAAACATCACCATTATCCAGGATGAGAGGTTGTTTATCATCATTAAAGAGGAATTTGTTTCTCTATGGGAAAATATCTTCTCTATTAATGCTGAGGTATAAATTGCCCTTTTAATTAGTGTGTAGATTTTTCATTAAATGCAACTGATCATGTCTTTTTTATTTTTTATTTTAAAAAAATTACCCTAAATGATGCAACATGAATTCTTAGAATGATGCATAAACAAAGGGCATAATCAAATAATCCTTGAGGCTAATAAGCAACAATATTTTTATTTTCTTGAATTTGTATGGGACCTATGCATTTAGATTAGCCTAATCTAATACTCCTCCTCTCTTTCATATTTGACTACTACTTACTAGTTGGGTTCCGATCTAAAGTGGTTACTACAATCCTCGTGTCAAGAGGTGTTAGGCCCTAATAGACATTGACAAAAGGCGTAGAAAAATCACTTAGATTTTAAGACACCTACTAGATTTTAGTGAAAATAGGTCATGTCTTATTAAGAGGGTCTTACGAGCATGTGATGGCCTCTATAGGTCTCTTCTAATTAATTTTAAATTAATTTGAAAGGTAGGGTTACACACTTGTGGTAATTATCCTAGATGGGCCAAGAGGTGGTGACTAAATCCACCCTTGATCTTATGGGATCGGGTGCCCTTACTAACTAATTTTCACACTCCATGGCAGTTCGATCAATATATAAATCATCTTAAAGCGATAAACATGTCCTAAAATGCAATTAAAAATAATAAACTAATGCAAACCCTAATATGCAATAATTCTAAAATATGCTTTCTATATCCAATTATACTACCAAATAATGCAAAAGTATTCTAATAATGCAAACCCTTATCTAGAAATTTTAAGGAGTTAGGATTGCTCACAGTGGGGTCTCAAATAAAGTCTTCTCGTACAAGGGTGGGACCATTTACATTCCACCTCCACTTCCACGTTGCAATGGTCCACCCTTGACATGTGTTATTACAACCCTTTTAAACGAATTGCAATTAAAAAAATACAATGTGTCCTCACTACATTTCACTCAAAATTTTTTTGGCTATCTTAATTGAGATCCTCCTTGATTTCCCCTTATTCCAATTTTAAAAAAACATAAAAGTAGCATTAATACCAAAATTCAGGAAATATGGTGATTATACACTAGGAAAATTTAAAAATGCGCCTAAAAATACCTAAAATGCTAAAACAATACAATTCCTAAAAAAAATTATTTTTTACTTTTTGGAATTTTGACTTTTTAATAAAATTTA
The DNA here is from genome assembly GCA_035236585.1 of Warburgia ugandensis. Taxonomy (NCBI): domain Eukaryota; kingdom Viridiplantae; phylum Streptophyta; class Magnoliopsida; order Canellales; family Canellaceae; genus Warburgia; species Warburgia ugandensis. The sequence continues at coordinate 33,815,195 of CP141129.1, read as the reverse complement.
TGAAAACTCCGTTATGGGTCCCTGGCAATGGCGCCAAAAACTTGTTGATTGTTTTATCACAAGTGCATATGCTATTGTAGTATAGTTGATGAAAGTATGGGTTAATCCCATAGGGACTTGACTTAAAAAGATAGAGTTTAAATAAATTTTAATTAAAATTAAAAAATGATAGAAAGTAAATAGCAATGAACTATAAACTAAAATCTATTTAACCAATGAACATTACAAAAATCCAAATTCAAAAAGACAAAAATTAACTAAAAAAATAGAATCTACTTTCCTAGCTTAATTATGAGAAAATTCTTCAAATCTGATATCATCAACATCTATCGGCCTTCATTAATCTCTCACTAATACTTTGGAATAAAGATCCAATTGTTGGATTGTTCAGATTCTACAAAATTCTAATGATCTAGGCTAAAGAATGATTTTGGGTTTTGGATGGCTTAGATCAAGTTTTAGATTTTTAGATTGAAGATCAAAGATGATAAATCAACTAGGAATTGTCCTAAGAACAAGAACTGAAGATTAATTGAAAATCTGATGAGAAATAGACAAAGAATTGAAGTGATTACGTTTGTTAAAGACAAACCATTGATTAAGTTTAAGCTTTAATAAAACAACCTTGGATTACACAATTCTTGGACAGAGAGAATTGGGATAGAAATAGGGATACAGATGTAATTAAATTAGGGATACATAAGGAATTATATTTAAAGGCTAAAAGGTAAAATGAGAATTTTTTGGATTTTTTTTTTAAATAAAAAAAGAGTAAACCCAACGGAGGATGAAGACAGTGAAGTAGAGGGAAGAGAGATGCATGGAAGGAGGGGAGAAGGGGAAAAAGAGAGAAAACAAAGAAAACTCGACTTGGGTCTTCTCCTACTGAGTTGGTCGAAGTTGGCCAATAATAGAGGAGAAGAAATGAGAGAGGTGCAGTGAACAGGGAGAGGTAGAGGTAGAGGTAGAGGTAGAGGTAGAGAAAACAAAAAGGAATTTGCCAGCTTCTTGCTTAGGTAGGTTGGTCGAGGGTGGGTTGATGAAGGGGAAGAGGGTAGAGAGAGAGAGCGGTCGGTGGGGAGGAGGTGACAGTACTGTGCAGTGCTGTGCACTACTATGTTGGTGCTAGAGCAAAGAGGTAGACAGAGTTGGCAGGGGTGCTCACTAGTGGCAAGAGAGATGAGGAGAAGTCGATCAGCATAGAAGGGAGCTGCCAATTGGTATTCAGTTTCCTGCTGGAAATCGAGAGAGAAGCAAAAAACTTAGAAGAGAGAGGGAGTGAGAGAGAGAGAGGAAGAAGGGAAAGAATGCTAAGTGGGGTTGGTTGGCATTAGGCGCAATGTAGAAACGGAGAGAGAGAGAGAGAGAGAGAGAGAGAGAGAGAGAGAGAGAGAGAGAGAGAGAGAGAGAGAGAGAGAGAGAGAGAGAGAGAGAGAGAGAGAGAGAGAGATGGCAAAGGGGGAGATCCACCCACCTCCAAGCTTTTGTTTCATTTCTAATGCCTTTTTCTTTATATAGATTGTCCCAGAAGAGTTTGATTTTGATTCAAACTCCATTTCTTCTCTCTTATCCAAATTTTGTACTTTATTTCCTAATTATTTTCAATTTCTTCTCTTTCCAAGTAATTTCCTCCTTCTTGATTTGGTCTGTCTAATTCCAATTTTGTTGATCTGCAAACCCTAGGATTAAATTAGAATCATTAAAACCACACATTATACATCTGATTAGCTTTGATGATCATCTGACCATTGAATTTTTTAAATCAACGGTTGGATGGTCAATTGGAGCTAAAATACAAAATTTTAAGTAAAATTTCAAAATTGATCGATTAGATTATCTAATTTGATGCTAGATTAAGGGTATTTTGGCTGAAATTGAACACTTAGTAGGTAGTATATTCCTCAACTGCCCCTATCTTGTGGATGCAACTCCTCTTCAAACCCATCTTCATAAGATCCATTTGAGCTAGAAATCCATCCTTTGTTTTTCTTGGGATATCAAGTAAGGTACCAGTCAAGCTTTCATACACATTCTTCTCAATGTACATGACATCAAGCACATGGCATAGATGTAGTGATTTCCAGTATGCAAGCTAAAAAAATATTGATTTCTTCTTCTCACAACTTCTATAATTACTTTCACCTACGCATTTGCTTAATTTCTTCTTTCCCCACAAGACATTAATGTTTTCAATTACTCTAACACTTATCATTCTGTCAACATCTTTAAAGGTGTCCTTGTCTCTACAGTACTATAAAATTCTCCCTTCTTAAAATGATATGGATGGTCTCTATGCAACCATGTTTTGTAGCCAAGGAATGCCATTTTCCTATCATGTTTATGTACTACAGTACTTATTTGATCACTACACATAGGACAAGCATTGTATCCCTTCACGGTGCATTTAGACGAATTACCTTACACTACAAAAGTCGCTTGTTGTCCACAACAATATAGCCTTTAGGGTGAACAACTCTTTCATGTATGTGTCATATGCTTCAACACCTACGTCCCATAATGTCTCAAGACCATTGATCAAGGGAGCCAAGTACATGTCAATGTCATTCCCTGGCTGCTTTTGACTCGATATCAATATAGTTAACATCATTAACTTCCTCTTCATGCATAGAAGAGCTGGAAGATTGCTACAAACTAATATAACGAGACAACAACTATACTTGCTACTCATAGAACCATGAGGATTAATCCCATTTGTAGATAATCCAAGTTGTAGGTTTTACTAAAATTAGGTCACATGAAGCCTATGAGATTTCATACTGAGCTATCTACTAGATGGTGTAAGAAGCTATCCACTACTCTTTCCTTAGAATGCCATACTAATTTCTTGGCTATTTTTGTAATACGAAACATTCTTTTGAACCTTGGAATAGGGGGAAGTACTATAGAACCTTTGCAAGAATGTCTGTAATCGTCTTAGTTGAATTTTTCTTTAACTTCCATCTTGACCTTCATAAGTTGAGCATGTAGTTTTATCCTTGTGCTCCTTCATGTACAAGATGCAATCATTAGGACATGCATGTATCTTCTCATACTTCAACCCTAGTGCAACTAGGGTTTTCTTTGCCTTCCATGTGGACCTCCCTAATTTATTATCCTTCAATAGCATCTTAACCACTACTTTCAAGACTTTTGTAAAACCTTGATCCTAAAAACCAAATATAGAATTCATGTTATAAAGTTTTACCACTACAGATAACTTCATACAATCTGTATACCTAGGGTACAATATCTCATTGGCTTCCTCTAATATTGTAGTATAAAATTGTTCAAGGTCGTCCTAAAAGTCATCGTATGCATCTTGAAACATCGGTATAGTTGTATTGTCTACAACACTTCCTACAATGTCTTGATCATATCTTACAGGCCTTATCGAGGGCTTATGTGAAAGTTCTTCTCCATATCAAATCCATGGGTGATAGTTTTCATTGATTTCATTGAAGCATAAGTATTCTCTCAACACCCCTACAATTACTTTTTTCATGTTTCCACATTTGGAGCACGGACAACGCATGCAATTACGATCAACAACTGCCCTAAGCGCAAACTCTATGAATTTTCTTTTCCCTCATATTCTTTTAATGTTCTTGTCGCAGTCATCCAAGCATACTTGTCCATTATCTCAAGAAATTAATGCAAATCTGTTTGTAGAGACTTGTTAGACATGAAAAGATTAGGTTAGACATTTTAGCAAACATTAGGTATACAAGAATTATAAGCATTTAAAATAACTAAATTACATGCATGCATACATGTGAAAATTTTTAATGAACAATGAAAAAAGAAGCAAAATATGGTAGATACATTCAAAAATAAATTTAAATTTAAAAAGGTAAGTTTCTAACCATAACCATGAAAAAACTCTTCAAATATGCATATATATATATATATATATATATATGAGGCAAACAAAAAGATAATAACTAATATATTTTTCACTTCAATATATATATATATATATATATATCGATATTAGTTCTTTACAATATCTTACATAAATACACAATGAAATCGAATTTTATTGATAGTTGGTGTTGATTCATGCATTATTTATACACACACATATAAACAAACATGTGAACGAGGAAATCAAAGTATTTTTTGGATTAACTCCTCATTTATCATCCTTTTATTACATATATCAAATGTTACATATTATTAGATCTTACTAATACAATATCATGATCAAAGAGCTAATTTGAAACTATTTCATCAAAATCTGGCCCCTTTCAGCTGACACCACTCTATGGGGTGGGTGAGAGGGAAAAGCTTTAAGTTACAAATTCCTCGACCAATATAATGGTAGCATTTCTCTTCATCAAACCCTAATTTTGGACGAGAAGCATAAATCATAATGTTCTCCCTTTCTCCAATAGTGAGGGTTAGAGAGTGAAGCTAGCAATTGTTGTTTGTAATGAAATCATATGATTTCTGTCAAAATTATGATGATCTAACACACTTCTCAACCCCACCATCTGTAGTGACAAAACCCACTTGATCTACAAAATGCAAATAGAGAGAGTTGGTAAAAAAAAAAGTTATTCGTGATTAAAAGAGGTTTTAGTTTATTTATAGCATTTTTCATGCCACAGAAAATCAAAATATCCAAAATGAAAAGCAAGAAGGGTAAAAAGGATAGAGACAAACACAAGGATCAAAGGAGGTGGTGGTCATGCCACCCATGAGAAGAAGAAGATGAATAGAGTATATAAGAAAAGTTGAGATGACTTTGGCCTTTTATAGATGAACAAGGATTTTTGAAGTCGTTTAGGCCCAAACAACTTTAAAAGTATACACTTTTTAAGTCGTTTGAGTCAAACAACTTCAAAATTATACACTTTAGTTTGGCATGAAGAAAATTTTTTATGGAGGAAAGGACTTTTAAAGTTGTTTTACTCAAACAACTTCAACACTCAATGACTTTTAAAGTCGTTTGATTCAAATGACTTTAAAAATCCTTTCCTACGTGAAATTACTCTTCATGATAAAGTGTATCCTTTTAAAGTCATTTGACTCAAACGATTTTAGAAGTGTATACTTTTCCAGTCATTTAATTATAAATGACTTCAAAAGTCAATGACTTTTAAAGTCGTTTGACTCAAACAAACTTTAAAAGTCCTTTCCAACATAAAATTACTCTTCACGCTAGGTGAAAGTGTATACTTTTAAGGTCGTTTAGAAATCAATGACTTTAAAGTCCTTTCTCACATAATATTACTCTTCGCATCATGCTAAAGTGTATACTTTTAAAGTCATTTGACTCAAACGTCTTCAAAAATGTACACTTTTAAAGTCATTATGAATAAATGACTTTAAAAATATACACTTTTGAAGTCGTTGGAGTGAAACGACTTTAAAAGTCCTTTCCCAAATAAAAATTCCTCTTTGTAGCCAACTAAATAAGTTATTTTTTATTAAACAACTTCTTAAGTGTATACTTTTAAAGCTGTTTTTTTTCTAAATGACTTGTAAAATATTTATGAAGTTAGCATTCAAAATAACAACTTCATTATACCGACTTTAAAAGCCTCCTGTGTAGTAGTGACACCAATGTAAATCTTCAAGAAATATAGCGTTTCATTTACTTGCATGGTGTTTTTATATGTATAGATATATAAATCTACATACACTATTGAGCTCAAAACTTTATTTGGGACCCACATAGTTGGTCATTCAAATCTTTCTTCATCTTTTATACCAGATCTTGGACACTTAATACCGAAGAATCTTAGTCATTGTAGGATCTTAGCCATTCGATATGTCAAGATTTTTCCATGTGTTTCTTCAATCAAGAGTCATTACTGGTTAGTATTATTAGATGATTCAGGTGAATGATGCCAAAGGTGAATAGTTAGGATGAGGCCACCATCATATTTTTTTGTTTCCTTCCTAATCTTCTCTCTCTCTCTCTCTCTCTCTCTCTCTCTCTCTCTCTCTCTCTCTCTCTCTCTCTCTCTCTCTCTCTCTCTCTCTCTCTCTCTCTCTCTCTCTCTCTCTCTCTCTCTCTCTGTGTGTGCTTTCTAGTCTTTGGGAACTAATTCTATTTACCTCCTATTGATCTCTAGCATACACATGAAATTTTGAATTCCATGAGATTGGACATGAACCATTAATAAAAGATTTAGCTCCATATGAGGTGGATCTTCTGGTGTTGCTGAGGCCATTCATTTTGCGCTTTCTTCTAGTCGTAATCATCTCTCTTTGAAACGTCAAGTATTTGCTAGGAATGCTTTAGTACGTAACCTCATTATGGATGTCCTAATCCACTTATACATAGGGTAACCCACATATAAATAATCTAGACCACCTCTCTGTTAGGACCTACGTTGCGATTTGTGATGCATGGCTTGAAAATCATATAGAAGTGCAAAATTGTATTTTCCAGTTGGGCATATTACATTAATTAAGGACAAAATTCATTCTAAGTAGTTATGTATTCTACAAACATCGTGATATTTGGATCCCAAGAGGTCTAACTCGTATTCTAATTAATGGTTTGGATCATTCATAGGTGGACCAATGTGTAAAGATTTTGGTGAAGGTGCCCATTTCATAATTAAGCATTTGTTTCATGTTCTATATCTTTTTCCATGTTGTCATGTAACTGATGCCAATATTTCACTGCAAAGTATGAGCAGGCAAAAGTAGAAGGGGGGAGGTGGGTTCAATTCATTCCATGATCCAACCATTAATTATGTGTATTTTGTACCATAGATGAATCATATAATCAAAATCGACCAACTATGGGTGATCTCAAGCCTATTGGTAAATGTAAACCTTTGTTTTTTTTGCTTTCTAATGATTTCAATCTTAGATATTATCAAATGTGTTAGAACTTCTAGTGCATGACTCCTATAATAACATAGCATGCTAGATGGATGGATGGGTTGTATCATTTGGAGTGAAATAATGTGTATCATGACATCAATTGCCCTGTTTGAGACTTTGAGTTATACCAACATGAATTTGCTTATTCTTACATGCAGTTGGTTCAACTCAAACATTTGCAAGGGAAAAGGAGGTGAAAGAATTAGTTGATGATAAAATATCCACAATAGAAGAGGAAGATGAGGTAAAAGAATCTATGGCTGATAATTTCCTCGACGGAGAACATCATATTGCATAGTAAGTTTTTCATGAGGAGATTAAGCCCATCAAGGATAGGCCCGTAGTTGGTGACAATTTAGATCACCCTGAGCTGCAGATCAACCTAGATTATAGTTAGTGATGCTTAACGTTCATGTTGTTAAAGAAAATCTAACGGCCATCAAATTACTGATCAAAGTACATAAAAGGACTCAAATTGCTCATAGATGGGCCCACCTAAAGTAAATTTGAAAAGCAATTGCTTAAGCCACCGAAAACATATGAATGGTTGGTGCTAATTTACATCTTTTGCTAGCCATCCATTTGAGGTTGATGAGAATCCAATGATTCTCGATCCACATCAAAGGCTCTGATTTACCCATACTTTGAGGGTCATTGCATTTTGATTGGTTGAAAATATTAAAATATCTCTCATAACATATTTCAAATATCACCAAAAATATCACAAAAGATATCATAGAACATATCTCATATATCCCTGATATCACATAAAATATCATAAAATATATGACATATATCTCAGATATCACGGAAGATACACAATTAAATAAACCGCCCTTAGATCTTACACATGAATTCTAGAGTTTATATCAAGTGCATGTATCACATACCTTAGATTTTGTATGTGGTTTAAGATATAGTTGTAATCTAGATATTGCACATGGATTCTAAATTACAACAAGATCAATCGCATATGTAATTAGCCTACTAGATCATATGGATTTAATCTACTAGATCATTTGTGTATGTATACAATTTACATCATGTGCATGTGTATTTGATTTATTAAATCATGCAAGTTTGTATATAATTTAGATCATGCACATGTGTATTTGATCAACTAGATCTTGCATGTATGCATATGATTAAGTCATGCCCATGTGTAATAAAATTGGTTCATGTGCATAGATTTGATTAACTTAATTATACGCCTGTGCACTTAAATTAAGTCCTGCACATCTATCACATAAGGTCATGCGCAAAGACTTGATTATTTAGATCATACATCTACGTGCCTAGATCTATTTGATCCCAACCATTGGATAAATATGCCAATTATGTGAGCAAATCATGCATTAAACATGCAAAAGTACAAGATTGAATCATAAAACATATACATGTAGATTTATTAAATTGGTCGATTGTTTATATGGATCACATGAATTTAAAGGATTAATTATGCATAATCTTGCATCTAAACAATTCAAACAATTGATCTTATAATCGACACATATATGATCATTTTCCTTGTTAGATCTAACAATAGATTTTTTTTATTTTTTATTTTATTTATGAAATTCAATGCCAACATGGATCCATAGATTTAAAGTAATAGCAGTATAACTTACTTATTTGATGGACCAATTTCTCCTCTAGAGCTTTCCCAAAATTCTCTTTTCACTAGATCTATCTGACGATCTCATTTTCTCCTCCAAATCTAGTCATTAACCATGTTTTCTAATTTAGGGTTTTGAGTTCTTGAAGAATGTAGATATGAGATACATGGAGAGATCATGTGAGTGAGTGAAATGTCTTCTAACTATGCAAATGGATATCTTCTCACTTATAAAATTCTTCCTAGACTTTTTATATTTTTTGAGATGTTCTAGATTTGATGTCATCTAACAAAAGGTTCTGAGTTGTTAAATGAGATTAGGACTTTTAGACCTATAAAATTGAATGTCTTTAATATCCATGTCTGAATTAAAGTCTCTAAATGTTTTCATATCTAAATTTGATTATCTTTTAGGATGCTTAGATCTGTTTGATTTAGCTTAGACATTCCAGATTGGAACATGTGAATTTGGCTTTAATTGCCTTTTACTTTCAGATCTAGACTCAAATACATTTTTCACATCTAAACTAATTCATGATAAATTTGAGATTTGAAATGGATGAGAGACGTTTTTAGATATGGAAATCATTCCTAGATCAAAAACATTTTTCTCCATTCAATTTAGTTTATTATCAATTAATTATCATTTGTTTAATTACTTCTAAGTACTAATAAATTAGGTTATTAGTTGTTTCTCTTAATGAACTCTAGTTCTTGAATCTAATCTCATTTAGAACTAATTTATTAATTAATTAGTCCATCATGAGATAGACTGATTATTGGCTCTTACAAATTCATTGTTAGTCCATCCTAAGCTGGCAAGAGTATAGCAAAACTCAACTTAGCTCATCAGTAGAAGAAATCTCTAGGTAGGCTTATTTGAAATGAGTTTAAGGCGAGTGTAATGTGAAGGGTCTTTTAGCTTGAAGAAAAAGTAACTAACTTGTTTTTTACCCAATTTCGCAAGAATTTGAGAAAATAAGGCTTAGGCATCAAAAAATTAATATTCATAGCCATTTTCAAATAAATGATATTTGATACTCACACATATTTTCAAGTAAGAAATAATTACATAATGTGTCTTAGAAGCTATCCATACCCATTTTTAAATAAGGAGCTTTTTACATTGTGACACTTAGAAGTTATCCACACTCGTTTCAAATAAGAAGTTATTTATATGGTAGGCTCTATAAGCTATCCATGCCCATTTCAAATGGAAACTATTTACATATTAAGACTCAAAAGTTATTCACACACATTTTAAAAATAAGAAACTACACAATTACATGGTGGACCCTAGAAGCTGCTCACACTGATATCAAATAAGAAGCCACGTATATAGTGGACCCTAGATGCTGTCCACACCCATTTTTAAACTAAAACTATTTATATGGGAGGACCTAGAAGTCATTTCCAACATTTTTAAAAAATAAGCTATTTACATTTTGGCCTTTAAAAGCTATCCACACTCATTTCAAATAAAAGCTATCTACATTGTAGCTCTTAGAAGCCATCCACGCTTATTTTCAAATGAAAGCTATTTAAATGGTAGGACCTAGAAGCTATTCATAAATATTTTCAAATAAAAATCTATTTACATGGTGGGCCTAGAAGCTGCCCACACTTACTTGAAATAAGAAGCTATTGTACTCCAGAAGCTATCTAAACTAATTTTCAAATTAAATATACTTACATGATAGGTCCAAGAAGTTATTCACACATATTTTCAAATAAGAAGCATTTTATATTGTTGACCTTAGGAGGTATCAATGAGAAGCTATTGACATCGTAAATCCTAGAAGTTATCCACTCTATTTTCAAATAAGAAGCTATTTGTATAGCTAGCCCCAAAAGTTGTCCACTCCCATTTTCAAATTAAAGCTGTGGAACAAGGTTACCAAGTACCTTAATATTGATGTAAAAACTCATATCACATACTAATGTGAAATCATCTCTAAAATAATGTCAAAATTATGTGAAATTCATCCAATACATTTGGGAAACTTCTAAAATACAAATGAAAAACTCATCTAAAACTTACAAAAAATTGATGGAAAACTCTAACGAAATACACAAGAAATACTTCTTTAATTACATATTTGCATTAGTGTATGCCTAAGTCACAATATTTTTATTCTTCTCTCTCTCTCTCTCTCTCTCTCTCTCTCTCTCTCTCTCTCTCTCTCTCTCTCTCTCTCTCTCTCTCTCTCTCTCTCTCTCTCTCTCTCTCTTGCATTTCCATTATGTTTTCTTTAAGTTTTCCAAATATTATTTGTAACCTTCCATGTTTGTCATTTCATGTAGAATCTAATAGGACATTTCACAATTTTGTTTTACATACCATTTCTCGAATAAGTTTCATGTTTAAGCTCCATTTAGACATGACTTTTTGGTTTTCTTTTTCAACATCATTATAATAAAAGCTACAAAATTTTAAATGGAACATGTTTGGCTACAATATGGTTTATTTTCCTTTATTTCTATGAGAGGATGCCATTATCATTGTGGATTGATCTAATAGAGATCAGGGAGGAAGAGACAGACCTATCTAGCGGCTGTCATAGTTGATCTACATAACAGAAGAGAGAAATTTTGTGATGGCAATGTGTTTTGTTGTTGGATTTCAACGGATCTAGAGAGAGATCTAACAATGGGTGATGTGCTTTGTAACTAGATTTCATTGGGTGTGGATCAAGAAAGATATATAGATAAAAAAAGATAGACATGAAGGATATTATATTTGTATGTTGTTTCCAAGAAAGATCACCATACTATCAGAGATTATTAGGTTGTAGAAAATGACTAGAGAAATTGCACTAACATCGAAGATCACTATGTTGTCAAATTGGTGTATAAGAGAGATGGAACTTATTGGGAGAGGTTAGTAGTATCCATTATCTAGTTGTGATTTTTACCCTAGACAACTTTTTCTAGTTGTCATTCTTCTTTGGAAGAATCACATTCGTACATGGTTTTTGTTTAGTTTGTAAAGGGCAGCCTCGATGCACAAAGCTCCTGCATATGCAGGGTCTAGAGAAGGGGCTGACAACAAGGGCCTATACTATGCAGCCTTACCTTACTTTTTGTTGCAAGAGGCTATTTCTATGACAGAAACCCTTGATTTCAAGATCACACGACAACAAATCTACCATTGCGCCAAGGCTCCCCTTCATAAAAATAAAAATAAACTATATCGTAACGTAGGCATAGGTAACTATGCTATTAAGGACCCATAAATAGGCTTCTTAAAATGGAGTCCACAAATAGTTTCCATAGTTATGAAGGAGGGTTGCCAAATAGGCTTCATATGATGTAAGAAGGGCCCACAAATATGCTTCATGGTATGCATGGAGGATCATGCAATACAGGCCCTAAACATGTTTTTGTTAGATATTATTACCTAACCTATGCCTACACAGGTTTGATAAGAAATAGGTTTGAACATAGGTTATTTTAATATTAATTGTCATCATCATCTAGGCCTTATCTAGATTTGGAGTCGGCCAAATTAATTTAATATCAATATTATATAAATCTTTTACCAAACTCACCTTAGTTCAAGTCAAACTTATCCTAACATCTAATAAAATCTGGCAAGCTTTGGGCAGGCAAACGTTGGCTAGATTCAGTAAATATAAAATTTGAATTTAATATCCAGCTGGATCAGGTTAGCTCTGGTCAAACCATATTGAGGGAACATGGGCTAGATTGAGTGACACCAAACTTGATTAATATGCTATAAAAAACAAAACCACATAAACCAAATAGAAAGAGTTAACAATGTGGTAGCGAGCAATTGAAAAAGTGGATCTAATTTATAAAGAGGAATGATTGGCCAAAGACCCTAAGTGAGCGTCAGCCAGAAGCACTCTACATTTGCCATCAAATGGATCCATGTTTGGATGATCTAACTCATGCATCACATTGCTACAGCTTTGGACGACTATTATACAAAAGCCACGAGGATTGTATGATTTTAGCATTCTAAATACCATTTTTTGGGGGGTTGAAATCAGACTATTGTTTATAAAAAGTTGCTACCGGTCCATTTCTCGGGGTAGAAAGTAAAATTTTCATATGTTACAATTATCCGATCTACATGATGTTTGAACTACCAGTAATCCAAAGCTAGGGTAATGAAATGAACGGGAAAGATCATCTAAACGTGAACCGCTTTCATGACAAATATAAGGTGCTTTAGGCTCAGGTCCATTTAAAGTTATGAATCAGGACAACGGTCCAAGAAGGCAACCCAAATCATGAATGTATGTACACTATATCAGTGGCACCTTAATCAAGACCCATCAACTTCACTACGTCAGTGAGACCCTTAATCAGTACTCATCAACTTCAATACGCAGGAATTTTTGTTTCTTATAATCGAACATCTCAGAAAGGTTCGATAACAAATCTCTTTCCTAAAACAAATACAACGAATGAAAGGACATCTCTTTCCTCACCATTCAAAGGGTCTAATCAACAGATCAACGGTTTAGATGAACGTATTTCCGGTTAGCTGTGTTCATATGCAGCCTAGAAGATCACATGCATCCAATCTGACATTCCTGCATTTCATTTGATTGGCCCGATCCGTTTATCTGATCTTCTTGCTTTGGATTCTGTTAGTTGTACGGATGTGTTGATTGGACTGGTTTGTGTTCAATCGAATGCTTGTAGACTATTTTGTGTTCACTTGAAATTACAGCCTCTGATTGTTTTAGACTTTTTCAAGAGATACGAAACAAGAGGTTAAGTCATCCGAATGCATTGAAATTTTGCCCGTCCAAGCCATTCTAAATGAGATGAATGGCTTATATCTTCCAAAAGAAGTTATGCTCCATCAGAAAATGGGTCGCCAGACTTCCTGGGACAAATGGTAAGCCGACTTCTTGGGACACATTAATGCGCCAACTCCTACCGAGACTCCGGACTAGTTGGATCAGAAGTGTGGTTGCAAGGAAGTCTTAATCAATGAATCTAATGGTGGGTGTCAATCTCAAAACCAAGAACATCTGCAGCCTTTAATCAAAAACCAAAATGCGATTTTCGGATGCCTGAATCGTTCAATGGCCACGATTGTTGGAATCCAAGATATTCAAAGTAAGAAAAATCAGATAAATGGATCGGATCAATTGGATCAGAAGTGTGTCGGCACGAAAGTCTTAATCAATGAAATTGTCTAACGAAGTGGGTGAATAAACTTTTACGGCCCACATTCGTCAAGTAAAAACCGCAGTTTTCAGACTCCCCTTTCCAAAGTGAGAAAGGGTCCTAATGTTAGCTGTATCCTCTCCAATCATCTATCAATTAAATCATTAGACGCAAAGAGATGGTGAAAATCCAAGCATGAATTTGCCGCTGGGATCATCTGATTGGTGCACCACATGAGTGGGTCCCTTGGACGATTGGTTCTGCTACGGCTATGATTATTATTTGAATACCGTGCCGTTATTTTTGTTTATACTGGTATTTCGGATTTTGCTCGGGTTCTTTTGTCATCTAGAGCCATTATCAGCTTCTTCATTGAAATCCTCCCCGTGTAGAATTGCTCCCAAGTGCCCAAATAATTTCACTACGACCGAAGAAGATGCCTGCACCCACCAATTGAATAAGGGGGGGTTATTTTACGTCGGGCTGTCATCTAATTGTTATGATTTCATGAGTCCTGCTTCCAACAACATAAGCGACAAAAAACAAGTCCTTGACCTGATTGAACCACCGTAGACTCCAATTTCTCACAGAATTCCATCGACGGAACAAACAGAACACAACAAACGTGTTGAAATGTGAATCCAATGGTCCCTTTAATTCTTAACAACTGCGTCACCTGATCAACAGCTAGTCTCTTACACACTTGAGATATACCCAGTCCTCTCTAACATGAGCTCAATTGCCTTACACGCTTGACTTGGTCTCTTCTCTAACATCAGCACAACTGCTTCACCTCTTTCAAGGAGAAAATAGCAGACAAGCAAACACCCTCAAGTCTTGAAATATGCACAAGAAATATGATTAAGGAAATCAATGAAAGATGGATCCTCCACGGATGGAGCTCTGGTTTGTTATACAGCAACTACAAGATGCTTATATCTTATAAACAAGATCCTCCTAGAACTAAAATCTGCCTAAATTTCACAACCGCAGAAAGGATATATAACATTAGCAGGGGGGACCTGAGGCGGGATCAAATGACTGGTACTGTTCTGCAGGAACATTAGAACACAAGGCGTCGTTTCAATTGCATCTTACCAATTTCGGCATACACATCTTCACTAATGCCAAATATTAACATCACCTGCCGTTCGTTGATAGACAGAAGCAGTTATCCCCGTGTCAAGTCAATATCTATCTGAGCATTCCTCATATCCATTGGCCGTGTACCTGGCCACAACCCCCCCATAATTGACTGAGGGAGACTTTGATTGGCAGTAGCATTTGTAGGAGTAGCCGATTTATCACCTGTTGCATGCTCAGATTCTGCTCCAGACTCAGGGCCCGACCCAGACTTGTTCTTTGATTTTGTGCCACCATAAATGAAGCTCCCTACAATCACCTACTTGAGGTTTACCATTCAGTTTCTAGCAGAGTAAAAGGATGCTACTCGATCAAACAAAATAGAAACAAGAAAATTTCTTACGCACTCCCAATACTGTGAAATGGAAATGGAGTGTGGCACTGTCTATTGACTGCTGGACTAACACTGTTTCACCGACTTGTACCAAGACCATAGTATATCCAGGGAGGTAACAAGCAAAACGAAAGGGGAATATAACAAAGTAAAGGATCACAGCAAATTCCATGCCCATGCTAGAAAATGTTTATCTCGACTCAAGAATGAAATCGACACAATAGAACCCGAAAGTCTGCCATAGCCAAGATGAACATGGTGCACCTAGGTTACCACAATTCAAGCTCCATATGGACCAAAGCAAGCATTGACCTTACCAAAAGAATAGTATCGACAATCCTATTTCCAGCAGAAAATGAAGCTTGCCAAAGAAAACAGAGGCCCATGCAACTACCTGAACTGGACTTGCTGCAATGAGCATTCCACCAACCCCACCCCCAATAACACGACCATCGGGACTGGAGAGGGAGACACTAAGGCCACCAGTTCGGCTACGAGATCCGCCATTGTCAGTAAGCAGGTACGAGCCCGATAAGCATAGAATCTCAAATCGGCCCTGCACAAGTACGGGAACCATGTAACATTGGCTCTATGTAAGAACAGCAAATGCAAGCTCAAAGACAGGATAATATGTTTTACCAATACAAGGTGTTCATAACACCCTGACAGAAGCTCTGTTAGGTATAAAAGAAAAGTAAACACCTTAGCAAATAATACATATATTTTGTGCTTCTTTAGAAGGTTTGTGAGGATCCAAACCCTCTCCATGTAGAACACACACCACTAACTTTGTTGTCAAAGTTCAACAACATCATGACCAGCTCAATTTATCAACTGCAGCCATTCCATGGTGCTAGGCACCAAAAGAGCAGCTTATATGCCTGTGTAGGGTTTAGATTGAAGACAACAAGATAGGCCAAGGATCAGCTCACAAATAAACACTTTATTTCCCTAGAGTGTCTGGAATCACACAATTGTGAAATCTGAAAGTAGCACCATCATTAGGCAAAGTAATGCTTATAGAATTCATGAATAAATGTATGAATTCCTCCCACCATTACCTGGACCACGAATTTACTGCCTTTACAGGCAATTCCTTTCTGAAACAGGGCATTGCCATCTATTTACATAAATAAACCTTTGCAAAGATGAAAGTGGTAAATAAGGTCAACCTAGAAGTCATGTAAAACAAAAAATCTAAGGCCTTGACATCTTGCATACTTTAAAGAATTAAATACGGCTTCTGTTTTCATTGGGACAACATTTATCTTTTGAAATACAAGCCCCACAGGAAACATCCAGTGGGTAGTATTTTGCATTTTTTTTTCTGACCAATCAATCAAATTAAATACAATCATACAAACACCACATAGATTTTTGACTCAGGCCTCAAAACAATTTGATTAAACTAACGCTTTATTTTGGTATGTAGTATACCTATGGAGTCATCCTAAATGGAGAGTGTACATGAATGGTAAGCACTAGGAAAAAATGGTTTACGCATGCAGCAAAAGGCACATGAAGGAAACAGCATTTATTTATTTGAAGCAGGAAAAATTCCATATTGGTACCCTATAATTGTTGCATTGACCCACACAAGTCCACCTAGTTTCCAGATCGTACCTCCACTGTCAAAAAACTGATGGTGACAGAAACCCATCATGACAATACATATTATTTGCTAATCTGATTTCTAAATATGTTTGTGAAGAGTTTTACAAATACCAACTTCACTCTTCCACTCCCAGATCCTGAAGCATTTGTTCAAGATGCTCACAGGTAACACAGATTCCTAACTGGGTTTCACAGATTTTTATAAAAAAACATTTGGGTTTTGGATTTTATTTCATTTTGGTGATGTTTTATCAAGAGATTGAATGAAACAGAGATCATTGTTAGGGAGTTTTGGAGCTGGTTCTTGTACCACAAGAAACCCCACTGACGATTGCAGGAGATGCGACCCCAACAGCCAGAATAACTGACAGAGATTAGCCAACTGCAGGACTAGGTTCGGTGCATCCATTTTAGTAGGAAAGAGAGGTCAGACCTATGTTGTTGCAGACTCATCCGTACCACTTTTGATGGTGTTGGCCATTTATGACATCTTCAACCCCATTCCAATGCAATTTTATAATGGGGAAGTAGATAGTGGAGTCTCTTAGCAGAAGCCATAACAAATCCAACCTTCCAAACTGCAGTTCTCGTTTGATACTGTAATCGCAAATTTTTTTACATGTCTTCCTACTCCGTACTTTGTGGGAAGAATTGGCTTTTCAATGGTTTTGCAAGAAGTACAGTCCTAATTGAAGAATTGTGAAAAGAATTGGGTTTTCTTGCTACCCATTGTAGTTTGCAAAACAAAGTCTGAGAGGGAGAGTTAGATTAAAGAACAAAAAGATGCAACCCTAGAAGGAAATCAAAGTCTGGAAGGTAGATTAAGGGTGTATGGAATATGCAACAGTTTCCAGCTATTCTACAACAGTTCTCTATCTTAACCTGGCAGAATTTAGGCCCAGAAAACATCCAAGATCTACCAAGTGGCAAAAGAACTTTGACTTGTAGAAACTTACATGATGGATTGATATTGACGTCCCGTCTCTTTAGTTTTGTTTTGTTTTGTAAAATAAAAGAAATACCCATTTTACCCTCAAAAAGGACACATGATGGGTATCCGTCAATGAAGTTACTGGACCATCAGTTTTTGGATGGTGGAGGTATGCTCTGGTAACTACATAGACATATACAGGTAATTTGAAACATCAAGCTTTTCTATGGGACTTGCAACAGCTATAGGGTACTAGTATGAAAATTTTCCTTCAAACCATTAGCCTAATGGATGCCATCTTAGATAGATCATGCCCCAATTTTGAACATCAGATAATCCTAACCTTTCATATGGTCAAGGTGTACTTTTATTTTTTGTTTTTGAATGGTAGTCAAGGTTTACTATTATTTTTGGACTTCCAACGACTTCCATCTCAAGAACCCAGAACAGTTTGAAAACCACATGCATTCTCACAGACATATAAGGTGTATGTATGTCTCAAACATGCACCAGTGAGAGTACATGTAGGCCTAGACATACTTTGGCGATCAGACTTTCCATCCCCTGAATCACATTCTAGATAGTTAATGCCCCAAAAATATTATCCCTTGGATGAGCTTAACCTTCTGATTGATTAGAGAAAATTTTTGGTATGTAAACCCATCTAAGGTGTGGCCCAGAAGATAAGCTGTTGGATCACCAAACATCAGGCTCAGCATGAATTGTCAGCCTCATGTAAATCCTTTTGCTGATTAAAGGTGCCCATAACACAGGAAAGCACTAAAAGAAATTGACCAAGGGCCACCATATTAGGATCATTCAATCAAGAAGATTTTGCTGCATGACCCATTAAAGAGGTGGCCCACAAGATGGCAGTTTGCTCACCAAGCATCTGGGACCCCGCATGTAATTTCAGCTGTATTTAAACCCTGCTACCTGCTTACACATGCAAACATCACACGAAAGGCCCCTAAAGAAACTAGCAAGAGTCCATGTTCTTTGGGAACAAGTTCTCAGATGTGGTAATTAGAACAAACTCATTGGTGTAAAGTTAACTACAGTTCAAGTGAATCCTTTTATTGATTTAAAGGTTCACATAGCACAAGAAAGCACTTAAACAAATTGACCTATGGGCCATGCTTTGTAGGATCAGATTATTCACTGAAAAAGGCTTTTGGGGCATGACCTATCTAGGATGTGACCCGTAAGATAGCAGTTAGGTTGCCAAAGATATGGTGCCTGCATGTAAACCCCAGTAATTTTTACAAATTTTCATGCTTTGGAAAGTTCTTTAAGAAACTGAGCAAGAGCCCATATATTTTGGGAGTGTGTTCTTGCCATGTGATCTAGAGGTAACAGATTCGAGGTATGGGAACAGCCTCTTGCAAAAATGCAAGGTAAGGCTGTGTACTATAGACCCTTTGTGGTCTGTCCCTTTCCCGGACCCCATATATGCAAAAGTTTCATGCACCGGGCCACCCTTTTTAACTATTTGACATAGATTATTGGGTATATTCAATTAAACAGCAAAGAGTAGCACACTCTAATGCCATTTGATGATGTAAAAATAGCATGGAGCCTGCATTAGCCAATTTAGTGCCAATTGGAGGTTTTCAAGGGCTTCAGCCACAATGTAAAACACGAGAAATAGAGTTTTCCATCTTTTACTTCTACATGGAATAAAGGGTAATCAAAAGTTCAAACCTCATAAGTTACAGTGCCACCAGAAGTTGCAGGCTGACGTAGTGTCACTGTAGAGACAGAACCATTAGCTGAGAGAATACAAACAGCCCTTGGGCCCTGTTGAGAGAATGACATTATCTTTGTGGCAATATCCTGCACAAGGCGAGTGATACGTCATCACTCTACAGTAACAAAACAAAATATACGTAAACTGCAAAAAGAAGATATCATCACCCATCCTGAAAGGCAGAACTACTAAATTTTGATAAGAAAGATTTTCAGCATTCCAGCCTTTCCCATAGCCTCAATATACTTTCTTTTTTTTCTCTTAAGAAGCCAATAAACACCGTTGTTAGGTATAAGCTAAAGTCAAACACGCCTGGATTCTTCTTTTCTTTCCTATATGTTCCATTTTCCAGATCTTTGCCCCATCTACCCAACTCGCAGAAGCCATATGGCCTGGAGGTTGACACTGTTATCAAGAGAAAAGCTGTACAAATTATGCAGCGAGATGCCAACAGATAAAAGGGAAACAAATAATCTCCACCCTGAGAGAATATAAATGGCACCCCCAGTTACAATCACATATGATGATGATATTTTACAGCTAAAGGTTCCACAATTCATGGGTATGGCATACCTCTCCAATAGATATTGTTATGATGTGTGGTGTGAAACCCATTCCAGCTGAACCAGAGAGCCATTCGCCTAGCAAGATAATTAACTGTTAAAATGTGTAAACATCTTTCACACTGAATAAATCCAGACAATAGAATAGACGGTAAATTGTCACACAACTCTCAAGGTTTTCCATAACCAGAAATGAGTTTGGATATGAATAGTCATACAACAGTCAAAGACAGTCCAGAGAGCAAAATAAAAGAGCATTTGAAAGAGAAAGGTGATACAACCAAGAAAATAAACTGATACCACATAATATTTTGAAATATGATACTGCTTTAATGGAGATGAGAAATAAAGTAAATCTGTGCTGTAAAACGCATCACCTCATGACCTTATCATCCATCTATTAGATTAAATCTACTGCTATCTTGATGATTGAGAACTTGGGTTGATTGCACCAAAGCCTCCTAGAGAAGTGGTGGAAGGAGTTTCTCATCAGGGTGACCAAGGTTCAAGGCTATGCACGGGAACACATGTCTACCATTCAGTGAAAAAAAAAACAGAAACAACTAGGGTTGATCCTGCTGAAATAACGTCCCTTGTTTTCCCGGCTTTCATCTGGAATACCTCATTTTTGGCTTTCTCTAAAAGGTAGGCACAATTAATTTATTAATAAAATATAATGAGAGAATGACAGTTCAAACTTTCTTTAGGGTGGCCAAAGTTGAGCCACTAACCCTAGCATTACACCAACATACATGCAATGAAGACATTATATGGGTGTAACAATAGAAATTTATACAATGTAATTATTCCTACTATTGTCTAAAAGGAAACGCTCAATAGATAGTAGAAAAGGTGATGCTATAATATTTTCTCGTGCATACAAAAATTTGCAGATCCGGAGTAAAACATTTACCAAGACTTGAGAGAAATTTCAAATGGTGAGCCTCCAAATTCCAATCTAAGATAGCCCATGTTAAACCATTTGCAACAGAACAAATACCCGGCCAAGGATTGAGAAAGTCAAGATAAGCCTATAACCCAAGTTGAACCAAGAAAAAAGCTGATCAGTTACATGATATTCCACTTCTGGAGAACATCTAAGGAATCACAGTAACATAAGCAACACTGAAGCAGAGAGTTAATTCAATTCACTTGCAAAGGTGCCCAAGTCATTTTGTAACCAATGCATCAACAGTATCCTAGGCAGAGTAAAAGTTAAGAATGTGGTAAGAATGTAGATTCCTTAGATGGCAGCAGAATTGAAGCTACTGCCACTAACAATAAGAGTCAATCAACATGGACATAAAAGGCAATGTTTACTATGAAACTCACCAAGAGAAGCTAATTGTTGTTTTCTCCCAGACCCTGGTGGCCGTCCTCTCCCCCGCTTTTGCGTTGGGGTGACCGAGCCCGGTGTTGTTGAACCTGAGGTCGGAGCTGGAGTCGATGACAAGGGAGACAATGCCAGAGATACGGTTCCATCAGGTCCATATTTGCGAGGTCTGCCCCTTTTCCTCTTTACAGGCTCAGCCGGTGGCATTCCAGCTTGTGCACCAACATTACCACCATGAGACGGTACTGAAGACTCCGCAGGAAATGTAGATACCACAGAACTTCCTCCAATGTTGGATTGCACCAGCGGCAAACTTGGGTTGGATAATGGCCGAATACCGGCAGGTCCATGCAATCCTGCTTGTGTACCAGACCCAGAGCCACCAATTCCTCTCTGCACATAGTATGACGCAATTGCCTCTCTCCCATCCATGCATTTAACTTGTAAACTGATTACAGATGAACTTTCGTCTTAATCTCAATTTGGAAGCTGTATGCCTGATCTTTCCTCCCAACTGGTCATCCAACCTAGGCCAAGGTTAATAATCTTCCTTCTATTGACTGCTTAGCACCACGCTCGCAATTCTAAAAGCTCATAACTAATATACTAACCCAGTCTTCCATTTCTTAGTTGTATATGGAGCATTTGATTTTCTCAAGTTTCCTATGAAGTATCACAAGAAACCCTGAATAAATATAACATAAAATGACACCGAAAACCAACTTGTCTGAGCCCACACATTCAGAGCAAGAAACTACAAGTTCCAATAGAGTTCAACCTTGAAAAACAGACAGAAACTGAGATATAGCATATACACTAAAGACCCAAGAAAAGCTTAGACCAAAGTAATTTCAGGAAGTGAGGCCTTTCTGCCACATGAAAGACCTTAGATTTCAAGATTCTGAAACGAAATACAAAACCGGAGCATAACTTTAGCAGCAGAAAAGAACGAGCGGAAAAAACCCGAAATTAAAGCTCCCGCATTTTCTTCGAATCAAACCGCAGGAAAACCCTAGAGTCAAATCTCCATCAACGAAATGCTCGCAACAAGAAGCAAAAAAGGTTGAAACCAACGCTCAAAACCTTTTCCCGCGGAACAGTACTAAACACGAACGAAACCTAACGAAACTTGTTCCACAATCTAGAAAACTGAAAGAAAAGCCAAACCGCAACAACAAGGTGAAACCTGAAAAACGAAACTCAAAATGTCTTCAACTCAACCCAGATTAAAAGCTCCACCCCAAAAACCTGAAATTCAACTTCCGAACTTCACTCAACAGCAAAAAGAACAACAGACCTAGATTCAAAGTCCCTTTCAAAAAATGCTGCCAGAAACAAGTGCAAGCGGCTCCGAATCCATCAACAAAAGCCGAAAATCCCACTTCCTCTTCAAGAAAGCCAGACGAAACCTAAATTTGAAAGCTCCTAAAACAGAGAAAATGCAAGAGAAACTAGAAAAAGCTAACAAAAGCTGAAATCCAACCCGAAAACCCAATAAACAAAGGAAAGAACCCTAGATTTTGAAGGAGGAAGAAGAACGTACATTTGCAGACTTTACAGAGAAATTGAATTTGGAATTGAATGAAAAGGTTTTTGAGTAGTTGCTGTTACCAACAGGGCCGTAAATAATTCGGGCTCTGAAAAATTACAGAGAACGCCATTGGAGGGCAGAGTGCCCTAGAAATAGAGGGTCCTGAAGTCCTTAGCGCCATGCAGCAGCAGCATTTTTTAGGGCAGAGAGCTCCCCGTCTCAACTTCTGCTGCTGCTTTTTCTTCTGGTTTCAGAAACAAGAAAGAGAAACAACGGGAAAAACTTCTTCGCTGGTATTAATTAAAGAAAATTTATAAAAAAAAATATTGTGAAAATGGAATATTTATTTTTTTACTCTTAACTAAACCGATAAAGCAGATTTTGTTGGTTTTTATTTTGAGGAATCTCCGTATGGGATCATGGACTTCAAATCTTTTCTCTTCCAACTAGTTTATAATTTTCTGGATTCCGGCTCTATTTTTACTTTTTTAATTCATGTCTTTGGATGCTGTTGTGAGGCGCGATGAGTCAGACGTCCCCTCATTAAATAATGAGACCAACTTCTAATTGATCCTGACCATTTATTTGATTTATCTGGGAACCTATTGGATGGATGACTCTAGTATCTTAAATGGAGTAAACTAAAGCTTGTCGAATCGACGCTCATATTCAAAGATCAAGAGAAGAGTCCTTCTGTGATGGAGTCTTCCGTGGGGTATTGAATATTGATTGATAGTATTAGAGATCAAATGCAGGAGAACCTTGATGCCACGTAAAAGTTGTCGTCATGAGGTTACAGGTTTAAAGGGTAAAACCAATTTCTTGTAAAAATATAAAGTTAAACTGCATTCTATAAGCTTTTGTAGTCTATTCCTTCCCTGAACATTTGTGTAAGTGGGAGCTTTGCACACCAGAGCTGCCCTTTTGAGTATTAGAAATAAAATGAACGGCCTGGATCAAGCATAGAGGAGACTAATAGGTAACTTTGCGTACGTCGCGCATCAATGTAGCATTCCTCTCTTTTGTACAAAAGACGATGATGACGTGGAAAATAATACTTTTCTGGAGGGCATTTAATTTGGGCTTCCACAAAAAGGGGCCCACAGCCACGTGAGGTGTCGTCGTTTTCCTTATTTCTACGGTTCTACCCTCATCATTACGAGAAACTGGAGTGACGATCTTTTGGTTTCAATTTCTCCGGGGTTTTGTCTGATGGTCAACCGAGCAAAAGCGTGCAAATCTACTAGTCGGCTATTTGAAGATACTAGGTGGGACCCTTACCTTTGGATAACTGGAGCCATCCATGTATTGGGGCTTGACAAAAGATCTTCCGTTGGATCATCTCATTTTGGTTCAGATGAGAAAGCGGTTCATTAGAGGCCAACTTCCAGATGAAGGACCACTTCAAATGGAGGTCCTCTCTTGTGTGTACCTTGATCAATGTTCCATTTGACTATCTCGTATGTGTACGTATGCTCAAACTAAGTGGTCCCCACGCCTTACCTTTTGTTTCCCAATGAAGTTCAGTGAATATATGACGAATGCATGCCAATAATTGACAACTGCACTAGAGGTGAAATGTGCGCCTGAACTCGTGAGCTAAAGCCTTCCAAGGAACGGGTAAGATGAAAATATAATCCAAGGGCCATTATGGAAGATGGAACTAAATTCTGGTAGATTCCACACCTTTGGAGTACACTTTTCCATTCACCTCTAAAGAGTGAAATCCACCGGATGTCAAAAAAAAAAAATCTTTTTCTAAAGAAAAATTGTCAATCTCGAATCTGTTAAATAGGGAAAAGTGTTCATAATACATTATTTCTCAAACAAATCCGTAATCGTATCCTTAATTATTATTACTACACATTTCTACTTAATAGTCCGGCGCTTAAAGTAGTGCAAAGAAGTTAAGGCTGCATTTTGTATGGATGGTTTTTCTTTTTTTAATCTAAGCTGTTCATAATGTCTTAGATAGGCTGGAAACTAAATTTCAAGACCATTGTATGCTCATAAACCACTGTATATGAGTTGAAAATCACGGTCACTATTTCTTTCTTTTTTTCAAGATCTAAGTCAAGTGGTTAGGGCCAACCAATTGCATTTATTTTTCATAGTTCACCTATTATGAGTACGTAGAAGGATAAAAATAGTTTGGATCTTCAAAAAAAATATGCCGTCCATTAAAAAATAGGATGTCAACTTCTTTGCTCGTTGTTGAGTTAGTGCCAACTCTTAAAGGCACTCTTTGCATTTCCTTCCTTCCTAGGCTATCATCTCATAAAATATGATGCAAAGACTTTCAAATTCTTGGCAAATATAGCATGATAGGCAAGTTGATATGTTGTGGGATTTTCTTTTGTTTATGTATGGTGAAGAATCACTTTTTTGAAACTTCTTTTCAACTTCTGGGACTCTCACTTCAATATTTTTTATCACCATCCTAACTTAAGGCTTTGTCCTGGTCTTAGCTCATTAAGGGTCAAACTTACAATTTGGTTGTCACCCTACACATCATGATATAGTGTTAACTATTATGTCATCATCGTCATCAAAGCATTATCCCTATGTTTGTGAGATTGTTTGTTTGTGAACTTTTGAAGATTGTTGCATTGAGATGAACCTAATTAAAATTTGGTTTTAAGTTGTTCTATGTTTATTTGGGGGTTCTAAAAGTTTTCATTTAGTAAGAGAGAGAGAGAGAGAGAGAGAGAGAGAGAGAGAGAGAGAGAGAGAGAGAGAGAGAGAGAGAGAGAGGCCACAGAAGTTTGAGGCAATAATAGGTATGTGATGCCCTTAGATGTTCTGGGCCACACACATGCTACACTGATGTATTCAATGATTCTATAGCCTTGGCTGATAGGCCCGGGTAATCTTTGAAAATTTCATCTTGATGGGGATAGATCATTGCAATTGTTGGTCTTCAACAAGGAATTCTTAGTGTGCGAGAATCATCAGCTCACGTTGACTATATCCCTGCCCTTTGTACACACCTCCCTTCGGTCCTACCAATTGAATGGTCGAATGAAGTGTTCAGATCGCGGTGATGTGGGTAGTTTGTTATTAATTACATCATGAGAAGTCCACTGAACCTTATCATTTAGAGGAAGGAGAAGTCATAACAAGGTTTTTGTAGGTGAACATGCATAAGGATCATTGTCAAGACCTCTACCAAAGCAGAATGACTTGCAAATCAGTGAAACCATTGTTCTTGGTGGGCAGAATGCCATTCCAGGGCACCACTCCTACACTATAAGCTCTTCTACCCATGTTCTCTCATCTGGCCATAAGAAACTGGGTGTTAGTTGTAGGTGTGTTGGGTGGCAGTTTTATGTGCACAACAAACCCCTTGCACAAACAGGCGCCAAGGACTTCTTCAACAAGATGCACGATGTTTCGTCACGCATTCGAATCTAAGATGACTCTCAGCAATGGATATCTTGGCTCTCGCATCAATGAAGAACATAGCAAAATGCAATACTTGATGTGAATTGCAAGAATCTAGTGAACCATTAAGTCTTTGAATGCAAGTTACACCTAATGCCACTAGGCTTAAGGCATGCCTACATAGGCATTTTTCATTCATATTTGTAATAACTTGTTGTGAAAATTTTGGGAGAATTTTCGTACTTTGTAATGTTCAGTATATGTTGATGCTTGTAGTTGGTAACAGTTGTTGGATTGATATTTTTATTCCATATTTGTATTAATTTGTCGTGAATCGTTTGGGAGAACTATCTTACTATTTTAGAGTTTTTGGGGAATGTGTTTTCCTTTTTTAATTTTTATTTTGTGAGTAATTTTCAATTTGGGTTTTTGAATGGAGTTTTGTTTCTCATTTTTGTTGATTTTAGGATTTTGGTGCATGGGTTTTCCTTGGAGAGAAGAGTGAAAAGATTTTTTTAATTAGGAGAGAGAAAACCCAGGGACAACCCATTTTTATATTTTTTTAGTTTTTTCTTTCCCCTTTCTTGGTCAAAGCAGAGGTAAAAAGGTCTTGCCATGTTGCCAGTCAAAAACACATGAGCTATCCATGTTGGACTACATTTAATGACGTGAATAGGTCTTTGAAAATAGGGGATGATTGTAATGACATTTTAAATTCTAGGAATAATTGCACAAAACTAAAATTGAAGGTATAGATGAAATAAATTTTTAGGTAATCAACCTTTGCCTTTAGAAGTCCCATAAAAAGTTAACTTGACAAACATGCCCCCTTGGGGTTCGCCCCTTCCCCACCCCTAATGGGAGCTTCTTGCATTGGGCTGCCTTTTATTGTCAAAGTCTTAATAATGCTTATTGATTATTTCTTACTGTGCTAAATTGTATCCTCAAACACTCCAATGAGTATCACACCTATTGTTGTGATGAACATTACACCCCTAATGAATGTCACAGCAATTGCATTAGAAGTTATTCTTAATGGGGCCATGTAATGTGCATTACAATAGACTCTAGAAAGTGTATGTTGTCCATTTCAACTTGTAGGATCATAGGGATAGCTTTTATTAGCTTTTTATGTCATAGGGCAAATCAGTAAATAAGAAAAAAGTAAAATCACTAGGAAAAAATAGAAATAGATGAAATGAAATGACCCAATAGATGGAGAATAACAAGGAAAAGAAAATTGGAATCAACATTTAGACGCTAAAAAATTCTAGAGGAGATTAAAGGGAAGAAATTTTATAGTAAAGAGATCATTGAATTTGGATTTTGCAGCCACTGGATAGTTTATTAGGTTGCCATCTATAAGTCTTTAGGTTTTTGAAATAAAATTTATTGAATTTAAATTCATTTTGAAAGCTGGGATCCCTATTTAATTTTTTTTTACAAAATTGATTGTATTGTTTTAAAATTATTTTCAAAAATACCCTAACACTATTCATTTGGAAACAAGACCCACGTCTAACTCATAACACATCATTTAACTTAAAATATAAATTTCCAAGGTCACAACTAAAATAAAACATCTTTTACACATGAATTTTCCTAGTGGAATTTAATCAAATCACATTTCCATTACCATATGCATAATCCCTAGTAAAACATCATATGTAATCCTCTAAAACTTTTGGAAAAATAGTAAAAACTTAGCATTCTTAGAGCTACCTACCTCACCAATAAATTGCGGGTCAAAACTAACAATTTTTCTTGACGTTTTGTGATGACCCGGGTTTTTCTCATGCATTTTCAAATGCAATATCTAATTTCCTAAGGTGGGATGCATCCCGATTTGAAAACCATTTTATAGAAACTATGCAATGCAACGGAAAACCTTTTAGTTTTAAACTCATTTTGAAAACCCCGAGTGTCATTTGCCTCCACAACAACCAGAGTGGTTTTTGAAAAACTTCAAAAATCATAAATGTTTTTCCCCAGGTCTATCCAGTCACAGCACACAGCCCAACTGTAATTAAATACAAATACATGTCCAAAGGGTTGAGAGTTGACTTACATATATAACTGTCTCCTTTTTAATTCACTTGCTCGTAGCACTAATATCTCCTGAGGCGTCATCTATTTGTGAGTGGAACTATCCTGAAAAATGTTAAGGATAAGATGAGTATATACTATACTCAGTAGGAGTCTATCACTACTAGTTTTATAATGCATGAGATGTTTTAAAATCATATGCTCATTCAAAACATGTGTATGTTTGAATACTCAAGTGCAGCATCGATGTTAAAATCCATTGTTAAATTGAAATACTAATGACTTAAAGGATCATATAATTCAAAATCGAAAGTATCATATACATATATATATCATAACATTATGATATGCATAAGATGCTTCATGGAATCCAACTCATAGATCTCTAGTATGGTATGGTCGATCAACCTCATATCATGCCATATGCAATGCACATATATCATCAAACCATAGGGTCCAACTATGCCCACGACCTCCTCGCCGTGTGGTCCTCGGGTACCTTAGGACACTCGGTCATAGCCTCCACGGGGCCTATGACACATCGACCCAGTGCCGTGACACCAGTGGTAGCCCCCTGTACCACATGCAGTCGACGTAGGGACTTGCCTCTTTTTGGGCGTGGTACCCATCCACCTAATAGTGGTAGAGGCCAGGTGGCCAACCCAGACCCCTCGGCATAGCACCCACTGGCTTACTAGCCCAAATCACATAAGATCAAATAAGCCAAAACCTCTTTTCAAAACCTATCTTCTTTGGGTCCCTCACAACTACCTGGCCCTCGGCACTCCAGCGTCTTTTGGCAACCCTCAAGGACATGCAATCTTTGCAAGTACTTAAATCATGCAATGTATGCACTTGTTTACAAAACATATATGTGCATAATGTATATGCAATCATTTACAAAACATGTCTATGTACAAAGCATTTATCACATACATGCTGAATTAAGTCATGCTAAACAAGTCATATACTTAAAACATATGTTCTTAAAACAATAATAGTTCTTTTAAAAGAATCTAATAGTGATAGAGCACCTACCTGACTAGGTCGCGCTAACCCATTTGTCCTCGTACGCTTCCTGAACATGGTTTGGGGACTCAAGGTTAGTTTGACCCATCTTTTATGGGTTTTAGGGTAGTTAGTCTTATTACTTAGGCATTAGGGGTCCATCCCTATGCCTATGGGTGTCCCAAGGCCCTAATTGGACCTTGGTATTATCAGTTTCCCAAAGGTCTAGCGGCCACGCGCCACCATCCTATTCTAAGGGTCATGCTTACCTTTGATTGAGCCTTGATCCAAGATTTTATAGTTTGGGTGTGTCCGCTTCGTCGATACGGACACAACGCCTTTTGCGGCACCTCAATCGGAGCTCTAGATCTCAAGTTATAAGCGTTTTAGTGTCGTATGTACATAAGGGTCTCAAGAATGAAAAAAACAGAATGCTAGGGCGCTGCGCGTCAGTGTCATGCGCCCCGGCTTCCTTAAGAAACGAGAAAATGGCGTATCGTTAGCACGCTGCACATCTGCGGTGTACGCCTCAGCGGGCGCGTCTGCAGACGTGCAGAACTTCCCGCCCGTCTCTCTCTTTTGCGGGCGCGTCCCTGGATGCGCCTGTTTGGTTTTTCGAACGAAGACGACGTGGGACGTTCCGACTGGAACGTCCTGCTCATTGGGGAATCGGGGCGTCCTCAGGACACCCTGGTTCGACCCTTTCGAACCAGTGCGGCCCAGGGGACGTCCCTGGGTCCTTGGTGAGTCTCCCGGGCTCCATTTTGCATGGTTTTTCATGCAAAAACCTAAGGAAATTGATCTTGGAACTATAGTGGAGATGGGTTTTGAGGGATCTTGGGCGTACCTGGCTCGTTGCTGGGTTTTTCTCCTTGTTTTCTCCTTTAAGTCACTGCTCCTCAATGGGTTTTCTTCAACATTTTGGGTTGCCATTAGAGGCGCCCAAGAGCTCTATTTATAGAGCTAAGAGAGGGTTTTGGAGGGGGCTCTTACTGCCTTTGAATGGCGGTGGAGAAACCTCCAGAATGGCGGTGATTTCTCCTCCAATCACCACCGTTCTAGAACCCTCTAGAGGTTGAAGATGAAGCGGTGCCTGTATCAAAACGGGCCCTTGTGTTTTTGCAGGCTAAATCCATTTTTGTAAAAATTACAATTTTACCCCTGATCTTCAAACGGCCATAACTTGCTCATTTTAACTCCGTTTTGGGTGATTTTGTCTTGTTGGATTCCTTTTTCCAAGACGCATCTAATGGTACCATTTTTAGGACCAAGTTTCTGGGTTCAGTTAAGGCAATTAGTGAAATGACCAAAATGCCCTTATCTTCAAAATTGAACTTTTCATGGGATTTTAATATTACAAAATTTTGGGTCATTACACGTTTTTTCCTTTTTCTCCTATGTTTTTGTCATTTGGTATGGACTACTATAGATGTCAGATGTTTGGTCCCTTCTTCTCCTCTCTTTCTTCCTCTCTTCCTCTCCTTTTCTCTTTCTCTTGTCTCTCTCTCTCCTAAATGTTTTGTAGATAACTACTTTGGCTAGGACCTCTTTGTTCTATGGTTTCCTTGTTCCCCAAGCAATCCATTCCGAATCTTTCCTTCTTAGAATCCTAGCCGATCTAACTCTTAGCAAAAACACTTCTTTTTCTAATTTGTTTCTATTCACCTCTCCAACTCAAAACCATCTCTTCCACTTTCATGCTACCACTTTCTAATTCCAGCCATTAGATTGCTTGGGCACCAAGTCTTGGTTCAAATGCATAAGCTCTAGTAGGATACATCCTCAACCCTTCTAAGTCTACGGGCCAAGCCCGAATTACTTACCTAGATCATTAAATAGAAATATTCAACACTATTTGGATCTCAAGCTCTCCAACGTCCCATATTAAGGCCTCCACTCTATTTGAGGTGCCTATTATACTTTTATAAGTTTATCTTTCATTTATCAAATTCACATTCGAGAAATTGGAGAAAAAAAATTAGGAGCATAAATAGTTACAAATTTTTTAGGTATTACATTATATCCCTCTTCAAGGAATTTCGTCCCTAAAAATCTACTAATTATTAGTTACAAATAATTATAGATACTTCTCCCTCATTTCAGACTTTAGTTCCATGTTGCCTCTTCAATTGCATATTGTTAGACTAGACTTTAACCAAACAAATCTCTTCTTCCTCAATTTTTTCTCTTTCTTGTTCAAGATGTGAACCAGTTTTGTTCCAAAAGGCAAATTTAGTTGGAGTTCAATTAACACTTGAACAAGCATGTGAGAAGTATTTGGTATGTATTTTCTCAACATGGAAATATAAAATACATTATAAACCTCTGATAATTGAATTGATCCTATCTAGAATTTTAAAAAGACTATATATTAAGGACTCAACTTCTCCTTTGCTCCAAATCTCATGACTCATTTAGTGGGATAAACTTTCAGAAACACATGGTCTCCAACTCCAAATCTCTATACCTTTTATCAACATAGCTCTTTTATCTACTCTAAGATGCAAGGAGTTGCTTTCGAATAAGCTTCACCTTGTTGGCCAATAGTTCTACTAGTTTTAACTGTATACTTCTATTCTCTCTAACTTTACTCTAGCAAGTAGGTGATTGATAGGGTTTCCTTTACAATGTCTCGTATGGAGCCATTCTAATGCTTGAGTGGAAACTATTATTATATACAAATTCAATCAATAGTAAATTATTGTCCTAATTACCATTCCATTTGATAGCACATGCTCTCAACATATCCTTTAAAGTTTGAATAATCTCTCAGATTGACTATCTACCTATGGATGAAATGTTGTACTACAACTCAGAGTAGATCATGACGACTCGTATACACACCTTCAAAATTGTGAGCTAAAATGGCTCTCTTTATCAAAGGTAATGATGACAAGGATACCATGTAAGCTCATAATCTCCCAAATATATAGTTGCACCAGACTATCAATGCTCTAATTCTATTAGATTGGGAGAAAAAGTGCCTATTTTGTCAACAAATCAATTATCACCCATATCTTGTCATATACATGGGAAGTCATAGGTAAACCTAAAATAAAATCCATAATGATATGATCCCACCTCCAGTCAATAAGCTCAAGGGGCTATAGAAGTTTCACTAGCCTTTAATGCTCGACTTTGATCTACAGAGATGTCATATATCGCTCCACAAACTGTCCCACATCCTTTTTCATACCACTACACTAGAAATGTCTTTCCAAATCTTAGCACATCTTCATCCATATGGGATGAATGGTATACTATGACTCATGTGCTTCCTTGAGTATTTCTTACATCAACTCAGCACTCACTAAAATTATCTGTCTTCCTTGCATCTTAACACTACCAACCACCTCCTATATGAAACCTGATTTTCCAACCAATGTCTGTGTGTCCTTATTGTACTTCTACATTTGAAGAACCTTCTCAACAATAGCAGATATGATAACCAAATTTGTTGTGAATGACTCATTACTCTTTCGTTCCATTTATGGTTTACACTTAATCCCCACATGTAGTAATTTCATCTCATGGAAAGCATATTTACACACATTCCCTATGTTTTTCTACTTAGCTTTTATATAAGCCTTTTCTTTTCTTAAACCCAAATTAACCTTTACCCATGTACCCAGTATAAATGATCCATTACCTATTTTCTTCCAAAGATAAGTTAAAGATGAATGAAGATATATTTTTTAGTTGCAATGTAAGTAGAAAACTGAATATCAAGAAAAAAAAAATTAAATATTCTTCAAAGCTCTTCAAAAGTTCTAAAAAGAAGAAAAAGTATGAAAAAAATTGAAAATTGTAAAAATATGCACTTTGGTACAAATAAGGAAGAAATTTCAACTTTAGTAGAAGATCTCTACTTATTTTTAAAAAAATTTGAATAGCTTTTACGTCTCTTTCTTTCATACCCTGTCCTAAGCTTATATTTCATCCTAGATGAGGACCTATTGATTTTAGGATGAATATAGTCTTGATGAAGATATGAATGGATAAAATTTAAGGAGTAATATGTCTAAATATTCAAAGGTAATGACACTTATCTTTTCAAAATGGATCAAAACCAAATTCCATAAGTTACTTCCATTCTTCATGAGTATATGTGAGATGAAGTTGCTTTTATTGACTGTGCTCACATACTAAAGAGAGATATGTTTTACCCTTTTTCTGAGAGTTTTACTTCTAATTATATGTCATTAGTGAGAATTGAGATCAAAACATATTTCATATGGAGTTCAAAAGATATAATCTACTTAAAGATAAATATTACTGCATTTTATGAATTATACACAGACTCTCTGAGATTTGAGCTTAACTAGAATGTATTTAGCATATGGGTAGGGTTTTAAATTTATTATTCAATTTTATTAGCATGCTAAAGTTGATAGATTTTTTTAAAGATAATTCTCCAAGAAAAAATGAGAATTGACTTGAAAAAGGTTTTTTTGGAATATTGAAATAATTTTTTGCATGTTTTACTCAAGACTAGCAAAATGCTAGGGGGTGTTGAGTGTTCAATTTTAATAAAATTCTCTTCAATTAGAATTTAATTAGATCATCTAATCAATTAATTTTGATTTTTTATATTAAATGTGTACTTCAGCTCCAAATGATCATCTAATCATTGATTTATAAAGTTTAAGGGCCAAATGATTATTGGAGCTGATCAGATGATTAAAGCATGTTTTAGATGATTTTAATTGAGTTTTATATGTTACATATGAACAAAACTTAAATTGAATAATTCATATTAAGTTAAATAGAACTAGATCATGCAAGATGCAATCTAAGAGGAAACTGCCTATAAAAAGGAGATTGGAGGAGATCGGAAAATGGTTTCCTAATTAGATGATAAACACCGAAGGAAAGAGATTAAACCCATCTAACTCCAGCAACATTACCAACCATCTTTCCCTTCCAGATTTCCTCTCAACCTCACCATCTTTTCCCTTCGTTATCATAGTTATCCTCCTCTTCTTCTATCACTTGTATCTCATTTTTTTCATAGTTGTTTTCCTTCTCTTTCATAACCATCGGTTTTTCATCACCATTACCAACCGTCATTTTCCTCTATTTCCCATCTTCATCTTAGTCCTCTACTTCATCATCATTATTCCCTACTTCCACTCCATTCTCATGTTCTTTGTCTTCACCATGTTTCATCCCCTATTTCAAATCACAGTTTTCTCTATTCTTCAATTGTGATTTTTCTCATTTTTCCCACCTTCATTTCCTTGTGATTTCCTTCAAATTTTCTTTCTTTTTGCAAAATTCCATTGATTTGAGGAAAACGTGCTTTGTTTTCACCCCCAAACCTCTCCTTTTCCCTTTGTTTCAACCTTTCATATAGAGGCAAAGATTTGAAATAGCTCCTTATGTCACCTTCTTCCTCTCGATTATGGGTTAAAAGAAAGGAAATTTTAGAGAAAATTCTAATTTTACCCTTACACCCACTTATTTAATTTCTTCTACATCATTTTTTTTTTTTTTTTTTTATCTTATCTCTATTTTGTCTTATTTCTATTTGCCCTTTTTTCCAATAAAACTTAAATAATTTCATATCAATCCCTCTCTAATTTTTAATTGAATCAAATCAATGGCTCAATTTTAACCAAAAGTTTCCTTTAAATTCTTGTTCCATCTCTTTTTAGATTTTTAATCAACTTCTAGAACTTCATCAAAATACAATTCCTAGTTGATCTAATGGTTTTGATCTTATATCTGAATTCATGCAGTCAATCTAAGTTTTCCAAGTCTCAAGTTAATCCATAGATCCATATCGTCAGTTTTTTGAAAGATTTTCTTAATCTAACCATTGAATCAATAATCATAGACATTAGTGAAGGATTGTGAAGGTTGATAAACTTGGATGTATCTAGATTCGAAGAATTTTGTTATGATCAAACTACAGAAGTTGATTTAGATTGTTATTTTATTTAATTCTTCTTTCTTTTGAATTCAGAATTATGTAATTTTCATTTAATCAATAGATTTGAGTTTTTAATGCATTTCTAGTTAATTTTTATTTTATTTAAACTTCACTTTTTAAGTTGAGTCCCTGTGGGATCAATCCGTACTTGCACAAACTATACTACAATGGCCCGTGCACTTGCAGACATCAAACAACAATAAAGTTGTCTATGACTAAATGATCAAAGAGAAAGCCCATTAATCCTACAATTAGCACTTGACAGAGAGGCTCCAAAATCCACACACTCTTATTGAGTCAACTAGCTCACATCATAAAGCTAAGTTAACAGAACACTCACGTTATAAAAACTAATCCCAGACAGACTATGAAGATCATTGAAGTTATAAATCATTATGCTTTGGTTATATTCCAATTAAGTGTGTTTTCATTTGTTTGTCTATATATGTCGTGTAGTTAAAGACTGTCTATATGTATCCAATAGTCAAAAAAATTTGTATGTGTTCAATTGTAAAAAATGTAAAAAATGACCATAGGCAATTATAATTGTAATCACTACACTTGATGCAGTAGGAGAAATGTATTCCACAAATACTTAATAAATACAAAAAATCCTTGCTCTCAAGAGAAATTGCCCATCTTGTTTCCTTTATGTGATTGCATGCACACATCACTCACAAATGCGAAATCTGGAGCAAACAAAAAAATAGGAGTGAATCCAATAAACAAAATGGATCATTCAAAAAATTGACAGAGATGCTCCATAATACCTACTTCTATTTTCCAAGGATCCTATGTGCCTCCACGATATAAGAACCACATTAGTATATTTGGATGAAAATGTTTTAGCCTAGAATGATCTCAAATCTTGAGTGACATAAAAGCACGGTAAACCAATGTCCATAAGCTTAGATGAATCAAAGTAAAGGCTCGATGAGCCTATGTGTATTGTTGATCCATCATGACAATTACCACCTAATTGTCTTTCTTAATAATGATGGATATCATGTTAGCCATATCAAATCTAGTTTTGAAGATGATATGGAAGATCCAATGCAAAAAAAATTAGAGACTTTTTTATTAGCAACATTTGGTTGATTACTTACAATATTAATCACTATGACAATTGCATTGATCCCCATACTAGCTTTCTAGTCAAGAAGAATAAAATATTTTCTTATATTGTCTTGAAATATGGAATTATAGCCTAGATTAAAGCAAGAATACTTAGAAAGGAAAATTAAAAAGGCCATTGGTTTCTCCTCTAACTATTTTTTACTTTTATTTTTCATAGAAATTAGGAGGATATAGTTCTTGAGTTAGGAACTCTTTTCTCATGATTTTTTTTTTTGCAAATAGAGAATATTAATGGAAGGTTTCGAAAAATTTTTGTATAATGCATTGGAAGGACTTTGACAATTATCAATGATTTCTCACAAAGCCACAAACTATATAAACATGCAAGAAGTACTTGGACTTGGTTAATCTTTAATGAGACTAAAGATTGTTGGAGCACCCCAGGACACAATGTTGACCATCTTAGGTGAAGAAGATGTGGAACTACAAGTCAAGTATAGGTAATTATACCAAGTATTTTTGGGCAGCTATGATGAAGCCCCGGTTAATTATGAAAGTCCTAGGTGAATATGGTTTTCTTAAGAACTTACTACATATATATTCTTTTAAGAACCCTTCTTCTTATTCTTTTTTTCTTTTATTTATTTATTTATTTATTAGAACATGTGGATTTTGGCTTTTTCAAGGCTTTAGAGAGGGGGAGAGGATAGGTTGTACAAGTTTTTGGACTTGGTTTTATGGATTGATTCCAAGTAAAGGAGTATACTATTTTTCATAGTATTTCTCTTAGTGAAAAAGAGGATCATATCACAACCCATGAATATAGGCTTCAAAGCAAAACTACATTAACCACTTGTGTCATTGTACATTTATTTATTTATTTTTCTCTATAATTATATGAATCTATTTTTCTAAAACTACCTAACTAATGCATAGGAATGTTGATCAGTTTTATCAAGGAGCTAGAAGATGCTTTTAGTTGGTGGTTAGATCAACTTCAAAAGGTGTTGGATGCGTATGCATATGGTATAAGAAAAGACCTAATGTAGAAGTTTTCTACCACTTCTTGTCTTGTAATTTGTATGTAACTCTTTAATAATTTTTAAAATTTTATATTGAAAAATATTCTCACCTTAAGCTAGGGTTCATTATCTCTTGTATAATTATACATACTCGTTAATGGCTAACTTCTTCTCTCATATATTTTTCATTTTTTATTTTGGTATTAGAAAAGAAATAATGTTTGTAATGTGTTTCAATCCTCCAACCATTCCTTAATATCTAGCAAATTTCGACACTTAGTGCATTTCTTCTTTTGGCATTGTCTTATGCAACATTTCTTATTTTTGAGGTAGTTTTAAGTTGCTTTCTTCCATCGGCAATGAGTCCTATAGCTTTTATTTAAGGACTTCATTTTGAAAAAAAAAAATTCTTCTTGCTTTAGCAAAGCACTAGAAGAAACAAGTTTTCTTCTTCCAATCATGGTATATCATATCCCAACTCCTTCCTATTACGACTTCTTATGAAAGTAAGCTTGCTATTTATTTTTAGAAAGGCAACAATCTTTATTAATAATGATTGAAAAAATCATAAAAATTACTTTTTCAACCCAAAGAGCATTTATTCAAAATCATGGTATATCATATACAAAGAGACCTTTCCCAAAGAGCTATGACATATAAAACATTGGACACAAGGTGAAATTTTCCACTTTCAAATTTTAACAATCAAATGTTCTTCACTATTCCGAAGAGCCTTAAAAAATATGATTCGACTAAAAAATATGCTACTCTTATCACAAATACATTTCCCTTTGTCCTCCCTATCACTGATATGAAATGAGATTAGAACCACTAGAAGATCATGTTTAGCTCCTAATCCTATTGGAAAAATTCTCTATCTTCTGAAATCCAATGACCATGTTCCATTGTATTCCATCTTACTTCTATAGTGAGTCACTGTAGCATTTAATTTCTAGAGGACTAATAAGCCTTGGGAATTTTTTAAATAATTTACTATCCTCTATCAATACATCATTCTAAAACAAAACTCTAATGTCATGCTAACTTGAAACCTTATGCCTTCTTGAAAGAAAGGATGAGCTTCATAATTTCTTTTTATGAACCATTTCTTCCTCTCATTTTCTTACCATCAGGCAGCCATTCCCTCCAACTTGAACCATAAATAGCTTTTATAGATTTTCCCCAAAGATGTGTAAGTTCTTCTCAAAATCATCACAACAATTTGCATATAAGTGCTGAGTTGAATTCTTTAATAGGTCTTATACTAAGATCATCTTCTCTCTTAGGGCTAGACACCATACTCCAGTTCATGTAATGCACCTCCCTATGATCTAGCTCATCATTTCACAAGAATCTTCTTTACAACATATGTGGGGCATTTGAAAATTGAATGAAGATATGTCCTCATGTTGCTAACAAGGGAATTGATAAGTGTTGTGTGACCACCCATGGATAATGGTTTTCCCTTCCAACATGTGAGTTTCATTTCCATTCTCTCCACCACCTACAACCAAGCTTCTTTTGAAGGTTTCCCATAGCAAGAGGTAGTCCAAGAAATGTGATAAAAATCTCTCCCACCCTACAACCCAGTTCCAATGTAAATGGCTACACTCAATGTTTTGGATAATAAAACTCATCATAGTAGATTTTAGCAAATTGATTTCTACTCCATAAAAAATTCAAAAGCTCTCAACATGGCTTTAATAATTTTGGCTTATGCTAAATCATTGATTGCTAAATAACAACAAACCATTTAGAAATTGTAGGTAAGTAATATATGAACATCTCTTGTACCTCGTTTAAAGCCTTGAATCTATACTATGTTAGGTGCCTTGGTAATTAGCTTAGGCATTATGTAATAGTGGTAAATATGAAAAATGTAAGTGGCCACCTTGTTTAAGGCCTCTTGATGCAAGAAAGAAGACCTTTGGTGATCCATTAGTAGAACTAATACCTATGAGTTCTCAAGACATAGCTTAACATAATTAATCCATTTCTCTCCAAAGCCCATTCTTTGCTATAAGTGGTCCATCTAAGATTTTTTGCTCTTTAATGAAAGCAAACTAAGTCTTAGATATCAATTTTGGTAGAACTTTTCTCAACCTTTTACCAAGAAATTTTGTGATAATTTTGCAGACTGATCTGATCATCGAAATAGTATATAATCTTTTATAGTTTTAGCCCGTTCCACCTTTGATATTGTGCTAGTGATGAGGATTTGGACATCTTTCCCATTTCATTGCCATTGTAAAGCATCATTATAACATCCCAAAAATCATCTTTAAGTGGGCTCTAGAAATGTTGATAAAAAACAATGCAATTGCTGTTTGGAATGGGAGAGCCACTAGACCTTATATTTTCAATAACTTTCATCCAATTCCTCCCTTGTGAAAGGCTTCTCTAGCAAGATTTTACTATTAGATGAGGAGTCAAAGAATAACTCATGTTCACTTGGTCTCATTACCTCATTCTTTAGGAAAAGTTTTTTTTTATAGAAATCAATTACCCCCTTCTCAATCAAATCTAAATGTTCCTCCCAAACACCATTTATTTTAAGTCTAGGGATTAGATAATTTTTTTGTCAAGCCAATGCTTGGTTTGAAAATTAATTTGTATTTTTATCATCTTTTTAGATCCATTTTGACCTTCACCTTTTGCTTCAACCTAAGTTCTTCAATTATGAATTTTCTATTAGGTTCTTGTTTCAAATTGTTTACTAAGTTGAAGATCCTTTGATCAGAGAGGGCCTTGTTCTTCGTTAGAGTCCAACTCCCACAATTCTTTCAAAATTTGTTCTTCTCTTACCACACCTTGGTCTTTTCTACTTGCCTACCTTTGTTTTAGTCTCTTTCTTATCTTCAAATTATGAAGTTTCTAGACACCATTGACATACCATGTCACTGAATTTTGTCTCGTTAAGCCAGTCAAGCTTAAAACAGAATGGCTTAGGTGTCAATTTCTTTCCTTTACTTCTAATGCTACTACAAGTGATCTGAGGTAATTTTATTTAGTATATTTTATACAACTCTTGGGAACATATCTGACGACTAATTAAAAAAATCAAATGTATCAATCTGAGCCATAGAAGGAGCAGTTTGATGATTTGACCATGCATGTTTTCCCCCAACCACATGCAAATCTACCAATTCTTCATCTTCAAAGAAGTTTCTAAGGTCTTCCATTCCTTCAGTAACTGAGTCATTCATGATATGACCTTGTTATGTTAAAGTCTTCCTCAATGCACCAAGGTCTTTCCAATCTAAGCTCTCTTCTCATGTAACTCTATTGAGAACTTCATAATTAGATCCATATATAATAGAAAATATCTATGCTTTTCCATCCATTTATGAGTGTAAATAATCAAAACTAAAAATTCTCTAGTAAAAAATAACATTTTTTGATACTTTGAATGATCACATGTACCAAAATTTTGATAGTTGCAATGGTAGAGTTTAAAGCTTCCCAATCACATTCAGAAGATCTAGTGAGGTACTTTACCTTATAATTTGACATCTCCTTACAGTGTGAAAATTACAAGGATTATCTAGCTTCATTTTTAATTGAATCACTTGATTCCCCTCACATTACATGTGATAAGCTTCATGGTAAAAGGTTTGAACAAAATTTTCGCCAACCACACCTCTAATGACCTTCAACTAGCTTGACATTCTCAAAACTAGGGATAAAATGTCCACAATCTCTTCCCTACTCCAACTTTCTATCCTTAGCACCATCAAAGGCTAATTCAATTTATTTTCCTTTTAGCATATTTATGAAAGATGGGCGCCTTTGTTTTTTTCTCTTAATTCTGTTTGAGAGTAGGAATTAGATTTAAACATTCACCTCTACAAAAGGATATGAGGGAGTAGAGGGAAGAAGAGGAGGATGAGAATTTAAGGCTAAAGATGATGAGAATAGTATGCCATATGAGACATGGAAGAAGAAGAAATTAAAGGGTTAGAGGCTGAAGAAACATAATAAACAATAAAAGGGACAAGAAATACAAAAGAAGAAGGGAAGGGAACTTAACAAGTTTAACACGTATCAAGGGCAATACAATGAGGAAGTGGTAGGAAGAGAGGTGAAAAAATAAGGAAAAATAGGAAAATCGACAAGGAGAGGGTAGAAAGAGATGATCTGCATTTGGAACTAGCTAGAAACCAGCTATGTAACTTAGAAAATGAAGGAAAGGTTTCTCTAGTCTGAGTTGAAGAACTCCAAATTTAGTTCAAGCTAGAGTATTTTCATTCCATTGATACCTACAAATACAATTCAAAGCCATCTATAGCTGATTACATGAGTTATTACTGACTTAACCACTTTCCTTAACCAACTAATCACGTTAACTAAGTCTCTGGCTGCCTGTCCAATAAAACAATAGCTACCAGTGATAGTCTTCACTCTATTGTATTGTATTCTAACTGATTTATAATTGTTTTGCAACTGAATGACAAATGGTGTAACTAATTGCTAGCTAGCATAGCAACTAACTAACAAAGTAATAGTACCATAAGTGTTAGTTATACTCTAATGATTAACAAGTAATGATTGACCATTGTTTTGGGCTGAGATTGCACCCACTACAGCCATTGCCTTAGGCAAGACTAACACTATTAGTTGGCTTTATTAGCTCTAAGTTGTGCTAATTAGTTTAGAGCTTCTCCTTAGCACTTGCTGTCCTGTTTTGTTGTTAGTGTTTCTTTTGGTAAGGTAGACCCTTATTAAAGCTTTGGAGAGAGTGGTAATAAGGAGGAAGATGATGACATAACATCTTGGGACGGAAAAGAACTACGTTTTGTAAATAGAGTGATCCTTGTAGGGTGGAAATATGAAATTGATCCCTTCTTCAAAAGAGCAATATGGACCCACTATACTTTTCATATTAGAAACTAGGAAAAATATGGTATAGACCTCCTAACTACTAAGCATTGTGAACTAAATCCCCAACTACAAACCTAAACAATTGATGGATCCCAGCTACCACTCAACAATCAATGGTACTTTCTTTATCAATTTTCTTGTCAAATCCTTGATGAAACTCACAATTGGGCCCCACATGGGTCCCATCTTCTTCTCTTACTCACTCAAATGATAAAAATATGCCTAGTAGGGTCTTAAATTTTCAAAATATAGCTATTACTTTTTTAGGCTCTATCTCTTCAATCCTTCTAGGTTATGGTAAGAAATTCCTCCTCTTTAGCTCAAATTCCAAAAAAGATATGGGTTTTTTTAGTTACATTAGAATTAAGTTGGGTTTTCTAGTTATAGAAGAATTAAAATGGGTCTTTATACATAGGGAAGAACCAAATGGGTCTTCTTCTTCTTGTTCTCCTAAAAGCCAATATGGGATTCCATTAATAAACCTCAGATAAATTCCAACTCCAAATCCTCAAAAACCCAATACAAATTGAAAAGATCTTATCTCAAAACCTTCTCTAAAATCACCAATTTCTCTACTTCTCTAACATGAGAAGCTAAATGTTGGAAACCCAAATACCAAATCTCCACCTCTTCTTCTTCTTCTTCCTTCCCCTGTAACACAATTTTTCCTCTTTTAATTTCAAGTTTGTAGCTAAGGGAGGATGAAGAAGGCGGCTGCCACACAAGATCCATGTAGTAGAAGTGACCACTGCAAAGGTGGAAGAGACAATAAGACAAACCCAGTTTCATTGGGGATTTGACAAAAAAATTGATAGATGGACTACATTGAACATTGGGTGGTAGTTGGGGTATATCAATTCTCCTAGTTTATAGTTTAAGCAATTAAGTCCACACCACTTAGTGGCTGGGGGATCCTACCATATTTTTCCTAGAATCTAAGTTCAAAATAGGAGAGGAAGGAGGCAAGATCTCCTGGCAAGATGCAATGATTAAATTAACAGTTCATATCAAGAGGAAGAATTATGTTTAATTTTAATGCTTAATGGCTCTTGTTGAGTTAAGTGATTATTTCATGGCGTGATAAATGGCTGAGACTTTGGAATTAAAACACCAATAGATTGGACAAACACTTTTAAGAACTTTGATGTTATGTCTCCATTTGATTTTGGTTTACAAATTGACTTGCTTGAGCAACATCGGCCCCATTAGACAATAGCCCATCTCTCACAAGTTGACATTCTTCTTTACGACCCTCATCTGATGGTGTAAATTGGATCATTAGATCCCATGAATTTTGATTAAAGAGAACCATTCTCCACCTTCTCAACTTACTTTTGAATGGCCTGAGACTTTGGTTTCTCCATTTCCTTGTAGCCATCACCTGTAGAGCTTGCACTTCTTTAGTTTGGAGGTCTTGCTCCATAATTTGATTGATTATCTCCAGATGCAGATGAATGACCATTAGATCTTTCATTCATACAAGCTAGAACTGGGGAAGCAAACATGAGAAATAGATTAATCACATGAGCATTAGCTAGCACTGTTTCATAACATGAATGCTAATGAATGTCCATTAGATCTTTCATTCATCCTTTGATGTTATATTAGATTATGATTCACTAAGACATGGGCCTCTTCTTTGGATTATCTAAAGTTCAAGAAGGTTCTATCGCCACAATTTCATCGAATTTTCTACCATTTAGAGAGAAAGTTGAAAGACCCCAAAAATGAAGGGGAAGACCTACAATACTCAATGATAGTCTATTGTAGATAAAGAATAAGTGGATGGCATATGTATGTCAAGTTTCAAACAAAGGCAAAGTTAATAATGGTTATGCAAAGAAGGACTAAGAGGTTTTGAGTAGAAGAAAACAAAATGGGATTCAAGAATTTTGGAAAAAAAAATGTGGATCAGATGAGAACCACCAACTAAGCGGAGATTTCTTATTAACTTTGATGGAGCATCTAGAGAAAGCCTCTAGTTGGTAGTAGCTGGAGGAGTTATCAGATATTGGAGAGGAACATTAATTGTTGGATTTGCTATTTATTTTCATGAACAAACAAATAATTATGCTGAATGGATGGTTCTTCTAAAAAGGATGAATCTATTGACTAAATTCTCAATAAGATTGATGAGCAAGGAGATTCAT
Organism: Warburgia ugandensis; assembly: GCA_035236585.1. Taxonomy (NCBI): domain Eukaryota; kingdom Viridiplantae; phylum Streptophyta; class Magnoliopsida; order Canellales; family Canellaceae; genus Warburgia; species Warburgia ugandensis. Next base: position 33,770,881 of record CP141129.1, on the reverse strand, counting down.
AAGTGATAATCAATTCATTGAAGACAAGCATGTGGCAGTCATTATCTAGGACAACCAAACTTAAGGATGGTGTGTCACTAATTGATCGAGAAGAGGATTGGGCCCTCCCTAAGACACATATACAGGGTGGGAAACAAAGTTGCATATATATTAGCTCACAATGTGTTAGACAATTAAGGCAATTTTGCTTTGTTTGATAACCAATTGGACTTTATTGGCGAACCATTATGTAATGAAGCTAATGGCAGATACATGGAAATATTGATGAAGACTCTTTTTATAAGTTTAATACTATTATTACTAGTTTTTATCAAAAACAAAAAATGAAGAAACAGCTATGTATTCAAATGCATTTTACCAATCATTCAATATCTTTGTTAAAAAACATATAGAAACAACAACCAAACGCAGACTAAGCATCTGTTTTACATGTTAAAAAAAAATGACTAAGACTATGTTATGCAAAATAATGAAAGATTGGATAACCAGAATGTAGCCCATAAAATAATTTTTCAAAATAGGAAAGTACTGTATGTGAACCTATAACCCCTTAGGTGTGGCTTGTGAAACGAGGCACTTAACCAACTCGGATAAGTGCTCAAGTTCAGCCCACGTAATACTTGTCGGCACCCAGGTCTCTTCTTGCTTTTCAGACAGCGTTAAGCACATCCTATCTTCCTTTGATAAAATGTATATTTTCTTAAACCTGTGTCTGTCCTTTTCATAAGATTCTCTCTCTCTCTCTCTCTCTCTCTCTCTCTCTCTCTTAGATAACCCATCACTTGCCCATCTTTCTTTAATAAAATCATGTCCTTTTCCGTAAGAAGCCCTTCACAGCTCTCATTATTTGCCCAAAGATCAGCTTCTCCATAGGTGGAATGAATTGTCGGACAAAGAGAGGATGTGTATTAAAATAGGCTTGTGGTTGGTGGACCAACCAATTTGTTGGAATGGGGGAGGGATTTAGGTAGGCATCAAAGCTTACGGAGATGTCTTTGACTAAGTCTAAGAAACCTCTTCCGAATATTTGATTCAAATCTACAGCAAGAAACATGGTCCAACCTAGGATATATATCTGTCTAACAAACATTAATATTTTTTGAGAATGTCTGAGGTTAAAATAAAATCTGCTTTCCTTAATAGATGACCGTCAAATCTTCCCCCACAAGTCAAATAAACTCTGCTGTTGATTTTAAAACTCGTTAAAATAATAGAAAAACTAATACGGTTTAACTGAAGGCTGTGAAGTGGTCAAATAATGAAGATCGAAAGGGACATGGCCATAGGCAACAGGCAAGAAAGAGTCTAACTCAAAATTGTTGAGATCTTGACGGTTTATGAGGATAAGCAAAAATATGGTAAAAGTGATTGAGGTTTAGGGTTTGGGTGGAAAGTGGGAAGCCAATAACTATCACATAAGGAACTTGCTCATGATCCAAACAGTCCACCTATATGTTCTTTGAGTGCAAGGAAAATGGCTTTGACCAGCAATGGGAGGGTTGGAAACAGTGGCTTTGAGATGCCTTGGTTCTCGCATGGTTGGCCCACAAAAATGTAACAGCTTATCAGGTTTGTCCATTTTTAGACCAAGTGTTTGTTTGGTAACTAATCAGACAACCGTCAAGATTTTATGATGCCATTATTTCTGAGACCTTTACAGTGATCCATTTAATACCCCAGAAAAGTAGTAATGTAGTGGTTAGAATCATCTAGGGAGGAAGATGTTGGAAGTAGCCTAACCGAGATGGGCCAAATATATAAACGGCTTGATCACCAACTAACTGGACCCATTTCTTTTTAGCTCCATGGGTAGATCCTTGGACGTTCATGAAATGTAAGACAAGAAACTAGACAGTGCAATTGAGACAAGTAAAATGCTGTAAAACCTTGGGCTTTTCTTCTGTTTTTTGTATCTTTTGAGAAGGACACCCTTTGGTCCTTGGCCAGGTTCATGAAATGGTCCTTTTCTTAGTACAGCAAATAATGGACCCTAAGTGAGAAAAAGATTCCGCACCATATCATGTCGAGAGGTATCGTTACCTCTCAGTCCAAAGAGCACAAGATGTCTCCCGATTTATTTCTCTTTATATTTTTCTAGATAGCTGAAAAGGGCAGTCTAGGTGCACAAAGCTCCCACCTATGTGGAGTCCCGGGAAGGGACGGGACCACAAGAGCCTATTAATAGTTCTTATGGAATTCTCTTTGAGCTACCTAGAAAAATACTGCAAATATCAAGAAATTAAACCTATCACGAAACCATGAAATGAAAAGTGATTATGTAATAATCAACAAGAAACTTATCAATTAGGGACATGGCGGCACGTGAGATGCTATCCTTAAATAAGATGATTTTGTCTGCCCTGTAGAAGTATGGTTTGCCAAACTCTACCTCCGTGGGCAGTGCTATTCAACAATGGCTCTTAGTAGTTGAACATTATTCAGAGAAAAATAGGATTTTTAATCACGAAACAAGTGTTATTAGAACCTTCAAGAAGACACATGCTCATTTAAACTTAGACTCTACTTACCTACCTTTGACTGATAAAATACGCTAACCACCTACTTGGATTAAATGGTACATGTGTCGTCTTCAGAGAGAGCCTCACTTTGAGACCTTAATATATCATTTTAAATACTGTTTAATTGATGTTATGAATAAATAATGATAAAGTATAATTAGACAGCCAAAGTAATTATAAAGGAATACATAATGATTTTCAAATATTAATATCCTAATCAACAAAGAGGTTAACAAAATTTTATATGGTTTATACGTAGCAAAAGTACATTTGGGGCCCATGCTTTGGTGATCCAAAGAATTCCTCCTTTAAACCATGTCTTAGATTCGCCATGCACCAAAATCTTCTGCACTGAATCATCTTATTGGATAGGCTTACGAAGTTCAAAAGCAGGGCTAGTTAAATATCCCTAGTCTGAAGATTAAAATCATCCAGCGTAAAAGGTTTTTGAGATATCCTATCTAGAATGAGCAATAAAAGATGAGCTATTTGGACCACAAATGTATGTTTACTTGTAGATGGATTATATTCCTCAGACTAATAAATATGGGGGATATGGGCATGGCCTATTTCTACTCTAGGTTGGTAAGCAAATTCATACTTGTACCTCATTGTATGTGAGAGACTGAATCCCCATTTGTAGATTAGGTCAAAGTGGAAGCCAAATATCTTCTCATGGACAATGGATGGGAATCTCATGCCAAATATCCACAAAGTCACAGTAAAAAAGCCCTTTATTGGAGACTCTAGAGTCTTGGTCCCCCCCCCCCACCTCTCATCTTGAATCCTTGCTCTCCCAAATTATCCAGTTGTCTTCATCGACCTATACAACTCAGGCATTTGGCAAGACACAAGCTGACATTTGTGGCTTGATAGCGTACTTTCCTTTCTTCTGATCACATGTACATGTCCATTCCTTCGGGGATAAACATACGTAGGGGAATCAGGAGTGAACAAAATAATCAAACCGAAGCCTCAGGTTATGGATAGCCGAAATTGCTTCTTATCCTCCAGTGCCAAGAGCTTTTAAGTCATCGTCAGTCCTGCCATGAAGCTATTGCCGGGTCCATCATGTTGTAGGTCACTATCACCACCAATTAACTTAAAATCACCTCTGCAATTAAAATCGACCTTAGATTTTTACGTGGGCCACTTTGTCATAGATACCATTGCTAAATCATTTCAAGTACATAATCTGAGCTCTCTCTATCACCTACATCGACATGGACTGCTCCCAGTCAGCACGGTAAGTTATTGTAGGACGCCCCACTTTCACATCTGTGGTTAATCTGATCCGTTCACTTAAATTCTCCAACATTGGATGTCCGGTAGCCCATAACCCCTGCTGATTGGTGATTCTAGCATCTGAGAAAAATGTATTTTTGATTATTGGGCACGGCTGTTAGAAACTTGCTACAAGCAGTGCTCCAGATCCAACGATAAAGAACACTATATTCTGGCTGGTAGAATTGTTCAATCAGCATGATTTTTGGCCTATTACATATCCAAGTTCAGAGAAATCAGATGAACCCACGGTGTCAATCACAGGTGCGGTAGCTGTGGAAAGTGGGGGCGCCTCTCTGCACCTACTCGCTCGCTATCAACATGAGAACCCACTGAAGGGCGCTTATAGTAGGTGAAGTGCAAAAATAGGAGACACCCAACATGGGGTTAGTGGTGCCTGAGATGAGATGATATATTATGAACCATATTACTGTTAGTGGTAATTGAGCTTGAGATGACATGAAATATTATCTCCTCATCTCACTGTTATTGGTGCTTGAGATGAATTGAGATTGAAATCATCTCATCTTAACTCACAATTAAGTTGCATTTTCAGTCATCTCACTGCATTTCATGCCGAGTTTGTTCATCGCTTAGATCTCATATCATCTCATGTCACGTCAGCTCATTTCATCTACCACTAACACTGTGTTACATATGGGCCAGGTAAATGCAATAGCAAATTAAAAAGAATGCGCTAATTTCACGAAGAGGCATTACTTCAATTCTATTCCTTGTTATAATATCATTCTTTCGTTATGTTTCTTATCCCATCACAAAGTACAGCAAAAAATTTGCAAATCCAAAAAATAAATAATTACCTAAAGAAACAGAATTCTGTAGTCAATTCATTACTCAATGGAGTGTTAGACATCCACTAGAAGGAACAGGATTCTCTGGATCCTTTGGAAAGACGGGAATCTGAGGTGCTTACAAGGCAGAAGCAGCACTTTTTTAATGATATAAGATCGCATATTATCTACTGTTTGTTTATGGGCTTCTTCCAAAATGGAGTTTTCTAGCTTTAATGCTGATGAAATTATAACAACTTGGGAGGAAATCAGATTGTCCGCTACTGTTAGAACAAAGCCTTCACCCATATGGATCCCTCTACAACATGCTAAACTTAAACTCGATGGTGCATTCTTTGGAAATCCTGTTGCTTCAGGTATCGAAGGAGTGCCGAGGATTAATTACTGACATTGGTGTAATTCTTTTTGCATATACAGGACCTTGTAAGTTTGGAGACTCCATGCTGTAGAGTTAAATGAAACCATAAAACGTGTTTCATTATGTGCAACTCGAGTATCTTTCAATCACAGTCAGGGAGATTCGAAGTCAGTGAGGTGAATTGCTCACTGAAAAAAGCCTCCGTGGAAGTACTTAGAGAAAATAGACAGCATAAGAACTTTGATTTAACAGCTGCAGTGTCAAATGTTCATGTCAGGCTATCTGCAAAAGCAGAAGCAAATAACCTACTCCTTCAGGTGCTTTGTTTCCACATGTTTTCTGGGAATCTTTGGAACTGTGTTTGGTTCCTATTATCAGCGTTGCAGATTGCTGCAAGCTGGGAAAGGACTGTTTTCTCGTTTTCTCTTGGCTTCCCTCTGTTTCTGGAAGCATAGATTGGGTGGTTCAACTTTGCTCTATTTTGGATGGTTTGGCCAGATCACCTCAATCTGGCCTTAATAAAATTCATTTACCAATTCATAGAACGAATACCCAAAGCCAATGTATAAAGGAAAATCTCCAGCACAGACCTACAGTTAAGCCGCATTGAGATCCTCTGCCTATGCTCAAGCTAAATTTTTATGGGACTTCAATAGGCAATCCAGGGCCAAGCGGCTTGGTAGGCACCATCGGAGATGATCGTAATTATGGCCCGTAGGTAATGGAGATTCTAATCGGGATAAGTGTTAACTGTGTATTTGGGCATCAAAAGCTTTCTATCCTCTGGGGGATTGCTAATGGATTACACACATTTCCTGGTGGTTTGCTAAAATTCTGTTTTCCTCTATGGTTGGCCCATCAATTATACAAAAAGTGATTCAGGTTTAGGATTGCTAATGGACCACACACATTCCCTGGTGGTTTGCCAATGAGTTTGTAAAGATACCAGAATGGATTTCAAGTCCCCGGATGGAGTTTTGTCAAATTAACACATCAGCTGTTGCTGAAGCCGAAATATTAGCCAAGGCAGGAGTTAACAGATCGATTGTGCTTCCTTCACCTCGCATGCCAAATGACTGTTTCGTAGCTTTCATCTTTTCAGAATTTTCTTCTTTCCTCGGGGCTGTAATTTCTGACAAAAATGCAATTCAAGGTTTTCCTTTTTCTTTTCTTGGAATGAAAACATTAAGACTCTGTCGCCGGGATATGAACCCAGGTCTCTCAGGGGAGAGCCGACAAATAGACCACAACTGATCATTCTCCCAGAAAAATGTTTCTTCACCAAAAATAGGAAGAATGTTTTCTTGCAACAAATAAGAAACAATCACAACAAAAACATTACTGAGGAAGCACAAATATGCGTTTGAGAGTGCTTATCGAAATGGATACTAAACAACCAAGATATTACACCCTAAATATCAGAACGTCCCAAGATGTATATACATATATAGTAGAATTCACCATGCTTTAAGAATGTTAACTTATAATGCTTCCGCTCATGTTAAAGCAACTAAACTTACCAGATAAATATGTGAAAACACTGATTAGCAATGCCAGTTTAAATTCAATTAAGCTAGATAAAATGGTTGATGGCAAGTAGCAACTCATAACAGCATATACAAATCAGTTGGCACCAAAACATGCTTCAGAAAGGGAGAATTCCCATCCACCAACGACTAGAGAAGTACCATAATTCTCATCAGCCAAGTACCTGCATAGTCAAACCAGTTAAAGACCAATTAACATGCTTAACACAGAAGGGTTGTCCAGTTCAATTCTTGGAGAAAACAAATCAAAACAATTGTTTTGGATTCATCAGTACATTTTCTTAATACTTCACGAAAATATCATACCCCTGTTACATCGTCATTTCTCGATCATAAGCAACTTCACATACTCTAAATACTTATTGTTTGCATCAAAACAATTTTTTTGGATTCATCAGTACATTTCTCTTAATACTTCATGAAAATATCATAACCCTGGTACATTGTCATTTCTCGATCATAAGCAACTTCACATACTCTGAATTCTGATTGTTTAACTCAAAGCTTGTCAATTTGGAATATTCATGTATCGGAACCTAAGCATGAACAAACAGTTCTTGAATGTGCTGACTACAACAAGAACAGACTACTGCAGCATTTGGATGTTATTACTTGTATTCCTATTCTTTTGTTCCTAATCCAGGGCAGCCCCGGTGCACGAAGCTCCCGCCTATGCGGGGTCCGGGGAAGGGGTGGATCACAAGGGCCTTCTTTTGTTCTTTTGTTCCTAATATGTAGCCCATATATGGTTGCCGTCTTGTGTATGATAAGAAAGTTCAACACATGCCTTCTCTAGCAATCTACAAATTTTAATTGTGAGAGCTCAATAGGTTCATAAGTCCTTAGCCTATTCAGACATGAATCATGCAAGAACTTGAAGTCGAAACCAACACACACCCTCATGCATTAACATTTAGTTTTATACTCGTATGTTAACAAGGACCAATAACCTCTTGAACAGATCAACAAGCATAGATAAGGAATTTGTAAATAACCTCTAGAACACATCATCAAACTCAGATAAGGCATTTGTAAAGATAAAATGATATCTTTCACACAGCCTAATCACTGAACCAACCCTCCACCGGTTACCTGTATAATCACGTCCTACTGCTTCAATGATCCAGTAAAATACCAGAAATCACTACTATTAGTCTTTCAACATCTATCCAGTCTGGAGAACCTGACTCTCAGAACACTCAAATTACCATCTACAAATTCTGCCATTCTTAAATTCATAGAACAATTCAAACATGCAACTCTGCTTTGAATCTGACTGGTACAACTCATGCTCCAAATCAATTCCCAAAACCTCAAAACAACATAAAAAACACTTCCCATGACCCAAACCTCCCAGGCCGTTCACGAACTAAATCTTTAAAACTTCAATCCACGAACCTAATCCAGTCCCAAAAACAATACTACAGTTTTCCCATTGTCGATTAACTTCACAACTAAATTTGCAAAAACAAATATCTTAATACCTTCCCTGCAGTAAATTTAATAGAAGGATAGCCCTTTTTTACTTTATTGTTGCCCATAAATCTCACAAGTTTCTTGACATATAAAGAACCCGGAGTCAATTTCTAACCTCTGCTACAACAAATATTAGCCATATAATTCTAAGACCCCAGATTTTTATACCACTCTTTCTTTATTTGTAAAATGCAAATAGCGGAAACATTTTTGTGTGAAGAGATTTTTCATAAAACCGAGTATCATCTCTACAACAAAAATATTCAGAGATTCTGAAATGCGATGAATTTATATTTAACATTTTCCAAGAATTTACCTAGTTCAATTATATAATTACAAATTCATACGTGTCGAGAAAGATCAAATCGAAGTCATATGCTTACATTGCCATCACAAGCTCGCGCTACTGGTGTCCTTATCCAAGGTTCCATCTACCTTGAGCTGTTTTTCCTTCAAGTTAATTTCTTCAAACCTCATAAATTGTAAACAAATTACAATGTCTCAACAAGCTTGTACTTGGTACATGTTTTGAACATCAATTTTACAATTAAAATAAAGCTAAATATAAATTGGATATCTAGGCCATTTATTTTAATCAACAGTATACAGTCTTAACCATGCAATAATATTCATATCACATACATCTTAATTCATTTTAAGTAATTTCATATCATATCATCTTATAATATTATAACAACTCATAATATAAACAAATCCATATCACATCATCTCAACAGATGCCAACTCATGATGTAGATAGATCTATTTTAAATCATCTCAAAATCTAACAGCTCATAATCTACTTAGAGTATGTTATAAGCATATGTAATGCAATTGGCATAACATAAATCCCATCTAAGATTTAAAATATCAATGTACAACATCGGTATATATAAAATTACTAAATATTCATACAAAGGATAAACCACACTATTAGTATGTATAAATCAACAATAAAACAAATGAATCAATTCTCGATTCAATAATAGACAAATTCATGCCCAATCAAAATTAGAGCACATCAACTCACAAATGGCAAATCTATGCCAAACACACATTTAAGCACATTAACTCACCATAGACAAATTCATGCCAAAACATATATGAGCACATTAGCTCACCATTAGCAAATCTATGCCCAAAACATATATGATCATATTAGCTCATTATAGGCAAATCCATGCAAAAAACCATATCTTGAATCAAATCAGCATGTAAAAACATCTCACAATCATCTCAGCCTAATCACAACTATACTGTGACCACCTAGAAGCCTACCACCTAGAAATGGCTTGGTTAAAGGAACCCAGTGGAGTTGTAGCGAAAGCGAGTCTTCATAGGACAATTGTCACTACTTATGGAACTGAACCTGGGTGATCAATCCATGACCAGGATGAAGCTTGGGTGAAACTAAGTGGAGGTCCGAACCAACTGATGTTGAAGAATTAGTCGTGCAAAATCTAATAAGGTATCACATGAGTATTCTAAAATAGTTGGTATTGAAGAATCAGTATGTGAAATTTTAATGAATTTGAAAGAAATTATATTGAGAAGTAATATATATGGAACTTGCGACGCATCTATCTTCATCAGGAGCCCTAGATGCGTATTGCTCAAGATATCATCTAGCCTCCTTTTGTGAAAATTGTTGATGCTACATAACATATAACTAGCCTGATGGAACCTATTGATTTGTGTATTAGATTACAAATCGAGAGGGATCACGAATATCGTAAGAAAACCCCCAATAATTATCAAGATGGAAGTTATCTTATAGAGGTTGTATCCATGCTTGTTCGAAATGCTTTGACCCGAGTAGCATGATCCTATAAAGGCTAAATCCTATAGAATTCACCTATCCTAATAACAAAGAAACCTCACTTGAATGATCCTATATTAGGAGCTAAATTGGCTAAAGGGATGGGGCATAATTATTATGGGGAACCCGCATGGCCCAATGATCTTTTATATATTTTTTCAGTTGTAATTCTAGGTATTCTAGAACCATCAATGACTAGTGAACTGAGAGATCCTTTTGCAACCCATTTGGAAATATTACTAGAATGGCCCTTCTTTCCCGTATTTCAAGTCCTCCGCATAGTACCCAATAAGTTATTGGGTATTCTTTTAATGGTTTCAATACCACCGAGATTATTGACAGTACCTTTTTTGGAGAATGTTAATAAATTCTAAAATACATTTCATTGTCCAATGGCTATTGTAGTGTTTTTGATTGGTACTACAACTGCTCTTTGGTTAGGTTATTGGAGCAACATTACCAATTGATAAATCTCTAACTTTGGTTGATTTTTAAATTGATTTAATTGTGAAATACCAAATGTATGTTTCTAAGGCATGGTCACTTCAAAGTGAATCTTGACAAAATGCTATGGGGAGTTGAAAATAAGCAAAGATCTAGAGATTCTTGAATAGGTCAACCTTTCAACTGTTGCTGAATCCATGGGCAAGCCTAGATGCATTTATTAAATTTCATACAGATCAATTATAGATCTATTTTGAATATATAGATGAGCTCCCACTAAAGATTCAAAACCAATTTGATTCCTTTCTTTCTTTATAATTGTTCCTTTCTTTTTGTATAAAATAGAAGAAAAAAAACCAATGGATTTAAAACTTATTCTTAGGTAAATCAATGGCCAAATGCTTCAGTAGAATGTCCAATATCTATTTTACATCTTCTATTTGAAAATGTTCAATTCTCATAAAATCTTCTTGACTATTACTCAGAAGGTCCAATAATGTATGTATATTGGATCTTTTGAGATAATTATAGGTCATAGGAGGCAATTCTAATTGGTCAATAAAAAAAAGATTTCAATGCAATTCCTTTTGTTTTTCCTTATATTAGTCAATCTATTATGAAAAGAAAAAAGGTACAGTGTTTTGACTGTCTAAATTTATGTCTAATTTATGTCCTCTTACTCCCCATGTAGAAAAGGAATAAATCAATCAATCAAATTATGGCAAGCTTCGTGAAGTGTTTCTTTAGGATTTAAGCTTCCATTCGTCCATATTTCCAGAAAAAGTATCTCTTGTTTCTCATTCCTATTCCCATAAAAATGAATACTACAATTCGCATTTTGAACAGGCATGGATATAGCCTCTATAGAATAACTTCCATCTTGATAGGTATTAGGGGTTTTCATATGATATCTGCGATCCCTCTATAGAAAGGGTAGGCCGTCGAGATTTGCTTTAAGCCATAAGCCACTTTTTCATTATCTTGGCTGCCTTCTCTAAGTATGCTTTTGCAATTTCAGTTTGCCCCTACAAGATCTTTGTCTCATAGTAGCCTGCTCTAATCCCCTTACATAACTTTGGTGATTGCGTTAGCCATACACTTCACATGTTTCTCGCGATTCACATGGCATCATCAAATGATACAAGTCTTGGATAAGAATCTACAACGCACTAAAGCACCCTTGTTGATGATCCTTTACTCCTACAGCATCCAGAGTTCCGTGAACAATGTGATATCTCACAACAAGTAAATCTTTAACCCTTCCTTCTCTTACTAAGACTACATAATGTTCTTGTGAATTATTGCCAATATCAGGTATATAAATAGTGATTTCAAATCTAGAGATTAATTGTACTCTCGCAACTTTATGTAAGGCAGACTTCAGTTTTTAGGGGTAATAGTGGAAAAGTTGACAGATAAGTCACCCTTACTGTCACTTTACAGAACCATACATGAGATTTTCACCCCATACGATTTCTTGTTCAATTCTTTCGAAGTACTTGGATCCTTTTCCTTGTTCGAGAATCTCCTCCCTTCTTCCACTCCATCCCAAATAGTAACTAGAACCAATTCAGTCACATTTTCTTGTTCCAATTGAACACTTATGTTTCTTATTATGATCAAGGAGAAGATTATTCTTTTTACCAAAATATGTGGATCAAATCATGATCTTATAATAAGAACAAGAGATCTTCCTTGATCAATCCCTTTGCGACTCATTCTTCAAGAATAAAAAAAATCCTTTTCGAGTTTAAATTTCTTCATTTGGAATGCTTATTTATTTTTATTTTCTTTGATTCTTTATTTTGATTTTCTTTTCTTTTTTTTATTCCCTTCAATCATTTCTTAAGTCCCATAGGGTTAATCTTGTAGAATCTGACCCATTTTCTCATCCAGCAAAGGGTACGAAATAAAGCAGATTGATTTTTTGATCAAAAGTACTGTATGAAATCTTTGATTTTTTGCCACTTCCTCTATCCTTATTCCTTAGGTATAGCGTTTAAATCAATAGAGAGAACCATTTCTTTTGTATGAATTGATATTATTCCATTCCAATTTCTTCTCGATACCTCCCAAGGAAAATCGTGAATTGGATCCCAAATTGATGGGTTGGTTTGAGCTTATCCATTTGATTATGCATTCTTCAAATAGGAATCCATTTTCTAAAAGATCCTGATTTTCGTCGTTTGGTGAGTCATCCAAGATCCTTTCGATGGCCTATGTTGTGTTGAAGGGATATCTATATGATCCGATAGATTGCGTAAGGCCAGTAGCTACAGAACCAAGGAAAGTATACAGAAAATACAGTTCTTTTCTCTTATATTAGTATTAGTTAGTGATCGTGGCTCGGTGAGTCCTTTCTTTAGTGATGAACTACTGGCACTAGTCGTACATTTTGTCTCTATGGACCAAGGAGAAAGGGGCTCAGCAGAGGATTGTACCATGAGAGAAGCAAGGAGGTCAACCTGCTTCAAATATACAATATAGATTCTAGCAAAGTCAATGTGGTTGGACCCTGATGTTGATCCAAATGAATTAGTCTTTCCACGGAGGTCAATCTTTGCTTGCTAGGCAATAGGATAGCAAGTTACAAAATTTTCTCAATAGGACATGTATTTGTATTACTATTAAATTCATAATTGTAGTTAATGGTGCATTGCCATTATCCTTTTTGTAGTGACGAATCTTTTATGTGTTCCTAAGAAAAGGAATTTGTCCATTTTTCAAGGTTACAAAGGGTGTGGAAACACATAAGAACTCTTGAATGGAAATTGAAAAGAGAAGTCAGTTCAATTCCTTCAGAAATGGTAAGATCTTTGGCACAAGAAGAAGGGCTTGATCCGTATCATCTTGACTTGGTTCTGCTTCCTCTCCTTTTTTAACAATAATAAGTCAGGTTCTTCTCTTACTAGTATCGAATGGAACATGCTGAACAAAATCTTCTTGTAAAACCTACTCAATTTAAATTGAAAAAATCAATCTTACAGATTTTATGAAACCATGTACTATGGCTCAAATTCTTAGTCGATCCTATTTTTGATAGGAGCAGTTGACAATTGAATCCAATTTTTTCATTATTTTCGTATCCGTAATAGTGCAAAAAGAAGGCCCGACTCCAAGTTGTTCAAGAATGGTGGCATTGAGTTTCTTGACCTTTTGTCTTAGGATTAGTCAATTCTATTTCTCGATTGGAAGGGATATAACTCAGTGGTAGAGTGTTATCTTGACATGGTGAAATTCATCAGTTCAAGCCTTATTATCCCTCAACCTAATATGAGTTTTTCTATTTTGACTTGCTCCCCTGTGCAATCAAATAAGAATGGATAACAGGCTTGTGGGATTGACGTGAGAGGGTAGGGATGATTATATTGCTAGGAAGTGCATGGATACAAGTTATGCATCGAAAGGAAAGACGATTCCAAATCAGCTTTTTCTGCGAACAAGGAAACTATAAGTTATGCAACTATGAATCTCATGGACAATACGATCTTGGCTCAAGGTGAACGTTGGTGGCATGCTTAACACCTGCAAGTTGGATAGGAAGTTCAAAATACGATAGTATGCTGAAATTAAAACTTAGAAGGAAAAGTTAGGAAAATTACAAGAGAAGGGTATTTTGGTAATTTCAAGTAGTCCCCACTTGCTAAATTCAAAACCGACAATGGTAAGATGACATTATGTTAGTGTATGATGAGGTCTTTCACCATCATCATGCCATGTGTGTGTGTGTGTGTGTGTGTGGGGTGTGTGAATACATGTATATATAAGCCTTTAAGTCAGTGAAAGAGAAAGAGAGTGCGGTAAAGGGAGCAAAAATCAGCAATTATTGTCCGAGGGAGAGGTGCTGTACCTGGGTTTTTGTCTCGCAAGAGAAAATGATGGCTCAGATCGATGATTCAAGCCGACCATCTTGTTCATTATGACGATACAACCAAGACCCACAAGTTCCCTCGTACATCCAATTACATCTCACTGGAGAATCAAAGAACTGAAGCTCTCTAGGGAAAACGATGGCCTAGATAGATGATCTGAGCCGGTCACTCTTCATCATGACAAGAGGAACAAATGCACTAAGGCCACTCCATCAAATGACGCCTCACCAGAAAATCAAAGGAAAATAGTGCACACCAAAGGTGCTTTGATGGAAGAAAATGATGATCAAATTTTGAGATCTAAACCATCCAATATGTTTATCGTGTCCCAATTAGCAAAACCCCTAAATTATTTGCAAATCTAAGAAGGCTAAATTGACAATTCAGAAAAGTGGTGCACACATGGATGAGATTAAGCCAGATCAAGGCAATCCATCCATAATCAATCATCTAAAACAAAGACTTGAGGTTAGAATTGCATGCACAGAGGTAAGATTGAAAGATCCGATTGTAGATTTCACCAGTTTTGTTTGATTTGATATGATGCATGTTAGATCTAGGAAAATTAACAGATCTAAACCCTGATCTTCAATCTAATTGTATGAACGCCTAATTTAGACTAAATTTTCACGGATTGGACAAAGATTGTTCGACTTACGACTATACTTGATCAAACAATCTCAATCATAGATCTAATCACTGTAGATTTTCTAGTAAAATAGTGTGAGTATGATATCTCTATGTTACAATGATCAATCATCGATCACAGCCCCAATTATCAGTTAGAGCTCTAATCATTGATTTATAAGTAAGAAACCCTAATCTAACCGATAATTGTTAGATGAGAGGTTGGATCATGGATCCATAAAATGAACAACATATTAGGGAGTGATCTGAACCGTTGAGTTAAAAGCATAATCTAAAGGAAGATGTGCAATTAAATATTATTACCTAAGATTGATGTATGATCACGTGTAGATTGATGCGCAGTTGTAGTGGATGATTGGCGATTAGATCGTATTAAGCTAAAGAAAAAGCTAGTGGAATTAATAAACTTGCCACATGAGGTAGGTTGTTTTAACATACTTAAATTATCCGTGTATTTGAATTTTAACTAGATTACTAGTCTAATTAAATTAACATGTATCTGGTCAGATATATATTATAGATAGGTTATGATAAATAGATGGTCACAATTAGAAATACATCGCTCCTTATGAATGATAAATTATGTATCCTTATGGATGAAATAAATGATTTATATCCATTTTGTGATTATGATATTAGATTATTTGAGACTAGAATTTACACTGATTAAAACATTGAGTCTCTATTTGTATTGAAAGTGTTATTAATGATTTACTAGGTGAATCACATCGCATGTGTTAAATGCACAAAGTCTGAAAAACAAAGGAGACTTTGCTGCATTTTTGGTAGAAATGAATGGTTCATTTCACTACTAAATCCTTGGTTTGGAAATACTAACACTTACATTTTATATATGTAGTTCGTAGATTTGACATGTCATTTTAGTTTGATGTATAGCTATGATTTGACACATGATTTGTATTTCTTAATTCATAATTTATACCTATGAGTTGCCGATGAGGGCGGGACATGAGGCACTAGAAGGCTTCTAGGTGCTCACATGTAATACACGTCATTTTTGTGAAATATATAAATGCCTAATTAGCCAAAATTTGAAATTTTGTGGAAAATTGAAAATTGGGGATTTGAAAATTTTTAGAAATGAGATCATAGACTAAAAACTCAATATTTGGAATGTACACAAGAAATGGAATTCAACGACACTAAAAACACTAAAATCAGAGACTAGATGCTAATTATTTTAATTTAAGTATTTAATAAATTTGATGAAAAGGGTAAAACAGTAATTTCACAAGTGGGGCACATGAAATCAAGTACCGAAAACAATGATGTGACGGGCATTAAATGGGCATGGCGATGATTACCAGCCATTAATTTTAGAATTTAATAAAAAAATAGATTTTTAAAATAAAATAAAGACAAAATTTATGGGGGGCTTTAAATGCACCTCCCCGCCATAAATTCCTTCTTGAATTTTCCCCTAGTGCATTTACTGCTCTCTGTTCCCCATGCTACCTGCAACGGCGTCGGAGTCAGCACCCCAACTCCGACCGAATAAATAGCGACAGTGACGCCCTATTTCTTCTCCCTCCGACAATGAAGTGATTTTTTCTACCGGCCTAGTGAGGCAGGCTAGTATCCTCCTCCCCTTTTGTTGTCAGTGCCAATATTCCATTGATTTAAGTTGTATTTCCATAGGAAAAGGTGACAGATGCCATTTTTCGGTAACACCTTGGGGGTTATTGTGTTTGTGAAAAGCAACCCATGAAACGGTGCTAGATGGATGATTTGAACCGTTCATCTTGTGTATTATGAACCTAAGAACAAACCCTTCAAACTTCATGAAGATCCAACTGTTGACGCCATTTTTACTGTCACACGAGATGAACGGTGGCGTGGGTGGCATGCGCGTCGTTCTGTACATGCATCACACGCACGTGTCCCCTTGACGCCATTTTTAGATTTAATTAATCCAGAATAAATTCTGAACCGTTTATTTGATCTGAAACACTAAAATCTCAATTATGGGAGCTACAGAGATCCAAATCATGATCCGAGACATTCATTGAGTTCGTCTCGACGACACATGCCTAGGTTTAGCATTAAAACTTCGATCTAAAGACTTCTAAACAGATCAAATCCCAAAATCCTATCTAATAACCTAGATCAGCCCAATCAATTGATGGTCAGGCTTTAGAAACTGAATGTATACATTAATTATGAGATGATCTAGTGAATTTGAAGGACAGATCTCAAGTATTTAACAAGAAAAGCAATCTTGATTGTCAACTTGATCATGTGCCTTAGAACTGGCCGATCAGAGAGCAATTTGACCATCAGATCGACGTGTAATCATGGATATACACATAGATCACTAAATAAACATTGAAATTGGATTGATTATAATGAGAAAGCAATCTTGATTGTCGACTTGATCATGTGCCTTAGAACTGGCCGATCAGAGAGCAATTTGACCATCAGATCGACGTGTAATCATGGATATACACATAGATCACTAAATAAACATCGAAATTGGATTGATTATAATGAGAAAGACTAGAATTGATAATCTGATGTTAGATCCAAGTGATAAAGAACAATCCAATGGTAGGATCATCTTCAAACTTTATAAGATTAAAGAAATTGATTCCTTAGTGATCAAGGGACACTAATTGATAAATCATAACTTAGATTGATGATCAAAGATGACAGATGATTGTCTAGATGTTAAAAAAACCAACATCTAGCCTAGGATTAGCTTGATTAAGGGTTAATCAGACGATCTGGGCTGTTAATATAGGATTAACTATCAAATCAGAGAGATCATTACTTGGATTAACGTACTTTTGGGGATTTAAGAATACCAAGTGAATGGATAAAGATCTAGATGAATAATGAAGACTCCATGAGAGTAGTGGATGACTTAGTGTGATACTATAGTTTGATAGGTACTTCAAAGTGCACGAGTTGAGATAGTTTAAGTGCCTGATTAGGAGTATCGCATATTTGAGGTAGGTGATTACATTTAATAATTTTCTAATTTCATGGATCATGACATAATTACTTGGAAATTTTGAAGCATGGATTTACCTTCATCATACATGACTAACGTTATGGCATTTTGCTCCACATGGTTTACACCTTGTTTTAAGGTATAATTTATGATGTATTAGCATGTCTTGATTTGATCCTCTTGAGATTGACTATACATAGAAACTCTTATGATTTATATTTGTTGCTATTTTTTTGTAATGGGTGTTTCTACTTAGTGGATACTTTGTTAGGAGGGTTGTAGGACCGCCCACCCGCCCTTTGACTTTATAATGATTATGATTAGACACCTGCCCCAAAAGGGGGGCAATGTACGTAGGAGGTGATATTATGGGTAGTCCCTACTACGGGTCCATCCCCCCATGCGAGCAGCAATGGTTGAGACCCTGAAGTGGTTGTCACTGCAGCATAATAGCCCATACTCTTATTTTGTATGCTCATATAGTATGGATATATTGAATGAAGCCTATGTGAGTGGTCAAATGGGGGCGGGCCCATGGGCTGAACGCGCTACTTGGTGTGCGAGCTACAGGTGAGAAACCCTGGGATCTCATGTGATATTGATATATTAGGTGAAGCCTATGTAGGCGGCCAAATGTGGGCAAGCCTATGGACTGAACAAGCTATAGGTGAGGAACCCTAGAATTGGAATGAGTACTCATTGCCAGTGACATGAGTGTAGTAGGACACTCTTACAGCATAATTATGTATAGCGCCCTGTTTATTATGACATGCATTCATATATTTTTATGATGAAAATGATCTTTATTTGATTCTGACAGATGCATGAACATGCATTATTAATGCCTTGCACACCATACTGATTGGATATGATATCTTTGTGTTTTGGCATAAACTATGACATTGATTTGTTCAGACTCATGATCCTTCATGCGCTATTTACTATGGATGACTGATGATTTAACGTACTATATAAATGTTTTACTCCATGAGATTTGCCGTGATATTGATATTTTTACACCACACTATTTCATTGCATTCTTATTAAATGTGATCACCTACACATGCAATAGCTTGCCGAGGCATTGCTTTGTTCTAAAATGCCTCAGATTTGGAGCGCGATAGCACTAAGGGTAAATAGGTGGAGCAGCATTGAGTAAGGGGACCACGAAGACCATCTACTACTATTACTTTAGAGACTGATTGATGTATGCTTCATTTTGCTTGTCATTGGACTTCTTTTTGGGTGGTATTGATATACTTGTTATGAGGAAGGTATTGGACCCAACTCTTATGTGCACTGTGTACATATACTTACAGATATGAGTGAATGTGGTGATCATGGATGGGACCCTAGGGATTATGTACATTGTCTTTATTGTTATCCCTTATCATGACTGATGTTTTAACCAGGTTTTGGTTAAGATTGAGCGTGCTTTGTATTATATCGCCTTGGTTTTATTTATCGCTTGGATTTGTATTTGGATGACTCTCAGGATTTTCTTTTGCCAATTCCTTTGGAATGATTATTGTAATTATACTAAATATTGGTTTTTCTCCTTCAGGAATCCTGCCTATTTTACTAAACACATTATTATTATTATATATGGAAAATGGTTTTAGAAAACCCAGGGTGTCACATCATGGTATAGCTGTGATTAGGCTAAGATGTTTGTGAGATGTTTCTACATGCATGATTTGATTCAGATTTGGTTTTTGCATGAATTTGCCTATGGAGAGCTAATATGCTTAAAAATGTTTTAGGCATGGATTTGCATATGGTGAGCTAATATGCTCATATGTGTTTTTTGGCATGGATATGCCATTGGTGAGCTGATATACCCTGATTTTAATGTGACATAAATTTGTCTGTTATTGAAACGAAAAGTGATTTAATGATTTTATCATTTTATTGCTGATTTATGCATACTAATATGGTGGATTATCTTTCACATAGATATCTTATGATTTTACATGTTATGTTGTACATGAGATAAATTAAATTCTGGATAAGATTTCTATTATACTAATTGCATTACATATGCTTATAAAATGCTCTATGTAGATTATGAGCTATTAGATTTTGAAATGATTTCATATATATTTGTCTACATCATGAGTTGATATCTACTGAGATGACGTAATATGAATTTATCTATATTATGAGATGATATGATGTGATGTGAAATTACTTGAAATGAATTGAGATACATGTAATATGAATATTACATGATTAAGATTGTATGAATGTATATTGTTCCTTAAAATAAATAGCCAAGATATCCAATTTGTATTTGTCTTTATTTAAATTGCCAAATTGATGTTCAAAATACCTATCAAGCACAAGCTTGCTGAGACATTGTAATGGTTTGAAGAAATTGACTTGAAGAAAAAGCAGCTCGAGATAGATGGAACCTTGGATGAAGACAACAATAGTGCAAGCTTATGCTGATAATGTAAGTATATGACTTTGATTTGACCTTTCTGGACATGTATGTATATATAGTTATACGATTGGACTAGATAAAATCTTGAAAAATGTTAAATATAAATTCATCATATTTCAGCATCTTTAAAATGTATTTTTGTTGTGGGGATGACATGGGTTTTGTCAAAAATCTCTTCACACAGAAAGGTTTTTGCTATTTGCATTTTAAAAATAATGAAAGAGTGGCATAAAAGATTGGGATGTCACAATTGGTATCAGAGCCGAACCCCCTCGTGATGGTAGGCCTAGACCGTGTGTGTCACTCAATAAACCCAAAGAGTAATCACACGCAGGGATGTGTGTTCCCTAAAAGGGGGAAGAGGGAGCCTAAAGGGCAGTTTTGGTGGGCGGTTTCGAAGGTGATCATGAGAGTTTAGTCCCAAATTTCCTGGGCAGAAAACGTTTGAGCTAGTTATAAGGCTTGGGTATCCTTCTCAGTACGTACGCGTTTTTTCTATGGGAAACAATAAAATCATGAGGTTTCAAGCAAAGCAGATAATATATGTACTGTTGGGACCCAGGTTGTTACAACAACACGGAGAAAGATAGCAAGATGGGGAAATAATGAAGAGAACAAGAAATGAAATTTCTTAGAAGTGGCATTGATATGGAGGATAATAGAGAGAAAATGATTTTAAGTTCACTAACAGAAATTTCAAAGGCCAGCACTAAAAGAAAAATAGCAACAATGGAGTCCCAAGCAATCAATCCAACAATAGTGCACTAAAAGGTGAAAAATAAGAATTCATGCAATCCAACCTAATAAATTATGGAAGGCTTATGAATGAACAATAAAACCCTTACCTTGACGAATTCTTTCGGATCAACACTCTAGAAAAGCACCAATTTCATAACGGAAGAAAAACTTCATTACTAGCATAAAATCTGCTTCCATATCCCCATTAACTACCTGAAACAAGTGGCTGGAAGATCTTTGGGCACATTGTAGTACCAACTATAAACAGATCAGGTATGAATACATGTATGGTGTCAAAACCTAAAATGCAGTAATGTTGTTAATAAAACCTACAAATGAGCTTCCTTACAGGATTAAAAGATTAGAAAGCCTTGGACAAAATTAGTCCCAAATACCAGCAAATGACAAAGCAAGGAAACTAAGAAAATATTAAATAATATCATTCAAGACTTCCAAACCTGAACTTGATCCACGTGAATGTACCACCAAGCATATAGATTAACTACCTATAGAGATACCTTGATATCCAATTTAACATAGATTAACACCCCATTTGAGATGTGTCGGGTCCGAACATGTATATGATGCAATTTCAGTTTGCATAGAGTACATCTCAGTGAAACCTAAAGTTGAGAATAAAAAGAATTGAGAATGGCAGTTTGTATGAAAACCTTAAATCAGCAGAATCCTTCATCTCAGAAATATATAAAAAAGGGGCAGCCGGGTGCACAAAGCTGCTGCATATGCGGGGTCCGGGGAAAGGGCGGACCACAAAGGGTCTATAGTTTCTTAGAAATACATCTCAAACTATATATTTCCAGTTCATAGAGGTCTAAATGGCTTAGGTGTTCTCACCATCAGATAATCTCTTGAATATTTCATCATTATTCCGGACAAAAACAAAAACAGCAGCACAATATGCAAATACAGTTGGATGTTAGACATTTAATGCTCAAATATTGTAATTGAATGTGGTTGGCATAGTCTCATTGATGTCCCACATGTCACAAATTGAATGCCACTCTGATCAAGAATAAGACAGGCAACAGATAGACCAGTATAGATAGCATTAAGGTAGATAAACAAACCAGTATAGATAGCATTAAGGCAGATAAACAATGTTCAGTTGCATTGATCTCATGTTACCCACAGTTGTCCAGTGATAACATATGGGTGAACAAGAATTGCTATGAACTAAATCATAAAATTCACAAATAAATGATGTCTAGTATTTGATTACTGCAACACCAAGATAAAAACGTATACTGGTGAAAGCAACATTGAAAGCATAAATTTTTACCTCAGAAAAGGATAAAATGGACGAACAGCCAACAATTATATACCTAAACTTGAATGTCTGTGAATTAAGAACCCTGCAAACTGGGGAAATTTCTAGAAGCTCTTCCTGAAGCTGTCTATTAAGATCATTTCTGGGACAGCTGAGTTCTTCCTCCGCTTCCTCTTCTTGCTTTGTGAACTGCTCTCAGATGCTTTTCTCCTTCACTGTTTTCCTTTTTATGCCTAAAATGATCAGACTTGCTTGGGAAGGAAGATCCAGAATGTACCTGATATGGGTGGAGCTACGTAAGACAGAGTACACAATAGGACAGAGACATCAATTATTTTTCCAAACATCTGAAGCAATTTGTTTTACATAGTGGCACATCAACACTCCATAATAAACTTACTCCGTGTTAACATAAAAACAGCGCAGCAAGGAGGGAAGACAAGAACATAAATCAGAATATTTCATTTAATGTTGAAACACAGAGATCAAGAAGAATAAAACACAAAAGACAATCTATAAATAATAAAACTATTGGAGACACACCTAAGAATACCAAAGATGATCAGATGAGAGACCCCATCAAGGTTGGATTTTTTATCTTTTTTCTTCAGGTATTCCAAATTCTAGTAGGAGAAATAAATGATTATTGTTTACTATTATTTTCTTTTTCACTATTTGCTACGTAATCATTCATAGGAAAGCAGAGTGCACATGTAAAGCCAAAATATGCTTGAAGAAACTCGCATTTTAGATAACAATAACCAAGAAAGAAATTCATGTCCAAGACCTAGGGTGACTTGCAGAGATTACCAAAAGAGCAGTGACAGACATTGTAATAGCTGTTATCCATTGGCCATGGAAGAAAAGTTGTACTGGTTAATATTCAAATGGAGAGAAAACCTATTATTTGGCCACCTCCTAATTTCAGCATCAAGACCATACATGTAATGGCCCATGAAAGAGCCTTGATCACAAGGCTTGCCATATGTTGGTATTATTTTCCGTGAGCTAATATTTATCTGAGATGACTCATAGATGATAACAAAACAACAGAAAGGATCAAATAACCTTCATATGCAGGCATAAAACACCTTTTTATCGTATTGGAGCACCTCACACGTGATGCAGGGTGTGAAGCAGAACACCATTACCAACCAAATATTTAGGGTCAAAGCATCAATGATGAAACACCTAGTTACTATTTATGGATTGAAGTAAGCATCATTGGAAGAGCAGTCCTTTGTGGTTGTATGCTCCTATAATTAGGAGATTCTCATAATGGTAAAAGGCTCAGTTTCATAACAGCACAGCTTTGAGAAAAGCCTACAGAGTGAACAGATGCTTTCTTATATGTGGTTGTATGGTGAGTCCACCATAGGCAATTTTATAAAACCTATGCATTCCCTGCAAAAGGTACCTGAACAAAAAATATTTGACAATGGAAAAAGTATCATTTTGTGTAGCATAAAGAAAATCAGGCACCTATTTGCACGCTTTTGTTGCTAGGTCTGGAAAGGTATCGTGTTACTATATCCAAAGAAAAAAGTCAGTTGGATATACTTACTAGTAAAAGCAGAATCATATCATTCTTGATGAAGAACAAGTTTTGATGCAAAACAAGTTAAGAGTTAGTCATTAGCTTAATCTAGTCAACATGCATAAACACTTCACATTCATCCAAGAAAAAAATACAGGAAAAGGCTATTTGGGTTTCCAATCTTAAGCAAGAACTCAAGAGAATCAAGAATAAACCCCTTTTAATGGCCAATTTTCTAGTATGTTCATTCAATAGTCCATCTCCTACAACCCTCATGTAACAGTTTGATCTTCCACTCATATCCTCCCACAATTGTCTCCTCCGATCACTCCCAAGACCTAATGTTGGAAACCTTGCCTTACATGACTTTATTTTGCCTCGGAAAACTATCAGAGGATGTAATGGGCATACCCTTTCAATGAATCAAACTACTTACCAGCTAGGCTGGGGATAAGTGATGCACCAAATCCATTCCATGGACAATCCTAAGCCTCTGATTTGTGTTCTTGAAGAAAATAGTTACAATACAGAAAACAGTGGTCTATACAATGATCAGCCCGATCAAATTGCAAGAGCAATAAGAAAAGAATACAAATGTAACACAGCATAAAAGAAATCAGAAAATCAACAGTCTATGACAGCACAATAGTCCATCAACCACTATCCACAGAACTAACAGAGCCTAAGAGAAATATGAAGACCCAATATAACCAAAAATCTATAATATTTATACAGGTCTATAATATTTATAAAGGTAATTCCCCTCTTACTTTTCTGGGGAGTTAAAAAACCGAAAATCCTATAGTTTGTCTAAAAGAGTTGGAGTGGAGGTCTATAAAAACGGAAGTTTCTTCTCTCATAAAATAAAGATTGTATAAAAGAATTTTCCCCTAATTTAGAGGGGGCAAATCCTTATACACTATATCTATCTATTACCATAAGCAGACTCTTACATTTAAAGGATACCTTAGAAAGCATATTTTCTGCCAGACTTGCTATTACTTACATTATCAAACCATATACCCCAAACAAAACAGAAATTTAGCAAATCCTGTTATCCCCTCTTCACCCACTCCTCATTCCATAAGGACACATAGTGGTTTCATAACTGCTACTTCAATGAGCTCCCACCTATTATTTATACTATTTCTCCCACAATTTTTCACATATCACATGTCTCCTTTTCATTTTTCTTTCTTTCTTTCTCTGAAAAGAACATTTCAGCGGCCAATCTCACAAGCCCGTTTTTCATTCCTTTGGATATTTAATTAATACTATGCTGTGAGAAGGTGCAGGAGGATATCAACTTTTCTATTTTGGTAAGGCTATCAACTTCATTCACAAGAAAATGGACAATTTTATTAGTTGGTATTCGTCCTCTTGGTTAGGTTTTCTCCATCTTTATTATTTGTCATCTTCATATTAGTCTCTTAATACAATTTTGATTATTTTGTTCGTTGCGATTTTGATTTTGTTGGTTGTTCGTCATCTCTCTCTCCCTTCTCATGCGCGTGCCTTTAACTAGTTTACCAGAAACAAAACTCATATCCAAGGCCCTAAAATTATAAAATTTACTAACCGAATTCCCAAAATAAAATGAAAGAATCAGTTATCAAAGAAGGACATTAAAGAGAAAGAACGAATTAACTCACCAACCAAAACCAAAGCAGGAACTAGGGCTCCAATAAAAAATGAACTCCAGTAGAGAACGTTTGAGGAACCTAGGGCTTAAGCAACATGGTGATATGAGAGGTGGTGACGGCAAGAATGGTGGTGCTAGCAGTGGGGGCCAGAATGAGAGATAGAGAGAGCTGATTACTTTGGAGAAGACGAGGAAGAATGCAAGAGAAGTCAGGCAGGCACGTTTTCAAACATCGCACGTGAGCATCGTCTATGATGATCATGTCAAGACACGATACGGATACTGGGTCCAACACGGCAATCTTGATAAGCCAGACAAGTGGACACCATACGACACGATACGACGTGTTCACCGATCTGAAACTTTACGAGGAAGAAACCGCATTTTAACAAACCTTTCACCATGCCTGATGTGTTTTAGCCTATGTTTTTTAGGTAAAAATTTTAACCACTTTATTATTATGAATTTTTTCAAAAACAAAAATGTAAATGATTAAGATCATTCAAATATATCTTTTTCATGATTGGCCCATTTCGGTATGTTTACCAAAAAAAAAAAAAAAAAAATCTATTTTAGACATTCTGAACATCATAAATAACTTAGATCGAAAAAAAATATTATCGTACATCAAAAAAGGAGTATATACTTGTTCTCCTCCTCCTCTGAGAAAACTAAACCATTATTGAAGTGGAGCATATTTTCTATATATAGAAATGTACAGCATATTCAAATTAGGTATTTCTGAAAATCGACGGTAAGAAAGCATTTGCTCTTGGTATAAGATAGTGTACAAACACCAATAAAAAAGAGGCTGGTAAATTGCACATAAGTTCAAATAGCCTGGATGCCATCTTACTGGCTTACAATAGGACCTACAATCATTTAAAACAAATGGAAATCTTTATAATTATTATATCTTAAAAGGAGAAAAAAGAAAGTCTCTTCTTTTGTTCTCTCTCTTCCTCTCCTATCTATCTGCACACCTATATAAAAAGGAAGTACAAGCAGAATAAGGAAAACCATATCGAACTTGTTGAAATCTTCTCTCTCTCTCTCTCTCTCTCTCTAGAAAGGAAACAACAACCCAATTGAGGAATGCAATGGCAGGACTTGGTCATATATAGATTATCGTATGTCCCCCATTTTCTCATAATAGGTCTCTCCTTTGCTTGATCATGTTTGACCAACTTATTTCTCTATCATTAGCTATATAATGACCCAAATTCACATTAAATAAACAATTATAGCATGTTAAGAACAATGTTTTTTATGTTGAATTTGTATATTGCCTTCTCAAAGTGTGAATTGTGCATATGATGTAAGAAAGTGAAATGGAATGCTATCCACGTGTGATGATTTTTTATGTTATTAGATATCTATTCTATAGAGAAAAGTTAAATGGTTCAAATTCTTTAACCTTTTTGTTTTGATGATTTTGTTTTGAATTTTTTTTTTGCTAACTTTGAGATGCCCTATTTTTGAAATTGTAAACAATGACATGCAAACAATAAAACCACAAGAATTTATAATGTTTTAGCCCAACCTTGACGCTTAGATCCATTCTCTCAAAGCAATTCCAACTTTGAGTCTCTCAAGGTCATCTCCACCTTGATGTTTCACCAATTCCCTTACAATCACAAGTCAACACTTTGCTGCTAGGCAAACAATGAATAGAGTACTTACAGAAGCTCATGCTTTACAATCCATTGGAAATATCTTTTGAGTACGTTAAGAGCAACATCATTCTTAAGAGAGCTACACCTCTTTCAAAGGAAGATTTTGACAAGCAGTAAGGATCTCATCTCTCTCTCTCTTCCCCCCCCCCCCCCCCTTCAAAGTTACAATTCATCTCCAAAGAATGTAGAAAGAGAGGTTTTACCTTTTCTAAAAAATAGAAAGAAGTAGCACAACAACTTGAAGACTGACTTGCTTGAGATGTTAGCTTGGATTGCTTGCCAATACATCTTCAATCGTCTTATGAATCTTCAAAAGAAGGTTCGATATAATCTTAATCCCATATAACCATTGGATTTAACTTTCTAGTCATTAGACTAGAAATAGCTCCATTGAGGTCTTCAAACATCAAAACTAAAACAGTTGGCACACTAATGTTGGCATTCCAATCAACTAGAATAACACAGCTACCAATTGAAATCTTGTTTTTCAAGTATTTGATTTAGATGGTTCGACTGGATTGTACTAAGAGTCACTTAGTTTGAAACCTAAAGTTCAAACCCACTTTGGCTTATCTCAAGCAACTAGTTGGAGGCATTGCTTCAACTGATTGGTTGTACCCGAATCATCTGAGCATGATTGTGGTGCCAATTAGTTAGCTTCATGCCAATTTGTAGTTCTTCAAGTTCATTGCTCTTATCAATTAGTTGATCATGCCATTGAAAGATTGGAGTTAATGAAAATGATTAACATCTTACATCTCTTTGACCAATTGGTTGGTTTATCTGCTGGCTGGCTAAATTTTTGCTCAACTTAATTTCTTCTTTGAATAAGCAAGTGTCAATTTGTTAGAAGATTTTCTATTGACCAACTGGAGAGACCCAAAGTTTTTTGTACTTGTGAGAAAGTTTTAATAACCGGTTGGTCTGGATGTTAATTGCTTGGTTTATACTTGAATTTCATTTATTCACATTTGATTTTTTAGTATCAATTGGTTAGTTTCTGGGATTGACTAGTTGAAGGTCTTTATGCACACATGAAATTTTTTTGACTTCATGAGATTGAGATGAGTTCCTTTTATACTAGCCTAACTATTGTTTCTAAGTCATGAGTGATTAGCCTTGCATAAACAAAGACATGGTCAAATCATAAATATCAAAGTTCTGTTATCATCAAAACAAAAAGGTTAAAGAAGAAAAACTATAGTTTTGTCTGTGTAACATATGTTTGTAATAATTTAGTCCCTTAAAACATATTTTCTTTTGGATTTCAAATTCAAAATTTGTTTTTCAGAACTATAAAAAAGAGTACCTGTGATGACCCAGGTTTTCAAAAATAGTTTTTGAATAAATTTTAGAAACAATAAGGAATTCCTTGGAATTTTTTTTGGTAAAACTTTTACCAAGCATAATATATAATATATTTCAAAACCTCTTCCCTTAAACCCACTGTAATTTCAAAATCTCCATATATTAACAAAATAGTGAGGAAGCATAAGCACTAACAATCCACAGGTGAATTTAAACCATAACTTATATAACAAAATCTATTGTCTTATTATATTCATGTCATACAAATAGAAGTTAAGCAATTTATTCATCCTCATACTTTATCTCTTGTTGTCTCTAGGCCTCTTGCAATACCTTAATTTCACTTTTGTCTAGACGATAAACCTGAAATTGTTGGTGGGGGTGAGTATGACCTTGTAGTAGGAAACTCTAAGCCAGACAGAACATGTAGAAAATACATATATGCAAGAGGATAACATGATGCATTCAATTAAATGCGATTGATAGCATAAGCCCAAAATACTTGATAAATCACATAGTGTGCCAAAATCCATATCCAAGGAAATACTCAAAATCAGAAGATGTACTCAACATTTGAAACATATGATATAGTTACATACTTATTAGAGTAGCAACGTCCAACTGGGGCCATAAAGGCGAATGGTCTAAATTGCCCGTGGCTAACCAATATACTTGTCCATGTCCATATTGCATACTGTCTATTATGCACATAGAGAGAACCAATGTCTCATACTTACATCTGATTGTGGATACTGCACAGCCTACACTAATCCTCATGGGGGAGAACAGATTAGCATGAATGGAAGGTCATATGATACTTCCAAATGCATATAAGCCTTTCTTATGGGCAAGTATCAAAAATTATTTTTAGACTGCACTCCTAGCATAGCAAACTATGGAGCCTCATCAATCACCCCTTATATACGACACTAAAGAGTCTCCAAAATAGTACAGAATCACATATACATGGAACGGTCAATCAGACATCTTTAGAGTGAAATTTCGAAATCACAATTAACATGTTAATATTGGTAAATAAAAACTTTTATCACATGCATACGAATAAGCCTGCCCTTTAAATAACACATTTGGCAAAGCACCCTATTTCATATTCAACACACGTGTGGAATTTTCATAAATTTTATTTCTATTTACAAAAACGTTTGAAGTGAACTCTTATGCACAAAATATTACATCAATGATGGGTGGTAAATAGGGCATGCAAACAATGGTGCACGGTGGTCTAAATCAAAGGTGCGCATGAACTCAGATGTGACCGACAGAGTGAATGTAATTAGATCATGAAATCCACATATGAACTCTGTGGTCGAACAATAGAAATGTATGCCTGTTATGCTGGTAGATCGAAGGATGCATTATGAAATCAAACACTCAGCATGTGCACATGTTATACTAGAATCCTTGGATGATATTTGGAAATCAAATAACAGTGCTGTGCATAATATTCCTGGGTCCACGAATGGGATCCTGTGGATGGATTCTGAAAAATTAAATGGTAATAGGGCGCTGATCAAAAGGCAGTAGGTGCGCATGACATCAGGGCGTAAAACGACATCTTGTAATCTTGCCATGAGATCAAAGGGCAGATGGGTATGGTTGGTGCGTGCGCATGGTGATGATGGCATGAAACAACTCACGATCATGCCATAGAATCAAGGGCTAATATGTGTACATGAAACATCCATCGGTGGGTACATGAGCATCTCACAACACATCAATGGTGTGCAGGGTTTGGAAGGAGATTGGCTTAAATCCAGACATGAACACAATGGGTCTAACCCATGGCTGTGTGCATATGGTTCTTAGATCTGAAAATCAAATGTGCACTGCTCATGCTTCAAATGAGAGATTCGACGGATGAGATCGAAGTTAAATTTGGAGTAAGTGTATGCATGCTTTAACGTAAGATCAATGGTGAGATCTGAAATAAAACAATGTCAAGAATGTGCATAATTCAAACATGACATTGATAAGTGAGATCCAAAGTAAAATAAGATCGTCAATATGTAGTTTTCAATGTGAGATCGATGGGTGAGATCTAAAATAAAACAAGATCATGAGTGCGCATACTCCTAGCATGAGATCAATGGACGGAATTCAAACTAAATCAAGAGCAAGAGTGAGTATACTTCAATAAAAGATCAATGAGTTATATCCAAAATAAGTTCATGTTAATAGTGCACGCGTTTCAAATGAATCAAACATGATATATCAAAATCGAGCAAATTTAAAGTCTATTCAACCTAGAATAACCCGCACCCCCTTACCTCTTTGATTTTCCTCTGGTCTTCCACCCTCTTCTTGTCCAAAAGCTCAAGAGAAAAATGTCCTCCTCTGGTCTGTAATACTAATGACTATGTAAACCTTTTATAATATTCATGGAAGTTACAAAAAAAAAAAAAAAGGGACAAATTTTTCTTTCTTTTCCTCCTTAGCTTCTTAGAGATTATTCATTCTAACTTCTAGCAATTGTAGTTAGGAGGGTAGCAATGTCACCATTAAGTGGAGAATTGACTAAGGGTTTGGTGAGTTGGAACTGAGGCATAAGGATGTGTGGGCACAATTGTGCAAATCATAGTAAGAAGAGAATATGAATGAAAAGTGTAAAGAATAACCAAGGGCGGAATTTGGAATTTCACTTAAGGCTTGATTTTGCATGCTTGCAACCAGGCCCATTTTGTGTGAAGCATATCTGAGCTATGGTGGCTGCATGAATACATGCAAACTACAATGCCACCCTAGGTTGCAAACGGAAAATAAAAACCAAGTAAGGAAGCCACCTTTCCTTCTCCTGTGTGAAACTCCATTGGAGGTGAGGGATCTTGGAAAGTTGAGGGCTTCCAGCATAGAATGATGGAAACCTCCAGCCCAAACACAATGTAGATTGGCTGGAGATGAAGACCCAAATTTCACTAATCTTGAGTGTTGATATTTAATATACTTTATTGATGAATATTCCTTCATCACACCAAGATCCTCCACGAAAATCATAAAAAATATAGATTAGATGTAGAAGTGTACCTGAATCCGGATGTGATCCTTGAGCTTTGGGGGTTCCTAATCTTCCATACTGATGCGTATGTGTAATGACCCAAATTTTGAAGACATTTTTTTTTTTTTTTTTTTTATGAAGAACAAATAGAACAGTTACCACTTACCACTGATGCATTAATATATGTTTACCAGTCTCAAGAGTTAGCTGAATGTTTTACTTTGTTTAAAATATTAAACAAAGGAATTTGTGAGAAAACTTGGTACCATTAGATTCTACTCGAAAAATGGAATCCAATGCCTCAAAGAATACCAAAAACGGAGTTCGTATGAAGAAGTTACGACCGTTTAAAGATTAGGGGCATTTCTGTAATTTAAATTAAAAATAAAAAAGACAGGAAACGTAGGGGCTGTTTTGATAACAGCACCCCATCTTCTTCCTCCTCTCGATTTCTCCAGAAACCCTCGGTTTCTAGAGGTTTCCACCATCGCCAATGGCGGCACTACCAATGGCAGCACCGCCTTCCCTCTCCTATAAATACCCCCCAAGCCCCCCCTCTCCTCCAGGAATTTCCGGGTTCAAATCTCCGGCCAAGCTAGGGTTCCAGAAAACGTCGGAAAACCCTCCATCGGTCTTCCATGTAAAGGATGGCAACGGCTAGGTCATTCAGGCCTGCCATTCCTTTTACCTGTTTCCCCATTCCTCCTCTGACTTCATTAGAAAGATTGGGTTTCCCCCCTTCTTCGTGGCTTTCGGCAGGCATAGAGGGAAACGCACCACCGAAAGAGGGCACTATGTTGGGGCTGCCCAGGTAGGTTTTCTCCCCCTCTCTCTCTGTTTTTCCTTCTTCCAGGCTAGATCCGTGCCATATCTGACGTTTCTCGGCCGGAAAACATGCTGGGGAAAGTCGGGTTCCAACCGACTCTATGCGAACCAGAGGCGTCCCAAGGACGGGTTCCGGGCATGCGACAGTACGTGCACGGTCCCTGGTGTGGCCTTTGGGTGTGAGCAACGTGGGGCATGGGTCCTGGCTCGACCAGGATGCACGGGGTGCCCTGGGAGCTGAGACGCGTCATGCTACGCCAATGACTCGTCCGCTCGATGCCATCCAGGACGCGCGTCATAGCGCGTCACTTGGGCATGCATGTGCACGTGCAAACGCGGTCCCTGGCACGGCCTTTGGGCACGCATGACGTGCAGGCATGGGTCCTGGTTTGACCAGGGCGCACACACGTAATGCGCGGACCTAATAAGACTATAAAATTAGGATCATAGGACAATTTATAGAGTCTAACCATTGAAAAGTAGATCCATATCATAGGATATAGCCAGACATTGAATTAGGCAAGGACCCATGGACCCTAAAAGGCAGATCTAGCTATCTAATTTCTAAATAGAACGAAATTGATAAGGACTCCTTGTTATCCATTCATATCCAGGATTTTATAAATGAGACTAGGGTCGGGTTGAGTAATGAACGACGCGACTCCAGGAAACTTCGAGGTAGGTGCTCTATCGCTACTAGACTTTTAAAAAGAAACCATGATTGCTTCAAGAATGCATGTTTTAAGTTTTAAGTTACATGACTTGTTTAGCATGAATTAATCTCATAAATGAATTCGGCATATAACAAATACATTATGCATAGACATGTTTTGCAAACGATTGCATAAATTGCATGATTTGTGAGTATTGAGTTTTGAAAAATTGCATGTCCTTGAGGGTTACCAAAAGACGTTGGAGTGTCCAAAAGACGCTGGGTAGGTAGTTGTGAGGGACCCAAAGAGGATAGGTTTTGAAAAAGAGGTTTTTGCCAGTTTGCTCGTATATGATTTGGGCTAGTAAGCTCGTGAGCGCTATGCCAAGAGGTCTGGGGTGGCCTCCCAGCCTCTACTACTATTAGGTGGAAAGGGTACCACGCCAAAAAAGGCATGTCCCTACTTTGACTGCATGTGGTACAGGGGGCTACCACTGGTGTCACGGCACTGGGTCGAAGTGTCATATGCCCCGTGGAGGCTATGACTGCGTGTCCCCAGGTACCCGGGGACCACACGGCGAGGAGGTTGTGAGCATAGTGTGCCTATGTTTTCAAGGATTTACTTGCATTGCATATGGCATGACATGAGGGTGGTCGACCATACCATACCATATCTCCATGAGTTGGATTCAGTTGAGCATCTTATGCATATCATTATGTTTATGATATTTATGTTACTTTCGACTTGGATTATGAGATTCTTTAAGTCGTCAGTATTCTAATTCGACAATGGTTTTTTTTATCAATATTGAACATGAGTGACCAAACATGCACATGTTTTAAAGAACATATGTTTTAAAACATAGCATGGATTGTAAAACTAGTAGTGATAGACTCCTACTGAGTATAGTGTATACTCACCCAAATATATCATTTTTTAGGACAGCTCCACTCACGAGTAGAAGACGCCTCAGGAAATGTTAGTGCTACGAGCAAGAAAAATCAAAAGAAGACAATTATACATGTAAGTAAACACTCTACCCTTTGGACATGTATTTGTATTTATTTATAGTTGGGCTGTGAGCTGTGACTGGATAGACCTGGGAAGACATTTATGATTACAATATTAAAAAAAAAAAAAAAACTACTTTGATTGTTGTGAAAGCAAATGACACTCGGGGTTTTCAAAATAAGTTTAAATGAAAAGATTTTCCGCTGCATTGCATGGTTTTTATAAAATGGTTTTCAAATGGGAATGCATCCCGCCTTAGGAATTAGATATTGCATTTAAAAATGCATGGGAAAACCCGGGTCGTCACAGTATGACCTTCCTAGAGAATGGTATTCCCTCTTTTCTGATGACGGGATATAAAAAAAGA
The DNA here is from genome assembly GCA_035236585.1 of Warburgia ugandensis. NCBI lineage: Eukaryota > Viridiplantae > Streptophyta > Magnoliopsida > Canellales > Canellaceae > Warburgia > Warburgia ugandensis. The sequence continues at coordinate 33,736,624 of CP141129.1, read as the reverse complement.
ATCATATGTACAATTTGGGGACCATAACCATTTATAACTATATCCCCTTTCCTTATTTCTTATTTTAGCCCATCATAAAATAGAAATTAGAGATTAGGTATCTACACATAATAAAACCATACCTTTTGAGATGACTATGGACCATTTAACCTTAAACTTATTGGATCACTTTAATTTAGGCTAAACCCATATGATAGCATATAATATACAATATATATGTACACATATATACATCAAATATCTAACAATCTCCCACTTGGACTATATATATATATATTACTTTATAATTGTATATTAAAGTATAACCTTAAGAGCTCAAAAATTTTGCTATCACAAAAATATCTCTAAACAATCTCGTCCATTAATTATGCTAATATAGGATCAAGGCAATCTTCGTTACATATATCGTAACTAAATCCATCCATGGTCACATATATTAACATAACCAAATGACATAGATCAAGTATGGATGTGTAGCATGGAAATTACATGTAATGTGATCTAAGCAAGCCTATTTCCAACTAGTCCATCTTTATTCCTTATGAGATCATATTAAAACCAAATCAGAGTAAAAAATAGAACTAAATACTTTATTTCAGCAGAAAATATCCATAAGCACAAGATGTGTCTAAAATATAAAAACATATAAATACAAATTCCCACTAATCCAGCATATCATCAAATGATACAACACCCATATGAGCAATATGCCCATGAAAGACCTTGGCTGGTAGCCCCTTAGTAAGCAGATCCGCAATCATAGAGTTTGTGCCAATATGGTCTATAGACACCTGACCACTCTAAACTCTTTCTTTAACAACTAGGAACTTGATGTCATATGCTTTGACTTCGTCGAGCTCCTATTGTTGTTGGAATATAAAACTACTAACTTATTGTCACAAAATAACTTAAGTGGCCTTTCAATTCCATCCACAATTGGCAGCTTTGTGACAAAATTCTGCAGCCATATTCCATGATTGGATTCCTCATAACATACTATAAACTCTACTGCCATGGTGGAAGAAGCAATGAGCGTCTACTTAACACTTTTTTAGGAGATAGCTCCTCCAACAAGTAGATAGATATAGCCTGAAGTGGATCTATGATTGTCTTGGCATCTAGCAATGTTAGAATCTGAATACCTAATGATCTCTAACTTACCGACCTCCCATACGTGAGTATGTAATGTCTTTTTCTCTGAAGATATCGCATGACTTGTTTGGCTACTTTCCAATGATCCATTCTCGCATTGCTCAAATATCTACCTAACGTCCCAATAATGTACGCAACATCTGAACATGTACAAACTTAAGCATACATCAAACTCCCCATTGCTGAAGCATAGTGTGACGACTCGGGTTTTCTCATGCATTTTTAAATGAAAAATCTAAATTCCTAAGGCGGGATCCCTATTTTGAAAAACCAATGCAATGCAGCGGAAAAATCTTTTGTTTTAAACTCATTTTGAAAACCCCGAGTGTCATTTGCTTTCATAATACTCAAAGTAGTTTTTGAAAAACTTTAGAAATCATAAAATTTTCCCCAGGTCTATCCAGTCACAACACACAGCCCAACTGTAAATAAATACATGTCCAAAGGGTTGAGAGTTTACTTACATGTATAATTGTCTCCTTTTTAATTCACTTTCTCGTAGCATTAATATCTCTCGAGGCGTCTTCTATTTGTGAGTGGAACTATCCTGAAAAATGTTAAGGATAGGGTGAGTATATACTATACTCAGTAGGAGTCTATCACTACTAGTTTTGCAATGCATGCTATGTTTAAAATCATATGCTCTTTAAAACATGTGCATGTTGGAACAATTATGGTCAATGTCGATACTAAAAACCACTGTCAAATCAGAATACTAGCGACTTCAAGAATAGCATAATTTAAGTCGAAAGTATCATATATCATAAACATAATGATATGCATAAGATGCTCCACTGAATCCAACTCATGGATATCTGGTATGGTCGACCAACCACATGTCATGCCATATGCAATGCAACTAAATCCTCAAACCATAGAGTCCAACTATGCCCACGACCTCGCAACCGTGTGGTCCCCAGGTACCTGAGGACACAGGGTCATATGCCTCCACGGGACATATGACACTTCGACCCAGTGCCGTGACACCAGTGGTAGCCCCTTGTACCACATGCAGTCGAAGCAGGGACGTTGCCTTTTTTGGGCATGGTACCCATCCACCTAATAGTGGTAGAGGCTGGAGGCCAACTCAAACCTCTCAGCATAGCGCCCACGAGCTTATCAGCCCAAATCATATCAGATCAAACAAGCGAAAACCTCTTTTTCAAAACCTGTCCTCTTTGGGTCCCTCACAACTGCCTGGCCCTCACAACTGCCTACTTAGCATCTTTTGGGCACTCCAGCGTCTTTTGGTAACCCTCAAGGACATACAATCTTTCAAAAACTCAATGCTCACAAATCATGCAATATATGCATTTGTTTGCAAAACATATCTATGCATAATGTATATACAATTATTTGCAAAACATATCTATGCCAAGACATATCTATGCATAAAGCATTTATCATATGTATGCTGAATTAAGTGATGCTAAACAAGTTATATAACTTATACTTAAAACATGCATAAAACAATTATGGTTCTTTTAAAAAGTCTAGTAGCGATAGAGCACCTACCTCAAAGTCTCCTGGAGTTGCGTCCTTTATCACTTTAACCTGTCCTTGGGTCTCATTTATAAACTCCTGGGTATGAATGGATACAAGGAGTCCTTATTAATTTCATTCTATTTAGACATTAGATCGCTAAATCTGCCTATTGGGTCCATGGTCCTTGCCTAATTCATTCGTCAGGCTAGATCCTATGGTGTGGATTTACTTTCCCATAGTTAAACTCTATAATTTATCCTCTAATCCTAACCTTAAAGTCTCATTAGGCTCGCATGCCCCAGTTCCCAGGACACCCGTGTATCCTGGTTGAACCGCGACCGCCTTTCGTGTGTGTGCGCCCAAAGGCCGTGCCAGGGACCGCGTTTCGCACGTGCACATGCATGCTCAAGTGACGAGCTATGACAAGCATCATCGCACGGACGCACCTTGTAGCATGGTGCATCTCAGCTCCCAGGGCACCCCGTGCACCCTGGTCGAGCCAAGACCCGTGCCCCATGTCGCGCGCGCACCTGAAGGCTGCACCTGGGAGAGTGTACGCACGCGCACATGCATGCCCAAGTAGCGCGCTTCAGCACGCGTCCCAGTTAACGTCCTGCAAATGCGTCTTCGACGCAGGCGAGCCGCATCTTGGTGCTCAGGATGCCCCGCGCATCTTAGACGAGTCAAAAGCCTGTCGCACGCTTGCGTGCGCACGATGCTGGCCCCCAGGGGATGCGTCACTCGTGCGCGTCCCGTGACAACTAGTTTTGGACGGGTTTTAGAGGAAACCCGTCTTCTCCGGTTTCCACAGCGTCTCCCTAGCCGGAAAACACCCAAGTCCGGCATGGATCTGGGTAGGGATGAAGCAAAACCAAATAGGAAGGGGTGGGGGGCTTACTTGGGTGGTCTGGGAGAGTACCCATTACCGATGGGTGCGCCTATTCTTCACCCTGAAGCTCCTGCTCGTCGGAAACTGTGAAGAAGGGGAAAAACCCCAATGCCTAGATCGAAACAGAGAAGAGAGGGGAAATGGGGAGATGGGAACGGAATGGCTGGCCTGACTAGGGCCTGGTCATTGCCGAAAAAATGCAGGGAGATGGGTTGAGACGGGTTTCCGATTTTGCCGGAAACCCCAGTCTCAAACGGCTGGAAAAAACGCGATTTTGAAGAGAGGGGAAATGGGGTTTTATAGAGGGGAGAAGGCGGTGCCCCTCAATGGTAGTGCCGCCATTTCCCCTGGTGTATTCTAGAGAAATTGGGAAAAACGGGTTTCTTGAGGGGTCTAGAGGTTGAAGACGATAGGGGGTGCCGTTATCAAAACGGCCCCCTACGTTTTTTCGTCCTTTTTCTTCTTTTTTTTTCGCTTTTTTGTTTAATTTTCAGAAATACCCCTATCTTTAAATGGCTGTAACTTCTTCATACAAACTCCATTTTGGGTGATTTTTGAGGCGTTAGATTCCATTTTTCGAGTAGAATCTAATGATACTAAGTTTCCTTAAAAATTCCTTCGTTTACTATTTTAAGTAAAATCAAACATTCAACACAGTCCATTTCCCATAGAATGTCCAATTTTTGTTAAAAATAGTGTAAATTGCTCGGGCATTACATTATTACCCCCTTAAAAGAATTTCGTCCTCGAAATTCCATAAATTATCATCTTCAAGGTATTTTGTCTCTATGATATCTTCTTGGTGAATGCATTCTCCCCTTAGGAATCCAATCTAGGCTCAACCTCAATTTATCATTTTTATTGTTCCTTCTACAAGGCTTGACCTATAAGGGCTGCTTTTGTTACGTACTCTGATGCATACTCCCATACATGCCAGTTTAACAACACCGGTTTCTAGTTAAAATTCATCTATCTTGAAATCCTTAGATGCTTATACTTATCTCATCATGTATAGGATAGTCTCCTCGTAAGATCATGCTTCTTTATTCATGTATAAATTACTCCATTCTTCTTTCAAGATCATATTATCTTATTTCTCATAGTCCTTTTTTGAATATCATAGGATGATCCCTTTTTCTTCTTGTCTTTCATCTAATCATCTCTTCATCATCTATACCTCCTTCTAATGGTTGGTTATATGTCATTAGTAAGAGTTCAAAAATTACCTTCTTTCTATTGTGTCTATCTTTTACCTTTTGTCCCCAAGATACTCCACTAGCTAATATGGTATTATGTGCTCTACAGCCATACCCTTGATTAACTTCGAATGACTTGATTCCTCGACCAAAATTACATCCAAAATAAAATCATGAAAGTCAATTAGTAGCATCTTCCATCGAGGGCCTTATCATATACTGAAAGTAAAATGTCCTAACTCTATATCTAGTTTCATAATTATTGAATTCATTAAATGCTGTTCTCCATGAAGATTTTATCCAAACTCATGTCAAATGTTAATGGTCAATTCATCATCATGGGCCAAATGTTCTCGTCCAGAGGCCTATTTCACTATTCACATCATTAGGACTTTCAATAATGTTCCCATTTATGCAAAACAAAAAGTCTCTTATTCATAACCGAGTACCCTTACTAGGTCATGGTTGAATCCTTTGTCATCATCCTCTTTGTCCTTTCTTTGCTTGATGGTTTTCTTCGTAACCTTTCAGTCCAAAAGTTCTATACTCAATCTGGTAGGGTTAGTCCTTAGAAAATTCCTTCAATTGATTTTTCGTACTTAGTATATGCTCATAACAACTAACTATTTGTCTAAAGGCAAAATAACATCACATCTTGCCTTATATTGTGCTGGCCACCTCAACTTTCTCTCCTTCCATTCCCTGTAATATATTGTTTAATCTTTTATCAAGGCTTTATTGTCAATCATGCAGTCTGTATTGCCAGGAGGTATCCTCATAAGTAGTGATTTTCTCAATTCCTCAAATTTTATCCTTCAAGTGCCTCCTCATACTTAGCTTATAATAGTAGTTCTCGTTCCATAACTACTACATCAAGTTATGCTGAAGTTGTCAAATCATCAAATTTTGAAAAACACTCAGGTAAACATGGAACATTTTTGTAGACATATAGAAAGACTTTATTCGATTACCTATTGATCTATTTCCAGATATCTCTTTGTCATAAGCTCAGGGGTCTCCAAATTGATCAGTACTTATCTACCTTTCTTTTCAGTCCAAGTCAGTAGTAATTTCTTCACCTTGTCACGGTAGCCATTAAGGTTTGGAAAATCTTTCATATTAGTTTAGATCACTTCTTAATTTTGCTCCTATCTCAATTGTAATTGTCCTCATCAACTGACCTCATACCCTCAAATGACTTAGTTTAACAAGTACTTCTTTCAAGGGAAACTCAAGTCTAAATACTTATAATATCCCTCTGAGTATATAACTTCGACTACTAACTCATAAATACTAACATACTTGATTAATTAGGGTGGGATACCTTTATTTAGTCAACAGTACTCTAAAGGTAATGACTAAATAATGGTCTTAAGATTTTTGGTCTCCCAATCTATGATAGTAAGACCTCAATTTGATCCTTGATGGTACCCTATTGCTAAATGGACAAGTTACTGTCCCGGCTTAATTCCTTTATTTACTCATGTAGTGGCAAGGTATGATATCACCAAAATTTTCTTTTTATGGACTATATCCATTGGTGTTCCTCATAAGCTAATGGATCTGATAAGAATCTAATTGATATCAAACCATTTGTAGAATTTTAATTTCTAGTTGGTCACCATTCCTCTTTGAACATTTCTTGTCGCATAATCTCCTGAAATTTGATACTCTACTCAAATTCTTAAACCCCACATGCTTTCTCTCTTTTATACTCTTTTACAATAAGATCACCAACTCATCTAGTATTATTCCTTTGCATTTGTTTGATCTACCTTCCTATGGAATTCAAGATGATAGAATTCTATGTATCTCTATAAAGTCATGATCTTCTTCTTTTGAATATTCAATATTTCATTGAATACTTATCATTACATTTCTATCTCTTTCTCTCTTTTCTTCAAAATCCTCACTTTTGTCTACCTAGATCAATGTCTTCATGTGCTTTGTTGCATATAATCGATACTGCATCTACTCCTTTACTTAACAGATATGATTAAACTGAATGCTTTTCAGAAATTCTAAACTGCCTTAAGATCATTGAAATCCTCAGTTGCTTGTAGCCTCAATAAAATTCGTGCAATGTCTTAATAATGACATTGACGTTTTGATCATGCTATACTTTTCTTACAAGTTCATGTTAGGATCAATCTATTATCACAGATCTATCATCCCCATTATTATCGTAAAAAAACTTTTGACAACTCGATCGAATTCATTTCCCTATTATATTCGTGTTATGTTTCTCTTAATCACATAATATGTCGCTTGATTTGCTCCATAATTCTCAAGTAGTTATTAGTCGATAGCACTTCACTCTTCATAAGACTCCAATTAAGATATCCAAAATTGAACCAAGTCCTTCAAGATCCATACCTTTGTGACCTAGTTCGAGTCGCAGTCATCTCTTAATATTATCTTGCATTCTCATCCCTCTTAGATTATCATCAAAATTCTTCTCAAAGTCTGTCTTTTACATCCCCTATCATACTCATATTATATCCTTGTGATAGTGTACTCATATTCTGATATTCTTTATGATGGTAAGATAGCCGTCTAGGTTTCTCGATGTTCTCATCTTTAGTGAGATTAATCTATTATAGGTCAGAACTATCTACTAACAAGTTCATTAACATCTTCATTCATCATTCTTATCATAATATGATCCTTATATGAGATTTCATCTTTGCACCACTGCACAACAATCCTTAATCCTTAAGTCGTCTTAGACGAGATTTTGGATAAGGGTTGCACTATTTTCTGCTTAATTATTTGTTAAACCAAGCTGTGTTTCACCTATTTATTTATGGTGAACTGCCTTGAGCATTAATATTGTAATCCTTAAATAGAAGTAGTCATCTCTACTACTCCTATTTATACTACTTCTTCTTGATTTTCTCTATTGTCTATGACCCTTGGACATGGTGGACTGGCTGTGAAAGGATAAAACCTGAGCTCTGATACCAACTGTGACGACCCAGGTTTTCTCATGCATTTTTAAATGAAAAATCTAAATTCCTAAGGCGGGATCCCTATTTTGAAAAAACAATGCAATGCAGCGAAAAAATCTTTTGTTTTAAACTCATTTTGAAAACCCCGAGTGTCATTTGCTTTCACAATACTCAAAGTAGTTTTTGAAAAACTTTAGAAATCATAAATTTTTCCCCAGGTCTATCCAGTCACAACACATAGCCCAACTGTAAATAAATACATGTCCAAAGGGTTGAGAGTTTACTTACATGTATAATTGTCTCCTTTTTAATTCACTTGCTCGTAGCACTAATATCTCATGAGGCGTCTTCTATTTGTGAGTGGAACTATCGTGAAAAATGTTAAGGATAGGGTGAGTATATACTATACTCAGTAGGAGTCTATCACTATTAGTTTTGCAATGCATGCTATGTTTAAAATCATATGCTCTTTAAAACATGTGCATGTTCGAACAATCATGGTCAATGTCGATGCTAAAAACCACTGTAAAATCAGAATATTGACGACTTCAAGAATAGCATAATCTAAGTCGAAAGTATCATATATCATAAACATAATGATATGCATAAGATGCTCCACTGAATCCAACTCATGGATATCTGGTATGGTCGACCAACCACATGTCATGCCATATGCAATGCAAATAAATTCTCAAACCATAGGGTCCAACTATGCCCACGACCTCGCCGCTGTGTGGTCCCCGGGTACCTGAGGACACAGGGTCATATGCCTCCACGGGACATGTGACACTTCGACCCAGTGCCGTGACACCAGTGGTAGCCTCCTGTACCACATGCAATCGAAGCAGGGACATTGCCCTTTTTGGGCGTGGTACCCATCCACCTAATAGTGGTAGAGGCTGGAGGCCAACCCAAACCTCTCAGCATAACGCCCACGAGCTTATCAACCCAAATCATATCATATCAAACAAGTGAAAACCTCTTTTTCAAAACCTGTTCTCTTTGGGTCCCTCACAACTGCTTGGCCCTCACAACTGCCTACCCAACGTCTTTTGGGCACTCCAGCGTCTTTTGATAACCCTCAAGGACATGCAATCTTTCAAAAACTCAATGCTCACAAATCATGCAATATATGCATTTGTTTGCAAAACATATCTATGCATAATGTATATGCAATTATTTGCAAAACATATCTATGCCAAGACATATCTATGCATAAAGCATTTATCATATGTATGCTAAATTAAGTCATGCTAAACAAGTTATATAACTTATACTTAAAACATGCATAAAACAATCATGGCTCTTTTAAAAGGTCTAGTAGCGATAGAGCACCTACCTCAAAGTCTCCTGGAGTCGTGTCCGTTATCACTTTAACCCATCCCTGGGTCTCATTTATAAACTCCTGGGTATGAATGGATACAAGGAGTCCTTATTAATTTCATTCTATTTAGACATTAGACCGCTAGATCTGCCTATTGGGTCCATGGTCCTTGCCTAATTCATTCGTCAGGCTAGATCCTATGGTGTGGATCTACTTTCCCATAATTAAACTCTGTAATTTATCCTCTAATCCTAACTTTAAAGTCTCATTAGGCCCGCATGCCCCAGTTCCCACGACACCTGTGTATCCTGGTTGAACCACGACCGCCTTTCGTGTGTGCGCGCCCAAAGGCCGTGCCAGGGACCGCGTTTTGCACGCGCACATGCATGCTCAAGTGACGCACTATGACGCGCATCATCGCACGCACGCACCTTGTAGCATGGCGTGTCTCAGCTCCCAGGGCACCCCGTGCACCCTGGCCAAGCCAGGACCCGTGCCCCATGTCGCGCACGCACCTGAAGGCCGCACCTGGGACAGTGTACGCATGCGCACATGCATGCCCAAGTAGCGCACTTCAGCACGCGTCCCAGTCAACGTCCTGCAAATGCATCTTCGACGCAGGCGGGCTGCGTCTTGGTGCCCAGGACGCCCCACGCATCTTGGACGAGTTAAAAGCCTGCCAAACGCTTGTGTGTGTGCGATGCTGACCCCCAGGGGACGTATCACTCGTGTGCATCACGGGGTATGTCCCGTGACAACTGGTTTTGGACGGGTTTTAGAGGAAACCCGTCTTCTCCGGTTTCCACAGCGTCTCCCCAGCTGGAAAACACCCAAATCCGGCGTGGATCTGGGCAGGGAAGAAGCAAAACCAAATAGGAAGGGGTGGGGGGCTTACCTGGGTGGTCTGGGAGAGTACCCATCGCCGATGGGTGCGCCTATTCTTCACCCTGAAGCTCTTACTTGCCGAAAACCATGAAGAAGGGGAAAAACCCCAATGCCCATATCGAAACAGAGAAGAGAGGGGAAATGGGGAGATGGGAACGGAATGGCCGGCCTGACTAGGGCCTGGCCATTGCCAAAAAAATGCAGGGAGATGGGTTGAGACGGGTTTCCAATTTTGCTGGAAACCCCAGTCTCAAACGGCTGGAAAAAATGCGATTTTGAAGAGAGGGGAAATGGGGTTTTTATAGAGGGGAGAAGGCAGTGCTCCTCAATGGCGATGCCACCATTTCCCCTGGTGTATTCTGGAGAAATCGGAAAAAATGGGTTTTTGGAGGGGTCTAGAGGTTGAAGACGACAGGGGGTGCCGTTATCAAAACAGCCCCCTGCGTTTTTCGTCCTTTTTCTTTTCTTTTTTTTTCGTTTTTTTGTTTAATTTCCAGAAATACCCCTATCTTTAAATGGCTGTAACTTCTTCATACGAACTCCGTTTTGGATGATTTTTGAGGCGTTGGATTCCATTTTTTGAGTAGAATGTAATGGTACTAAGTTTCCTTACAAATTCCTTCATGTAATATTTTAAATAAAATCAAACATTCAACACATTCCATTTCTCATAGAATGTCCAATTTTTGTTAAAAATAGTGTAAATTGCTCGGGCATTACACATAGGGAATCTTTTACAATTCCTTAGTTTCAAAATAATTCTTGGGGCACTGTTCAAGAATGAAATTATCTCCCTTATCAACAAGGGTGTCTCTTGGTTTGCAATCTTGCATGCCAAATCTCTTAAGTACCTTTTCGATATAGCTCCTTTGTGATAATCCAAGAATACCCTGAGAGCAATCCCGATGTATCTAGATTCCCAATACAAAAGATGCGTCCCCAAGATCTTTCATCTCAAATTTCTTTGATAGAAATCTCTTGGTTTAGTGCAACAAGCCTATATCATTGCTGGCAAGTAATATGTCGTCGACATATAAAACTAGGAATATGAGTTTTCGCCCACTGAACTTGTGGTATACACAATCATCAACTGCATTCATCTCAAAATCGAATGAGATAATAACTTGATGGAATTTGTAATACCATTGACGGGAAGCTTACTTAAGCCCATATGTGGATTTTCTTAATTTGCAAACCATATTCTTTGCATCTCCCAACACAAAGTTTTCTGACTGCGACATATAAATTGTCTCATCAATGTCACCATTGAGAAATGCAGTCTTTACATCCATTTGATGTAACTTAAGGTCAAAATGTGCCACTAATGCCTTTATTGTCTTGAAAGAGTCTTTTGATGAAACTGAGAGAAAGTCTCATTATAATCAATGCCTTCCTTTTGAGTGAAGCCCTTTGCAACATGACACGCCTTATATCTCTCCACATCATCCTTTGAATCCCTCTTAGTTTTAAATATCCATTTACAACCAATGGGCTTCGCACCTTCAGGTAATGGGACAAGTTCCCAAACATTATTGTCTTTCATGGACTTAATCTCTTCATTTATGGCATTAATCCACTTTTGAGAATTAGTACTCTGCATGGCTTGGTGAAAGTTGATCAGATCATCTTCCACCAATCTAATGTCATCCTCATGTTCTTGGAGAAATATGATATAATCATCAGAAATAACACTTCTCCTTTCTCTAGTGGATCTCCTTAATGGCATCTGTTCTTGAGGTTGTTGAGTTTGTGCTCTAGGAATAACCAGTAGATCTTGATTAGAGAGATTTTCAACATTGTCTTGTGGTTCTGGTATTGCTTCTTGAACAACATCAGGAATAGGAGCCTGATCATTCTCAATAACAATCGTAGGAAGAGAAATAGATTCCTCTTCAAAGATAAAGTCTTTAACCTTATCTCCACCCCCAAACTCAATATCCTCAAAGAACCAAGAATTTCCCGTCTCAAAAAAGGACCTAGTAGTGGGATCATAAAATTTGTATTCCTAAGACCGTTCAGAGTACCCAACAAAATAGTTGCTAATTGTTCTTGAGTCCAATTTCTTTTCATTTGGCCTATAAGGCCTTGCCTCAACTAGACAATCCCAAATGTGTAAATGCTTTATACTAAGCTTCTTGCCCATTCATAATTCATAAGGGGTTTTAGTTGCTACCTTAGTTGTAACTCTGTTAAGGATGTAAGCTACAGTTTTGAGTGCCTCTTCTTAGAGTGAATTTGGTAAGGTAATATGACTAATCATACTATTCACCATGTCCTTTAATGTTCTATTTCGTCTCTCAGCAACACCATTCATGCTAGGACTTCCAGGCATGGTGTACTATGGGACCATACCGCACTCCTCTATGAATTTGGAAAATGGTCCTGGACGTTGTTCACCTAATCCATCATATTTACCGTAGTATTCACCACCATGGTCAGATCTGATAGTTTTTGCTAAGTTGGTTCTCAACTTCAGCCTTGAATACCTTAAACACATCTAGTGATTGAGACTTCTTATGAATGAGATAAAGGTAGCCATAATGCAAGAAATCGTCCATGAACGTAATAAAATATTGTTGACCATTCCATGAAGTCGTAGGGATTGGCCTAGAAATATCCGTATGTATTAGTTCTAAGATTTTTGAAGATCTGTTAGCACCTAATCTCCTTATGTTTGTCTGTTTCTCCTTAATGCATTCAACACAAACTTGAAAGTTTGACAAGTTAAGAGGATCAAGAATTCCATTTGACACAAGCCTTTTAATTCTTTGTTTAGATATATGCCCTCAATGCTTGTGCCAGAGTGAAGCAGAATTCTCATTAGTTAATTTGTGCTTTATACCATGTGAACTTACATGCAAGGTTTCATTAAAAGAGGCAATAGTATCAAGCAAATAAAGGCTATCATAAAAAGATAAAGAACAGGTACCAACAATATTGAAATTTAGAAAGAGACTAAACTGATTATTTCTAAATGAACAATAATAACCAAATTTGTCCAAAAGAGAAATAGAAACCAAATTTCATCTAAAAGATGGTACAACATATGTCTCTTTTAAATCCAAATAATAACTAGTCTTTAATAATAACTTAAATGTCCCTATTGCCTCAACCTCCACTGATTTGCCATCGCTCACATAGATGAACCTTTCAGCATCATTTGACTTTTGACAACTCAGGCAACTTTGCATAGACACATGTGAGTAGTAGCACCAGAATCTACCCACCAAGTGTGTATAGGTATTGAAGCTAAATTAACCTCATAACAAATTAAAGTGAGAAGCGTACCTTTCTTTGCATGCCAAGTGTGATATTTGGTACAGTCCTTCTTCATGTGTCTAGGATTCTTGCAAAAGTAATAGCTAAATTCCTCATTTTGTTTCTTTTGCTGTTTCTTTTGAGGTGGACCACTTGCAAGTTCTTTATCCTTATTCCTTTTCATGTTCTTCTGCTTAAAGGCACTTACCAAGTGAGCACTTTTAGTCTTTTCTTTCTTCAACCTTTCCTTCTCTTGCACACAATAAGAAATGAGCTCGTTAAGAGACCATTTGTCCTTTTGGCAGTTGTAACTGACCTTAAATTGACTAAATTGTGCATGAAGAGAAATTAAGACTAAATGCATAAGCAAATCCTTATACAGCTCTAACTTTAGTGCCTTTAGTTTTCAAGCAAGATGAGACATCTCCATGATGTACTTCCTAATGTTTCCTTTTCCTTTATATTTCATTGAAATTAAGTTCGATAGAATCGTACTTGTTTTAGCCTTATCGTTTTTAGCAAAATGCTTTTCAATTTCCTTAAAGAACTCCTTAGCAGTAGTTACCTTTTCGGACACAATACCCCTTAAAGTTTTTGGAATTCCACCCTTCATGATCATAAGACTCATACGATTTGAACGATCCCACTTCTCAAAGTCTCGTTTTCCCTCAATGGAACTTTTATCCGTAATGGCAGTGGGTTGTTCAATCCTTAGGGCAAGGTCCAGATCGATGCAACTAAGAACGATCATGACGTTCTCTTTCCATTCCTTAAAGTTGGTCCCATTCAAGATGGGAATAGAACTGATGTTGGCAAATATAATAGAAATAGATGCATTAACTAAAAATAGAACAAAATAACATTCTCACATAAGTTCTATATCATACTTAAATTAAATTAACTTAAATTCAAATAATTGTAGGGCTCATCACAAGATACTTGGCACAACATTAATATTTAGTCTTTGGACAGAAATATTAACTTGTAAGTGGTACTCTTGGTGTGGTAATCAAATATTAACAATAAATCCTGTCAAACAATAAGCCTTTCTTTAGACTGACTCATTATTTACATGGAGTACCTAACAAATGTCACATGTCTATTACCATAGGTGTGAATGTAATTTGGCCAAATATTGACCTTCCTTTGGGCCAGTCAATATCCGCATGAATTACATATCCACAACCATCTTGATGTTCAAAAAATAAGTTGATTTACACAAGAGAGGCTACTTTGGTAGCATGTTATTTCAATAAACTTATTTTAAAACATTAGACATCCAAAAGAAGCTTGTACCAAGATTGGAATTCAAATTTTCCCTTATTGATTATCAAATATTCCAATTTTAGGGCTTGATTGCCCTCTGGTCGACCCAATCCAAGAAATTTGACACTATTTTATGAATTTAACCTAGGTAGGTGTGATAAGATGAAAGGTTTAGTGCCAAAATTGTATCTATGTCATCAAGAGGTTTCTAATAAACCTTTCGGATCTTAAATCGAGCTTCTAAAACTCTTAGAAATTGAGTTTTTTCATTTTAGATCACTATTCAACAGCTTAGATAAAATCTTGGCTGGAACGGTAATTACCGGTTAACGTCACCAAGAACCCTACTCCAAAACGCTCGACTCGGATGCACCGCGGGCGTCCTGGTCTCTAGGACGCTCCCTTGTGCATCCCTATTTCCAGAATGTGCAGCAGCGTCCAGAGCGGTTGACGACGCCCTTCAAAACTCTTCTGTGCCCAATGTCGCTGCGTGCATTCTAAATTCTAGGATGCCCACCGTCCCATGCCGTTTGCATTAGCATAGTAGTATTTTTCCACGTGCTCGATGTCATTGTCAATGCGTCCCACACGACGTCCTGGGTACATCATCCAGTGGAGATGATGAACCTAAGCCATTCATCTTGTTTTGTTCAGATCAAGGTCCTAGATGGCCCAATTTTTGTTTTGTTTTTGCCGTTTCTAAGATTTTGAGGGTTTCTGAATCTATTTAACAATTTATATCCTTCATTTGAGGTGTCTTTATGATGGGTTTTTGACTATATTGTAGTTTTCCTAGATCGAAGAGCCCTAATCTCGTAAAAAAAAAAAAAACCTCAGATCTAACATCTGAGAGAGAAAGAGAGAGAGAGAGAGAGAGAGAGAGAGAGAGAGAGAGAGAGAGACAACAAAAATAAACCATTTGTTGACTTCAAGAACCATTCTTAATAATCACATCATAAAACCAAATTGATAAACATGCTTCTCAATGATTCAATGTGAAGAGGCTCTGATACCACTTGTTAATATTTAATATACTTTATTGATAAATATTCCTTCAACACACCAAGATCCTCCACGAAAATCATGAAGAATAAAGACTAGATGCTGAAGCATACTTGAATCCATGAGCCCAGATGTGATCCTTGAGCTTTGCGGTTCTTGATCTTCCAAATTGATGCGTATGACCTTCTTGTAGAATGGTATTCCCTCTTTTCTGATGATGGCATGTTAGAAAGAATCATACGTATAATTTGGGGACCATAACCATTTATAATTATCTCCTCGTTCCTTATTTCTTGTTTTAGCCCATCATAAAATAGAAATTAGGGATTAGGTATCTACACATAATAAAACCATTCCCTTTGATATGACTATGGCTTATTTAACCTTAAACTTATTAGATCACTTTAATTTAGGCTAAACCCATATGATAGCATATAATATACAATACACACACACACACACATACATACATATATACATCCAATATCTAACATTGAGGACTTATGAGAAGTGTTGAAGAGAGTTGGAAAAACAATAGCAAAAGAAGGGAAGTGCAGGCATTTCAAGCAAAAATTCAAGCTAGAGAAGAGAGGAGTGTGAGATGGAAGGAGAGGAGCGAAGTAGGGTGGAATTCTGCCTCCCACCGCTACATGCAATTGAAGCCAAGATTGTGGTAGATTAAGGGATTGATTTTGAGACAAACTAGTTAGAGTGTTTCATGAAGAGTTGGGGAAAGAAGTGGCATCAATGTGTGTGTGTGTGTGTGTGTGTGTGTGTGTGTGAGAGAGAGAGAGAGAGAGAGAGAGAGAGAGAGAGAGAGAGAGAGAGAGAGAGAGAGAGAGAGAGAGAGAGAGAGAGAGAGAGAGAGAGAGAGAGAGAGGAATTGGGCTAAAGATTAGAGGAATTGCACGTACTGTTGTAAGAACATGCACCCTACAAGGAGGCTCTTCCCAGCTACAAATGACCCTTCGGTTGGAGTTAGAAGGGACCTCAACTGAAATGGAGAAGTAAATGGGTTTTCATTAAGAGGTAGGGGTTTGATTTGCATGTTGTTAATACTGCATAGTTATAGCCTTCAAGTAGTAAAACATGGTTGATCATGCTCTAAAATTCTTGCTTGAAGTTCATCTGTGAATCTTAGTATCATATGCCCTGTGAACCATGCTTTGATTTTGCTTAAAATTCTATCATGTTTGCCTCTAATTTCCTACCATGTACTGATTCTTTTATTATTCAATTGTTAAATGCATCTTATGCTTGAGTTATAGAGGAAATCATCACTTGTTATGGGGTACACGATTTTCCCCAATTAGAGGAAAATGTAGGATTGTTACACTATTGGTTTCTTGATATTTTCCCCTTGAAATTGTGCTTAAGAATTGGTTGTGAACATGTGCAATGAATGAGAGTTAAATGATGGTGAATGGATGGGCATGGAGAGGGGTTCTCAGATGAAATGATGAAGGAGAATAAGCAAGCATGGGGCGTGTTTTTCCTGCTCTGTTGGCCAAGAAAAAGGATGCCTAATTCTCCTTGTTTAAAAGGCAGTGTTGGGCTAATTTTCTTGTTCTTGTTATGGCTGAATGTGGAAGATCTTTGGGGTGATGTACCTTAATTGTGGATGTGTTAAGTGTAAAAAAATTCACAATGATAGAAGGGATGAAAACCTGATGCAATTTCACGTTTCTATAAGAAATTGATGTCCAATGATGCTTATGAAAATCGTGGAAATCATGTGTGTGTTTGGCTGGGGGCGTTGTAATCTAAATGACAATGTGATACAGACTTGAAATGAAAATAAAGATAGGCTAATTCCCATTTAAATCTTGTTCCAAAGATTGATTTCTTAAGGATGAGAGGGAGCACAATTTCCTACAATTGGAGCAGGAAATTGATAGCCAAAACTCAGTCGCCTTAAGAGTTGTTAATACTAAAATGAGCCTTCAAATGAGTAATCAATATATGGACATCTAAACTAGAGACAACTTATAACAACTCATATGTGACCTTAAAAAACATTAGTTAGGAGAGAGAGAGAGAGAGAGAGAGAGAGAGAGAGAGAGAGAGAGAGAGAGAGAGAGAGAGAGAGAGAGAGAGAGAGAGAGAGAGAGAGAGAGAGAGAGAGAGAGAGAGAGAGCATGAGGTGTAGGTAAACATGTTGGATTAGTACAAAAAATTGCATGACTTCTACTTATGGAAGAAGTGAATAGTCAAGCTTTATCCAAGCCAAAACACCACATCTTAGTTGCCATGGAACAAGTAGTTGAGTAGGTTACTTGGTTGAGCAAGGAAAGTAACTATAATTACTAGTTTGAGAATGACTTTTCCTTGCTTGACAAAGCACACTTCTGTTAGAAACTACAAGGGCATATGTAGAAATCAAGCTTGGAAAGGTGCTTCAACTGTCGTGAACCATGGAGAGGAAATGTAGCAAGTACCTACAACTTCTTTTTAAGAGAAATGAGAGCGATAAAACAAGGAAAGACTTGGATGTGGGATTGTATGTAAACCAACTAAAAGCATTGAAAATTCTGCCATATTTCCTATAAGGTAATGGAAAAATTCTAATGAACACATAGACTATGAGCCTATGTGGAATAACCTAAATGTTAATTTAGATTTATGCATGGCAACACATAACCTATTGAAGGTAGGGACCTCCACCAAATTGTTACAAAACTTGTGAGCAATGATGGAACATAGAACCATTGAGGAAAACTCCATGCATCAAAATCTTTTGAGATCTTCTTACTTATGTTTTGGAAGGTGTAGAAATTGAATCTTTTCTATTTTTTGAGATACACTTGATTTTGAATGTGATTTACCAATATGATTGGAGTTTTTAAGGCAAGCACTCATGGAGTAACTGTAAGGCCTATGAGGTATTTGATAGGGACAGCTGCTCGACAATGGCTCAAGTAGGTAGCCCCTAAGGCAAGCACTCATAGAGTACCTGTAAGGCCTTCTGATTTGATTTGATTAATTGTTTTAGGGGACCACTTAGCATATAGGGCGGGGGGCGCCAAAGGTAATCTTGCTTCGTGCAACTCTAAGACTTGAGACTCTATGCTAGGAGAAGTAGTTATCCCATACCATCTAAGATTATGATTGATACCAGCTCGGTTAGGAGATTTTAGCTTGGGATGAGCTTTTGGAAGGGTAGTTGGTAGGGGGACTACTCTGGGTGTAGTGGGTTAACCACTTATGGGGATCAATACATATGATCACGTGGTATCCATGGAAAATGTATGGCGACAGTAATTACCTAAAGGTAACGGTAGCGTATACAAGCATAGGAGTATGTGTGATGAGATACTGTGGTCCATGTTGATCATGCTCGGTTACTCTCAAGAGTTGGATGGTCCATGGTGGATGGACAGTGTGGGATGTCTCTGCTAGCAAGTAAGAGTTGCGAGTGTCCCAATGATAGGACTAAATTGTCGCCCCATATGTCATGTACAGGTACTTTGCATGATTTGACGAGCATATTTGTGAAACTATTATTCTTTTCTCAATAGAGCATTACTCATAGTGCATTACACTTATCATGGTTTTACTGAACAATGTTTTTACTTGAGAACCAGTATTTTGAGTGGAAGTCTTGACATCATCGAGTTTCATGTTAATATGCTAAATTTGAATGTATTGTTTACTTAAAGATAGTGTGATCATTACATGTCTTAGTAATTCTAAGCTCATCATACTGACTAATTCTTATCTCTTTTTTAAGATTTTGATTAGTGAATGACTTAGTATCCTTACACACTTATCTACATATGTATATATACTATTGGTTGTCATATATTTTGGTTGGATTAGTAGTATTAGCTTTATTCCAAGGTGAGTGTTTTGTACTCAACCCAACAAACACATTCTAGGAGAGATATTGATGAGGAATGGAACAAGAGAGGAGGTGTCTCAGTAGGTGAGTGACTTGCGTAGCTTTTGATGTATGTGAGCAAAGAATCATCCACCTATATTAGGAGTTGACCTTTTAGTATACTATGTTTAGCTTGTAAGTAACAATGTAACCGGTATGAACTATTGATGTGAGTGTATTTTTAATAGTAATTTATGCTGTGACTAGCAGATCTTGTGGCAATTACTCGTAAGCACATGAATCACTATATTAATTACATGTGAGAGAGGTTGATCCCAAGAGGAATCTCACGAATTTTAGCTCTTGGAGTACCAAACCGTGCAAAAATATTTTCTTTTAAAAATTTTACCACAACCTTGTGGTCATTGGTTTTGCATGATATAGCCTCCACCTACTTAGACACATAATCCACTCCCATTAGGATGTATAGATTTCTAAAAGGATTAGGAAAAGGTCTTATAAAATCTATGCCCTAAACATTAAAAGGTTCTATGATAAGGATTGGGTTTAAGGGCATCATATGTCTCCTTCTTAAGCTTCCTAACTATTGACACCTTACACATGCTTTGCAGTAAGTATGTGCATCCTTAAATATGGTAGGCCAATAAAATCCACACTGCAAAATTTTGCAGCGGTCTTTCTAGAACTGAAATGGTCCCCACATGCATGATCTTGAAAAAAGGAGATGATTTGATTATGTTCACCATCTGGTACACATCTCCTAATTACTTGGTCAGGATAGTACTCGAATAGGTACGGATCATCCCAAGTAAAATATCTAATATCAGTTAAAAATATCTTTTTATCTTGTTTAGGCCAATGATTAGGCATTTGTCCTGTAACAAGATAATTAACAATATCTCCATACCAAAGTAAGTAGGAAACATGCAATAACTGTTCATCTAAGAATGATTCAATTATAGGCCATTGGTCATTAGTGTCCTCCACTAGTAATCTGGATAAGTGATTTGGTACTACATTTTCTGAACCTTTCTTATCTCTAATTTCTAAGTCAAACTCTCAATGGTAAGTTTTATTAGATTTTTGATGCAAGGATTGAAGAATTGTTGTCTCTATCCTACTCCAAACCCTAAATAGAGGATGAGTTGAAAGCTAAGAAATATAGAAGGGATATAGTATGATTTGTTCTTGGTCATGAGATTGAGATTGAGAAGAATTACTTTCTCTTTCCTCAAGCATGGATTGTATATCAAAGCATTCACAAGATTCTTCTTCCTTCAACTGAAGAAAGAATGCATGTCACTAACTTTGAACTTTGTTTAATGTATCAGATTGCTTCTAAAGAGAGTTTCAGTGTAGCCCAATTGGTAATACATCTGGGATGTCAAAGCCTTAGCAAAGGGCTTTTTGCCTTATGGTAAACTTGTTTCAATTCTAATCATCACTCTTGGCATTGATCTAGGTTGTGAATTTCCAACTGTTGTTGAAGGAGAAGAACATCTCATTGGGAGATATGCTTAATCTCAATTTGGATTAATCCTACACAATGGAAATTGAATCAAAGAAGACATGGTATCTAAGACTTGACTAGACTCTATTCCTTTTGAACCTCATTTATAAGTCAAACTCTTAGTGACTTAAGAGAGCATCAAAGACAACTTGTTGGAAAATATCTTTCATCCTAAGGCCTTCAATTTCATTGAATAAGTAAACAAATTCTCTCAAGATTTGGATTTCTCATGGTATCCATCACAAAAATAGCCAAATATGTACTCTATTACTATGAACCACCAATCGATAATTTTCTAAAGAGCACCTTTGTGAATAACTGATTGGGCATGAGAGGAACATCATCATTAGACTCAACTTTAAATGCTTTTGATTCCCATGGTAGTTTCTTTATGAGCTTTCCTTCATCTTAATAGTTCCTCTTCCTCCTTAAAAATTTTCTTCTTTCTTTGTTAGTTGTTCTGCATTTGAATTGTAAGGGGAATGTGATAATTTCCTCTTGTTGATTAAATTCGTGGTAAAGAAAAGATGGTTTAGGAAATCCCTAAAGAGGAGAGGGAATGACAAGGGTGAATGAGATTATTTTCATTTTAGAGAGATGTAATTATAGAAAGAAGGGACATGGCCATTTAAGTGTAACTAGTACTAGTATTTAGAAACAATAAATGGGGAATATGAAGGGTTCTTACAACTTCCAAAATAAAACTTATCATGAAGAGTATAAATAGATTAAAAGATGTCTTTAGTCTTTTTCAAAAAAAAAGTCAAGTTGAGATGCGTACAAATTTGTTAACTAGTTGATCAATTTGACTAACTAGTTGATGATAATAAAAAAAAGAAGTATGAAAGCATATGAAGGGAAGGGTTAGCCAGTTCATGCAAAAACACGTAGTTTTTGAAATTCTACAAAAAATGAAAGTAAGTTGATTGACATTCATCAACCAAGTGCAACTATTAGAAGCATATGAGAGAATTGCAGCCACCATCCTAGTTAGTTGATGGTGAAGCTACCTACTAGTTTGTGCTAGTAGAAGTGATTGAGTCTCATCAACTGGTTGATGAATGCTATCAGTTGGTTGAGATAGATAAGTATACACACAGAAGAATTCTAAGTACTTTGACAACCAATTTGGGATGCAAACTAGTTGGTTCATACCTATGCATTTGTTGCATGTGTGATTAATTAGTGACAAATGTACTTAGCACATATCACAGAAATCATCAGTCAAGATCATTTGATCAAGTAGATTCACACATGCTAAGCTTTCTTCTTAGCATATGAAATCTATAACCACTTAGAGATTTGGTGAAGATGTTAGCTATTGCCTCTAAGTTCCAACAAATTTAAACAATATGTCATCCTTTTGCACATGATTTCTATGAAAATGGCATCTAATCTCAATATATTTTGTCTTAGAGTGTTGAATGGGGTTCGTAGAAACATTAATTACTCTAATGTTTTCATAGAAAATGGGAATGTTGTCAAAGTACAAATCATAGTCTTTTAGTTGTTGTTTCATCCAAAGATCTTGAGCATAATAACTACATGATGGTGTATATTCAGCCCTAATGTCTATATTTTCTCAAATTTAGGTGATTTAGTTTATTATTCCAAGCATAATTTGTCTTCTTAGGGCACAAAATGTTTAAAATTCTCTACACTTAATTAATTAACCTAACACAACTAGTATCTCAACCATAAGAAATCACTAGTTATATAAGTTAATTTGCTAGACCTATAATTGATATCTAAACATATTTAAAACTTAAGAATAGTTAAAGTGAACATAACTAACCCTAATGGGATTTCATCCTAACCCTATAAGATAAAAACTCACCTAACATATTTGACATTATACTAAAGTTCAAATATAATGGAGTTCTGAATTAGCAATTGTTAATGTACACTACTATTAGAACCTAAAGAAATAAAGTAGTGACTAAAAATTAAAGTAAAACATAAACTAACTAAAAACCATTAACAATCAACTAATCAAGGAAAGGAAAACTAAACTTTATTGCTTCAAACTAAAATTATTACAAGAGGGATACATGAATGAAATATAGGATAAACAAAATTCTATGAATAAGAACAATATCACCATAAATCTCCTTGTTATGTCACTCAATGTAATCCCCAGCAATCTTGCTCCAACCCACATTGGCATTGTGCTAACTTCATCCAATCGATGTCTTATCCTTATTATGTCACTCAACAAGGTTAAAGGGAATTAACCAATAACCACTAACCTAGGAGATACTCACCAATCATCCAGGAGAATAACAAGAACAAAATATGAGAAGATGGGATATGTTGAGGATATGAGAGAGAGAGAGAGAGAGAGAGAGAGAGAGAGAGAGAGAGAGAGAGAGAGAGAGAGAGAGAGAGAGAGAGAGAGAGAGAGAGAGAGAGAGAGAGAGAGAGAGAGAGAGAGAGAGAGAGAGAGAGAGAGAGAGAGAGAGAGAGAGAGAGAGAGAGGGTTAGGGTTTTACATTGAATGGAAGATGGGAGAAAGGAGGGTAATTCTGGTAAGGTGAAGATGAAATGGAATAAGATAAATGTGTGGATCATAAGAGAAATAATAGAGAATAGCATTGAAGTTTTGAGAAGGTGGAGATGATGATGCATGATAGGTAGAGATAAAATAGGGTAGGAGGAGTTGTGTGCTATAGAAAAACAATATGGCGTCAAGAGAGATGGAGAAAGGGGTGATATGTTGGGATGATAGGGAGATGGGAAGATGGGGATGGATGTATGGATAGTGATGATGATCTCCTTCCTTGGATGCTCTTCCTCTCCTTGGGCTATGTTTGTATGACCTTGGAAGATGGGAGAAATTCTTCTTCTTCCCTCTCTTTCTCTTGCTTTTTACATCTAATCTCAAGGTAGGTAAGATAGATTGCATTGAATTGCCTTCTCTCTTTTTGTAGTTCACGTGGAGGGCTTTAAGGAGGTGGAAGTTTACTTAAGGAAAATCCATCCCTTCCTTCTTATCTCTTTTTCCTTCTTTTCTTATCTCCTTATCTCTCTTTCCTTCTCATCCCCACCCTTGTAAAACATGTTGAATTGTGAATGTAAAGGAGTGTTCCAAGTGAACTTCCATGAGATTTTGATTGGTTGGCTAAAGAAGCTTCCTTTCTCCCTTCCTTTCATCCACAGGATTAAGCATACGTTAGAATGGATGGCTTGGATTTTGTTAAGGTTTCCCTATCCAAACCTCTTTCTCTTCCTTGATTCTCTACTTACCCATCTTTTATTTCTTCATCAATATGAAGCTAGGCTTTGAACACATTTTCTCTTTTAAGAGAAACATGTTTTCTCCTTAAAAAATGGTGGCCACCCACCAAAAAATCTCCACGTATGCTTTGCTTCATTCTCTAGAATGGCTCTTTCTCATTGGTCCACCCTAGCATAAGTCACTCCTCATTGGATGTTCTAGGATAACCTTCAGTTAGAGTAGATCTTAGTCCTTGTTTCTTCAAAAGTTTGGATGAATGTTAGCCATATATTTTTTTGTTAATTTTCTCTCTCTTCTCCATGTTTTCCACCTATATATTCTCCTTATTTTTCTCATGTAAAAACATGTTTCTATATGTGTAATGTCCTCCTCTTTGTTGACATTGTGAACTCTCTTTTGTGGTCCCATTTTGGAGTTAAGAGAGAGAGAGAGAGAGAGAGAGAGAGAGAGAGAGAGAGAGAGAGAGAGAGAGAGAGAGAGAGAGAGAGAGAGAGAGAGAGAGAGAGAGAGAGAGAGAGAGAGAGAGAGAGAGAAGGAGGTGGAATGCATGTATGCATACATGAGACTCTTGCCATCCTCACTTTTGATGAAGGCACTCTCTTTAGTATGGATAATATTGGTCAAATCTTTAAGTTTATTTTATTCCTTTGAATTTGATATGTATACCCCCATAGCATTCTAAACTTTTGAACTTCATGCTTTGTGGCATGTGGGCCCATGAAATTTCTTAGATGGTGGTTTGACTCTCTTTTGTGATTTCATTTGCAAAATATGTGCAATTTTCTCAATTGCATCCTAATCCTGCAAAATGCAAAATGACCCTTAATTAGTTATATTTAAGGTAAATTTAGGGTTAAAATTGTTACATATACATATATTTTTTGTAATATTTATGAGTTTATCAAATACCCTTAGACTTTCATTTTGCTAGTCCTCGAGCTAAACTAAAGAAAATTTGAAAAATCATAACCACTTTTGCAGGTGCTGCCATTTTCATTTAGCATATGCAGAAAGCCATTAAACTCCAAGGTTACCCCTAGTGGACAAGTTATAGTTGTGTAAGGGTTTCCATAAATGATACACATAAAAATTTCAAATACATATGAAATTCCTTCAATTTTTCTTAGAGAATTTTCTTCCATTTAGTGTAATACATTCCCAACTTTAGCATGTTAATAAGAATGAACAATATTTCAAAATGTTACCTTTATGCTAAATATATTACATTATTAATCAAACCTCAAAATGTGTGGGTATAATAAGTAATAAGTAATTTTAACCTAAATTACTATCCAAAAGTATCCATGGACTTCAAAACTCACAAGATATATTAACATTAAAAAAGAAGTCACTCAAAAGTGGGTATGATCCTCATCAATATGTGAGTAAAATAATGTATATCAAAGCCAAATTATCTCGCATATTTCACATGAAAGAATAATATCTTAGAAAAAACTGATAAATGGTCTCATGGAAAGGGTAACAACTATTTAAGAATGTAATACTTACATGAAATCCCTACTCATTTACAATTACATGCAAGCCATACTACTCCTAAGATCAAGTTAGGTCTTTTAGTAAAACGAAACATAGGGCTTAGGACAAAAACTAAAGAAATTTTCAATTTTTTAATTCAATTTTGACTCCAAAACTAAAAAACACTTACGATGAACACATCAACTTTAAAAATACCCTAACATTATCCTTAATACTTAAAATTAAAAACCATGGACAAAGAAAATAATAAACTTGAGAGAAAAGTTATGAATAATTGCACTTGCACACCAAAGATGGTGCTAAAACCATGATATGAACTATTGAATGCAAAATAATATACAATGAACGCCAATGCAAATGCAAACTCTAAACCTATACTAATATACAACAGACATACAGTGGACTTAATCTTAGTAAACATGATCTTTGAGGGGAACTACCTCTTCTTCATCTGGGTTAGTGAGCTTTAGGAAAGGTTTTAAACCTCTGACCATTAACTTTGGATATAACTCCATCTTTCTCAATTTTGACCGCCCCATGTGGATAAACAATGGATATAATGAAATGACTAGTCCATCAAGATCTTAGTTTGACCAGGCGAGAATGATCCTCAAAATATATTATCATGAACCATTTTTGTGCTTTTGTTATATTGCTTTGATGTAACATAAGTATCTCTCCTAATTTCCTCCAACTCTTGGAGTTGGAGTTTCCTATGTGCGACTACTTTAGTGAAATTACAATTGAATTTTTTAGTTGCCCAACAAGCTTTATGATCTAAATCAACCAACAAATGATAGACCTTTCCATATGCTAGTTGATAGGGGGCATACCTTGGAAATTTTGAAAGCAGTACGATAAGCCCATAGTGCATCACTAAGTCTTAAGAACCAATCCTTATGAGTAAGATTTACCATCTTTTCTAGAAAATGCTTGATCTCCATATTGGACACATTTAATTTTCCACTAGTTTGGGGATGGTAAGCCATTGCAACTTGGTGGACGACACCATATCTCTTCATTAGACTTTCAAAAGCCTAGTTGAAAAAATGTTTCTCAAATAATAACAGGTGGAATACTAAAAACATGCTACAATATTATTTTTTTTAAAATTGGACCACCATCTTGTGGTCATTTATCTTACATGTTATAGCCTATACCCATTTAGACAAGTAGTCTACTCCTGCAAGAACGTATAAGTACCCAAGAATTAGGAAATGGGCCCACAAAATCAATGCCCCATACATCAAATAGTTTCACAATTAAGATTGGGTTCAAGGGCATCATGTTTCTACATCCCATACTTCCTAGCTTGTTGCAATGGTCACATCTTATGCAATTAGCATGGGAATCACTGAGAAATGTGGAACAAAAAAATCTACATTAGAGAATCTTTGCAGGGGTCTTTCTTGCATTAAAGTGGCCTCCATAAGCATGATCATGATAAAAGGAGATGATACTATTAGGAAAAAAAAGAAAAAGATTTATCTTATTTTTATTATGAGTTGGCATTCACTTATAATAAGATAATTGACAATGTCTACAAACTAAGGCAACTGAGAAACTTATAATTGTTACTTAGAAAAGATTCTGTCGTAGGCACCGATTCACTAGTAGACTCTGCAATTAGTTTGGATAAGTGGTCTTCTACCACATTTTAGGAACCTTTCTTGTCCCGAATTTCTATATCAAATTCTTATTGCATTGAAATCCATTTGATCAATCTAGGTTTAGCATATTTCTTTGATGAAGGATACTTTAGTGCAGTATGATTTGAATAGATTATGACCTTAGATCCTAATAGATTAGATTTAAATTTATCTAGTGTGAATATGATAGCCAACAACTCTTTTTATGTCGTGGAGTAATTGTGTGGGTATCATTTAAAGTCTGGTTTGTATAATATATCACATGGGTTAATTTTGTCATATGCTACCCGAAAATAGCACTGATCATGTAATCAGAAGCATCACACATTATTTCAAATGGTATACTCCAATCTAATGGTCTAATGATAGGCATAGAGGTGAGTCCATCCTTTAGGCACTCAAATGCTTTCATACAATTTTCATCAAATTCAAAAGATGCTTTCTTTGCAAGTAAATTACAAAGGGGACTAAAGATCTAGCTAAAGTTCTTGATGAATATTCTGTAAAATCCAGCATGGCCTAAGAATGAGCGAATCTCCTTCACTGTCCTAGGAGGGAAAAGATGAGATATGAGATCCACTTTGGGTTTATCAATCTCAATGTCATAGTGTGATATAAGTACCCTAGAATAACTCCTGTTTTTACCATAAAATGACATTTTTTCCAGTTTAGCGCAATTTTCTCATGGCACCTGCCTAATACTAAGGCTAGGTGGTCCAAGCACTCATAAATGATAATCCAAGTACGAAAAAGTCATCCATAAACACCTCCAAGAACCATTCTACCGTGTTTAAAAAAATGTCCACCATACACCTTTGAAATATCACATCTGCATTGCATAGCCCAAAAGGCATGCATCTATTGGCAAAGGTTTCAAAAGGACAAGTGATGTGGACATCTCATGGTCCTCTGGTGTTATAAGAATCTAGTTATAATCATAATGCCCATCAAGAAAACAATAATACACATATCTAGCTAACCCTTACAACATTTGGTCAATAAATAGAAGAGGAAAGTGGTCTTTCCTCATCACCAAGTTCAATTTTTAGTAATCTAAATACACTCTCCACCTAGTGGTTACTCAGGTGGGGACTATTTCATTATCCTCATTCTTAACTACTATGACACTAGATTTCTTGGGTACAACTTGAACCGAGCCAACCCGAAAACTATTAGAGATGGGATATATGATTCCTACATCTAACAGCTTCAACACCATTGCTCTTACCACTTCCATCATACGAGGATTCATAATCTTTTGCATTTCCCTAGATGGTTTGGCATTATCTTCAAGGTGAATTCTCTGCATGCAAATTGTTGGGCTTATTCCCTTAATATTTGCTATGGACCACCCTATAATTGTCTTATGTTCTCTAAGAACATTAAGTAGCTTACCCTCCCCTTTTTTATTTAAATCCAAAGCAACAATTACATGTAGGTCTAAGATGGACCTAAAAATGTATATTTTAAGTAGTTTGGCAATGGTTTTAGGTCTTGGGTAGGGGATTTCTCGGTAGATGGAACATTGGTATTATCCAAAAGTAAAAGTGGCTAGACTTTCCTTTCCATTAAGAAGTGTCTAATACAAGTACTATATCTAATAGTGCATTTACTTCATTGTTGGAATTGTCTATATCAAAATCCTCATTAAAATAAGATGGACATGCTGCAAGTGGATTAGAGTTGAGGATGTAAGGAAAGTATCATGGACCAAACTCTCAACCATGTTGACTTCAAAAGTATCTACAAAGTCGTACGCTGTTTGTATCTATAAAGGACAATTTCATGATGCCATTCCTACAGTTAATAATTATTTTAGACATTTCCAAGAATGGGTTTCCCAAATTAATTGGTATCTGACTAACAGGATCTGCTACAGGTTGAGTATCCAAAGCCAAAAAATATACTCAAAATAAAAAAATTTCAACCTGTGCCAGAATGTCCTGTACCACAACATAAGGAATTTTCATTGATCTATCTACTCATTGAAGTGTGGTGGTGCTAGGTTTCATCTAGCCCATACCAAGTTGCACATAGACAGAGTATGCTAATAGGTTTACGCTAACCCCTAAGTTAAGCAGTGCCCTATCAATGGTGTGTCCCCCTATCATACAAGATATAGTAGGCCACCCAAGATCTTTATACTTTGGAGGAATGTTGTGTTGGATAATCGAGCTTACCTTCTCGGCAAGAAAAGCTTTCTTTTACACATTTAGCCTTCACTTTTATGTGCAAAGCTCCTTCAGAAACTTGACATATGAAGGTATTTATTTAATGGAATTAAGTAATGGAACGTTAATATTGGTTTGTTTACACACATATATTATTTCATAAAAATTGCCATCCTTCTTTGCCAAGTTCAATCTTTGAGCATAAGGGGCCTTAGGAATATAAGATGCATCAGGAAGAGGTTTAGAGGAAGGGGGAGATGGTTGAGCCTTCTCTTTACCTTTCTGAGCTTGTATAGCCTTCTCTTTTTCCTCAATAACTAGGGAATCCTTAGTCAATCCTCCCTTATTAGCTATCTGTTTCCACTCCTAAGGGTAGTAATTGATTTGGCTTGTTTTTGAAACTTTTCATCCTTAGAGAAGTTGCTAATTTTAAATTGCCCCTTAGGGTTTGGTATTGGATGACGAGTAAATTTTCCTTTCTCGCTTTCACTTAAAGTAGCTAACAACTAACCAGTCTAATATTTCAACTTTGTAATGGATTGCAAGTTGGCTTTCAAAATTTGCATAGTGTCATTTTGAAATTATAAAGAATTCTACATAAACTTATTTAAGGTTTCCTCAATGGATGATTTCCTTGTTTATTGAGGAAATTGTTGAAGAATTTCCTGCTAAGGAATTGGAGGATGAGGAAAGGGTTGAGGATGGGAAATTCTAGGTGAACCCTCTTGGTGATTATTCCTAGACCATGAAAAGTTAAGATGTCTAGCCTATTTAGGATTATTGGTCTCAGAATATGGGTTGTTATTCCTAGGGTTTATGAATACATTAATTGCATTCACTTGCTCCAAAAAGTATCCAAGGAACATAGAGCTAGATAGGCACGAAGTAGTTGGATGCACAGGAATAGAACAAATTGAGCAAAAATTAGATTGAGGTTACATCAAAGAACCATTAGATAACATGAAAGAATATAACCACTATGTGAGAATGTCTATCTTATAAACCTTATAGGCCAACATATCTATTTTGCTATGCAAATCCAAAGTGGATCCTATCTCATACAAATTGCCTTTCTTCCGTGGCAGTGAATTTCTTTCCATTCTAATATAGATTCCATTGCTGGGTATTTTTTGGACTAAAAAAACACTTATTCAGGAATTTCCTGGATAGTTGGTCCCATAATTGATGGACCCTACCTCTAAGGACTTGAAACATGCCTTCGTTTTATCTTTTAAAGAGAAGGGAAATAGCCTAAACCTAATGGAATCATCTAAAAAAGTATGGTATACTAAAGTAGCACATATTTCAAGTAATTCTTTTACATAGTGGCACGAATTCTCCTTGTCTAACCTGTAGAAAGTTGGTAGAAGTTGAATGACTCTTGGCTTTAACTTGAAATGATTTGCCTTAGTCACAAGCAATACTATATAGGAAGGTGAGTTAAACTACACAGGGGTATAATAGTCTCTCTTTGGTTTGACTTCTACTACTTCATTAACAATGTTTTAACCCTACTTATTAAGATCAATTTGATTTGTTAACCCCTACCTAGTAGTCCATTTGATCTCAGAAGCTAAAGACCCTAAGCCTAGGTTCAATAATTGTTGACTGTGCATACACTAGTGGGTGGTGCAATTGACTCAACTTTGTAGACAACAAAATATATTCTTTATATACAAAGAAAGAGTTTTTTTTTTTCTTTGCTAAATTAAACTAAGAAAATCCTGAACTAAATGTTGTATCCTATATGCAATTGATGCACAACCAAACGGAACATACAATAAATCCGTTCTTAAGAAAAAACAAGTTGACGTTTATTTTTCTTTATTTTTTGCATAGGGAGAGTCATGTAGATTATTTCTAAACTAAATATCTGCTACTCTCTTTCAGCCTTGTCTTATTAGTTACCAATTAAATACTATCTTGATCAATAGCTTCACACCCTCCTTAGTTAGCTATAGGTAATCTAAGTTATCAAGTATATTGGCAGAGCTAGTTGTTTAAATACTAATGTAGTTGATCAAGTAGGGGCTACTTGAGTGACAATAATCTGCCTCCTTCCAAGAGGATCCTATGAGCTCGTAGGATACTATAGGTTTATTCTAATTGATTTTAATTTAATTTGGAAGGAAGAGATGCATTAGGTAATGATTAACCTAGGTGGATAAAATCTTCTCGTACACAATTGAATCCATGTATAAACCACCTCCTCTTGTAAGTTAAGATGGTTCACCCTGACCTCTATTATTATAACCCACTTTTATTTTAAATGAATCGTGATAAAAATACAATAATGACCTCCCTACAATTCACTAAAAAAATAAATTGTGAGCTATCCCGATTCTCCTCCAAGTGCTCCTTCAAAGATAAAATAAAATTGAATATAAAAAATTAAATGAATTAGAGAAAATATGCAAAAATTGCAACTAAAATTTATGCAAACCTAAACTATGACTAATGGTAAAGTAATTTAATCTAGATTCTCACTAAAAATTTGTTGCAAGTCCCCAAAAACTATGCCAAAATTTTGATGTATTTTAAATTTATTCTCAATTGCATGGGTCCACTATAGTATATATAAGGAAAACAATGACTCAATTTAAATTTTTTAGAATTTCAATTGCAATATACTTTAAAACACCTTCACCTAGCCAAAGAGTTTAAGTAATTAAATCAAATAAACTTAAAACAC
Source organism: Warburgia ugandensis (assembly GCA_035236585.1). Taxonomy (NCBI): domain Eukaryota; kingdom Viridiplantae; phylum Streptophyta; class Magnoliopsida; order Canellales; family Canellaceae; genus Warburgia; species Warburgia ugandensis. The sequence goes on along the minus strand of CP141129.1, from coordinate 33,704,618 downwards.
TACATGAATATAAAATTAATCAAATAACTAAAGTTTAGGGTTTAGAATCCACCATATTAGAATTAAATATATCCAAATTTAAGTAACTTAGTTTATCTTATTAAAAACCCTAATGTCTATATTTTTTCAATTGTAGGGTTTTTCATAATTTAATTTATTAATCTAACCACAATTTGTTTTCTTAGGGCACAACTTGTCTAAGATTCTCTAAACTTTATTAATTAAACTAACGTAACTAGTATCTCAACCTTAAGAAATCAGTGGTTATATAAGTTAATTTGCTGAACTTATAATTGATATTTAAGCAATTTTAAAACTTAAGAATACTTAAAGTAAATATAACTAACCTAATGTGGTTTCATCATAAACCTAGGATAAAAACTAACCTAACATACTTAACGTTATACTAAAGTTCAATTATAATGGAATTCTAAACTAGCAATTATCAATCTACACTACTATTAACAATTAAAGAAATAAAGCAATAACTAAAAATTAAAGTAAAATGTAAACTAACTAGAAGCTATTAACAATCAACTAATTAATGAAAGGAAAACCAAACTTTAGTGCTTCAAATTAAAACTATTACAAGAAAGATACATGATTCAAGTATAGCATAAACAAAATCCTATGAGAAAGAACAATATCACCATAAAACTCCTCATTGTGTCACTCAACTTAATCCTTGAAAATCTTGCTCTACCTACACGACCATCATGCTAAGATCATCCAATCTATGTCTTACCCTTGTTGTGTCACTCAACATGGTGAAAGAACACCACCCAACAGCCACTAACTTAGGAGATACTCACCACACACCAATCATCCATGGGAATAATAAGAAAGAAATATGAGAAGATAGGGTGCGTTCAAGTTATGGGAGATAGAAGAGAGTTTTATGTATGGCTTTGAGATAGAAATATTGGAAGATATGGGAGTGTGTGTGGGTATATGGGAGGGAGAGAGAGAGAGAGAGAGAGAGAGAGAGAGAGAGAGAGAGAGAGAGAGAGAGAGAGAGAGAGAGAGAGAGAGAGAGAGAGAGAGAGAGAGAGAGAGAGAGCACTATGGTTTTGTGTTGAATAGAAGATGGGAGAAAGGAGGGTGATGCTTATAAGATGAAGATGGAGTGGAATAAAATATTTGCATGAATGATAGGAGGAATAATAGAGAATTGTATTCAAGTTCTAAGATGGTGGGGATGATGATGCATGGTGGGCAGAGACAAAATATGATAGGAGGCATTGTGTACTAAAGAAAAACAATATGGCATTAAGAGAGATGGACAACATGGTGATATGCCGGTATGATAGGGAGAAGGGGATAGATGTATATATAGTGATGATGATCCCCTTCCTTGGATGCTCTTCCTTAGGCTATGTTCATGTAACCCTTGGAAGATGGGATAAATCCTTCTTCCCTCTCTTTCTCTTGCTTTTTACATTGAAACTCTCAAGGCAGGTAAGCTAGATTGCATTGAACTCCCTTCTCCCTTTTTGTAGTTCACGTGGAGGGCTTTAAGGAGGTGAAGTTTTCTCAAGGAAACTCCATCTCTTCCTTCTATCTCTTTTTCTTTCTTTCCTACTTTTCTTATCTCCTTATCTCTCTTTCCTTCTCATCCCCACCCAAGGGTGTTTGATGTTAAAAACTCACAATGTAATGTTTTAAAACCAAAAATATGCTCTCTAAGTAATTGAAAAGATTAAGAAGGTTTAGCTCAAAAGGTTTCACATATGTACTTTAACAAAGTAAAACTATGAAGGTCATGTAAAAGAGTGAGCAAATCACTTGAACATAATCCAAACAATACAGTAAAAAGGAGAATGCAAAAACACAAGGATTGATAGAGGTTGACTAGCCTACTTTGCACCTACTTCCTTTCTTTCAAGGATATCCCCTTCTTGAATCTCTCAAGGTTATTTCCACCTTGAGTTTTTGCTAATCCAAGTGAGATTTTACACTTCAAGTTGATATAATTTTTGGACAATCAAGATTGAGTACTTAAAAGAACTCAACTTAATTGTAATAATGAAATCTCCTAGAGAAAATTCTGCTCTAGTAAAAAGAATGAATCATCATCATCATCATCAATACCTTATCCCAATTATTGGTCGGCCACCTGAATCTTATTCCTCCATTCCACTCTATTAAATACCATGGTTTCATTTAGTCCCAAAGTTTTTAAATCTTTCCTCACCACTTTTATCCATGTTCTTTTGGGCCTTCCCCTTGCCCTTTTAGAATCTTCTCCTTGTATTGCCTCACTCCTTCTAACTGGTGCCATTGTTGGTCTCCTTTGGACATGTCCAAACCATTTAAGTCTAATCTCCCTCATCTTATTACCTATTGGTGCTACCCCTAAATTTCCTCTAATATTTTCATTTCTAATTCTGTCCTTTCTTGTCTTACCACTCTCTATCTCAACATCCTCATTTCTGCAACGCTCATCCTATGAGTATCATGTTCCTTAATTGGCCAACACTCTGATCCATAGAGCATGGTCAGCCTTATAGCCTCCTATAGAACTTTCCTTTTAGTTTGAGTGGGACCCGCCGATCACATAAAACTCCAGATGCACATCTCCATTTGTTCCAACCCACTTGGATTCTCTGGGTAACCTCCCTCTCAATCTCTCCACTCTCATGGATCATGATCCTAAACACCGAAAGAGGTCTTTCAAGGGGACTTCTTGGTTATCAATCTTGACTGGAGTTCCACACCTACTCTCCTTACTAAAATTACATTCCATATATTCTGTCTTAGTTCCGCCAATTTTAAATCCTTCAGATTCTAATGATTCTCTCCATAACTCTAGTTTTATGTTTACACCCTCCCTTGTCTCATCAAGTATGACTATATCATCTGGAAATAGCATGCACCAGGGAATCTCCTCATGCAAATGTTTTGTTAACTCATCCATAACTAATGTGAAGAGGTATGGACTCAATGCCGATCCTTGGTGCAATCCTACAGTGACAAGAAAATCACCAGTCACGCCACTAGTGGTCTTAACATTTGTTACCGCTCCCTCATACATATCTTTAATTATATCTATATACCCCTAAGAAACCCCCTTACCACCCAACACCCTCCATATTAACTCTCTAGGAACTCTCTTATAAGCTTTCTCTAAATCGACAAAGACCATATGTAGGTCTTTCCTCCTCTCCCTATATTTCTTTACTAATTATTTTAGTAAGAAAATAGCTTCCATGGTAGGCCTCCCAGGCATGAAACCAAACTGATTCTCCAATACACTTGTTTCATGTCGTAGCCTCTTCTCAATCACTCTTTCAAAAAGTTTCAAGGTGTGGCTCATAAGTTTGATCCCTCAATAATTAATGCAGCTCTGAATGTCACTTTTATTCTTATAGATTGGTATAATAGAGCTTTTCCTCCACTCATCAGGCATTTTCTTTGATTTTATAATCTTGTTAAACAACTTGGTCAACCAAACTACCCCAATATCTCTAATATGCTTCCAAACCTCTATTGGTACACCATCAGGCCCCATGGCCTTTCCTGATTTCATCTTTTTCAAGGCCTCTTTTACTTCAGGTACTCTAATCCTACGTTCATATCTATAATATTCAATGTTATTTAGATTTATATTATTTTCAATCCCTATATTCTCAGAGCCATTGTCATTTAATAATTTTTGAAAGTATGTTTCCCACCTTTGTTTGATCTCCTCTTCTTTGACTAATACCCTTTGATTATCGCTTCTAATACACCTAACATGATCTAAGTCCTTACCCTTCTGTTCTCTTACTTTTGCAAGTTTAAACACATCTTTCTTACCTTCTCGTGTTCCTAATTTATTATAGAGCTCATCATATGCTTTAAGTTTAGCCTCACTTACTATTCTCTTACCAGCTTTTTTAGCATTCTTATATTGTTCATAGTTTTTATTATTTTTAATCTTCTGCCAAGCTTTAAAATGCATATGTTTTTCTTTAATAACTTTTTGCACTGTTTCACTCCACCACCATGTTTCCTTTGCTAATAGCCTTTTACCTTTAGATACTCCTTAGACATCTTTTGCCACTTTCTTGATGGACTCAACCATATTAGTCCACATGGTATTTACATCTGTTTCATAGTTTCGATTTGCTTCTACCATCAACTTATTTTTGAATGAGGTTATTTTCTCTCCTTTTAAGTTCCACCACTTAGTTTTTGGATATGTATTAAGTTCAGTTCTTTTACTCCATCTTTTAATATGGATATCCATAACCATTAACCTATGTTGTGAGGTTAAACTCTCACCAGGTATCACCTTACAATCCTTACATATAGATCTTTCATTATTCCTAAGTAGAAAAAAGTCTATTTGACTTTTATGAAGTCCACTTTTAAAGGTTATTAAGTGTTCATCCCTCTTCTTAAAGAGTGTATTTGCAATGGACAGGTTATATGACAAAGCAAAATTGAGGATATTCTCCCCCATCTCATTTCGTTCACCTATACCACACCCTCGATGTATTTTATCATATCCTTCCTTATCTTTTCCTACATGGCCATTTAAGTCTGCTCCTATAAATATCCCCTCAATGTTGGGAATTTCTTGTATGACTCCCTTCATATCTTCCCAAAACTATCTCTTGATTATATCTTGTAACCCTACTTGTGGTGCGTATGCACTTATAACATTTATAATCTGCTTTCCTAGAACAATTATTATTATTATTCTATCACTGATTCTTTTAACGTCCACAACTTTATCCTTTAATTTCTTATCCACTATTATTCCTATGTCATTTCTGTTATTTTCCTTTCCTACGTACCATAATTTATACCCATCTATTTCTCTAGCTTTAGCCCCTTTTCACTTTGTTTCTTGAATACAAGCGATGTTGACTCTCCTACGTTTCATCACGTCTACTAACTCCAAACTCTTACTTGTCAGTGTCCCTATATTCCATGTAGCAATGCTAACCTTATGTTCTAGAGATACCCTATTTACTATTGCCTTTCTCGACCTCCATGGTATTAACCCATATCCACTTTTCACTGCACCTAGGTTCTGATGCAACGCGTCGCTTCCGAGGGGACGCTCTAGCAACCCTTGCCCATTTTTCACTACACCCGGGATCCGATGTAGCGCGTTGCTTCTGGGAGAATGCCCTAGCAACCCTTGCCTATTTTTCACCTCACCTGGGATCCAATGTAGTGCATCGCTTATGGGGAATGCCCTAGCTCGAGGGAATGTCAATTTTCGATTCATGTCATGTTGGGGTTGCCATAGTTTTAAAAGGCTGAAGATGATTTTCATTTCTTCCTTACAAACTAATATACAAATGCATATTCATTTGCAAGCATAAAAGAAATAACAAAGTCATCTTCAGCTTCACCCTTGCCAGCTGGCTACCTGATGCAAGGATGGCCATATTTTAAGAAGTTGGAGATGATTTTCATTTCTTCCTCAGAAACTAATATACAAATGCATATCATTTGTAAAAAGAATGAATGAAAAGAAAAAATAAAAAATTCCTCTCAAGAAATAAATATGCAACTTACGAAAATGAATGTGACAGGAAAGCAATCATAATAAGATGAAAAGAATTTCAGCTTACAATCAATGTGAGAGAATCTTCTTTTGAGAGCTTGAACTTGACCTATAGAATTTTCCTTTTAGTTTGAGTGACACCCACTGATCACATAAAACTCAAGATGCACATCTTCATTTGTTCCAACCTGCTTGGATTCTCTGGGTAACCTCCCTCTCCATCTCTCCAATCTCATGGATCAATGATCCTAAGTACCAAAAGTGGTCTTTCACGAGGACTTCTTGGTTATCAATCTTGACTGGTGTTCCACTCCTACTCTCCTTGTTAAAATTACATTCCTTATATTCTATCCTAGTTCTGCTAATTTTAAATGCTTTAGATTCTAATGCTTCTCTCCATAACTCTAGCTTTATGTTTACACCCTCCCTTATCTCATCAAGTAGGGCTATATCATCTACAAATAGCATGCACTAGGGAATCTCCTCATGTAGATGTTTTGCTAACTCATCCATAACTAAGGTGAAAAGGTATGGACACAATGTCAATCCTTTATGCAATCCTATAGTGACAGTAAAATCAACAGTCATGCCACTAGTGGTCTTAACATTTCTTATCGCTCCCTCTTACATATATTTAATTATGTCTATATACGCCTGAGAAACTCCTTTAGTACCCAACACCCTCTATATCAACTCTTTAAGGACTCTATCATAAGCTTTCTCTAAGTCGATAAAGACATGTGGAGGTCTTTCCTCATCTCCCTATATTTCTCTACTAATTTTCTTAGTAAGAAAATAGCTTCCATGGTAGACCTCGCATGCATGAAACCAAACTAATTCTCCGATACACTTGTTTCATGTTGTAGCCTCTTCTCAATCACTCTTTCAAAAAGTTTCATGGTGTGGCTCATAAGTTTGATCCCCCTCGATAATTAGTGTAGCTTTGAATGTCTCCTTTATTCTTATAGATTGGTACAATAGAACTTTTCCTCCACTCATCAGGCATTTTCTTTGATTTTATAATCTTGTTAAACAACTTGGTCAACCAAACTATCCCACTATCTCCCATATGCTTCCAAACCTCTATTGGTACACCATCAGGCCCCATGGCCTTTCTTGATTTCATCTTTTTCAAGGCCTCTTTTACTTCTGGTATTCTAATCCTACGTTCATATCTATAACATCCAATGTTATTTAAATTTATAGTATTTTCAGTCCTTATATTCTCAGAGCTATTGCCATTTAACAATTTTTGAAAGTATGTTTCCCACCTTTGTTTGATCTCATCATCTTTGACTAATACCCTTTGATCATTGCTTCTAATACACCTAACATGATCTAAGTCCTTACCCTTATGTTCTCTTACTTTTGCAAGTTTAAACTCATCTTTCTCACCTTCTCTTATTCCTAGTCTATTATAGAGCTCATCATATGCTTTAAGTTTAGACTCACTTACTATTCTCTTAGCAACGTTTTTAGCATTCTTCTATTGTTCATAGTTTTCTTTATTTCTAATATTCTGCCATGCTTTAAAACACATCCATTTTTCTTTAATAACTTTTTATACTGTTTCACTCCACCACTATGTTTCCTTTGCTAATAGCCTTTTACCCTCAGATACTCCTAAGACATCTTTTGCCACTTTCTTGATGGACTCAGCCATATTAGTCCACATGGTATTTACTTCTGTTTCATAGTTCCAGTTTCCTTCTACCATCAACTTATTTTTGAATGAGGTTATTTTCTCTCCTTTAAAGTTCCACCACTTAGTTTTTGGATGTGTATTAAGTTCAGTTCTTTTACTCCATCTTTTGATATGGATATTCATAACCATTAACCTATGTTGTGAGGTTAAACTCTCACAGGGTATCAACTTACAATCCTTATATATAGATCTTTCATTATTCCTAAGTAGAAAAAAATTTATTTGGCTTTTATGAAGTCCACTTTTAAAGGTTATTAAGTGTTCATCCCTCTTCTTAAGGAGTGTATTTGCAATGGACAGGTTATATGACAAAGCAAAATCAAGGATATTCTCCACCATCTCATTTCATTCACCTATACCATACCCTTTTGTATTCTATCATAACCTTCCTTATCTTTTCCTACATGGCCATTTAAGTCTGCTCTTATAAATATCCCCTCAATGTTGGGAATTTCTTACATGACCCCCTCCATATCTTCCCAAAACTGTCTCTTGATTATATCTTGTAAACCTACTTGTGGTGCATATGCACTTATAACATTTATAATCTACTCTCCTAGAACAATTATTATTATTATTATTATAATTCTATCACTGATTCTTTTAACGTCCACAACTTTATCCTTTTATTCCTTATCCACTATTATTCCTACGCCATTTCTGTTATTTTCCTTTCCTACATACCATAATTTATACCCATCTATTTTCCTAGCTTTAACCCCTTTCCACTTGGTTTCTTGGATATAAGCGATGTTGACTCTCCTATGTTTCATCGCGTCTACTAACTCCAAACTCTTACATGTCAGTGTCCCTATATTCCATGTAGCAATGCGAACCTTATGTTCTAGAGATACCCTATTTACTATTGCCTTTCTCGACCTCCATGGTATTAACCGATATCCACTTTTCACTGCACCTAGGTTCTGATGCAACGCGTCGCTTCCGAGGGGACGCTCTAGCAACCCTTGCCCATTTTTCACTACACTCGGGATCCGATGTAGCGCGTTGCTTCTGGGAGAATGCCCTAGCAACCCTTGCCTATTTTTCACCTCACCTGGGATCCAATGTAGTGCATCGCTTATGGGGAATGCCCTAGCTCGAGGGAATGTCAATTTTCAATTCATGTCATGTTGGGGTTGCCATAGTTTTAAAAGGCTGAAGATGATTTTCATTTCTTCCTTACAAACTAATATACAAATGCATATTCATTTGCAAGCATAAAAGAAATAACAAAGTCATCTTCAGATTCACCCTTGCCAGCTGGCTACCTGACGCAAGGATGGCCATATTTTAAGAAGCTGGAGATAATTTTCATTTCTTCCTCAGAAACTAATATACAAATGCATATCATTTGTAAAAAGAATGAATGAAAAGAAAAAATGAAAAGTTCCTCTCAAGAAATAAATATGCAACTTACGAAAATGAATGTGACAGGAAAACAATCATAATAAGATGAAAAGAATTTCAGCTTACAATCAATGTGAGAGAATCTTCTTTTGAGAGCTTGAACTTGACCTTTAATGGCTTCCCTTGAATAGTATTCACTTCATTCCCATTTTCTCTTCTTCAAAGGTATACTTTTGTTCTTTAGACCAAATGTAGTTGTTGTGGCCTTCTTCTCCTTTAATTGGTAGATGAGATGGCTATTGAAAAATGTCTTCTCCTCATTGGATGATGAACGAGCTATTGGAGTGGCTTGAGATTTGATTAGAGGATCCAAATGATAGTTAGGACACTTTAATCTCATTGGAGGATATTTTTGAAATAATTTTAGCAACCAATGAAATGGTCCACATGGAAACCAATATCAAAATTAAATTTCAAAAATTTTGATAAGAATTTGGAAAAAATGAATTTTAAAATTCCTAGACTTTAGGACTCAGCTCCTTCATTTTGAAGTGCCTTGATGGGGGCCGGCTCCCTTTTAGGGGAGCTACCATAAGGGAGTTAGGCCTTTAACTACACAGAAAGAAAGGTTAGAGGGATTGGGCTTCATAGAGGAAGTGCTAGCTCCTACATTTTGAGTTCTTACTAGTGGGTGTTGGCTCCCGTGGGAGCACTGGTTCCTTCCAACTAAGAGCTCCATAGGGGGTCGACTCTTATGGCACGTAAAGCCTCTTCCCCTTTGAACGACTATATCATGGTCATACGATGTTCATTTTGAGTGTTCTTTGGTGGGTTGGAAAGTTATTTCAATGCTGCCTAAAATTAAGCTAAAATGAAACATTTAAAATTTCTTAAAATCTTCAAAGTGATGATTGGACACATCCTGCAAAATGAAATTTTTTAAGAAATATTATTATCTTCTTTGAATTCTTAAAAATTTTCAAGTAGAAATTTTTGTCTCATAAAAACTTGGATTCTTTAATGAATGACATTTGGTTTCTTGTTAAAATGAATTCTTCAATGATAGTCACTTGAATTATCCTGAATTCTTTAAAACACAAAACCATAGCTTGTGGTGATCCTATGAACACTTGTATACTCAAGTAAATATGTTAGATCACTACGTAAAGGTTTTTTTATAATAATAATAATAATAATAGAAGAAGAAGAAGAAGAAGAAGAAGAAGAAGAAGAAGAAGAAGAAGAAGAAGAAGGAATTGACTCAACAATCTCTCTCTTTTTGATGATGACAAAATCTTGAAAAAAAAGTTAGAGGAATATTATCGATGAACTTTATTTTAACCAAACTTCTCTCCCTTTTTATGAGAGAGAGAGAGAAACATTATAATCATTGATAAAGCATTCCGTTCTATTAATTGGGAGAGAGAAAAACAAGAATCAAGTATGCTTCTCCTAAACAAGAACAATTCATGGTCTCATGCAATATAAATAATAAAATTAGATGAATATAAATGAAAGGAAGAGAGCAAATTTCTCCTTGACAGAGAACATGCTTGAATGTTCATCTAAGAATGAATATATGTGAGTAATTCTTATGGAGCAAAGATGCTCCACATAACTCAGAAATCTCATAAAACGTGTTTATTCAATGATGCACATGAGATATAAGTTTTTTTTTTAAATAAAAAAGAAACATGTTCATTTCTTCTAAACTAAGTCATTGGTACATGAAGAATATATTTTTTAAGACACGAATATCTAATAATGATCATATTTCAAAATAAGCATCAAGATACAAGTGTCAAGTTAGCAAGCAAACATATAAATCATTTGAATAGAATAAAAAGGGAATTGGCATGTAACCAAAAATGATCATGTTTCATGAATAGGATCATTTAAGACATGAAAACATAATAAATTTCAAAACAAAGATAAAAGAAAAGCTTCTCTAAGAGTATGCATCATTTCAAATATTTGATCCTTTCAAATAAGTTTCTTTCCTTTATTGAAAAAAAAAAAGTTTCTTTAAAATAAATTCTTCCATGTATTTATTCAAACAAGAAATGCCTACTTAATAATGCAGTTGATGACAACAATTGAAGATAAATATGCAAATGCAAGGCTAATGCAACTGATCATAGCGACAAAAAACTTAAATACCCATATTTGCTTATTTTAGGTCTAGAAGATGCATACGAGTATTAACTTGAAGAAGAAGGCTTGCAATAGGAGTTTCTTGAAAATCTTTGCATTTCTTTGAAATTCAAGATTATTCTTTTCATTAAAGAGTTTCTCCCAGGAGGTTTTCTAACCCTTACACTTCTTTTGCAAATCCTCATTCTCAACAAATAGACATTATTTTTCCTTTCTAAATTTCTCTTTTCAACATTTATACCATTTAAAGAATGCTTCACAGAATTACATTCAAGCTTCAAAAATCATATTCATCAATAGTATGCTTCAAGGTATCATACTTATCATTGCCATGCTTGAAAGACTCATTTTGGTATTTTAAAGCATCAATTTCAGGAATGAGACTAGAAACATGCTTTCTAAGAAGTTTATTTCTCAAGGCAACTTTTTTGTATTCTTGAACAATATCATCAATGCATCTTTAAGCTCTTCATAAGACAACATACCTTGTTTTCTCTTTTCTCATCTTGAATGGATATTAAGCAAAGATTGGTCACTTCATCACAATCACATTCAGATGAAGAGTTTTCATCTTCATCACTCCAAGCAGCGACCAATGCTTTCTTCTTTGGCTTCTTTTTCTTCAAATGTGGACAATCCTGCTTGATGTGGCCTAGGCGCTTCATTCATAGCACATCGTAGGATCTTTCTTTGAAGTCTTTTCTCTTTTATTTTGAGCCTTCTTAGAATATTTCTTCTTTTGACCATTCTGCCTTTCTCTTCTAATAACCTTCTTCACCTTCTTTACAATAAGCTCAATTTCGTCATTACTATCCATTTCACTTTAACTTTCATCCTCAAATGTAGACTTGAATGCAGTTCCTTGTCCTTATTTTTCTTAAACTCTTCTTCCTCAGACTTATGAGCATTTTCATAGATCATTGGTGAACCCATGAGCTCATCAAGTTCAACTTTCATCAAATCTTCGGCTTCTTGAAAAGCTGTCACCTTTGCATCTCAAGTCATAGTAGAAGATATAAGAATCTTGTTTACCAAATCCTTATTGGTAAAGGACTTGCCAAGTGACATTAAACTATTGATAATGTTTGTAAGCTTTGTGAACATTTCTGTGTTGATTTCATCACTTTTCACCTTGGATAGTTCATACTGGTGAAGTAACATATTGATTCTTATATTCTTCACTTGATTGGTTCCTTCATGAGTGACTTCAAACTTCTCCCATGTCAACTTTATGGTTGTGCATGAAGAAATTTGATTGAATTCATTTAGATCTAATGCATAATAAAGTAATTTGATAGCCTTAGAGTTGAGTTGAGCCTTCTGTATTTCCTCTTTCGTCCAAGCCTTGTCATTGTAGTATGGAACTCCATCTATGAGAATGTCTGACTAGTAGGCTATATTTACAATGATCTTCCAAAGTTACAAAATTGGTAGATTAGATGCACATCATCATCTTAGCCTTCCAATAATCATAGTTGGTTTAATTGAAGTAAGGTGGCTTATTTATGGATTGGTCTCTAAGAACAACTGGATGAACTTAAGACATTTTGAAAACAGGGGATCTTGATCTCAAATATTAGAGAACTATAGCTCTAATACCAATTAATGGTCCTAAGAGGGGGTTGAATTGGGCCCTTTACAAAAATTAATCTCTTTTTTGGCTTAGAAATCCAAATAGAAAAAAGTAAGAGAAATAAGGGTGTTTGGTGTTAAAAACTTCCAAAAATAATATTTTAAACACCTAGAATATGCTCTCTAAACAATTGAAAATATTTTTCTCAAAAGCTTCCACATATGTATTTTAACAAAACTTTGAGGATGTAAAAGTAAAATTGTGAAACTCACGCAAAAAAGAGTGAACAAATCACTTGAATACAATTAAAGTAGTACAATGAAAAAGAAAATGCAAAAACATGAGGATTTATAGAGGTTTGGTTAGCCTACTCAGCATCTACTTTTTCTCTTTGAAGAATATCCCCTCCTTGAGTCTCTCAAGGTTATTCCCACCTTGAGTTTCTACTAATCGCTGTCAGATTTTAAACCCTAAGTTGATACAATGCTTTGAATACTCACAATAGCTCAATCTTAATTACAATGAAACCCCTAGAGAAAATCTCTACCTAGTAAAAAGAATGAATGAAATGAAAAAATAAAAAGCTCTTCAGAAGAAATAAATATACAAATTGCAAAAATGAATGTGAGAGCAACATGATCCTAATAAGAAAGAAAGAATGTTAACTTGCAATCAATGTGAGAGAATCTTCTTTCACGAGCTTGAACTTGAGCTTTAATGGCTTCCTTTGAATGATATTTGATTCATTCTTTCCTTCTCTTCTTCAAAGGCATGCTTTTATACTTCAAACCATAAATAGCTATTGTGGGATTCTTCTCCTTTGATTGGTAGATGAGGTGGCTGTCAAAGAGATATCTTCTCCTCTTTAGATGATGAAAAGTTGTTGTAGAAGTCTAAACTATGACTAGAATAGCCAAATCATTGTTAGGAAGATTTAATCTCATTAGAGAAGAAATTTCATCGGTGGGTGTTTTCAAAATCATGTTTAGCAACCAATAACACATGGAAACCAAGGTTAAAATTTAAATTTCAAACTTTATAGTAAAAATTAAAAAAAAATTCAAACTTTAGAATTCCAACACTTTGGGAGTCAAATACTAGAATGGAAGTTGAGTCCTTCATTTTAGAGTGCCCTTGGTAGCAATTGGCTCCTTCTGGGTGCTAGCTCCCTCTATGAGAGCTCTCATTAGGAAGTCATTCCCTATCAATGGGGTTGGCTCCTATAATGGCGAAGAAAGTTTAGAGAGAGCTAGCTCCATGGAGGGGAGCTAGCTCTTCCTCTTTGAAGAGCCCTTGAAGGGAGTCGAATCCCAGGCAAGGGGCTCAACTCCTTTAACGGCAATGAAAGAAAGGTTAGAGGGAGTAGGCTCCATGAAGGGACACTAGCTCCTTCATTTTGAGGTATTGCTGGTGGGAGTGACTCCCTTGGGGCCATCGGCTCCTTCCAACTAAGAGCTCCTTGAGGGGGCTGGGTCTCAAGGTGCTAATCACCTCTTCATCTTTCAACTGCTATATCTTGGTCATATGATGTTCGTTTTAAGTAAATATTTGGTGCATTGAAAAGGTCTTCAATGCTCTATGCACAAAGTCTAGAAAACCTAAAAGAAACAAAAACATAACATTGAAAATTTCTTAAAATCTTCAAAGTAATAATTGAACACATTTTGCACAGTGAAATCTTCAAGACATGACATGCATCTTCTTTAAAAAATTGAAAATTTTTCAAATAGAATTTTTAGGCTCATGAGAACTTGAATTCTTTAATGAATGACATGTGGCTTCTTAATCAAATGAATTCTTTAATGAGAATCACTTGAATTCTCTTGAATGCTTTGGAGCATAAATTCATAGCTTTTGGTAAGCCTATAAACACTTACTCAACTAAACATGATAGATCATGACACAGAAGATTTTCTATTATGAAAATTTAAAAAAAATGACTTAACAAAACCATTTTTTTAGTTTTTGAAAGCATTACTTTGAAAGCAAACTTTAACTCATCAATGAAATTACCTCATCATCTACTTTTACATTGGCTTTAGTTCTGGCCCAGAAAGCAAAGAGAGTAGCATTATCTTCATCACTAGAGGATGAAGTTTGCCCATCATTATCATCACTCAATGTTGCAACAATATCCTTCTTCTTATAAGGCTTCTTCTTCTTGTTCTTCAAGAGTGGACAATATGGTTTTATGTGTCTAGACCTTTTGCAATTATAGAATATGATTTGATCTTTCTTATTAGAAACATCCTAATCAAAGGTAGCCTCCTTGAAAAACTTACTTCTATCACCACTTTTCTTGCCTTTGACAAACTTGTTGAAGTGCCTAGTGAGAAGAGCCACTAGATCACTATCTTCACAAGCTTCTTCATCATGATCAATAGTAAAGGAATTCCTTTCTCTTTCTTATGCTTTGATTCTTCATTAGCCAATATTTTCTCCTTACTCTCATGCAATAGATAGGGCTAAAAGATCTTTCTCTTCAAGGTAAAGATATGAGAATTATACTCATAATTTCTTCATTAGTAAACACTTTACTATACCTTTTAGGTTGTTGTTGATGTTAGTGAATCGAGTAAAAATTTCAGAGATGGACTCATTAGGTTTCATGAACAATAACTCATACTCAAGAACTTAAAGATCAATAATAGTTGCTTTTACCTATTTTTGTGGTGATGTTGCAAAATTAGAGTTAACATAGCCACCAGCCTCTCTCAATTATGAATGAATTTATATGTTGGCGTATTGCATTTGTTGTGGGGTGAAAGTTCACCTCTTTTGATACACTTAGTGTCACTCTAAGACCTTTTCTTTTCAAAGAATGGGCTTGTGGCTTGGTTATGGTGTTGTAAAGTGTTAGGCACCATCCTCACCTCGTTGAGACTAGTCTATACTTGAGATGGTTCATAGACTGTCAAACTAAATGCACTATCTTGGTTACAGATTTACCCAACTATATGGGATACTGGGATCTTATGCTAATTAAGAAGTTTCCCCTATTATGGAAGCATGGAAAGCCTTCAAATAAGCTTGAAAATTTGCAATTCCACAAGTTATTGAAATGCATAAAGAAGGCATCTCCTATGCTTTACATCATTAGGATCCCTTTGACTACAACAATGGAGAGAACCTTTGACCAAGCTAGAAAGTAGAGGATCCTTGGGCAAGGAGAGAGCTTGATTCTCCTCCATCCCTTCTCCTTTAAAAGAGGAAGATACTGTGCTCTAGAAAGCTATTAATCAATTAAAGTAGGAAAGACATTCTAGAAAGTTGGAAAATTACCCTAGGATGTAAGCAAGAAGCTATTCTTGAGTCCTACTTTTTATGCTAAAACTATCCTAAAATGTAAGAAAGCAAGAAATTAAATAAGAGATAGAAAAAATTATATTTGACTATGCAAAGAAACTACAAGACTAGAATACCAAAAAAACATATAGTACTTTAGAGATAGCCCAATATAATGCTCCAAAAATGATACTATTGAAGAAGATTGCTTGAGAAAATTTAAATTAAAACTCCTCTCAGGAATAATTTAATAAGAAAGTAACTTTTTCACTCTCCAACAGAGTCTTTAAGCCCTTTGTGGTTCTAAAACCTTTCTAAGAGAAGTTCTCAAGAATGAGGCAATCTTACCATGACCATTACTTTCCTTTTGTCTTGGCAACGCACCCCTTTATATAGCATTCTAAGGGATACTCAATCAACCAACTTATAACATCTATTTTTGTTTTCTAGCTATATGAGGGCCATACCATGTTCATGTAGTAAACTCCGCCAATGTCGGTCCCAAGCCCAGATGAAAAAGGAGGAGGGTCTTGCGTCAAGTGCCAACCGGCAAGGGAAAGTTAAAGATGATTCTGTTATTTCTTTCTTACAAATGAGTATGCATTTGTATATTAGTTTGTGAGGAATAAATGAAAATCATCTCCAACTTCTTAAAATACGGCCACCCTTGAGTCAAGTTGCCAGCTGGCAAGGGTATAGCTGAAGATGATTTTTGTTATTTCTTTTATGCTTGCAAATGAATATGCATTTGTATACTAGCTTGTAAGGAAGAAATGAAAATCATCTTCAGCTTTTTAAAACTACAGCAACCCAAACATGACATGAATCGAAAACGACATTCCCTCAAGCTAGGGCATTCCCATAAGCGACGTGCTACATTGGATCTCGGGTGCGGTGAAAAATAGGTAAGGGTTGCTAGGGCATTCTCCCATAAGCGACGCGTTACATCGGATCCCGGGTGCAGTGAAAAGTGGGGAAGGGCTGCTAGAGCATCCCCTCTGAAGCAACGCACTGCATCAGAACCCAGGTGCAGTGAAAAGTGGACATGGGTTCACACCATGGAGGTTGAGAAAGGCGATAGTAAATAGGGTATCTCCAAAACATAAGATTCGCATCGCTACATGGAATATAGGGACATTGACAGGTAAGAGTTTGGAGTTAGTAGATGCAATGAAATGTAGGAGAGTCAACATCACTTGTATTCAAGAAACCAAGTGGAAAGGGGCTAAAGCTAGAGAAATAGATGGGTATAAATTATGGTACATAGGAAAGAAAAATAACAGAAATGGTGTAGGAATAATAGTGGATAAGGAATTAAAGGATAAAGTTGTGGACGTTAAAAGAATCAGTGATAGAATTACAATAATAATAATTGTTCTAGGAAAGCAAATTATAAATGTTATAAGTGCATATGCACCACAAGTAGGGTTACAAGATATAATTAAGAGATAGTTTTGGGAAGATATGGAGGGAGTCATACAAGAAATTCCCAACACTAAGGGGATATTTATAGGAGCAGACTTAAATGGCCATGTAGGAAAAGATAAGGAAGGATATGATAAAATACATCGAGGGTATGGTATAGGTGAACGAAATGAGATGGGGGAGAATATCCTCAATTTTGCTTTTTCATATAACCTGTCCATTGCAAATACACTCTTTAAGAAGAGGGATGAACACTTAATAACCTTTAAAAGTGGACTTCATAAAAGTCAAATAGACTTTTTTCTACTTAGAAATAATAAAAGATCTATATGTAAGGATTGTAAGGTGATACCTGGTGAGAGTTTAACCTCACAACATAGGTTAATGGTTATGGATATCCATATTAAAAGATGGAGTAAAACAACTCAACTTAATACATATCCAAAAACTAAGTGGTGGAACTTAAAAGGAGAGAAAATAACCTCATTCAAAAATAAGTTGATGGTAGAAGGAAATTGGAACTATGGAATAGAAGTAAATACCATGTGGACTAATATGGTTGAGTCCATCAAGAAAGTGGCAAAAGATGTCTTAGAAGTATCTAAAGGTAAAATGCTATTAGCAAAGGAAACATGGTGGTGGAGTGAAATAGTGCAAAAAGTTATTAAAGAAAAATAGATGCGTTTTAAAGCTTGGCAGAAGATTAAAAATAATAAAAACTATGAACAATATAAGAATGCTAAAAAAGCTGGTAAGAGAATAGTAAGTGAGGCTAAACTTAAAGCATATGATGAGTTCTATAATAAATTAGGAACATAAGAAGGTGAAAAAGATGTGTTTAAACTTGCAAAAGTAAGAGAACAGAAGGGTAAGGACTTAGATCATGTTAGGTGTATTAGAAGCGATGATCAAAGGGTATTAGTCAAAGAAGAGGAGATCAAACAAAGGTGGGAAACATACTTTCAAAAATTATTAAATGACAATGGCTCTAAGAATATAAGGATTGAAAATAATATAAATCTAAATAACATTGGATATTATAGATATGAACATAGGATTAGAATACCTGAAGTAAAAGAGGCCTTGAAAAAGATGAAATCAGGAAAGGCCATGGGGTCTAATGGAGTACCAATAGAGGTTTGGAAGCATATTAAAAATATTGGGGTAGTTTGGTTGACCAAGTTGTTTAACAAGATTATAAAATCAAAGAAAATGCCTGATGAGTGGAGGAAAAGCTCTATTGTACCAATCTATAAGAATAAAAGTGACATTTAGAGCTGAACTAATTATCGAGGGATCAAACTTATGAGCCACACCATGAAACTTTTTGAAAGAGTGATTGAGAAGAGGCTATGACATGAAACAAGTGTATTGGAGAATCAGTTTGGTTTCATGCCTGGGAGGCCTACCATGGAAGCTATTTTCTTACTAAAATAATTAGTAAAGAAATATAGGGAGAGGAGGAAAGACCTACATATGGTCTTTATCGATTTAAAGAAAGCTTATGAGAGAGTTCCTAGAGAGTTAATATGGAGGGTGTTGGGTGGTAAGGGGGTTTCTTAAGGGTATATAGATATAATTAAAGATATGTATGAGGGAGCGGTAACAAATGTTAAGACCACTAGTGGCGTGACTGATGATTTTCCTGTCACTGTAGGATTGCACCAAGGATCGGCATTGAGTCCATACCTCTTCACATTAGTTATGGATGAGTTAACAAAACATTTGCGTGAGGAGATTCCCTGGTGCATGCTATTTGCAGATGATATAGTCTTACTTGATGAGACAAGGAAGGGTGTAAACATAAAGCTAGAGTTATGGAGAGAATCATTAGAATCTAAAGGATTTAAAATTAGCCAAACTAAGACAGAATATATGGAATATAATTTTAGTAAGGAGAGTAGGAGTGGAACACCAGTCAAGATTGATAACCAAGAAGTCCCCGTGAAAGACCTCTTTCGGTACTTAGGATCATTGATCTATGAGAGTGGAGAGATTGAGAGGGAGGTTACCCAGAGAATCCAAGCGGGTTGGAACAAATGGAGATGTGGATATGGAGTTTTATGTGATCGGTGGGTGCCACTCAAACTAAAAGGAAAGTTCTATAGGAGGCTATAAGGCCGACCATGCTCTATGGATCAGAGTATTGGCCAGTTAAGGAACATGATACTTATAGGATGAGCGTCGCAGAAATGAGGATGTTGAGATGGATGAGTGATAAGACAAGAAAGGACAGAATTAGAAATAAAAATATTAGAGGAAATTTAAGGGTAGCACCAATAGGTAATAAGATAAGGGAGATTAGACTTAGATGGTTTGGACATGTCCAAAGGAGACTAACAACGGCACCAGTTAGGAGTGAGGCAATACAAGTAGAAGGTTCTAAAAGGACAAGGGGAAGGCCCAAAAGAACATGGATAGAAGTGGTGAGGAAAGATTTAAAAACTTTGGGACTGAATGAAACCATGGTATCTAATAGAGTGGAATGGAGGAATAAGATTCAGGTGGCCGACCAATAATTGGGATAAGGTCTTGACGATGATGATGATGATGACCATGTTCATGTAGTAGCATACACACATCATGCTATATATGCTTTCATCATCTTTTGGAATGAAACAAGTGTCTGAGGCCTCTCAGATGTGTGATCACAACTTGTCAGATGAGGTCATTCAACCACCCATAGGATTCTTCTAGAAGGGGATAAGTGCTCATGTCTTGTAAGGTGGAGTGAAGGTCATGTAGCTACAATTCATGGGTCATGCAGCAGCATATCATCTTACTTTTGTTATATTATTTACTTCATTTTTATCTTGCAATAATTTTTTTATTGGAATTTTCCTTAGAATTTGAAGTAAATTAGATGTCCAAGAGTAAAAGCAGATTATCATTAGGGTTCTTTTGTGTCAACTAGTAAGATCAAGGTAGGGTCAATCGATAGTGTCTATAGCTATCTCTATTTGGCGAGGGCATGTCAATGGTTGGTGGTCAAAGCTAAAACCAAACACACATTTTGTGCTCCCATTGATCATCATGAGTTGTGATTATTGGTTCCTTAGGCCTCTATCCTTACTTTGAATCACTATTGACTTCTCAAATATAAAATGTTCTGTCAACATTTTGAAACTATAAACTACGAAAATGTCATATGTTTTGAAAATGGATCCTGGAGTTTCCCATGGTTTGAAATATCTTGAAGTGGGATTCCTAGAGGCTGCCCAATGCTTTGCAATCTTTTGAAGATTTGCTAGGAGCTGCCTAAGACTTTGAAATCTTTTGGGCATTGCAATCTTTTCATAGATTTCTTGGGATTGCCTAGGGCTTTGAAATCTTTTGAAGGTTTGCATAGTACTACCCAAGGCTTTCAAATCTTTTGAAGGCCTACTTGGGGCAACCAATTCATAGGGTGGTTGGAGTATCATAGGAGGAACTATAATTAATCTGGGTATTTGGAGTTACGAAGGTGTGGTTGGGGCACATATTGTGTTTTCTGGCTTGTGCTCTGCTAAGGTCTTTTAAATCTTTTAAGGATTGTTGAGGGCTTTGAAATCTTTTGAATACTTGCCTAGGGGATGCCCAGGGCTATGAAATCTTTTGAAGGTTTATTTGGGGTTTGCCAGGGCTTTGAAATCTTTTGAAGGTTTATCCGAGGGCTATCTATGGGTTTGAAATCTTTTGAATGCTCTAGGGCTTTGAAATCATTTAAAGGTTTGCCTAGGGGCTGTACAAGGCTCTGAAATCTTTAAAAGGTTTTGTAAGCTAAAGACAAACTAAGGACTTTCGTGGACCAAGGGTCAAGTAGACCCTTGTTGGGTACATGACCATTGCTTGTGTAGTTGCCCAACCATTATGACGGGGGCATATTGGTCTTATGCCTTAAGTATGTGCATGATCATGGTCAAGTGGAAGAAGTTAGATGGATCCTTGCATGACAACATCATGCAGCCTCATGTCATTTTTTATTGTTGAAACTCAAAAAGTTGCTTCTATGATTTTCTTGCAAAAATCTTTGATCCTTTTCCCCTTGTCTTTCTTCCTTTTCTCTACTTTTCTTCTCCTCTCTTCTTTTCATTTAGTCTTTCTCGCTTGTGGGAAGCCATAGTATCCGAAAAAGGTCAAGGATGAACAAAGATGATGACGGGATCCGCACAGTGACTAAGAGGAAGACGATCCCAAAGAAATGGAGCTTGCCGAGGGCTTTTAGCTGGAGGTGCTTGAACCTGGCTGGAAGTTGGGTAATTGCCACTATAGACCAGCACCCCTTGTCGGTGACTTCAAGGCAACCTGGTATTTATGACGATCTTTGCCCAAATACTGACTGCGATGTATCAAAATACGCATGCTAGGGAGAGGTGAGTTTTGTCAACTAGAAAGTTGAATTATAATCATGAAAAAGAATCTTTCATAAAAAATGGTTGCTTACCATTTAAGATAATTGAATCGGGAGCACTGGACGAAAACCTTATTGAGAATACGAATGAAATTCACTTTGTGATCAATGTCGACAGAAGAAGACATTTGGGTTTCATGGACATAAAGAAGTAAAATATCTTGACATTGTTTCTAGCAAAGAATCATTGGTATCATTGGAGGAGCTTTGGCCCATATTGAGGCTCCTTGGTTAATTTTTCAAAATAAGTTGCTTACTTATCCAACACGAACGATTGACGAGGTCTTAGTAATATACAACCGAACAAGTCCCAGTAGATAGATGAACTGAATTGCTCTCACAATGGACTAAAGAAAGAAAAATGTATCAATTTCAACCATTCGACTAACAGACAGCGATCTCCATTGACAATTGTGGTGGCCATAATATGACATCAAAATGTGCAGCGGCATTTAAAATTATGTATACAGTCTTAAGATATTTTTGGCTACAAATCTTTGCCCAGTCTACCGATTCATCTGTGATTTCAAAAGTTAAAAATGCCTGAAAAAGATCAAAATGATTATGAAAGGAGAATGATCAAAAAGATAGTTAAGAAGTTGAAAAACCTAGGAGAAGCATGTTCCCTGCATATGTTGTGTGGGTCATCATTTTGCACCATAATGAGCAAGGTTTAACTTAACCCTGCAGGCCATTATTGTCAAACACCGACACGACTTGATGGAGAGCTGGTTCCCACATTCGAGACTAATCTTTCCAATGACACTTGATTAGTTCTGTTGTCTGCCCGTCGTCAACCCAACTTTATCTTCAAATAAATAAATAAAATTCTGCAGTATTTTTTGTGTCTCTTACTATTGATATCCAAACCAACTTTTAATCTTCTTATTTACCATAGTATTCTTTTCTTTTTTTACAGTATTAACATGAATACAATACTAGTGGAGCCTGTATTAATACAAAAATGAATCATCCAAGAGTTATGGGTTCATCAATAGGTCCACATTATTAGCAATGAACGTCGTAGCTAACCGAAACGAGAAGTAATCTTATCCAAGTCGGGCGAGTCAATAACTCATGAAGTAATTCTTTACTGGCCCAGTAGGCCAAATTCAACCAGCTCAAAGAAGTCGACTGGGTCGGGTACTCCTAAACAGTGATAACGCCCACTACAATGGCTAAAAACTTCATTTAAACATAAACATACTGTTTCTAATGTAAAAATGTAATCTCTTAGTGTGTGTTTAGGAAACTTGTGTTATTTGTTTTTATTGTATTCTTTATAATTTCTTTGTAAAAAGCCCAAACTAGTTTTCAAAAATGAAATAGAAAATATACAATAAGAACACAAGAGTGCTGCTAATTGCAAATGTTTTAACTGTGTCTAAAGGGAGGCTCTCTTTCAGGGTGCCACATGAAAAGTTGACTCAAGGTAGTCAATGTTTTTTCACTAAAGACTGAGTTAACTTTCCGCGTGGCACTCTATAAGAGAGCCTTCCAGTACAAGTGGTTTAAGCGCCTACAACTATCAGGAGTCAAAAACATAAAAGTTTCCCAAACACGCACTTAAATTATCTGATAAAATTCAGATAAGGGATCATAGGCACCTCAGAAAAGAATTGAAACAAATAAAGTGAAAATGCAATAGCATAAAGATGAAACATGTACACAGACAACTCTACATCAAAGACTTGCAAAGAGCGAGAAACCTGTCATATTCATGAAATGACCATGAAAAGTAGTCAAGCCTTAAGATGGTCTTATGTTTCAGGGAAAGAATCATGTCAGCAATTCTGCATAGGAGTTTTCAATATCTGAAGGCATGCCACATTCTTTCCTTTCATTTAAGCTTTTGATATAGCTCCAAATTTATAGCTTTAATCAGAACATAATGTAGACCGTCCAAAAGCTTTTCTTTACCGAGATGAAGTTTGATATGACCAGATACACGATAACCAGGATCATACTGTTTTCCGAAACATCTAATGGAAGTCATTAGAAAATAGTCAATCAGTACTAACAGTGATTAGAACAAACTCTAGTTACAAGATCAAATCAAACCCAATACAACAGATCAGACTCAGTCAAGCAAGAAACTGTACTGAATCACGACAACATGGAATGAAAGTGCAAAAAAAGAATGGAAAAAAAGCCGCCCAGTGCGCGAAGCTCCAGCATATGCAGGGTCAGGGAAAGGGGAGGACCAGGGTCTATAGTTTGCAGCCTTACCTTACATGCAAGAAGCCGTTTTCACGCCTCAAACCTGTGACCTCTAGGTCACACGACAACAACTTTACCGTTGCACCAAGGCTTTCCTTTGTGGAATCAAAGTGCAATGGTAGAAGAAAAAGAAAAAAAAAAAAAATTGATTCAGCTCAGCTCAAGTAAGCACTACTTTAGCCGTTTCATGCAAGCTGTATGTAGGACAGGACAGAAGAGTCAGACCATAAAGCAGCCCTGCGCAAGAGAAGTAGACTCTAAAGACTTGAGCACTGACTCAGAACAATATTGGAAAGGCACAAATAAATCATAATTTGTGTAACAAGGCCTAAAATAAAAGAGGGAAAGAGCCCTAGTAACTTAATTCCAAGCTTTAACACATTTGTTTCAAGTGTGTACCATAGAAGCATCACACTTAACTGCAGGCTTTTAGCCTTCTATATACAAACTCCAAGATGTAACCGAAAGGCAACAAAAATCAAAGTATTCGCTGAAAGTCTAGGTAGCCTCACTATAAATAAGTCAAGATTTAAAGAGAAAAAGAAGACTCTTCAGAAGTTCCCAAAAAGCAATATCATAAGGTTCACCAATTTTCTCCAAACGACATTTGCATGTCATTCCCATTTTGGCAACATTGAAAATACAGTTCAATTACAGACTAGACAATGAAATAGCTCATTACTTAATAAGTTAAAATTCAGACATCCAAAATGTAACCAAGCCAGAGAAAGCAAACTAAACAAAGGCACAATATACAGTCACACAAATTCAGCTTTCTATGTTCATTGAATTCAATCAGTTCAAATTACGGAACACAGGACAACTCACAAACAGAAAAGAAACAGAGACGAGAATAGGAGGATCGATTTTATCTTTAACAACATGAATGAAGCCCTTGATTAAGGATCACTAACAAAAACATACCTCACTTTAAAACTTTTCCATTTTCTTCTAGATTGATAACATAATACATGAAAAAGAGAACCAAGACATCAAACATCACCAAAATCCAGTCTAAGCCACTAAGTTACAGTAATTATCAGACAAGGACCTGAAGAAACAAACTAGATTGGTTTTGCTGCTCTGCCTGCCGCTACAACTTTTGTAATGAATGAAACAACATCAGCAATTTCTAAACTTTAAGATGATTTATCCACTTCCATTGCTTGGGCAGCTTTGGCCTTAGTCGATGACGTGACTTTGGTCTTCAACTTTCTCTTACCAACTTGGAAACCGCCCTTCTTCTTTCTCTTCTTGTCCCTACCATCTACCTGAATAAACCACCAAAAGAACCCAAAAGATTTTTCATTTTATAAAAGGAATTTCAGGAAAAGGGTTATTTGAAATCAACTAATTTCCACCTCCCACTAATTTTGCAAATTTTATTCATCAACCGCTGATCTTTCTTGGCATAACCAACGCAACCAACAAAAAAATTTATCCCAACAACAGAAATCTCCACGGAACATCAAAAGAAGAGATCGAACCAACTTTTGGCAAAAACATAAAAGCAAGAACCAGCAAATTAAGAAGATAGCAGCATACAATGTCAGTAGGAAAAGGGAAAAGGAAGAAGCAACCCACTTTCATCTTAGTCTTCTTTGCCTGCAGCTTCATTGTCTTCTTCTCCTTCTCAGCTTTCTCTCCTGAATTTACATAAACAAAAAAAAAAAAAACAACCAAAAACAAAGCTAAATAAATCCAAAAACTAGACCAGAACAACAAAAATGTAGAAGCGTAAACAGAGAACGTACTCTGGAGGTCGAATTCATACTGCCGTTTCCTCCGCGCTAAACTGTTCTTCTTCGACATATTTGCTTTCTGCGCACTCCTTTCAAGTTCAACTCTACGAACCCTAGAATCCCTCTTTCTATAGGAACATCGATCCTTCATAGTTTTCCAAAACTGCCATTAACTTTTTTTGAACTCCAGACAAGCTCTTCATTGATGGGACCAACTTTCTTGATGGGGTTTACCGACGCAATATCATCCTCATCTAAGCCGTTCACTCAGATGGGCCCACGTCAAGAAATTCTACTGAATTAAACTGAAGTAATCACATGATTGTAGCCATTCAATTAGTGGCCCACATGATTTTTCTATCTTTAGGCTCTAATGGTATGATTTCTCCGGTAAAGCTAAATCCAGCATGTCTGATTTTATTTCCAGCTGCTAATGCGAATCAGTGCACCCTAGAAATAGTATTCTACATTAAGAAGAACGGAATGAAGAAGGAATTCTAGCTTTTTGGATGACAAATGTTTCTTAGTATTTATAGATATACCACACTGCCTTAATATAGACATACCCACTTACACATTTAAGTAAATCCATCTTTCATTCTTTGAAGGGTGTTTCTTTAGAAAAAAGCTATACATACGTGAGTTCCCTACCTAACTTGGACCTTTGAATGATCTAACCCAATTATCCTGTTTGGCCTCTCATATTTAGGCTAATTGCAAAAAATATGGCCATTAATGCTTTTAGATACTAGTTTTTTCAATTAAGAAATCGAATGATCATGATTTAAAAACTCAAAACGCATAGCTAAAACCATCTAAATTTCAGAATTTCAATGTCTAACCAATCTAAGGAAGGCTAAACAAGATGATTGGTTTGATCATTCAAAGGCTTTCTTTATATATACTATAGATTAAGTAACTTCCTGATATAAATAAATAGCTTCTCTATTCCACTAAAACCAAACATCTCTCTCTCTCTCTGTTGGGGAGGACTGTATTGAACATGCCTCATGAATATAATTTATGTGTGAACTTGCACGCCTATTTTCTAGTTTCTAGTTTAAAGTAGTTTATTTTATCAAAAATTAGAATTAGTTCATTTAGGAATAGGATATTTGATTTTTGGCTTTAAAATGACTAATTTGTGTGTTTTACTGCGAGATCAATCTTAATCGTTATATTTGTTGGATCTAGACCTAGTCATGGAGATCAAGAGATTGAAGGTTATGTAAATGATGGAGATTGAGTAAATAGAATTTCAAGATCAAAATGTCTACACTTTTCCCTTTTAGGAAACATCTAAATTGGTCATTTCCTGATATGAAAAGTTTCCTTCTCTCACTCCTAGTTATATAATTAAAGACTTTCCTAATTGGAATATAATCTAAATGAACAAATTTTCTATTTGTTTCTCTTGGTTATTCACTTATTTTCTCAAAGAAAAACAGTTTTCTTTTGCAAATAGAGAAGTTTGTCTAAGATTCAATCAATTCAAAAAGCCCTATTTTAGACTATTTTTATATGATTTTGAAGGCTTGCTATTTGAGATATTTTTAGAAGAAAAAGGAAGAGATATTAAAAGAGAAAAGGAAAGAAATGAAAGAAGATGAGAGATAAGAATGCTTGGTGGGCAAGTTATTTTGAAAGAGGAGAGTTTCTTGCTTTTTGACCAAGTTCATCGTCAAACAAAGTAAATAACTCTCTCTATATAAGCTAAACACTCCTACTTTGAAAGAGGCTGGATTCTAGCTACTTCTTGACCAGAGAAGACTCCAAAAAAATACCCTAGAAGAATAGGAGAAGAAGAACTATATAGAGATCATTAACTATTGTGTGTGGATGGTCCATCATACTCTACTAATATCAAAATCTAGGGATTGGGAGAAGCAAACAGGAGTATAATGTTTTTTCATTTAATTTGTATATTTTTATTTGGAAATTTTGATGTATTAACAGTTTCATGATGAGAGATACTTTGAAGATTGTTTTAAAAGTTATATTTCATTTTTTATTCTAATACTTGTAGTTCAGATGAGATGCTCATGCAGTGGTTTTTATGTGAGAATGAATGTTTCCTAAGATAAGTTATTTGAGAATTGGACAAGTCATGTCAATAGTTTGTAGATGATTTGTGCTAATTTAGTTAGGTCATGCCATGAAAACATTTGTTCCTTTTTTATAGACATTGTAGCTTATATCCAAGAACAATGCTAGTTCATAAATGATTTCAAGTAATGAGAAATCATTAGCATGATTCTATTGGTGGATTTATAATTCCTAAACTATTAGATGATTTCTTAGTTTTTGTTTAATTACAATCATCTTAATGAATTTTAATCCCAAAATACCAAACTTCTCTAGTGTGGTGGATAATCTATTCCATCCATATGGTTCGACAAGCCTTAATGCTTGCCCTACAATAGATCTTGTATACATGCAAGGATAAATTTTGAAATATTAAACTTTAGTGTCCATTAATGAGAGGTTCATGCAACTATCTAGGCATTGGTAAGGGAATTTCTATACTTGTTCAATTGTTACAATTATGTAAATGTCCCTTTTCTAACAAGTGTTGATATATTTTGTTTTTTTTTAAAGGGACTGACACTGGATGCTCTCATTTGTCTATTGACAGTTTGTTGCTCAAAGAGGTCTACGATTGCCATCAAGTGAATAAGAACATCCAATAGCACATTGTAGGAGAGTAAGAGTGATTAATGCCACTCTTTGGCTAGACTGATCGACCCCACTTTACTTCTTAGAGTAGATCATCCTATGGTGCTTATGAGTCAAGGTAATATGAATGGCACCACCTTGTATCTTAGAATAGTTGACCAATACTAATTGGCACCTTCCTAACATGTGAGCTCTACCTTACTATACATATATGCACATTTACAAGCCCATCTTGTTGCATGCATATGCATATTTTTAAAGTAAAGTTTCATAAAACTAGATTACTTGTTAACCTATTACCTGACCACATATCAAATACAAATTAGGAATTTTTTATCCACTTAAAAAGATGGATATATGTGTCAAAAATACCCATTATCCATTTTGCCAATGCCAGCAATTATTATTGTAACCCATATCAACCTTGTTCATATGAAATCAAAGAAGTTGGCCTGAGGCTATTAATACTCTAACCCATGTGGGCCTTATTCATATCAAAGGAAAGAGATTGCCCTAAGGGTATGATTGCACTTACTCATGTGGCCCCTCTCCTCTTTAGTGAAGATAGCTAGCTCGCTAGTTCTTGTCATGGACATGGTTACCCATAAATTATGGGTAACTTACTTATAAAATCTTGTAGGATTCATTCCTTTCAATGAATGTGGTTACTCAATAAAGTTAAGCTAGTTGGCTCATTATGTCTAATGGGCCATGACAATAGGGACTTATATTAGAGGTTAGCATGTCGGTGGGTGAATTGGTTTGATGTCTTCACGAATCACAATAGCCTTAAGTACTTGTTCACTTCAAGTGACCTCAATATGAGGTAGAGATGTTGGCTAGAGTACTTGAAGGAATTCGACTTCACCATACTTTACCACCCGGGTAAGCCTAAAGTAGTCATTGATGCCCTCAATAGGAAGTCGAGTAGCGTGATTGCCAACCTCACCATTTGATCAACTTTCTTAGATAAGATCTTACAGGCATAGCAGTTGTGCAGTGAGACACATGCATTGTGTGGCAAAAGGGGTTTTGAGAAGGGGGTAGATGGTGGAGTCCAGTTTTGAGGTAGATTGGTTGTGCCAGCCATTTTTAGGTTTGGGGTAGGAGCTATTAAGGGTAGCTCACCATTCTAAGTTTACCACACACCCAGAGGTTACGAAGATGTACCTTGATTTGAGGAGGTAGTTCTAGTGGCAGGGAATGAAGAAGGACTTTGGGGAGTGTGTAGCGAGTTGTAGTACTTGTCAGCAAGTCAAGATAGAGCATCAGAGGCCTATGAGATTGTAACGACCCTCTTTTCTAGCGACAGAGAGAAACCCAGATCGAGTTTCTCCAGTGATCTTCTTTTCTTCTCCGATCTCCCTCCAACGTTGATAGAAAACCTAGAATGGGTTTTAATCCTAGGTGATGGTGACGGGCAGAGGCCTGATCACCCCCCTCCGCAGTGTCCTATTCTCCCTCCCCTCTCCTCTCTCTATCAGGTTCGGCTAGTGCAGCCACCCAGTACACCGGTGTGCACACGGGCCAGCCACACGAGCTACTCCCTTTTTCCTCTCACAGCTCGCCTCTCCCCGCCCACCGACACGGCTAAGGTTTTACCCCATCTTCCCTGGCTTTTCGTTTCCTTTTTTGCACTTTTCTAGTGACGATTGCTACCAAATCAGGGTTGCCAGTGAGGGTACTCGAAAACCCCCCATCTTCCCCGATTTTAGTCACTGACTCAGCCAAACCAAGGTGGGTTGGCTAACCAGGGACCATTTTCACCTCCATCTTCCTCTCTTGGCTTGGATCGGGCAGTGACTAAGACTGGAAACTACCCAATCACCACCATCTTCTTCTCCCCTATCTACCTTGACTATGACGAGTTAGAGTTGAGTCGACTCATCGAGTCAACTCACTCCAACTCATTTGGGAGACACTAAGCTAACTCAGTGACCTCTTTTTACCCTTGAACTTTGAATCATGATTCTGGTCAACCTAGAAAGAATCTTGGAGATCCGAGAGTACCCTCGCTATCCTTGTAACATGACGAATGATACCCATCTTCCCATTCTTTAATCAGGGAAGATCTAACTGTCAATTTGAGAAGACATTTGATAGGAGGTCAAATCGTCTAATATGTGATGATCTGACTTTGTTTTTCTTATCCAAGTAGTTTGTAGTGATCCTCATAAAGTGTAGATTAAGGATCAATACAAGATTGTGGGGTATAAAGCATTTATGGAGATGATTTAATCGATCTTGACCAATGGCTAAGATCAATTAAAGATCCAGGTATGAAATTAGATCCAATTTGATGATCCGAACCATTTAGAATTCTCAATTGGATTAATTGACTAGAATTACTAAGTTGTTATGTAATCTGGGAAGATTAGATGAGGTTCTTTGATGAGATCAATGTGGATGATTAATGATCGGGTATAATAAAAAAGATCGGTGGATGATCCAACCAAACAGACAGCTAGAGGTTATTTAGATTGACTTGAACAAGGTAAGATCATTGTCTTAATCATTTGATGGGTTGATTTGATTTCGATTAGATATGATTGAGCATGATATTCATATAGTAATGCTCGATTAATTGATTTAAATGATAAATTACCTAAAATTGATATGATACGAGCCTAATATCTCTAAATATGCATTAATAATAATTAAGACGAGAACTAAATGACTATGAGTGGGCTCTATTAAGTATAATTTGAATTATTAGCCAATTAGGATGGGCCCTGCCTTGAGATTCCAGGACTGGGAATCATTTAACTGTCTTGAATAGAATGTAATGAATACAAAAGTATAATGTTGCATAATTAAGAATCCAAGTTAGAGTGGATTCTAAGTATGACTAGATGTGATATGTATTTAAGTGATGGAACTGTGGTGGACCGCGCTAGAGATGGGTCCAACTGAACTTTAAGGTACAGACAAGTAATACATTGTAACATTCACTATTTTAAATTATAGGATAATTAATTTTATGAATTATGAAAAGATAAGAATTTGAGAAATTTGGAGATAGAATCTTAAGTTAAAACCTCAATATTTGAGATGTGTTCGAAAAACGAAATCCAACACCACTAAAAATGCTAAAATCAGATATCAGAGTAAAAATGACTAATTATTTTAATTTTTGTATTTAATTAAAATTATCTAGAGGGGCATAACCATCATTTCACAAGTGGGGCCCACGGAGTGATCACAGCCGTCCATGATGGGATGGGCATTGCCAGGCAGGGTGATGATTAATCATATAAAAAAAAAACAAAAATACATTTAGGGGGGCCACTAAATGCACCTCCCTCTCTTGTTTCTCCCCCTCTCGTTTCCCATGAGCCGACCACCTGTTTGTGAGCCACCGGCAATCACATCACTAGCGACAAATTCACTGCAAGGATGCCATGGATCTTTCCTTCCCATGCATGCACTGGTGACAAAAGGCAACCGGGAGTGGCCAACTTGACTAAGGTAGGCCATTCTTCGTGCTCTTCTCACGTCTTCTTCTTCTTCTTCTTCTTCTTCTTCTTCTTCTTCTTCTCTCTCTCTCTCTCTCTCTCTCTCTCTCTCTCTCTCTCTCTCTCTCTCTCTCTCTCTCTCTCTCTCTCTCTCTCTCTCTCTCTTGTTGTTTTAGTGCTAGAAAATGGCATGGATTGTTGGGGGAGGGATACACATTACTATTGTTTTCAAATTAAGTAGATGAAATGGTCTCAAATAATGATCTGAATCGTTCATCTTGTGCATGATGATACAAAGAACAAACCCATGAATTTTCATGGTGATCGAACGGTTGGAGACGTCGAAAACTAAGAAAATAGTAAGATGAGAATTTTTAGGAACATGATAAAAATCATGTAAAAATGGTAGATAATGAAGGAATTTGTTGAAATGGAGTTTGAAAATGAAATGTACGTGAAAAAATGAGCAAAATGGCATAAAAATTGTAAGATTTGGGCACCTGGGGGTCGCTGGCGATCGGATTCCTGCTGTTATCTCTGGGGATGGTAGACCAGTCTGATCATCGTCCCCGACAACGACGAGTGGCGACAGCTCGACGGGTGTCGTTGGGCAGCAAGGGCGTCAGGCAGTGAGCAGACAAGTGGCATAACAAATGTGTGCCCCGCGGTGTGACGGGCATGGCACATAGCACTTCGGGCACGACACGTGCATGACGTGGTGCAACACGTGCCGGACACGTAGTTTGCCATGCACGCGACAAGTGGTGAGCCACGCGCGCATGCGGATAGCATTTGCACTCACACAGACGACACATGTGTAGCGCATGTGCAGCACATGCGGCAGTTTCTTTTCCTTGATTTTTGGGGTTTTTTCTGACCATCCATTCACAAAAATGTGGTTTTAAGAGCTACAGAGGTCCAAATCATGATTCAAAAGAGGCATTGCAATCATCTCAATGGCACGGACCTAGATTTGACTCAAAAATCTAGATCTGAACACCTTTTAAATGGCTAAATGTAATATCCTTAATTTTTAGGATAAAATAGGAAATTATTAAATAAATAAAAATAAAAATTTATGGATGAAATTTTTTCCTGAAAACATAATAATTTGAAAGTGCTCGTCGATAGGAGTCCAACGCCACCAAGAACGCGAAAAACGGAGCTCAAACGAGGGAGTTATGAGCCGTCGAAGTTGTAAGGGCAATTTTGTCATTTGACAGAAACGTATAACACAGGGGCCCAAATTGATAATGGCACCCCCGTCTTCCACACGTCTGTACCCAGATCCGGCAAAATCGCCGGAGAAGCCATGGAAAGAGGCGTGAATGGAAGAGGTTCTCTTCCCCTAGGACTCTAGGCCTATATCTACTCTCCCCAGGTTGCCAAAACGCTCCACTTTGAGTGTTTTCTCTGAGTGTTTACGCAAAACCCTAGCCCTGCAAAACTTGGATTTTTCCGGCGAGTGGAGCCCCGGCAACACGAGCAACCACGGCTAGATGCAAGGTAAGCCTTAAAACTATGTTTTTTAGTATTTATTAAATAGAGAAAATAATTAGAAAACCATTTAAAAATTAGGAAAAAATTAGATTTTTTTTAGGAACTTTGTGCACGCTACTGTTGGAGCGCGATTTCATAGACCAAACGTTGTCCGTTTGGAAATTGCACCGTCCAACTAGTGCACAAGAAACCCAAGAGCAAACCCTTTAAATTTGGGAGTGATCCAACGGTGGATTTCTCCAGAAAATCCAAAAACCAGTACCTAGGGATGTTTTTAGGAACTTGGGAAAAACCGTTTAAAAAACATGGTTTTTGGAGAAATCAATGCAAAAGGATGATAGAAATGGAAACTAGACAAAATTTGGAACAAAATGGTTCAAAAACTAAGTGATTTGGACACCTGTAGGGTCACCGGTGATGATGGAAGGCCTGGTCCGTCTTCTCAGGCGCCGGTTTCCGCATCGCCGGTGTAAACCGGTGTAAACCGGGCTGCCCGTGTAACCCAGTGTACACTGGGTGCCGGTGTAACCCGGTGTAAACCGGGCCGCCAGTGTAACCCAGTGTACACTGGTCGTCGGTGTAACCCGGTGTAAAGCAAGGCCGCTGGTGTAAACCAGTGCACCCGCCAAACACCCTATAAATTAATAAATATTAATTTATGAAGTATTTTCACTTAAAATTGATTTTTGGGAGCTAGAGGAGTCCAAATCACGATCCGAAAGATGCGTTGTGACCGTATTGACGACGCGGACCTAGTTTTAACTTAAAAATTTAGAAATGACCACTTTTTATTTAGAAAATTTTTAAAATAGTGGTGTGACATGTACAGGTGCACTTGAATATACCAATTAAAGGGAGTTATTAGCAAGCTAGTGGTCTCACACTGAGGTAGGTGACGACAACTAATATTTTGCCTTGATATTTGAACCATGTTTAAACATAGCATCATGTGTGATTGTGTTTTAAAATGCAATTATTATTTACCGTGGATTTCATGCGACATTGCGTACAGGATGGTTATTCCAAATTGAAATCTTTTACTGAATAAACTTATTTAAAATGCTTTTACAAGTATGATGTTAATTAGTTATGCTTAATTAGAGATTTATTTCTTATTGTATATATAGAAAATGCATGGATTTACATGGAAATGAGAATAGAGGCTTATTAGCTGGTCCTTTTATAGGCTAACCCCGGGATGAGGGGCATGTCTTGGGGATTGCAAGCTATAAGTGCTCTTGAGTTTTAGCATATACATATGATTTTCGTGTTTTATATTTGATGACGGGTGCTCTCGCCCGATGGGCGTCATGCTAGGAGGGATAGGGCCACCCACCTTCCGAGATTATGATGTGATGAGTTTGTGATATGATAGACACCTGCCCATAGATGGCATTCGGTAGGGGTTTGGTAACATGGATAGTCCACACTACCGGTCTGAGCCTTTCCATGGGGACAGACGCTAAGTCTCCCGTTATGGTGTCGACGGAGAGCGGCGGTGGTTGATACCCATGGAGGGTTGCCACTGCAGCATGATGGCCCATATTCTTGTTATGTGTGCATGCATGATGAGCATGGTTATGGATGGTATGCCTGGGTGTGACGACACTCAGAGGTTGACTATGTGTACTCCTGATCAGGGATGTTAGTGCGATGTGGTGGGACCCATTACCTTAGGGTGCCCTTATTCTTGTTGTATGCTCCATTTTATTGATTCATGTCATGTTTTAACTCAGTGAACTTCATGTTTTAGCATTTGGAATAAATTGGCATTTATTTGAACATGGCATTATGATATCACTATTTCCATAAATGTTAGACTTTTCATCAATGCTGTTCATTATTTCTTTCATTTATTACATTAATTGTCTATGTACCTACACAAGCGATAGCTTGCTGAGGCATTGCTTTGTTTTGCAATGCCTTAGATCTCGAGCGCGACACCAGGAAAGGAAAAGCGGTTGATAAACCTTGAGAGCTGCTAAAGACCATTTTTCTATAGTGTTAGACAGTGATGTGAGTCAATAAACAGGATTATCATTTGGATTTTATTATGGACTGCATACTTTATATTTGGATGTGATTTAGATGTTTGGACATATGTTGGACATTTATATGGGATGTTATGATGGATAGACCCTGGGCCATATTATTATTGTGTTTTGGACATTTATTTGATTTAAAATAAAGGCGCCTATTTATTTGACGTTGATTTATACGCGGATTATTTATTTATGTTTAAATTACATGTACGTCATTTTGAGAAAGGAAAACTAACACTCGGAGTTTTTAAGATAGGTTTAGTAAAATGTTGAATAAATCTTTTCTTATGGGATCCCAAATGCTCTTATTTAAATTGCCATTATAAAAAAAAAAAAAAATTGTCTTAAAAATCCGGGGTGTTGCACTAAACCATTGAATACTATTAGATAACCTAGATTGGGCTGATCAATGGATGATCAGACCTTAGGCCTTGGTTGTATATATCAAATATGAGATGATCTAGGGAATTAGAAGAATATATCTCATTGAATTGCTAAGTGATAGATGACTTATAACGTGACAGGTACGTCAGAGCGCCTGATGTGACATTGCCCACGCTCCTAATTAGAGCACTGCATTTATCGAGGTAGGTGATTTCATTCAAATTTCTTCGTGATTTCAGTAACCATGACCTATTCTCTAAAGTTTTTGAGGCAAGTGATTTATGTCTTCTCATGTTCACATAAATAGGTCCTTACTTTTTCTTGGTAGCATGACATTCCATTCTTGCGAATAACCATGCTTTCCATGTGATGTACTATATTTATCATGGGCTTTGATTGTACTTATTGAGATTATTTTACAAATTTTTTTCATGATTTATGACTTATTATTAATTTATGATGGGTGCTTCCACCCGATGGGTACTATGCTAGGAGGGTTGTAGGGTTGACCACCTGCTCTCTGACTTTGTGATGCTGATGATTAGACACTGCCCTTGAGTGGTACAGGGCCAGGTACGTAGGTAGTGGTATCATGGGTAGTCCCTCCTACAGGTCCGTTCCTCCCCATGGGGACAAAAAAGTCTCCTGTTTAGGTGTTGACGAGGAGCAGTAGTGGTTTAGATCTTGTGTGGTTTCCACTGCAACATAGTAGCCCATACATTTATTATGTATGCTCATGTGGTATTTATATGTGGGTGAAGCCTATGTGGGCAGCTAGATGTGGGCAGGCCTATGGGTTGGGCGAGTTACCTGGTGTACTAGCTACAGGCGAGGGGCTCGCTTATGTGGGTGGCTAGATGTGGGCAGGCCTATGGGTTGGGTGAGCTACTTGGTGTGTGAGCTACAAGTGAGGGACCCTAGGTTTGGTATGAGTACTCATTATCGGTGATTAAGCATTGTGGGACACTCTTGGGGTTATTTTTTTTATACAATATCATATTTATCATGACTTATATGCATATTATTCTATGGACATGGACTCGTATTGTTTTGATGGATGCACATCTGTATTTTGATTATGCCTTTGCATGCCAGGCTGATTTGAGTTGATATCTATGTTGTGAAGGTTTATGATTTTCATATGTTACTCCATTATGAGTGTCTGATTATTTGACGTGCCTTATATATGTTTATTTTATGAGATTCACCATGTATTTTTATTAAGCTTTAATTGAATGTGATCACTGTGATTTATTAAGCTTTAATTGAGTGTGATCACCTACACAAGCACAGCTTGCTGAGGCATTGCTTTGTTTTGCAATGCCCCAGATTTGGAGGGCGATAGCGGGAAGGGAAAGCGGGTGGAGTAGCATCGATTGGGCCAAGACCTGAGGACCATCTATTCTTGTATCCAGAGACAAATTAGTGTACATCTCTTATACTTGTATTAGACACTTGTAACTCTATTTGGATGATTGTATATTTGGATATATTAGACCCATACCAGTGTATAGTGTGCATATACTCACACGCCGATGATGTGGTGACCATGGATGGGACCTGGGCCTTTTGGACTTGTATCATCATTGTTAAATTTGAGCATACTCAGAGTACCAGATTTGATTTTATTTATTGTTGCAGTTATAGAGTGGGGTTGACCCTCGAGGTTTTCGTTTCTGGTTAATTATTTTAATACTGCTCAAAATTTATAGAATTTGAGTTTTCAGTTTTCAGGGATCCCATCTATTTTCCTTAAAAACATATTATTATTACTTAGGAAAAAGGTTTAGAAAAACTTGGGGTATCACAGTTTGGTATTAGAGCCTAGGTTTATTCCACCATCACCACTTTAAGGGTCTAATTTGAGTTACAACAAATGAGTTCTTGATTGAGACAGAGGTAGGAGGATTACTTACAGGATATGATATTGAAACATTGACAGATGGCTCCTCGACAAAAGACGAGGTCCACCCCTCCTCTACTAGTTGCTACCCCTATCGCGATACCAGGGCAAGGGGATTTAGAGGCAGATATAGTAGCTTGCGTAGTTCAGGATCTTATGCCACATTTCACTCAATAGATGACATAGCAGGTCCAAGCAGCAATGCAGGCTATTCACTCTGCCCACTCGGCGATGACTGCAGCAGCCCACAGGGACACATCAGTGCAATCATCCCACTAGGTATCGACAGCTCCTACGCCAAGAGTTATAGAGGGAGGATCCTCAAGACCGCATGATCCATAGGCAAAGTAGCTCGAGAGGTTCTAGAGAATGGTACCCCCCTTCCATGGGGAAGGAGATATAGCAGTGGTGGAGAGATGGTTATTTGAGGTTGAGAAGGCCTTCGAGGGGATGAGGGTCTTACCGGAGGACCAAGTGAGATAAGCGACCTACTTATTGATTAATGAGGCTGGGTTTTGATGGAAGACCGAGAAGTAGACGCCCCCCATCCTCAGCACCACTATTATGGGAGGACTTCTAGAGGATCTTTGATGACCAACACTTCCCTCCTCATGCCCTACATGCTATGAAGAGGGAATTCGCTACATTAGCACAGGGGAGTATAACGGTTCAGTAGTATCTAAACTGATTCGCTAGACTTTAGAGATTCGCGTATCCCTCTTTTGGCTGAGACCAGGAGGTGATAAATAGGTTTGTTGATGGGCTGCTGCCACAATTGAGGCACGAGGTACTTATTGCACACCCGACCACAGTGAGGCAGGCTGCAGACATAACTTTCGTGCTCAAGAGGGACCTGGTACGGGGCAGAGGAGAGATGAGCCAGCCCTTTAAGGGCAAGAGACCCTTCGCGTCCACACAGCCCTAAGTGGGCCCAGACCATCAGTACCCTCCTAGATAGAGGAGAGATCAGGGCAAAAGAGTGTGCCCTCATTGTAGGGGCTGACATATGAATCGAGCATGCTTAGGATAGGGCCGTTAGCATCAAGGCCCATAGCAGTTCCACCACCACCAGTAGCGACAGTAGCCTTTCTAGCTGGGACAACCATTCAGATATTATGGTTGTGGAGAGATAAGGCATGCGAGGAGAGATTGCCCGAGAGGTTAGAGAGACAGGTCAGTGAGGACAGATGCCACTACAGAGGCAGGGTTGCGTAGTCAGGGATGCATCTTCGCCATTATCTCGAGGCAGGCATAGTCCTCGATCGAGGTGGTGGAAGGTACTTTCTTGGTAGCTGATAGATATGTTAGAGTTCTTTTTGACTCGGGGTCTACCCATTCATTTATTGCACGTACATTTGCATCATGCCTTGACTTGCACACATGTGAGTTAACATTCCAGTTAGACGTATTGATGTTAGCAGGAGCGACTGTGGAGGCTACTGAGTACCTTGAGAGGGTACCAGTGTAGATATTAGGTGTTAGGACAGATGCTGACCTCATTCTATCAGATATGATGGATTTTGATGTTATCTTGGGGATGAACTGGCTAGCGATGTTTTGGGTTACCATAGACTGCCGTAAGAAGTAGATTATATATAGCATACCGAATCGACCAGTGGTCGTAGTCCAGGGTAGGAGGAGTGTCAATGGCCCTTGTGTTATCTTAGCCATGAGAGTAACTAGATGTTACACGTGAGATTGTCGAGTGTTTTTAGCTTGCATCACGATGATTGACAGTGAGCAGCCACGGATTGAGGATATAGATGTGGTACGAGATTTTGTGGATATATT
This sequence comes from Warburgia ugandensis, assembly GCA_035236585.1. Classification (NCBI taxonomy): domain Eukaryota; kingdom Viridiplantae; phylum Streptophyta; class Magnoliopsida; order Canellales; family Canellaceae; genus Warburgia; species Warburgia ugandensis. The sequence continues at coordinate 33,665,520 of CP141129.1, read as the reverse complement.
TCCAGACAAGCTCCCAGGACTACCCCCATGTAGGGAGAACGATTTTACCATAGACTTGGTACCAGGTACAGTGCTTATATCTAAGGCGGCCTATAGGATGGCCGAGTGAATCTCCTTGGGGAGCATCAATCCTCTTCGTTAAGAAGAAGGATGGATCATTGAGGCTGTGCATAGACTACCAGTTACTGAATAGTGTTACTGTGAAGAATCGATGCCCCTTGTCTCGTATTGATGACTTGTTTGACCAGTTGCAGTCGGCACAGGTATTCTCTAAGATTGACCTGAGATCAGGCTACCACCAGTTGAGGATTAGGGAGGAGGATATCCCTAAGACTCCGTTTAGGAGTCGATATGGCCACTTACATGTTTTTGGTGATGCCCTTTGGGTTAATGAATGCAACGGCAGTGTTCATGGATTTGATGAATAGGGTATTCCGAGCTTATTTAGACAAGTTTGTGATCATCTTCGTTGATGATATCCTGATCTACTTTCCTAACCATAAGGCCCACATGGAGCATCTTTCCACTGTGTTAGACACGCTTCGTCGTCATCGCTTATATGCGAAGCTCAGTAAGTGTGACTTTTGGTTAGGATAGGTATAGTTTTTGGGACACGTGGTGTCCAAGGATGGTGTGGCCATGGACCTGACCAAGGTGGAGGTAGTTTTGCATTGGGAGAGGCCTACGATAGTGACAGAGATTCATAGTTTTCTCGGTTTGGTGGGTTAGTACCGACGATTCATTCAGGGTTTCTCGAGGATTGCCTTGCCCATGACCACCTTGACTAGGAAGGGCACCGGGTTCGTTTGAACTGATGCTTGTGAGGAGAACTTTCAGGAGCTCAAGAGGAGGTTGACTACTGCACCAGTACTGGCCCTACCTTTAGGTTTGGGTGGCTACGTGGTGTTTTGTGATGCATCAGGCAGAGGCTTAGGAGCGGTGTTGATGCAGCATGAGATGGTTATTGCTTATGCGTCAAGACAGTTGAAGACACATGAGGTGAACTATCCGATCCATGATTTAGAGTTGGCAACAGTGGTGTTCATGTTGAAGTCATGGAGACACTATTTGTATGGTGAGAAATTTGAGATATACACTAACCACAAGAGCCTCAAGTATTTCTTTATGCAGAGCAATCTGAACATGAGGCAGCAGAGATGAATGGAGTACCTCAAGGACTTCGACTTTACCATATAGTACCACCCAAGGAAAGCTAACATTGTAGTTGATGCCTTGAGTAGAAAGTCAATATTGATGCTTGCTAAGCTCTTGACTCAATCTAGGTTTCTTGACATGATCCTTCAGGCACAGATGGGTGATACTGAGACACAGGACATGGCTGATAATGTCAATTTTTCCAGAGGTCTTGATGGAGGTGTTAGGTATAGGGGTAAATTGGTGGTGCCTGCAAATGATCAGTTGAGACACGATTTGCTCCAGGAGGTGCACCAGTCCCCATATTGTATTCATTCCGGAGGTATGAAGATGTACCAGGACCTTAGATGACACTTTTGGTGGAATGGGATGAAGAGGGATATTAGTGAGTGCATGACACAATGTTTGACCTGTCAGCAGGACAAGGCAGAGCATCAGCGACTAGCTGGGTTATTACAGATGTTAGACCTTCTAGAGTGGAAGTGGGATGACCTCCCTATGGATTTTATAGTGGGCCTACTGAGGACTACTAGTGGGCATGGCATGATATGGGTCATAATTGACAGATTGACGAAGTCCGCCCATTTCCTCCCTATTAAACAGATACAAACCGTGGATAGCTTGGCAAAGTTATATGTCGAGGAGATCGTGAGGCTACACGGGGTGCCATTGATAATTATCTCAGATCGAAACACACGGTTCACTGCGAAGTATTGGCAGAGTGTACAGGAGGCTCTAGGGTTGAGGTTGAGATTCAATATGGCATTCTACCCCTAAATGGATGGCCAGTCTAAGAGGACCATTCAGACCATTGAGGACATGTTGAGGGACTGTGTCATGGATTGGAAGGGTAGTTGGGATGAGTACTTACCACTAGTGGAGTTTGCATGTAATAATAGCTACCACGCGAGTATCGGCATGGCGCCTTATGAGGCACTTTATGGTAGACCCTGTCGATCTCCCTTTTGTTGGAGTGACGTGGGGGATAGATGGGTTGTGAGGTCATAGTTGATTGAGCAGTGTTCAGAGAAAGTCTGACTCATTCAGAGATGATTACTTGCAGCTCATAGTCGCTAGAAAAGCTATGAGGACAAGAGGCGAAAGGACTTGGAGTTTGAGGTTTGGAGAGCATGTATTTTTGAGAGTTTCTCCTATGAAGGGTGTGATGAGATTTGGTGTAAGGGGGAAACTCAGTCCCAGATATATTGGTCCTTTCGAGATCCTATGCAGAGTCGGACTAGTCACATATCAGTTAGCCTTACTCCACAGCTAGCTGGAGTACATGATGTTTTTCACATTTCCATTTTGAGGAAGTACGTGCCGGATCCATCCCACATACTAGAGCAGATCCCATAGGAAGTACGGCTTGACTTGATATTTGAGGAGCGCCCTATACGAATCTTAGACAATAAGATCTAGGCATTAAGGACTAAGACCATTCCTCTAGTCAAGGTCCTTTGTTAGAATCTCAAGTTAAAACCTCAATATTTGAGATGTGCTCGAAAAATGGAATCCAATGCCACTAAAAATGCTAAAATTGGAGATAGGAGTAAAAATGACTAATTATTTTAATTTTTGTATTTAATTAAAATTATCTAGAGGGGTAGAACCGTCATTTTACAAGTGGGGCACATGGAGTTATCACAGTTGTCCATGATGGGATGGGCATTACCAAATAGGGTGATGGTTACCACCATTAAATGCTGGTAATCATATATATATATATATATATAACACATTTAGGGGGCCCTTAAATGCACCTCCCCCTCTCGTTTCCTGTGAACCGACCGCCTATTTGCGAGCCACCAGCAATCACATCACCGGCGAAAAATTCATCGCGAGGACGCCATTGATCTTTCCTTCCCACACATGTAGTGGTGACGGAAGGCAACCGGGAGTGGCCGACTTGACTGAGGTAGCCCATCCTTTGTGCTCTCCCCGCATCTTTTTGTTTTTTTGTTTCATTATTTTAGTGCCAAAAAACGGCGTGGACTACCATTTTCTGGTGATGGATACACATTACTATTGTTTTCAAATTAAGTCGATGAAATGGTGTCAGATGATGATTTGAACAATTCATCTTGTGCATGCTGATACAAAGAACAAACCCATGAATTTTCATGGTGATCGGACGGCTGGGGACACCAACAAACTAAGAAAATAGTAAGATGAGGATTTTTAGGAACGTGGTAAAAATCATGTAAAAATGGCAGATAATGAAGGAATTTGTTGAAATGGAGTTTGAAAAATGAAATGCACGTGAAAAACTGAGCAAAATGGTGTAAAAATCGCAAGATTTAGGCACTTGGAGGTTGCCGGCAACCGGATTCTGGCTGTCATCTCCGGTGATGGCAGACCAGTCTGGTCATCGTCCTCAGCAACAGCGAGTGGCAATAGCTGATGGGCTACGTTGGGCGGTGAGGGCGTCGGGTGGCGAGCAGACTCGTGGCACAACAAAAGCATGCCACTCGGCACGACACGCGCACGACACGCAATCTGCCACACGCGCGACATGTGGTTCACCATGCATGCAGTGCACATGCATGAGGATGGCACACTTGTGTAGTGCACACGTGACACTTGTGGTAGTTTTTTTCCTTAATTTTTGAGGTTTTTCTGACCGTCCATTCACAAAAATGTGGTTCTAGGAGCTACAGAGGTCCAAATCGCGATCTGAAAGAGGCGTTGCGATCGTCTAAGTGGTGCAGACCTAGATTTGACTTGAAAATCTAGATCTGATCACTTTTAAATGGTTAAACCACTAAATGCCATGAGATAACCTAGATTAGGCTGATCAATGGATGATCAGGCCTTAGGCCTTGGTTGTATACATCGAATATGAGATGATCTAGGAGATTAGAAGAATAGATCTCATTGAATTGCCAAGTGATAGATGACTTATGATGTGATATGTACGTTAGAGCACGCGACGTGACATTGCCCATACGCCTGATTAGAGCACTGCATTTATCAAGGTAGGTAATTTCATTAAAATTTCTCCATGATTTCAGTAACCATGACCTATTCTCTAAAGTTTTTGAGGCATGTGATTTATGTCTTCTCATGTTCACATAAATAAGTCTTTACTTCTTATTGGTAGCATGACATTCCATTCTTGCGAATAACCATGTTTTACATGTGATTTACTATATTTATCATGGGCTTTGATCGTACTTATTGAGATTATTTTATGGAGTTTTTTCATGATTTATGATGGGTGCTTCCACCCGGCGGGTACTATACTAGGAGTGTTGTAGGGTTGGCCACCCGCCCTCTGACTTTATAATGCTGATGATTAGACACTGCCCTTAAGTGGTACAGGGCCAGGTATGTAGGTGGTGGTATCATGGATAGTCCCCTCTATGGGTCCGTTCTCCCCATGGGGATAGAAAGTCTCCCGTTTAGGTGTTGACGAGGAGAGGCAGTAGTTTAGATCTTGTGTAGTTGCCACTGCATCATAGTAGCCCGTACACTTATTCTGTATGCTCATGTGGTATTTATATGTGGGTGAAGCCTATGTGGGCAGTTAGATGTGGGCGGGCTTATGGGCTAGGTGAGCTACTTGGTGTGAGAGCTACAGGCGAGGGGCTTGCCTATGTGGGAGGCTAGATGTGGGTGGACCTATGGGTTGGGCAAGCTACTTGGTGTGTGAGCTACATGCAAGGGACCCTAGGTATAGTATGAGTACTCATTATCGGTGATTGAGCATCGTGGGACACTCTTGGGGTTGTTTTTGATACAGTGTCATATTTATCATGACTTGTATGTATATTATTTTGTGGACATGGACTCGTATTGTTTTGATGGATGCACATCTGTATTTTGATCATGCCTTGCATGCAACCTAATTTGACTTGGTATTTGTTTGTGAAGGTTTATGATTTTCATGTGTTACTCCATTATGAGTGTCCAATTATTTGACATGCCTTATATATGTTTATTTTATGAGATTCACCATGTAATTTTATTAAGCTTTAATTGAATGTGTTCACTATGATTTATTAAGCTTTAATTGAGTGTGATCACTTACACAAGCATAGCTTGCTGAGGTATTGCTTTATTTTGCAATGCCTGAGATTTGGAGCCCGATAGTTGGAAGGGAAAGCGGGCAAAGTAGCATTGATTGGGCCAGGACCTGAGGACCATCTATTTTTGTATCTAGAGACAGATTAGTGTACGTCTTTTAAACTTGTATTAGACTCTTATAACTTTACTTGGATGATTATATATTTGGATATATTAGACCCATACTAATGTATAGTGTGCATATGCTCACACGTGGATGATGTGGTGATCATGGATGGGACCTGGGCCTTTTGGACTTGTATCATTATGGGCTTTTTACAGCTTGTGTGATTTATCGTGGTTTTAAATTTGAGCATGCTCAGAGTATCTAGATTTGATTTTATTTATTGTTGCAATTTTGGAGTGGGGTTGACCCCCAAGGTTTTCGTTTCTGGTTAATTCTTTTAATACTACGCAAAATTTATAGAATTTGAGTTTTTAGTTTTCAAGGATCCCGCCTATTTTTCTTAAAAACATATTATTATTATTATTACTTTGGAAAAAGGTTTAGAAAAACCCAGGGTGTCACATACGTTGTCTGAGGTAGGCGATTACATTTGAGATTTCTCTATTATTTCTTAAATCATGATGTATTACTTGAGAACTTTGAAGCATGGGTTTTATGTCTTACCATGTTTGCATGAGATTGCTTTTCAGCATGAATTGCTGATATGATTGCTACTCCTTTTGTGCATGATTTATACATTGCTTCTTAATACATTTTATGTGGCATTAATTTGGATTATTGAGGATGTTATACACTGATTTTTGATGCATGGTGTTGATATATTGAATTACTCTCATTCTTGATTTGGTTTTATCGAGAATGATTATGCATGGATTTTTTATTCTTGATTCATGGTTTGTTGATTTATGTTGGGTGTTTCTGCCCTATGAGTACTATGCTAGGAGGGTTGTAAGATTGGCCACCCACCCTCTGAAATTGTGGATGATAAACACTAGCCTTGGCATGTGGGCAACTGCATGCGATTTGTGGTAGTCATGGGTAGGCCACCCACACAAGTCTGACCAGCCCCCATGCATGGTAGATAGTAGTCTCCAATTTTGGTGTTGATGGTGAGCGGTAGTAGTTGAGACCCTGGAGTGGTTGCCACTACAGCATAGTAGCCTGTGCATTTATTCTGCGTGTTCATGCAGTGTATATGGGTATGTATACCCACAATGTGACAAAGTATGTAGGGTAAAGCCTATGTGAGCAGCCATATTTGGGTGGGCCTATAGGCTTGGCGAGCTACCTAGTGTACGAGCTACAGGCTAGAGACCCTAGATGTTAGAATGAGTATTCATTGCCTTTGCCATGAGTGTAGTTGAGACACTCATAGGGCTTGATTGTGCACATTATTTTGTTCATCGTGATTTGCATTTATATTATAATATGGACATAGATTCTTATTGCTTTTGATGGATGCATATACATGTGTTGCGGATACAGATTCTTATTACTTTTGATGGATGCATATCCATGTGTTACGAACACAAATTCTTATTGCTTTTGATGGATACATATTTATGTGTTGCTCATGCCTTACATGCCATGATGATTATATTAGATATCAATTTGTTCAGACTTATGATTTTCATGTGTTATTCATTATGGACATATGATGATTTGACTTGCCTTGTACATGTTTTACCTTTTGAGATTTTCCATGACATTAGTATTTTGCACCACATGATTTCATTGTATTTTCTTATTGAGTATGATCACCTACACAGGCAATAGCTTGCTAAGGCATTACTTTGTTTGTAATGCCTCATATACAAAGAGTTGCAACAGGTTGACATGCTGATAGAGCAGACAAAAGTGATGACAGTTTCCAGTGGAGTATTGAGGAAATTTTAGAGATGACAAGGTTCGTTTAGGACCTCACTTTAGTTATTGTTTATGGATTGTGCGTTATTATAAATTGCTATGTGACCTATATGTGAGAATATGAATTCATGTTGGATGTGATAGCTATATGAATAGACCCTTGGTATTTTGTCATGACTTGATTTTCTTATCCATTGTTGGAGTCTACATTTTTATTGAAAATAGTATTTGGTTTAGATGGATGGGCGTGGAGACTGAGTCTCCCATGTGTCATGTCTTGTATTGTGTTTATTAGGTAATTTTGTATTACACGTGTTATGTGCCATGGTCCAAAATATAGAGGAGACTCGGCCAGTTTTTTTTGGTAGAAATGGGATTGCATTTCACCATTAAATCTATGGTTTTGTAGTTGTATGACTCATGAGACTTTGAAATAAATGCTTTTATTTTTTGAATTTTTTAAGTTTAAAAATCAACGTTTTAAAAGTACGGATCCCTACTCATTTTACAAATTGTTATTTTATGGTTGTTAAAACCCGAGGTGTCACCGAGATTGTTATAGACTTTAGAGCTTCCTGTTTGAAAGTAAGACCATGTTATAATGAATTTCGTGGTTGGATTGCCTAGGACATTTAGTAGACACGATGCAAAATAGATTGTGGTTTCTCTCCATTAAACTAAGACAATCCCTTAATAGCTTTACCAAGATCTATAATGGGGTATCACTGGTCATTATTTAGACAGGGATAGCAGATTTATGTCCTATTTTTGACAGAGTGTGTAGGAGGGGTTGGGGACCTCTATGTGTTTCAGTATCACATTTCACTCTTAGATTGATGATTAGTCTGAGAGGATAATACAAATGCTAGAGGATATGCTGAGAGCCTATGCTTTGGATTAGAAGGGTTGTTGGAACTAACATCTACTATTAGTAGAGTTTGCCTACAACAATAGTTATCACTAAAGCACTGGTGGTGGCTTCATATGAGGCATTGTATGGCAGACTATGCCAAACATAGACAAGCTAGAGTGACATAGGCGAGGGGCAGTTTGTCATATTTGAGTTGATTGAGTAGTGTGCAGAGAAGGTAAGGTTGATTCAAAGGCATTTGATGGATGCACATAGCAGGTATAAGAGATATGCTGATTTGAAGAGGAAAGATTAGGAGTTTTAAGTCAGAGACCATATCTTTTTGAAAGTATATCCAACCAAGGTGTAATGAGATTTAGAGTGAAGGGTAAGCTAAGCCTTAGATTTGTGGGACTGTTTGAGATACTTGAGAGGGTCGGCAGAGTTGCCTATAGATTAGCACTCCCTCCCTCACTATAGATGTGTATGACACATTCTATGTTTTTATGTTGAGAAAATACGTCCCCACCCTACTCACATCCTAGATCAGGCACCAGCCGACGTACAACCAGATTTGACATTTCAAGAGTAGCTAGTACAAATCCTTGATAGGAAGGTGAAGACCTTACAAACCAAGATAATCCCCCTCATTAAGGTTCTGTGGCAGTGTAATTCGTATGAGGAGGCCACATGGGAGGTTGAGGAGGATATGAGGCAGTGTTTTTCAGAGTTCTTCTGACTTGATGATCCATGTTTACACAATTTCAGGGACGAAATTTTTATAAGGGAGAAGAGTATAATATATGTAAATGTACGATTTTAATGAATAAATCAATGCATTTATAAAAAAGAATGGGGTGATTTTTTATATTTTTTTCTTTGTACGTCTCATTCATTAGCATGAAGGAATTTACTGATGTCAAAATAGGTCATTAGAAATTTAGCTAGAATGTCATTAAGGATGGATAGAAGGGATGATCTATGGGTTTTAAAACAATTTTCTAAGATAAATTAAAAATTCATTAAATGATCTCTTAAAAGATAAATATATCTAAAAATGGTATTAAAATGATGAATTAGTAGACCACTTGAGAAGGGAAGGTCCCAACCTAAACCTAAGCGGCAGCACATAGAGAAATTATAACTAATAAATTAGAGTGAAAAATTGAATATGATACTGGTCACTCTATAATTGCAAAATTTAATCCTAAACAGGGTATAATTGTAAAATTGGAGCAAACTATGTGGTTTTTATCGATGAGATGACAAATGAGCTAATCATCTACAAGGGGGAAAACCAACCAGCCACATGGGGACAGACTGCAAGGGCAGGGTCCTCATAAGGACACCTGTCCACCCCTTCTACGCAACACCTAGCTATATAATGAAATAAACTTGGGGGCTGGTATAAGCTCTTTCCATGCGTAGTGAAGAAAAGAGTAGTAGGAAGAAGAATAAGAGCTTGGGGAAGATAGTGGGAAGATGATTTGGGAGAAAAGGATGGAGTGTGGTGAACCTGGATCTTTTTGAAGGAGGATTGGGAACAAATTGGACAAGTGAGGCAGTGAAGAGCTACTGCCTGAGTGGTTTCACGCAGAAAGAAACTTCTACAACTCCGGAAACCTTGACGTGAAATCTAGTCATCCAGAAGCTCAGATGAGGTAGGGATTTTTGGTAGGAAGTTTTACTAATATTAGCTTGGTTTGGCCCAAACAAATGACGTAGTTTTTCCTCTAGGATTTGTAGGAAATCTCCTTTCCTATAACTGCAGTTAGCATTCATAGGATTCCATGGTTTTGCTCGATGATGATTTCAATTGATAAATTGAATGCAAGTTGTATTTCAGTAGGTTATGGCTTAGATGTCTGACACGAAGTGCACCATCTTAGCCTGGAATTCTTGAGCAAAAAACTACTTCATGATTGCGCTGTTTTAGGAATGCATGAAGATGGAAACAGGGGAAGGTTCACATGTATGAACACCCCCGTGATTCATCTTCTTCGAAAATTTGCTTTCTGTGTTTTCATTATGGATGTATAGGCATGTAATTGATGCATTAAAGTTAGAATTTTTTTGTGTTTAAATTGATGGAGTGTAGGTGTCAAGTTAGGGACTGTGCGCACCATTTTCCTGCACACTTTTGCCGAAAAATGGCACACAATCCTTGCCAGGAAAACCTTAATCTTTGGCCCCAAATTACAAAACTGCTTCTTTGGTCTTCAAGGTAAATGTAGAATGTGTTGAAGATTTCTATGAATTGGGCTAATTACCTACTGGTTGAGAGGTGCTAAAGCAGGGAGAAAAGCACCATTTTCTTGCATGCTTTTTGCAGGAAAATGACGCCACTTTCTCTACCTGCTGGGCCTCCTAGAGATGGTGTGGTGGATGATTGATGATTCCATGTCAGAACAGAGATGAAATTCTACACAAACCGAACATTAAGAGCTGGGCTAAGTTTGAAGCAAGCAGGAAAAGTGTGCACCATTTTCCTACAAGTTTTCTGCGGGAAAAATGGCGCCATTTTTCTTCCCCTATAATTGAAATTCAATGAAATCAATAGTAATACTATGATGGGAGTTACTCTCTTGTGCTGAAATTTGAATCACTATGATGGGTTATCTATGAAAAGTTTCTAACGAAAACTCCTAAAATCTAAGCTAAAAGAATGTACTGGTTAACTGTATTAAGCTTGGATTGTAGAGTAATGTGAAGCTCCAGGTCAATGGTGGAGTGATAAAATAGAGTTAGGATTTTCATGTAAAGTCCCTCTTTCCTTATTATCCTAGTTGTTAAAAATTCTATGATTTAGCTAATGTGAGCTACAAACTTAGTCATCACCCGAACTAGGTTGGGTTGGTTACAACTACCATCACTTAGGGAGCTAAGTACCGAGAGATTTCTACTAATTAGTCAATAATACTTAGGTACTTAGCTAGGAAACAAAAGGAAAATAAACATTAAGATTCTTGTTAACTATCAACAAGGACCACCACCTATGTGTGCTTAGATAACATGTGAGTTGTCATGTTCTAAAATTCTAATGCTAGAAACTCAGATAGTACTAACTCAATGGCCCTTCAGCATGAAGATAGCTTGAGAGTTCTCACTTGTTAAACACCTAGTAATTTCCATAAAAATGAACCATTTTTGGGTAGAACTTAGAAGAGAGAATGAAATGTATTTGTACTTGAAGATAAATTTTGGTAAGGAAATCCCTCCCCTCATTCCTCTTAGGGACCTAGTTGCCACCCTTGGCCACTTTTTGGCCCACCTATAAGACTATAGTAGAATGAATTAATAAGGGTAAGGCTATAAGGCTATGAACCTATAAATTGTGTTGAAATATGCCTCTCCGTTAAGGAAATGGTCAAAACCATAAGCTTCATGATTAACACCATAATAAAAATAGTTAGGATATAAGACTAACAAGGCATCATGTGTATCTCAACCCTAAGAACTATATAAAAGGTCATGCTCCTCTTAAGTCGTAAGAATGTGCTTCCTTAGATTTATATAATCAAGTTAAGGACTAGAATCTTAGGCTAAAGATACCTATTAACTTAGATACATGTCTAAGTATGAAAACTCAAAACAATAAAAGGTAAACTCCTACAACATTTCACAAAATAAGGAATAGTGCAAGAGATGTATAACTTAGACAAAAGTAATTATGCTACTATCTAAGGAAACTTCAAAAAAATGCTAAATGCCTTAATCATAGAGATGGAAATAGAAATTTGAAAGGACACACAACCCTTTAATTTCATAGAAATGATAACATCAACTAACTAAGAATGCACTATGATATGTCCATGGGATCCTCATGACATCTCACTTATTCAAACACAAAATGGATAAATAATCTCAAAATGGGATGTCAACGTATGTCTTCTCTTCACATCATAAATTGGACTTCTTTAAGCTTTTAGGCATACTGATATATGGAGTGGATATATGGACTTTTATCATTGTCTGAGGTGGGGCCTCCATGAGTGGCCATAAGCATAGGGGAACTATTTCCATCAATACTTGGGTGATCGCTATACGAGTGGCGTTATTCCCTAATTTTATGGTTTATATCAAGGATTTTGGCAAGCACTCTTAGAGTTGTTGTAGGTCCTGGAGATATGGCATTGATGGCTATTTGGCGGGTGCATTATGTATGTGTCGTAACACCAAGGCAATGCTTTATGCACAGCTGTAAATCCTAGAGACCGTATGTTAGGAGGAGCAGTTGGTCACTGTCCTCTCAGATGATATTAATACCTAACCTGTGATGGAGATGGCAGGCAATAGGAGTAGCTTCTCGTGGAAGTGCTTTGAGCGGTAGTTGGTAGCCCTCATGAGTTCTTGTGAGATGTGGTCATGTGGTGTCCACGAGCCCATGTAAAGGCTATGGTAGTTGTCAATTGGTGATGGAAGGGCCCTATAAGCATAGGAGTCTGGGTTGTTTTGACATATCGAGTATGCCAATCACTCTTAAGAGCTAGAACATGATGTCCCTGATGGTAAGACTGCATGCCATTGTGGTTTCGGAGTGATTAGTTTTTCCATGATGGCGTGGGTCTGGATTTTGCATTATGCGCCTTGGTGTTGCTTTTAGCTATTGGAGTTACTGAGCCAATTGGTTTATCGATTTCTTTTGGATATTGCTCCTGACTTAGGTTACCAGTTTTTCCTCTAGGATTTTTGCCTCACATGTCACTTAATATTTGGGAAAATATAAAAATAAGTTCTAAGTCCTGCCTACCTAGGGCTTATGTATTGCATCTTCTCTTGTGAATGCTTATTTCAATAACTATATATATGCCTAGTATTTATATGCATAGTATTGGTTGTCAGCTTATATTAGTTCTTCTTCCTATCATGAGTGATGAGTGGTTGTTTTGCATACCCTTCACAACCAACATTTTTAGATGATACTCTAGGTTATTCGAGAGCGAGTGATATTAGGAAGGTGAAAATACCCAGTTATGTCTAGACGTAAGATGAAGATGCCTTTCTGTGTTGTTACTAGTTAGATTCCTTGAACAAAGGATCCATTTTGGTGTTATAACTTAATTTTGTTGACGCATGGGATGGATTGTAGAACTCTAATTATTGACTAGACTAATATTTGATCATGTGGCATGAATGTCTATCCATATTTAGGTTAGAAAATCATTATTTTACATATATGAGGAGTTTTGACAGCGGCCCCAGGTATGGGGTTGAAGTATTTCACAAAATTACTTATGGATTATCATTCTGATTATTTTTCAAAAATCACAAAAATTTCACTACTTTTTAAATTAAAAATTGATAAATATTTCCAAAAATTGGGATGTTACACCTATCAACCCATATATAGAATGGGATGACGAAGGAGTTGTTTGCTTATTACCCATGTAAGAGCTAAAGAAGGGTAATCAGCATGTCAAGGCCTAGGCCCAAAGATCTAAAGGGAGAATTCAGTTACTTCCATCACACAGAGGGTCATGATGCCAAACAATGTTGGGCCATGATGAAACACGTCGTAAAATTCATCGTTGACAAGGTGGATTGAAGGGACTTTGTCAATTTCTCATTGCAGTGACCTGGGTTTTTAAAATAACACTTTTTACTCTCTTTTTTTTTCTTCTTTTCAAAGGCGGGCTATCCCTATTCTTGAAAACAGTTTTGAAAAGTGAAAACATTAATTTCTAAAACCTCAAGTACCCTTTTCCATTCACTTGCCTTTTTGAATTGTGAGCACACATCTGAGCCTTTTTAATCTATTTGTACTTTAAATATAGTAGTTACCTAGAATAGTTAGTCTCAACCACTTACTATAATAACCACACTACAACATGAATAGTTTGGAATAAGATAAAATGTTTTTAGCATCATGACAACTTCTCACTTTCTCTCTCTCCTCAAATGTGGAACTAGGTCTCCTCGCTTTTGCTCCTACAACTTATAACATGGATCTGCATATTTTTAATATTTGGTCTGAGTAAACATTATACTCAGCAGATAAACCTAGACCACAAAAAGAAAATTGTGACATTCAAGATTCATATGCTTTGGAATAATATTTTCATGCAGAGAATCTCATGACTAACTCACCATAGTCATTAATGCTCTGGAATTTTAGGCGTTCTCAACATTTTATGTGTCATGAGATAAATATCCTTTCATAATATACATAAATTATGATTATCAAATCATAAAAATAATCGTGTGAATAAAACCACAACATTGGCACTTTTGTCGACAATACTTCATGCCTTGTGGTAGTTTGGCAACACCATTGCTAATTGGTCATGAAAACTCATCAATCGACTGCCTCAGAATCCTCTCACATGGAAACCCCCCAATTGACTCTCCAAAAGTTAGAAACATAAACATAAAATCTAGTGGGAACGCTATGCTCACAACCACGTGTGGCCGTGGTATCCTAGAGGGACCTTAATTTTGTCCTCATGGGGCCTGTGATCCATCTCAAGAGGGTGTTATGTGTCACCTATAGTGGTCTCTCCCACTTGTTGAGAAATTTTCCATTGTCAGGCATTAGATATCATTCCAAACTTTGGAAATCAAGGGCCGGGAGGCTAACCCATACAACCCTTTAGCATAGGCCCACTAGACACTTTAGCCTGCCAAATATATATACATAGTATCATTATACCCAAAATCACATTTCAAAACTTTACCAAACATGATTAAGAAAATATATTTAGAATGTTTTTCATGCGTCTAAAAATATTTAGCATGTAAAACTCGGTTTACAAAATATCATACTAGCATGTTTTTCATGCGTCTAAATGACATGATTAAATCATCAATTTTATGTCATTCTCTGTACTAGAGCCAAACACACCACATCTACTATTGAGATAAAAGCGATGTGCATCCTCGAACAATAACTTCTTAGTTTATATCAAATGTCTAATATAGAGTACGGTTTTCTTAGTGTTAATTATCCACACATTGAATCACTTATATGTATCATGCGCACATAGAAATCTATACTTGAAACCATCCATCAAACACGTCAACATTGCATATGGTTAACACACACACACACACACACACACACACACACACACACACACACACACACACACACACACATTGCATATGGTTAAAACACACACGTGGTATATAGAAGGGTGGTATTGAAGTGATAAAAGTGCCATGAGTTGTGCATCATCCTTATCCATCATGAGAAAAGTCTCTCAAGTACAAGTAGATCATGCACATGATTATTGTTTAGATTCTACATAAGATTTTAAATACCAAACAATGGAGAATCATGCATAGGTCATGCACCACATCTATAGACAACTAGATTAAAGCTCTTACTGTAAATTGTGTGCTGATTCAGTGGTGTGCATGGTTTAACCATGCACCCATAGTCATAATTTCCCCATCTAATTCTCTTATGTGTCAACTCGTATGACTTTAATCCTCATCTTTCCCTATAGTTTTACACACGTTTTCACAATCGAACCCATTAGCTTGAGATGCACAGTATTCTACTTAACCAATCCTAACAAGTGCGAATGCCATTTTGAGTCGAGGCACAACCTCATTTTATGATCCATATAAAACAAAAATGCAATGTCCAAAAGTATAAAAAAATCAACTTTTGAATGCATGCTTAACACTAGCCAGCACATGATCTAAGGAACTAGAAAAATAGACATTAAAAGCATTATACCAGAATGATCTCATTCCATTGAACTCAAGAAGGATAATATTACCAACGATCCATAAAAGTTCACATTGTCAAACTTGTTGCTAAAGCACAGAGTTAAGTTTTCAAAGTTTTGAAAACTTTGCAGCCTACATATACCTACCTGATTGATGGATCCAGTGTGCGTTCCCTGCTAGTCTTTCCCCTTACTTTGTTGCATACAAACTCAACGTCTCAAATCGCTTATTTGAGAAATAGATTGGGAGGGAGGGGCATCTCCTCCCTTTGTTCTATTCCTTCCTCTCTTTCGTTCTTTCTTTTTCATGTGGAGTCTCCCTTCCTTAGCCTAAGACGCCCAAATTAAAAAGATGTCTTGGCTGGTGTCCCACTTTGAGTGGGATCTCTTTCCATTTTTCCTTATTATAGATTTTTGGCATGTCTTCTTTCCAAAGCCTAGATCCTAATCCTCATCCTATATATGTTCTTTTTTATTTTCTCATTATTCTTCAAAATCTCCTTATATTATTTGGTTTGCTATTTCTAATTTTATTTTATTCTAATTCTCCTAGAAACCTCCTCAATAAAAGATGTTTATTTATTAGGTTCAATGCACCTAGATATTTCGCTAATTGGACTGTCCAAATTTGGCAGCCATGTGGGTCCCACCACACATGTTTTTGGCTATATAAGTAGTACGAGGTGTAATTATCAATGTAAAATTCTATTTTACACACAAATTTGATCTCAACTATTGAAATTTGGTATGCTTATAGTCATTGGATAGCTCTCTTCAAGCTTTATCCATTGGGATTTCTAAATTTTTAAAATTTCAAATTTTGAACTCTGAAATTTTTTATTGCTTATAATAGGAGTAAAAAAATCTAAAATGTTACACCCATGCTTCTCTACCTTGTCTTATGATCCAAAGAAACCAGTAGTCCATTGCCCTGAGAGAAACTAGAAGAATGTATCTACAATGTTTGTTCACTGCAAAAAAGGAAGTTGACTGCCTTGCCACTATTCTCAACATTGAAGTTGTCTACCTTGCCACTATTCTCAACATTGAAGTTGTCTTAGCTTTTGTCATTGTAACTAAACCTGCACCCAATACCATTATCAATGTACATAAGCCATCTATGGCTTCATCCTTTGCCAATGTAGTTATTCCTTGCAATAAAATGAATTTGCATTTTGAGTATGTCTTTCCCTCAAAATAATGAAACATGCTCCTAAGATGAGAACTATGACTACTAAGCTAAACTTTTGGAGAGAAAAGAGAGGTCTATAGTCCTAATACTAATCCTAATGTAGATAAAATTGACATAATTAACATAAGTAGCAAGAATGGTGACAAGGAACTCAAGATTGACAACACTTTCTTGAATCAAAACACAAGCAATTGGTAAGGTTATTGACTCAATATCATAATATTTTTGCATGGTCATATAAATATCTATTAAGAGTTGACCTAGAGATTGTGAAGCATAAGATCCTTCAAATAGAAATTAAGAAGAATGGGAAAGAAAATGAGGGACAAGATTAAGGAATGGGAAATAAAATGAGGGACAAGATTAATGAATGGGAAAGAAAATGAGGGACAAGATTAAGGAAAAAGTCATGAAACAACTGGATATTAACTTCATTAGACTGGTACAATATCCACTATGGGTATCTGTTATAGTTCAGTGATTAAGAAGGATGAAAAGTAGGGATGTGTGTTGATTTTTTAGGCTTGAATAAGGTCAGCCCAAGGACAACTTTCCTTCACCCCATATTGATGTTTGGGTTGATAACACCACATGCAATGCCCTCTTATGATTTATGGATGAATTCTTAGGAAATAACTAGATTTGCTTGCCCCTGAAGGGGTAGGGGATGACTTCTTTCACTACACCATGGGGAGTGTTTTGTTAAGTTGTCATGCCATTTGGCTTGAAAAATGCCAGAGCTATGTACAAACAAGCAGCCACCACTTTGTTCCACAACATTATGCATAAGGAAGTCAAAGTCTACATGGATGACATGATTGCTGAGTTTAAAGAGTGGAGAGACCATTTTGAGGGCTTGAGAAAGTTCTTTGAAAGAATCAAACAATTTAAAAGGAGACTTATGCCCAAAAGTGTCCCTTTGTAGTCACTTCTAGGAAATTCCTAGGCTTCATGGTTAGTGTTAGTACACAGAAGCTAACATGGGCAAGGTAAGGGTGATACAAAAGATTCTTTAACCAAAAACAAAAATGTGGATCCATGGGTTCTTGGGAAGAGTCTAGTTCCTCAGCTGCTTCATCTAAAAATTCATTACCACTTATGAGCATATTCTGAGGCTATTGAAGAAGAAAAGCAAAAAAGGGATGAAAAATGGCAAGAAGCCTTTAAGAAAATCAAGAGTTATCTCTGTAACCTTCCACTCTTAGTACCCCCCATGCCAAATGTTCCTTTATTGTAGTATCGCTTAGTCCATGAATCGACCATGGGATGTATGCTAGCCCAAAAAGATCCCAAAGGGAAGGAAAGAGTGATTTCTTATCTCAGTAAGAAGTTGCTAGAATATGAGCAAAGGTACTCAGCCTTGGAGAAGACATGCCTCACTATAATTTAGCCTACCCATAAACTTTAACATGGTTGTTGTTTCTATCATAATTTGGTATTCAATACTACTATACATGAGGCTTTTACAGTTGGTATAAAGAACTCATTATTTTGAGTACCGACTTCGTAAATATTTTACAAGTCATTTAGAAAAAAAAATGACTTTAAAAGTATATACTTAAGAGGTCATTTAATAAAAAATGACTTCTTTAATCTAGTGCAAAGAGAAATTTTTTCGCGAGAAAGGACTTTGAAAGTCGTTTGACTCAAATGACTTTGAAAGCCTAAACTTTAAAAGTTGTTTAGGACTAAACAACTTCAACAGTTATTGACTTTTGAAGTTGTTTAGTCCTAAACGACTTTTAAAAGTATACACTTTTGACTTTTGAAGTCATTTAATCCTAAAAGACTTTAAAAGTTTAGGTTGTTGAGTCCTTGTTCATATATAAAATGTCAAAGTCATCTCATTTTTTCTTGTATCCCCTTTTCATGTTCTTCATCTCATGATGCTTGTGTCTCTTTTTGTCCTTTTTCCCTAGTTACTTTGCATTTTGAATATTTTTATTGTTTGTGGCATGAAAAGTACTGCAGGTAAAACATAACCTCTTTTTATCATGCACTGCTTTCTTGTTACAAACTCTCTCTATTTGCATTTTGTAGATCAAGTGGGTTGTATCATTATAGATGATAGGGTTAAGAAGTGTGTTAGGTCATCATTATTTGGATAAAAATCTTATGATTTCATTAGAAACAACAACTGCTTCTCTCTTTAACCCTCACTATTGGATAAAGGGAGAACATTATGATTTGTTATTCTCATCCAAAATTAGGGTTTGATGAAGAGTGGTGGTTATACCATTAAGTTGGCCAAAGAAGTTGCAACTTAAAGCTTTACCCTATCTCTCCCCATAGAGTGGTGTTAGCTAAATACCAGGAGGGTAGATTTTGATGAAACCATGATATTATATTAATAAGATCTAATAATATGTAACATATGATATATGTAATATTATATCTAATAAAAAATACTTTGATTTTCTTGTTCACGTGTTTATTTATATTTGTGTGTGTGTATGTGTAAAGAATGCATGAATCAATGTTTAGTACCATAAAAAATTGGTTTCATTGATTATTTACATAAGATATTGTAAAGTATTAATATCATATATATATATATATATTTGAAGTGAAAATATATTAGTTTTTAAAGTAGTTTGAGAAAAATGACTTTAAAAATCACACATTTAAAGTTATTTCTTGTAAATGACTTTAAAAGTCTTGTTTTTTAAAGTCATTTACAATAAATGACTTTAAATTTACAAGTATATTTTAAGAGTTATTTTATCGACTTTCATTTTACATTTTCTGACTGTGTTCATCTATATAGAAAATATAAGTGAAATTTTGTTGTGACTATCTTAAACCAAATCCCAATTGTGAATTGGAGCTACTTTTAAAAATTCAAGGTTGATATCAATTTTTGAGTATTGGTTAGTATCTCTTTGTTTGTCTCATATATATTATGCATATTTGAAGAAGTTTTACATGGTTATGGTTAGAAACTTGCCTTTTTAAAGTTAAATTTCTTTTTGAATGTATCTGTCATATTTTGCTTCTTTTTTCATTGTTAATTGAAAATTTTTACATGTGTGCATGCATGTAATTTAGTTATTTCAAATACTTATAATTCTTGTAAACCTAGTGTTTGGTAAATGCTTAATTAATCTTTTCATGTCTAACAAGTCTCCACACATAAATTTGCTTCAATTTCTTGAGATAATGGACAAATATGATTGAATGACTATGATTAGAATGTTAAAAGAATATGAGGGGAGAATATAAAATTTCATAGATTCTACACAGGGCAGTGTTGATGGTAATCTCATACATTGTCCATATTAAAAATGTGAAAATTTGAAAAAAGTAACTGTAGGGTTGTTAAGAGAACAGTTGTACTTCAATCGAATCGATGAAAGCTTTCACCTATGGATTTGGCATAGAGAAGAACTTGCATAGGCCCTTAATAAGGCCTACCAGAAGATATGATCAAGATACTATAAGAAGTGTTTTAGATAATACAACTGTATTGCGAGATACATACGACGACTTCCAAGACAACCCTGAATAATTTCATATTACAATATTAGAGGAAGTTGATAAGTCATTGTACGTTGAGTGTAAAGATTATACCAAGTTGTCTACACTGATAGAACTTTACAATGTGAAATCAAGATTTGGTTTTTCAGATCAAGGTTTTACAGAAGTCTTGAAATTAGTGGATAAGATGCTACTGAAGGATAATAAATTGGTGAGGTCCACATGAAAGGCATAGAAAACCTTGGCTACACTAGGGTTGAAGTATGAGAAGATACATGTGTGTCCCAATGATTGCATCTTGTACAAGAAGGAGCACAAGGATAAAACTACATGTCCAACTTGTGGGCAATTAAGATGGAAGTTAAAGAAGAATTCAACTGAGACGGTTAAGATGTTCTTGCAAAGGTTATATGGTACTTTTCCCTTATTCCAAGGTTCAAAAGAATGTTTTATATTTCAGAAACAACAAAGAAATTAGTATGGCATGCCATGGACATAGTAGTTGATAGCTTTTCATGCCATCAAACAAAGAACCCAACATGAAAACTCATAGACTTCTTGTGGCCTAATTTTGGTAAAGAACCTAGAAACATATGATTTACATTATCTGCAGATGGGATTAATCCTCATGGATCTATGAGTAGCAAGTATAGTTGTTGGCCCATTATATCAGTTTGTTACAACCTCCCACCATTTCTATGCATAAAGAGGAAGTTCATGGAATTTGTATGTTGCCGCATACTAAGCGAGTATCCATTACTATGACTTTGGATGCTAATGCCAGCCTACCATTCCCTTTAGAAATAAAAAAAATTATAACAATTGGGCAGGTAGTTGCATATCGTGTCACTTAGTCAGTAGCATTAGTCATTCCTGTAGGGTCCACAGTATATATCTTATCACACAACCTTTCTCATCAATAATTTTTAGTTAGAGACCTCAATTTAATTGTTTATTAACTTTATGTTGTTAATCAACAACAATGGAATATGTACTTGTATATATCTTTATTTTTTTCATTATAAATTAGGTCATCTTCATTGATTAATATTATTTAGCTAAAATTTTTAAAATCTTTTACAACAGTTGTCTAAGGATCATGTGGAAGTCCAACCTAGTATGCCTCGACCCCTAATGGAAATTTGTTGTCTCATCAATGAAGATATAACAATCAACCCCATATGAATCAAGGAGGGAGTGCTTGCTGAGGACATTCTTGAAGTGTCCCTTATGGTAGAAGACCTATTACGAGTTTGCCTATGGGGTTAGTACCCTCACATTATTGGGGTCAGTACCCTCACATTATTGCTTACATGGGGTATATGCACATATTTGCTTATAAAATATTTGACCTTACATGTTATATTTTTATGGTATAGGGTATTAATTATTTCTTTTATGTAGCTTCTTGAATGATGCAACTAGCCTTTTTGAGGGTGAGGGTAAACTTTACCAATTCCTTGACCTTGGTGTCATTTGTGGAGTGGTGCGTGTTCATGATATTTTATTAGGCTCCTTCTAGTGCTTTAAGGGACATGGATTAATTATTCCCTGTAATAGTGGGTAAGTTTTAATTTACTTATTTTTTTGCCAACTTATTCTATATTTAGGGATTTTCAACTTTAATTACAATTCATTTGATTGTTTAGATAGGGTTCATTGGATATTGCTCATTTTGGATGTGCATTGTATGTAGACTTTCTTTGTTGATTTTTATGAATAGCACATCATCTTGCCCTCATAGAAATTATAAATAAGTAAGCTTTTATTCTTTTCATGTATTATGTGTAGATAAATAATTTATTATTCATCTATAATACATTTGAAATTTAAATTTGTAAAGTGTGGTTTTAATGGGCTAATCTAATCGAGACTAGACAATCATGGAAACTCACTAAGAAGAATGTTAAGGTATAAAAGAATACTTAATTATTCTCTCATGCCACTAATTAAACTTCAATATTACAAACGATATTTATGGATTCTTTTTATTGTCCTTGTTGCATAATGCCCTAAACAACAGTCTAATTGGGAAAGTAGGTATTATATGTTTAGATATGTGAGGACCCTAATATTTGGTAGTGTTGGTGTCTTTTAATTAAGAAAGGGAAAACACTTTTTACTTTTCATAATCTTATATTTTCCCATAGGTTTCTATGGATCCAGCTAAAAGAATGTGACATGAATTTAATATGTTGTATTACAAGCTTCTATGCTTTTTGAGTGGGCAAACAAGAAGAGTTACTCCAAAGTAAACCTTAGCAAAATATGAAGCAAATGAGCTAAGTATGTACTAAGTTTCAATTATAACACTTGGAGTAACTACATGTGTAAAATAAATAATAAAGTATTTTTTCATTTACTTGTTTTTTTTTTTTTTTAATTTTCATTATATTCTTTGAAAAATATATATATATATATATATATTAAGCAATGAATAAGTGGAGAGAGTGGGAGTAAATGAGTGTGGATGATGTAAATTTGGAGCTTGTAAATGAAGTGAATATATGGCAATTTGTTTTCAATATATTCATTGAATGAGGGTAACTTAGAGTGTCAAAGTAAATGAGTGCGTATGGATTTACAAATGAAGTGAATGTAGATTTTGTAGTGAATGTATGTGTTATGGTTTCTTTTATGAAGTATTTCTACGATAGATGTGGATGGATAATGATAAATTTGGATGTTTTGTACATAATGTCAGAGTGAATGTATATATGTTTGTTTTTCATGTTTGTATAAAAATGAAGTATCAGGTGTAATATTGAATGTATATAGGTGGTAGTGCTTGAAATATCAAACTAAAAAAATAGGACTTTTGAAGTCACTTACCTAAATGACTTCAAAAGTCCTTGCTTTTTTAAAATTGTTTACATAAACAATTTTAAAAGTTATCAACTTTTCAAGTTACTTGGTATCAACTTCTATTATCATTTTTTATCGACTTTAAAAACCTTTTGTGTAGTAGCTCCTTAGTCGCTTCATCTAACAATTTATTACCACTTATATTCTGAGACTATTTAAGAAGGAAAACAAAAAAGGGATGAAAATTGGCAAGAAGCCTTTGAGAAAATCAAGAGTTATCTCTTTAAACTTCCAGTCTTAGTATACCCAACCCAAATGTCCCTTTGTTGTAGTATCTCTTAGTCCATGAATCGGCCATGGGATGTATGCTAGCACCAAAAGATCCCAAAGTGAAGGAAAGGGTGATTTATTATCTCAGTAAGAAGAAGTTGCTAGAATATGAGCAAAGGTACTCAGCCTTGGAGAAGACATGCCTCACCACAATTTAGCCTACCCATAACTTTGACATTACATGATCTATTTAAAATTAAAGATAGTATCCAAGATGAATCCATTGAAATAACTCTTCAAGAATGTAGCACTCATAGGAAAAACCTTAAGATGTTTGTTGTTTCTATCATAATTTGGTACTCAATGTGTCACCTAGAAAGCCATCAAGGGTAGGACCATGGTAGACTACCTCCCTAAGCATTCAATATAACATCGATTCTAGATAAAGAAGTCCTCTTTATGGATAGATTTGATCAAGAATGGGACATGTATTTTGACATTGCACCCAATGCACCCAATCAAGTGGCACAAGGAGTTAGGGTAGTTTTGGTTTGGCCTAAAAACCACCATTTTTCCTTCTCCTTAGAGATGTTGTTACATTGCACTAACAATGAAGTAAATTATGAGGCTTGCATTGTAGAGTTAGATCTTGCCTTAAACATTAAAAATTAAAAGATCGAATATTTATGGAACTCAATGCTCATTATTTGCTAGACTAAGGAAGAGTGGCAAATCAAAGAAGAAAGATTGAAGCTTTATGGTGAATACCATTATCATCTAGTTTCCAAATTTGAAAAGGTTACCTTCACCTTCATCTAAAGAACAAACAGTAATTTCACAAATGCCTAAGCCAACCTAGCTTTAGTCATCAATTCATGACAAATTTCAAATGTATTCAAGTTGAGCAAAGAAGAGTGCTAGCCTATGCCTGCTCCACCTTCCTTGGCGAGTATTGTGGACATGCCACTCATTTTGACATAAACCGTGGTACATTGACATCCTCTATTACATCCAGTATCGATGCTTTCTTGAGTAGGTAGATTAGAAACAAAGAAACTCAATCATGAATAATGCTCAAAGATCAAAAATTGTTGCATGAAATCCATGAAGAGATATGTGGTCCAAATATGAGGGGGAAGGCATTGGAAATGAGGATACTGTGTTAAAGGTATTATTATTTGACCATGTAGGAAGATAGTGCATAATAAGTGAAGAAGTGCCACAAGTGTCAAATCCATGGGCATTAGGACATCTCCTCTCGCTCCCCTATTGATTGTTTTCTGCAAGTGCACTGGCAATTGTAGTATAACTTATGCAAGTACAGGTTGATCTCACAATGACTCGACTTAAAATTTTGAAGTTTAAATAAAATTTAATTGATAAAAAATAAGATCACTCATAGCATTCTTTGATGTGTCACACATCAGATCCTATTCACAGATTTTCTAAAAATTTTTTTTTTCAAATTAAAACACTAGAGCAACACCTCTTATTGTGTTTGCAACTGGGAAAGTGTTACTAACAAGGAAGAAGGTAACTAAGATAGTTATGCGTGATCGCTTGTGTGTGAAACAAGCTAAGTAGTTATCTTATCCCTACTCATAATCCAGGATTAATCTAATCTTTATTTTCAATCCAAGAATAGTTAGAATCCATGGATGTTTTACTAAATTTGGCCACCGTTGTCTTCTACTTTTTGATTGATTTTTTCAATAAAACTCGATACCTAGAACAATTGGATATCAATAAATTTAATTGTATGGTTAGATTTCAAAACAAGATAGAAGAAATTAAGATATTCAATCACAACCATAGGCTGTTCACCAACCTACACAACAATACCTTTCAAGATTATTTCATAAAATTAAACAAATCCAACCATGAAATCTCAAAATAATTTATATGAAACTCTTTCTAACTTAAAAATAATTATAAGTAAAGGATTAGATCATTCAAAAAATCATCAAAGAGACTAAACTAAAGGTGCAAAACTTTAAGTAACTCATTGTTACTATTCATGTGAATAGTAGCAAGTAGCTAATTTTAATCTATTCAAGTTACAAAATTTGGAATGAAAATTAAAAATCAAACACCTAGGTCTTCTTCTCCTTGATGTTTTTTATCAAATAAATCAAAATATAGAGATTTTTTTCAAGTATTGAAGCATAAATTAACATGCAAAGTACCCCTATTCACCATCCTGTGAGTGCACTATTCACGTCCTTCAACCTCCATTTTTCTCCAAAATTTCAAGCTTTTTTTTTTCTTACTTCATCTTCTATCTGGTATTGGAAGATGATGAGAAGTCTATTAGAATTCATTTTTTATTAATTTCCTCCTCTAGTCTCTCTCCTTTTCTCTAAAGAATTCTAAATCAACTAAATTTCCTAATTTTAACTTAGTTTCCTATTAGGAAACTATTTCCTATTCACCCTTTTCACTTTCCATCAATAAATATAAATCCTTTAGTATTCTTTATTCTCTTGTGCTCATGGTTTGGATTTGATGCTTGAGAATTGAACTGGAATCCTTGATTTTGATCTAGATAATTGAGATTGATCTAATAGTCCATTTTAATATAATAATTTGGTAATTAGTAGTGTAAACATTCAAATTTACACATACTTACCTGGCATCATCATCTAACCTTGAAAATTTACCAAATTAAGGTTAAATTATAAAAGTTTCAAATGATGTATTTTTTCATATAAATTTGTAAATAATATCTTCAAAATATATCAAAATTCATTCTAAATGAGGGTAATTTATACTATAATGAACCCTTACCACACTGCCCAACGAATATTTTGCTAATATAAGAAAAACATGAAAAAATCAAATTACAAAATTGATACAAATTGCCACTGTTGTAGGTACTTTTGATTGCATTTAGCATATGTAGCAAGCCCTTGAACCTTAGGCTACCCCAAATGGATGAGTTAAGTCTTGTGAGGGTTTGTAGCAAATATACCCACAAATTTATAATAAAAAATTTCAAGTCAATTTTTACTTTTTCCTTAAAGAATTATCCTCAATATATCTATCAACTTTAGTACACTAATAAAAATGAATGAAAAAATCAATACCCTACTCATATATTAAATACATTCCAATGAAGCTTATATCTCAGATTGAGTATGTGCGTACAATTTACATATAGAATAATCTTTATATCTAAATAGACCATAACTTTTGAACTTTATCTGAAATATGTTTTGACCTCAATGCACACTAATGACATACAATCAAAAATAAAACTCTCAAATAAATGGTTCAAATCTTATCTCTCTTCTAAATATTTGAGCAAAGTTAATACAAGCAAATTTATCTCACATATACTCATTAAAAAACAAGAGTTACTAAGGAATTTAATTTTTGATCCCTTTAGAAAAGATAAGATGCCATTAGCTTTGAAATTTTTAGACATATTACTCTTTAAATCATATCTTTTTATATCCTCATAAAGACTATATTCCTCCTAAAATTAATAGGTCTTCAACTGGGATGAAATGTAGTATTATGATAGGGTTATGAAAAAAGAGGGTATCAAAGATATTCAAAATTCTTCAAAAATAAGTAGAGGTCTTCTACTAATGTTGACAATTCATCTTTACTCTATTTGCTTGAAGTGAATATTTCTTTTTCAACTTTTTTGCATTCTTCAAACCTTTTTTTTTATATATTATTATTATTATTATTATCACTTTTTCTTTCTTTTCAACACTTTTGAATCTCTTTGTAGATATTTCTTTTCTTAATATTCACTTTTCTACTTTTATTGCATCTAAAAAGTATTTCTTTATGCATCTCTAACTTATCTTTTGACAAAAATAGGCAATTGATATATTATACTGGGTTGGCATGGGTAAAGGTAATCAGTGTAAAAGAAAAAGGTATTAATAAGGCTCAAGTTGGTTAACTAGTGGTAAAAATACTCTTTTGTGTAGGCTTTATGTCTCTAAGTTAATAACAAAGAATGACCTGAATCCTTTCTAGGTTTTATATAATCAATCAAATTTGATGAACTTTAAAAATTTTAAAGATGATATTCTAATAATTCAGGTCATTAGCCAAATTTAAAAATTGATGGGATCAAATTTTAGTTTAAGCACACTGAAGAAAATTAGGAACATTTATAATCTCTTAAAAAGAATGAATGGCTCTAAAACTCACTTATGTTGTTGGTCTCCACTAAATATCTTTAGGATCTCTAAGTTATAACCACTTATCAATTTAGACTATGTATATGCAACTACATGTATAGATGTGAAATGATATTTTTCTTTCATAGAATACTTTATAAAATGAGTAAAATGATGAAATAATCATGTACAACTCTATTAATAAGCCAAAATTAGATAGACTATACTTTAGAAAATCCAATTCTCATCATAGTGTAGGAATTGACCTAATTTTTATTTTCTTTTAGCAAAATTTTCAATTCTTAGAAAATTAAGAAAATAAAAATTAACAAAAAATAGAATTCTACACCCCTCAACCTAAAAGAAACATTGCCCCCAATGTTTAAAAGTTAGTACCTAAAATGAATATGGGTGATGTAGAACACTGGCACTTTCTAAAAAAAAAAATTCTAGGTTGCCTCCCAATGAGCACTAAGCTTAACGTCTTTAGCCAGACATATCCTAATGTACCCTAATTTATACTTAGTTGGTTACTTGAGTTTTCCTAATCCTAATAACAAAATGGTAAGATTTCTCATGCCACTTCAGAATCTCGTGATAGTCAATATATTTCCTCCACCATGAAATTTTTGGTGATGGTAGCATTATGACACTAGACCACCAATATTGTAAATTGAGCGGGATCACTCTAATGATCCCCCATCTTTAAAATTTCACAATAATCAATATAATTCCTCAACCTTGAAAATTTAGGCGATGAATGTGAACTCTCACTTTTAAATTTTGTTGGACCATATGGAGATGGATGGTCCTTTTCTTGGACAAATTTAGAAATAATATTGACCATTATACTTAGTGTATTTGTTTTCTCCTTTTCCCTTATATTTCTTAAAATCGGAGTATAAGCTAACTCTACAGTTCCCTAAAAGGTTGTTCTTATTTTTCTAGAGGCAAGGACATAATTTGGCTTAATACTTGATTATCTTCTAATGTGTACCTTAGAGTTGGCCGATATAGGGCTAGTACATCAATGGACTTTTTCTCTTCTTATTTTATTGATATAAGAAAGATTTGAGGTGAGCCTAAATTCCTATCTAATGGTTGTTCAAATAAGGTTTGCATGTCCCAATTAGGTACATCTTCTACATTATAAGGCTCAATTGGAATGCCAGGTTCTGTAGGCCATTTTACTCTAGCTTACCATTGAAAAGTTTCATTAATAGCACACACTAACAATTCCTTCACCTCGTCGATGGGTGTGCCTTCATCAAATTCATAAAAATAAGCAGGACGTGAATTGATTCGATCTGGGTTGGATGTTTCTACAATTTCATTCTCTTCATCAATAGAAGTCTCTTTCTTAGAATCATAATAATGACTTAGATCTGCCTGGGGTATATCTATACTAGAGGTTTGCATGGATGGTTGGGAACTTTGTAGCTTAGAATGATCACATGAAATTTCCATCCTATCATCAATAATAAATGGCTTCTCATTGTTCCCATTTGATTCAAATTTTCTAATTCTTTCCATAAATGTAGTATAATGTTGTTGATGTTTAACAGCAAGTGCACGGGCTATTGTAGTGTAGCTTATGCAAGTACGGGTTGATCCCACGAAGACTTGATTTAAAAACTAGGAATTTCAATAAAATTTAATTATTTAAAATTAAAAATAAATCACTCAAAATTATTGGAATTATTGAAATGATAATCAAAGTTCAGATCTAATCAACTTCTCAAAATTACAAAATTTTCAGTTCCTAAATAAAACAAATAAAATCAAATAACAAGAAAAACTAGTTCCCTAGATTAATCACCATCAAAATCTTCAAATCTGATAGATCATCAGCCCTCATATATGTCTTTAGCACATCCTTGATTAGAGATTCATTGGTCTGATTTGTCAGATTCATCAAAATCATAGAGATCTAGGCTAAATTGTGATTTTTAGATTTGGACAACTTAGATTTATTTTTGGATTTCAGATCAAAGATCAGAAACGACAATTAGATCTAGGGATGTCTTAAGAATGAAAGAGTAAAATTAATTTGAAATCAGATGAAAAACGGAGAAGGAATTGAAGATTTTGTTTTGATTAAGGCTAACTCGTTGATGGGGTTAAACCTTAATTGATGTGGCATGGATTGATCAGTTCCTGGATAAGAAAAACATGGATAAAACAGAACTGGAATAAACAGGGACACATATGTAATTTCTAAAAAAGGATAGAAGTCTAATTGAATTTAAAATAGAAGGGAAAAATTAGAATTAAGTGAAAAAATCTGGTTTTTAAGAAAAAACCCGAAAAACCTGATGAAGAAGGGGGAGCCAGAGGAGGAAGAAGAGAAGGAAGAAAGGGAAGAGAGGAGGATGGAGGAAAGGAAAGAAGAGAGGGAAAGGAAAAAAATTGGAAACCCGACTTGGGTTTCCGTTCTTGGGCTGTTCGACGACAGAGAACTACTGTGGTTGAAAGCCAATGAAGGGAGCTGGGCAATTGATCATGATGATTTGTTCGTCTGTCTGGCGGTGCTATGTGGAAGCTGAGCCATACCGATGAAAAGGGAGCAAGGCCAATGATTGGAGAACTAGACCAGTGGAAGGTGACAACCAGGCTTAATAGACAATGGACCTGTGTGGCCAGTGATGGAGGAGACGATGATGAATTGAGGAGCACCAGTGAGAGGGAGAGTCGGAATGTGCGAGAGGGGGGAAGAGAGAAGGAAGGGGCGTGGTAGGATGTTTGGCGCGGTGATTGGGAGGAACAAGAGAGAGAGAGATGTGGTGAAGGGAAGAAGAGAACTTGGGAGAGAATAGAGGAGATAGGAGAAGATGAGAAGAGAGAATGGGAAGAGGAGAAGAAGAGAGATGGATAGAAGGGAGAAGGAGAAGGGGAGAAAGATGTAAGAGAGAATGAGAATGAGGAGAAGAAGAAGAAGAAGAGAACATGAGAGGGGAGTTGTGAGAGATAGGAGATGGGAAAGAGAAGAGGAAGGAGGGGGAGAAAGACGTGAGAGAGAATGAGAAAGAAGAGAGAATGGAGAGAGGAGAAGGAGAGGAGAGAATTAAGGGGAAGAGGAAGGAGGGGGGAAGAGGGTTGCCATGTACGGTTTAAGGAAGGGGTTAAGAAGAGAAGAGGAAGTTTCCCCTTAAGAATGTGAATGTTGCCTTCCTTCAACCTCTAAGAGCTTTCCACTTGCCTTATAACTTAGTTTCCTCTATGGAGACTTCCACTATAGTCACTTTCCAGTTCTCTTCCATATCTTCCTTTAACACAAAGTTTCTTTTAATAGCTTATTCCATCTGCATTGTTAATCCTTGATGGATGATCTGTAACATTGATCCATGATCTTGTCCATCCATGCCTCATTTGGTTGATATGCAAAAGAAAATACTAAATTAGAATCATCTGAACCATATAATAATCATCTAATGAGTTCTAATGATCATCTGATCGTTGGTTTTGACAAATTAAGGTTTGGATGGTCAATTGGAGCTAAATTCAAAATCAAGCTAAATTTTACAAATTTGAACAGTTAGATGATCTAATTGAATGCTAAATTAGGGGTATTTTGACCAAAATTGAACACTTAACAAATGTCAACCCATCTCTTTATGACATTGTTTAGTCGATTTCATAAATAACCCAAGGGTCTTGTCTAATGCTTGCTCCCTGTACTAGAAGATCAACTTGAAAGCACATACTACTGTGGCATTGGAGTATTGGGAAAGGATTGATCAGGTTGGAACCTTGATGGTTGTTCTTGATTTTCTTAATAATTTTGGTAGGGTTGATTAGTGTAAGACCATGCTAATTCTTCCTGATATGGTTGATAATCCTAAGACCATGATTGTTCATGATCCTACCCTATCCATTATAGTCTAGGTAATTTGACTCAAGATAGTAGTTATTGCTAGGATCTATGAGAGGTGCATCCATTGGCTCCTAATATCTATTACATGTGGAGCTCGATGGCCATGCCGAATAGGCATAGTAATTGTTGTACTGAGATTTTGGATATGACTCAGTATCTTGCTTTGAAAAAAATAACCTATCCAATATACTAGTCATCCTTTATCTATCCCCTTCTTGATATTCCATTGTAATCAATCTTTATATATAATGATATAAATCTTTGAATACAACGAATTAGTACTTTTTTTAGTTCTTTGGAAATGAGAAAAACTACCCTAACTAATGCAATCTAACTACTAATGATGGACAATGATAAAGCACATAATTCAAACAAACCTAAGGCTAGCAAATAGACAATTTGATTATCTTGACTTTGTGTGGGTGAAGTTTTTAGATTAGCCTAATCTAACACTCCTCTCTTTCAGACTTGTCCCACTGCTTACTAGTTAGATCCTAACTTAACCAACCACTTCACACCCTCCTTAGCTAGCCAGAGGTAGTTTGAGTCATATAATGTACTTGTAGAGCTAGTCATTTAAGTACTAACACAATAAGTTAGATAGAGGCTAGTAGAGTGGCAATGGGTTGCCTCTTTCCAAGAGTGTCCTACGAGCATGTGATGGCCTCTATAGGTATCTTCTAATTGATTTTAAATTAATTTGAAAGGTTGAGTTACGTGCTTGTGGTGATTATCCTAAGTGGGCTAAGAGGTGGTGATTAAATTCACCCTTGATCTTGTGGGGTCAAGTGCCCTTATTAATTAATTTTCATACTATATGGTAGTTTGATCAATACATAAATCACCTTAAAGTGATAAATGTGCCCCTAAAATGTAATTAAACATAATAAGCTAATGCAAATCCTAAAAATACAATAATTAAAAATACAATAATTATAAAATATGCTTTTTATATGCGATTATGCTACTAATTAATGTAAAATTATTCTAAATGTAACTATAGTAAAAAAAGTAAAAAGAGTGAGAAAAAGTAACAGTGGGGTATCTGATGAAGATCAAGTATGAGCCACCATACCTCAAACTTGCATTGTTTTTAGATAACTCATTTAAAATTGTAATTGAAATAAATTACAAATTACAATGGGGCCTCACTACAAGTTTCACACAAAGAAATAATAAAAAGTAATCCAGGTACAAATAAATCCTAATTTGGAGAATCTTTGGCCCACAAGATCACTGCCAGATTTCCTAAAAAATTAAAAATAGCAATAAATACCAAAATTCAAGAAATAAAGTGATTATGCATTAAAAATTTAAAAATGCACTTAAAAATGTTTAAATGCTAAAACAATGCAATTCCTAAAAGAATTTATTTTTTGAATTTTTATTAAATTTTATGAAAACTTTGTTGCTAGTCTCTAGCAACAATACAAAAAACTTGTTGATATTTTTTGCAAGTACATGTGCTATTGTAGTATAGCTTATGCAAGGATTGGTTAATGCCCGAGGACTCGACTTAAAAATTTAGAGTTCAAATAAATTTAATTGACAAAAAAAAAAGAAAAAAAAAGATTACCTATAACATTTTTTGATGTGTCAAACCCTATTCACGAATTTTTTTTATTTTTTTTCAAATTAAAATACCAGAGCAACACCTTTTACTAATTCTGCAAATGAAAGAGTGTTACTAGAAAAGAAGAAGGTAACTAAGATAGTTATGGACGGTCTCCCTTGTGAAACACTAGTTAAGTAGTAATCTTATCGATGTTAACAATTCAGGATTTATCCAGTGTTTACAATCTAGCACTAGTCAAAATCCATGGATATTTTACTAACTTTGGCCACTGATTTCTTTTACTTTCTGGTAGAAATTTTCAATAAAACTTAGTACCCAAAACAATTTGATTTTAATAAATTCAATTGTATGATTAGATTTCAAATCAAAATAGCAAAAATTAAGATATTCAATCACAACAATAGGCTGTTCACCAACCTGCACAACAGTATCTTTCAAGATTATTTTATAAACTTAAACAAATCTGACTATTAAATCTCAAAATAATTTATATGAAACGCTTTCTAACTTAAATAAAAATATAAGGAAAGGATTAAATCATTCAAAAACTCATTAAATAGACCAAATTAAAGGTGCAAAACTTTAAGTAATTCACTGCTACTATTCATGCAAACAGTAGCAAGTAGCTAAATTTAATCAAATCAAGTTACAAGATTAAGAATGAAAATTGAAAATCAATCAGTTGAGCCTTCTTTTTGCTTGATTTATTTTATCCAATGAATCAAATTTTAGAGATTTTTGTCTAGTATCGAAGCACAAACTGACGTGCAAAGTACCGCTATTCACCAGCCTGTGCATGCACTATTAGGATTCAATTTTTAGTAATTTGTCCTCCATTCTCTTTCCTTTTCTCCAAAGAATTCTAAATCAACTGAATTTCCTAATTTTAACTTAATTTCTAGGAAACTATTTCCTCTCCCTTCAATCTTTTCACTTTCCACATTAAACATAAAATCTCTTAGCATTCATTATTTCCTTGTGCTCATGGTTTGGATTTGATGCTTGAGGATTAAACTGCATGGATCTTGATCTATTACCTAAAAACAAAGAAAATAACCTAATTAGTACTATACAACATTCAATTTTATGCATACTTACCTTGGATCATCATCTAACCTTGAAAATTTACCAAATTAAGGTTAGATTATAAAATTTTCAAATGATATAATTCTTCATATAAATTCTAAATAATATCTCAAAAATATATCAAAAGTCATGCTAAATGAGGGTGATTTATACAATAATGGACTCTTAACACACTCGGGAGCTTGGTGTGATGTCTTCTTCGTGGCCCTTTGCTAGAAGATTACTCTGCCATCATCTGTAGGACATGAAGTCATAGTACTTGCATTTGATTACTTCTGTAAATTGGTTGGAGCCAAGTCATTCAAGGAACTCGTAGTTGTGCACGTAGTGAAGGTCATCCAAACCAACATCATTTACCACTATGGTGTAGCTCATGAAATCATCGCATGCAACAGGTCCCATTTCAAGAAAGAGTTTACCATATTGTGCTTAAAGTTCATAATTAGGAGACACCAAGCCTCCCCTTATTAGCCATGAAGGACCAAAGCAGTTGAGGCAGTCAATAAGAATCTCAAGGACATTTTGGTAAAGATGATTAAAAGAGGAAAAGACAGGTCTAAAAAGTTACTACAAGCACAATAGTCCTATTAAACCACTGCCAGATTAGGAGCCACTTCCTTTTCACTTGTTTATTGAATAGAAGGCATGCTACTAGTAGAATTGGAAATTCCCTCCTTGTGTGTTTTGTTATAAGAATAATTGATAGACAAAGAAAACATTAAGCTTCAATATTAAGAGTTGCACCTGCTAGATGAATGAAGGACTCGAGTAATGCATAACATATAAGGATATCTGCATTGAGTTGCTAAAGATTTCAATAAACAAGTTTTCTCTTAATTATTCATAAGGGAGAACTAGTGGTTAAGGAACAACAATCTCTCAACCATGACACTAGAGGTAAGCTCTATGAAAAATGGGAAGGAATCATTCCAGATCAAGCAAATTATGACCGACGAAGTCGTAAGGTTGTAGAAGATGGATGGCACCATAGTGGCAGATTTGATCAATCTGAACAAATTGAAGAAATTTTATGTGTAATAGAAGCCACACCTCATGAAATAATAGAGACTTGATCCCATAGAAATGGGGCTATAGATAACCTGTGTACCAGTGGTGGTTTGAAAACTAAACAAAACAGGAAAATGAGTATGGGCACCTATTTTGACACCTTACTTGGATCAGAGGAGGTCAAACATTGTAAGCCTATCTTTTCTTTGGCTTTTCAATCATGTGTTCTTATGTTTATGAGATTTTTGATGGACCTAAGTTGTTCATCTTTTGTTGATAACTTGGAGTTGCAACCTAGAGCAACGACTCTAAAGCATATATATATATATATATATATATATATATATATATCCAAAGATCAAGTTCATAGCTTAGTTTTGGATAGACCCAAGTGTTTTCTGCTCTAGAAGGCATGAATGAAATAAATCTCTATTTTATATGAACTACTCTAGATGCAACAAAAATTGAATATTAAAGATAAAGCAAAAAAAATTATACTTGAATCTATAAGACAATAAGAGAATTAGAATCCTATAAAACCAAAATAAAAAACTCCAACTCCCAAAAATGCTCTAAGACTACTCAGAAAATTTAAGTTAGAACTATCCTTAGTGTAAGGTGAGAAAATATCTCAATCCTTCCCCCATCAAATAGGGTTTTTTCATCCTTTCTAGAGCTAAGAAAACTAGAGAGAGAGAGAGAGAGAGTCAAGAGTGAAGCAACCTTCTCATGGATATAGTTGTGGTTTCTGTGAACCTTTTGTAGTTTTTTTGTCTAGTTGGCTAGGTCATTTGGCAACATAAAACTTAGTCATGTCGCATGATTATGGGCATGTTGTATAACTTGAGTTATGCTATTGCAAGGACACATCATCATTTAGATGCTTCCATCATCTTCTAGAAGGACCATGTGAAAGTCTATGGGCTGTGCAGTTGCATGTCTACTTTTGACATCATGCACCCATAGCATAGACAATTCTAAAAGAGACACTTGTCTGAATGATGCATTCTACAAGTTCTGCATCATGCAGTCATATGAGGTTGTCGTGTGGTAGCATGTCATTGTTGTCTCAACTTGGTGCTTTTCATCCCAAGGCCTTTGGCTATGTTTCCTTTGGAATCCTAACTATATGAGATACCCAAGAGTAAATGTAGATCATTATCTAGGACTTAAAGCTTTTTCTCTTGATGGTCAAAGTGGAGTCAAATTTGGTGTCTGTGTATGCCACTCTTTGGACAAGTGTGTGCTGATGGCCAATGGCCAAAGTTGAGTAGGACACACCTTTTGTACTCCTAAAGATCATCACAAGTAGAGATTCTAAGTTCTCTAGGATTTTGTTCTTGATGCAAATTCCCTCATTGATGTTGAGGGGATCTCTTCATTAATATGAAAACTTTGGAAATCTTGATGGCTTTGAAAAATTTTAATGTCTTTTGAAAACTTTGATGGCTTTAAAATTTTGAATGACTTGGTTTTGAGAAGTTTCTTGTGGACCTCTAAAGATACACTTTGGCTTGAGGAAATTGGCTTGAGATTTCCTATGCAAAAGTTGAATGTTGCACAGTGTTCTGAGGGACTTGTAGGTATATATGCAAGGGTTTGAGAATGTGGACTAAGATTTTCCAAACATCACTTGAATGTTGTGTGGTATCTTGAGGACTTCTCAAGATACGTGGATTGGAAAAAGTGGCTTGAGATTTCTCAGGCAACACTTGAAGGTTGCAAAGTGTCTTGAGGACCTCTCAAGATATGCTTCAATGAGAAAAATTGGTATTTTAATATCCTAGATGACATTGTGGCTTAGACAAGAATGGCCTGAGTTTTCCCATTTTACACTCAAAGGTTTCAAAGTATCTTGAGAATCTCTCAAGATACACTTTGGATTAAGCTTTAGAAACATGAATTCATTCTTTGAGGATCCAAGGACTTTGTTCAATCAGATCTTCTTGAGATTTAGACACTTTGACAAATCAGATCTTCTTGAGATCCAGAGCTTGGATGGATCGGATCTCCTTAAGATCTGGAACTTAATTGATCAGATCTTCTTGAATTGTGGAACTTGAATAGGTTGGATCTTCTTAAGATTTAGAACTTGGATTGATTAGATTTTCTTGAGATCTGAACTTTGATTTGATGAGTTCTTCTTGAGATCTGAGAACCTTGATTGATAAGATCTTCTTGAGACTAAAACTTGATTGAATTATATCTTTTTGAGATCTAAAACTTGAACTTGTTAGATCTTCTTAAGATCTAAGAACCTCAATAGATTATATATTCTAGAGATATGAAATTTGAATGGATTAGATCTTCTTGATATCTGGAACATAGATTTGATCAAATCTTCTTAAAATCTTGAGCTTTGATATTATAAGATCTTCTTGAGATCTAGAACTTGAATAGATCATATCCTTTTGAGATCTAAAACTTGGAATGATCATACCTTCTTGGGATTTAGAACTTTGTTTTGCCCAGATTGTCTTGAGATATGTAAATCTTAATTGATAAGATCTTCTTGACAATAGGAACTTTAATTTGACTATATGTTCTTCGATGAATTAATTGAGTTGGTGGGCCTTTTGTTGTCCAAGTAAGGAATTCTTCCCTTGATTGTCTTTTTAAATTTTCTTATGAAGGTTTGACCTTCAATTAAAATTTGTCCTAAATTCTCCTTGACTGAGGGGCCCACTAGCATGTTGTGGCTTAGCTTTAGGGATGGATTCAAATGGTGGAGGTGACAAAGGTCGAGAACTAAACAAGGGTGGAGTCAATCAAGGAGAGATAGAGAGATGTTTAGGCAAATTTGTCCAAGACTTTGACTGCTTTAGAGGTAACTTAGAAGGAGGTCTTTAGCTTGTAGCAACTACTCTACAATCAAGAGGTGGAGGCATTCTTGTATGCAAGGAGTGCTGTGACCTAGAGTTGGAGGAGGCTCTCAAGAGGGAGTTGAGTAGCCATGGGAGGATAATATTAATTTTGACTAAGTAGGGACTCAATCTTTCAACTTTGCGACCTAAAACATGGGATGCTTTACTTTTATTTCTATGGATGTTTTTCTATTTTATTTTTGTGAATCTTTTCATTTTGGATGATATATGGATGTGTGGATGATGTTTGGATACTTTTCTTTGAGCAAGTACCCAACTTGTTGGTTTAGCCAACTTAATAAGGCTTATTGTTTGAGATGATATGACTGCATCATTCTGGGTTGTGTAGCTATTATAGGATCATGTGGCCATAGGTTTTGTAATTCCCGAGCAATTTACACTCTTTTTAACGAAAATTTAAAATAGTAAATGAAGGAATTTGTGAGGAAACTTGGTGCCATTAGATTCTATTCGAAAAATGGAATCCAACGCCTCAAAAATCACCCAAAACGGAGTTCGTATGAAGAAGTTACAGTCATTTAAAGATAGGGGTACTTTTGAAAATTAAACAGAAAAACGTTTAAAACGACAAAGGGACAAAAAATGCAGGGGGCCATTTTGATAACGACATCCCCTGTCGTCTTCAACCTCAAGAACCCTCCAGAAAACCCTAAATCCCAATTTCTCTAGAAAATCCCAAGGGAAAGAGCGGCACCGCCTTCTCCCCTCTATAAAAACCCCATCTCCCCTCTCCAAAAAATCACGTTTTCCAGCGTTCTTCTAGACATTTGAGATTGGGGTTTTCGAAAAAAACCGGAAACCCATCCCTCTGTGAGTCCAGCAACGGCCAGGCCAAGTCTGGCCGGCCATTCCTTTACCCATCTCCCCATTACCCTTTTCCTCATCTGGTCGCAACGGAACGACGGTTTTTCCCCCTTCTTCGAGCTTCCCGGCGAGCAGGCACACCCACCGGAAAAAGGGGCGTCCCCAGGTTGCCTAGGAGTTTATGAATGAGACCCACGAATGGGTTAAAGTGATAAAGGACGTGACTCTAGGAGACTTTGAGGTAGGTGCTCTATCGCTACTAGACTTTTTAAAAGAGTCATGATTGTTTTATGCATGTTTTAAGTATAAGTTATATAACTTGTTTAGCATGACTTAATTCAGCATACATATGATAAATGCTTTATGCATAGATATGTTTTGCAAACAAATGCATATATTGCATGATTTACGAGCATTGAGTTTTTGAAAGATTGCATGTCCTTGAGGGTTACCAAAAGACACTGGAGTGCCCAAAAGACACTGGGTAGGCAGTTGTGAGGGACCCAAAGAGGACGTGTTTTGAAAAAGGGGTTTTCGCTTGTTTGATCGAATATGATTTGGGCTGATAAGCTCGTGGGCGCTATGCCGAAAGGTTTGGGTTGGGCTCCAACCTCTACTACTATTAGGTGGACGGGTACCACGCCCAAAAAGGGCATGTCCCTACGTCGACTGCATGTGGTACAGGGGGCTACCACTGGTGTCATGGCACTGGGTCGATGTGTCATATGCCCCGTGGAGGCTATGACGCTGTGTCCTCAAGTACCCGGGGACCACACGACGGCGAGGTCGTGGGCATAGTTGGACCTTATGGTTTGATGATTTACTTGCATTGCATATGGCACGACATGAGGTTGGTCGACTATACCATACCA
Organism: Warburgia ugandensis; assembly: GCA_035236585.1. Classification (NCBI taxonomy): domain Eukaryota; kingdom Viridiplantae; phylum Streptophyta; class Magnoliopsida; order Canellales; family Canellaceae; genus Warburgia; species Warburgia ugandensis. The sequence continues at coordinate 33,625,949 of CP141129.1, read as the reverse complement.
GATATCCATGAGTTGGATTCAGTGGAACATCTTATGCATATCATTATGTTTATGATATATGATACTTTTGACTTGGATTATGCTATTCTTTAAGTCGTCAGTATTCCGGTTTGAGAGTGGTTTTTAATATCGATATTCAACATGATTGTTCGAACATGCACATGTTTTTAAGAGCACATGATTTTAAACATAGCATGCATTGCAAACCTAGTAGTGATAGACTCCTACTGAGTATAGTATATACTCACCCTATCCTTAACATTTTTTAGGATAGTTCCACTCATAAATAGAAGACGTCTCAGGAGATATTAGTGCTACGAGCAAGTGAATAAACAAAGGAGACAAGTATACATGTAAGTAAACTCTCTACCCTTTGGACATGTATTTGTATTAATTTACAGTTGGGCTGTGTGCTGTGACTGGAAAGATCTGGGGAAGAACATTTATGGTTTCTAAAGTTTTTCAAAAATTACTTTGGTTGTTGTGAAAGCAAATGACACTCGGGGTTTTCAAAACGAGTTTAAAACTAAAGATTTTCTGCTGCATTACATGGTTTTTATAAAATGGTTTTCAAATAGGGATGCGTCCCGCCTTAGGAATTAGATATTGCATTTAAAAATGCATGGGAAAACCCAGGTCGTCACAGGTTTCTTCTGCCCCTGATTCTATAATAAATGTACCTCGGCTGTAGCCACTCATGTGGGTTGTGTAGTCGCTTGGTGTGATGGCAACAATCATTCCATAGCTCTTTTTTTTTTTTAGGAGGTATTCCAATTGTATTTTTGAACATGGGATATGCCCTTTGTACCCAAATTCTTGATCTTTAAATGACTAGGTTTCTCTATGAGGCTCCTTTCTTCTAATCCCATGGCTTATAATCAAGATGACTTCCATTTCGATGACTTGTACAATTGGTTTGATGATTACTTCAACCTAGAGATGATAAACTTTACCATTTATAGATTAAAGTACATTTAATTATTGCTTGATCTTTAAGTGAATTAGAATTGCATGAGATCATGTTGTTGGTTTTAGCACTGTGATGCCCTAGTCTTTAGGTTTCCTTTTGGTGAGATCGAACCTTGATTGAAGAGTTTACCAGTCTTATGAATGTATGATGTTTGATCCCTTAGTTAAATTTCTTATGGGTGAGCTCCTAGAGTAAATGTTAGTATCCTTTCTTAACATTTCTTATGAGGAAGCAGAATGAATCTTAAGAGGTCAATATCCGAGTGTGAAAAAGTTGATTTCTTGCTTGGTTCGTTCTACTCATGACCTTGATTCTCTTATTTGTGACAGTGCTTTTCTCTTTTGTTGGCATACTTGTCCCTTCTTCTATATTGAGGGAGAAATGGTAGATGCATACCTAACCGTAGCAGTAAGGGAAAAATGCTTTCTGCCTTGGTACTTGCTAAGACTATATAGTATGGATAATTTTCCTACCAGAGACTTTGAGACACTTGGTGGGAGCCCAATCTTTCTATATGTGAGTACCTTCTTTATCACTTGTTGACTTTGTTTTCTTCTTGCCAACATCCTTCCTTTCTTATTTGTTGGCTTGTCTGAAGGAGCACGTTGGGAGGATCTATCTCCTGGACTTAGGAGTCACCTCTTTAACAATGAAGGGGTTATTCATCCTCTCCTATATGACTTTGATACTCTTTACAAATGGAAGGAGTGGCTAGACTCCTAGCTTGGGATGAGGTTTACTAGCAGTCCCACTACATGTTTCATGCAACCTTTTGTTATTCTTCTAGATGGACATCTACCATCTACTTTATGTGCTCATTTATACCTCTTTCTACTACCCCAACTGTCTCCATCATCAGATGGGAATCTCTTAGATGGTTTTAGATGACTTAATCTTCTTATTTCCTATCATTTGACCACTACTTGCATAGATAATCTAGTTGAAGCTTGGTTGGACCACAAAACCATCGAAACATGTGACTGGGATGACTCCTCATTTGTTGAACTGGAATTATTTGGATTTGTTATCCAGCCTTTACCATCATCATCCTTGAAATGTCTTCCCCCCCCCCCCCCTTTTTATGTAGAAAATCTTATGTATTTGCTTTCCTTTGAAAGAATGTATGGATCTTGAGTATGTCTTGCCTTTTCATTAATGCTTGTCTCATGAAGTAGAAATTTTAATGCTCTTAACACTTGTAGTTATTGATGACAAGGATACATTAAATGTCATCATCTCAAGGACTTCTTCCTTACATTTATGGCACCTTAAACTCTTAATAGGGCTTCCTTCTTTGAATGGGAATCACATTCTTGCATAAATTTGTATAAAAATCTTCAAACTCCAACTTTCTTGCATGAATTTATATCAAATGGGCAACCTCAAGCACTGATAGTGACACTTTCCTTGAATGAAGGCTACTTTCTCACCTAAGTTTGTAGTAAACACGGCAACTTTGATGCTTGGTATTTGGATTATGTAGTCCTTTTGGGCAGATGCCACATATTCCTCCTTATGGTCTGCATGGTTGGCTAGTAATATCCTTAACACAGTATCCTCATGCTAATGCCTTTCTTACAATGTGTTGTCCACGTACACCTTCATGTATCTCATGCAATAATTGTTGGGATTTCTCTTCATCTGCACACCTCAAAAGGATGCCACTAAAACTTCTTCTATTTAGTATTCTAATGATTATGTCATAGTACAAGGAATTCAACCTCATCGAGTTTCTTTGTTAAAGTCACTTGATCTAGGAAGCATTTATTCAACATGTAATACTTCTTGTCATGATGTTAGGGTTTTTGGCCTAACCAAAACGTGCACAAATAGGGCTCCCTCAAGAAGGTTGAATAGGCATGAGCTGGAATTCTCCTCAACTCTACTTGAATGGGTTTAATCTTTATCCATTTGGGTGAATTGATAATTGAAGCCATAGTGGCTAAGGCATCTATAAAGTTAGTAATAGTTTTTTTAATGAAGGTGAAGGTAATCCTATTGAATTTGGCAATTGGGTGATCCAAATACTCCCCATAAGGTTTCAATTTTTGCTCTTTGATTTTCCATTTCCACTTTGTTTGATAGATGATGAGCATATAGTCTCCATAAACATTCAGTCTCCTTATCTTCAAGGTTAATGTAGTGTCCAATCATACAATACAAGCCTCATATTCTGCTTCATTATTGTCACAATGGAATAACATCTTTGAGGAGAAGGGAACATGATACTTCTAAATAAAGATCAAGACCACTCCAACTCCTTACCCCTCCTTGTTAGATGCACCATCAAAATACATGTCCCGCACCTATTCAAGCCTGAAAATTAAGAGAACTTCTTCATCCCATAATTCATGTCTTATTAGAATTAGTGTGAATGTTAAATGCTCAGTGTGTGATCTATTATGGTCCTTCCTTTGACAGCTTTTTTGAGTGATAAACTAAAGATCTAATTCTAATAGAAGCACAAACCACAAAGAGATCCTTCTTATACGTGCGAGCCTTTTGAATAAATATTATGATGGATCCATCTTCCACATTATCTTTATTTCTCTTGAAATAATGTATGCCAGAGTTATGGGTAGCCTAGACCATGATAAGATAGGTTTTCAAGTACCTCTGTTCATATTCCAACATTTGTTTGCCAACATAATAAATTGCTCTTTCTCTTCCCTTAGAGTGCTTTTGGGCAAGCATGCATCTCATGGTTGATTCCTAGACATACATGTATATTAGTAGTGGAACATGTGGTATTAAAGTAGTGGCTGCTTGCTAATTTGTGGCTTTGGCAATTTTCATGGTGTTATGAAAGAAATCTTCTCTTGGTCTTTGGAGCCATGCATATATGATTTTATTCTGAGGTCTATCCATGAATGATCGAAGGGTGTGCCCCATAGAGTTATTGACTAGGATCTTTGTGTGCTAGAGGGAAACTCTCTTTTGGATAACTTGTTCAAGTCCTAAAAACTGATGCACATCATACTTTCCCATCTTTCGTAGGCACCAACATGATATTGGATATCCATTTCATTTCTCATTCTCCTTAATTTTTTTTGGACTAGCTTCCCATTATGTAAGAGGGGGATCTTATTTTGCACAATCACTGGGTTAATACCTAACATATCCTCATATGACCATGGAAACACATCCTGGTATTGGGTTAACAATTCGACCATCTACTCATGCTTTAATTCTAAGAGAGTTTCTATTTTGAGTTCCTTCTCACCATTCTTATTGCTTATGTTATTTTTTTCAATTTCATCTTCATTTGGATGGGTATTATGACCATTAGAGTTCCCTTTTGTTTCCAAATGCTCATCTAGTGGATCATAATCCTCATTTGAGGAGCAAGTTTCTTTATTAAAGGTGAAGACATACACAAGACCTGAATTGATTTCATTAAAAGCGGTAACTACATTGGCAGATGTTGGAGTTATAGATAGCATGATTACATTGGTAATGGTATTGGATGTAGACTCAATATCAATGATGAGGGTAGAGTTGAGTTCAATGTTAAGTCCAATGTTGTAACTTTTAGCTTCCTTTTCTACAGTAAAGAGACATCAAATGGCTTCTTCAATAAACTCTTCTTTTGTGATGGCTTTGAAATGGTACTCCTCATGATTAGGTAGCTGTTCATCTTCAGAACACTCATCATCATAAAATTTTCAAACCTAGGTTTGATTTAACAAGTCAGTGGGTCACACCATGGTTCTAGAAAGCTATAATAGGGGAAATCTTCACTTTCCTTGATGAATTGTTCATTGAGAGTGTGGAGAAAATTTATTAGAACGTTCACAGCACAATAGACTCATAACCTAATCCCCTTTGGTCATTCTACATCTTAGTTAGGATGGTTTTAGTATTTCCTTTGGCCTTGACATCTTAACGATGCTCTGAGGAAATACTGCATTTTTCTCCTCATATTAGATACCTTATCTATTTCAACGTATTCCAAGGGGAGCTTCTCAACTAAGTGGGTCCTCCAAATCATCAAACATAGTTCCTGAACTGAGTACCTGTTCATCTTGATGATGTCGCTTTAGTAGAGATTGAGGAAACTTCCTTTAGATAATCCCCCTCAATGGTGAACGCTTTACCAAAATTGATGAATGGGATCTTCTGGAGTAATGTAGAGGGATGGCTTTGGCCACATTGATCAAGGGCCTTTCCAATAAGATCTTGAAAGAATGCTGTATGTTTAGCACATGGAATTCTATGGAAAAGGTAGACACTCAACAAGTACATGAGTGAATAGAACCTTGAGTGACATCACTTTTTGAACTACAAATGGTAAAATGAACAGATCCATAGGGAAGAATTCTTTTGGTTCAACACCACAACTTGTAGCTCTTTCTATTGGCATGTTGTTGATGGAAAACACCTTGTCCACGTGAACCTTCTTCACCCTTTTCCCTAGATAGGTGATTATTATAAAAAGAGGTAAGGTGTGGTTGCAGCCACATTGATCAATTCTTAGTTTGAGAAAGTAATACTTGTTTAGCACTAGGTTGCCCCTACTATGTGAACCACCACTTCGATTGAAGTATCTAGTGAGACCATATCACTACTCAACTTCTTCATTACTGCCTTTCAGTGTTTAATTGATGCCATCAATATTCAATGTTTAATAGATGCCATAAACCCTAGATAGAAATTCTGCTTTACTCTTCTTTAACTAATGAATGACCTTGTCTTCCTTCGGAGTCTGTTTCAACTGTTAGATTTTTCCCATGTCCTAGAGCAGCAAGATTGTTTACTTGTAGGCTGGGAGGCTTGAAACTTTTCCTAGCTTGGTGTTGAACAAAATCTCTTCCTCATCTCTACTACTATAAAGGACGAACTTCTTAAATGGGCTAAGTAGGAGGATTTCTTATTATCCGAGTCTGCCAATGAGTACATACTCTTTATGTATTGCTCCCTAGGATATGGTGTTCACTTCACAGGTCTTTATAGCCTTTTTCTCATAGAGTTTGGAAGCCTTGAGGTACTCCATTGCCTGCTGGGGTAATAGTACTACTAATTATTTTAGCTCATATGGCAAAGTGGAAAAGTGCCAAGCTGGCAAACTTTCATGGATCTACTCCATCAGCCATGAGTTTTATGATGTGCCCTATCATGGCCTAAGTCTATCTAGTATTATGTCCATCCTCTTGACGCTAATAATAGAACTCTTCTTTCATCTCCTTAGGCCTAAGCTTCAAGATGCTTATCACCCCTTTGTTTGGTTTTTCTACTGCTAGGAATGGACAATACCCTCTTCATCCAACCCAATATCCACATTGATGGGTTTCCTTGACATGTTCTTATACTTCTCAAAACTGGTCATGAGGTTGGATTTGTCTTCTCTATCACTCTCTACAATGGTCTTCTTGATTGGTGGTACATCACAAGTGTAACATGATGGGTATTCATCATTGTCAAACCAAGGGAGCATTGCTTTAGTAAGCATACTTTAGCAAATAAGAAATCTAATGATTTTTAATTTTTATTTTATAATAAATGAAATCTCAAAGCTAGAGGCAAGCTCAACCATTCTAATGACACTTGATTGAACGCAACAGTTCTATGATCCAATAAAGGGCTGGTAGTATTGTTTGGTCTATAGGGATTTTCAATTGTCCATTGCTTAATCGTATTCTTTATAAGTTTTTTAGGGTCTTAAAATCCTCAATGTCTGACCCTGGGTTCAATGGTAATTACAATGGGCATTTAGATTGTACTTAAGAGATGGATTAGCTGGGACTGGCTTGGGTGTGGGTAATGTAATGATATTTTATTTCAAAAGTCTCTATAGGGCTTTCTTATAGGGAATTCTAGAAAGGGTCTAGGATTTTCTAGGATTTTGGTTTTTGGGTCTCTGGACCTAGTTTACTTCGATGCTAGAGGAACTCTAGGTTGAGTTATTGGCAAGTATTGGGAATTTGTTTTGTCTTCGCATAATAAATGGAAATTAGTCCAAAAACCATGTTCAAGTTGGTACCCATCTAATTTGAGGTCTTCAAAGTTAGTAAAGATCTAGACATAGAGACAATCATTGGGTATTATTTAATTTTCAAAAGATAATCTAGATCTATTCTTGTTTTCGTGATTTGACCCTCATTTTGCTACACTTTCTTTGAACCAAATTAAGAACACTAAGAATGTCTCCTTTTGCTCTTGATAAATTGAGTCCAAATCTCTAGTGGTAACTTCATCCTGAAAATGATACTACATTTGGTTTATGTGGTTTTCTCATGTTTGGACTATAATTTGGTCTATTATCATCAACCATTTCATGGAATCTCTAGTTAAGGACTTCTGGAATTGGTGGGTAAGCTAGTCATCAATGAACTCATAGGAACCCAAACTATTCATGTAAACACTCAAATATGTTTTGGGTCATCCTGTCCCATCATACTGGTTAATGTTGGCATCTTCAAATTTTTGATATCTTGGCATGTTTACATAGTCTCAAGGACTCCATATTGACTCTATGACATCCTGTGACCTTAACCTTTCTCTCCTCCAACTCATTTAGTTGAACTTGCTTAGGTCAATCCTTAGGGTGGTTTATATTGTAGTAGTCTATGGAGGAGTGGGATTAGCGATCATAGGAACAAGATTTGAATGAATTCTCTTCCTCTTCATCAAGGTGTAGTCTTTGAGGTTCTTTGAGTTGCTTCTGGAAAGCAACATTTTCTTCAAAGAGTTGACTAATGGTGTCTCACATGCCAGCTATTTTGTTGGTCGTTTTGCTCAAGATTTCTTCTAGTGATGGGGCTTTGATACTTACTGACATGGTGAGGCTTGTTGGTTTGTGAAGGATTCTAGTGAGGTAAATTTGCTGCTCTGTATTTCTCCCTTATGAGGTCTCCTCTACCTATTCTACCTTATGGCTCCTTTCCCTTAAAGAAACCAAGTGACATGCATCAATGATGATATAACCCTAAAATGTGATATGTGAAATGAATGGACTCCCTCTATTGGTTTCCTCAAACCATATGAATAGACATTGCTCAAATAAGATTCTAGCATAATTCTAACTAGGTGTTCCTACACAGTATGCATTCCTAAAGGCCATACCATCTAGGAGTTATCTACATGGGATGAATCACATGGGGTATGCAATAGGACAAGGCTAAGGGCTCCTTTAGTGTGGAGTTATCCTCATACCTCATGGAGGTGGACTAAGAGTATGCTTAAAAGCCTTTGTCAATGGTACATGGTGTGTTTATTTGATGCACTTCATGAGTGCTAGATTAAAGATTGAACTTTTTGTTAGACTCCTCCCTACTTCCAATCACTAGCTCATGACCTCCCTTATGACCTTCCATAGAGAGTCAAAGTTCTACTAAGACTTAGGGTTTAAGAGTATGCAAATATGATATCTATGACACAAATGCATGTGTGTGTGTGAGTATGGAAGAACAAGTCCATAACTCTTTATTAGTGAATTTATATTATCCTCCATGTAATGGTTTGATGATTCTTCCTTTATTATTTAATTAAAGATTGTTTTTGGTTTTTACTTCATTAGGTGCATTATGAGGGTGTGTGGCTTACTGTTCTATTCAAAAACCAAGTTTTCCTAAGCTAACACCCTGTATGTTATTATAGGAAATCAGCAAATAGCATGAATAAATAGCTACTCAACTAATGCATATGCAAAAGTGAACCACCTTTGAGATAAACTGATATATTCTAACTAGGTCATTTTTCAAGATAGGAATTCCCCAATAGAGTCACCATTTATGGGTGCTTGTTCTAATACCTTTCTTTGGATTAGAGGAAGTCGAGTGCCATGGACCTCTCTTTTCTTTGGTTTGTTTATGAGGTTTCAAATGGATCGAAATCGTTCATTCCTTGCTAATAACTCAATGCCGCCATTATAGAAAATGCTCTAATACCGATAGATATTTAGAGATTAGGTTCATAGCTTGGTTATGGAGTTGGAAGGTGTTACGCACTGACCCGTGTGGTTCATAAATGGTCTGTACTAAATAAAACGGTCAATCTATCTTGGGTTTAAAAAAATGATAATGTTTATCCTATTTTTCAATTTTTTTTTCACATAATGCATGAGGATTATATATATATATATGTTGTATGATAAATTAGTGTGCTTGAAAGGTATGGAAACAAAATATGCAAGGATGCGTAGCCTAGAAAGGGACTTTCTTGTTAGATAGAGCAAGCAATCCTCCTTTTGTAGGCATAACTAAGATAAATAAACCATGCTATAGAATTGGTTCCCTTAGGCTCTATATTAAAGAGTTCCCTCTTAGTAAGGAAGTTGGGAGAACTACTAACCAATCTAATAGGATTCTGGTAGAAAGAGGGAGATTGGCTCCTCTTCCCCTCTCTATAGAGAAAGCTCTACTTTTCTCTACTCTACTAAGAAACTCTGCTACAAAGCAAATAATTTACTGCAAAAGAAAGAAAGAATTAAATTGCTATTATATGATATATTGTCAATGCAAGAAAAACTAAAAATTGAAGAGAAACGAAAAGAACATGTAACTAACTCTAATGAGAAATAAGAAAACCAAATACTAGAACAAAAAATACAAAGAACTCTATTTGCCAAAAATGCTCTAGAAGAGACTCCTCAAAAATTTTGAATTGGAACTTCCCCTCAAGGTAAGTGATAAGATATCTCATTCTTTGATCATTAAACTGACTTTTCTTAGCCTTTTTGGGCTATGAAAACTTGGGAAGAAATTTTCAAGAATGAAGCAACCTTTTGTATCATTTTTCTCGTGGCAAGAACCTCTTTATAAAGTATTCCAATGGATACCTCCATCAATCAAGTTACAATATCTATATTATTTTTTGCTAGCTATTTGGGTCATAGCTACATGAAACTCAGTTGTGTTGCATGACTCTAAGCATCTAGCATGACCTTAGTCATGCAGTTGCATACACATGTTGTCATGCAAATGCTTCTACCATCGTCTAGAAGGAGCACATGTACAAGGGTCTTTAGGTTGTGAATTCACAAGTCTACTTTTGGGATCATATGGGTGCAACATGGATTATTCTAAAAGGGACACATGTCTAGATGATGTGTTCTACAAGACCTAAGTCATCTAGCTACATGCTAGTTTTGTCTTAGCATGGTGTTTTTCATGTTCTTAATATTGTAGGGCCTTTTAGCTATGTTTCCATTGGAATTCTAAATAAATGAGATGCCCAAGAGCAAATGCACATCATCATTGAGGTCATAAAAGCTACTTGTTTCGAGTATAATACAATTCGCTACCTACCTACCACTAAAGAACCTTCAATTGTTGTGACGATCAAAATGGATTCAAAATCTAGTGTATATAACATGACATTCACTAAAGATGGAATCTAAAAAATAAAGGAACAAGACCTCCTCACAACTTTTCCTTGCTCCATTGGGGTGGTGGAGAAGATGAGAAGAGCACTAATTTTTGAGGTGATGGAAAAAGAAAATATGAACTCCACTAATCCTAAGTGTAATGGAAAAGACAAGAAGAGCCCCAATGATTCTTGAGGCGGTGGAAAAAGCAAGGGAGGTTTCACTAGTCCTTAAGGTGGCATCATTTGATGTTTCCCTTGCATTAAATGATATAAGTGTTAATGTGTAAAACTTTCACTTTATAAGTAAAAGAGCATTGATTAATAAGAAGGCAAATGCTTACTCAAGATACATAGATTCTTTCAAAGAAAACAAATACATAGATTTAGCCCTACTCAAAGAAAGGGGGTTGGGGGGGGGGGGGGTGTTTGAAGAAACATAAGGTAAAGTGGCCTCAAGGATGATGGTGATAGAGGTTATCCAACCAATCTAGATAATCCTCTTATGGTTTGGTATACAAGAAGTAACAACTGTCACTAGTATCGATGATTTCTAGGTCTAGCCAACTTAAGCCAAGTTGTCCATTCGGGCAGTAGTTAAATGATGCTTGACAAGAAGATTCGAGTCACCTAGAACCATCTAAAAATAATATAACACATATAATGGGAGTTGTAATAAGCCTCATCTTGATGAGAGAATCCAACAACTCCTCCAATTCATAAGGGTGTCAAAGTCATGTATTGGAAGATGGACAATCATGTCATTGTCATAAGGATGACCCCTTGTGTCTGGTAAATTAATTGTACCAATAAGTTTCCTTAGCCATGCTTGTAGAAAAAACAAAGGGTGTTAATAAAGAAATAAAGAATTGAGTCCAAAGATTTTGAGGGAAATACTCCTATATAGGAGAACTGGACTCCCACAAAGTCTGTCGAACTCTCTTGTGATGAAGTCATCAATATTGTGAAGAGTCTCAACAAGGACCAAGGTATAAAATATCTCAGCATTCTAAACTCCCTTAACCACTCTAGTTAAACATGCATCCCCCATGCCTCTTTTAATACATAAAAGGAATTGAGTGCAAAAGTAGACAAGGAAGGCATTATCATAAGTAGGAGAACTAATAGCATGTGGGGAGTGATCCATGCAAGAAATCAACTTGTTCAAACTTTAGATATGTCCCTCAAAATTCACTCTACCTCTTTGGGAGAAATATCAAAGAAAGATGCCAGCATTTCCTCTAGAGTTTCATCCAAATGGATTTTGAATAAAGGACCATAACATTGCACTTCCATGAGGCTAGAAAAGTCTTCAACGAAGGGAAATTCTCACTAAAAGGGAACCTAAAGACTTAGGCATCTATATCCCAGAACCATTAGCATTCTCTCATGAAATTTTAGTCTATTTTGAGAGTGACTGAATATCTTTCAAGCCATAGACACTAGCTTTTATTATCTCCTACTCTGAATAATCATCTAGCCAGTCTTCAATAATTCATGGGATCAGATGAAGAAAGCTTCATAGAGGAGTCAAGTCATTAATAGCCCAAGGATCTAGAATTTGGGTTCAAAGGGCATATCCCTCCATCCAAAAACACAATTGGAACACCTCAAATGAAAATTTCTAAAATCATTGGTGTTGCCAACACACCTTTTGTTCACATGACTGATTCGATAGGTGTCCCAACTATAGAATTTGGAAAAGATATGCTGCTTGAAGAAGGTGTGACTGCACGAAATTGTTGTGGTTACACAACTTGTAGTAATACGACCACATAAAGAATACCATACCTAAAATTTTGGTCATTTGCTCAAAAATGTTTGTGTGCCATTGGAAATGCATCCATCTATCATAAGAAATAGAAGATCCATAAAAATAAACTAGTTTTCAAAATGTGTCCTTGTAAAAATACCCAAAAGCTTTAGGTTTTCAACAAATAGATGAAGCCCTTGCTTCGACAAAGTCTACGTTGCCATCCTTTAGTGGGTCATCTCTTGCCAGAGAATTTCCTCCAACCCTAGGTGGTAAGGCTTCTTGCATTGGAGAGGACTTGACCACCATATCAAAAAGCTGCTGTTGGAGACCCAAAGGCTCTCTATAAGCCACCTCTGGCCTGACATCTCTCTCTAACCTTCTCTAAGGCCACCTACCTTTAGCTTGTAGCTTTATTCTCCTCTAATGTTTGAATCTTCCCCTACTGCTCTACCACCAAATATTGTGGGTCCTCAATCCAAGTGAAAATAGGAAAATAATTAAATTTAGTCTATTGCAAGGAAAGTGGAGGAATGGTCAATGGGACCTCATCAAAGGGCGAGTCTCGATGAAAGATGAAAAGAACAGAGAGAAGTCATGAGACCTCATCAAGCACAAGCTAAGATCAATAACACAAAAGATGAAGAGACATGTAGAGGAAGTGTCACCTCTTGGATGACAAATCAGCTCCTACAATTAAACAAGCACCAAGAGGAGGAGTGCCAACCTCAGAAGGAACCATGCTCCCCACTCCCTCTTGGCTAGCCAGAGAGGAGCCACAAGCATCCATCCTCTTTGGCAGTAGCTTTGGCTAGTGGACCTAGACCCATGAAAATGAAAGGTGGATTTAGGTATGTTGCCCGATTTTTCTTGTGTTATGAAGATGTCAGAAAAATCCAGGACGCCAGTTTGGGTAGGCGGGCCTTCAATGAGGTTCTCTGGGGGCATTCCCGTTCAAGGGGCCTGTCTGGACGGGGAAACCAGGGAGGAAACCTCCTATCTGTGGAGGAAGTGATCACCATCCTAGTGGAATAGGACAACCACATCCAAGAGCCATCTCTAATAACATGGGTTTTCATTAAATAACTTTTTCTCAATTCTTTTTGAAAATTGAGGCCTCCATTTAAAACTTTCTTTCAAAGAATAAACAATAAAAATATAATTTTAGTGAAAGATGTGTCTAAAAATGTAGAGTCTCATATATCTTTTAGAAACTAAGGATTTAGTGATGAAATAAGTTGCCCATTTGTATAAAAAATCCTATAGAGATTCCTCTAATTTTCATACATGGCACATTTACCGCATGCAATGCCAATGGGATAGATAATTTAATTTCAAAAAAAAAGATAACTAAAGACTTTGTCTCCTTTTTCAATCTCAATTTAAAAAGGAAACACATATATAAATCTGTCATAGATCTATCTAATCATAACTCATAGACCAATTGTATGACTATAATCATACATACTTGCATGTCCAGAATAAAGAAAAGCATATACTCACATGATCGATACAGTCTTGTGTAATGATTTTCCTAGTCCAAGATTCCTTCGACTAGTTCCAAATTGTCTTCATGTTGAATACTCTTGATCTGAGACAATCCAAGATTCCTTCAACTAGTTCTAACTTTTCTTCATGTTGAATGCTCTTGATCTGAGATACTGTAAACAACTATAATGTCTCATCAAGCTTGTGCTTGTCTAGGTGGATCAAGATGCCTTTATACTTATAGAATCATTGGCTACATGATCAAAATTATTTCTAACATGCCTTTGTGTTGAAAACTAAACCATGACATTTCCAAATTGTTTTTACATAGGATATGATGGATTATGTAAAATCATGAATCCATGGATCACACATCCAATTTAGAGTAATTATAAATCATGTATATTTAGAATACAAATTCTGAATGTTTATGCCATAGTATTCCATTTGAAACACAATTAGTTTCAAGTCCTTATGTTGAAACACTCATGTCGAGTGCCATACATAAGTTAGTCAGGAGGCATTATGAGTTCAAAATCAGTATGCATTTCAAATCCATTTCAAACTATGCATGCGTCATGTATGCATAAAACATTTAATCAATCTATTAGTAATAATCCAATAAGATTTGTCTTTCCAAAACCATGAGTATGCAAGTCTGTATGCTTCCAAAATAATCTATAAACCCAAAATCAATCAATGCAAAATCTAAAACAATATATAAACATGTAATCAATCAATATAACAATTCAACAACTATTTGTATGTGATTATATCAGTAGATAAGAAAATCTATAAATGTCTGTGATCGTTTAAATTAGCAGGTAAAACTAATTTGTAATAATCCATAAGCAATAATTAGTCAATAAAACAATCAGTAACAATTGCCTATCGATAAATCAATCAATAGAAATCATCAAATGACAAAATAATCAATAACAATCTTTGATCAATAAGATAATTCATAACTGTCATTGATTGATAAAACAATCAATAAAGTTGTGTCAGTCTTTGGATAGGCCAAGACCAACTCTCACAAGTTTTCTAATTTAATCATATTTGTAGATCACAATCCATATACGGGTCAAGACTAACTCTCATGAGTTGCTTGATTTTAACTATATCAGTAAATCAATATATGTAGATGGGCCAAGACCAACTCTCATGAGGTGCCTAATTTTAGCCATATATCATCATCATCAAGTCCTTATCCTAATTGGGGGCCGCCACAGGAATCTTATCCCTCCATTTCTCTCTATTAAGTACCATAGCTTCATTTAGTCCCAAAGGTTTTAAATCTTTTCTCACCACTTTTATCCATGTTCTTTTTTGGCCTTCCCCTTGCCCTTTTAGAACCTTCTACTTGCATTGCCTCACTCATTCTAACTAGTGTCATTTTCGGTCTTTATTGGACTTGTTCAAACCATCTAAGTCTAGTCTCCCTCATCTTATTATCTATTGGTGCTACCCCTAAGTTTCCTCTAAAATTTTTGTTCCTAATTCGATCCTTTCTTATCTTGCCACTCATCCATCTCAACATCCTCATTTCTACTATGTTCAGCTTATAAACACGATGTTGTTTAACTTCCCAACACTCTAATCCATAGAGCATGGCCAGCCTTATAGCCATCCTATAGAATTTTTCTTTTAATTTGGGTGGCACCCACTGAACACACAAAACTCTAGATGCACATCTCCATTTGTTCCAACCCTCTTGAATTCACTAGGTAACCTCCCTCTCAATCTCTTCACTCTCATGAATAATTGATCCTAAGTACCAAAAGTGGTCTTTTATGGGGACTTCTTGGCTGTCACTCTTTACTGGTGCTCCATTCCCGCTCTCCTTACTAAAATTGCATTCCATATACTTTGTTTTAGTTCAGCTGATTTTAATTCCTTTGGATTCTAATGCTTCTCTCTATAACTCTAGCTTTGTGTTTACACCCTCCCTTATCTCATCAATTAAAAGTGTATCATCTACAAATAGCATGTACCATGGAATCTCCTTGTGCAGATGTTTTGTTAACTCATCCATAACCAACGAGAAAAGGTATGGGCTCAATGCTGATCCTTGGTGCAATCCTATAGTGATAGGAAAATCACCAATCTCTCCACTAGTGATCTTAACATTTGTTATCGCTTCCTCATATGTATCTTTATTTTATATCTATATATCCCAACGAAACTCTTTTTTGCCCAACAACCTCCATATTAACTCTCTAAGGACCTTATCATAAGCTTTCTCTAAGTCAATAAAGACCATGTGGAGGTCCTTCCTCCTCTCTCTATATTTGTCCATGAATTGTCTTAGTAAGGAAATAGCTTCCATGGTAGACTTCCCAGGCATGAAACCAAATTGGTTCTCCAATACACTTGTCTCATGCCATAGCCTATTCTCAATCACTCTTTCAAAAAGTTTCATAGTGTGGCTCATACGTTTGATCCCTCGATAATTATTGTAGCTTTGTATGTCTTCTATTCTTATAAATTGGTACAATAGAGCTCTTCCTCCATTCATTTGACATTTTCTTTGATTTTATAATCTTGTTAAACAACTTAGTTAATCAAGCTACCCTAATATCTCACATATGTTTCTAGACCTCTATTGGTATACCATCATGCCCTAAGGCCTTTCCTGATTTCATCTTTTTCAAGGCCTCTTTCACTTTGGGCATTCTAATCTTGGGGCAATTTTTGTTTAGTAATTTTTAAACATAACTTTCTCACCTTTGTTTGATCTTGTCGTCTTTGACTAGTACCCTTTGATCATCACTTCTAATGCATTTAACATGGACTGAGTCCTTAACCTTTTGTTGTCTTATTTTTGCAAGTTTAAACACATCTTCTCACCTTCTCTCAATCCTTGTCTATTATAGAGATCATCCTATGCCTTAAGGTTTACCTCACTTACTATTCTCTTAGCAGCCTTTTTAGCGTTCTTATAGTGTTCACAGTTTTCATGATTTCTTTAATAACTTTTTACATTGTTTCACTACACCACCAAGTTTCCTTTACTAATTGCCTTTTACCTTTGATACTCCTAACACATCTTTTGCCACTTTCTCAATTAACTTAGGAATATTAATCCACATGGTATTTAATTCTGTTTCATTGTTCTAATTTTCTTCTACCATCATCAACTTATTTATGAGTGAGGTTATTTTGTCCCCTTTTAAGTTCTACCATAGTTTTTGGATACCTATTAACTTCATTTGCTTTCTTCTATCTTATAATATAGATATCCATAACCATTAACCTAAAGGGGAGCCTTGGCACAATGGTAAAAGTTGTCGTCGTTTGACCTTGAGGTCACGAGTTCAAGGCATGGAAATAGCCTCTTGAAAAATGCAAGGTAAGGCTGTGTACTTTAGGCCCTTGTGGTTCGCCCATTCCCTAGACCCCACATAGGTGAGAGCTTCATGCACTCGGGCTACCCTTTTATCCATAACCATTAACCTGTGTTGTGAGGATGAACTCTCATCGGGTATCACCTTACAATCATTACACATTGATCTTTCAATATTCCTAAGTAACAAAAAGTCTATTTGGCTTCTATTGAGTCCACTTTTAAAGGTTATTAAGTATTCATCCTCTTCCAAAAGAATGTGTTTGCAAGGGTCAGGCTATATGGCAAAGCAAAATTGAGGATAGCTTCTCCCATCTCATTTCATTCTCTAATACCATACCCTCCATATACCCTATCATATCCTTCCTTTTCTTTTCCAACATGATCATTTAAGTCTGCTCCTTCAAATATCCCCTATGTGTTGGAAATTTCTTGCATGACTTCCTCCATATCTTCCAAAAACTGTCTCTTGATTATTTCTTCTAACCCTACTTGTGGTGTGTATGCACTTATAACATTTATTATCTACTCTACCAAAACAAGTTTTACTATTATAATTCTATCATTGGTTCTTGTAACATCTACAACTTTATCTTTTAATTCTTTATCCATCTCTAGTTTTAGCTTTTTTCTACTTGGTTTTTTGGATACAAGCTATGGTGACTCTCATACGTTTCATCGTATCTACTAACTCTAGACTCTTACCCATCAATGTTCCTATATTCCATGTGGCGATATGAACCTTGTGCTCTTAAGATAGCCTATTCAACACTTCTCAACCCCCAAGACATGAATCCATTTCTACTTTCTATTGCACATAAGTTCTGATGCATTGGGTCGCTTCTGAGGGGATGCTCTAGTAGCTGTGACACCCCGAGTTTTTATAAACCTTTTTCCTCATAATATGAGAAATAATAATATATTTTAAAGAAAAATAAATGGGATCCCTGTAAATTAAAATTTTAAATTATAGAACTTTTAGCGCAGCTTAAAAAAAAATTGATTGAAAGCGAAAACCTCGGGTGTCAACCACATTTGAAAACTATAATCATAAATAACATTAAAACCTTGATACTCTGAGCATGCTCGATTAAAAACCACAATAAATATACAGGCTAATTAAAGATGATAATAAATCAAATCAAACGTCACTAAGTTCCATCCATAACCACCACACTATTTCCATCTAAACTTTAACAATCCTCCATACCATAATATGAGTCCAATCTATAAAAATGTATCCACATCTAAGAAAGTCTCAAAAGTCTAGTTCAAGTAACATACTCTAAGCTATGTCCGAATAAGGAAATGAGATGGACGGTCTTTAAGTCCTCTTCCAAATCCCCGCTACTCTGCCTACTTTCCCTTTTTGTTATCACGTTCCAAATTTGAGGCATTACAAAACAAGGCAATGCCTCAGCAAGCTATGCTTGTGTAGGTGATTACACTCAAATAAAGTTTAACAAAATTTTACAATAAGATTCTCATAAAGGAAGCATACTCAAGACATGTCAAATACCTGAATGCTTATAATTACAACTTTCACAAAACAGATATCAAGTTAAATCAGTATAGCATGCAAGGCATGATCAAAATACAAAGGTAAGTAGATCAAAACCATATTAGTATATATATCGACGGGATAATATGCATGAAATCATGGATAACAAAACACTTTATCAAAACTATACCAAAATGCTCCAATATACTCAATCACGGGTGATGTGTACCCATACTAATTTAGTCCCTCCCGTGCATCCCCGCATCAACCCCTGGAGTCTCTCACGGCCTAGGCCCGGCTTGCCCCGGTTCACCCTACATTTAAAGTCATATGAACATGCACAATAACTATATGGGTTACTATGATGCAGTGGCAACCCCATCAGGATCTGAACCACTGCCGCTCCCCGTCGACACTCAAACGAGAGACTTTCTCCATCCCGATGGGAAGGAACAGACCCGTAGGGGGGACTACCCATGATACCACCACCTCTGTACCTAGCTCTGTATCACTCAAGGGCGGTGTCTAATCATCATCATCACAAAGTCAGAGGGCAGGTGGCCAACCCTACAACCCTCATAGCATAGTACCCACCAGGTGAAAGCACCCGTCGTAAATCATCGGCAAGATATAAATCTTATAAATCATGTAAATGCACTATAAATAATCCCAATAACACAATCAAAGTCCATGCATACATTGTTATTACCAAATTAAAAAGTCATGCTACAACACAAAAATAGGGATCTATTTATGTGCATGAGAAGACATAAAACACGTCTCAAAGCTTTAAAAATCCACTCATGGTTATGAAATCAAGAAATAATTGAATGAAATCACCTACCTCAGTAAATGTAGTGCTCAAATCAAGTGCGTGGAAGTATCACGTTGCACACCTGTTACATTATAAATCTTCCATTATTTGGCAATTCAATAATGTTTAACCCTCTAATCCCCTAGATTATCTCACATTTTATGTATACCACCAAGATCTAAGGCATGATCATCCATTGATCAGCCTAATTGAGATTATCTCACAACATTTAATGGTTTAACCCCTAAAAAGGAATTTAGATCTAGATTTTCAAGTCAAATCTAGGTTTGCGTCATCGATACGGTGCAACGCCTCTTTCGGATTGCGATTTGGACCTCTGTAGCTCCTAAAAATCAAGTTTTTATAAATGGACGGGTTAAAGGACCCCAAAAATCCCAAAAATCATGCGTCGCACATGTGTGTGCGTGTGGTTGACGCGTGCGCATGCGCACGTGAGTTGACTTCGGGCGGGCATGTGCGTGGAGGTGCTGCGCATGTGTGCGCCATCTTCGTGCTCACGCGTGCACGGACGCACTGTGCGTGTGCCATCTTCGTGCACGCGTGTGTACTGTCTTAGTGTGCCTGCGCGTTGTTTCTGTGTGCGCGCATTTTGCCGGTGTGCGCTGGCGCCGCGTGTCACGTGCATGGCGCGCGGGTGCAGTGTGCGTGAACTCGCGTGTTGCGCACGTGGCGTCGTGCATCACGCGCGTGTCACCACATGCGTGGCGTGCGATAGGGGTGACGCATGTCACCGCTGGAGAAGACGGCCGGACTTCGGTCGCTGCCGGCGACGCTCAGGTGTCCAAATAGTGCGATTTTTGCACCGTTTTGCTTAGTTTTTCGTGTAGATCCCATTTTTATGGCCCTTTTCAACCAACTCTATCATTATCTAGGGTTTTTACATGATTTTTGTCACGTCCCTAAAATTTCTCTGTCTACTGTTTTATGAGTTTTTCAGCATCCATAGCCGTCCGATCACCATGAAAATTCATGGGATTGGTCTTCATGTTACAACGCACAAGATGAATGGTTTAGATCATGATATGATGCCATTTCATCAGTTTACTTTAACAAGAATAGTAACGCCTAATAGTTTATCGAAAAACGGCAATCCACACTGTTTTCCGGCATTAAAATGACGAAAACTATGAGAAAAACAAGAAAAATGGTGGAGGGTGGCCTACCATGGTTAGATCGTCACTGCGTGCGCCTACTAGGGGAGTTCCACGGTGTTGCCCTGCATCATCAGCACAGAATCTGAGGTGAATAGTTTGGCCGTACAAAAGACAGGGCAGGCTTTTATAGCCTCATCATGGGTCCTACGCCCTATAGGCCCATGTGTATTTACAAATTTACCCCTCTTATATTATTATTTAATTATTTGGGTTATTACAACCTCTCCCCCTTATAATAAAATTTCGTCTTCGAAATTTAAATAGGTGCATACCTCTAAGGAAAAAGCTCTGGGTGTTTCCGCCTTATCTCATCCTCCATCCCCATGTAGCCTCTTGGGCCGAGGGATGCTGCCAAAGAACTTTGATCAAAGGAATGACCTTTTTCCTCAACTCGTGGATCTTGCTATCCAAGATTCGTATAGGGCACTCATCAAATGTCATGTCAGGTCGTATTTCTCTGGGAATTTGTTTGAGTACGCGGGTTGGATCCGGCACGTACTTCCTCAACATGGAAACATGGAAGACATCATGTACTTTAGCCAACTGCGGGGGTAAGGCTAACTGATAAGCTACTGGTCCCACTCTATGTAGGATTTCAAAAGGACCAATATATCTGGGACTGAGTTTCCCCCTAACACCAAATCTCATCATGCCCTTCATAGGTGAAACTCTCAAAAATACATGCTCTCCCACCTCAAACTCCAAGTCCTTCTGTCTCTTATCTACATAGCTCTTCTGGTGATTATGGGCTGCAAGTAATCGTTTCCGAATAAGTCAGAATTTCTCTGCACATTGCTCAATCAACTTTGACCTCACAATCTGTCTCTCTCCCACGTCACTCCAACACAAAGGAGACCGACATGGTCTTCCATAAAGTGCCTCATAAGGCGCCATGCCGATACTTGCGTGGTAGCTGTTATTATACACAAACTCCACTAGTGGCAAATGCTCATCCCAGCTACCCCTCTAGTCCATGACACAGGCCCTCAACATATCCTCAATAGTCTGAATGGTCCTCTCAGACTGTCCATTCGTCTAGGGGTGGAAGGCCATACTGAATCTCAACATCGACCCCAGAGCCTTCTGTACACTCTGCCAGTACTTCGAGCTGAATCGTGTGTCTCGATTTGAAATAATCATCAGTGGTACTCCATGCAAGTTCACAATCTCCCTGACATACAACTTAACCAAGCTGTCCACAGTCTGTGTCTGTTTTGATAGGGAGGAAATGGGCAGACTTTGTCAATCTGTCAACTATAACCCATATCATATGCCCACTATAAAATCCATAGTGAGGTGGTCCCACTTCCACTCTAGAAGGTCTAATGTCTGTAGTAACCCCACTGGTTGCTGATGCTCTGCCTTAACTTGCTGACAGGTCAAACATCTTGCCACGCACTCACCAATATCCCTCTTCATCCCATTCCACCAAAAGTATTGTCTAAGGTCCTGGTACATCTTCGTACCTCCAGGATGAATAGAATATGGAGACTGGTGTGCCTCCTGGAGCAAGTCGTGTCTCAACTGATCATCTGCATGCACTACTAACCTGCCCCTATATCTGACACCCCCATCAGGTCCTCTGGAAAAATCAGTCCTATCGGCCATGTCCTGTATCTCAGCATCACTAATCTATGCCTACAGGATCCTGTTAAGGAACTTAGATCGAGTCGAGAGGTTAGCGATTATCACCATCGACTTCCTGCTCAAGGCATCAGCCACAACATTAGCTTTCCCCGGGTGGTATTGTATTGTAAAGTTGAAGTCCTTGAGGTACTCTATCTATCTCCGCTGCCTCATGTTCAGATCGCTCTGAGTAAAGAAATACTTGAGGCTTTTGTGGTCAGTGTATACCTCAAATTTCTCGCCATATAAATAGTGTCTACAGGACTTCAATGCGAACACCACTGCTACCAACTCTAAATTATGAGTTGGGTAGTTCACCTCATGATCTTCAACTGTCTCAACGCATAGGCAATAACACTCTCATGTTGCATTAACACTGCTCCTAAACCTCTGCCTAATGTGTCACAGAACATCACATAGCTACCTGACCCTGAAGGTAAGGCCAGTACTGGCACGGTAGTCAACCTCCTCTTGAGCTCTTGAAAGCTCTTCTCGCAAGCATCAGTCCAAACGAACCTGGTATCCTTCCTAGTCAAGGTGGTCAAAGGCAAAGCGATCCTCGAGAATCCCTCAATGAATCGTCGGTAATAACCAGCCAAACCGAGAAAACTATGAATCTCTGTCACAGTCATAGGCTTCTCCCAATGTAAAACTGCGTCCACCTTGGCTGGGTCCACAGCCACACCATCCTTGGATACCACGTGTCCCAAAAACTGCACCTGTTCTAACCAGAAGTCGCACTTACTGAGCTTCGCGTACAAGTGATGACGTCGAAGCGCGTCCAACACAGTGCGAAGATGCTCCTGATGGGCCTCATGACTAGGAGAGTAGATCAGGATATCATCCATGAAAATGATTACGAACCGATCTAAATAAGCCCGAAATACTCTGTTCATCAAGTCCATGAACACTGCAAGTGCATTCGTTAAACCAAAGGGCATCACCACAAATTCATAATGGCCATATCAACTCCTAAAAGTGGTCTTAAGAATATCCTCTTCTCTGATCCTCAACTGGTGGTAGCCTGATCTCAAGTCAATTTTAGAGAATACCTTTACCGACTGCAACTGATCAAATAAGTCGTTAATACGAGGCAAGGGGTACTTATTCTTTATAGTAACACTGTTTAGCAACCGATAGTCGATGCACAGCCTCAAAGATCCATCCTTCTTCTTAACGAAGAGGACTGGTGCTCCCCAAGGAGGCCCACTCGGTCTAATAAAACCCTTATCCAGAAGCTCCTGCAACTGTACCTAGAGCTCTCTCAACTCTGCAGGGGCCATCTTGTAGGGTGCCTTAGAAATAGGTGCTGTGCCCGGCACTAAATCTATAGTGAAATCAATCTCCCTGCGTGGGGGTAGTCCTGGCAGCTCGTCTGGAAACACATCAGCGAAATCTCGCATCACATCTATCTCATCAATCCGTGGCTACTCACTGTTAGTTGTTGTGACGTAGGCCAAAAACACTCGACAACCTCGAGCGTAACATCGAGCTGCTCTCGTAGCTGAGATAACACAAGGGCCACTAACACTCCTCCTGCCCTAGACTAAAACCACTGGTCGATCTGGTACACAACATCTGATTTGCTTCTTACGACAGTCTATCGTAACCCAAAATGTAGCTAACCAATCCATCCCCAAGATGATATCATAATCCACCATATCTAAAAGGATAAGGTTAGCATCCATCTTAATGCCTGATATCTCCACTAGTACCCTCTCAATGTACTTTGTAGCCTCTACTGCCTCCCCTGTCGGCATCAATACATCTAACCCAAATGCTAATTCATGAGTGCATAAATTGAGGCATGATGCAAACACATATGAAATAAATGAATGTGTAGACCCTGAGTCGAAAAGAACTCTAGCATGTCTATCAGCTACTAAGAAAGTACCTTCCACCACCTGGTTTGAGGCCTGTGCCTGCCCCGACGTAATGGCGAAGACACGTCCCTGACTACGTGGCACTGCCTCTGTAGCAGCATCTGTCTTCACTGGCTTGTCTCTTTGACTTCTCGGACAATCTCTGATTGCATGCCCTACCACGCCACATCCGTAACATCTGAATGGTTGTCCTGGCTAGTACGACTGTCGCTGCTGATGCTAGTAGAACTGCTATGGGCCCTGATGCTGACGGCCCATTCCTGGGCATGGTCGCCCCATATGTTGACCCTTACAACGAGGGCACACTCTCCTACTTTGGTCTCTCTTCTGTCTAGGAGGGTACTGCTAATTTGGAACCCCTTGGGGCTGTGTGGACATGAAGGGTCTCTTGCCCTTAAAGGGCAGACTCATCTCTCCTCTGTTCCTTGCTAAGTCTTTCTCGAGCATGGAAGCTACGTCTGCAGCTTGCGTTACTGTGGTCGGATGTGCAATGAGTACCTCATGCCTCAACTATGGTAGTAGCCCATCAATGAATCTATCTATAGCCTCCTTGTCTGAGGCAAAAGATGTAGACGCAAATCTCCATAGTGTAGTGAAACGGTTCAGATACTGTGGAACCGTCATACTCCCTTGAGCTAATGTGGAGAATTCCCTCCTCATGGCATGTAGGGCATGAGGAGGGAAGTACTGTTCATCAAAGATCTTCAGGAAGTCCTCCCATAATAGTGGTGGTGAACATAGGAAGTGGGTCTGTTACTGAGTCTTCCACCAAAACCCAGCCTCATCGATCAACAAGAAAGTTACTAATCTCACTTGATCCTCTGGTTGGATCTTCATTCCCTTAAAGGCCTTCTCGACCTGAAATAACCATCTTTTTGCTATTGATGGGTCTCCTTGCCCACGGAAGGAGGGTACCATTTTCTGGAACCTCTCGAACTGTTTTGCTGATGGATCGGGCTACTTCGAGGGTCCTCCCTCTATATCTCTTGGCATAGGAGCTGTCTGTGCCTGGTGGGATGACTGTGTTGAAGTGTCTCCCTGTGCTGCTGCAGTCATCGATGGGGCGGGTAGAGTGAATAGCCTGTACTTGCCACCTGCACCTGTTGTGTCATCTATTGAGCGAACTGTGGCATAAGCTCCTGAACCACATGGGCTACTATATCAGCCTCTAAATCCCCTTGCTCAAGTGTCGCGATAGGAGTAGCGACTGGTGGAATAGGGGTAGATCTTGTCTTCCGTCGAGGAGCCATCTGCCAATGTTTCAATATAATATCATGTAAGTAATTCTCCTATCTCTATCTCAATCCAAACACTCCTTTGCTGTAATTCAATTTGGACCCTTAAAGTGGTGATGATGGAATGAACTTGGGCTCTGATACCAAACTGTGACACCCTGGGTTTTTATAAACCTTTTTCCTCAAGGGCGGTGTCTAATCATCATCATCACAAAGTTAGAGGGTAGGTGGCCAACCCTACAACCCTCATAGCATAGCACCCACCAGGTGAAAGCACCCGTCATAAATCATCGACAAGATATAAATCTTATAAATCATGTAAATGCGCTATAAATAATCCCAATAACACAATCAAAGCCCATGCATACATTGTTATTACCAAATTGAAAAGTCATGCTACAACACAAAAATAGGGATCTATTTATGTGCATGAGAAGACATAAAACACATGTCTCAAAGCTTTAAAAATCCACTCATGGTTACTGAAATCATGAAATAATTTAATGAAATCACCTACCTCAGTAAATGTAGTGCTCAAATCAAGCGCGTGGAAGTATCATGTTGTACCCCTGTTACATTATAAATCTTCCATCATTTGGCAATTCAATAATGTTTAACCCTCTAATCCCCTAGATTATCTCACATTTTATGTATACCACCAAGATCTAAGGCATGATCATCCATTGATCAGCCTGATTGAGATTATCTCACAACATTCAGTGGTTTAACACCTAAAATGGAATTTAGATCTAGATTTTCAAGTCAAATCTAGGTTTGCGTCGTCAATACGGTCGCAACGCCTCTTTCGGATTGCGATTTGGACCTCTGTAGCTCCTAAAAATCAAGTTTTTATAAATGGACAGGTCAAAGGACCCCAAAAATCATGCGTCGCACGTGCGCACGCGTGCGGTTGATGCTTGCTCCTATGGGCGTGCGTCGACTTCGTGTGGGCGCGTGCGCGGACATGCTGCGCGTGTGTGCGCCGTCTTCGTGCGCGCGCGTGTACCATCTTAGTGCGCACGCGAGTACGCCAGTGCACTGCACGCGTGTTGTTTTCATGTGCACGCGTGTTGCCAGTGTGCGCTGGCACTGCGTGTCACGCGCGTGGCGCACAGGTGTAGTGCGCGTGAAGTCACATTATCGCTCGCATGGCGTCGTGCGTCGCGTGCATGCCACCTGCACGCGTGGCGTCTGCATGGCGCCTACATGGCATCTTCGTGCGCGTGCAATAGGGTTGACGCGTGTCGCTACCAGTTGTTGTCGCTAGAGAAGACGGCCGAACTCCGGTCGTCGCCGGCGATGCTCAGGTGTCCAAATGGTGCGATTTTTGCACCGTTTTGCTTAGTTTTTCGAGTAGATCTCATTTTTACGCCCCCTTTTAACCAACTATATCATTATCTAGGGTTTTTACATAATTTTTGTCATGTTCCTAAAATTTTTCCATCTACTATTTTATGAGTTTTCGGCATCCCTAGCCGTCCGATCACCATGAAAATTCATGGGATTGTTCTTTGTGTTACAACGCACAAGATGAACGGTTCATATCATGATCTAATGGCATTTCATTGATTTACTTTAACAAGAATAGTAACGCCTACTAGTTCACTAGAAAACAGCAATCCACACTGTTTTCCGGCGTTAAAATGACGGAAACTACAAGAAAAACAAGGGAAATGGTGGAGGGTGGCCTACCGTGGTTAGATCGTCACTGCGTGCGCCTATTAGGGGAGTTCCACGTCGTTGCCCTACGTCGTCAACATGGAATCCGAGGTAAATAGTTTGGCTGCACAAAAGACAAGTCAAGCTTTTATAACCTCATCATGGGTCCCATGCCCTGTAGGCCCATGTGTATTTACTAATTTACCCTTATTATTATTATTATTTAATTATTTGGGTTATTACAGTAGCCCTTGCTCATTTTTCACTACACCCAAGATCCAATGTAGCATGTCGCTTCTAGGGGAATGCCCTAGCAACCCTTGCCTTTTGTTCATTCTACCCAGGATCCAATATAGTGCATTACTTACGAGGGATGCCCTAGCTTGAGGGAATGTTAGTGATCGATTTATGTCATGTTAGGGTTGCTATACTTTGAAGAAGTTGAAGATGGTTTTCATCAACTTTTTTCTTACTTATAAACTAATATACATATGCATATTCATTTGCAAGTTAGAAGAGAAAAAAAAAGAAAAATCATCTTTAACTTTTTCAAAAAGGTTTTACTTGTCGGCTGGCACCTAATGCAAAACCATCCTTCTTTTTTATTCGGGCATGGGACAGGCATCAGTGGAGTTAATTTAGCCATATATATAGATCAATATCTGCAGACAGACCAAGACCAACTCTCATGAGTCATTTGATTTTAGCCATATCAGTAAATCAATATTTGTAGATGGGTCATGACCAACTATCAATCTACAGATCAATATCTGTGGATAGGCCAAGACCAACTCCTACAAGTTGGTTGATTTTATATATATATATATATATATATATATATATATATATATATATATATATATATATATATAGATGGGCTAGGACCAACTATCATGAGTCGCCTGATTCTAACCATATCAATAAATCAATATCTATAGATGGGTTAGGACCAACTCTCATGAGTCACTTGATCTCTTTTTTTTATAGCAAAATCTCGTGGAAAAATTGCCCAAAACAAATCCTCAAAATCCGTCGAGAAATCTTACCTAGAAGCCTATTAGTCTACATTGCACTCACTCTCATCAACTGCTTTCATTAGTAAAATGTACATGGATTTCCATCAAACTTTACTTTCCTAAAAAAATGTGAATCGTGCATTCTAGTTTCAAACAATGCATCATTAGCCAATTTTGTATAAATCACATCCTAGACAAAGTCCATTTCATGTTTCCATAATGCAAACTTTTCATTCAAAATAGAGATCATGAGTCAAATTCAAACTTAAAATAGTTCCACCATTTGGATAAACCTTACATCAAACAATAGCCACAAACATTGTGTATAATTTCAACATTCAATGATAAGATTTTCAACAAAACATCAATTCATGCTAAATTTATTCAAAACAGCATAAGCCAACATAGCAATCTCATAACCACCTACCTCGTCTGACATTTATCCATTCCACCAACTTTATAAAATCAATCTTGCTCCAATACCTTTCAAGCCGCACTGCAATCCATGTTTGATGATGTAGAAATTCCAAAAACAAATGGTCAAATGTGATGATTTGATTTACTTCTTTGAATCATTGGTTAGGATCGATAATTAAATTAATATATACCAATTGGCAAGTGAAAAGGCTTAGATTTACTTTCCCAGCCGTAACCCAATGTACAAACAGTGAGATCTACCATTAGTATAAATAGTTTGGTTCCTCCCTACATCAGGTTGATTCTCGAGAATCCAGATTTTCACCAATACTATTTTAGCCACATTTCAGTCACGAAGAATCAATTGAACACAAATGAGGTTCCAATCTGTCACTCTAGTCATGGATCAACCTTTTGTCAACATCGATGAACAGAGTGCAAGGTCTCAAATTCTAGAATCCTTAGTTTAGCTTTTCTGTTAAACTTTACAATGTAAGGTACATGACAATCATCCACTTTGATTACTTAGTTTCTGATCATACATCAGATTCAGAAAACGTGAATCAGAATAGTTAATTCATCGATTCCAATCACTGATGGATAGTTTACAGAACACATACTAAAACTTGGGCTCAATTCTAGAATTTCTAACAACTAGATCGGTGTACGATCAACAGTTTGGCCAATCTAATTTTTATTACTGATCTATGGATCTAATCATTGATCAGCAAAGCAAACGGCTCAGATTCAGCTTTTTGGTCATTCTTCGATGCACAAATCTACATCTAATTTAAAAAATGGAGTGTTCATGCTTGTGGATCAAAGAATTTGATCACCAATTATGATTCAATTCGCTCACAGATCTACGAGATCCTCTCATAGATAAGCCAATTGGACTACTTGCAACGAGATTAGGGGTTGGATTGGTCAAATATGAAGCATTTGGTCACATATCTATAGATGAATAGCTTAGATCTACTTTAAAGTTGTAGATTGTGCACTAGATCATTGAGGATCATGGCGATATGTGAAATGGACAGTAAGATTCATAAACCATGACCGAATTACTTGGAATGGATTGTAAAATTAGTAATATTACACTACCAAAGCTTGAGCTTACTGAGTTGCCAAAGTTTGAAAAATGATAAGGGATCAGTCAAATTAGAAGTTGAAAGGAAGATAAAAGGTAGAAGCTTTCAAAAGTAACTGAACAATCAATGGCATGGCTAGGAGGAACAAAAGCCGGCATAATTGGCATCATCGGTTAGGAAGGCCTAAAGCTGTGCACTGGCATGAAGCCTCTCCAAGTCACCTTGCGATGGGTCTGACAAGGAAGGATCCTCCAGAACTGGGGGAATGAAGCCGACACCCTCATCCCGACTTGCCTCGAAGCCTCTCTGAAGATACCAAAAGTAAATATCTCCCAGAAATTGTGCCTTGAACTGAGGAGAAAGGCCTGATGAAACTTTCCAAGAGCTAGGGAATCACCAACCTATTGTCTGGAATCCCTAGGCCCCCAGCGCTGCTGTTGTTCTGAGATGCCTAAGGATAACCCTTGGAAATGAATGAACTCCCATGCCAAGGTTGCTAGATGACATGCCAAAAAAAAGAAGACACGAGCATCCACTAAAAAAGAGCCAATGAGAAAGTCAGGAATTCACTCTAGCTCACCAAGTCCACCCCTATATCCTTAGCCTCAGACACTAGTCTTGCATTCAATTATTCTTCTTCGGCAAAAAGCTTCCTCAGTCCTTTCATCCTCCTAATTCGTAAGGACCTCAGTCAAGTAAGAAGAGTGCCACTGGCGACAATAGGGAAGCAAACAAGGTGTACCCTAACACCATTAAGAGATAGCTCTGGGCTGCTTGTGCACGAGTCTCCCGTATTGCTGTTGTCGTCCACTCTTAAATGAGCACGATAGTCCGCTGCCACATTCAAGATGTTGTGGCCCCTGGCTGCCACAACATTCATGGGGCCCAGTTGGCCATGGAGTTCATCCACTATCATGTAGCTCCGAGAGAACTTGATCTACCCCCAGCAAAAGAAAATCCTGATCAACATGCAAAATTCAAAGAGGAAGATGCCCATCTCAATCCACCAAAAATGAAAGGAATGGGTGATGGGGATCCATCTCTCCCCTAGGGCCTTCAAGGGCAAGGGAAGCAAGCTCCCCGGATCATTCTTTGACAGAAGTGCTATAGACCAGTCAAAACAATCAGGGCCGTCACCTTGTTGTAAAGGCCTTGATAGTACTAAAAATGAACCCAGAATATCCCTGGTTCACCCGAAGGGTTAAAAGCTCTTGCAAAACAAGTAGACGAAAGGTCAGAAACCTACAATTCAAAAATAAAGAGGCGAAGATTCTAAAGGATCATGCTGGCACACTAAAAAAGGGTCAATCGTAAAACGCCCCACATCATCAGGGGCCCACCGCATGATCAAGAGCAACCTGCTGCAAGACCCCTTACCGCAAGAAGTAAGGGATCTTGTCACAGATCCTTAAGTTGTTGCAAGACCCAAGGTCATGCGATGGAAGGGCTGCTGCATGACCTATCACATAATGAAGAGAGCAAGGGACATGTCTCCGTTGAGAAAGAATTGCATGATCTACCTCGCAGCATGGCCCCGTATGTCGTGTGACCAACTCTTACTGGAGATGCGACTACGCAACAATTCAAGCAATCATTCTAGATTCTAGAGAAAGATCCAAAGGCCATTTCTTGGTCGTCGGATGTCCGATCAATGTGATTCTTTGTCTTTTAGTTTACATTCTAGATTTAACATTGGATCTAAGATTTAATGGCTCTAACTATATGAAAAATTGAAAATGATTGAAAACCAATCCCCTCTTGCCGGCATGCGTGCATAGAGATGTGGTGCCTGGTATTCTGGGAAAGATCATTGGAATATCAAGTGACTCAAAAGTCACTCTCTGGTGGTGTGTAATGGCAATTCCTGAGGTTCTGGCAAAGCACTCAATCTTCGGCTCAAAGTCATCACCGAACTCTATCTCCATGGGATTTTCCTCCTCTTAAGTCAATGGATTGGACGGCAAGATCATCACCTCTATCCATCCAGGCTTGTTTTCTAGAGGCCATAGTCACCAAAAATTGGAGAAAAATACAGAAAACAGAGAAAGAAGATGGGAAGAAGAAGAGTGAGAAAAGGTAAAGGAAAGAAAGAGATAAGAGGACTCCTGACAAGATTTGTAGTGATTGTTGCCAAAAATCTCAAAGGCAAGCTTCCCCAAAGACACAAACTTGATCCATATTTGGGCGGCTGCATGACCTTGATCATCCTTTCATCTTCTTGTTGATTCATGTAACCAACTAAAATAGGAAAACCAAAATGCCACTCTTTTGAATCAATTGGCTGCATGACCTATGATCGTGCAACCAGGCAAAGGTCATTCAACAAGTTGGCTCCTAGGGAAAAAGGCCCCACCAGCTCATCAAAGCACATAATTGCCCCATTTGATCAACTCCTTGGATCCACTGATTTGAATCTTAATGATCTAATCCAACTTTTCAGATGTCGAAGATCCAATCCAAGTTTTTGGAACTCAAATATACGATATAAGTTTCCCTATCAAAGCTTCATAATTGTAAGGATCTGATCATCAAATTTCACTCAAGTATAAGCATATCCTAAGTGATCCTTAGGACACTTCACAAAAATCAAGTGTCACTTGAGTGTTCCTCAAGCCACTTTCCTCAAGTAGTAGCATATCTTAAGTAATACTCAGGATGTTACACAAAAATTAAGCTAAAGCATACATTGAGTGGTCCTTAGGACACTTCAACAAAAATCAATGTTGCCTGAGTGTGCCTCAGGCCACTTTCCTCAAGCCTTTGTCCTCAAGACACTACACAAAAATCAAGTCAAAGCATATCTTGAGGGATCCTCATGATACATTGCAAAAATCAAGTGTTGCCAGAGTGTTCCTTGGGACACTTCTCTCAAGTTGCAGCATATCTTGGGTGGTCCTGATGACACTGCAAAAAAAATAAGCCAAAATGCATATCTTGAGTAGCCCATATGACACTGTGTAAACCATCCAAAGTCCTAGGAAAATCTTAGGCCAACCCATCTAAGATCTTCAAAGCCATCCAAATTATTAGGAAAATCCCAAAGCAAAGCCATCCAAAGTTGTGATGCCTTGGGCTTTTTGCAAACAATTTTAAAACAATAAATATATTTTGAAAGTAAATAACTCTTTGGTTGAAAGTTCTTTTCAAAATACTAACCTCTTTTTTAAGATTGTTTTCAAAACACCTAAGGTTCAATTCCATGTACCAAAACTGACTCACTTCTAAGTCATACCATGTCACTGATTTATAAAAAGAATTCCTAGGATAGCCATTCCCAAGATAGCAAGTGGTTTTCACAAGTGCTATATCTAGAGTGTCTTAGCCTCGCAAATCATTTAGCCCTTGACCTATTGTTGAGTGTTCAATTTTGGTCAAAATACCCCTGATTTAGCATTCAATTAAATCATCTAACCAATCAAATTTGTAATTTTTACCTTAATTTTGATTCTAACCCAAATTGATCATCCAACAAATTAATGGTCAGATGATCATCAAAGCTTATCAAATGCTTAATATATAATTTAGATGACTCTAATTTGGTCTTTTGTTTTATAGATCAACCAAAAGAGGCATGGATGACTCAGATCAAATTTCAAAGGTGCATATTATCCTAAAAGGCATTGAATGGACTAGATCACTCACAAAGAAAGACAGGATAGTTTCCTAAAAGAGAATTGATCTTAATTGGAAGTCATGGAAAAGATTTTATAACAAGGGAAATATCTTGGGAATGGAAAGCCTTCAAAATAGAAAAAATGGAATTATAAGAAGTTTCCAGCCGTAGTGAAGAATGGAATTGGAAAGAGGAGAATTTATATAAGCAAGAGGAAACCGTCACTCTCCCCCTTGGGTTGGACCGTAGGAGGCAAGACCACCACCCCTTTTCCTTTTCTTCTCTTCTCCTCTTCTCTCTCCCTTTTCTTTTTATGATCTCCTTTTCCCTTTCGTTCAATTCTTTCCATTGTTCTCTATTTACATTCTTTCAACCGCTTCCCATTATTACTTTGCTTTCTATTGATTTCATTTCAGATCATTTTTTTCTATTTTTCCCACCATCTACCCTCTTCATTGTCTCAGCTTCACTGCTCCCATCTCTGTTAACTTCTCCACTAGAAGACATCAACCTTTCATTGCCACCGGACGGCACTTCCATCTTACCGTTCTCCTCTGATGCTCTGCCATCTTCATCATCACCGACCCAACAACACAAACCCAAGCTCTCAATCCCCACTTGTTCACCGGCGATACCCAGTTCCACCATCTCTCTCTATTCTAGCACGCACAGTCCATGTGTCAACTCCACTCAATCCAGCACCTCACCAGACCCAACACCGCACTACTCCTCCCCCATCTCTGTTGCTCATCATCCCTCTTCACCGGGTCTATCCTGTTCAACTGCACCGCCCTCTATCCATATTCCCTCTTTCATATCCTTCTCTCTTCTCACTGGCCAAGCTCCCTCTAGTTTGGTCCAGCATCCTCCATTACGTTAGACAACGCATCTGCGTGAACTAGTCAAAACCCGACTTCGCCTCAAAGCAGCTGGCATTGCACCATCCATCCCAACACACACATCATCGACCAAGCTTCAGTCATTTGCTCCCACTCTCTTCTTCCTTCTCTCTCTTGCTCTCTATATATTCTTCTTCTTCTCTCTCTCTCTCTCTCTCTCTCTCTCTCTCTCTCTCTCTCTCTCTCTCTCTCTCTCTCTCTCTCTCTCTCTCTCTCTCTCTCTCTCTCTCTCTCTCTCTCTGTTCCCCCCTTTTCCTCTTTCTGCTTCCAACACTCAACCAGCAACCATCCAGCACCAGGTTCTCCCCTTCACTGCCTATCCTTTCTCCACCTCCTCTCTTTCTCTCCCCAGGTTTCCAATAGGGAACCGAACCTGCCTAGACCTCACCTCCTCTGTCTTCCAACTGAACTAGAAACCAAATCCTCCACCACGCTTCACTCCCTTCTACATCATCCACTGGTGAGACTGCCCATATCCTTTTGAAATTTCTTACGATCCATCTAAGCCACAAAGTCCACAATTATCCTTAGAAACCTCCAACTCATATCTACTCAAGCCATGTCTTGCTCCTTACTATTATGATGAAAAGACTTCCATTGATGAAGAAAATAAAGCCGTAGAAACATCCAATCCATATCCTTTTGATTCATGTCCTACTAATTTTTATTAATGTAATAAAGACACATCCATCGAGGAGGTGAATGAGCTACTAGATATTGTACCTTTAATGGATAGTTCTCAATGGCAAGCTAGAGTAGATACCCTTATAGAGATTGAAATTCATATTAAATCTTACAATGTAGAAGATGTGCCTAATTGGGACTTACCAACCTTATTTGAACAATCACAAGATAGTCATGTAGGCCCATTTGACACCTTACCTATGCCTATAAAACTAAAAGAAAAAGAGTTAATTGATGTACATCAACCTACTTTAGGGTACACATCAGAAGATAACGAGGAATTAAGTCAAACCTTTTCCCCACTTCTAGTCATACAAGAACAACCTTTTAGGAAAGGATAAAGCTAGCTTATACCCCTATTTTAGGACAATGTTAGGGAAACAGAGAAAAAAATTAACTTGAATATAATGGTCATTGTTATCCCTCAATTTGGTCAAGAAAGGACCATTCATCTCCAAATGGCCCAACAAAATGCACTGTAGTACATGAAGTCATTGTGTTACCATCACCTCAATTTTCGAGGTCGAGGAATTATATTGACCACCTTGAAATTTTGAATATGGGGGACCATCAATATGATTCCCCACAATTAAAAATCATGGTGATCTTCGCTGTTTTAATGTTACCACCACCAAAAATTTTAGGGTGGAGGCAATATATAGATTATTACAAGATTTTGAAGTGATGTGAGAAATCTTGGCATTTCATCTTAGGGTTAGGATTAGGACAAATAGACTGAACCAATTAGTTCTAAGTTTAGAAAGTTAGGTTGAGTCATGTTTGGCTGAAGAAGTAAAACTTAGCTCTCCCTGGGAGGTAACTTAGATGTTTTTGAAATCTCCATCTTCTATATCCTTCCATTAT
The DNA here is from genome assembly GCA_035236585.1 of Warburgia ugandensis. Taxonomy (NCBI): domain Eukaryota; kingdom Viridiplantae; phylum Streptophyta; class Magnoliopsida; order Canellales; family Canellaceae; genus Warburgia; species Warburgia ugandensis. The sequence continues at coordinate 33,590,612 of CP141129.1, read as the reverse complement.
CATATAGGATGCTATGTTTTCCAAACATTGAGGACAATGCTTCATTCAGGTTGGGGGTATAGATGCACATAGAGATTTTGAATTTTCTTGATTCTTTTGAAAATAAAAATAAAAATTTAAGGTAGAGTTCCCTTACTTTGATGAGAACTAGATGTTCAGAATTTAGTAATTCCATTGTATTCACCTTTTAAAAGGAATGCATATGATTAGTTTTGCATATTATTCATGTGTGGAAGCATTTTATAAAAGTTAATTCTTGGAAACCATTTACACATAGCACATAGTCAAGACTAATAGAGAGATATGACTTAATGACCCTGATGAAAATTAGTGGAGACCCATAACCCAGTGAGATTTAGAGACTATCTTCTTTCAAAGAGATAAGTAATTTCACAATTTCTTTAGTGAACATAACTTAATGTGATCCTATTATCCTTGTTTTGGTTAATTGTCAAGAATAAATGAGAATAATAGCTTTAATTTCAGAAAATTTATTGAATCTAATAGGCTTTATGAAACTTAGGAAATGATATAAGCCATTCTTGCTTAGCCTAAAGACATAAAGCTTACCTAATATATCATACTATTACTTAGCCACTTTGAGCCTATTATTAAGCCTTTTCTTTCTTAACCCCAATTACCTTAACCCAAAATAAACCAGAAAAATAAATAACCATTGCCCATTGTCAAAATGAGTAGAGTTAGTAGAAAAATAGAGAAGTGAGAAAAATGAGCTATCTTTCTTCAAAAGAAGCCAAAGAAAAAGAAGTGAAAAAAAAAAAAATTGAAATTGAAAGAGAAAGAGAAAGTTGTCCTAATAGGTACTCATTGAAGACCTCTACTCAATTTTGAACCATTGAAATCCTTATACCCTTCTTTTTTGAACCTGTCCTAAGCCCACGTTTCTTCCTAGTTAAAGACTTATTGATTTTAGGTAGAACATAACTTTAAAGAGGAGATAAAAAAAAGGAATTAAGGTAAACTATCCCAAATATTATTGGGGATAACATCCATACTTAGAGATCACCTTCCTTTGTCTCATGAGCATTTAAAAGAATTATGTGAACCATTAGCTTATTGGATTTGGTCATATAATGAGAGAAATATGTTTAAACTCTTATCTTAGAGTTTTGTTTCGAAGAGTATACTTGTGAGGATTTGTGATCAAGACATATTTCCAATAGAATTTAAGCATATCCAGTCAGAAGTCAAGATTTATGTGGCTGTACATACATGCACTCCAAGAAATAACTCAAATAAAATATCTTTAAAATGTGTATGATGTATAAAATTGTCAAATCTTATCTATTAAGTTGTGAAAAACTAGTAGATTGTTAATGAATGAGGATTCTCTGAGATAAAATAGGGAACTCAACCTCATTGAATTTTGAGGGTATGTGTACTGTAAACCCTCATGAGGCCTAACTTGTCCACTAGGGGATAACCTAGGGGTTCAAGGGCTTGTTGCATGTGCTAAATGTAATTGTAAGTACCTACAAAAGTGGCACCTTGTATCAGTTTTTGAAAAAAATATTTTTTTGCATATTTTGCTAGGGATGAGCAAAATGTTGGTTAGGGGGTATGTTAAGTGTTCAATTTTGGTCAAAATACCCATAATTTAGCATTCAATTAGATCATCGAATAGATAAAATTTGCAATTTTTAGCTTAATTTTGATTCTAACCCCAATTGATCATCCAACCATTAATTTGGCAAAATTAACAGTTAGATAGTTATCAAAGCTTATTAAATGCTTAGTATATGGTTTAAATAACTCTAATTTGGTCTTTTGTTTTGTAGATAAACTAAAAGAGGTATGAATGGCTCAGATTGAATTTCAACAGTGTATATTATCCTAAAAGGCATTGAATGGACTAGATCACTCACAAAGAAAGACAAGATAATTTCCTAAAAGAATATGAATGGCTCAGATTGAATTTCAACAATGTATATTATCCTAAAAGGCATTGAATGGACTAAATCACTCACAAAAAAAGACAAGATAGTTTCCTAAAAGAGAATTGATCTTAATTGAAAAGAAGAGAATTTATATAAGCAAAAGGAAATTGTCACTCTCCCCCTTGGGCTGGACCCTAGGAGGCAAGACCATCAACCCCTTTCATTTTCCTCTCTTCTCCTCTTCTCTCTCCCTTTTTCTTTTTCTCGTCTCTTTTTCCCTTTCGTTCAATTCTTTCAACTGCTTCTCATTATTACTTTGCTTTCTACTGATTTAATTTCAGCTCGTCATGTTTTCCTATTTTTCTCACCGTCTACCCTCTTCATCGTCTCAGCTTCACTGCTCTCATCTCTGTCAACTTCTCCATTGGAAGACATCCATCTCCAGCACCATCATTTACCTTTCATCGCCACTGGACGGCACCTCCATCTTACCGTTATCACCGTCACCGACCCAACAACACGGACCCAAGCTCTCAATCCCCACTTGTTCACCGGCGATGCCCAGTTCCACTATCTCTCTCTGTTCCAGTACGCACAGCCCATGTGTCAACTCCACTCGGTCCAGCACTGCACCAGACCCAACGCCGCACTGCTCCTCTCCCATCTCTATTGCTTATCATCCCTCTTCACCGGGTCTGCCCTGTTCAACCGCACCGCCCTCTATCCATATTCCCTCTTTCATAGCCCACATTCTCTCTTCTCATCGACCAAGCTCCCTCCAGTTCGGTCTAGCATCCTCCATCGCGCCGGACGACGCATCTGCATGAACCTGTCAGAACCCGACTTCTCCTTACAGTAGCCGGCTTTGTGCCATCCAGCCCTACACACATCACCGGCCAAGCTTCAGTCATCTGCTCCCAGCCTCTCTCTTCCTCCTATCTGCTCGACCTGCATCAACGAACCAGAACCCAGCACAGGCCGGTAGCATAGCACAGTTCCACCTTCCACTGGTGTTCTCTGCATCACAGGCGTCGTCTACTCCACTTTGCTTCTCCATTGCTCAGATTTCACCGGCCCAGCGTCATCACCGAACTGCCCAAAGACGAAAACCCCACACGGGTCTCCCTCTTCTCCTTCCCCCATCTTCGCATCCTCCTCTTCCCTCTCCCCTCTCCTCCTCCTCCTCCTCCTCCTCCTCCTCCTCCTCTGGCTCCCTCTTTTACCGTCTCCATCGTTGGGTTTTTGCTGGTTTTCATTTAAAACCAAAATTGCAGAGAAATTCCAAAAATGCTATAAACATAAAAATTGAAATCCCTCATACATCCTTCTTTGTCTTTTTCTTTATCCCTGTTTTGTGTTATCCAGGTTCTGCTTGTTCTCAATTAATTCTGAAAATAGTCTAATCCTAATCTTGTTTGATTAAAGCTTTACCTCATCAACGGTTCTGATTTAATAAAAAATATCACTTTATTTTTTCACTTGTTCATATCAGAATTTCAAGCTTTAGGTCTTGTTCACTCCTGATCTTCAATCTGAGAATCTAAAATCAGATCTTAGCCATTAAAACTCAAATTTCTTATCTAGCCCAGATCTCTCACATTTTTTGGAATCTTCCTAATTCATCTGGTAGATCAGCAATCAGAAGCATTAGAAAGATATTGATGAAGGCTGATTAAAGTTCATGAGACTAGATCTGAACAAATTGATGATAAGCAATCTAGGGAAGTGAAAATTTCTTATTTTTTAGTTGAATTTCTGTCTTTTTTTTAATTGGACCTCTATAATTTTATTGATTGAACATATTTGAAAACTTATTGCACTTTTTGTTAAATTCTATTATTTAATTTTAAACTTTATTAAAACTCCAATTTCTTAAAGCAAGTCATTGTGGGATCGACTCGTATTTTCATATGCTATACTACAATAGCCTGTACACTTGTGAAAAACATCAACACTTATGCCTTTCCTCATAGATCTATAGAATTTTTCGTAGGTCGAGGATACAACTATACCTAATAGATAACACTAAAATATCCAAATGAAATTGCATCAAACATCATGCAAGCACACTTTATGTATTTCAAAAGCATTTTTCTGCAATGCATCCCCACTCACATGCATACACATGCAATAATCCTCTCCCTATATATAGAACACATGAATCACACATATCATGCATAAGAGGGATACATCAAAATAATCAATATATATATATATATATATATATATTAACGTGCTAATCTAAAATAATCGTCAGGCATGATCCATCGCCAGGGAGCGTCTCAATAGACTCTAATTGACATTTCTGTTAATGATCTGGAAGCGGTTTATCTACCGAACCATAATATCACCCCCAATAGAGCATAGAACATCACAAAATTATATGGGTCAACTAAGTTCACGTCAGCTTTGAGGCCACATGTGCTCACCGATATTGCTTAGGGGAACTTTGACTGTACCCTCACAGGGCATATAGTCATCTCAAAAGGGACCGTGATTCTTAATCAAGAAAATGTCACTTTTGGCGTTGCATACCTTTCTACTTCTATTGAGCAGAGGTCGGGGAGCAATCTCATAAAACCTCTTAGCATAGTTGCAATCAAGCTCAATAGCCGATCTCAATCAGAGAAAGACTCGAGTACCACTCTTCTGATATACCATTTATAAATGTTTTGTGCAAAAATATCGTGCACGTAAAATCTACCCGACACTTTCTCAAGCAAGAAACCAGTGAACTTTCCTAGGCCAATCTAGAGCCAGAATAAGTCTTAAAATCCATTTTGAAATCTCTTTTTCAAAATAATAATACGTTGGCTCACTTGGCCAAAATACAAGCTTGATTTAGCTTGAAAACTTCAACGACCATGTATGTTTACATCCCCTTACCGCACATGATTTTTACCTCTAGCCATGTTTATAAAACAGTCTCTGATGAGGTATGAAAGACACGTCTCAAAAACATCTTGTCCTTTTTCCAAATTTCCCATAACTGAGCAACCCACACCTTACGACTCTATTTTAGAGTTTTCAAAAACGTGCCTCTTTGGCACTATTTACCATTCAAAATACTAAGTCTCATGGCTGAGTTTACTTCCACAGTCCATGATAAACGTGCATCCTTTCCAAACCGACTTTTTAGAAACTGGCATCTTCCTTCCATCTTGCACATTATTTTAAGCATTTGTTTTTCAGAGTTTTTAAGACATTAAAACCAGAACCAAAGCACCTCTTTTTCACCTTAAAACAGAGTATCATAAACTATTTAAAATTATGGAAAGGCTTACCAAATTGGTGGTTTAAAACAGCGTTTGAAAAATAGTTTTGTCATGATCTTAATCCCTACTTACGAAAGCGTCTCCTCTTACACATTAAGATTACCCTTCTTAGCTTAAACACAACTTTCAAGGGTATGTAGTAATCATGCCAAGACACATGTCATCTACTTTTGAAAATATGTCAAGAGAGTCATGGAGGAATCCTTGTCATGGGCCATTATTAAATATCAAGAGAGTCATCATTTCCAAAGCAAATCTCCATGATACCCACCCATCTACTCATGCATGCAAATCAAGCTATTTTCATTCAATAATACCACTCATTCGATCATGGGTTACGACATTCAAAACACTCATGCAAACCATGTGAAAATAACTATATGCTAGAATAATCATGGATAAAGTATACATGGGATCGCATGACAAAAGGCTAAAATCAAGCCCAATGACACAAGTATACAAGCTGAGATCGAGCACGTTTCACCTCTTAACATATGGATTATGTGATTAAATCTCAATCATATGAAATTCTCAAACACATCCGCCTATTCTTAGATGCAAAAATCATCAAAACCTTAGATAAAAAAAATAAAGCTTAGCAGTCTAGAAATACCTACCTTTGATCATCGAATCACAGATGTTTTCTTGCATTTCCCCTCACGTTCTAGGCATGTTTTCCACTTCTCAAGCACCAGGCGTACTCCTCTTTCTTCCTCTTCCTCTCTTTCACGTGGAATCAATAACAGAAAATCGGCCTTGGCTGGCCGTCCAAGGCTTAAATACATTCCCGTCGTCCAAGCCTTGCTGCCCAAGGCAGCAGGCACCTTCCTGTTGCTGCAATCCCGCAATCTTTACCTAGCTAGGGAAGTTCTATCTAAATTCTCCACTCAGCTGTCCCAAGCTTTCTAGCAAAATTAACTACTTGGTATTTCCCCCAAGTCAGCTGGCTTGTATGGGTTATTCACCTTCTAATCTTATCCATAGCAGATGCCTTTGATGACGTCTTCTTGGTTGCTAATATGCAATATCATAAGTTTACATGTCTTCAAATTCCATACTCCAGCCATCATCTAACTTATTTGCTTTCCTATTCCCATTGGCCAATAATTATCTACTTTCCAATCTTCATGGAATGTCACCTCCTTTCCAAACTTCCTCCATTGGTTGCATGCCATTTCAGCTACACAATCATACTATTTTCAATTCCTAAATGAATGTGACATGTTTTTATTTCCCATCCTTACTATGTTATAGGATTTTTATTTTGGTTGCTATGGATCTCATCCATAGTGCATTCTCAGCCACTCACTCATGGGATATGACATCATTTAGTAATTCATCTCAGTCATTCTTTAAAGGCTTGAGAAATGACGTGTTTATCTCCTTCTTACTGTTCATCTTAGCCACTAATCCTTGGCTAGAATAGACATCGGCTTAGAGCAAGACGTCTTTTACTAACTAATTCTCACACCATTTTCTAGATTACATCCTAGCCATCCTAAGTTATCACATCATCATGCTAGATTGGATTCCCTTTGGCTCACACGTCTCTGCCACCTTGCATGGTCATCATGTTAGATCTTCAACACATGATCCTAGCCATCTATCTAACATAATAATCATGCCTCATCAACTTAGGATCTTATCCATCCCTTTAGAGATCTTGGACGTTCTATCTTGAACCGTCCTAGGCTCTCGCAAGTTATTTTCTTTAGACTTAATAGAATAGGCTCTACAAAGTGCTTAAGGTCTTCAGCCTCCCACTTAATCTCAGCTCATTTAAGGTCTTAGGCTTGTGATTAGCTGTGCTACTTAGTCTAAACTAGGAGACGGCCCTGGTCCCCTCGGGCTCCCAACATCCAATCTAAATGGGCTTAATCCTAGATGTCTCATCCATTGTGATTCATTACATTTCTCAGGAATTATCCTCTCATGAATTCGGATAAAAATCTCATTTTGTTAACAATAAAAATGAGTACAAAATTAGTGGTATTACATTATCACCCACTTTTTCATTCTCGAGATTCTACTCATCCCCAAGTACAAACAATTTTGGATATTTTTCCTCTCATCTTGGACTCCAACTCCCACGTAGCTTCTTGGAGTGTATGATGTTGCCATAGGACTTTAACTATAGAAATCTTCTTATTTCTCAACTCTCGATCCTTTTGATCTAGGATTGCTTCATCTCAAAAGTCTCTGGCTGCAACTCTATCAGTACTTGTTCAAGTACATGACATGAGTCCAATATGTATGTCCACAACATGGACACATGAAAGATGTTGTAAACCTTTGCCAATTGGGAGGCAACTCAATCTATATGCAACTGTATCGAGCCTCTCTAAAATCTAAAAGGTTTCAATGTAGCGAGGAGTCAACTTCCCTTTCATAACGAATTGCATGACACCTTTTTTTGGGAAACCCTTTAAAAATACATGATTACTCTCTTAGAATTTCAAGTCCATATGCCTCTTATCCGTGTAGCTCCTTTGCCTGTGTTGTATTGCTATGAGCAGTTGTTTGATTAGTTTTACCTTGCTTGTGTATTGCTCTAGCTCCGATTGTATAATTTTATCCTCTTCGACTTCACCCTAGCAAGTTGGCTTCTCATAGGGAACCATACCAATACTCATGTGGTACCTATTGTTATAAGCTAACTCCACTAGTGGCTTCTTATCATAGCCATCCTTTCACTCAAAAGCATATGCCCTCAGCATGTCCTTTAGAGTTTAGATTGTCTTCGCAGGCTACCCATCAGTTTGTAGATGAAACATCATACTATAACTCAACTATGATCCCAGCGACTCCCATACCCACCTCCAACACTAAGAGTTAAGCTGACTGTAGAGTCACTATCTCCTGAATATACAATTGTGCTAAATTGTTAATACTCTAGGTCTAGTAGATCGAAAGAAAATGCGTTGACTTAGTTAGCTGATTTATGAGCACACATATTATATCCTGTCCTCTGGAATCTTAGATAATCTCACTATGAAGTCCATAATGATATGGTCCTACTTCCATTTAGAAAGCTCAAGAGGTTGTAAAAGTCCTACCGTTAGTTGATACTCAACCTTCACTTACCGACAAGTTAGACATCTCTTGACAAATTCTCCCACATCTCTCTTTAGGCAGTCCTAATAGAAATGCCTCTTTAAATCACAATACATCTTAGCACCATTAGGATGAATCACTTACAGAGGTTGATCTGCCTTTCTAAGAATCTTTTAACTAAGTTCTAAATTTGTTGGAACTACTAGCCTGCACTACATCTAGACACTATCATCCATCTCTCATGTACACCTTGGTTTATCAACTAGTGCCTAAGTCTCCTCCTCATCCCATTGTGCTTGAAGCACTCTATCCACAATCACCAATCTCATAGTTAGATTTGATGTGAAAGATCTTGCATCTTGATGCCTTAACTCTAGCCTGCATTCACTAACCTCTTATAGCAGGTTCTATCTCCTAGAGAGAATATTAGCACACATACTTTGTGCTTTTCTACTGAGGGCATCAGTCACCATATTAGCCTTCCTTGGGTGATACTAGATGGAGAAATCATAACCTTTGAGATATTTAATCCATTTCCTCTCCCTCATGTTGAGGTCCTAGTGAGAGAAAATGTACTTGAGGCCCTTGTGGTATATAAACACCTCAATATTTTCAAGGAAAATATTATAGTGGCTAAGTCCAGGTTGTGGTTTAGATAATTGAACTCATGCTTCTTAAACTTGAAGCAATCACCTTCATGTTCTTCATCATTACATAGCCAAGCCCTTGCCTAAGGTATCACATTATACTATGAATCTACCCCTACTAGATGATAATGTCAATACTGTGGGAGTGGTTAGCCTCTTCTTTAGCTATTGGAAGCTGGCTTCACATGCTACATCCCATGTGAATCTCACATCCTTTATGGTTAACTTAGTTAGTGGTAGCACAGTCTATGAGAATTCTTTAATAAATCTACAATAGTATCTTGCCAATTCAAGGAAACTCCGTATCTTGGTCACTGTCTTAGGCATCTCTCATTTTTCCACTGCTTCTACTTTCATAAGGCACACTACCACTCTGTCATTAGAAATAATGTGGCCAGAAAGCTTACCTCATCTAACCAGAAATTGCACTTGCTGAACTTAGCAAATAGCTTATGTGCCCTGAGTGTGTGTAACACTATTCACAAGTGCTCTTGATGCTCCCTTGAACCCTTTGAATATATTAGATTGTCATCAATGAAAATGATGACACATGTCAAGATACTACTTAAATACACCATTCATGAGGTCCATAAACCTCAGTGGAGCATTAATCAATTCTAATGGCATGAATATGAATTCATAGTGGTTGGGATGAGTCCTGAATACCTTCTTGGATATATCCTCCTTTCTAATTCTCAATTGGTGATACCCTAACCTTAGATTGATCATTTAAAAGACCTTAGTTGCCTACAACTAATTGAACATGTCATCTATTTTGGGTAAAGGATCTTTGTTCTTGATAGTCACTTCTTTCAACATATGGTAGTTGATATAACTCATCAACCATCCTTTTGCTTGACGAAAAAGATTGGACTTCCCCACAGTGATACACTAGGCCAAATAAACACCTTATCCAACAATTCTTGAAGTTTACATCTTGACCTCTTTTAGCTTAGATGAGGTCATCCTTTACGGTGCCTTGGAGATAGGAGCTGTGGTTGGTATCATCTCAACAACAAAATGTATCTCCCACTTTTGTGGCAATCCTAGTAAGTCCTTGGAAAACCCATCTAGAAAATCCCAAGATATTGTCACTTCATCTGGCTTAGGTTTTTCAACCTCTAAAAATTGAGGAGAATACATTCATGTCCTTTCAATCATTATGATTATTTCCTAAGGGAATTTTTATGTTCATAGTAACACACCCAATGAAATCATGTCCTTTAAACACAACACTAGGTTTTACATAGAGCTACTCATGCATAATACAAATTTATATGGAACGAAAGAATGAGTAGGATCAAAAAGTACTTTAACAATTCTGTTAGTGATCAAAGTGTACCTTCATCACCGCATTAGAAGTGTGCACTTGCCAATCATAATAGTTGGTGTAAGTTTTAAAAGTACTCACAAGCACACAAATCAAAGTAGTAAATGTACATTAGTGAGTTCAACCCCACCAGGAATCTCATACATTTGTATTCGATTATGACCTAATCTAGGAATTAAAACAACTTGAAAATTTAAACATGCATGAAATTAAACTTAACTAAATTTAAAATTTTCTAAAACTAACATGCATTCAAGATCAAAATGAGAACTTAGAAATTTCTTAGAACTAAGATCCAACCTTATGATGCAATTAAACCTAAGCACGAATAATGAAATCTAATATGATTTAAGCATAATCAAAGAACTACTAAACTGAACATTGAACCAAACCAAATCAAAGCAAGTATTAAATAGAGAATGCATTAGGAACATGGAAAGAAGAGTGTACATTGAATTAAATATCATTCATTAAATATAAAGAGCTACAAGCATGGTGCACATCATTCATAAATACATAAACATGATATATTGACTTCAATCTCAAGGTGAATACTATCCAACAAGGGCCACGCATGTGAACCAAGGGAGAGAATTGCATTAGAGAATGAAAGCAAGATTGGAATAAATCCAAAGGTGAGGCAAAGAAAGAACAAACAACAATTGAAAGGCAAACAATCAAGGTATGCAAAGAACCCTTTATTTTAATCCGAATACTACTATCTCTTGGCTGTCATTATAAGAAATTGATAGCCCTTTGGACGCAAGGATCTAAAGCACAAAACTAGAATCCAAATAACAAGGAAAATTGCACATAAAACAAAAGAGGAAATAAAACTTGTAAAGATAAGAAAACTTGCCTAGAAAAACTAGATGAGAATGGTGGGAAACTTAGCTTGAATGTTGAGTGGAAAAGGGCGTTGAAAGTTCTTAGGAAGATGGAAAGATGTGTGGAGAAATTGCTACAGTGGAGAGGGGCATGGGAAGCACAGAGATAGGTATGGAGGACTAATCCTAGAATGGGGCATGGAACTCCTCCCCCTTGTGTGGAAAACCTTCCTCTATTTTATATGATTTGCACCTTTCTAATGAAACCTAACTTGATAGAATTCTATCCCTAGGAAAAAGGAAAGAAGGGAATTAGAAGTAAGACTATAGGAATTGGAAGCTAGAAAGTGGAACAAGGAATGGTAGAAAATGGGATTAGAAGTGGGATGTGAAGGAGACTTGGAAAGGTTCGTGATTACACATTTTAAGTGTAACACGATGGAAGGTGAGAGAGAGGGAAAGATGGAGAGAAGTGGGAAAGATAAAAAGGTAAAAAATTAGAGTTCCTCTCTCTTGATTGGCCTACATATGCATGCATATCCTCTTGTTTATAATCACCACCCATTTTTCCTCTTTAACCCATGGTTTTTGCAACTTGCAAAAATCATGTTTTTTTCCTCTTCAATACATGTGGTCTCACTTGCACTTGGCTTGGATGCCTTCATGGCTTGCTTTGATGACATCTTGTGTAATAACCCCAATTTTTGTAAATTGATTGAGAAAAATCAATTAAGTTTGAGTTTCAGATATTTCAGGTTGAAATATTAGGGTTATTTAAAATATACTTTTTTATAAAAGTATAATCAAATAATAAGATATGTAAAATTGAAATTAAACTCAGAAAACCCTTCAAAATGACTGTAAGAACGACAAATTTCGAATTCGGATGAGAAATCCTTAAGTTTTTCATTTTTTTGGACAAAAGGGGTAAAATAGTAATTTTACCCAAAAATCAAAATATTCCAAAAATCAAAATATGAAACATCAAAATTTAGAATGTACTAAGAAATACAAATCCAACGCCACTAAGTACACTCAAATCCGAGATCATGGGAATAAAACCCAAAGTTTTATGCATAAAGGGCAAAACGGACTTTTTACACCATGTGGGGCCCACATGGGGACCACCACGTCCCCAACAACCAATTTGATCAGCAGCCCATGTGAAACATGGGTCAACAAAGATCAGCTAGTCATGGGGAAGAAAAGTTAGGCATGGGAGCATTGAAGACTTTCATGTCATTTTATATTAAAAAATAACATATTATAATCATGGAAAAAGACCCAAAATGCCTATAAATACAACCCCAAAAATCCTCATAAAATCCCCACGAAATTATCTTCAATCTCCTTAAAAAATTAGATCTAGAATCCCTCTCCAAAACCCCAAAATTTCCAAGAGTTAGATCTCTTTCCAACTTGTTTTTCTTTTTAGATTAGAACAAGAGACCTAAATTCAATTAGGCACTTTGTTCTAGACCTAATTTGATCAATTCCACCGTCCAAAACATCCCAAAACATCTATTCTATAAAACCCCCAAAGAAATTTCAAGATCCAACGGTTCAAACAACGGTATTTGCAAGAAAGGTGGATTTTAGGCTATATCTTCATCAACAAGGTATTTTTTTAAATTGGGCATATGAATGAGGTTTTCTCTCCAATCAAGTAAGTGGAAATCCTTTTCATATATGTTTAGTATTGTTTTATGTAATTTTTATTTTACTGTAATTAATTTTGGTAATAAAAAGGTAAAAATAAAGTAAACAATAGAACCCTTAATTCATGATGATGGAGTGTTCAGATGAAGAATCTGACTCCACCAATCAATCCATAATGGTCCAAAACCCTTAGGGTAGAAGTTTCAGAAATATCTGAGCCATTTTGGACCCTCAATTGAGAGAGATTAATTCTGGTGGGCCTAGATCAAATCTGGACCCTAGGAACGGCTGAAAACTTCAATTTAAGATTGTGGAGTCATATGAACTCCAAATTGAGATAAAAAGAAGCTATGGAAAGCTTGTAATGTCTAGTTTCTAATGAATTCATAATATTTCTAAAATTTATTTCTGTACTTTTTTGTATTTTTCTGTATTTTGGAAATAAGTGTCCAATTTCTAAGATCTTCAAGATCTGAGGTGATCAGATCTTGAAAATTTATTTTAGTGATGATATAATAATGTGATAAAGTAATATCTATAGTTAATTTGGACATATCTTGGATAAAATAGGGGATCTACCCTTTATGGTAGAAAAACCCTAAAATAAAAATAAAAAAATACAAAGGGACCCACTTGATCAATGAGATCAAGTATGATCAGATCCTTGGGATGGATTAAAGGGATGATATTATGATGGAATCCAGTTAGATCATGGAGGAAATGTGACAAAATCAAGTGGATATGATTTTTGGATCTTAATGGATTAAAAGCCCTAAAGGTAATTAAAACCCTTAATCTAAAGGAAAACACCTAAGATCTAATGGTTGGATCATATTTAAAGGTTTATAATAATCTTAATAAAATTATTTTAATTGTCTTTTATTGGATATAGAAGTGTAAATGTGATTTATGTTTTAAGTTTTAATTGTCTTTTATTGGATATAGAAGTGTAAATGTGATTTATGTTCTAAGTTAGAAAGCATGATAGTGTAATCTTTAAATTTTAGTATGATATGCCCTAAATTAGTAATTTGTTAGTAGATTTGATTATCTTAGGATCATGTTAGTGTAAATTAGGATTTAAACATGATTTCATTATGATAGAAGATGTGTTTCATAACTTAGGATCATGTTAGTTTTATTTCACTAGCTTAAGTTACATTCATAGGAAGAATGTTAGTATATAACTGTTAAACTTATATTTGATTTATGCTTTCAAGTTGATGATTTACTTATTGTCAAATTTTATTCAATTGTTAAGATACAAGGAGCATAAATCACCAAAAATGTAAACTAATGAAATATAGAAATTCATGGACAACTAAGATGAATGAATGATTTTGACTTAGTAAGGGCTATAGTTAGTAGGACAATATAAGGATTATCAAGTCCTTGACCCAAATTAGGAAAAGAATAATAAACCCCATGAATGACATTATAAATATTCATGGACTTAATTAAAATCTATTAGAAAGAGTACTTAGGGTAAACATGCTTATAGGAACCTTATGAAAGGTTGAGCTATGGTCATTCTAGTGATGATGAACATAGTGGTTAAGGGGGTTATCTAATAGAGCCTCGCTCTTCCCCTACCTTCTATTGACGTTTGTGAGGTCTAAACGCCTCCTTACATGAGGATTGAAGTAACCACTTTGTGTTCACCCATTCAGCTAGTAAGCCTTAGCCAATTAGAAATAAGAGGAGCAGTCTAGATTTAGGCTTGAATAAGCTACCTTCAACTAGCACATTAACTGGTTGAATAATAATCATAAGAGCATAAAAGGTTAATAAATTACCTAACCCTAATAAAAACAGTAAGTAAGATAAGGATGATCAAACAAGATCCATTAGATCTTGGATGATCAAGAACAATAAGAATAAGAGCACTATATTGTACTTAGTATGTATGTTTAGTAGTATACTTGTTATAGTTCATTAGATTAGATAATCCAAACCCTTGATCAAAGGTGATTCAAGGAAGAAAACCAAGATCATCCTCCATAGGGATGATCCAAGAACTGAACTTAGATAAAAGAAGAACTAGATGATAGAAGTCTAGGACCTTGATCTTTATCAACATGTGTAGATTGTCAATCAAAGGACCTATGAAAGATCAAGATCAAGGAGATGAACATACAAAGACTTAGAGATAGAAAAATACTTAGATATGAATGATCTAAAGATCATTCTAAACATCAGATCTAGTGATCAATAGGATTGTTCATAATTTATATATTGACAATATGTATGGATGTACAGATTACATACATCGGTCAGGATCATGGAAGATTGGGGAAAAGAGATCAATCCTTAAAGGTAGGAGGATTTGATGAATGCATTTACATGAGATATTCATGATTGTACTCATGATCTTATGTTGACAAGAGTAATGATAATATTTGTAGTAAATCTCTTGAAAACCTTATGATCCAACCAAACACCTATAAGATGGTTAAGGACTAAACTATAAGTGAATAGGGAACTAAAAAATATTTCAGCCCTAAGTAAACAGACATATGGTCTGATATATATGAAATCTATTTTACATACAAGCTTGGAGGCTTGTGAGTTTGTTTTAATAGGCATGAGCCTAGGGGATGCTATTGCTAGAGGAGTTATGAGGGTTTGGCCACCCGCTCCTTGAAATTTGATGATATGATGATACCTTGCCCAATGAGAGGCTAAAAGTCGGGTGATGGCAATTTGGGAAGGCCACCACTGTGAAAGTCTTGCCCCCCCATACGGGCAGTGACATAATATTTTCCACCGTGGTATTAGTGGTGAACAGGGCAGTTATCCGAGCGCGCTAGTACGGATCGAGGCTAAGACATAGCAACCTTTCTGATTATTTTGCACTATGATGCATATGGGAATAGGCATACTGAAATGCCTTATGTTATAGCATAATGAAATGCTAGGTTATTGTATATTACCAATGTTTCCCAAGAAGGGAAATTCCCAGTATGAGATTAGCTGTAATACTAAATTCTCAAAATGAAGAAAATTGATCAGCTTAGTTGGGAGTGATATTTGACTATTTTCACGAATTTAACTGGTTTACCCATGAAGGGTATGTATGTATATAGATATACATAACTTACAAAGTAAACAGTATGTTCAAGGATATTGAGATTATGAAGTATTGGAATTACATTGTCAATTATTATGTTTCTTGAATCCCCTACCAAGCATTGCTTGCTGAGATATTGTACTTGTTGCAAATCTCAGATCTAGGGAAGGAGAGTTAGGAGCTGAAGACTATAGAAGACTTGAAGAGAATAATCTTCAAGGTATACCCTTGAAGACATGTATTTTTATTTGTTGAGAGTTTTATTGTATGGTGAGCTTGAGTTTTGGATTATGTAATTTGGACAAGTATTGTACTAGATTTGGTACATCTTGTGAACCACTGGATGGATCCTGGAGTTTAATAAAAGTATATTCCTTCAATGGAATTTTATTTTGTACACAAATTGTACTTATGTTATGTATGAAGTGGTGACTTGGGTTTTCAAAACAAGTTCTAAAGAAAAGAATTTCCGCTGCTTTGTTTTGCGAAAAAATTTTACACTCTTAAGGGCCCTGCCTTTCAAAATACTTTACAAATCATGTTTTCAAAAACCCGGGTCGTCACATCTTGCTTGGTGGCTTCAATGGCTTAGTCCCTTGGCTTCATGGTTTACTTCCTCTATCATAGCTCATGTGGCTCAGGTAGCTTGTATGGCTCTAATTATCATGCAAAAGTGGTGGAGTTGCATGGATTTTGCTTGGGTCCATTCTAGTCACTTTGAATTATCTCAATTGCTTTTGAGACTCATCTACTTGCCTTGGCATGGTCTTGACCCTTGCTTGATCTTTAGAATGATGAAAAATGGGTCCTGAGTCTCTAAGTTGATCTGAATCATCTATTACCATTTAAAGCAATTTCGATCATTGGATTACTCCTTTAATACCTACAAAAAGATTAAAAACACTAATTAATACCTTAAAAATTATGATGAATCACATACTTACTATAGATTAGCTTCTAAACTTGTAAAATATCAAACTTTTAAATTTTTAATTCAAAAAATGCATGTGTCATGAATTTTAAAATTTTTCTATAATAATGCCTTATAATTTATAAGATATAGATTACTAATTGGGTACTTTTTATGCAAAATTGAATGCTTATTAATGACAAGTACTTTCTTCCAACACTTTGGAATCTGAGTTCCTTATGTCTCTCCTTTTTTTTTTTTCCTTGCCTAAATTTACTTCTAACATTCTTACCCCTCCACTAAATGTTCTCGTAGGTGGTTCACCATGTGGTGTCCCAATTGCTGCACATGGGGTTGTATTGCCTCGCACATTGCATTTTTGGATAGACTAGGAAGGATCTAGTGGTTTAGGGGTTTAGGGGTTTCTTGGCTAAGCTTGCTAGGTGCCCTCTATCCCATAGTGAGATAATTTAATGTAAGTATTCTTTTCTACTTCATTGAATCTAGGGTTTTCTGTAACAATATCAGTGTAGGAGTTAATGACTATTGAAGACTTTTTGTATTATAATTGGCTATGATGATTCATCCTAGGCTTTGATACCAATATGTGATGCCCTAGGTTTTTAACAAAAAATTTAAAAGAATAAATATATTTTCAAAAGTCAGGAACTTCCTTGTTGATTTTTTTTTTCTTTTTTCAAACACTCAGTTCCTTTCAAAATTTATTTCTAAAACACTCAAGGATCACTTCCATATACTCAAACTATCTCACATATGAATCATGCCATCTCATTGATATAAATAGAAGGAAAAAAAAACATTCCCAGGATAGTCATTCATTACATAATTAACCATAATTAAGACCACAAAAAGTAAATGTTTAATAATGTTTAGCAGCCAAGTGTTATTTCATCACAATAGCCAATCAACAAAAATAAAATAAATACTCCTTAGAATTATTATTCACATTTGCTATGTTTAGAGTGTCCCTAGTCTCAAGAACTGTCTAGTCCTTGACCTTTGCCTTTCCTCATGGATCTGTAGAGTTTTTTATAGGTTGAGTATATGACTATGCCTAGTAGATAGCATTAAACCACAAAAACAAAATCACAATGCACATCACACAAGCATACTTATGTGTTTCTAAAGCATTTTTCTTAAATGCAGCAAATAACACAACTAGTCGTCTAGTCATTTCATGCAACGCATCTACACCTACATGCATCAACATGCAATAATCCTCTCTAACTACAGAGCATATAAATCACTTCACATATCAACCATAACAAGGATGAATCAAAATCATAAAAATAATCAACATATATTAATGTACTAATATAAAATAATCATTAGGCACAATCTAGTGCTAGGGAGAGTCTCACTAGACTTTAATTGACAAGTTTATCAATAATCTCAAGTACTCATAGGGTTCATCTATCAAACCATAATATCACCACAATAGAGTACAAAACAACATAAAATTAAATGGGTCAACTACGCTCATGCAAGCTTTGCTTCCATGTGTGCTCTCTAGTATTGATTAGAGGGACTTCGACTATACCGTCATAGGGTGTATAGTCATCTTGAAAGGGCCTGTGAAACCCAATCAAGAAAATACCACTCTTGGCATTGGATACTAGATAGAGGCCAAGGAACAATCCCATAAAACCTCAACCTCAATTAGACAAAAACTCTAGTATCATAATACCCATATATCATTTGCAAATCTTTTATGCAAAAAAATCGTGCATGTAAAATCTACTCAGCTCTTTCTCAAGCCAAAAACCAATGCACTTTCATAGCTCACTCTAGAGCCAAAATAAGTCTTAGGACCCAACACCTTTGGACTCTATTTTAGAGTTTTCAAAAACATGCCTCTTTGGCACTATTTACTGTCCAAAATAGTAACTATCATGGCAGGGTTTACCTCAAATAGCAGTTCATGATAAAACATGTATACTTTCCAAAACCGACATTTTAGAAACCAGAATTTTTTTCCATCTTGCACACTATATTAAGCATTTATTTTTTTGATTTTTTAAGACATCAAAACCAGAACAAAAACATCTCTTGTTCATGCTAAAATAGAGTATCATAGCCTATTTAAAATCATGGAAGGGCTTACCAAAGTAGTGGCTCAAAACAGCTTTAGAAAGAACAAAATTGTTATGTGCTTAATCCTGACGAAAACATCTTCTCTTAGGGGGTTTATTTAACATCACATGTTTGGTGTTTCTGAGATATCATGGCATATCTCAGAAATGAACCTTATTTAACCTTGATATCTTCAGTACATGTGAGATATTAGGTTTATTTAACTACGATATCTTCGGTATATGTAAGATATCAAGTTTATTTAAGTGTGATATCTTAGGCATATGTGAGATATGAGGTTTATTTAACTGCGATATCTTCGACGTATCTAAGACATCGGACTTATTTAGCTTTATAATATGTGATAGTTGAGGTGTTATCTCAAATATGACAAATCTTCATTTCAGTGTAAAATCAAAACTCTTTTAGAGAGAGAAAAATAATTTCAAACAGGTGTTTTTTTAGAGAGAGAAAGACTTGCTTGGTTTCCTCTTCCCTTATCACCATCGCCGGTAGCCCCTTCTCACCATCTTGCCTTCTGGACAAAGTTGAAAGGTAAGACAAGCATATAGTAGCGACTGACATCCGTCAACAGACCCTCAGATCAAAGTCTCAGAATCTTTTCATAAAAAAAATAACCTTTTTGCCTTTCCCCGATGATACCCATTCATCCAGATAACAACGCTACTATACACTCTCTACCTAATAACAAAAATTCATTAGAACCAAAAACTGAAACAAAATTTCTATTTGGCCTTAAACAGATGAATGCCTTTGATCAGAATCGCTTGCCCATACAACATTCTCTCAGGGAAGTCGAGGCCACACCATCTAAAATCTGGAGTCCTTGATCTTCTCGAGGCCAAGTCACGGCCAGCACTGTCTAAAATCCCGACCTTGATCCATGTACAGGAAATAGCATTTTCTTGGATATTTTGCTGAAAACATCATTGGCACTCATAGGGAGATCTAGTTGCTCGTTTCTTCCTGATTGACTTTTGAATGCATGCAGCTGATAATTAGCTAAAACGGCTATATCTGGATGTTTTCTAACAAAAACAAAAGAAAAATGAGTAAATAGAATCAGAAAATGCAATCAATCCAATAATATATGAACATTTCAAAAGCTTAATGCTTTCCTATAAAGACTAATGAAAAACAAAGCAAAAAAGAAGGGCCAGGAGATGCTGCAGCTAAAAGGAATACATGAACTATCTTGAAGTAAATCGAACAACCTATCAATGACATCAAGAAAACTCTCATGGTTACGCAACTATAGGGTTCCAAAATATGGACCACAATATAGAACAAAACGCCACAAACCTATCATTTTGAACATCAAAAACCATACATTTAATTATTGCTTCATGTCTGCTACATTTAACTATTGCCTTGGCCTTATGAGCTACATGTTTGATCCTAGCTGCCATGGTATAAATTGGAGTCACAAGAATGTATAATTTGCAGAACCAGAAAAAGCAACATACTGATTCATAGAATGTGTGAATCTGGTGAGGTTCAATATCTGCCTTTGTTACTGGCAGACCAGATAACAGCTCTGATACAAATGGTTCGCTTTCCCCTACCTGCAAGTGATGAACATTTGATAAAATTCTAATTCAGCAATGTGAACTACCACCAATATGTGGAAGAACATACTTTGTAAAAATTTCCCTTTTGTTGCACAGCAACAAAGTAAAGATACATGTGCCAGACCATTCAGCTCTTGATACTTTCGAAGCAGAAGAGATAAAGATAGGCCATGCAGTACCAGAAAGATAATTCTCATTAATGGTGAGTTGTTTGTTGTAAAACTTGACCTTGCCTTATGCCAGAGATGGTTGAAGCAAATAGTGGATGTAAGTCCTCAGATAAATCTAAAATAATCATATGAAAAGGAAATCTAAAATCAAAGACAAAATATCAACCAGTACCTTTTGGTGTTTGCATCTTCAGTAAACGCCTTTAGATTCTCTTGCATTTGTTTGCAGAACCAATATTCTAGGATCAATTTCTGCCTGTCGAGAGATGGACACTCAGCAACCTCGTTAGCTAACCTTTAGACATGAGCATATAACATGAGTAGTCTGCTAATGCAATATGAACTCCCTTAATGGATTTCCAAAATAATAATCAGCCTATCCCATCGAGATGAATTTACCTTAGTTTGATGAAACTATATACTTAGCTTTGAAAGTTCCATACTTTGAGGGTCATTGATCCATTTTTTTGGTTGATGCATTAATTTTTATTAAAAAATAATGAAATATTTCTCATGATGTATTTCAGATATCTCTAGAGATATCACAGAACAAATGCCACATATTCCATATATCACACAAAATAGCACAGAACATATGACATATATCTCAGATATCACAAAAGATATCATCGGAGATATATTGCAGGAGATATGTCATTAGAAATGCCAAACATACGTCATTAAATATACTCCTAGCAAGTTTTAGTTGGAAATTCATACACGTTAAGACCACCCTTCTCAGCTTAAATGCAACATTCAAGGGTATACAATAATTATGTTAAGACACATGTCATCATCGTTATTAAGACCTTATCCCAATTAGGGGTCGGCCACATGAATCTTATTCCTTCATTCCTCTCTATTAAGTACCATGACTTCATTTAGCCTCAAAGATTTTAAATCTTTTCTCACCACTTCTATCCACATTTTTTTGAGCCTTCCCCTTGCCCTTTTAAAACCTTCTACTTGCATTGCCTCACTCCTTCTAACCGGTGCCATTTTTGGTCTCCTTTGGACATGTCCAAACCATCTAAGTCTAATCTCCCTCATCTTGTTACCTATTGGTGCCACCTCTAGATTTCCTCTAATATTTTCATTCCTAAATTTATCCTTTCTTGTCTTAGCACTCATCCATCTCAACATCTTCATTTCTGCAACACTTATCCTATGAGCATCATGTTCCTTAACTACCCAACATTTTGATCCATAGAGCATGGCCGGTTTATGGCCATCCCATAGAATTTTCTTTTTAGTTTGAGCGGCACCTGCCGATTACACAAAGCTCCAGATGCACATCTCCATTTGTTCCAACCCGCTTGGATTCTCTGGGTAACCTCCCTCTCAATCTCTCCACTCTCATGAATCATTGATCTTAAGTACCGAAAGTGGTCTTTTACAAGGACTTCTTGGTTATCAATCTTGACTAGTGTTCCACTCCTACTCTCCTTGCTAAAATTGCATTCCATATATTCTATCTTAGTTTTGCTGATTTTAAATCCTTTAGATTCTAATGCTTTTCTCCATAACTCTAGCTTTGTGTTTACACCCTCCCTTGTCTCATCAATTAATACTATATCATCTGCAAATAGCATGCACCAAGAAATCTACTCGTGTAGATGTTTTGTTAACTCATCCATAACTAAGGAGAAAAGGTATGGACTCAATGCCGATCTTTGGTGCAATCTTATAATGACAAGAAAATCACTGGTCTCACCATTAGCGATCTTAACATTTATTACCGCTCCCTCATGCATATCTTTAATTATGTATATATACCCCCGCGAAACCCCTTTCGCGCCCAACACCATCCATATTAACTCTTTAGGGACTCTATCATAAGCTTTCTCTAAGTCGATAAAGACCATGTGGAGGTCTTTCCTCCTCTCCCTATATTTCTCTACCAATTATCTTAGTAAGAAAATAGCTTCCATAGTAGACCGAAACCAAACTGATTCTTCGATTTGTCTCATGCCTTAGTCTCTTCTCAATCACTCTTTCAAAAAGTTTCATAGTGTGGTTTATAAGTTTGATCCTTCAATAATTAGTGCAGCTCTGTATGTCTCCTTTATTCCTATAAATTGCTACAATAGAGCTTTTCCTCCACTCATCAGGCATTTTCTTTAATTTTATAATCTTGTTAAACAACTTAGTTAGCCAAACTACCCCGAAAGCTCCCATATGCTTCCAAACCTCTATTGGTATATTTCCTGATTTCATCTTTTTTAAGGCCTCTTTCACTTCAGGTATTCTAATCCTACGTTCATATCTATAATATCCATTGTTATTTAGGTTTATAGTATTTTCAATCCCTATATTCTCAGAGCCATTGTCATTTAACAAATTTTGAAAGTGTGTCTCCCACCTTTGTTTAATCTCATTATCTTTGACTAATACCCTTTGATCATCACTTCTAATTCACTTAACATGTTCTAAGTCCATACCCTTCTGTTCTCTTACTCTTGCAATTTTAAACACATCTTTCTCACCTTCCCTTGTTCCTAGTCTATTATATAGCTCATCATATGTCTTAAGTTTAGCCTCACTTACTATTCTCTTAGCAACCTTTTTAGCATTCTTATATTGTTCATAGTTTTTATTATTTCTAGTCTTCTGCCATGCTTTAAAACACACATGTTTTTCTTTAATAACTTTTTGCTCTGTTTCACTCCACTACCATGTTTCCTTTACTAATAGCCTTTTACCTTTAGATACTCCTAAGACATCTTTGCCACTTTCTTAATGGACTCAGCCATATTCGTCCACATGGTATTTACTTTTCTATTTCATAGTTCCAATTTTCTTCTACTATCAACTTATTTTTGAATGAGGTTATTTTCTCTCCTTTTAAGTTCACCACTTAGTTTTTGGATGCATATTACGTTCATTTCTTTTCCTCCATCTTTTGATATGGATATCCATAGCCATTAACCTATGTTGTGAGGTTAAACTCTCACCGGGTATCACCTTACAATCCTTACACATTGTTTAATATTCCTAAATAGAAAGAAGTCTATTTGGTTTTTATGAAGTCTAATTTTGAAGGTTATTAAGTGTTCATCCCTCTTCTTAAAGACTATATTTGCAATGACTAGGTTATATGACAAAACAAAATCGAGGATAGTTTCTCCCGTCTCATTTCGTTCACCTATACCATACCCTCAGTGTATTATATCATATCCTTCATTTTCTTTTCCTACATAGCTATTTAAGTCTGCTCCTATAAATATCCCCTCAGTATTGGAAATTTCTTGCATGACTCTCTCTATATCTTCCCAAAACTATCTCTGATTATATCTTCTAACCCGACTTGTGGTGCGTATGCACTTATAACATTTATGATCTGCTCTCCTAGAACAAGTTTTATTATTATAATTCTATCACTAATTTTTTAACGTCCACAACTTTATCCTTTAATTCTTTATACACTATTATTCCTACGCCATTTCTGTTATTATCCTTTCCTACATATCATAATTTATACTCATTGATTTCTCTAGCTTTAGCCTCTTTCCACTTGGTTCTTGGATACAAGCGATGTTGACTCTCCTACATTTCATTGTGTCTACTAACTCCAAACTCTTACTTGTCAATGTCCTTATATTTTATGTGGTAATACGAATCTTATACTCTAGAGATATCCTATTTACCAGCAGCCTTCTCGATCTCCATGGCATGAACCCATGTCCACTTTTCATTGCACCTGGGTTCTGATGCAGTGCATCACTTCTGAGGGGATGCTCTAGTAGCCCTTGCCCATTTATCACTACACCCAGGGTTTGATGTAGTGCATCGCTTCTGGGAGAACGCCCTAGCAACCCTTGCCCATTTTTCACCACACCCGGGATCCGATGCTGCGCATCGCTTATGGGGAATGCCCTAGCTTGAGGGAATGTTAGTTTTCGATTCATGTCATTTTAGGGTTGCCATAGTTTTAAGAAGCTGGAGTTGATTTTCATTTCTTCCTTACAAGCAGGAAAGAAATGACACAATCATCTCCAGCTTTTCCCTTACTAGTTAGCACCTGACGAAAGGGTTGCCATATTTTAAGAAGCTGGAGATGATTTTCATTTCTTCCTTGCAAACTGATATACAAATGCATATTCATTTGCATGAAGGAAATAAATAACAAAATCATCTTCCACTTCTCCCTTGTCGGCCGGCACCTGACACGTGTCTTAGAGCTCCTTCTTAAGACATGTGTCATCTGCTTTGAAAATATTTTGCAAGTCAATATTTTAAACATGCTGGAACTTCAGTCGGTACACTCTAGATATATGAAAACATTTTGGTAAACTATAAAATACCACACCAGGAGGTCTTCAAGCCAAGGAGGAATTATTGTCCAGGGACGTTATAAAGTATCGAGCGAGTCATGGTAACCTTGCGTCAAAACCAAAACAAAACTCCATCAAACTCATGCATCTACTCATGGATGCAAATCAAACTATTTTCATCCAATAATACCACTCTTTCGATCATGGGTTAGGACATTCAAAAGACTCAAGTAAACAGTGCAAAAATAACTATATTCTTGCTAGAATAAACATGGATAAAGCATACATGAGATCGCATGACAACAGGCCAAAATCTCGTCCAACAACACAAGTATACAAGCTTAAGCTAAGATAGAACGTGTTTCACCTCCTAACATATGGATTATATAATTCAATCCCAATCATATGAAAC
Organism: Warburgia ugandensis; assembly: GCA_035236585.1. Classification (NCBI taxonomy): domain Eukaryota; kingdom Viridiplantae; phylum Streptophyta; class Magnoliopsida; order Canellales; family Canellaceae; genus Warburgia; species Warburgia ugandensis. The sequence continues at coordinate 33,565,400 of CP141129.1, read as the reverse complement.
TATCAAACACGTGCGCGTATTCTTAGACGCAAAACTCATCAAAACCTTCCTCAAATAGAAGTCTAGAGGCATCTACCTTTGATTGTTGAATCACCGACGTTTCCTCGCATGCCAGGCTTGTTTTCCACCCCACAGGCACCAGACCTACTCTTCTTTCTTCCCTTTCCTCTTCCTCCCTTTCTCTCTTCCTCTCCTTCACGTGGAATCAATAACAGAAAATCGGCCTTGGCTAGCCGTCCAAGGCTTAAATAGAGTTGCCGTCATCCAAGCCTTGCTGCCCAACGCAGCAGGCACCTTCCCATAGTGAAATCCCACAATCTTTACCTAGGGAATCTCTGTCTGAGTTCTCCACTCAGCTGCCCACAAGCTTTTCATCAAAAATATAACTTTCTGTTTCCCCAAAGTCAGCTGGCTTGTACCTGTTATTCACCTTCTAATCGTATCTATAGCAGGTGCCTTGGATGACGTGTTCTTGGTTTCTATTCTGGAATATCATAGGACGTCTTCTTATTTGCTTTCTAATTCCATACTTCAGCCATCACCTAATTTATATGCTTTCTTATTCCCATTGGCCAATCTTTATCTACTTTCCAATCTTCATGGAATGTCACCTCCTTTCCAAACTTCCTCCATTGGTTGCATGCCATTTCAGCTACGCATGCGTTCAATTTTCAATTCCTAAATGAATGTGGCATGTTTTTATTTCCCATTCTTCCTATGTTACAGGATTTTTATTGTGGCTGCTATGGATCTCATCCATAGTGCATTCTCAACCACTCACTCATGGGATATGACATCGTTTAGTAATTCATTTGTCATTCTTTAATCGCTAGAGAAATGGCATGTTTATCTCCTTTTAATTGTTCATCTTAGCCACTAATCCTTGGATAGAACAAGACGTCTCTTGCTACACGTCCATCCATGGCCTAGAGCAAGACGTCTTTTACTAACTAATTCTCACACCATTTGCTAGATTAAATCCTAGCCATCCAAAGTTATCACATCATCGTGCTAGACTGGATTCCCTTTGGCTCACACGTCGCTGCCACCATGCATGGTCACGTTAGATCCTCAACACGTGATCCTAGCCATTTGTCTAACATGACAATCACACCCCATCCACTTAGGGTCACTCAAGTGATTTTCTTTTAGACTTTATAGAATAGGCACTACAAAGTGTTTAATGGCTGGGCCCTCCCATTACCTCTTAATCTCAGTCCCCAATTAAGGTCTTAGGCTAGTGATTAGATTGGCTCCTTTCTCTAAACTAGGAGACATCCCACACTCCTAGGTCCCTCAGGCTCCCAACATCCAGTCCATAGTGATTCATCACATTTCTAACTCATCATTTCTCAGGAATTATCCTCTTATGAATTTGGATAAATATCTCATTTTATTAATAATAAAAATAAGTACAAATTAGTGGTATTACAAAAGTATTGGGAAAATCCTAGGCCAAGCCATCCAAAATTTTCAACGTCCATCCAAAGTCCTAGGAAAATCACAGGCCAAGCCGTCCAAGATCTTCAAGGCCATTCAAAGTCTTGGGGAAATCCCATGCCAAGCCATCCAAGATCTTCAAAGCTATCCAAAGTCCTAGACTAAACCACAAAAATCTCCAAAGCCATCCACGGTACTGGGAAAATCCTAGGCCAAGCCATTCAAGTTCTTCAAGCCATCGAAAGGCCTAGAAAATCTCAGGCCAAACTATTAAAATCTTCAAAGCCACGCAAAGTCCTGGGGTAATCCCTGGCCAAGACATCAAAATTTCATCAAAAGTTTCATAAAAAAAGTCATCAATATTTTTAGAAAGCCATTTCATAACCTGGGTAAGCCTAGGCTAAACTTTTCAGAACATTTTCAAAATTGTCGACAAGCTACACTCCTTAGAATCAATAAGAAGGTCCACAACAAGGGTAAAATCCTGAGGAACCAAGGATCCTAGCCCATGATTATCATTGGTAGTCCTTTTCGGTTTTGGCCATTGACCATTAACACCCTCGCCCAAAAGAAAGGCATCTGTACACACTATATTTGGACTCCACTTTGATCATGACAAACCAATATGCAAAATTCCCTGATAATGATTTGTATTTACTCCTAAAACATCTCATTAATGTAGAATTTCAGAGGAAGTTCAAACAAAAGGCCTTGCACTATCAAGATCACTAAAAATATCAAGATGAGATGGAAAAGGCATATATTTCCGTATGACACAAGCTTATGCAATCACATGACCCAAATCCTAGAAATGCATCACTATGAAGGTATCCCTTTCAGAATAGCCCATGCTATAGCCATATGATTTGAAAAATAGGCATACGACCACACAGTGCAAAATCCTTTACACGTGCTCTGTGTAGAAGATGATTGATACATCTTGATGATGATGATGAGGTGTCCATGTGATTGCATAGCCCGGGTTGTGCAACATCCTCAATGTCGCAGGATGATTGAGTTTCATGTAGCCACATGACCCAGATAACTAGCAAAAATATCAAAATCTTATTAGGATGCTATCTAAGGTCAAGGTAAGCATGGTTTATGGCAACCAAGGTTATGTCCATGAGAAGGTTGCTTCACTCTTGAAAATTTCTCAATAGGTCGTAGAGCCTTAAGTTATCAATGAAGAATAAACCACATTGATGCATCACAATCCCTAAAAGCACAAGATCACATGGCCAATGACAGAGGTCCATGGCATTTGCCCTTCTAGGCCGATTCTAGAACAAACACTCACCACACATGCACATGCATGTGCACACACCTTGGCTAGTCTCGAGGAATGAGAACAAACATTATTTTGGTTTTATTAAATAGAAGCTAAATGAATATTATGGTCTTTAACATAAAAAAATGACAAGAATCTATCCAACATATATTTGATAAGGAACAAGCACAAATGAAGGCAATGCCAAAGTCATTTATGTTTTGTTCCATGTACCTTTTCCTTTTAGTGGGTAAGATAGGAAGGAATCTAGTCCAAAGCATAGAAAACTTTTAACCATAACACAAGGGACAAGGCTCAAGCCCTAGTACTTTAGACCTATTATTTGGTATCTTTATTGTAAGTCTATACGCATAACAACCTTGTTACGAGCTAATATCACATGTTAAAATAACCATTTCAAAATAGCTAACAAGTTTCCTATTTCTTTGGACAAGCTAGAGATTGTAATATTTGGTCTCAAAGAGCCTAAGGAATATGGGCACAATCAAGGTCTCAAAGAGCTTGAATGGAATAGATAGAACTAGAGAGATCTTAGAGAATCTCTAAATCCTAGAATTCTAGAGAGGAAAAATTGTATCGCAGCTCTTCTCCTTATCTTAAGTAGTGTAGAAATGAGCTCCTTATAGCTTTGTATATAGATGTTAGGGAGGAACAGCCTCATAAAACTGAAAAAAATTGTTACACATTTAATAATAAAAAATATTAATAAAATTTAAATGTAAATCGTTACTAAAATGGTAAAATGAATTGATTTAGTTACAACTTTAGCTCCAATGCAATAAAATATATTAGCAGCTATACATTTACTTTCACCCGTTTATGCTATCCATAATAGTCTGAGGAGAATAATTACCTAATTTTGACTTAAATAAAATTCTAACAAGGAAGGAAAAACGTCATTAACTCTAATACATTGTATCCAAATACACCTACGATTTAGAAGTTTGATAGGACAAATTTTAAATGATGGAAACATAACATTTAATGCCTAAAATTCATTCTAAAATTGAATGAGTATGATGATAAAGCTTGTAACATGATCCCTCACTTCTCTTTCTAATAAGTTGTATGATGAGTACTTCAAAACCACCAAGTTAGCAACTGAGTTGTGGGAAACTCTAAATGGAATCTACAAAGAAGAAAAAACAAATAGGAAGAAGTTTCCAGCTGGAAACCAACATGATTACAAGTTTGCCAATGGCTCTTCAAGTAATGGAATTTCATATCATTGGCTAATTTTTCATAGACTTTCACTATTTTGAGTAAAGCTACATGTCTATTTCATAAGTGATGTGCTACTAAACTCTCTAATTCTTCTTATTTCTAATCCTTTGTGTTCTTTAGGATACATACTTGATCACATGGTCTCAATTGGACCTTCCTATGGTGAGGATCATCATTCTATAAGAAATTTCTTTGTAAACATTTCATCTTTTGATGAATTGAAATCATAGATTGATAGAAGGAGAAGTAATATATGGGCATATTTGAAAATACAACTTATATAGAAGAGTGATTCAACCACCAAGTGAGAGATATCTTCTCTTCTACCTTGCAAGCTTGTGTTCAATTCTTTTGATAATTGAATCCCACAAGATTTTGTTTGGTCTTCCATAACTAGGAGACAATTTCAAGTAAAGCAAGGAGATTTGTTTAGGAAGAACTCAAAATATCAACAATTTGTAAGGCTTTCTCAAAAGAAATGTTGACACCTAAATACTAATTATTTGTGCAACTTTTAGTTGTAGACCTAAACCCCCATGTTATAATACTATGTAAGATATGAAACATGAATAGGATTTTTCTTGACAAAATAAAATTTATCATCCATATAAAGCAAGTGATTACTAGATTATTCCCTACTCATAATAGAGATTCCAAATACCTTCAATTATTCTACTCTTTGTAACATCATACTCATAACTTTGCTATAAATGTGAATATTCATTGGTGATACATGGTGTCTTTGTCTAAGCACCCTTCTCATTTTGAGAGATCCCTAAATTGGTCCATTAATTATTATTGAGATCCATGAAAAAGATAGACGTGACAAAGTCCATGTACATAGCCAAAGGGCAATCTTTAGATGTATTTCACCACAAACATCCACTTTATCATATGCTTTTCAAGGGTCAATATCAAGAAAAATTCATTTGAAACCTACTTTTCTCATGAAATCTACAAATTCATGAGAAATCAGTACTCTATCAAAGATTTGTCTTGCTCTTATAATTGTTGACTAGGTGTTCCAAATAGTTTGCTCAAATCATTAGAAGGACCTTAGCTAAGATCTTATACACACTTGATACTATACAAATAAGTTTGAAATATCCTATTTCATCCATCCCTTGCTTTTCTAGAAATAAAATAATGAAGGAAGAGGAAATTTGGAGAAGTCTTTGGTTTGTAGTAGGACCTTGTTGATTACATACTCCATGTTTAGATTTTTCAGGACCTTATAGTGCATGGTTCAAGAGGGGGAATTTGAATTAAATAAATTCTTTAAAAAATTTCCACCTTGTAAAACCAAGTACTCAATTTGAAAAATTAAACTGAAGAGTAGTTCAACCAGGCAACCTTTTTTATCTATTTCTACTTTTGTAAAGGATCATCTAACTTGAGTTCCACTAAAAGATTTTAAGATTTTACACACTAGTTGACACTATACTAGACACAAACAAAGGAATGGTACACCTGCAGTGAGCACTATTAAACACTTGGAATTTCCTTCCAAGAAAAGAAGGGAGATAAACTTATCTAAATACAAAGAAAAATGAGTTTGAAGAAGAGATTTCTCTATGAGTGCTCCAGTGATATTCAATATAAGCATTTGAATCTTCCAAGAATCTTTAGTTTATAGTATCCTTACAAATATATTCATAGGAATTCAAAAAATAGCCATAAGGGTGCAAAATATCAGTTGTGAGACAAGATTTCCAAGTTGAAAATGACAGTGTATTAAGGAAAGTATAATTGTCACTAAAAGAAGTCAACTAGTCTCATTGGAATGGCTGACTAGATTAAAAATGTTGCATATCCACATTGAAGCTTGAATGTTGGTAACTAATTGGTCTTGATGGTAGTTGACTTGATGTGAAACCCAAACTTGAAACCCATCTTGATTTGGTGGTAGTTAAATGCTCTTCTAGAGGCAATCAATTCGATACTGAGGCATTTAACCTCTCCAAGTTGGAAAACAATTCAAGCAATTGGATTTTCTAGGATAGATATTTGTAATGTTTTAGTAGTCAATTGGAATCCAAATACTATAAACTTGACTTTAGGAAAAATTTTCATATGAGATAGTTCATTGGATGATTCTTCGTAATTAGCCAAAATTCTAAAAAATTCTTGCTTTAAATTTGCAAATTTTGTGTCAAATTGTAGTCATCTATTTCCAAAAGCAGTTGAATGGACTAATATTTGTTCTCTAGTTCTTCTAAAAGTAGTTGGCCATTTCTTGGGTTAGTCAATTGGATTTTCCAATCTTTAATGGCATTCATTAAGATGATTGGATTTCAAAACTAGTCATCTATCATTTAGTTTTGGCAGTTGCTTCTTTGTCTTTTTTTTTTTTTTTCTAATGAACAATTCTTTTCAAGGCTATTAGATGTAATTGTAGAAATCTAATACTTTGATCTTCCTAGGGACTAACTTGCTCAAATATTTTCTAAGTTATTTTTACCTTTTTTTGAATAATCTTACACACACCTTTGAACATGTTAGAATCTTTGTTATCATCAAAATCAAGGAGGCTTGGCCCAACACAATGTTCATATAGATTCAAATATTTGTGCAATCTATTCTTTAAACAAAAAAGTGGGCCCAATTTTCAAATCACAAAATAGCATCTATCAAATGAATTTTGCTCAGTAGTTGAACCAAAACATGAAGGCGGCATTGATTAAGGTGACATCGATCATGCTTTGTTACTTTAGAGTGGCACTAATCACTCTCAATTCTTCTTTAAGGAGTCTAACACCAATGGAATATGACAATCATGAATGGGTTCAAGAAGTAGTCAGACACCAGTGGTTCTAGATGCCCTTAGATGAGTAGTCCAATGCCAAGTGGCATCGGACATTCTTGTGTGCTCCCTTCTCTTGCCGGTTGAATGGCGTTTGACAAACTCATCATCAAGGCTGACATTGGATAGACTTGTCATCAAGGGTCGCATTGATCACCGTATTAAGTAGCATTGATGGTCTCCTTACCATAAGTTGTGCCAGTCACTCTCCATGCACTATAAGGTTTTGTTCAAAGGGTGGTGTTGGTTGATCTTGCCTTAATCCAAATTAAAACTTGACAAATAAGAACATTTTACATCTTTCACCCCTAGTGACAATGATTTAAATACATTGGACAAGTTTACCACCATGCCTTGACCAATACCACTTAGTTCTATGAATCTGATGCCAATTTGTCTAATGGCAATGGTCAATTACAGGGGAACTTGGGCCTGGCATCACAATTAGGGTGGTTATAGATTTGGTATTCCAACCTCATTGGAAGCCAAACTAACCACATGGGCACCCAAAACTATAAGTACATATTCACCCCTCAAGTTCATATATTAAATTCAAAAACAAGATCAAATCACTTATGATCAATCTTGATACAAGAAGGTAGCTCTCTCTCTCTCTCTCTCTCTCAAATCACTTATGATCAGCCTTGTTCTACTTTTCAAGGGTTCTGAAATATGGACTTGACTTTGGTCTTTTGGGGGGTAAATCTATGACCTTTTCTCTATGCTTACCAGGGCCTTAGATCTCCAAGCTCCTTGTCCACCTATGGTCATGCTTACAGCTAAGCATCATGAGTCCTAGACCATTTTTGGTCTTGGACATTATGCTATTACCTAAGGGATTGACCAGTTAGGCTTAGACTATTTAAGTCTAAGTTGAGCATTGGCTAAAGAATAAGCCATGGTTTATGTCAACATACTATTTGCATAGCATGGTTTAGGAGTAAGCCCTTATACCTCATAATGTGTAAATCATGGTCCCCAAAGCCACCTTTGGCATGAGTATGTGCTAATCTACACCCCATAGACTTATGGCCTTGCCATTTTGGGAACCTTGTAACCTACTATCATTTGAATCCCTTCATGGCTAGTTTGTCTTGCCTATGGTCCCTTATGACCCTATGGATCCCATAATACCTATACAAGGTTTAATCAAGCCTTAGCCCTATTACATTTGATGAAAGAATGTGATAGATAATCAAGTGTCTTGTCTTTTATTAACGACATGTTATTAACAACCCAAAAGGCTGGAGATATGTACTCACATTTGTTTGATTAATAAGAACATACCAGCATAAAAAAAAATTCTACTATTTCCTTTATGATTTTTCTTATTTGTAAATGTATATAATGAGAATTTTTGCTTATCCACTTATTAAGATACACAAGCTTCTAACCATAAGCTTAAGGTTCACTATGCATCAATCTTATAAGAACTCCATCCACAAAGTTTAAATTAGCCCAAAGACTTAGCTATGCTTAGGAGGGGAGAGTGCAGGCATGAAATCACCCATCAAAAAGAGAGGAATGATCTTGTGAGGTAATATTTCATGGAAAATTATTTGAGGTACCTTAATTATTGTTTATTGTTAGTGACTTTGGCTAATCAAGCTATTCATACGTTTTCCTAATGTGTGTCCTTGACCAAAAGACCTTCTAATTAGACAATGTAGAAACTGAAAAGGGATACTTCCATTCTTTGGATATTATGGTTAGAGACTTTCTAAAAGAGATGGTCTACATTCAATAACAAAAATGTAATTTTTTGGATTGATTTCCATAGTTTTTTAGTGAGATTACAATTTGATAAACACACAAGAAATTTTCATTTGTTCAACAATTGAAAAATATTGACTTATAAGTACGATACATATGATAGATGCCAACATTATTCGTTTGTAACTATTCTAAGCTTTTGAATTTTGGAGGCATTGTTGATGAGAACCAATCTTTACCTTCTGCACCCATCTCATCAAGCCATAACATAAGGACATGTTTTGGAACCACGCTTTCCTTTTTTATCTATATTTTTATTTTCATTAAAAAAAAAAAACATGTGGGATGTGAGACCATTTCCTTTCTAGTTATTTAGTTTACATTAGAACCTCCTATGTATGTTGCAAACTAGAAAACATTAAAGGGTTATTTCAGCATTTTATGTTTTATATTTTTGTCATTTGATGACATCTTATCAAGAATTATCTATTCCTTGGCTTTTCTATTTCTCCAATAGACTTTTCTAGAAAAATCCTAATTTTATGTATTATTTCTTCTTTATCAACATTGAGCGACCTTATCCTAGAAAAAGTAAATCTATTGCATTTATTTTTCTCATCATTGGTCATATGTATGGGACTTACTTCAGGATTGGGCACAATATCAAAGATCTTTTAGAGGCACATACTCCTTCTGGAGGTCAATTGGAGTGTGGGCATAAGGGTCTTTATCACACAATCAATAATTTGAATAATTTTCATTAAGATCTTGCTCTAGCCTCTTTAGGGGTTATTACTTCCTTGGTAGCTGAACACATGTATTCTTTACCTACTTATGCATTTATAGCATAAGACTTTACTACATTACTAACACCATCTACAACACACTGCTCTCTCAACTCCCTCCCTCCCTCCCTCTTGGTAGATCGCTCTCACATGCACATAATGTTCCTAAGTACTTCTAAAATTTTCATGATCTTATCATAGTGGATTCTCCCAGCTATTGGTATTTGGAAATCCTCTCTCTCTCTCTCTCTCTCTCTCTCTCTCTCTCTCTCTCTCTCTCTCTCTCTCTCTCTCTCTCTCTCTCTCTCTCTCTCTCTCTCTCTCTCTCTTGTTGTCCATCACAACATATCTCTCTCTCTTGGAAGATATTATCATGGTAGATCCCTCCATCACATGACTACAGTGTTGCTAAGCACTTCTAAAAATTCCATGATCTTATCATAGTATATCCTCCTAGCTATTCATATTTGTTGATGTAGAGTTCTCTTTATTTCTCATTAATATTAGTGCCCTTATTGGCTCTTCAAACAAATATAAAGAAAATAGAGTTTGTAAACTTATTTTTAGTTGAATTTTCTTTGTTGATTAAAACTTTGGGGAACATCTACAATTGGGTGAAAACAAACACAATAAAAATAGCTGGCAAATACGCATTAAAAGATTAGAAAATTTGTCACATGGCATTTAATGTGTGATTCGTGCATAATAGGCCTTATGAGATCCTCAGAAGAGGCTAAATTGGGCCAAATCAAGATTTGAAACTTTTTACAAGGTTTGAGCTCGAGTGATCAACAAATGAACAATTTCAAAAATAAAACTTTGGCACACAAGAAGCTACATAGAAATTTTATACTAGTTTGGCTAGTCTACCAAGGCACATACTTCTACTCTTTCAAAGTATTCCATGCTTTGCATGCATCCTACAAGATTTACACCCCAACTAATATTGAAGGTAAAATAGTAATTTACTGATAGGGTTACCTATGTAATTAATATTCTAATATGGGTCTTATGTGATTATTGGTAGGTGGATTTTCTTACTTCCACATCATTATCTTTAGCATGTAAAACTCCCCTTAGATTTTGGGAGATTTTGATTCAAATTAGGAAAGTGTTTATTATTATTATTATTAGAAAGTGAGAGAGATGTCATACTTAGAAGGTTCCTAAAAGGTCACAACTAAAAAGCTAAATGGGGTAAAAATAGTATGAAAGTTACCTAGCCCTAGAATGAGATAGAAATAACTTTATTTCTTTATATAAGCAAATCTATGGAGATAGAGAAGGTGATTTTAGAAAAAGTGTCCCCATTGTGTAGTCATGAGTTGGGAAGTTCCCTAGGACTCTCTTCTTATCTTTCGATCTCAAAAGTTGGGACATGGAGCCACTTTTAAGAGAAGAAGAAGAATACAGAAATGATAATTCTTAGTGAGTGATGGATAGACTAGAGGGATTGAAATTTTAATCATAATAATGTATTCTTTTTATGAATTTAAATCTAAAAGATTCTAATTCACATAAACACCATAAGCTAAAAATAAAGGTTTTTGTTTCTTTCCCCAACTAATGAAGTGATCTTGGTGGAATTGCATATATGAAATTGAGCACAATTTTGTACAGAAGTGCCCACTTCTATCTTGAGAAGAGATGGGAAACATGCTCAATATTGGTTGATCAAATAGTTCCCTCAATTCCTTCAATAGCCAACCAAGGTATCTGCTTCCACTTTACAAGATTTTATAGCATTGATTGACACTATGTTGGCCACAAATAAAGGAAAGAACTTGCAACAAGAATTTCCTTTTCACAAACACTTAGAGATCTCTCCAAGAACACTACTATACCATGATACAAAAGAAGTGTTAATAAGAAGAAATATTTTTTAAAACATTCAATACAATAAAAAAATAATATATAGGAAGTTTTGAATGCAACAAAGGAGAAGAATTGAAATAAAAAGCTTAAAGTTGCTTGAATGAGTTGTAGGCCAAAATGCTTGTTCCTTGATCTTCAATTTGAATTCCAAAAAGTTATTTGAATGATTAGGAAAGTCTCCAATTTATAGTCTTACAAAAAGATCTATTGGAGACAAAGTTCTAGTTGTTGAACAACCAAATAACAACTAGGAAAAAGAAACTTGAAATTGAAATTGAAAGCTATATCTTTATCCCTTTGGGAAATTCAATTGATCTTTAATACTAGCTAACTCGATTCCATGTATAGTGAATTTACTTCTAGGTCAAATTGATTTCTCATCTTAGGTCAATTGTCTCAATTTCAAAGCTATAAATGAAACAAATTTTGTTGTGATGGTAGTCAACTCAATTTTCATTTAAGTGATTCATCAAGTTAGATACTTAGTTGGATTTCAAAATTTAATTGGCTTGACATATCCAATCAACTCGAGTCTTTCAAGTAATTGACTCAATTTCAAGGATAACAAACTTTCTCCTTAGGTCATTTTGTCCACAATCTAGTCAACTTGAGAGAACTTGAAAATCAACTCAATTTGGACCTTCAATTATTTTGAGTCCATTTGAATCAACTTGATGTAAATTTATTTTTTGTCCTAATCATCACAAAAGTAGTCAACTCGATTTGCACATACCAAAATCTTTACATGAGTTTCAAATGGGGGTCCAACTAACACATTTCTCTTTAATACAGCTAGATTAAAAACTTTACTTTTCTAAACAAAAACTAGTTCATCTTTAAGACCTTATCATGATTAGGGGTCAGCCACATGAATCTTGTTCCTCCATTCCTCTCTATTAAATATGATGGCTCCATTTAGTTCCACAATTTTTTAATATTTTCTCACCACTTATATCCACATTCTTTTAGGCCTTCCCCTTTCCCATTTAGAACCTTTGATTGGATCGCCTCAATCCTTCTAAGTAGTGCCCTTTGATCTATGTTGGACATGTCCAAACTATCCAAGTCTATTCTCCCTCATCTTGTTACTTATTGATTCTACTCCTAAGTTTCCTCTAATGTTTTCATTTCAAATTCTATCCTTTCTTGTCTTGCTATTCATCCATCTCAACATCTGCTTTCGGTGACACTCTTCCTACTTACTTGTTCCTTAACTGCCTAACACTGATTCATAGAGCAAGGAGAGCCTTGCAGCCATCCTATAGAATTTTCATTTTAGTTTGAATGGAACCCTCTACTCACAAAAAACTTCAGAGGCGTATCTTCATTAGTTTCAACCCGCTTGCATTCTTTGGGTAACCTCCCTCTCAATTTCTCCACTCTCATGAGTTATCGATCCCAAGATTCAGAAGTGTCCTTTTAGGGGGACTTCTTAGTTCAATATTTACTGGTGCTCCACTCTCACTTCTCTTCTTGCTAAAATTGCATTCCATATATTTTGTCTTAATTCACCTAATTTTAAATATTTTAGATTCTAATGCATCTCTCCATAACTCTAAGTTTGTGTTTAAGCCCTTCCTTGTCTCATCAAGAAATAACATGCACCATGGAATCTCCTCTTACAGATGTTTTATTAACTCATCCATAACCAACATAAAAAGGTATGGGCTCAATGCCGATCCTTGATCCTATAGTGATAACAATATCATTGATCTCTCCACTGGTGTTGTAACATTTGTTCCTCTCTCACACATATATTTAATTATGTCTATATACCCCTGTGAAAACCCTTTCTCACACAACACCCACCATATTAACTCTCTGGGGACCCTATCATAAGCATTTTCTAAGTTAATAAAGACCATGTGGAGGTCCTTCCCTCATCTCCCTATATTTCTATATCAACTGTCTAAGTAGAAAAATAGCTTCCATGGTAGATGTCCCAGTCATGAAACCAAACTGGTTCTCTGGTACACTTGTCTCATGTCGTTGCCTCTTTTTCACCACTCTATCAAAAGGTTACATGATATGGCTCATAAGTTTGATCCCTCAATAATTAGTTCAACTTTGTATGTCTCCTTTATTCTTATAAATTGGTATAATAGAGCTTTTCATTCATTCATCCAGCATTTTCTTCAATTTTACAATCTTGTTAAATAATTTTGTCAACTAGACTACCTAGTATCTCCCTTATACTTCCAAACCTTTATTGGTATACCATCAGGTTTAAGGACCAAGGTTTTTAGGACAATTTTTTACAATTCTTTTTGAAAAGTGGGGCCCCAAGTTTAAAAGCAATTTCAAAGACAGAATAGTAAAAAATGTTTTCAATGAATTTCATTGTAAAATCCTGAGTGTCAACCATTACCTCAATATTTAATTTATTTATAATTTAGTTTGATATTTAAATTTTGAATACTCAAATGATTTTTTTCATTCTTCAAGTAAATCTTTTGAACATAAGTTTACTTCAGGAACCATCCAGTCCATAATACCTACATCATTATAAATCCAATCCAAATACTACAGATGTTCATATACAGTCCAAGTAGAATTAAAGCATACCCTCAATTTTTCTTGATGTCTCAATTAGTTACTAATCTGATTCCTCCTCAATTCTGTCTGTCTCTCAATATTTGAGGCATTGCAAAACAACACAATGCCTTAGCAAGATATGCTTGATAAGGAAAAAGATGCATGCACAAACCAAAATAAAACATTTCTTTTCACAACATAATATTCATTTTAATACATCAAAACATCTTATGTCAATAATATGCATGGTTAAATTTAAGATAATCTAAAACTTTAGAATGTCAAAATTCCAAGCATTTCATGTAAATATCATGATTAAATCTAATGGTGAAATATAATGTTCAAATCACAAAATGAATCTCAAGTAAACTTTATGAATAGATGTAAACATTATAAATAGATCTAGTGATTCAGAGTTGTATGCAAATCACAATCAAAATATCCAATAAAGCATCTAAATAGCAATGAAAGTTAAATAACATTAAACTCATGAAATTATAGTATATAATCATAATCATCTGGCCACCATTGGTCCACACACTCCCAGCCACTACTAGGTCTACATATCCATCCAATCAACACTTGGTATACATAATAATCATGAGCTCATACTATGCATATCATTATGCCACACATCATCACAATCCACATACTTAGTGCAAAATATGCAACATATTACTATGTCACAGCACACGTCCTGTGCGTTGGAATTGACTGCCATGTTTCAGTGACACCAAGGTGGAAAAATACATTGTCATGTCTATATGGGGAGACATATTGTCATAGTGGGGCCTTCCCATAATTGCCACCACCCGACATCTTGCCTTGCTATGGGCATGGTGTTCATATCATAAGTTTTAAAGAGTGGGTTGCTAAACCCTCATAACTCTTATAACATAGCATCCCTAGGCCTATGCCTATGAAAATGAAAATCCACCACGCCCCTTGCACATTATATTGTAAGTATAGTTGGTACCCTATACCAATATTAAGCCCATCTGGCTTTTAAAACAAATCATGTGGATGGAAATATATGCATTGCATTCTAAATCATGCATTTTAAATAATTGATATGTACTTTCAACCCATGAAATCATAATATAACAATTTTCATATATACAAATATCACATCTTTATTTCATAAATCATGTCATAAACATTGCATGTATAATATTGCATAATAATCACCTTTTTGAATAAACCATGCAACTCAAATCTCATGTAGTTATCAAAATCATATCGTGATGCATTAAAAGATCATGCTATTTTAAAAAATTAGCATCTTAGATTCTGCCTACCTCGAATGTGGGCTATCCCAACCCTCAGAACAACCAATGGTCGCAATCTTGTATTGATTGGTGTATCTGTTAAGTCATATGTGCATGCAATGTCATTGCTCTATCACAATTCCTCATCTACAACTCATTTGGTCATTGATCACCTTTAAACATAATGATTTTTTCATTATGGATCTTCAATCATAGATATATATCTCTTTATTTTTGTACTATCCTCAAATCCTAATCTTTAATTAAAGATCAATGGCCTAGATCATCCATTTATTCTCAATCTTTGTTCATCTTGGACTTACCTGTATTTCTATCTCATATATCAATGTTTGATTTACTGATCCAACTATCAGATTAAATTATCATCGATCAGATCAATAATTCCAAGTCATCCTAACATCAAATCTTCAAATCTAAGGTCATCAGAACAATTTAACCATTAGATTAATCTAATTAATAATATTAATAGCTCAATTGTTCTTTCTTAAGGTTTAATCCATTCTAATCTTGTTTGTTTTCTAGAATTTCTAGAATTTATCAGGAATAATAATAAAAATAAAATTTAATCAATTTAAATAATATTTGATAGTGATCTTACCTGTAATCACTTAAAATCCACATATGACATTGTGTTTTAAGTGGCTTGAGGGGTCTGATCGCCTTTGATCCAAAAATTTAAGAATGAATGGCTCAGATCTGGTATTAGATCCATGGTCAAATATAAATAGAAGCTTAAATAGGTGGTTGATCTAGGTGTTAGGTAGTTGATTGATAGGTTAGATCATTTAAAAGGGATAGATCGGTCACAATACTAGCATCTATTAGCTAATCACCAGTTGGATTGTGATGCCCTAGGCCGATGAGGGCTGACTAAGAGAAGGCTGACAGGTTTCTAGGCTAGGTTGAGGGACAAAGAGTTAGTCCCACATTGCTTGGGGAGAGGAAACTGGGCTGTTTATAAGAGTTTGGGAAACTCTAATGGAACAACACATTTTTCTTATGAAACTAGGAAAGAACAAAACTGTGAGGGGTGTATGGGTACCCCAAAATGGACAATATTGAGACTGTTCGAATCCTAGGGTGTTACAAATGGTATCAGAGCCAGTTCCCCTCGTGGTGTGGTGGCTAGCCGCATGCGGGCGCCTGGTCGTGGCTATCATGTAGGGATGCGTGTTCCCTAAGGGGGGAAGATGTGAAGCCCTGGGCCAATGAGGGCAAGCCAAGAGAAGGCTGGCAGACTTCTAGGCTGGGGTGAGGGATAGAGAGTTAGTCCCACATGGCCTGGGGAGAGGAAACTGGGCTGTTTATAAGAGTTCGGGAAACTCTAATGGAACAACACATTTTTCCTAGGAAACTGGGGAAGAACAAAACCGAGAGGGGTGTATGGGTCCCCCAAAGTGGATAATATTATGAGTGTTGGAATCCTGGGGTGTCATGATGAAAAGTCAAGTCAATTGTAGATCTAGTGATTGATTAATGATTGGATGGAGAGGGGTTGATTTGGTCATGGATCAGACATTCAATGATAGATCATGGGCTAGATGACAATGGATGGTCAGATCGGTTACAAATAAACTTGATTGTGATCATACATCATTGTCGACTTCACATTACTATTGGATCTTCACTGATGGCCAAAATTGATTGATGGATTTTGTTCTTTGCATCACAACAATTGCAATGAAAGTTTGGATGGGTGAGATCTTTCCTATATTGATCATTAGAAGAGGTCAAAGTGCAAGGGTGGATGTTGGTAGTGGGGCCCACTTGTGCCAACTTAGTGAGAGGAGAGAGTGTGTCAGTGAGGGCAGCAGTGGACAGTGGCTCTGACATGGTCACTACCTAAAGCCTAACCACAGGGAGGAATAAAGGAAAAAGGAGAAAGGGGAGGGGTCCATGAGCACCAATCGACTGTCTGGTTTAAGACATGTTGGAGGGGTTTTCTGGCCGTGGAGCACTAGCCATAGGCTACATCAATCGAGCGTGGGGGATAGAGAAATAAGGGAGAGAGAGATGCCAGCATGGCCGTTCAAACCTGGTGTCATGTGGACTGCCTACATCGGAGAGGAAAGCAGGGGAAGGTCACGTGCTAGTATGTCTGCTCTAGTAGGTGCATGAGCCAAAGAGAAATAAGAAAATGGCAGGTTTCTACTATCACTGAGGAAGAAGAAAAAGTGGGGGAAAACCCGTGCGGTCAGCTTGTGTGCATCAATGTGTCAGGCTAATTGTGTTGGGGGAAACTCGAAAGGAAAGGAGAGAAGGGGAAGAGGGATGCCAGGCAAGTGCATGCAGTAGTTTCAGCAATGGCCTGCTGGGGTTGTTGGGTCAGCTATATTGGTGGGCCACTGCCGTAGACGAGAGAGAGAGAGAGAGAGAGAGAGAGAGAGAGAGAGAGAGAGAGAGAGAGAGAGAGAGAGAGAGAGAGAGAGAGAGAGAGAGAGAGAGAGAGAGAGAGAGAGAGAGAGAGAGAGAGGGATCCCATGAGGTGCACGTGTGTCAGAGAAGGGAGAGAATAGCAGGGGAGATTGGGCATGCTAGTCTCCTAAAGGTTGTCTGTGAAGCATGGAAGAGAGAGGAGAGGAGTGCCGGTGGCTGCAACCGCACCATCAAGGACCCTAGTTGGTGCATGCAGTTCGGTGCTTAGCTCAGCCTCCAGTTAGGCACGCTGACTAGTTGGCCAGCTATTCGATAGAGAGGGAGAAAACCGAGGGGGAGTGCGAATTAAATGCATTTAATTATTTATTATATAATATATATATTTTTTTGTTTGTAATCATTACTCGTTATAAATGTAGCTAATTATTACACTTCATTTTGTGTGAATCTACTTTTGTTGCTATCATTACATGCTATGTCATGTGGGTGCCACTTATAATCAATTTTTATCACTTTAATTATTAATTAATTTAAATTAAATAGTTAATTAAAATAATTACAAGATGTTTGTTTGGGCTCTGATTTTGACATACTTAGTGTTGTTGGAGTCATTTTCTTGAGTAGATTACTAATATTGATATTTCAATGATTAATTTTACATATTTTATTAGTTATCCTTAAAAAGTAATATCTTGGAAATATAATTCCACATTTCTCCTTTTCAATTCAATCCATATACATAAATGAATTAAAAATTAGGTGTGTTACATTAGGTCCTAGAGCCTTTCCTGATTTCATCTTTTTCAACACCTCTTTGTCTTTAGGTATTCTAATCATATGGTCATATCTATAATTTTCAATGTTATTTAGGTTTACTGTACTTCCAATCCCTATATTCTCAGGGTAATTATCATTTAGCAATTTTTGAAAGTAACTTTCCAATCTTTGTTTTGTCTTGTCATCTTTGACTAGTACCCTTTGGTCATCACTTCTAATACACTTAATGTGGTCTAATCTATTATGGAGATCATCATATGCCTTGAGTTTAGCCTCACTTACTATTCTCTTAACAACCTTTTTAGCATTCTTATATTACTTAAAGTTTTTGTTATTTTTAGTCCTTTGCAATATTTTAAAGCACCTTTAATAACTTTTTGTACTTTTTCACTCCACCACCATCTTTTCATTGTTGGTTGTTTTTTAATCTTTAGGTACTCCTAGGACATCTTTTTCCACTTTTTTAATGGACATGGGCATATTAGTCCACATGTTGTTTACTTCTGTTTCATTATTCCAATTTCCTTCTATTATCAACTTATTTGTAAATGATGCTATTTTCTCTCCTTTTAATTCCACCACTTAGTTCCTGGACACCTATTAAGTTTATTTTATTTCTTCCATACTTTAATGTAGATATCCATAACTATTAATCTATGTTGTGAAGTTAGAATCTCACCGAGTATCACCTTACAATCCTTACACATTGATCTTTCGACATTCCTAAGTAGAAAAATGTTTACTTTTAAAGGTTAGTAAGTGTTCTTCCCTCTTCTTAAAGTATGTGTTTGCTATAGCTAGGTTATATTTTAAGGCAAAATTGAGTATATCTTTCCTCGTCTCATTTCTTCTCCAATACCATACCCCCATATCCCTATCACATCCTTGTTTTTCTTTTCTTATGAGACCGTTAATGTCCCCTGTGTGTTGGAAATGTCTTGCATGACTTCCTCCATATCTTCCCAGAACTATCACTTGATTTTATCTTCTAACCCTACTTGTGGTGCATATGGACTAATGACATTTATGAACTTCTTTCATAAAACAAGTTTTATTAGTATAATTCTATCACTGTTTCTTTTAACATCTACAACTTTATCCTTTAATTCTTTATCTACACCTACCCTTATGCCATTTTTATTATTGTCCTTTCCTACATACCAGAGCTTATACCCATCGATTTCTCTTGTTTTAGCCCTTTTCTACTTGGTTTCTTGGATACAAATGATGTTGAATCTCCTATATCTCATCATATCCACTAACTCTAGACTCTTACATGTCAATGTGCATATATTCCATGTAGCGATACTAATCTTGTTCTCTTGACTTAGCCTATTTACCCATGTACTTCTTGAATGGCACAAGAACCCATGCATACTTTCTACTACACCTAGGTTCTAATGCAGTGTGTTGCTTTAGAGGGAACACTCTAGCAACCCTTACCTATTTTTCACTACACTTGGGAATCGATGCAGCACATCAGTTTTGGGGCAATGCGTAGTAGCCCTTGCCCATTTTCCACCGCATCAGGATCTAATGCAATGCATCGCTTACACGGAATGCCCTAGCTTGAGGGAATATCATAAATCCATTCATGCATGGGGTTTGCCATGGGTTTTCCTTGCTGGCTAGCACTTGACGCAAAACTCTTCTCCTTTATCCACACTTGGGATCGACTGAGGTAAAACCATATAGAACTAAAACTACACTGACACAGTTAAAAAAAACAACAACTAGTTGACGCACAAAATTTAGGTAGTCTACTACTACTAGGAAAAATTGTATTTTACATTACAAGCAACTAATATCAAAATTCAATTAACTTAGTAAAAATAGAAAACTTGACTGATACAAAACACTATTAATCTTCTAAAAGTAATTAACTCGATTTGAGTCATCCAATTGGAATTTCAATCTCTTCAAACTTTTCTCAAGAGCTCAATTGACTAGATTTTTGGCTTTCAATTGGATTACTCAATTTTCAAAATCCAGTTGACTTGTTTTGAGATTTCAACTGACTCAAGTTTATAGATCTTAAACTTTGATACTTTTGAGTGTTGAAACTTATTTAATTCTTTATCATTTTGTTTCTAACCTTTTGTATGATCTTGTAGATGCACTAAACAAATCAGAAACACAATGTTTCAGCTCTGTCATCTTCAAAATTGAGGAGGATTGGGTCAACAATGATTTGTAAATTAGAGGGTTAGGTAGTAGTCAATACTAAAGTTCATGAAAGAATTTCATCAAAAGATGTTCTATGCCTATAGGAAGATTGAAGTAGATAGAGGAGAGGGATTATCTAAATTGATTATAGTATATCTTATGGAGATTCTATTGTATACGGAAAGCAAGTAAAGTGCACTTGTGAATGTGCATCATGAGAGGATATACTGAAAAGGAAGTTAGAAAAGGGTATTGTCTTCTTTGACCTGTGTTATGAACTGAGTTTGGAAAAAATGGTATGTTAAGAGAAGAAACTATGCTTAGTGCGGAAGAGAAGGATTTATTAACTTTCAAAACCCTTTTAAGGTCAATACCATGTTGTATGACTTTATCAAATAAGTTAGGGTGTAAAATAGAGATATGGAAGCACAATTCAAGCATGAGATGTCAAATGAATGTTGGATCAAGAAATAGTTCAATGTGATGTCCTAGTAATTGGTTATATAGTAGTCTCCACCTAGAGCAAATTTGGTAACTGATTCATTATTTGGTTGTTTTGTGCTTACGAGCTCTTCAAAATGTGATTTCAGCCTCTAAGTTGTTGGCAAGAAATTGACAAATAGGTGAGATAATTGAAGAAATGTAATGACTCAAACATTTGACGCTATTTTTGCATCACTTTTACTAAATTCAGAGAGAAATTTATTAATTTGGAAATTCATATAAAATTAACTATATTAAATGTTCTATTTTAATTAAAATATGAAACAAAGGAATTTGTGAGAAAAATTAGCACCATTAGATTCTACGCTCAAAATGGAATCCAATGTCTCAAAGAACACCAAAAACAGAGTTTGTATGACCAAGTTATGACCTTCTAAAGATGAGGGACATTTTTGTAAAATGCATTTAAAGCAAGAGGGGCTGAAAACACAGGGAGTCGTTTTGATAATGACACCCCTCTTCTTCTCCACCGACCATTCCACCGACTTGTCCTCTAGTTGTCACGCTTGCATTGCCTTTGCAGTGCAGTGCCGAAAAAGATGGTGGCACCACCATGGAACGGCATCGCCTTACTCCCTCTATAAAATCCCCCACTCCTCTCTTCCAAAACCAAGTTTTCTCCACTCCAAACAATCCCAAAACCAGATCTTCCAACAAGGGTTGTAGCTGCATTTAAAGCTTCTGATTGGGTAGCAAAGAGGGCTTCTAGGTACAATTCTCCTCCCCACAATACTCCTCTCTCTTCCCTCTCCCTCTCCCTTTTCCCCCAGATCTCGATCGGATCTGGTAGTTTTCCAGCTGGAAATTGTCGGAGGAAGACGGGTCTAGAACCAGAGACCCATCATAGATGACGTAGGGATGCTGCGCATGATGCGTGCTGGGACGCACAGGGTGTCCTGGGAGCCGGGGAGCTGAGACGCTCCGCACCTGCGTCAAAGACGCATCCGCGGGACGCCGCCTGGGACGTTGGTTGTATCGCTGCTCTAGAGTGCACAGTATGCGACTGCGGTCGCGGCTTGATCGGGACGCACATGCATCCTGGGAACCGCAATGCGCGGGCCCTACGCGACAATTCTGGTTTGTCCGTTGATGCATGACATTAAAAATGCAAGTACGAAGGCTGTAGGACTCCGATTGACGATCCGAAAGAACTGTTGCATCCGTATTGATGACGCAAACCTAATGAAATATAAAAGTTAGGATTGGAGGGCTATTTAGTATGACTATAGCCTGAAAACTTTAGAGATCTTCTAGATCTACCAAATCAAAGACGATCAAACCTCATAGATTGGTCTATTGGATCTATTGGAGGATCAACATGCCTAGATCTACTTTAAATTTCATATATTAACCCTTGAAATATAGATCTAACCATCCAAGTCAAGTATAAACCTATTCTAAGCATAAGGACAGGCAATCTAGAAGATCTGACCATCCAATTACACGATTTTGATGACATTATATAATCTCTACATGAGAGCTAGCTTGGTTGTGAGATCTAGCCTGGAGATGCACTAAGCAATGATCTAAAAGGCAAATCTATTCGTTAATATGGAAATCTAGATAGTGATCTATAAATGGATAGAAAATGATGTTTGAATCCTTGTTATTCATTAATATCTAGGATTTCACAGAAGTAATCCAGGGTTGAGTAGTGAAGAAAGTGATTCGAGAAACATCGAGGTAGGTAGTCTGATACTAAGTTTTCAAATACATTCCAAACCCTAATGATTTATTTGACTTATTTATCGTATTTAGTACACTTTTGAGATATGATGTTCTTAGCGAAATTGTCTTTATGAATAATGGACTTGAATGTGATTACTGACATAAACAGATTTATATGCATTGTTTGCATGTTCTGAAAATCCTTGCACAAATTGCATAATTTACAATATTTTAGATACTGCTTATATGTTCTGAAAATGATTGCATAAATTGCCTAATTTTTTATGAGTGAAATTGAGGATTGCCATGTCATATAAATCATCTCATAATACCATCATATGATGCATAACCTTAAGGGTTACCAAAAGACGCTGGTTAGGCAGTTGTGAGGGCCAGGTAGTGAGAGGGACCCAAAGAGGACATTATTTTTATATTTTTTGGGTTGATGAGCCTGGTGGGCACTATGCTAAGTAGGTAGATCACCGAATGAGGCAACCTACAGTAGGAACAAACCTTGAGTTCCAAGAGGGCAGATCGCCAAATGAGGTAGCCTGCGGTGGGAACAAAACATGGAATTCCAAATGGGCATATTGCTAAATGAGGCAGCTTACAACGGGAACAAAACCCTTGAGTTCTAAGTGGGCAGATCGCCGAATGATGCAGCCTGCGGAGGAGCATAGTTGACCTTATAATTTCAGTTTTATCAATATGCATATAACAATAAGCTGGACATACACAAGTACTCGTAACTAGTCGGCTTGATATGTTTGCCGAGAGACCATGTGCATAATATTTCTAGTGCTACTAGCATCTACTTTGAATGATGACTATTTTAAGAATTTTGTGATTATTATATTTTACTTGTTGGTTTGATGGGTTTGCCGAGATATTACTACTTGGTTCTATGAATTTCTACTTCATTATTTTAGTCATATTGCTATCATTGAACATTGCATGAGCCGATGTTTATGCATGTTAACACAAAAAGGAATCACTAAGGTTTTATATGGACAGTTCCTAGAAATTATGTATATTGTATGCTATGTTTTCAAAATAGTAGTACCAGATCACCTACTGAGTATGAGGAATACTCACCCAAATATATTATTTTTATAAATTAGTCCAAAAAGGCACAAAAAGGATTAGGAGAAACTCTAGGACATGTTAGTGTCACGATCAAGTAAATGAAGAAGAGACAAATAGGAATGTAAGTAAAATCTCTACCTTTTGGACATGTATTTATAATTATTACAGTTGGACTATGCATTGTGACTGGATAGACCTGGGAAATATTTATGATTTTCTTCATTTGTCAAAATTTCCTTATTCACCTTGAAAGCAAATGACACTCGGGGTTTTCAAAATGAATTTAAAACAAAAGATTTTTCGTTGCATCGCATTGTTTTCTAAAAGTCTTTTCAATAGGGATTGATCCTGCCTTAGGAATTAGTTTTGCATTTAAAATGGATGTGAAAACTCGGGTTGTCACAAGAAAATAGGTGATTGAGTGACTATGTACTTGTATGTAGCAAGTGAAAATAATGTCAAATAAGCTTTGTATAAATAATTTCAAAGGTAATGCATCATGATATGGAATGATCAAGCATTTGATAGAAAAATCTTAAGTGATTACTTGGGTTTCTATATCTATCATGTAAATTAGATTATCTGGCAAAATTAGGTGAAAATGTGATAGATGTGATACTCTTTAGGTATGGAAGAGAACAAAGGTCATGAATTCATTTAAATTCTATGATCTTTTAATCATTTAGAAGTTGTTTGTTTATGAGTTTTTGGATAATTCGTTCAAGTAGATCATTTTTAAGTGTAGACGTGGATTTTATATCACATAAAAAATATCTAATTCATGGGGTATTCATATTTTCTACTATATTGATGTTGCTTAAAAGGAGAGCCTAAACACGATGATAGAGTTGTTGCCATATGAACTGGAGGTCATGGGTCTGAGGCATGGAAATAGCCTCTTACAAAATGCAAGGTAAGCTGCATACTATAGACCCTTTGAGGTTCGCCACTTTCCTGAACCCCACACATGTCAAAGATTCATGCACTAAGCTACCTTTTTTATAGTGATGTTATTTATCTAATTATATTTGTGCTTTTGAATTAAGGGAAAATTCCTTCATAAAATGATTATTTGGGCAACATATATAACTATGTTCAATAGATGAAATATATGATATGGTGTATATGAATTTTAGGATAATAAAACAAAGAGAGTGTGGGAATACTATGTGTGTGTGTGTGTGTGTGTGTGTGTGTGTGTGTGTGCACTACTAAAGTTTGGGCTTTATAAGACAACAAATATAAGATGGTTTTACCACAACTGTCTTATATAAAATTTATATAAGATGGTTATGATAAACCACCTTATATATATTATAATAATATAAGATGGTTTCAACATAACCATCTTATATAAATTTATATAAGACGGTTCTTGAAAATCATCTTATATAATTCTAATAGTATAAGATGCTTTTTGAGAACCGCCTTAATTTTTTAACATAATATAAGACTATTTTTAAGAATCATCCTAAATTTTAAAATAATATAAGATGGTTTTCCAGAACCATCTTATATAAATTTTTAATAAATGATGGGATCACCAATGTACTTAATAAGTTTTTAAGATTTTAAGGGTTTAACAAACAAGTAAAACTACTTTAATTCATATAAGACTGTCTTTTATTATTGAAACAAAAATTTAGGCAAGAATGTATCAATTTGAAAGTGACCTTTAATATAGGATGATTTTTGGAAACCCATCTTATATTATTATTCAAATATAGCATGATTTTTACAAAACTATCCTACATTCATGTGAATAAAGGATGGTTTCTAAAAATCATCCTATATATGTTTTAAAATATAGGACCATTTTTTAAAAACCATCCTATTTTCAAACCATCCTATATTCCTAATAAATATATGATGGTTTTTAAAAATCATCTTATATTCACCTAATATATATAAAAAACCGCACCCCCGGCCACCACCATACGAATTTTTTAAACCCAAACCCCCAAAACCCGTAAGGAGAAAAAGAGGAAGAAAAGGAGAGGAGAAAGAGAGAGGAGGAGAGAAAGATGGAAGAAGAGGAAGAAGAAATAGGAGAAGAGAGTAGAGAAATCTTGCACCCCAACCCTCATACAAAATTTTCAAAACCCACAAAACTGTTAAGGAAAAGAAGAAGAAGAAGAAGAAGAAGAAGAAGAAGAAGAAGAAGAAGAAGAAGAAGAAGAGAGGAGAGATTTCACAAGCCCACTCCCCTACCCCCACAAAATTTTCTATCCTAAAACCCTTGAGGAGAAGGAGGAGGAGGAGAAGAAGAAGAAAGAAGAAGAGGAGAAGAGGTTGGATCAGTTTTCTTTTATTAGGTTGGATCTCTCTCATTTCTTGATTTTGTGCTTCTTTAATGCTTGTAAATTGTTGAAATTGATCTTTCTAGATAGTCTCCATTGAGCTTAAGAAGGCACATGTTTTAGATTTTGATATTCATTTAAGAAGACATGCAAAATATTGCTTGAATATGCATTTTTTACTGCATATGTTGCTGATTTTGTACTTGTTTAATGCTTGTAAATGCTTGAATTTGATCATTCTAGATAGTCTTCATTGAGTTTAAGAAGACTCATGCTTTAGATTTTAATGTTTCATTCAAGAATGCATGCAAAATGTTGCTTGAATATTCATTTTTTACTGTATATGTTGCTAATTTTCTACTTCTTTAATGCTTGTAAATGGTTGAAATTGATCATTCTAGATAGTCTCCATTGATTTTAAGAAGACCCATGTTTTATATTTTGATGTTCCATTAAAAAAGGCGTGCAAAATGTTGCTTGAATATAAATTTGAACCATGTGTTTTTTACTGTTTATGTTGCTGTTTTTTGCTTCTTTAATGCTTGTCAATAGTTAAAATTGATCATTTTAGATAGCCTCCATTGATTTTAAGAAGACCCACTTGTAAATAGTTGAAATTGATCATTTTAGATAGCCTCCATTGAGTTTAAGAAGACCCATGTTTTAGATTTTGATGTTTTATTCAAGAAGGCATGCAAAATGTTGCTTGAAGTATGCTTGTTGTAATAAACATTTGAATGGTAATATTACCATGCATTTTTCATTGTATATATTGCTAATTTTTAGCTTCTTTAATACTTGTAGATTGTTGAAATTGATCATTTTAGATAGCCCCCATTGAGTTTAAGAAGACCCATATTTTAGATTTTGATGTTTCATTAAAGAAGGTATGCAAAATGTTGCTTGAATATGAGTTTGAACCATGCATTTTTTTATATATATTTTTCTAATTTTCTACTTCTTTATTGCTTGTAAATGGTTGAAATTGATCATTCTCAGGAGCCTCCATTGAGTTTAAGAAGTCCCATGTTTAAAATTTTGATGTTTTATTCAAGAAGGCATGCAAAATATTGCTTGAAGTATGCTTGTTGTAATACATGTTTGAATAGTAATTTTACCATGCATTTTTTATTGTATTTATTGCTAATTTTTTACTTCTTTAATACTTGTAAATGGTTGAAATTGATCATTCTAGATAGCCTCCATTGAGTTTAAGAAGACCCATGTTTTAGATTTTGCTGTTTTATTCAAGAAGGCATGCAAAATGTTGCTTGAATATAAGTTTGAACCATGCATTTTTTCTTGTATGTGTTGCTGGTTTTCTGCTTCTTTATTTCTTGCAAATGTTTGAAATTAATCATTCTAGATAGCCTCCATTGAGTTTAAGAAGACCCATATTTTAGATTTTGATGTTTCACTCAAGAAGGGATGCAAAATATTGCTTGAAGTATGCTTGTTGTAGTATGTGTTTGGATGGTAACATTACCATGCATTTTTTACTGTATATGAGTTTGAACCATGCATTTTTTATTGTATATGTTGCTGATTTTTTGCTTTTTAAATACTTGTTTATTGTTGAAATTGATCATTTTAGATACCCACCATTAAGTTTAAGAAGATTCATGTTTTAGATTTTGATGTTGCATTCAAGAAGGCATGCAAAATGTTGCTTGAATATGAGTTAAACTATGCATTTTTTATTGTATGTGTTGCTAATTTTCTACTTTTTTATTGCTTGTAAATGGTTGAAATTGATCATTATAAATAGCCTCCATTGAGTTTACGAAGACCCATGGTTTAGGTTTTGACATTTCATTCAAGAAGGCATGCAAAATGTTGCTTGAAAAACCGACTTGGAAAAGGTTCAAGGTAAGATTTACTACTTTAGTATAACCCTATAACTTATAGACTAATAATTACACATGATATTTGAATCTTATGATATGTTGACTTTATTGTGCAGTGCCCTAGACAACAATTTGATTGGGAGTAGGTATTATTTATCAAATATATGATAACTCTCATTCGAGAAGTATTTACGATCTCCCAATTGAGAAAGGTTCAATTAATTGATTGACCATCATGCTTATAGTTTTCTACATATCTTAAATGTATCCAAGAATAATGTCTTAATTGATGTAACATTTTTTGTCTTCTAGATTAATTTAGGTAGCAAGAGTTACTCCCAATTAGACATAGATGACATCAGAATGAAATGTAATGAATATCTATTGACTTTTAATTTGTATATATCTGATGTTATTGAACATAAACCAATTTTATCACTGAAATATAATTTACAATTTTACTAATTGGATGCATGTGATCCTTTTTTTAAATTTAAGTCTCTGCATATTTCCTTTATTTCACTAAGAATTGTGTATGGAGAAGTTCGACATGGAATGTTGAAAATGTTGAATGTGCATGAATGTATTTTGTAAAATGATTTGTAGTCTCCAGAAATGAAGTGTTGAACTTCAGAAGCTGCAGGAACAATGTATAAATAGAAACCAACAAAGCATCACCCAATTCGTGAAGAAAGTGTAAGCAATATAAGATGGTTTTTCGAAAACCATCCTATATTTCTCAGAAAATATAGGACGTTTTGAAAAATTTTCCTATATATTGTTCTATATAGGATGGTTTTTTAAAAACTGTCCTATATAGTGTTCTAAATAGAATGGTTTTTGAAAAACCATCCTATATTTTTTCATATTTATAGGACAATTTTTGGAAACCATCTTATATGGGTATTCATTTTATAAGATGGCCAGGCATAAGACGGTTTTGTAACCATCTTTTATAGTTGTTTTTAACCATCTTATAAGCCCATCGCTGTAGTAGTGGGGTGTGTGGGTGTGTGTGAGTGTATTATTTACAAAGAAGTGCCTTAAGGATGTATCAAGATTGTGAAAGTTTCAATGATTTATGAAGGATGACTAGACAAGAAAAGATCAAAAGATTAAAACATAATAATATATTAATAAATAAAACATAAAATCAGGTACAAATGTAATAAAAAATTAAAGATATTTAGATAAATGGATAATCTAGTTAAAACATGAAAAGAAAGACATGGACAAAAGAATATAAAAAAATGAAAGAGAAGAAGATTTTTGCCACAAAAAATAGGTGGGTTGTGAAGAGCTGTATGTGAAGATGAAAAGATGGAGTCGTTGATGTTGCTTTGATGTAGATTGAGCAGCACAAAAGAGTGTCTTGATCAATGCAATGCATTAATGAAGAGTGGCATTTGTTGATTTGAAGAGAATAAAAATGAGAGAAGAGAATATGTTGGTAGTTTTTGCTTCTAATAAAAAGTGAAAAAAATGTTAGAAAAGAGATCAAAGATATATACATTTGGGTTCTCAAAGAGAGTGAGAGTGAGAGAGTAATAAATTGGAAATTTACTATAAATAAAAATACAATTTTGAGTTGACTCAATACATAATGGTTTAAAAGAGGAAGTAATAGACAAGCAACTTGGATGACATTGCTCCAAACCTTCATAGTTTCTTTACTTAGAAAAGTCTCTCAAAAATAAGAATTAAGCATTACAGTAATGAACATATATAATTTCAAATGTTTCATATCATCAAAGAGCTTCACATGGAAGTCTATCATTTCCCATAAATCTTAATATATGGATACAAAGCACCTACATTTTCCCATTGCTATAACTAGCTTGTATTCTAAATATTTAAAGTGAGAAATTTTAGTAAATTGAAAAGCCCAATAAGTATTAAACAATTCATATGTTGCATTTTATTTTAGTCTATATATTTACAATTATATATTTATCAGACAATGAGAAAGAATTTATGAATTCATTCAACCTAGATTGATACATTGGGATTTTGAGCTATAGAAGCCTTAAACTATTAATATGATATCTAAAGTTGCTTACAAGCCATACCTTGGTGGCTCTTTTTCCTTCTTCTTGTTTGCATTCACATGTAAGTTCATAAATCGAAAAGGAACAAAAACATACATAAAATATTTCTAGAAACTTGAATGAAACTAATGATTTTATATGGAGTAAATAAATATCATACTCCATGGAACTCACATGGCTGAATACGAAATTTTTTCCTGTTTCCTAGTACTTTGATTCTTCCTTTTAATGCCTTAGAAACCTTTGAAAATTCTCTTTATATGGAAATCTTTATTCTTCTATTTTCAAAATTGCTAGTAATGTTTAGTAAATGAATCCTTAGAACTAAATGCTCAAGAGCACATCAAGGAAATGATACCCAAGTTTTCTCATGGATTTTTCTTATAATTTTTTTATTATTTTTGAATGATATTATTATCGTTTAATGCTAGCCCAAAACAAACTAGCAACCATACATTCCACTATCCAATGCCTAATATTGGCACCAATGCATACAAAACAAATAGAGGAAGAAAATGGAGGTCCAAAGCATCATAATACTAGAATATCAAAAAAGTTTTCCAACAAAACCATACAAAACAAGTCACAAATAGAGAAAGGCATGAAATAGACACAATCAATCAAGATTAATTTATACAACAATAAAAGAGAACCATCAGAAAGTTTTGTACCAATTCTGCCCACTAAGAGAACCTTAGGATTAGGTTCAAAAGCCAATCCAATAGCAAAGGGGAAGCCCTTGAGGTAGTAGTAACTTTGATAACATTCCTCAATCCACATTCCAATTAACATTCCAAAGAAGTAGAAAATCAAGGAGGAAAGGTTATATCTCCTAGAAGCAATAAATGGACTCCTTTGGCCAAGGCATTAGTGGTTAAATTAGTAAAATAATGCATACAAACAGATTGGGCTTGCAACTAGTTCAACAAATGAAAGATAAAATCAATCATAGGCCAATAATTCCAAGGAGAGTACTTTTTTTGCTTTTACTATCTATTAACATCTTACATCACGCTCCTTAAGGACTTAACCAATACACAAAAGCTCTAGGACTGATCAAATGAGTAAAGTCAACTTCTTAAACCAATTTCCATACCACTGATGGGCCCCCCTTGCATCCCATACTACAATATGACCCCGTTTAGGATTATAACATATGACCACTCTTTTGTGCCCCATGTCCACGATGGTCTACTATGAGTGGCTCACACTCTGGACCATGTAGCCCTCTCCACTCTTTGTAATAGCTTTTACACTAGCACCAGGTAGCCCTTGAGTCCGATACCACAAGATGGTCCCTCTTTGGATCATAACAACATTCTACCATTACATTTGTCAAACCATGAGACACATAAGAAGTGACCCTTGAAGGATAACATCTCTCTTAGCAATAGGTGAATTGCCTATAGTAGTAGGTCTAATAAAGTCCATCAACACTTTTGCACCTGACGTCCATGATGGCCTCCTTTGAGAGGCTCACACTCTAGACCACATATCCCTCTCCACTTTTTGTGGTGGCTTTGACTCTGGCACCAAGAAGTCCCCTCCACAGGATCCCCTTCTTGGATTCTAATCCCAAACCTTGTGAATGCTATGAAACTAGATGTTAAGAACTTAACCAATTCACTAAAAGCCCTAGGATCGATGGAACTCATCAAGTCAATTTCTTAAATCAATATCCCATACCATTGGTGGACCTTCTTGTGTCCCATACCACAAGATGACCCTACTTAGGATCATAGCAAAGTGCTACTTTTACATGCATGAAACTATAAAACACACAAGAAGAGATCCCTTGAAGAACAAGAGTAGGTCTAGCAAAGTCCATAAAAAATCATCCATTTTGGTTCTTGACAGCCCATACTAAGACATTATACACTCATTCCAAGCTCTCTTTAGCTCATTTACCCCATACCTTGAAACTTCTTAGTAGAAGAAGCCAACTAACAAGTATTATTCTAGATTTTGTGTTGAATGTCAGCCTTCCAAAACTATGCCTCCCATGAAAAAACCTTAAATTCCTTTCATTCCACAAGTACCAATAGGTTGTTGTAGCTGTAAGATTATAAAGCAACCTATTCCTTGTACTTATCTTCTTCAGTAACCATTAAGACATGAGCATGTTCATAGAGGCTGAAATTACCCACTTCAAGCCAAACTTATCTAGGACATAACTCCATACCTTTCTTGCCTTCAAACAATGAATTAACAAATGGTTTATTGACTCATTATTAGCAAATCATAAAAAATTGTCTATAAGGACCTTCCCACCCTCTTTTGAGAAGGTTGTACTAAGCTATAATTACAATTAGTAGCTCTTACAGGGTATTGCTTTGTGCCCAATAAATTTTTCTTCTTGGGAAACATTTCCCCTTTTCCTAATCAATTCATAAGCACATTTAACTACGAAGTTATCACTAGCATGTGGATACTAACAAAGAATTTCTTTCTTTCCTGAAGAGATTGGCCTAGTGTTAAGTAGAAGAATGTGCTATTGAAGCTCATACACTTCAAACCATAGTTAAAAACTCAAAAACTCGATTCCACTCTAATGACAGGCAAGTTAAGTCAACTCAAAGCCACTTGTTAGTGATTCATAAGTACTTGAGGGAGATTTAAAACAAAATTAACAAAATTTTAGTAGTTTATGATTTTATTTATAATTTTCATTTCAAATGCACATATAGTTATAGGTTAGTTGGTCAGGATGTAGTGATGTTATCATAGAGCTCTTGTGTTTCAAATTTTGGACTAAACATATTTGTTTTAGAATACATCAAGTTGACTCAATAATGACTCGATTTGCTGCCAAGTCAAGTAACTCGAACATGTTTGTTGAGTCGACTTGCAAGTTTTAGAACTATGCTTCAAATTGAAACAAGTTTTTGGAAGGCTACAAATCCCAACTCTCCACTATCTCAGTTATTTAGTAGAAAGCATTCACTAAGAAATGTTTGTTCCTAGAGTCTTCTAAATGGAAGATTATCAAGCAAAACATCTTACTACAAATTAGTGAAATTGCCATTTCTAACATGAATGTGAGTGTCCTCTGTGGTGACTCGGGCTTGTCAAACACTTTTTTATGTTTATTTTCAAAAGATGGCTAGCTAAATTTGTAAAAATTTTGAAAACTCAAATAGCGGAAACATTTTCTTTGAAATTCTTTTCTAAAAACCCAAATGCCACTTTTCACACTCATACATATATACATAATTTTGTATACAACATATATTTCTACTAAATTGATCAATAGAAATTTCATTTATTAAAAATAGCAAGACTGATCTAGTGGTTCACATACATAACCCCTTTGTTACATATGATGTCCAAAATAAACCAATCAAATTACAATATAAACTTTCCATAATCTTACATAATATTGATCAATAGTATGATTGTTGTATTCCCTTATCGTATCCCTCCATTCTTTTCTTTCTGTATTTGAGATATTATAAACATTCAAACATTTAAAATATCTCAGCAAGCTATGCTCGGTAGGAGATTTAAAAAGCATATGGAATAACAACATCATATAATTCAATAAATCTATCATAAGTATAACCATCATATTCCATATGAATCAAATAATTCAATTTCCATGAACTTGCATGAAATTTCTCATGTAAGATTTTCTATGAATATTCTCCAACAACTTACCATAACACACACACACACACACACACACAAACGGTTAAAATAGTGAAAAAATAGTTATTATCTTAAATAATAATATCATAATATTCATACCCAGACTATATTCGATTGAATAATCGTCCAACCTATGCTGGAAAATATTCCTTCATGGTAAATATCAGTAATGAGCATTTACTATGCATTTCATCATGCCATATCATAAGGCATTTTATAATGCCATGCATCATAATGCAAAAATACTCAAAGGACTACTATGCTACTGTTCAACCCATAATAGTGCACCTAGATAATTGCCAATTAATCTATTGGTACCAAAGTGTGGAAATATACAATATCCATGTCCGTATGGGTGGACCATGGCTGTCATAGTGGCAGCCTTCCGATAATTGCCCCACCTGACTTTTTGCCTTTTTTGGGCATGGTATCCATAAAATCATCAGCTTCAGAGAGCGGGTAGGTAAACCTTACAACTATCCTAGCATAGTATCCCTAAGTCTTATGCTTGTCAAAAACAAAATCCACTGACCTCCATGCTTGTATGGAAGTTAATCATAATACTAGCAGATGAATTCTTTGTTTTTAAAAGCTTATATCATCATCCTCATATTTTGGTATACTTATCCCAAGGATATGATCTCACATCTAATTTAGGTATAATCATTTACTATAAATGATACCCATGTTCATCACTTTCTTGTTTAAGTTTAGGAATAATCATTTATTGTAAATGATACCCATTTTCTTTAATTTGGTATTCATATACCAAAGATGTAATTAAGTGTAGGGATAATCATTTAATATAAATGATATCCATGTCCATTACTTTCTCATCTAAGTTTAGGGATAATCATTTTATATAAATGATACCCATTTTCTTTAATTTGGTATTCATATACCAATAATGTTATTTCATATCTTAAGTGTAGGGATAATCATTTAATATAAATGATACCCAAGTATTAATCATGTATTTAACCTACTTTAAACAATTTATTTCTAACCCATATTCATCAAATAGTAATCACATACTACTAAGCATGATATCATTCTTATGAATTCACTCAACATGTAATAATTAACTTTTATAATTTTATGCACATTCTAAATATTAACTAATTTCATAAGATCATGTTTATTACATAGATTTTGTAAAGTAATGCATTCTTAAGGTTCCACCTATCTCAAAATGTAGTAATCCTAGTCCTTAAGATCTTCCTCGATCTTGATCGACGTATGTAATCTGTCAATTAATACATAGTCATTATCTATCATAATAATCTTATATTTATCTTTCTTTAATCATATCTATCTTCTTTTAGGATCGGTTTGATCTATTCATTTTTGTCCCTTGATTAATATTAAGGATCTAAATCTCCTTGTATTCTTTCATCTATCTCTTTTAGATAATGTTTCTAACTATTGATTTGACAGTTAGATTAACTTCTGATATTCATATATGTTAGATCTAAGTATTTTCTAATCCTAATTCTTCGTGTACATCTTATTGGTTTTGATCTTTATAGATTTCTTTGATCAATAGTTTATAGTTGTTGATCAAGATCAAAGGTTTAGATCCTCTCTCTTCTAGTTTCTTTTGATCTCATTTTGATCTAAGATTGATCTTTTGATCATCTCTCAGGAGGATGATCATGGATCTATTCCTTAAATCATATTGATCAAGGGTTTAGATCATTTAACCTTTTGATTTAAAACCTATGTTCTAATTACAGAACATAATATAAATTTATGATTATTTCATTTATTGTTCTTGATCATTCAAGATCTCATTGATCTTGTTTGATCATAATTATCTTATTTAAGGTTTAATTTGATTTGGTAATTTCCTAACCTTTTATGTTCTTATTATTGATGCTCAACCAGTTATTGTTTTACTAGTTGAAGTGATCTATTTCTTCTAAGTTTAGACTACTCCTCCTTATGTCAGAATTAACTAATGCTTACCAGTTAAAGTCTACTCAAAAAGTGGTTAATACAATTCTCATGTAAGGAGGTGTTTAGACCTCAACAAACGTTTTAATGAGGGAAAAGCACTTGGCTCTTGTATACCCCCCATAACTACAATGTTCAGAGTTCACTAAAGTGGCACTAGCTCAACCTTCTACAACGTTCCTATGAGCTTTTACCCCATGTCCCTTTTCTACTTAATTTTAACTTAAATCCATGAACATTGATAATTTCATTCATGGATGTTTATTATTCTCTTAAATGGGTTAAGGAAATGGTGATGAATTTCATTCCTTATATTGTCATACTAACATGAATATTAAATAACAAAATAAATCTAAACAAATAAATCTACAATCAAATTAAAGATAATTAAACTTAATTTAACAATTCAAACGATAATTAAGCATATGACAAATGTCCATCATGATCCAACGATCAGATTTGATTTACACTCTTTAGATATAGAATTTTCACCCCATTAAGGGTCCTGATCTTAAACTTTCACATTTTCATCAAATCTAACACATAATTTCATGTGATCTCATCATTAGATCATCAATATAACTCATCCATAAGGTCTAATCATTCTTGATCTAATTGATTGAGAAGATTATTAAGAAATTTTCACATTTAAGGGTCTAGATCTTAATATTTTACATAATAGTCACATATGACCCTTAATTTCATGTATTATCATCATTATATCATCAATTTAACTCATCCATAAGGTCTGATCATCCTAGATCTTACTGATCAAGGATGTTAGTACTAGATTTTTCAATTAACAGAAAGTTTCATGTTTACGGGTTCAGTAGATTTTAATCATCATAAGGAATTCATATCTTCTTTATGATCTCAATTTTGTCTTATAATGACTTTAGAATCACAATTTGAAGTTTTTAGTTCAAAAATAACAGTCTAGATTAAATTTGGACAGTGAGAAGGCAACGAAATGAGGTGGGTTTGTTTCCATTACCAGGAAGCAGTGGCATCGCAATCAGTTAATGTATGCATTGCATGCGTGCCACATGGTCGAGAGTGCCCCTGACCACGTAACACTCCTACGTTCTAGGAGCAACTCTCAGAGATGCTTTGAGATGGTTCGATCTAGACCATCAAATCAAGCATCTCTAGATCAATGGTGAAACTAAAATGAAAATTTTCTGTTTTTAATTTTTCTAAGGTTTTTAGGCTCCAAAAATTCATCTAATGGCTCAGATTTCTCATCTGAGCCATCCATGATGGGGGTCTCAACCCTAGGTGCCAGATTTGTCTTCTCCGACAGATTACCAGTCGAGGAGACTAGGGAAAGCTAGAAAACCACTTTAGAATCCTGGAATGAAAGGCAAGGGAGTAAGACGACTTACTTGGACCAGCTGAAGTGAAGAACTTTGTCGAAGAAATATAGAAAATTGGAAAAACCCTAGATGCGTTGGATAATCATGCAGATGGGAATAACTCCGAGGAAATATATAATATATCATTATGGATGCTTTTATCGGTTTTGATTAGTCTCATGACAGCAGATCTTGCTAGAAAAATTGGAAATTCATACCGGAAGTGTATTAACAATGCCAAAGTTTGATTTTTTGGAGAAATTCCAGCAATAATATATGATGGATCATTATAACATAAGAGGGAAATTGAATATGGTGATTATTCAGATGAATTTAATTGGTTAGATGTAACATTTATCGACTGAAAAATCCATGCCTAATTGGTTTTTAGTGATAGGGTGAAAACCCTGATTTCATTGGGAATGACTCTTCCTTAGACGCGCCTTGACTCCAGAAGGGATCTGGGCTGTCAGGTGCGTTTGGGGATGCACCTACAGGGAAAAAGAGAGGAGAGAGGAGGAAAAAGAGAGGGAATTTGGGGGAGAAGGAGGAGGAGGAGGAGGATTGGGGGCAAGTTAGAGGACTTCGTGCAGACATTTATTAAAATTTTTGGGAATTTTTTTGACCTATTTATAGCCAATATTTTGAATTTTTTTTATTAATTTCTTATTTTAATGTAAATTCCACTCACAATAGAATAATGGTGAGTGGAAGTTCCACTGCCTCCACTTGGGGTTGAGTGTTTCTGATGTTTGACTTGCATCATGCTGACCTCAGTCCTAACCTAACTTTTGTGGGTCCCACTAAAAAGTATAATAACCAATTTTTTCTTTTAATTTAAAAATAAAAAATGTGGATTTTTCACTTGAACTTAAAATTTAGCGTACTTATAGTCATTTGACTTGATTTTTGTGTACATTCCAAATATTCATGTCTTATTTCTTGATTCCATTTCTATAAAAATAGATTTTCTTAGAAGTTCAATTTCTAGTTCTGTTTTCCAAAGTTCAACTCCTAATTTTTAATAATTCAAATATATTTGTAAAAATTGGGGTTATGACATCCTCAAAAGAAGTATGGATGGAAAATTTGTTCATAGTTCTAAGCCATTCCAAACACAAAAAGTATGAATGGTGACTATAGATCTAAGCCTTCATCATCCTTAGAATGGCTTAGATAAGCTAGAGATCAAATCTATGATCTAATCTTTCAAATGCATTGATATCTCATGAGTGAATTGCTTAGATCTTTTAGCAAAATCAGCATGCATGCCAAAAACGGGTGTCAACTTCTTCACATGCCATTGAGTGTATGCTTCTACCACTAGTCCTAGTAAATATTATCGAATACTATTATTATTTTTTGGTACAACAAATATTCATAATTAAAATACCTAGAGCCCATCCTAGTCAATAAATTTGCTTCTTGCTAAGGAGAAAGTGCCATTTTGAACCTTTGACCAAGGATAGGCACGATGGTATTTGTGACCAACTATGTTAGACTGCCTTCGACTGATGAAATGCTATTTAAGGTGGATATAATTTTATAAGATTGAAGGAAGCATATAATACAATTATTTCTTCAATGTAATATCAACTTGAAGCAATCATCTTGTTGGCCACATCTCAAAGTTGCCATTAGATAATTTAAATTCATGGATACAAATGAGATAATTTAAATTCATAGATAAAATTGAATTGAAGCTATCAATCCGCATGGATATATCTATTAATATCCATTTAAATGGGCATTGTAGAAAATTAAAGAAAGAAAATAATATAAACTACAGATGTTGGCTTCTTTTGAACAATCTAAACCGATAGTCCTATTTGGAGTCCCTAAAATAGGTGGCCCATGAAAAATCATTACATTTGGATGCTCATAATAACTTGTTTTGCTTCTCTAAAAAAGAAAAAGAAAATTAATGGTTATAATTTTTAACTACTATAACATAAACTATAAGAATCTACTACTCTTGATATTTGGTACCTAGCCTATTCAAGATATTCTTAACAAGATTAATGGTTTAAATCTTTCAAAAGAAGTCAACATATAAAATTCTAAGTGTCTATGTTAGATGGATAGAGAATTTGCAACACTAGATGCCATTGACTAAATTATTAGATGATCTTGACCATCAAGTCATTGGTTGGCAGAACCAATGTATTTCTACTGTGACTATTAGAACATCTTATAGGTAATCAACTTGTTTAGGTAGTGGTGCTTCATGAGTGCTTCCAACTAATCAGATGAGTAATCTAGATTATTCTCACAAAGTTCAGATTTGGGAGTAAATTGGCAAGGCATTTGTTTGTAGAATTTCGCAAAAATTTGTAAAAGGTTTAGAAAAAGCAGTATTAGAATATGAATTTTAATTTTTTATGTGGTTTTACAACTAGATTTACATGTGATATTTGAGAATTTGACAAATTATTCATTAAAATTGGTTTTATGCAGTAAATTCATCTCAATGTGTATTAAATTTACTTAAATTTACAAAACCCAGTAAATTTTAAATTATTCGGGATATAAAATGCTAGAATTTTTTCTAAAAGGTTTCAATTATTTAGAAATTTTGTAATTATGATTCAGATCATGCTAGTGTCACCAAGGTAGGGTCGATCGATGATTCTTCTATAGAAGTGTATGCTTTTCCATAACATCATCTTGATTAGGTGCAAAATCATGAACCAGCCTTCCTAGCTAACATCCCTCATGTTAGTTTTATTTACAAATGATTTTGGGGGTTATCCAGTGTTAAAGTGGGAATTTAACGTGTTATTCCCAAAAATTAATGAAATAGAATGTCAATCAGCTTACGAGCAACGACAAATTGGATAAGGCCTTCTCCTGTACTTAGGACCCAGGTTTTGTGGCGATCATGTTTAGAGAGAGAGAGAGAGAGAGAGAGAGAGAGCACATGCACAGCTTAGAGACGACTACTTTGCGCCACTGCATTAGAATGCATTTTCTAATGGTGCCGCTAACCTTGTATTTATATATGTTATTTTGCTATTATACAATGACAATAATCTATCCAACGTACCTTTGATAATGCTGAGAGGAAAAAATGAAGTAAAACTGCAGCTGAAAATGGTAACATAGTCATTCGTGCTTCCTTGCAGTCGCCTTTTCTTTTAGAGGGTGAGATGGGAAGGAACTTTAGCCACAACATAGCAGGCTTTTAACCGATAACACAAGGAACAAAAACCCAGCCCTTATGTTGCAGACATATTGTCTAGTTCAGGAGGAGCAAACCACTAGCCTATTTCTTTGAAACGTGCTAGGGAAATACATCCATTACCAAATTTGAAGTGTCAAGAAGAGACAGAAATATACATATAAACGGACGAATGGTTATTTGAGATAAAAAATAAATGTCATAACAAGAGGCACCCTCATATCGTTTCCTATTTCTTTTCTAAACTTTATGTTCTTTTCTACACATATCAAGTTACAAAAGTTTGTAAGGAATTAGTGCATACCTTGTAGGTAATTTGCTTCATAACTATTTGCTGTAAAAAAAAGTCACAGAAGTTTGTACTACGAGAAAAAAATGATTAAACAGAGGACAGATAAATTCTTGATCTCTGATAATATACTTTTACTTGCTTGTGCTATGACAGGGTTGCAAAGTTTTCAAAACGACGAGGGACTACTATTGAGAAAATCAAAGGTCGAAGTCGGCACCTGTGGTTAGGACTTGGCCCTTATACATCGTGGTCTAAGATTCTATCCCAGCTTACCCAGCATAAAAGGGAATACTATGACAAGATTTCAACCACCTGCAATAGTTGCAGGCAGACAGATACAAGTGAGTAGGCAATGACCGAGAAACACAAACAAGCATACACCTAGGGAGGGAGGGACACATATACAAAAGATGAGGCTAATTAAAACTTCTCAAGTTCTCTAGAATGATCGAAACGTTTCGTGGCTACCAATTATAGTCAAAGAAAATCTTGAGATATATTTGGAAGATCCAGCAAACGCCATTAACATCCTTCTAATCTTACAAAGAGGAGCATTCACTCTTTTCATAAAGATACAGGAGAATTTCTTCCTTACTATATTGAAGAAAAATAGTAATTATGCCTACTTTTTTATATTTTTTAATTGATCTAAAATATTTATATGATTATGCTTTAATCAAATGTCCTAGATACCAAAACTCAAATGGCTATTTGAAATTTCTAAGGTCTTCATTTCTAGGCATTTTATGATCTTAAAATAGATGGTAAGAGGGTTTTTTTTTTTTTTTAACACTGTCCATTATATGACCATAAGAGACTTAGAAATGAAGGCCTTAGATGTTCCCATTAGAAATGGGTTCTAGTACCAAGAACATCTAATTGAGGTGAAATCTGATAAACATTTTCAATTCATGAAAAGAATACAAAATATCCTATAAGCTGCCCAATTTAATCACATTCCTAGTTTAGTAATGACCCTTTGGTCTAGATCTCTAGGCCATATAAAAAATTAATAAATTTTCATGCTTGAACATTTAATAATTTCTCATGTTCCCCCACCTCGGGTAATTTAATAATCGTTTATTTCTATATATATCACATAATGAAAAGCCTATAGATAGAAAACCCTACTATCGCTGATCTTACCTTGGGGAACAACATTACTAACAAAGGAGCATGGAAGCACATAGAAATGGATGGAAAGCATGAAAACTGATATACATGGATGGAAAAGTACATAAATGGATAGAAACGCATAATAAATTATGAAAATGGCATATTAGAAAACGATACAACTAAGTTTACTAATGATGATTTTTGTTATTTGATAACCTGTCTAAATCAATAATAGCCCCCTAGTCCCAACAATACACGTTTGATATGTTTTACTATACCAATTATAGCCTAATGATATCAAGAGGTATATTTGGAAGATGCAGCGAAGCCCATCATTAACCTTCCAATGTCATAATACAATGGGAACCTTTACTTTATCCATAAGAGGAGAGATAGACCTAGAGAGTAACTTCTCTAGCTGTTCTAAAATCATCGAGATGGATTTGAGGCTGCCAATTATAGCAAAAGAAAATACTAAAATATATTCTAAGATCCAATTGAGCCTCATTAGTGTCCTTCTAATCTTGTAATACAATGGGGAATTCTTACTCTCTTGCTAGATGTTACTAAAAATTTCAAAGATTTCTTATTTGGAGGTCACCAATAAAAAATCGTGGCTACCACCTAATTAGAATATTTTCTTTCTAAAATTAAGAAATTCATGGTGGTGTCTTTTTTCAAGTTTAACACATTGTAAATAATTAAATGTATTTTAAATTAATGTAAATTTAAGAATTATTCATCACTTTCTCAAACCATATTCATAAGTCTTATATAAATTTAAAATCAAGTAAAACTTATATATAGTCTATACATATGCAGATTATATAACCAACAAAAGTATTTCAAAATTATCACAATTTCATAGTGCAAAAGTATGTTTAAAAGTTGCATCCTTCCCCAAAACTTTATGACATTGATGTAGAATGCTT
This sequence comes from Warburgia ugandensis, assembly GCA_035236585.1. Lineage (NCBI taxonomy): Eukaryota > Viridiplantae > Streptophyta > Magnoliopsida > Canellales > Canellaceae > Warburgia > Warburgia ugandensis. The sequence continues at coordinate 33,523,193 of CP141129.1, read as the reverse complement.
CCAACGAGAGGAAGGAAACCCAAGAACTTCCCTAAAATGGAGGTAATATGAAGAACCATTCTGGGTTAGAATTTTTAGTTTTATCTTAAAAATCAATTAAAGGTTTCTTTTCCCCAAAATGACCTTGAGCATTTTTTCTAACCTTTGTATGTGAAAAACATGTCTCCTTCTAACTATGGATCTTATCATCAAGCTTGGGACTAAGTTAGTTCAGCTAGCCAAATTGGGAAGCCTACAATAGTGGACCTTACCATAGCCTCCATTTGAAAGTTTCATACATGCTAGGATTATTGGAAATTTATGCCCTTGTAAATCAATAATTAATCTATCATGTGCTTACATATTGAATAAGATTCATTTATGTGCCATTGTATCTAGCGGGTACCACTATATAGTTATCTATAATAAATGTATGCTTATTGGTTAGTCATGAAATAACAACTAGAATCTTAGGGAACATTGTAGGAATTTCAGGTTAAGGTGATGGAGATGAGAAATGAGATTTCATATCCTTGTAAACCTAAAACTATCTTGAATGAGAATGGGACTAGAATTCATATTTAGGAAGACGTGCTAAATGTGATGTTGTCATATTGGAAATGATCTTTCTTAATCATCCGAGTAGAGCTCCAGGCACACATGAAGGTGTATGGAAGTGTATTTTTACATGGAACATGATTTTGACTTATTAGAACATTTAGCAAACACAATGAATGTTTCAGATAGAGTATAACCAATTATGCCCCAATACTTGAGTGGTACATAGCTTAAGTTAGCCCAATATTTATTCTTGATGTATCAGGAGGTAAAATCTAATTACAGATAATTTATAGATGCTTTGGAGTATATGTAAGACTTATGGGAGTATGGGATGCTCAATAGGAGTCCCACACCCTCATGAGACAATATATTCTAGTATAGAGACTTGACAAATCTATGATGATATTTGGTAAAGAAATTTATTAAATTGATTTAGTGAAGTCATTAGTAAATGATGATACTTGCATGAATTTCTCTTATTTGAACATCCAATTTATCATAATCCACATGTCCGCCAAAGATACATAAGTAAATGTTAAAATTTGGGAGGGCAATTTGGTAAAATAGCTAAAAGATAATAACTTGATAACATGGGTCAAGTTTATAATTTTCATAATTGGTGATTTGTAATATAGTTTGTCATGGATAACTTAATTATATTATTTATCTCTTTCAAATTGTCCACTAGTGGAGCTCACATCTACAAGGCGCCCCCTTAATAAGCTAGTGGCTTGTGTAACAAGTTAGTCAAAGGTTTACCAAAGTTACTAAATTTGGTTAAATAGCATAGGACCAACTTATACCTATTTAATAAGAAAGAGATTGTGGATAATTAGGAAACCTAATATATCATATTTTATCTTGTTATAAAAAGATTTAGAAAGTCATACCAATTAAAGAGAGCCAAAGTAGCTTCCAAATTAGTGTGAGACACTAACTAGAAGTATATTGGGAGCTTCCTTTGAATAAACTCAACCAAAATATAGCTATATACAAGGGTGTATGCCACATATTGTGAAGGATTTTTGGTGAGAATCCCAAGCCATTTTAAGTGCAAAAACAACTCCCTCGAGTGTGCTCTCTTTAGTTGGTGAAGAACTCCTCTAGTTGGAGCCACCTTTACTTGAAGGAGAACATCATGCTTTTGGAAAAAGTTTAGAATCACACCAAGGTTAGATAATACCCCTAGGGCCCAACAAGGACATCCTAGTGAGAAAGATATAAGGGAATGCTAGGGTGGACCAATGAGAGAGAGAGAGAGAGAGAGAGAGAGAGAGAGAGAGAGAGAGAGAGAGAGAGAGAGAGAGAGAGAGAGAGAGAGAGAGAGAGAGAGAGAGAGAGTTTTTAGGAAGAAAAATGTGTTCTAAGGAAGCAATAAAGAGGAATTTCAACATGTTTTTGAGAGGGAAAGGAAAGAAATCAATCTTGATGATTCATCCTAGGGATATGAATGATCTTAAGGGTGGAAAGATTAAAAGCAGAGCATAGAAAAAGACATAATTTCTATGAAGAATAAAGATGGCAGCATGTGGGAATAATAGGAGGGAAAGAGAGAGAAATCATCCTCTTGCCTTAGGCATGATCTTAAGGGCATGGAAGGAGATGATTTCTTTAGAAAGATGAGCCACACATATTATGTGGGGATGAAAGAAGTGATAAGAAGGAAACTCCTAAGAGCACATGATTCCTTAAAGCATGGAATGTGGCATGCATGAAAAGGAATCTCATTCTCTTGGGGACTTTGTACGTAGAAAGTTATGGGAACATGGAGGAAGGAGTTGTGCAAGTTAAAAGAAGGAGAGGAGTCCATGGAAATAAAAGAGAAGGAAAGGCCACAAAAATCTATTCCTCTAGTGAGTTCTTGCATGTAGAGATAAGTAGAAATAAAAGAGGAGTTGCATGCTCTTGATCTCAAAGGTCTTACAAAAAGATATCCTTGGAGAGAAAGAAAGGAGCACATCACTAATCTTACCATTTTCTCTTCCCCATCCACCATAGCACCTCTCCCTTCCATCTTACTAATCATCCACACATACTACAGCTCCCCTCTCTCTACACTATTCAAGGCACTCCACTTCTTTCAATCTTTCTACCATTCAACGCAATACCATCTCTCCCACTCTCTCTTTACCTTTCCGCATACCAAACATCCTTCTCTCTCTCTCTCTCTCTCTCTCTCTCTCTCTCTCTCTCTCTCTCTCTCTCTCTCTCTCTCTCTCTCTTACATCCAATGCACCACCTTCTCCCATTCTTCCTCTATTTTACATCAACCACACATCAAGTCTTGCTCCCCATTTATCCCTTATTACTTTGGATGTTAAGGAGGAGAGTGTATGCATAATCTTGTGTTTCATGTTTTGGGCATTGGAATGATGAATGATTGGTGAGTGATTAATCCCTAGGTTGTGGCTGTTGGGTGATGCTACTCTCCTTGATGAGTGACACATCAAGAAAGAGAGCATCATTAGGATGATGTTTGAAGGCGGCATTGTATAGTAGATAGCGTGGTTTGGAGCAAACTCATAAATGCTTGACACTTTGGAGATCGATCACAATGTGCAATCCAATCCATAGGGGTGTTCTAGGTCACTTTTGTTTTATTTTAAATGCTTGTAATCTTTTGAATTCTAGATTAATGAAAGTTCAATTGTTATATTATTACTTATTAATTAATGGTTGTTCTTGCTTTTGATATGTGTTATTGTAGTTTTTCATTAATATTAATATTTTCTATTTGCTAATATTAAGTGTAGGTTGAACCTTATTTTGTTTTAAGTAGAATATTGTTTAGTAATTATTCTATGATAATTGTAGTTTAGTGCTTTACATTAGCTTAGAAGATGTTTTTAGAATCAATTTTTAGTATGTTTAACCTAGGGTAGGATAAAATGACACTAGTTTTAGGTATATTCATGTTAAGAATATTTTATATTTAAAAATTCTAAAAATATCAATTTTAAGATTAACAAATTAATTTATATATTTAGTATTCTTTTCATAAGAAATATCATATATCCCCTATAGTTTAGAAATTAATTATGGTAGATTAATTAATTTAGTATTAAAATTCTAAGATAATTTATGCCACAAAGACAAATTATTTAATATAGCAAAATAGGAAAAATTATAAGAACGAGAAAATTTATAAATTAGGATTTTAATGATCATAGTTTATGTTTTTAATTCATTGTAGTTTTATTAACATGAGTAGTATAAAATTTAAGTTGCTTATATTTTAATATATGTGATTTTAGTGTAGTAGATTCTAAAACCCAAGGATTAAAATTTGATTAATTTATTCACTTTTAATATTGTGAGATTTATTCATTTATTAGCTAGGTGAGGATAGTTTAATATGGATTTAAATTATAATTTCATAAATTCTTAAATTGGGTCCTCATGGGATCAATGCTAAGTGCCCATTATTGTATAAATTATCCTCATTTATCATGATATTTGATATATTTTTAGGATACTATTTAGAATTTTATATGAAAAAGATATCATTTGAAAATTTTATAATCTAACCATAATTTTGTTAATTTTCAAGGTTAGATGATGATCTAAGATAAGTATGTGTAAAATCAGATGTTGTATAGTACTAATTAGATTGATCTCTTTGTTTTGTAGGTGGTAGATCAAGATTCATGTAGTTACATCAAGCCCTTCAATATCCTAGATCTTCAATCATGTTTAGAGTGACATCAATGGTTCAGATCAACTTGAGATCAATCTAGATGAATTATATCAAAATGACGAAGCAAAGTTGGTGATTTGAACATTTGAAGCAACTAGCTAGGGATTAAGGTATCCTATTTGCTGGGAGTGAGGATTTTAATGCCTTTTTTAGGGAGGCTTCTGCTACCTTGGAAGAAAATATAATAAGGTGCTTGGATGTTGGTGTGACATCTTTGAGGAGTTTTTTCAATGTTATTAAGTAGATGGTTGACATGAGAAGTAGCTACTAGATATCTCTTGCTTGACTACTCGTAAGGTTTTGAAGAGAGCCACTATGTTGCTAGGTTGATCTACCTTTTGGGGATTAGTTTTTGTTGTTTTATGAAGCAACTACTGATGGAAGAAATGTTGAGATGTGCTGGTAGTAGGTTGTTCTATTGCTTGTTAGAGATGTGTGATTATTGATTTTATTGGCCTGACTATAGTTTGCAAGGTACTTCTAGTTGCTATGATTTTGGCAAGTATGACATTCCTAGGAAGGTTGCTTGGTTAAAGAAAGTAGCTTCCTAATCTAAGGAGGTTTCCTAATTGGAAACCAAGTTAGAAAATAATACAATTAGAAATATACTTTATTTAGATTTCTTGGGAAGGAAGGGATTGAGATTTAAAAACTTCCAAATCAATCTATTAATCATTTGTAAATCCCAGATTGAAGAGAGTTGAAAAGAGATTCAAATTTTAGAAGAAAAAATAGAGGTTGAAGAAGATGAATAGTATGATGCAGACTGGTACCCCCCGCATCAATTCCCACTTTGATATTTGACAGGAGTCCTTGAAATTTGTTTTATTGGATAGAAGACATCAAGAAAAATAAGAACCATTGTTTTATTTTTAATTTTAACTAAAAATCCCATAAAATGAATTGATTAATGTTAGCTACTTGCTACTATTTGCATGAATAGCAACTGTGAGTTATTTAAGTTTTGCACCTTTAGTTTGGTTTATTTGATGATTTTTTGAATGATATAATCCTTTTAGTATATTTCTATTTGATTTAGAAAGAGTTTCATAATTATTATTTTTTAAATTTAATGGTAGGATTGGTTTGATTTTATGAAACAAGCTTGAAAGGTACTATTGTGTAGGTTGGTGAGCAGTCAATGTTTGTGATTGAATATCATAATTTATGTTATATTTATTTGAAATCTAACCATACAATTGAATTTCTTGATATCATATTATTCTATATATCAAGTTTCATTTAAAATGTTCATTAGAAAGTAGGAGAAATCAATGACCAAAGTTTGTGAAATCTTTACGGATTCTGACTGTCCATGGATTGTAAACAAAGTTTGGACTAATTGTGGATTATAAATAGGGTAAGATAATTGGTTAGCAAGTGTCATAGCACATGACGTTGCATGACTATTTCAGTTACATGCTTTTTTAGTGACACTCTCACTTGCAAATGCAGTGAGAGGCATTGTTTTGGTATTTTAATTTGAAAAAATTGAGAAAATATGTGAATAGGTTCTCATGCATGACACATTAGAGAATGTTATGGATGATCTAAAAATAAAAATAAAAATTAGAAAGTAGTTTTCTTAATTAGAATGTCTTATTTTTTAGATATTCTTATTTATTTTTCATAAATTTTAGAATAAATTTAGAAATCATGCTAGGCTATTTCTATTTTGCCTAGGATTGAAGTGATCTTATTTTTAGGTTAGAAACACAACTTATGAAATTTTTAATGTTGTAATTATCTTAATAAAATAATTTTGGAAATTGAATTAATTTAGAAAAGATAATTTCATGCTTGGTATAATTCTTTGATTTTGTATTATTACTTTTGATAATAGATGGTTGGAATTAATCTTTGATCTATTATTATTTAGTTTTACATGGAATACTTAGAATTTGATGAATTATTTGGGTTTTAATGTTTAAAAATTTCTACATTAATTTTTCAAATAAATATTTTCTTAGATGGTAATTGTAGTTTTAATTTGATTCTTGAGTTATAAAAGAAAATAATAAGTGAAGTGACTAATTTAAAAATAAGTGATCTTTAATCATAGCAATTTAAGTTAGATTAAAAATCAATTCAATCTCATCCATTAAATTAGAAAACTATAACTTTTTTTAATTTTGCATTCGTTTTAGGATAATTAGCCTAGATCAACTTTGGTGATTTAATTTCATATTATATCTTCTTTGTGGATTCGACTTTGCATGATATTACAACTGACTATTGTGTAGTTGTAGGAAAACTCAAACAAGTTTTTGGTATCATTGCTGAGGAGGTGAAAGCGTAGCCAAAGCACCATTGAATTAGGATAGTTTTTCTTTTTCTTTTTTTTAGTGGAATTATAGTGAGGATACTTGTAGTTGAATTTTAATTACAATTAAAAGGGTTGTAATAATACAGGTGACAGGTAAAACCATCCTTTCATGGAAGTGGAGGTCTACCTCACTAATTTTCCTTTCTAGTTTAGGTTTTGCATTATTAATTTAGTTCTACATTATTATTTTTTGGTAACTAAATTGTATATAGATAGCAATCTTTAATTGTTACATACTTTCTAGGATTGTTACATTAGTTTTTTATTTTTTCTTGCATTCATAGGATACATTTACTTGCTTTAAGGTGATATATATATATATATATATATTGATCAAACTGCCATGGTGAATGAAATTGAATACTAAGGGCACCATAACCTACTAGATCAAGGGTGGATTTCATCTTCATCTATCAGCCTTCCTAGGTTAGTCATCACCTTTCACACGTCTTGACCTTCCAAATTTTAATTAAAATCAATTAGAAGATACCTATAGAATATGCTAGCTCTGCAAGCACATTCTATAACTTAGATCATCTATGGCTTACTGAGGAGTTTGTGAAGCGGTTGGTTTAGATCAAGATCTAATAGGCAAGCAGTAGGATAAGTTTCAAAAGAGAGGAGCTATTAGATTAGGACAATCTAAAAGATTCTCCCCTAAAGAAATTCAAGATAATCAAAACATCTTTCAGCTTGTTAGTCATTGGATTGTTTGGATTTTGTCCTTTGTTTGTGCATCATTCTAAATGTTAGATTGCATCATTTAATTTAGTTTTCTTCACAAAATACTCTTAAAAATAAAAAAAATAAAAAGACAAATTCTTTCATTGTATGCACATTTGGATTTGTGACAAAATTAGAAGGTTAGTTAAAATACTCCAACAGCCCATACAACCAGATTAGCTACCATCAATGGCCAATTCATAAGCTAATCAAGGGGGTGATCTAACCCAAAGAAATTTTAGAGATGATCATCAACCTTTGTTAATTGATGGTCCACCACCTTTAATGGATGATGATGATGATCTTCCACTAAGGAGGAATCATCCACCACTTAGAGAGAGAAGAGAAAATAACAAGGAATGGGACCAACAAAGTGCACATCGGACAATTGGCAGATCCAAAATCCTCAAGGAAGAATTTTAAGAGATTACCTTCAACCTACACACACTAGCACATCTTCATGTGTCATTCTGTCTCAAAATGTTAGTACATTGGAGTTAGAAATAAGAGAAATTACTTCCTAAATTTCATGGGTTAGATAGTGAGAATCCTTACTACATCTAAAGGATTTTGATGAAATATGCATTACTTAGAATTCACAAAATATAGGATTAGATATAGTAAGATGTAAGTTATTTCCTTTATTAAAGGGAAAAGTTAAGATGTGATTTAATACACTACTAGCAAGTTAAATGAGAATTTGGCAAGAGATTACTAGGGAATTCTTGAAAAAGTTCTTCCTTATGCATAAAACTAATACTCTGTGTTGCAAAATCATGAACTTCACCCAAAAGGATAAAGAAACTCAATGCTGGGAAAGATTTAAGGAATTGTTGTTAACCTATCCATATCATAAATACAAACCTTAGTTTATCACTAGCTTTTTTTTATGAAGGACTTGGTTCTAATATGTGACAATTTATTGAAATGATATGCAATGGAAACTTTTTAAATAAACAACCTAAAGAGGCACGAGTATTTGGAATGGTTGGCAGAGTACACAAACTTGAGCCAATTCAAAAAATGCAAATTACCTAGATAAGCCCTAGTCCACCATTACATCTGCTAGGAGAGGAATGCATGTTATGTTTGAAAAAGATTATATGAATGCTAAAACAGCATCCCTAGCTAGAAAAGTTGAGGCTATAGAAATGGAAAAAACTTCTTCTAATAATGTCAAATAGGTGTGTGGTATTTGTTAAAGGCCTCACACCCCACTTAAGAATGCCATATAATTCCAACATTCCAAGATGTGCTTCAAAATTAGGCAAATGTCTTGAATTCATAAAAATAACCTTTTTTCTCATATTTTGAGATATATAACCCCAAATGGAGGAATCATCCTAATTTTAATTGGTGTAATGGACTCAATGCTAAGGTCTCACAATAGGCCTAATACCAACCCTACCAATAAAATCAAGGACCACTTGCTCCTTTACCCTACATGGCCCCACCTAAGAGGCCAATAGAAAATAATCTTAACCAATTTATCCAAAACCATGAGAAGAAAAATGCTCATTTTGAACAATCCATGAATGAAATGAAAAACATGATGACTTAACTCATGTAAACCCTAAATAAGGGGACATTTCCTCTTCAAACATAAGCAAACCCCAAAGGTGCGCATGTGGTTGGTACATAGGGTTCTTCAATTTCAATCAAGAACAAACTAAGGTTGTTACTATTCTTCATAGTGGTAAAGTAATTGATAAAAATGGTCCTACAAAGGCTAACAAGGTTTAGGAACCTCCTAAGGATAAAGAAAAAGAAAAATCTATAGATGAAGAACCTCCCACTCATTAAACCTTGCCTTGTTCTTGCTCCTTTCTCTCTGATGTTTCATCAAGATCCAAAGTCTGCTTCTACTAATGAGATCTTAGAAAATTTTAAGCAAATCAAGATAAACATACTGATCTTAGATACTATAAAACAAATCCCCTCATATGTCAAATTCCTAAAAGGCTTTTGCACCATAAAAAGAAGATTAAATGTTCAAAAGAAGTCATTTTTGATTGAGCAAGTTACTTCTATTCTTCAACATCATATACCATCAAAATATAAAGATCCAGGTTGCTCCACTCTCACTTGCATTATTGACAACCATAAGATAAAAGAAGCTTTGCATCTTTAACATTTGTAAGCAGCCTAGTGATATCTCTGATGACTAACACAGTGTAAACATGATTGATTCAACTATGCAAGATCAATTTCTTTCATCTTTCTTATTGAACCCATTAGAAGCTTATTTGGCTTATTTTAATGAGTTTAATAAGGCTTTATTAAAATAAGAAGTTAATTCCCTCCTTGATTTTATGCTTATCATGGACACAGAAAGCTGAAAAACTCATCTTGAGGAACTACCACAAAGGGAATCCACTCCCCTTCCATCATCATTTGAACCTCTTGATCTTGAATTAAAACCTCTACCATCAGATTTAAAGTATGCATTTTAGAAAAAAAAGAAAAAAGAAGAGACTTTTCTTTTGATAATCTCCTCCAAATTAGAAATATCTTATGAGAAACAGTTACTATATACTTTAAAGGAACACAAAGGTGCTATAGGATGTACCATTGTTGATATAAATGGAATTAATAATTTAATTTGCACATATAGGATTTGTTTGGAGGATGATGCTAAATCATATTGTCAAATGCAATGCAAATTGAATTCAGACATGAAAGAAGTGGTTATAGTAGAGGTCCTTAAATTTCTTGACATAGGGATCATTTATACCATAAGTGATAGCAAATGGGTGAGTCCAACTTAAGGGGTCTCTAATGCCAACAAAGAATTAATTCCTATTAGAGTTACCATAGGTAGGTTTATGTACATTAATTATAGGAAATTAAATGTTGTCACTAGAAAGGACTATTTTTCTATGCCCTTTATTGATTAAATGTTAGAAAGGGTTGCATGACATCAATATTACTATTTTCTATATGGTTATTTTGGATATAATAAATATAAATTACCCTTGAGGATTGGGAAAAGACCACCTTTACATGTCCGTTTGGCACCTTTGCTTACAAAAGGATGCCATTTGGATTGTGTAATGCCATTGCCACTTCTCAGAGATTCATGCTAAGTATTTTTAGTGATGTAGTAGAGCAGTTTTTAGAGGTCTTTATGGATGACTTTTCTGTTTTTGGTAATTCATTTGACACATGTCTTGAAAACTTAAGAAAAAGGCTTGAGTCATTGTGAAGAGAAGAACTTAGTGCTAAATTTGGAGAAATGCCATTTTATAGCTGCCAAATAAATTGTACTTGGCTATATTATCTCATCCAAAGGTAGGTAGACAGAGCTAAATTTAATCTCAACACTAAACTAACTATCCCTAAATTAATTAGAGATATTTGCTCATGTTTGGGTCATGCTGGTTTCAATAGGAGGTTTATTAAAGATTTTAATGCTATGTATGTTAAGGGTCCATTATTGTAAACATTATCCTCATTTAGCATAACATTTGTTATATCTTTAGGATATTATTTAAAATTTTATATGAAAAATATAACATTTAAAATTTTATAATATAACCATAATTTTATAAATTTGTGGGGTTAGATGATGATTCAAGGTAAGTATGTGTAAAATAGAATATTGTATGGTACTAATTAGGTTATTTTCTTTGCTTCGTAGGTGGTAGATCAAGATTTAAGTGGTTAGATCAAGTGGATCAACATGGCAGATCCTTGATCAACCTTAGATTAAAATAGACTATGTAGATAAATCCAAATTATCTAGATCACAATCAAGAAGCAAGGACTAGAGTTCAATCCTTAAGCATTACGTCCAAATCATGAGCACAAGAGAATTGAAAATGCAACGAGATTTGTCATGTAGTGCTGGTTTGCCATGTTTAATGTTGAAAAGTGGTAAGGATGAAGAGTGAGGAAATAGTTTCCTAGTAGGAAACTTAGTTTGATTTAGAAATCTATGGAGGAAAGAAAAGAAAATTGCTAAAAATTTAATTCAAACCAACTTCCTATCATCTATAAATGCCAAATCAAAGATAGAGGGAAAAAAAGCTTGAAAATTTGGAGAAAAATAGAGGTTGAAGAAGATGAACAGTGATCGCACAAGCTAGTGAATAGATATACTTTGTGCTTTAGTTCCTACTTCGACTCTTGATAAAAATTTCTAAAATTTTATTCATTGGATAGAAGACATCAATAGAAGAAGACGTAGGTGTTTGATGAAAAGTAATAGTGACTTACTTAAGTTGCACCTTTATTTTGGTTTAATTGATGAGTTTTCAAATGATCTAATCCTTTTCTTATATTTTTATTTGAGATAGAAAGATTTTCGTATAATTTTTTTTGAAATTTAATGGTCAGATTTCTTGAATTTTATGAAATAATCTTGAAAGGCACTCTTGTGTAGGTTGGTGAATAGCCCATGTTTGTGATTGAATATCTAAATTTATGTTATATTGATTTAAAATCTAATATATAATTAATTATTGACATTAAATTGTTCTAGAGACCAAGTTTCATTAAAAAATTCCATTTGAAAGTAGGAGAAATCAGTGACCAAAATTAGTAAAATCTTAATGGATTCTGACTATACATAGATTGTAAACAAAGACTAGACTAATCATGAATTGTAAATAGGGATATGATAATTGATTATCTAGTGCCAACGTGCATTTATCCTTGCTTTTCTAGTGACACTTTCTCACTTACAACACAGTGAAAGGTGTTGCTATGATATTTTAATTTAAAAAAATTAAAAATCCATAAATAGGATCTGATGCATGAGACATCAGAGAATGTTATGGGTGATCTAAAATTTTTTTTAAAGAATTATTTAGAAGGTAGTTTCCTTAATTCGAAAGTTTTACTTTTTAAAATTCTTATTTATTTTTATAAATTCTAGAAATGATTTAAAAATCATGCTAGGCTAGTTTTCTTTTCCCTAGAATTAAAATGACCTTATTGTTATGTTAGAAACACCACTTATGATTTTTCAAAGTTGTAATTGTGTTAAGAAATTAATTTTGGAAATTAAATTAATTTAAAAAAGATAATTTCATCCTTAGTATAATTCTTTGATTTTGTGTTATTACTTTTCATAGTATATGCTTAAAAATAATCTATGATCCATTATAGTCAGGTTTTAGTATAGAAAGCTTAAAATTTGATGAATTATCTAGGTTTTTAATGCTTAAAATTTTCTAAATTAATTTTCAAAGAAATATTTTCTCATATGGTAACTGCAGTTTCAATTCAATTCTTGCTTTATAAAAGAAGATAAATAAGTGGTGGATCTAATTTATAATAAGTGATATTTAATAATATAAATAAGTTAGATTAAAATTCCATTTTCTCTCTCATCATTATGTTGAAAAATTATCGTTTTTCTTTAATTTTGCATTAGTTTCAAGATAACTAGTTTGGATCAACTTTGGTGCTTTATTTTCTCACTATATCTTGACTGTGGATTTGACCCTATATGACATTACAACTTATTACTGTGCACTTGTACAAAAACTCAACATGTTTTTGGCGTTGTTGCTAGGGAGGTGATCATGTGGCTAAAGAACCATCGAATTAGGATAGTATTTTTTCTTAGTTTTCCTTTTGAGTGGAATTGTAGTAAGGAAGACTTGTATTTGAACTTTAATCACAATTAAAAGGGTTGTAATAATACAAGTCAAGGGTAAAACCATTATTTTGTGAAAGTGGAGGTGGTTTGTAAATGATTTACCCTTGTATAAGAAGACAAATCTAGCACCCCACTGTAAAGTCTACCTCACTCATAGTTAAGTGTTCAATTTTAATTAAAATTTCCTCAATTTAGAATCTAATTAGACAATCTAATCCATTAACTTTGACATTTTAAACTAAACATGTATTTTAGCTCCAATTGATTATCTAATCGTTAATTTGTAAAATTTAATGGTCATATGATCATCAGAGATGACTAGATATTTAAAGCATGACTAAGATGAGTTTAGCTGGGTTTTATATGTTGTAGATCAACCAAAAATAAATTGGGGGACTCAAATCAAATTAAATGGATCTAATGATGCAAGATATAATCTAGGAGGAAACTACTTAGGAAAAGAAAAAGATGGAGGCAATAAGGAAACAATTTCAAATTTGGATAAGAAGCAGAGAAGTTGATTTGGAACCAACTTCAAATTCTAAGGAAAATCTATATAAAGATAGGGGTGACTACATGATGAAAGAAATGGAAGACTTAAGGAGTTCCACTTTAGAATATCAAAGAGAACCAAGAAAGAAAGCAGAACAAAGAGAGAAAGAACCGAAGCCATCTCCCTCCCATCCACTCAATTGCCTACAACCTTAGTTTCCCATCTACTCTCAATCTCACTTAACATCCCTAATCAACACTATTTTCCCTCCATCTTTCATGCTTTCTTTCACTATTTTATCCTCTCTATTTCACTAGCCACACCTATTTCTTGTCAGTTTTTTTTTCCCCCTTGTTACTAGTCATTCCCTTCCTTGCTCGAATCACGGCCCTTGTCTCTTTCTCTCAGCCATTTACTTAACTATTAGTTGTCCCCTATCCATCCTCTGTTTTTTCTTCTATTTTCATCATTTTTCCTTCCTATGAATCAGTTGTCTTAATCATGTTTTAGTCCCTATTTCTCACAACTTTCCCTTTTGGTTACTACAATTAGCTTTCCTTATTTCTCATTGATTTAAGTTTCCTATTATCACTATTTTCCCTTCTATTTTCAATCCCTATTTCACATAGTATTTTTCCCTCTGTTTTGGTCGTCAATTTTTCTTTATTTCCCACTGATCTTCTCCTAATTCTTGTCAAATTTACAAGCTTTTATTATTTAGCATACAACCCATTTCACTTTTCCCCATAAATCTCCTTCTTTCTCCTTCAATTTTCCTTTCCTGTTGTTGCCTTCTTCATTGCACATTTCATCCTCTCATTGCAGGTAAAAGAAAGAAATTTTCAGTTAAAAAATTTATTTTTTTGTCTTATCCCTATTTTATCTTATTCTTATTCCTATTTTACATTATCCAAGCCTTGCTTTGTTCGTAGTTAGTCTAGGAATTACACAATCCAATCCCTGTTTGATTAAAGCCTAACCGAATCAAAGGTTTAGCTTTAATTAATAGTACTAAGTTGATTCTTGATCTTTTTCTCTTCTGATTTCCAATCAATTTTTAGATCTTCTTCTTAGTACACTTCTGAACTAATTTAGCAGTTCCAATCTTAAATTTGAAATCCAAAAAATCAATTTAAGCTGTCCAAATCTCAAATTCTTTTTTTAGTCTAGACCATCAGATTTTAGGAAGACTTGTATAATCCATATGTTGAATCATTAATCAAAGACCTGGGGAATGAATTGATGAAGGTTTATCGACTCTAGTATGACCAAAATTGAAGAATCTTGCTATGATCAAGCTAGGGAAGTGAATTTCAATTGATATTTTGTTTAATTTTTTATCTTTTGAATTTGGAATTGTGTAATTTTCATTAATTCATCATCATCAAGACCTTATCCTAATTAGGGATCAGCCACATGAATCTTATTCCTCCATTCTTCTCTAGTAAGTACCATAGCTTCATTTAGTCTCAAAGTTTTTAAATCTTTCCCCACCACTTTCATTCATTGGACCTTCCCTTGGCCTTTTAGAACCTTCTACTTGCATTGCCTCATGTTTTCTAACCAATACCATTTTTTTATCTCCTTTGGACATGCCCAAACCATCTAAGTCTAATCTCCCTCATCTTGTTACCTATTGGTGCTACCCCTAAATTTTCTCTAATATTTTCATTCCTAATTCTATCCTTTCTTGTCTTGCCACTCATCCATCTCAACATCTTCATTTGTGTGATACTCATACTATAAGCATGATATTCCTTAACTACCTAACACTATGATCCATTGAGCGTGTAACAAGCCCAATTTTTGTAAATTGATTGAGAAAATCAATTTAGTTTGAATTTTTAAAAATTTTGGGCTAGAATATTAGGATTATTAAAAATGCACTTCTCATAGAAGTATAATCAAATTATAAGACATGTATAATTGAAAACATACTCAACAAACCCTTTAGAATGACTGTAAGCATGACAAATTCTGAATTTGGATGAAAAATTCTTATTTTTCTACATTTTTCTGAATAAAAGGGTAAAATGGTAATTTTACCCATATCCAAGAACTAAGGCCTCAATATTCATGATGTGCTTAGAAATACGAATCCAATGCCACTAAGTATGCTTAATTTTGAGTTCGAGAGAATAAAATGAACTTTTCTCCATAAAAAGGCAAAATGGTCTTTTCACACCCCTGAGGGACCCACAAGGGGCCCATGAGCAGCCCACAAATGAATCCAGTGACCAAAAAATATGTAATGAGCAGTCAAACCACTACCAGCTGCTAGTGGAGGATCCAATGGAAATTAAATAATAAAAAGAATAAAGCATAATAATTATACATAATCATGAAAAACAACCAAAATGCCTATCAATAACCACCAAAAATCCTCCAAAAATGTTCATAAAATTTCTCACAAAATTATCTTGCTTCCCCTGCAAAACTAGATATAGTTCCATTTCCAAAATTCCAAAACTCCCTTTTCTTTCACTTTCTCTCTCCTCTCTCTAGATTGGAACAAGAGACTAAATTCAATTAGGCATTCTGTTCTAGATCAAATCTCACAAATCCCACCGTCCAAATTGTCCTAGATTACATTATCTACAAAACCCCCAAATCAATTTCAAGATCCAACGGTTCAAACAATGGAAAATCACAAGACAAGTTGTTCTTAGGCTATTTTATACATCAAGTGGGTATTCTTTTATTTTTGGACTGCAAAACAGATGTTTTGCTCCAATCAGGTAGGAGGAAACCCTTTCCACACTTATTTCATGTTAAATTATGTAATTTTAAATTTTCTTGATTTATATTTAGGATAAAAATAATAAAAATCAAGAAAGGGTAAGAAGCCTTCAATTATGGATTATGGATGGTTTAGATGGAAAATTTGAGCATCCAATCGATCCAGAAGGGTCCAAAACCCCTAGGTTATAAATTTCAAGAAATTTCATAGCATTTGAGTCCCTCAATTGTAGAGGGATTGATTGGACGGTCCAAACGGACTGTCCGATCTCCCAATAGGATCGGATTCTCAAAATGCAGTGCGAAACGCAACATGGAAATGTGCCATGAGATGGCATTTTTGTGCACGGCGGGCGTGCAAAGTTGTCCCGGGCGAACGACTGCATGACAGCGACAGTCTCGGGAGGACGTGTCACACGGAAGTCCTGGTGACAGGTGTGCGCCCGACCAAATCACTCGCAATTGTCTGCCTAACTATTGCCTAACTAAATCATTCCTCCCAGCTCGTTCCACCTGAATGAATCTGGGCCATTCATTCCGATGGGCCCAGATCAAATCTAGACCCCAGAACGACTGTGAACTTCAAATCTCAATTAAGGAGTCATTTGAACTCCAAATTGAGATCGGAGAGAGGCTATGGAAATCTTATTTCATCTATTTTCTTCTGAAATAATAAAAGTTAGAAAATTTCTTATGAAACTTTCTTTATTTATGAAATAAGTTTCCAACTTTCAAGATCTTCGAGATTTGAGATGATCAGATCTTGGGGATTTGTTTTAATGATAATATAATATTAAAATTAAGTAATATCCACTATTTATTTTTACAGATCTAGCATAAAATGAGGGATCTACCCTTTATGGTAGAAAAACCCTAAAAATGCAAAGGGACCGACTTGATCAATCAGATCAAGTGTGATCAGACCTGTGGGATGGATTGAATGAGGGATAATATGATGTAATCTATGGAGATCATGGATTGATTATGACAAAAACAAAGAAATATGATCTTTGGACCTTAATGGAGTAAAAACCCTAAAATCAATTAAAAGCTTGATTTAAAATGAAAAGATCTAAGATCTAATGGTTGGATCATAAGTAACGGTTTCTAATAATTTTAATCTAATTAGTTTCATGTCTTTTATTTGATAATAGTATTGTAAATGTTATTCATATTATAAAGCATGGTAGTTCTTAAATTTTAGCATACTATGTGTTATTAGATTGTTATATTAGGTTGATAGATTTAATTAACTTAGGATCCATGTTAGTATATTAGAGTATGAATGCCCTTAGAATGATATAGATGTACACTTCTCTTATGATTTAAAGTGTATGATTATTTGAATTACCAAAGGATAGTATGAGCATCTTAATTGTCTTTAAGTTAGTAGATATAATTGTCTAATTAGTGGTTATGTCTCAATGTTCATAAATTACCAAAAATAAAATCTAATGAAATAGAGATTCATGGACAATTAAGATGAGTGAATGGCTTGGACTTAATATTAGTAAAGGCTATAGTTAGTAGGACAATATATGAATTATCAAATTCTTAGCCCAAACTAGGAGAATAATAAACCCCCTGAATGACATTTTAAATGTTCATGGACTTAATTAGAATCAATTAGAAAGAGTACTTAGGGTTAATATGCTCATAGGAACCTTATGAAAGGTTGAGCTAAGGTCATTCTAGTGAATGTTGAACATGGTGGTTAAGGGGGGTTTCTAATAGAGCCTCGCTCTTCCCCTACCTTCCATTGACGTTTGTGAGGTCTAAACGCCTCCTTACATGAGGATTGAAGTAACCACTTTGTGTTCACCCATTCAGCTAATTAGCCTTAGCCAATTGGAAATAAGCGGAGCAGTCTAGACTTAGGCTAAAATAAGTTATCTTAAACCAGAAAACATTAACTGGTTGCATAATAATAATAATAATAATAAGATCACAAATGGTTAGTAAATTATCTAATCCTAATAAAAATTGTAAGTAAGATAATGATGATCAAATAAGATCCATAGGATCTTGAATGATCAAGAACAATAAGAATAATAACATTGTATTGTACTTAGTATGCATATTTATTAGTATGTATGCTATAGATCAAATTTAGATCATTAGATTAGATAATCCAAACCCTTGATCAAATATGATTCAAGGAAAAGAATTAGGATCATCCTCCTTAAGGATGATCAAATAATTGAATTTAGATCAAAGAAGAACTAGATGATAGAAGATCTAGGCCAATGATCTTTATCAACAAGAATAGATTGTTGATTAAAGGATCTATGAAAGATCAAGATCAAAGAGATAGATACACAAAGACTTAGAGATAGAAAATAATTAGATCTGAAAGGTTAGAAGATCATTCTAACCATTAGGGCTATTGATCAATAGGATAAGATACTATTTGAGGAAGATAGATTATATAAATGATAGGAACACAAGACAGATCTAAGTCCTTTATATCAAAGGACAAGATTAGATAAAGAATATAGATAGAGATTATCCACAATTGTACAAACATTGATAGTATGCATGGATTTACAAATTTCATACATCAGTCAAGATCATGGAAGATTTGAAGAGATGAATCACCACTTGAAGGTAGGAGAATTTTATGAATGCATCTACATGAGAAGTACATGTTTTATACATGATCTTATGTCTGAAAATGATGACAAGTATAATGTAAATACTTGTATTAAACCCATCGAAAACCCTAATCATCCAACCAAAACACATTCGAAATGGTTATGTTCGAAATGAGGAAAACCCTAAGGGGGTAAGAATGTAATGACTCCATTTTTTGTAACATTGAAATCCCAAGTTAGTAATGAAAAGTTCACTTTTTGGAGATAAGGGTATTTGGTCATTTCATTATTCACCATGACTGGACCGAGAAATTTGGTCCTAAGAGTAGTACCTTTAGGTGCATCTAGGAAAAAGAAATCCAACAAGACCAAAATCACTCAAAACGGAGTTAAAATGAGCAAGTTATGGCCCTTTGAAGTTGAAGGGCAAAAGTATAATTTATATTAAAAATGGATTTAGCCTGAGAAACACAGGGACCCATTTTGATACGGGCACCCCTCTTCTTCCACCTCCTAGAGGGTTCTAGAATGGCGGTGTTTAGGGGAGAAACCACCGCCATTCTGGAGGTTTCTTCACTGCCATTCCATGGCGGTAAGAACCCCCTCCAGAACCCTCTTCGAGCTCTATAAATAGAGCTCTTGGGCGCCTCCAATGGCAGCCCAAAAGCTTGAGAAAAACCCATCATGGAGAGGCAGACAAGAGGAGAAAACATGGAGAAAAACCCAGCCATGAACCAGGAGCGTACGAGGACAAAGGGGGCTAGCGTGACCAAACCAGACACAAAGTAAACACTTAAGGATAGGATATACAGCAACAGACCCGTGATAGAGAATGTCCAAACTAAGTGCCAGTAAGTAAACCCCTACCTTATCTTTCAATGTTACTTGATTATAGTTACTCTCTGTAACTTAGGCTGTGACTAACACTTTCTTGGGAATAGTATTTGATTTAAAACTATGCCATAGCTATATAATTTGAAAATATGTTTTGACACTTGGGGTTTTATACGAAAGATTGTTTTCCAAAACAAAAAGATTTTCATGCATTTCATATTTCTAAAACAAGAGATCTCGCCCTTTTATCAAATTTGCATCATATAAAACCCGGGTCATCACAGTTGGTATCAGAGTGTGGTTTGACGTTACTCACAGCCCAGTTATGAGGAGAATAACTTATAATCAAGTTTCATCCATGAAAGAGTAAGGGGTAACAGGATAACACATACTAAGGTCTGGTAAATTACCTTGTGATTACAGATGCCTAAAAGGAAAGGAAGCAATGCTCCAAGGCCTGAAGCCCCACCAGTGGACTCCAATGGGTCGGGCAATGGGATGGCTGAATTGTTCTATAAATTCCTACAGCATATGGGGCAATACATGAATAGTCAAAGCCAAACCCCTACCACCTGAGATCCTTCCCCTGATAAAGTAATAGATAGGACTGAGGTTCAGTTAGAAAGGTTTCAGAAATTAGCTCCCTCATTCACAGGAGAAGATGAAGCATCTACAGTTGAAAAATGGTTAATTGATATTGAAAAGATATTTAAAGCCATGAACATAGCTGAAGAAAGAAAAGTACCCATGGCCACATTTGTGTTTAGGGGAGAGGCTACCTTTCGGTGGGAAACAGCAGAAAGGACTTATTTTGACTAGCAAGAAACAATAGGATGGGAAGAATTTAAAAAGGTCTTTAATGACAAATATTATCCTAAACACATAAGAAAACAAAAGGAAAAGTAATTTATGGACTTAGAACAAGGAAATATGACTGTCCAACAGTTTGAAAATAGATTCATCAGCCTCCGAAGATTTGCACCACGTGCTTGTGCTGATGAGGAAGATACGGCAGAAAGATTTGTAGACGGGCTCAACTCAGGACTCAGGAATAGAGTTCTAGGATTCCAACCTTCCACAGTAGCCAAAGCCGTAGAGATGGCCTCCCTATACGAAAAAGATTATCAAAGGAACCAGGCAATAAGGGAAACTATGAACATCAACACCATGAGAAATAAAGGAAAGAGACCATTTCAGTCATCTGGACCCAGGCCACCTTTCAAGAAGCCGTTTGAAAACAAAGGAAGAAGACCAGACTGGAAGACATGCCCTAAGTGTAACAGGAATCATTTAGGAAAACCATGTCCCATTTTCAACATCACTTGCTATCTTTGTGGAGAATTAGGACATTTTGCTAGGGATTGTCCTAAAAGGAAAGTTGAAGAGCGTAAAGGAGATCAAGTTCCAAAGAGCCAAGGACGTGTCTTTGCCCTCACTTCCAGTCAAGCCCAGGCTTCAAATGCAGTAGTTGAAGGTATTCTTTCTATTTATGATATACCTGTTAAAGTTCTATTCGATACAAGCTCCACTCATTCTTTCATATCCCGGGAGTTTGCATCAACCTTGGACATTATACTCCAAGACTTGGACTTCACTCTAGAAGTCATGACTCCTGTAGGCCAAGCACTTCCCACCTATTCGTATCTCTAGGATGTTCCCATTTTGGTCAAAGATCATTTGCTACTGCCAATCTTATTCACTTAGATATGAATGACTTCGATGTCATCCTAGGTATGGATTGGTTAGCCCTTCATCAAGCCTTTGTTGATTGCCTCCAGAAACGTGTCACTTTTACCTTACCTAATGGAGACACTTTCACCCTCCAAGGAAGAAAGGATTATTCTGGAGCATGTGTTATTTCTACCATGAAAGCAATTAAGCACATTGCTCAGGGATGCCCCTTCTTCTTAGCCAAGATTGAATCTGTTGAGAGTCCCCAACTAAAGTTAGAGGATGTTGAGGTAGTCCGAGAATTTCCTGATGTGTTCCCTGAGGATTTACTAGGTCTACCCCGTCCAAGAGAAATTGAGTTTATCATTGATCTTATACCCAGTACTTCCCCCATTTCCAAAGTTCCTTACCGAATGGCTCCTACAGAACTAAAAGAATTGAAGACCCAGTTACAGGAACTACTTGACAAAGGGTTCATACGACCTAGCATATCTCCGTGGGGAGCTCCAGTCCTTTTTGTTAAGAAAAAGGATGGCTCCATGAGATTGTGCGTAGACTATCAAATGCTAAATAGGGTCACCATTAAGAATAAGTATCCCCTTCCCCGAATTGATGATCTTTTCGATCAACTTCAGTCAGCCAGAGTCTTTTCTAAAATTGATCTATGATCCGGGTACCATCAACTTCGAGTTAGAGAAGAAGATATCTCCAAGACAACCTTCAGGACTCGATACGGCCATTATGAATTTAGAGTGATATCCTTTGGTTTGACTAATGCTCCAGCCGCATTTATGGACCTCATGAATAGGGTGTTCAAGGAGTACTTAGATAAATTCATCATAGTGTTTGTGGATGATATCTTAATATATTCAAAAACTCCTAAAGACCATAAGGAACATCTAAGGATAACATTAAGCACCCTACGAGCACACAAGTTATATGCAAAATTCAGTAAGTGTGAGTTTTGGCTGGAATGGGTTAATTTCTTAGGACACATTATTTCTCAAGATGGCATAGCAGTCGACCCCACTAAGGTTGAATCAGTACAGAAATGGGAAAGACCTAAGACAGTCACAGAAATAAGAAGCTTCTTAGGACTTGCCGGATATTACAAGAGATTCATAGAGGGTTTTTCACGAATTGCTTTACCTCTAACTAAGCTGACCAAGAAAGACACAAGATTTGAATGGACTGATAAATGTGAGGAAAGCTTCCACAAACTAAAGAGAAGGTTAACTATAGCACCTGTTCTTACCTTACCTTCAGGAAGTGGCAAATTTGAGATATACAGCGATGCCTCACAACAAGGACTAGGCTGCGTACTTATGCAACATGGGAAGGTAATTGCTTATACTTCTCGGCAACTCAAGAAGCATGAAGTCAATTACCCAACCCATGACTTGGAATTAGCGGCCATAGTCTTTGCCTTGCGAATTTGGAGATATTATTTATATGGGGAAAAGTTTGAAGTTTTTACAGATCATAAGAGTCTTAAATATATCTTTTCCCAACAAGACTTAAACATGCGACAAAGAAGATGGATGGAATACTTAAAAGATTATGACTTCTCCATTCATTATTACCCTAGAAAAGCTAATGTGGTAGCTGATGCATTAAGTAGAAAAAGCCAAGGGATGTGTGCAAGTTTATTGACTAAGAGATGGAAGCTATTACAAGAAGTAATAACGTGGAAACCAGACATAAGTAAGCGCAAGATCATTATGGCAGGACTAACGATAAAGTCAGCTATTAATTAAAAGGTTAAGCAAGAACAAAAAGGAGATCTGGATATACAAGCTTTCATAGGAAAACTAGGGTTTACTAAAGGGGAAGATGGTAGAATTTACATGCAAGGAAGATTAGTGGTACTGACTAATGAAGAATTAAGACAAGAAATCTTAAAAGAGGCTCATCGGTCTAAGTATACTATACACCCGGGAGGAACTAAGATGTATCAAGACTTAAAGAGACAATATTGGTGGGATGGTATGAAAAGAGACATAGGGGAATTTGTGGCAAAGTGTCTAACATGTCAACAAGTAAAGGCTGAACATCAAAGACTTGCGGGATTGTTACAACCCCTTGAGTTACCCGAATGGAAATGGGACCATATTACCATGGACTTCATCGTAGTGTTACCCAGGACCTCTAAGGGTCATGACATGATCTAGGTAATTGGTGATAGATTGACTAAGACAGCCCATTTCCTTCCTTTACACCATACCCAATCCATTGACAGCCTATCTCAGCTATACATCAAAGAGATAGTGAGTTTACATGGCATACCCCTTAGTATCACTTCAGATAGGGATAGCTGCTTCACTTCACAACTTTGGAAGTCCGTCCAAAAATCCTTAGGATCTTCCTTGAACTATAGCACAGCCTTCCATCCACAGATCGATGGACAGTCAAAGCGCACAATCCAGATAGTCGAAGATATGTTGTGAACCTGTGCCCTCGATTGGAAGCAGAGCTGGGATGAAAACCTACCGCTAGTAGAGTTCACGTACAACACAGCTTTCAGTCAAGCATTGGCATGGCTCTGTATGAGGCGCTCTATGGGAGACCCTGTCGATCACCCACTAGTTGGAGCGAAGTTGGAGAGTCCAGGGTGCTCCAGTTCGAGCTGGTGGAGCAATGTGTCAAGAAGGTCAAACTCATAAGGAGATGCCTCCTCACAACTCAAAGCCGGCAAAAGAGCTATGCTGATCAAAGGAGGAGACCATTAGAATTCGACATAGGAGAGCATGTTTTCCTGAAGATATCTCCCACTAAAGGAGTTATGCGGTTTGGTATCAAAGGTAAGCTTAGTCCGCGTTACATAGGACCTTTTGAAATCCTGGAGAAAATGGGAAAAGTGGCCTATAGGATTGCATTACCCCCTCAGCTATCTGAAGTGCATAACGTATTCCATATATCTATGCTAAGGAGGTATGTGCCTGACCCTGCTCATGTCATCAACTAGGTACCGATAGAGTTGACGGAGGATCTCAAGCTAGAGACGAGACCAGTTGAGATTCTAGATAGTAAGAGTAAGAAGCTGTGGAACAAGGACGTATCAAAGTTTTGTGGAGAAATGCGCATATGGAAGAAGAGACTTGGGAATCGGAGTCAGAAATGCGAGAAAAGTACCTCGAGATCTTTTGACTGTATATATTGTAGAATTTCTAGGGCAAAATTCCCCTAAGGGGGTAAGAATGTAATGACTCCATTTTTTGTAACATTGAAATCCCAAGTTAGTAATGAAAAGTTCACTTTTTGGAGATAAGGGTATTTTGGTCATTTCACTATTCACCATGACTGGACCCAGAAATTTGGTCCTAAGAGTAGTACCTTTAGGTGCGTCTAGGAAAAAGGAATCCAACAAAACCAAAATCACACAAAAACGGAGTTAAAATGAGCAAGTTATGGCCCTTTGAAGTTGAAGGGCAAAAGTATAATTTATATTAAAAACGGATTTAGCCTGAGAAACACAGGGACCCGTTTTGATACGGGCACCCCTCTTCTTCCACCTTCTAGAGGGTTCTAGAACGGCGGTGTTTAGGGGAGAAACCACTGCCATTCTGAAGGTTTCTTCACCGCCATTCCATGCCGGTAAGAACCCCCTCCAGAACCCTCTTCGAGCTCTATAAATAGAGCTCTTGGGCGCCTCTAATGGTAGCCCAAAAGCTTGAGAAAAACCCATCGTGGAGAGGCAGACAAGAGGAGAAAACGTGGAGAAAAACCTGGCCATGAACCAAGAGCGTACGAGGACAAAGGGGGCTAGCGTGACCAAACCAGACACAAAGTAAACACTTAAGGATAGGATATACAGCAACAGACCCATGATAGAGAACGTCCAAGCTAAGTGCCAGTAAGTAAACCCCTACCTTATCTTTCAATGTTACTTGATTATAGTTACTCTCTGTAATTGAGGCTATGACTAACACTTTCTTGGGAATAGTATTGATTTAAAACTATGCCATGGCTATATAATTTGAAAATATGTTTTGACACTCGGGGTTTTATACGAAAGATTGTTTTCCAAAACAAAAAGATTTTCATGCATTGCATATTTCTAAAACAAGAGATCTTGCCCTTTTATCAAATTTGCATCATATAAAACCCGGGTCATCACAGAATAGGAAACTAGAAAGTATTCCAGCCCTAAGTAAACAGATAGATCGTCTGATACATATGAGGATTATTTTACATACAAGCATAGAGGCTTATGGTTTTGTTTTAAATAGGCATAGGCCTAGGGATGCTATGCTAGAAGAGTTAGTAGGGTTTGGCCACTCGCTCCCCAAAACTTGTTATTATATGTATACCAAGCCTAAATGAGGCTAAAATTCGAGTAGGGTAATTATGGGAAGGCCTCCACTGTGACAGCCATGGTCCTCCCCATATGGACATGGATATTGTGATTTTCACCGAGGATAGTATAGGTGGATTATTGAGCAATTATCTGGGCCCGCTATACGGATTATGACTGCATGCATAGTAGTCCTTTGAGTATTTTTGCATTATGATGCATGACATAGTGATATGCCTTATGATATGGCATGATGAGATGCTGGGTAATCATGGATTACCGATGAGTATTTTCAATAGAGTTTGGATGATTTATCAACTCAGCATAAGCTGAATATGATTATGTTTTGAGATATAAACTATTTTTCATGGTTTTGACCGTATGTATATATCTATACACAGTATACCATATGTATGTGTAAGGATGTACATATATGACAAAGTAAAGAGATTGCTCCATGAGTATGAATAATGGGATCATGAAGTATTAGGATTATACTGTCAAAGTTTTATGCTTCTTGAAATCCCCTACCAAACATAGCTTGTTGAGATATTGTAAATGTTTCAATGTTTACGATATCTTAGATACATAGAAGGATAATTAGGAGCTCAAGACTTAGAAGACTTGAAAGAATAATCAATCAGGGTATACCCCTTGAAGACATGTATTTTATTTGAGAGTATTATATTGTGTTGAGAGTTTTTCATGTATGGTGAGGTTTGAAGTTTGGATTATGTAATTTGGACAAGTATTGTACTGATACCGGGCTGTACTATGAACCACTAGATGGATTTTGGAATTTAATAAAAGTATATTCCTTCAATGGAATTTTATCTTGTACAAAAATTCTACTTATGTTATGTATGAAGTGATGAATTGGGTTTTCAAACAAGTTTTAAAGAAAAAAATTTCCACTGATTTGTTTTACAAAATTTTTTTACAACTGAGGGCCTTGCTTTTGAAAAAAATATTACAAAATGTGTTACAAAAACCCAAGTCGTCATAGAGTGGCACCCGCCAATCACACAAAACTCCACATGCACATCCCCATTTATTCCAAGTCGCTTGGATTCTCTGGGTAACCTCCCTCTCAATCTCTCTACTCTCATGAATTATTGATCTTAAGTACCAAAAGTGGTCTTTTATGGGGACTTCTTGGTTATCAATCTTGACTAGTGTTCCACTTCTACTCCTCTCCTTGCTAAAATTGCATTCCATATATTCTATCTTAGTTCTACTAATTTTAAATCCTTTAAATTCTAACGCTTCTCTCCATAACTCTACCTTTGTGTTTACATCCTCTCTTGTCTCATCAAGTAAGACTATATCATCTGCAAATAGCATGCACTAGGGAATCTCCTCGTGCAGATGTTTTGTAAACTCATCCATAACTAGCATGAAAAGGTGTGGACTCAATGCCAATCCTTGGTGCAATCCCACAGTGATAGGAAAATCATCGGTCTCGCCATTAGCGGTCTTTACATTTGTTATGGTATCCTCATACATATATTTAATTATGTCTACATACCCTCGCAAAACCCCTTTCTTGCACAACACCCTCCATATTAACTCTTTTGGGACTTTATCATAAGCTTTCTCTAAGTCAATAAAGACCATGTGGAGGTCTTTCTTCCTCTCCCTATATTTCTCTACCAATTGTCTTAGTAAGAAAATAGCTTCCATGGTAGACCTCCTAGGCATGAAACCAAACTGATTCTCTAATACACTTGTCTCATGCCATAGCCTCTTCTCAATCACTCTTTCAAAAAGTTTCATAGTGTGGGTCATAAGTTTGATCCCTCGATAATTAGTGCAGCTCTGTATGTCTCCTTTATTCTTATAAATTGTTATAATAGAGCTTTTCCTCCACTCAATATGCATTGTCTTTGATTTTATAATCTTGTTAAACAATTTGGTCAACCAAACTACCCCAATATCTCCCATATGCTTTCAAACCTCTATTGGTATACCATCGGGCCCCATGGCCTTTCCTGATTTCATCTTTTTCAAGGCCTCTTTCACTTTAGGTATTCTAATCCTATGTTCATATATGTAATATCCAATGTTATTTAGGTTTATTTCTCAGACCCATTTTCATTTAACAATTTTTGAAAGTATGTCTCTCACCTTTGTTTGATCTCATTATCTTTGACTAATACCCTTTGATCATCACTTCTAATGCACCTACATGATCTAAGTCCTTACCCTTTTGTTCTCTTACTTTTGTAAGTTTAACCACATCTTTCTCACCTTTTCTTGTTCCTAGTCTATTATAGAGGTCATCATATGCCTTAAGTTTAGCCTCACTTACTATTGTCTGAGCAATCTTTTTAGCATTCTTATATTATTCATAGTTTTCATTATTTCTAGTCTTTTTCCATGCTTTAAAACACATATTTTTCTTTAATAACTTTTTGCTCTATTTCACTCCACCGCCATGTTTCCTTTACTGATTGCCTTTTTGCTTTAGATACTCCTAAGACATCTTTTGCCACCTTCTTAATGGACTCAGCAATATTAATCCACATGGTGTTTACTTCTGTTTCATAATTCTAGTTTTCTTCTACCATCAACTTATTTGTGAATGAGGTTATTTTCTCTCCTTTTAAGTTCCACCACTTAGTTTTTGGATACCTATGAAGTTGATTTCTTTTCTTCCATCTTTTGATATGGATATTCATAACCATTAACCTATGTTGTGAGGTTAAACTCTCACTGGATATCACCTTACAATCCTTACACATTGAACGTTCAGTATTCCTAAGTAGAAAAAAGTCTAATTGGCTTTTATGAAGTTCACTTTTAAAGGTTATTAAGTGTTCATCCCTCTTCTTAAAGTGTGCATTTGTAATGGCTAGGTTAAATGGAAAATCAAAATAGAGGATAGTTTGCCCCATCTCATTTCGTTCACCTATACTGTACCCTCTGTGTATTCTATCATATCTCTCCTTTTCTTTTCCTACCTGGTCATTTAAGTCTGCTCCTATAAATATCCACTCAGTGTTAGAAATTTCTTGCACGACTCTCTCCATATCTTCCCAAAACTATCTCTTGATTATATCTTCTAACCCTATTTGTGGTGCATATGCACTTATAACATTTATGATATGCTCTCCTAGTACAAGTTTTATTATTATAATTTTATCACTGATTCTTTTATTGTCCACAACTTTATCCTTTAATTCTTTATCCATTATTATTCCTACACCATTTCTGTTATTATCCTTTCTTACAGACCATAATTTATATCCATTGGTTTCTCTAGCTTTAGGCCCTTTCCACTTGGTTTCTTGGATACAAGCGATGTTGACTCTTCTACGTTTCATCATGTCTACTACAAACTCTTAACTGTCAATGCCCCTATATTCCATGTGGCGATATGAATCTTATGCTCTAGAGATATCCTATTTACCAATGCCCTTCTCGATGTCTATGGCATGAACCCATGTCCACTTTTCACTACACCTAAGTTTTGATATAGTGCGTTGCTTCTAAGGGGACACTCTAGTAGCCCTGCCCATTTTTTACTACACACGGGATCTAATGTAGCTCGTCACTTCTGAGGGAATGCCCTAGCAACCCTTGCCCATTTTTCATCGCACCTGGGATCCGATGCAAGGCGTCGCTTATGGGGAATGTCCTAGCTTGAGAAAATGTCAATTTTCAATTCATGTCATATTAGGGTTGCCATAGTTTTAAGAAGCTGGAGATGATTTTTATTTCTTCCTTACAAACATCTGCAAACAAGAAAGAAATAAAAAAATCATCTTCAACTTCTCTCTTTTTGGCTGGCACTTAACATAAGAGTTTCCATACTTTTAAGAAGCTGGAGATGATTTTCATATCTTCCTTGCAAACTAATATACAAATTCATATTCATTTGCAAGAAGGAAATAAATAATAAAATCATCTTCAACTTCTCCCTTGCCAGCTGACACTTGACGCAAGACCCTCCTCCTTTTTCATTTGGGCTTGGGACCTGCATTGCTGGAGATAAAAAAAAAAACCAAAAATATAAATTTTTTTTTTACAAATCCCATTTAATTAGTATTTTAGGCATTTTAAGGTGTATTTTTCAATTTTTCTTTGTGCATAATCACTCCATTTCCTAAAATTTGATAATTATTGCTATTTTTATTTTGTAGAAAGTTAAAAAAAGAAGGAATTCAAAGCGTATCTCAATTAGGATAGCCAAATTTTTATTTTTAGTGAATTTGTGTAAGGACAAATTGTATTTTCTTTTAATTGCAATTCACTTAGAAAGGGTTGTAGTAATTTTACTCAAGGGTGGACCATCGTAACTTGAAAGTGGAATGTAAATAGTCAATCCTTGTACGAGAAGATCTTATCTAGGACCTCATTATGAGCCGTCCTAACTCCTTATAATTTCTAGATTAGGGTTTCTATTATTAGAATAACTTTAAATTGTTTGGTAGTATAATTGCATAGAGATAGCATAACTTGATAACTGTTGCATTTTAGGGTTTGCATTTGTTTATTATTTTTAATTGCATTTTAAGGCATGTTTATTGCTTTAAGGGGATTTATGCATTGATTAAACTACCATGGAGTGTGAAAAATAATTAGTAAGGTCACCTGGCCCCACAAAATCAAGGGCATCTTGGGCCACCTAGTATAATCATTACAAGCACATAAGTGGCCTTCCAAATTAATTTAAAATTAATTAGAAGAGACTTATAGAGGCCATCACATGCTTGTAGGACCCTCTTGGAAGGAGGTGACTCATTGCCACTTTAGTGACCCTTGTCTAATGGACTACGCTTTGTGTAGCTTTAAAATTAAGCATAAGCACATGAATCAACTGTAGTAGATGTACATGAGTGAGGTTGATCCCATAAGGAATCTCATAGATTTTTAATAGTTTGGATCTTATTAAAGTTGATTAACTTCAGCCAAAGAGATAGAGATGTTATTAAACTTGGAAATTAAAACAAACTAAGATGGAAACATCCATGGAATTAGAAACTAGAATTAAAAGAAACTTTCTAAAATTAAAGAAAAGAAACTAAATTTAAAACCTACCTAAATAATATGAAATAAACCAAGGAAAACTAATGCTAAATTAGAATGAATCAAACTAATAAACTTAACTTAAGCAAACTACTAAAAAGAAAACTTTCCTAATCTAACATTTTCCTAAACTAAAACTTCCTAAAAATGAAACTTTCTAAATCTAAACTAAGATACAAACAATGAATTAAATACTTCCAAAACAAGATTATGCAACTAAACTAAGCAAACACCAAAAAGGAAAGTGACCTAGTACCATGCGCATGATCCATGGATTGTATGCATGGTTCTAAGGTGCAAAAGTGCCTAGAATTGATGAACCTAAAGTGAAATATCATGTAAAATAATTAATGGATATAATAAGCAATACAATTTTCTAAATGGGTTCCTAAGGATTTAAGAAAATAAGGTGTTTAGATGGCTGAAAAAAGAACAAAGTTAAGGGGAGAAAAGGATCAGATTTCAACTATTCAAGAACATCAAACAAATTAAGCATAACAAAGAAATTGAAACCATAAGGTTACTCTTATTAGATGAGTTTACCTCATTAAGGTTTGCAGTGAATATACCTACAAAATTTTATAAGGCTAAGTCCTTAATTTTATCTCAGAGAATTCTCACTCATTAGTAATCTACTAGCTTTCACAACTTAATAAATATGAATGAGAAATTTTGCAAATTATCCACATACTAAGGCCATTTTATTTTAGTTTTACCTCTAAGTGCATGTATGTACAACTACATAAATCAGGACTTCTAAATAGTAATGCTTATTGCACCATTGGAAAGATGTCTTAACCCCAATTTCTCACTGGTATACACTCATAAATGAAGTTCTTAAAGAACAGGGTCAAAGAAAATTCACTCACTATGTGACCAAATCCAAAGTTACTAATGGTTGACATAATCTTTTAAGCGCTGATGAGGTAAAGGAATATGATGATCCCTTAGAATTTATGTCATTACTAAGACCATTAGAAATAGTTCACCTTTATTCCTTCTTATTTATATCCTCATTATGGCTATGTTCCACCTAAGATCAATACGTCTTCATATAAGATGAAATGTAAGCTTAAGAATGGTTCAGAAAGATAGGGTATAAGGTTCAAAGGTTCAAATTTGAGTAGAGGTCTTCTATGAATATTTATTTGGGACAACTTATTGGGTACGCTTACATGTAAATAATACTTGAATTTAGCTAATTATTGCCAAATTAAGAAAATTAAGTAATTAGGATGATGATTCTACCTCACATAAGTCAATGTGAAGGATATTCCGCTATCTGTGTTGTTGAAACATCAACTGATAGTCTCTAAGGTACTTGGTCTACACTATCCATAGTAATATGACCACGATTGTCCACTTGATCATCCTAAATTAAAGAATAAAATAGTAACTTTGATTAAAAAATCTCAATGAATCATTTGAACAGTATGGATAATCAAATTTGATCAAATTTTATACCTAAATTTGGGATTGATCTTAGCCCTTGATCAAGATGAGCCAGATCACTACAACATTTCTTCGAATCAAAGATCTCTAATATGGATCTTAATCTATGTGTCATGAAGATCTAAAAGAAATGCTTAGACTATAAAATAAGGTTGGATTGGTCGTGGATTGGGTGATCTAGTATTCCATCTATGATCGAATTCAATTGGAGTCTCAATTGACTGTTGATCTGTGACTGCATAATAATCAAGGGTCTGATCAGTTACAAATCAAGTGTTTAGTGCTGAATCTAATGATTGAATTTGTAATCAAATGTTAGAACTATGAATGGGGCTAAAATGGGGACCACCCATGTAGAACAGTAGGAGAGAGAGAGTGTGACAGTGTGAGAGGGGGGGAGAAGATGGTGGCTGGCAATGGCTCTGGCATAGTAACTAGTCAGTGCGTAGCCACAAAGGGGAAGGCACAAAGGACACAAGGGAAAGGGAGTAATCAAATGGGCTAGTAGAGAAGGATGGACAAGAAGAGGAGCCGTTGAGGCCAACCTGCCCATGCAGGCATGTCATGTTGATTGTATTGACCAAGGAACAAATAGGGAAGGAAAAAGGCGTTCTCACGTGGGTACGAAAGGAGGCCCTGGTGGTCATGTTGGGAGACTAGAGATGAAAGGAAAGGGACTAGTGGATCATGTAGGGATGATATCACACTAAAGAGAAGCGATTGAAGAGGTAGGAGGGAACATGAAAGAGGGGAGTGAAGTTGGTAGTCCAGCCCTAATTCAATCACCAACTAAAGGCAAGATCGAATGTGAGAGACGTTGAAATGTGCACCTGCGTGGGAGTTTTCAAGTCACCAGAGAAAAACTAGACAAGGGGTTTTTTGCTGTTGTGAGGATGATCAGAGGAGGTGGATAAAATGGAAACTCATGGGTCACCTGGTAAGATGACCGTTGGAGGAGGACACTAGCAGGTCGCTAGTGTAAGGGTTTCTATAAATGTCGGTGAAGGTGAGGGGAGTGAGATGGGGTTTTTGGTCGCCCAATTTTTCGGCAACTCCTCCCTTTTCTTTTCTATTTTAGGCTATACCCATCATAAGGAGGGCCAGGTGAAATGTGGCAACCCAACTATCGTCACCTGTCAAACAACTGGGGGTATCAATATCAATTTTGACCCCCTAAATTAGTAAAATCTTGATATTTTCCCCTCTGATGTCTATTCTGTACAAAATTAGTGCTATTGGAATCATCTTGATGTGTACGTCTCATTTTTTATATTTTTTAAATCAACTTTTGAGTTTTAGGAGTCACATCCTTTGAATTTAATTTTTCACAATATATATTTTTTATTTTGATTAAAATATAACATGATTACATGAAAATAACTTAAAATTGAAGGTTGTTACAATCTCCTTATAGCGACCACCACTCAAATCTCCTACCCCACTTCCCACCCTCTCCTTATGGCAATCACCACCCCTCGAAGCGCCCCTCCCCCTGCTCTTCCCTCGCCAACCACCACCCAAAGCCCTGGCCCACCTTCCCACTCTCTCCTTGCTATGACCACCCCCAATGCCCTTGTGCCCCTTCTCACCCTCTCCATGTAGCAACGACCACTGCCTCACCCTTCCACCCTCTTCCTACGGCAGCTACCATCTGAAGCCCTTGCCCCCCTCTTCCCTTTCCTCTCTATGCCTTCAATGCATTTCTCCAAGGATAGCTGCTCCTCTCCAAGTGTTTGGCACCTAGGCCAAGCTTAGTTCCTACATTAAAAGGTTGGTTGTATTCCTCTTTTTGTTCTTCTTCTTGAACCTTTATTGTTGCTTAATTCTATGCATAGGAATTTTTTGAATGCCTTTCCATTCCTTTAAATCTTCTTTCTTGTTGATCCAAATAAGTCACCTTGAATTTGTTGGTTATACTCTTCATCTCTTTGCATAGGTTTCCAGATTATGCTTCCTTTTTGAACTTATTCAATAGTTTTTTCTGTAGTGGCTCATATGCATGTTACTTAGAGATTGGGATAGTGCTTCAGATATTTTAGGAATTATTTTTGGGTTTACATGATATAAATATGGTACATCTACTTCATGAATAGTGTGCACCATCCATGTACTTTTCCATTTGAATGAATGACATCTAGATGATTCACGATTCTCTCTCTTGCTGATGGATGCTCCTTTTAGTTATTTTAAATGTTTAGTTGTTTACATGTTTTTAGTTCATAGTTTACCATTGAAGTAAGAATTTTTAATTTAATCAAAAGCACCTTGATTCCATGCACACCACTCTAGGTGTCATGCACGTGGTTCTAAGGAGTTATTGGTTGAAGTTGTGGAAGTTTGATACATGATTAATAATATTAGATCTTGAAGTGTTATTCTTTCATGCAAGTTTAGGTCTTGTTTAGGACATTGAATCTTAGACTACATAGATATTTAGCATGTTCACAATCATAGGAATGTTTAGCAAGTTGTTAGATCTTATTCTTTTAATTTAAAGTTAGTAGTTCATTTCTGTCCATGCACTTTCATTACTGCCATTTACATATTTTACATCATATTTGTAAGATTTCATAGTGAGGAAACACATCAGAATCATGCATCTCATCCTATGGTCATATGCATGGTTCTAGATGCACATCCCTTAGATTTGTTGTTTAATGATGTCTCTTAAATTCATAGCATGGTGAATGATTGGATTGATGCTTAGCTTTGCATAATAGTCTCCATTAGTTAGTTGCATCGTTTAGGAAATTTCCAATTTTCATATTTAGGAAGTAATTAATTTAGGTAAGTTCTAAATTTAGAAGGTTTTAGTCTTAAGAATGTTTTATCCTTTTAGGAAGTGTGTTTTTATGAAAGTTTCTAAGTTTGTTTATTTTAGCATTTTTACATGTCTTGCATTTAACTTAATTTCCTTTCTTAATTTAGAACAAAAATTCTCATTATCTTGGCTAGGCTAGATAATTTAAGGACCATGCCTCTTGCCTACTCTCTTCCAAGCCTCCATGGTTCCCTCATGCTTATGTTCTTTGGTTGTTGCACTCTCAATTTTCAAGTTAATTAGTTCATTTTTCTTGTTCCTTTCTTCATTGCGTTGATTTATGATTTAGCCTATTTATTGTTTAGATTTCATCCACGAACATATTGACAACTCCATGTGCAATAGTCCTAGGATTCATGCATTCCATTTTAGATTGTTTTATGCAATCTTTCTCTTATCCCCATGAGCACCATGCATGCATCATGTGCACTCTTCTTAAGTTTTATTTGTATTGTTAATCTATATTTAGAGGTTGCCCTTCATTGATAAGTTTAATTGCATGCTATGTTAGGCTTAGATTTCATTTCTTAAAGTTGTTACATCTTTAGAATAGTTTAGTTAATTTCTAAGTTTAGTTTTAGGAAAGCTTAATTTTAGAAATATATATACTTAGAAAGTTTCTATTTTCATGCATGTTTTATCTGATTTGCTTTCTATTTGTTTTCCACCTATGTCTTGTCGGTTTCTTTTCTTTAAATGGATTACATGGCCTTTTTTTATCTCATTGTTCTAATATCATTATGTTCTTATTTGTAGTAAAGATGGAATAAGAAAAATATCAAAATGAAGAATATGGGAAAAATGAAGAGCATGAATAAGAGGCCAACATGAGCACTACTCAAAAGAGAAAGGGCAAAGGGTGAACAACAATGGAAGTGGTTATTAAGAGAAAGTCAAAGGGAATTAAGGAAACTATCCAATGCAAAAGTAGGGGCAAGAGATAGGTGAGAATGTAGCCTCTTATAGTAGTTTTCTCTGCTCCGCAATAAGAAGCATAGTTCCTATCATAATTGATAATTGGAGACTTGTGCCATCCTTGACAAAAGATTTAATATAGTAAATGGTGAAGGTCGGTGAACATTAATAATAAGTATTATATAATTTATAACATACCTTATTTTCAAATATAGTAATGTGATGTGTACTTTGTAGACTGCCTTTGACGTGCCTGAGTAGAAGAAGATGTGTTCTTTACAAGGGGCTAGTGAGCAATGGAAAAAATGGAAGAACTACCTTGTTCACAATTGCATAGCTCCATATGTCAATGTTCCATCGAGGTTGTAATAGTGCCTGCCATTTATTTTGACGTCATTGACTAGGATGTGTAGAATGCATTTGTACAGAATTGCATGTCTGTTGAATTTTGAGATATGTGCAAAAATGATGTTTTGTTTAATTAATTACATGTAACATCTAATTATTGCACTTAATTACATATGTAAAAATTCTAGGCAAAGAGTACAAGAGGAAGAAAGGTTCATGAAACCAATATGTAGCACTAGCAATCCAGGGTGGCCTATGCTAGTTTAGTAGAGCATGAAGGAAGCATCTATGAAAATTTATTCCTTTCAAATCAATGCTACTATAGTTATATACATTTAGTTCTTGAACTATAGTGTCACACTTGAAAGCAAAATAAAGTTGGGACTATGGAACCCATTGATCGCTCTATCCTCTAAAAGATGGAGCATTCAGTGAGCCATATTGGCCAAATGTTCTTAGATGAAACTACTACATAAATTGATTCTCGCATTGTAAGTAGTTTCGCCTGTCTATCAATTTTGTACAATTAATTAGATGACATGATCATGTCCTTGTAATTAAATTTTTGTAGGACATTCTTACCTAAGAAAGCATAACTACAGGAACTCTAAGTAGCACTACTGCCAACAATGACATCCTGTGTAGGGCTATGGGCAATAAGAAGGACCACCCTAGTCGAGTTAGGGGCATGGGGGGTAGTATTGTTCCTTCTAAATTCTTTGATAAAAGTTTACCAAAAGTTCAAGATCAAGAGGCCTACAATGAGTTGGTTGAGAAAACAAAAACAGATATATTTATACAGTTGCATGAAGGAGGTTTGATGAAAGTTTTTCAATTCCCTACACATAATTTTTACAATGCTCTTGTACCTCCATTAAATGCTAGCTGCAATTCTCCAACGGAAGAAATTTGTGAAGGACAACCGACACCCGTCAAAAACAAAATTCCAGCCAAGGAGGTATGTAGATAGACAAAACTGAGAATTTTCAAATCCTTTTGTAATAATTCTTTATCTTAACCTCTCTATTATATATCTGATTTGCAGGTGGGTCAATGCCTATTGGCCTTAGATTCCCATCAAACCATCATGGTAGTTGGTTCATGCTATGAGCATGAATCAACCATTTTGCAAGGAATTAGTATGCCACTAAGTGAGTGTCCATTACCATGGCTTTGGATGCCAATGCCAACCTACCATTCCCTTTAAAAATGAAAAATATTATGACCATTGGGTAGGCATATGCATATCACGTCGCTTGGCCAAAGGCACTAGTCATTCTCATAGAGTCCACAGTATGTATATTATCATACTGCCTTCCTCATCAATAGTTTTTAGGTAGAGACCTCAATTTAAATGTGTATTAAATTTATACAATTAATCAGCAACAACATGCTCCATCTAGATTGCCTACATAACACCACCACCTATTATCGCACCAATGGAATAGGTACTTGTATATATGTTTGTTTTTTTATCATAAATTAGGTCCTCTTCATTGATTAATATTATTTAGCTAAAATTTTCTACATCTTTTACAGCAGTTGTCTAAGGGTCATGTGGAAGTCCGCCAGACACACCTCGATCCATAAGGTTAATCTACAATCTCATTAAAGAAAATAGGGCAATCAACCCAATAAATTAAGGAGGAAGTGTTTACCAATGGCACTATTGAAGTGCCACTTATGGCAGAGGACCTATTACGGGTTTGCTTAAGGGATCAACTCGAGCATCCTCACATTGTCTCCTACATGGGGTAAATGCACATATTTTCTTATAAAATACTTGACATTACATGTTATATTTTTATGGTCTAGGTAATAATTATTTCTTTTAGGAAGCTTATTGAATGATGCAACTAACCTTTTTGAGGTTGAGGGCATACTTTACCATTTCCTAGACCCCTGCATCATTTGTGGAGCTATGGAACAATGGACGATAGAGAGGCATGTTAATGATATTTTACCAAGCTTCTTCTAATGCTCTAAGGGACAGGGCTTAATGATTCCCTACAATATTGGATAAGTTGTAATTTTCTTATTTTCTTACCAAATTATTTTATACTTAGGGATTGTCAACTTTAATTACAATTCATATGACTATCTATATAAGGCTCATTGGATGGTACATGTTTTTGGATGTGCATCGTAGTAGGCTTTCTTTTTTGAATCTTGTGGAGTGCATATCCATCTTGTTTCAATTATAAATGAGCTTTTATTATTTTCATGTATTATGTGTAGATAAATAATTTTTTATTCATTTATAATGCATTTGAAATATAAATTTGCAGAGCATGATTAATATCCACTAATCTGACTGAGACTATACAACCATCAAAATTCACTTGAAAAAATGTCATGGTATAGAAAATAGTTAATTGCTCTATTTTACCACCAAATAAACTTGCAATATTACAAATGATACTTATGGATTCATTTTGTTTTCCTTGTTGCATAATGCCATAAACAATAGTCTAATTGGGAATGCAAGTAATATGTGCTGAGTTACATGGGGACCCTAATATTTGATGGTGTTGGTGTCTCCCAATTACGAAAGGTAAGACACTTTTTACTTTTCATAATCTTATATCTTTTTCATAGTTTTTTTTTATGGATCTAGCTAAAAGAATGTGACATGAATTAAATATGTTATATTATAGGTTATTGTGCTTTCTGAGTGGGAAAATAAGAAGAGTTACTCCAGAGTAAACCTTAATGATATACGAAGCGAATAGGCTGAGTATGTAATGAGTTTCAATCAAAACACTTGGAGTAACTACATGAATGTAAAATACATAATAAAGTAATTTTCATTCACTTGTAAGTGTTCTTTTATTTTTCATTTTTTCTTTAATATATATATATATATATATTATGCAAAGAATGAGTGAAAACTTGGGTTGTGGGAGTAAATAAGTGTAGATGAAGTGAATTTGGATCTTGCATATGAAGTGAATATGGGGGTTGGTTTTCATTATATTCATTGAATTATATAACTTTTATGGGTTGATGAATGAGGAAAACTTAGAGTGTGAAAGTAAATGTGAATGTGTATAAGCTTACAAATGAAGTAAATGTGGGTGTTGTAGTAAATGCACATGCTGAGGTTTCTTTTATGAAGTTATTTCAAGATAGATGTGGATGGACAATGATGAATGTGGATGTTTTATACCTAATGTGGAAGTGAATGTATGTTTGTTTTTCATGTGTATAAAAATTGTAGGGAAATTGCATTAGGTGTTACATTGAATGTATAAATACAAGTAGTGATTGCAAGGTAAAAAAGAAAAGGGACTTTTGAAGTCATTTAGTAAACTACTCCAAAAGTCATCAATTTTTCAAGTCAGCTAGATAAAAGTCATTTTTTAACCAATTTCTATTAGCATTTTTTACCAACTTTAAAAGTGTCTTGTGTAGTAGTGTGTAGTAAGAATTAATAAATTAAATTTATAAATCTAATGGTTACTTATACATGAAAAATGTTAACAATTTTTATGGTTTCATTCTCACTCTAGATATAAAATTAGCTACTCATGATTAACATGAAAAGTACACTCAATTCTAGTATTTACACATGTCTTATATAATAAGATAAAAATGTTTAAAATATTTCTAAATCCAACGTAACAAGATCACTAATCTAAGAATGGAAAATATGAGAAAAAATATAAAGAAATACAACCTAAAATATGAGAAAAATGCCCTAAAATCTAATGCAATTCTAGTCTAAATTAGCATGAAACAAGTTCCTAATTTAGCATTAAACTAACTATAAATCTAAGCTAAAACAAAACACTTATGTTAAGTCTAAAACATAAACTTTAATCCTAAACTAAACTAGAATAAGACAACCAAGCTAATGCTAGCACATAAAAGTTAAACCATAGTTAAAAGTTGAAACAAAACATATATAATCATAGCATGCATTCAATACTAAAACAAAGCAAGTATTAAACAATTAACTACATATATAAACAAGATATAAATAAATTTTATTGAATCAAATATTAAATCCATACAATAGTGCGATGAATATAAACAAAACTAAAACAAAACTCCTCTAAATGGATTGAAGATGAATGTCATAAGATCTCATTGATGTGTCATGCATCAAGAAGCCTCCTAAGATCCACTCCAACCCAACCAAGCAATTACAAGAATCTTGCCTTTAATTCTCTCTCTCTCTCTCTCTCTCTCTCTCTCTCTCTCTCTCTCTCTCTCTCTCTCTCTCTCTCTCTCTCTCTCTCTCTCTCTCTCTCTCTCTCTTGATGTGACACCCATCAAGGAGAGGAAAACAAATCCAAACAAGTAGGTTGGGACAAATGGAGATGTGCCTTGTAGTTTTTTGTGGTTGACAGGTGCTACTTGAAGTGAAAGAAAAATTCTATAGGATGGCTATAAGGAAAATTCTATATGATTATGCTCTGTGGATTGGAGTATTGAGCAGTTAAGGAACAACATGTACATATGAAAGAAGTAGCTAAAATAAAGATGTTGTGATGGATGAGTGGCAAGACAAGAAAGGATGGAATTAGAAATGAAAAAATTAGAGGAAACTTCAAAGTAGCACCAATAAGTAACAAGATGAGGGAGGGTAGACTTAGATGGTTTGGATATGCCCAATGGGAATAAAAAAATGGCATTAGTTAGAAGGAGTGAGCGAATCCGAGTTGAAGGCTCTAAAAGGATAAGGGGAAGGCCCAAAAGAATGTGGATAGAAGTGGTGAGAAATATTTAAAAAACTTTTAGACTAGATGAGGCCATGATCCTTGATAGAAGAGAATGGAGGAACAAGATTCATGTAGCCAACCCCTAACTAGAGTAAGGCTTTGATGATGATGATGATGATGATAAATGTCTTCATAAACATGTAAAGATCTTCTACTAAAAGTTGACAATTCTTCATTATTGTATTGAACTGAACATTCTTTCATAGTTTTCTTTTTTCTTCTGTTTTCTTTTTCTTTCATTTATACTTCATTTAAGAGCTTTTATTTTCTTTGAAGTTCACTTTTCTACTTGTTTTGCAACTTAAATATATATCTTGAATCATCTCTAACTTGTTTTTAAAGAAATTAGGTAATGGATAATTTCTATTGGGTAAATATGGGTAAAGGTAATTGAGTTCACAAAAGAAATGGCTTTCATATAAGGCTCAAAAAGGGTTAACCAGTGGTAAAAGTATCATTAGGTAGGTTTTATGGCTTTAGTTGAAAAACCAAAATTTCCTAGATCATTTCCTAGGTTCCATATAGACTATCAGTTTCAACAAACTTCTTAGAAAATGGAGGGTAGTACTAAAACCGTAAATCTTATGATTTGATCAAGTCAAAGAATATTGGGACTAGTTTATGAATTATAAACACTGAAGAAAACTAGAATTTATATATAGCATTCAAGAGAATGAATAGCTCTAAAGCTCATATGGATTATTAGTGTCCACTAATTTTCTTCAAGGTCTCTAAGTTATAACCACTTATCGATTTAGACTTTATATATACATGCAACTGTGTGCAAAAATTGTGATATGAGATTTGGTTTCAAGAAATGCTTTAGAAAATTAGTAATATAAAGAACTAATTATGCGCAATTCTACCAATAAGCTAAAGTTGGATAGAAATACTAGACTTCAAAAAATCTAATTCTTATCATTGTAAAGGAATTGAGTTAAAAACTCAAAAAGATTTTAAAAAATTTCTTAAAAGATTTTCAAAAAAAAAAAAACAATTATAAAAGATCATAATTTGCTAAAAATCTACATCCCTCAACCTAACACAAAATATTGTCCTTAAATTTTGAAAATTATGATGATGAAATAGTAAGAAATAAAGATACGAGTGATGTAGAAAAAACAAGTTCTAAATAACTATGGCACCAAAATGTTATAGAGGAATGGGGTCCACTCAATTCCTAGGCCCCATATGAAAATGTAGTGGCACTTCACCTAGTTTATTATTATCACAATAATTTATGACTTTCTTAAAATTTTAAAACATATATCAAATGAATTCACAAAAATAGAAAAGTCATCCATGAAGACCTTTAAAAAGTGCTCTACCATATCACTAGAGATACTTAGCATACATCTTTGAAAGTTTGCATGAGCATTATCACATAGATATGCATACTTGAGATTAGAGGGTAGAGTTTTCAACTCAAGTGTATAAGGTTCAAGTGAGGATGGAATTGGAGTGGATTCCCTTAGAGTCAATTCCTCAAAATGAGGTTTCCAATTGTCTGTGTCTATAATGAGCACACAATTAAGGAGGGAATTAACTTCCTCTATTAATGTGTGCTCATTAAATCCATTAAAATGCACTAAACAGACCTCAAGTGGGGTCTAGGAAGATTTATAAATCAATCTTGCACCACTGGATTTATTATGTTGACATTGTGTAAGTCACAAGAGGATTAGCTTCTATGGTATATTGGATTACTCTAACTAACCTTCTAGTTTCATCATGTATCCAAATGTGCATACAACAAAAGAGTCCTTTTTTTCAACAAAAACTAAGTAGAAGAAACTTAACCTAAATGATGCATCCTATGTACTACAATGATGCAAAGTCAAATGACACAAATGATAAAATTCTTTATGCTAACAAGCTAAATATTTTGATTTTCTTAATGTTCTTCTAGGTGAGTAACTTTTAGATTATCCCAATCTAGACAGCTTCTCTCTTTTAGACTTGTCCTACTACTTACCAGCTAGATTCTATCCAAACTAACCACTCCACACTCACCTCAATTAGCTATAGGTAATCTGAGTCATAAAATGCGTTGGCAGAGCTAGTCATTTGAAAACCAACATAGTGATTTAGTGCGAGGCCATTGAAATGATAGTAGATTGCCTCCTTCTAGCTCGTGGGCTTCTATCGGTTTCATCTAATTGATTTTAAATTATATTGAAAGGTTAGGATTTGAGATAGGTGATGACTAAATCTAGGTGGGGCAAGAGGTGGTGATGAAATCCACCCTTTGATCTTGTAGGTTATGGCGTCCTAACTAATTAAGTTTCATTCCTCATGACTGTTCGATCAGTATATAAATCACCTTAAAGTGAATAAACATGTCCTATAAATACAAGAAAAATAATAAACTAATGCAATTACTTATATACTACTTATGAATGAGTTTGAACCTCAATAAGCAAGATACTATAACCTAGATAGGTTATATGTTGGTTACAACTAAGCTTAGGCTACCCATTGTTAGGCAGGTGCTTCTGATGCAACAACTTAAAAAGTATGCAACAAGTAAGATGAATGCAATCTATATGAAATAAGCTATCAAAAAATTACATAAATCTAATTTAGCAAGAAAAATCCTAAAGCTAGGAAATTTTTTATGTTTTTCGCAAGTGCACGAGCTATTGTGGTATAGCTAATGCAAGCACGAATTGATCCCATAGGTACGCGCTTTTAGAAATTCAAATTATTAATAAAATTTAATTATTTAAAATTTTAATTTAATTTAAAAAAATTAATAGAAAGAGAAGTCATACTTCAAATGTGTTTAATCAATGAAAATACAAAAGTCTAATCCAAAGAAAACAGAAATTTAACTAAAAAATTAGGAAAATTCCACTTCCCTAGACTAATTATCTTCAAATTCTACAGATCTAGTATCCTAAATCATGATTAGCCTTCATCAACATGTTTCTGACACTTTTGATTAATGATCCACTGGAGGGATTATGCACATTCTAAAAATTCTAAGAGATCTAGGATAAATAAGAAATTTAAGATTTGATGGCTTAAATCTAATTTCAAATTCTTACATTAAAGATTAGGAATAGTAAAAGTTATTTAAATTGTCCAATAACATAGATCTGAAATTTAATTGAAAATTGGAATTGAAATGGGTGAGCAATTGAAGATCTACTAAAAGTAACCCAGAACTATTGATTCAACTACACACATGTAGATAAAACTATTCCTGGATTAAGTGAGAATAATGCAAAACACAGATAACAAAATCAGAATAAAACATAATGCAAATAAGGACAAAAAATGTAAATAGAATTTTTCTGCTAAGGGAAAAAAGGGAATTTTTCATGAAACTTCCTCAAAACTTTTGTAAAACAAAGGAAGTTGGAGAAGATGGGGATGACTACCGGAGATCGTGGAGAAGTCAATGATGGTTCTGGCTTGAGTGGAGACGCCTGGTGTGATGGGAGCAGATGCTGCTAGGAGATGGGCGTCACATGGCTCTGGATTGGTGGAGAAGCAGAGGTGAAGAGAAAAGAAAATGACACATGGATGTAGTGATTGGAGATGGGAGAGGCGACCTGGGCTGTGAAGCAAAGATTCCAATGAAGCCGAGGAGGGGTAGCCTGGGCAGTGTTGTGCTGGGAGTGGTGGACTAGCGGGACTTGATCTGGACTAGGACATCTATGCTGGTTCGTCTGGAGCAAAGGATGCAGGTTTGAAGTCTGGAGGTATCTGGTTCACAATGGAAGAGTGGAGGA
Organism: Warburgia ugandensis; assembly: GCA_035236585.1. Classification (NCBI taxonomy): domain Eukaryota; kingdom Viridiplantae; phylum Streptophyta; class Magnoliopsida; order Canellales; family Canellaceae; genus Warburgia; species Warburgia ugandensis. Next base: position 33,478,640 of record CP141129.1, on the reverse strand, counting down.
AGATAGAGATGGGAAGGGGAGTGGTAGAGATAGGTGCATGAGATGGGAGTGGTGGGAGAGAATGAAAGGAGTTGGAACTTGGTTTCCAATAGGAAACCGAGAAAGGGAAACAAAAGAGGCAAAGGGAGAATTGAAGCAGGGAGGCTGGTGCCATCAAATGGAAAGGGGGAAGTCAGCCCACAGAAGGGCGATGATCAAAGGTGCTAGGAAGGAGAGAAACCAAAAAAAAAGGTGCAGTGAAGAACTAGGGTAGTCTGGGTTGTGGTGAGGAAGTGGAGCAGGTAAGGTGGTGAATGATGGAGAGACGGGAAGCAAAGGAAAGTGGTGGTGCTCGATTGTTTTTAGCTTTCTATCTTTTTAGCTTTCCATTCCCAACCAATCTCCTCAACATCTTTTAGAATAATCTGCACTGTTGGTTCTTCTTATCAGAATCATCCACTCTCCTTTAGTGGATCTGCAAGACTACAGACTATATTAGAGTAATCTAAATTGTACATAAAGCATCTAATTTGTAACAAATAGGTTTTTTGTATGGCTTTTGAAATGCAAAACTAATTCTTAATGCAGGATCGATCTTATTTGAAAACACATTTATAAAAAAATGCAATTCGGTGAAAAAACCTTTTTCTTTTAAATTCACTTTGAAAATCCTGGTGTCATTTTTCTTTTCTCAAAACAAGGATTCTTGGTGAAATGAGTGCTCATTTCTACCAAAAATCTGACAAAGTCTCCTCTATTTTTCGAACAATAGACATTTAATGAATGTCATTACAAAAAACCTGATAAAAATTTCATTTGAATTTCAAAATATATTGGAGACTTCATCTCCTTTTTAAAATATCTAACATGCAACATTCCTAAGATTTATCAATCATAGCCCAATTACAAATTAAATCACATATAAGATTCAAATATCATTGAATAGTCAAGATGGATTCAGTTTCTTAGTGAAACTCTAGATTACCTTGCTTTTTATCCTCCTGAAATCTTCAAGTGGTTTTTCTTAGAGCTTTAATCTTCTTTCTAATTCTTTCTGAGCTAACCTATGGTAAAATAGTAGGATGAATATACAACATACTTAGTAGATAACCTAATACTGCAAAACCAAAATCATGGGATACACATATAATGATTTGAAGAGTGATTTTTCTGATAATAAAATCTTGTTATCATATAAGTCATCTCATGTAATGCACCATAGCACACTCATGCATTTATATACATATATGCATGTCATCAACAAAATATATATTATACTTGTCAATCAAGTATCATATCATTACTTTAAAATTCAAAGTAAGATTTAGTTAAACTACATGATGGCCATTTTCAAACTATATGCAATATAATTTCAAATAACCAACTCATCATGTAAAAACATATCATCTATAGTAAAACAAAATACCATAACAGGTCTTTTGACAACACATGTTAGGTTGACCAACCATATAGGGCAAATCACCAAGTGTCCTTTTCGCAACACATGTAGGTGGACTAACCATATAGGGTAAATCGCCAAATGTCCTTTTGCAACACATGCAAGCAGACTAACCATATAAGGTAAATCACCAAATGTCCTTTTGCAACACATACAGGGGGACTAGCCTCATAGGGTAAAACACCATATGTCCCTTTGCAACACATGCAGGCGGACTAACCTGAGGTCCCTTTGCAACACATGCAGGTGGACTAACCCGTGGGCCCTTTGCAACACATGCAAGTGAACTAACCTAATGTCCCTTTGTAACATATGCAAGCGAACTAGCCTCATAGGGTAAATCACCATATGTCCCTTTGCAACATATTCAAGCGGACTAACCTAAGGTCCCATTGCAACACATGCAGGTGGACTAACCTATGGTCCCTTTACAACACATGCACGCAGACTAACCTAGTGTCCCTTTGCAACACATGCAGGCGAACTAGTCTCATTTGGTAATCACCACCAAAAGATCACATCATTTATCTCAAATCATATAAAATAGTATGCCTACTTTACGCAAAACTATATATCACGAATATTCTTTTCAAAGCATGGCTCAATAGCCAATCCAGCTCATTTTCATATTTGCATATCTCAAAACTGTATCATATGACATGCATATCTTGTACGAAGCTATGCATTTTAAATCTTTCTTTCCAAAATAAGGAATTCATTCATATACAAGTCACTATTTTCTCATGTCTCATAAGTAAATTAAGTAATTGAATACTTTGAATTTAATAACTCATGATTCTTTCCAAATTAGGTATGCAACATGAATTTAAACCCAGATATAAATTTACTTGCTTCAGTTGTAAGAATATTATATAAGAAATATAAGATGAATCATGAATTTTATAAGAAAATCATATACACTCACATTATATAAACACACACACACACACACACACACACACACACATATGCATCATGTCATTGTACAATAATTCCAAAACATTCTAAATTGAAAATAGTTCTCAAATCATTTTCTCATTTTGAAGATCATTTGAAACTTGGCAGTATCAGATCACCTACCTCTTAAGACGGTTTATCCTTTCTCCATAGCTTTTACACTTCACTCTCCATCGTAAATCAACTTTCATGTCAATCTATGCTGCGCATAAAGTTGATGTTAATAACATCAGTTTTGATTATCATACCATTATAAATCCATAAGTTATATTTTTACTCATCTCCCCATCTAATAGTTTAGACCATCTCAAGGTCATAAAACTATTAGACTTAGGATCTCTTATTGATCCATGATTGATTATTTTAATTAGATTATCCTCTTAAGGTCACATTTGCCTATTCTGATATTTTACTACTACTGTTACTGAGTTATACATGGGAGATATGATCAAATCCTTATATGATCTTCCATGTAATGTATATATCAATGATTCAATGGTCTAACCTTCTTAAAATATATAGACTAGTATAATATCTTTTAAATAGCAATTCTAAGTAAAATTTGCTGATCAGATTCCATCCATGAACACCACCACCTCTTATATATCGGGTTCCAGTAACAATAATGATGCCAGCCTCCATGTGGTTCCTAAGAAACATGAAGAAAAGAACTATCCACTAGTCCTCTTGAGATAGATCATTTATTTTCCAAGATTTCCTTTTTGTAAGTAAAATCGTAGTTAAGTCCATGACCATGAGTTAAGGTTGCAAGTTGCAATGGGTAGAACCACCCAATCGAAATAGGTCCATCCATAACAAAAATGTCAGTGCCTTTCATTACCAGAAAAGTTAACCTTCAAACACAAAAGGATGCCTATTTTAGAAAGTCCAAGGATTTTTAGATTCTTTTAACATCATATATCAGAAACAATATGAGATATGGAATGAGTTGAATAAACTTTTTAGCTGATGAAGCTAGGTAGGTATTTTGGATGATGGGATAATTCAGCATCCATGATCATAATGAAATCACCAGATGCATGCTTTAGACCATGACAGTATTCAGTTCCTAGACTAAGCTCCTTTGGTCTCATTCTCAACAAAATGCAGTCTTCACCATACACTTTCTGCTCTTCAAGTCTCCTGATGAACCCTATGAGAGGGATATCTTGATCTACAAGCCAACTGACTTCTGCTTACAGTGCTTCCTGTAGGATAGGTTTTGCATTCATTACTGTTGTATCAAAATAATTGAGGCTGGTATATTTGTCTATCATTGGGTCCACTAAAAGCAACATGGTATTTTAGATTCAACTTCAAGTTAAGTAGTGTCTAATATAGTGTTTAACTCCAATATATCTGAAATTTTTGAGTTGTAAAATCAAATGAAATGTGTGGATCAGTTTAATCTTTAAAGCTCATTCTTAATATGTATTTAACTATCTATTGTGCATCCATGTATAACAATGTGCATCCCTCATAGAATTTCTAATGTTTCACAAGTAATGGTGAAAATGCATATAATTTCTGTATAAAAAAGATAATTCTTAGTGGTAGCAGTAGTGTTGCTTTAAAGTTTCTGAAGTTAGTATTTCCTAATGCAAATTCTTGAATGCATCATTGGTTAGCCTCTAAAGATAGGTTAGATAAGACTTCTCTCTAAGTGATGTTCTTAGCCTTGGGACTTGACACAGCCTGCATGGAGTTGATATATTGATCTATGGATGTAGTGTGAAATCTTTTCATTTTCTTTATTTCTCTCAAAACAGTAAACAATAAAATAAAAACAATGGTTTGATTTGGGAATCCTACCTAAATAGTGTTACAACTCCCAATTGTCACTAGAGAAGATGAAATTCTTTGACTTTTTTGGCAACTATTCCTATGCATATAGTTGGGCTCCGATTCCAATATCGTTCCTCCTCCAATCATGATAGAACCAAGGGGGTTTTGTTCCCCTCTGTGTGTAGCATAGAATGGATGGCCGGATTAATAATCTGGGCTGCCATTGTTGCCGGCTCCTTCAGCGACACGAAAAATCCTCAAACCTTCTTTTCTTTCTTTTGCGGCATGATTTTTCCACGCCGGAGCCTCCTCCCTTCTCTCTCTCTCTCTCTCTCTCTCTCTCTCTCTCTCTCTCTCTCTCTCTCTCTCTCTCTCTCTCTCTCTCCTTTCCTCTTCTTCTTCTTCTCTTCTTCCCCACCATCAAGTTGCCTCTTTCATAGGGTTTGGGAAACAAACGTTAAGTCTGTTAGTGTTTTTGTTTAACTGGGGAGTGCCATTATCAAATGTGCCCCCCTCCACTAAATTACTTAAAATATTTGTTTTCTTTTTCTTTTTTCCTTTTATATGTTAAACACTAATCATTGTTTTTTTTTTTTCCTTATCATTCCAATCAGGCCAAGTTTAGTTAGCGTGTATGATTGTTACACATCCTCACCTCACTACCAGTGGACTCATGTTCCAGCAAGTGGGCTCACTAGTAAAATTACCAAATTGCCCTTTGTAAGAAAAATAGCGATTTATTCGTCTAAACTCTAATTTTAGCAAACTTAGTGTCATTGGAATCCTTTTTTCGAGTACAATCCAAATATGGACATCCCAACACTTGATTTGATGTCTACAAAACTTTCACTTATAAAACTTCAAAAATTAAAATTTTCAATATTCGCTTTTAATCCCAACTTAAGATAATTCCAAATTTTACTTAAATTTATTTTAAAAATATAGGGATGTTACATCCTTCCCCCCTTAGAGGAATTTCTTCCTCGAAATTCTTTTGATGTTATCTTCCAAACAATTCTAAATGTATCATCATCTTGTCTTTAATATAAGTTCTCATAACTCCTTGACATTCATATATTTTCAACTTCAAACTCTAAACATTTACGCTACTTATAAGCATAACTTCCTATTTGTGTTAAGAAACAATGAATAGCTTTTGCTGCACACTCTAATACTCAACCTTTATTTACTAACTCATCAACATTATTATGTAATTTCTGTCATATCAGTAATGTCTCTAATCTTTATGGTCAGATCACAACAATCATTCCTCAATCATGGGTAATATAACTTCACACATTCCGAATAACCATTTCCTTGTCAATAAAAGTTCCAAAAGTAGTTAAGTCATAATTAAATTCATGCTATCATATTTCATCTCACTTCACATCAAGGAATTTCGAAACTAATAAATTAAGTTCAATACTTTCACCTATCATCTTTTTATGTCAATGACGAAAGTTTTTCACATGTAGATTTCTAACTATTAGTTTTCTGTGACTTGTACTCTATTTACTGTAGTAGCTTCTACTTATTAGGAACACCATTACATAGATACAATTCCCATATCCTTTTCTTAAGAAATTGTTATAGACTACAAAACTTCCACTATGATAAGTACAATCACATTCCTCAATAAGGCGTATATCAGTCTTCTCAACAAAGATAACATGTACTCATTTTCAAGCCTTGATTTAGTCTAAAACACATCATTACTTCTCTATATTATCAAATGCAACCCATGTCCTCATTGTGATAATTAACTATAAAATTAACCAATCCATTCCTTATATAATAAGAAACTCTCCATGATGCTTCAAAAAGATTAAGCTAGCCTCTATTTGTCTCTCCAATCATAACTAGACTTGTCATGAATGACTATATGTAATTTGGTTCACCTAACCATGTCAGAATTCTATATAGGATACTAAATTACACATATACTATCTACACCTTAAGCAAGCTCATATGATATAGAAGAAAGCATAGAATTTGTATCCAATGAAATCTTAATAGGTATGTTAAATGTACATGAAGCGTACCTTCTATCTATGTATCTAATAACTGTGTTTGTCTTGAGGTGATTTCAAGTCCACAACCCTCGCTTTCAATGATCTGATCTTTTTCACATTCTTCTTCTTTCTCTTTCTTTGGACAGCACATGGCAATGTGTCCCATCTCTCTACAAATGTAGCACTTGATGCTGTTGCAGTGTTTGCCTAGATGATGGTTCTTACACCGTGGATATGTTTTATATACTAGTGTTTTATTCCTATTGTCCCATTGCTACTCCTGTGGAGGATGGGGACTTGAAGACTATATTAGTCATTTTCTCCGTTAGCATGCCCACTTGTCTTGGTATCCTTTTCCACTTCTGTCGATCTCCCAATGTCCTTTGATAATCCTTCTCAAAAAGATAAGCTAACTCTACTGCCTTTGCCATAGTATCAGGTTAAAACCCTATAACTCTATTTCTCAAACTAGGGTTTAACCCATCAACAAATTTCTTTGCAGCCTTAGCCTCTACGATACATACCGTGGGTGCAAATCTACAAAGACAAGTGAATCTATTCTCATATTGTGTTACCGTAGAATTTTCTTGATCCAAATTCATAAATTCTCTCTCTTTTTCTTTTCTCGCATGTCTTGGAAAATACTTTTCATAGAAGACAGCTTTAAATTCTTCCAAAGAAATTACATCTTTTCCTTCAAAATTTACTCATTCAGTCGTTTCCCACCAAAAGGATGCTTCTCCTGTCAAGATAAAAGTAGCCATCACTACTTTTCTATTCTCTAAAATTTTCATTATTTTCATGACCTTCTCTACTTCAAAAATCCATTTCTCTGCCAAGTAAGATTCATCCTCTCCAAAGAATGGTGGAGTCAGCTTCTTGAATCTTTCCAATTGAGCTTCCGCTCTTTCATCAACTTTATTAGATGTCTCTGTTCTAGCAATTATTTCTAACTGTGGCTGATTCTGAAAAAATTGGCCTACGTGCTGCATGAATTTCTATACCATTTCAATTGATGAGGTGCCTTGCTCAAGGAAGTTATCAGGATTATTCTTATTCCTAGGGCTCATATGCTTACTCCTCTTACATAGCATTTCTGCAATTTCACATGTAACCAACTCTAACTGAGTACTTATACTCTAGTTATTTATATTTTCAATGTGACATCTACTTTCAAGTTACACTAATCCTATACTAGTATTTTCTTTAATTACTTACACTAAAACATAAATTTCTCTTAACAACGTTGACTGTTTGTGATTTTCAATTTGTAATTGGCTATGAATGACATGAATCTGGGCTTTGATACCAACTGTAATGACCCGGGTTTATGTATGCCTTTTTAAATGCAAAACTAATTCTTAATGCAGGATCGATCCTATTTGCAGACACTTTTATAAAACAAAGCAATGCAGTGGAAAAACCTTTTTCTTGTAAATTCACTATGAAAACCTCGGTGCCAATTTTATTTTCTCAAAACAAGGATTCTCGGTGAAATGAGCCCTCATTTCTACAAAAAATCTTGTAGAGTTTCATCTGTTTTTTGGACAATCAACATTTAACGCATGTCATTTTAAAGTACCTGATAAAAATTTCATTTGAATTTCAAAATATAATTGCAGACTCCGTCTCCTTTTCAAAATATCTAACATGCAAAATTCCCAAGATTTATCAATCATAGCCCAATTACAAATTAAATCACATATAAGATTCGAATATCATCTAATAGTCAAGATGGATTGAGTTTCTTAGTGAAACTCTAGATTACCTTGCTTTTTATCCTCCTGAAATCTTCAAGTGGTTTTTCTCAGTGCTTTAATCTTCTTTCTAATTCTTTTCGAGCTGACCTGTGGTAAAAATAGTAGGATGAGTATACAATATACTTAGTAGACAACCTAGTACTACAAAACCAAAATCACAGCTTACACATACAATGAGTTGAAGAGTGGTTTTTCTGATAAGAAAATCATGTAGTCATATAAGTCATTTCATGAAATGCACCATAGCACCCACATGCATGTATATACATAGATGCATGTCATCAACAAAATCTATATCATACTTGCCAATCAAGTATCATATCATTACTTTAAAATTCAAAGTAAGATTTAGTTAAACTACATGACAGCCATTTTCAAACTATATGCAATATAATTTCAAATAACCAGCTAATCATGTAAAAACATATCATCTATAGTAAAACAAAATACCACAACAGGTCTTTTGACCAACCATAGAGAGCAAATCACTAAGTGTCCTTTTCGCAGCACATGTAGGCGGACTAACCATATAGGGTAAATCACCAAATGTTCTTTTGTAACACATGTAGGCGGACTAACCATATAAGGTAAATCACCAAATGTCCTTTTACAACACATGCAGGTGGAGTAGCCTCATAGGGTAAAACACCATATGTTCCTTTGCAACACATGCAAGCAGACTAACCTGAGGTCTCTTTGCAACACATTCAGGTAGACTAACCCTTGGTCCCTTTGCAACACATGCAAGTGGACTAACCTGAGGTCCCTTTGCATCATATGCAGGCGGACTAACTTGTGGTTACTTTGCACCACATGCAGGTGGACTAACCTAGTGTCCCTTTGCAACACATGTAGGTGGACTAGTCTCATTTGGCAATCACCACCAAAAGATCACATCATACATCTCAAATCATATAAAATAGTATGCATACTTTATGCAAAACTATATATCTCGAATATTCTTTTCAAAGCATGGCTCAATAGCCAATCTAGCTCATTTTCATATTTGTATATCTCAAAACTGTATCATACGACATGCATATCTTGTACGAAACTATGTAGTTTAAAGCTTTCTTTCCAAAATAAGGAATTCATTCACATACAAGTCACTATTTTCTCATGTCTCATAAGTAAATTAAGTAATTGAATACTTTGAATTTAATAACTCATGATTCTTTCTAAATTAGGTATGCAACATGAATTTAAACCCAAATATAAATTTGCATGCTTCAGTTGTAAAAATATCATATGAGAAATATAAGATGAATCATGAATTTTATAAGAAAATCATATACACTCACATCACATAAATGTGTGTGTGTGTGTGTGTGTGTGTGTGTGTGTGTGTGTGTGTGTATACATGCATCATGTCATTGTATAATAATTCCAAAACATTCTAAATCGGAAATAGTTCTTAAATCATTTTCTCATTTTGAAGATCATTTGAAACTTGGCAGTATCAGATCACCTACCTCTTAAGACGGTTTATCCTTTCTCCATAGCTTTTACACTCCACTCTCCATTGTAAATTAACTTTCGTGTTAATCTATGCTGTGCATAAAGTTGATGTTCAAAACATCAGTTCTAACTATCATACCATTATAAATCCATAAGTTATATTTTTACTCATCTCCCCGTCTAACAATTTTGACCATCTCAAGGTCATAAAACTATTAGACTTAGGATCTCTTATTTATCCATGATTAATTATTTTAATCAAATTATCCTCTTAAGGTCCTATTTACCTATTCTGATATTTTATCGCTACTGTTACTAAGTTATAAGTGGGAGATATGATCACATGCTTATATGATCTGCCATGTAATTTATATATCAATGATTCAATGGTCTAACCTTCTTAAATTATATAGACGAGTACAATATCTTTTAAATAGCAATTCTAACTAAAATTTGATGATCAGATCCCATCCATGAACACCACCACCTCTTATATATCAGGTTCCAGTAACAATACTGGCGCCAGTCTCCATGTGCTTCCTAAAAAACATGAAGAAAAGAACTATCCACTAGTCCTCTTCAGATAGATCATTTATTTTCCAAGATTTCCTTTTTGTAAGTAAAACCATAGTTAAGTTCATGACCATGAGTTAAGGTTGCAAGTTGCAATGGGTAGAACCACCCAATCGAAATAGGTCCATCCATAACAAAAATGTTATTGCCTTTCATTACCAAAAATGTTAACCTTCAAACACATAAGGATGCTTATTTCAGAAAGTCCAAGGATTTTCAGATTCTTTTAACATCATATTTAAGAAACAACATGACATGTGAAATGAGTTGAATAAACTTTTTAGCTGATGAAGCTAGGTAGGTATTTCAGATGATGGGATAATTCAGCATCCATGATTACAATGAAATCACTAGATGCATGCTTCAGACCATGACAGTATTCAATTCCTAGACTAAGCTCCTTTGGTCTCATTCTCAATAAAATGCAGTCTTCGCCATACACTTTCTACTCTTCAAGTCTCCCAATGAACCCTATGAGAGGGATATCTTGATCTACAAGCCAACTGACTTCTACTTACAATGCTTCCTTTGGGATAGGTTTTTCATTCATTATTGTTGTATCATAATAATTGAGGCTGGTATATTTGTCTATCACTAGGTCCACTGAAAGCAACATGGTATTTTATATTCAGCTTCAAGTTAAGTACTGTCTAATACAGTGTTTAACTCAAATACATTTGAAAATTTTGAGTTGTAAAATCAAATGAAATGTGTGGATCGGTTTAATCTTTAAAGCTCAATCTTAATATGTATTTCACTGTCTAATGTGCATCCATTTATAACAATGTGCATCCCTCATAGAATTTCTAATGTTTCACAAGTAGTTAGTGAAAATGCATATAATTTCTATATGAAAAAGATAATTCTTAGCAATAGTAGTGTTACTTTAAAGTTTCTGAAGTCAGTATTTCCTAATGCAAATTCTTGAATGCATCATTGGTCAGCCTTTAAAGATAGGTTAGACAAGACTTCTCTCTGAGTGATGTTTTGATCCTTAGGGCTTGACACAACCTGCATGGAGTTGATATATTGATCTATGAATGCAGTGTGAAATCTTTTGATTTTCTCTATTTCTCTCAAAACAGTAAAGAATGAAAACAAAAACACTAGTTTGATGCGAGGATCCTACCTCAATAGTGTTCACAACTCCCAATCGTTGCTAGAGAAGATGAAATTCTTTGATTTTTCCAGCAACTATTCATGTCCATACTGTTGGGCTCTTATTCTAGTATCATTCCTCCTCCGATCATGGAGAACCAAGGGGGTTTTGTTCCGCTATATGTGAAGCATAGAATGGATGGCTGAATTAACAATCCGGGCTGCCATTGTTGCCGGTGTGCTCCTCATCCTCCTGTGACACGAAAAAACCCCAAACCCTCTTTTCTTTCTTCTCCGGCATGGCTGGATTTTCCTAACGCCAGAGCCTCCTCCCCTTCTCTCCTTTCCTCTCCTCTCCTCTCCTCTCTGCTCCTCCTCTCTTCTTTCTTCCTCCTTTGCTCTTCTTCTTCTTCTCTTCTTCGCCCACCATCAGGTTTCCTCTTTTGTCGGGTTTGGGAAAAAGACGTTAAGTCTGTTTGTGTTTTCGTTTAAGTGGGGGGTGCCATTATCAAATGTGGCCCCCTCCACCAAATTACTTAAATTATTTGTTTTGTTTTTCTTTCTTTTTTTCCTTTTACATGTTAAACACTAATCGTTTTGTTTATTTTTTCCTTATCATTCCACTCAGCCCAAGTTTAGTTAGTGTGTATGATTGTTACATGTGCTCACCTCACTACTAGTGGACTCATATTCTAGCATGTGGGCTCACTAGTAAAATTACCAAATTTCCCTTTGTAAGAAAAATAGTGATTTATTCATCCAAACTCTGATTTCAACAAACTTAGTGTCATTGGAATCATTTTTTAGAGTACAATCCAAATATAGACGTCTCAACACTTGGTTTGATGTCTATAAAACTTTCACTTATAAAACTTAAAAAATTAAAATTTTCAATATTCTCTTTTTAATCCGAACTTAAGATAATTCAAAATTTTACTCAAATTTATTTTTAAAAATTAGGGATGTTACATGATTAGATCAAATGATCATCTTAATGTTGATTTTGACAAATTAATGATTTGATGATCAATTAGATCTATATTCAAAATCAAGTTAAAAATTACAAATTTGATCGATTAGATGATCTAATTGAATACTGAATTAGGAGTATTTTGGCCAAAATTAAACTCTTAACACATCCCCCAACCAGAATTTTGCTAGTCTCGAGTAGAACATGCAGGAAATAATTTTACAAAAACTAGTACAAGATGCCACTTTCGTAGGTACTCACAATTGCATTTAGTGTATGCAACAAGCCCTTGAACCCCTTGGTTACCCCTAGTGAGCGAGTTATGCCTCATGAGGGTTTGCAATGAATATACCCACAAAATTCACTAAGATTGAGTCGCCTATTTTATCGCAAAGAATCCTCATTTGTTAGTAATCTACTGGTTTTTCACAAATTAATGAAGAGGATTTGACAATTTTACACATCATACACATATTAAAGACATTTTATTTAAGCTATTTCTCAAAGTGCATGTGTGTGTACAGCCACATAAATCTTGACTTCTAACTAAATATGCTTAAATTCCATTGAAAATATGTCTTGACCTCAAATCCCCACAAGTATACACTCAGAAATGAAACTCTCAGATAAGGGATTTAACCATATTTCTCTCATTATGTGACCGAATCCAACAAGCTAATGGTTCACATAATTCTTTTAAATGCTCATGAGACAAAGGAAAGTGATCCATAAGAGTGGATGTTATCATCAAGAATATTAGGGGTCTTTTACTTTAATTTCTTCCTTTTATCTCCTCTTTAAGGCTATGTTCCACCTAAGATCATGTAATATCCTTAATTTTTAAGATAAAAATAGGAAATTATTAAATAAATAAATAAAAAATTTATGGATGAAATTCTTTCCTGAAAACATAATAATTAGGAAGTGCTCGTCGATATGAATCCAACGCCACCAAGAACGTGAAAAACGGAGCTCAAACGAGGGAGTTATGAGCCGTCAAAGTTGGAAGGGCAATTTGGTCATTTGGTAGAGACGTATTAGACAGGGGTCCAAATTGATACTGGCACCCCCGTCTTCCACACGTCTCTACCAGTGCCGGAAAAATCGCTGGAGAGACGTGGAAAGAGGCGTGTGGGGAAGAGTTTCTCTTCCCCAAGACTCTAAAACCCTATATCTATGCTCCTCTAGGAGCCAAAACACTCCACTTTGAGCATTTTCCATGAATGCTACGCAAAACCCTAGACCTGCAAAAATCTAAAGTTTCCGGCGAGTGGAGCCCCGGAAACACGAGCAAACCCGACCAGGCACAAGGTAAGCCTCAAATCCGTGTTTTTTCTGTATTTATTAATAAGAAAATTAATTAGGAAAGTATTTAAAAATTAGGAAAAAAATCAGATTTTTGGGGGCTTTGTGCACGCTACTGTTGGAGCGTGATTTCACAGATCAAACCTTATCCGTTTGAAAATCGCACCGTCCAACTAGTGCACAAGAGACCCCAGAGCATACCCTTTAAATTTGGGAGTGATTCAACGGTGGAATTCTCCAAAAAACTCAAAAACCAGTACCTAGGGATGTTTTTAGGAACTTGGGAAAAATCGTTTAAAAACCATGGTTTTTGGAAAAATTAGTGCAAAAGGAGGGCATAAATGGATTCTAGAGAGAATTCTGAAGAAAATGGCGCAAAAATCACGCAAAACGGAGCTCTGTAGCTCCACCGGAGGCGACCGGAATCCGGTCCTCTTCTCCGGCGTCGTCAACGCGGCGCACGGCGCGGCGCGCCGACGCCAGGACGCACGCGGAGATGCACAGAGGACGACGTCGTATGACGTCGTCGTTGCACGCGTGCACGGCGCCGCGCGCGTGCGGGACGGCCTCAGTTGGCTGTCGCGGTGGGATCGGGACGTGGCGCGTCCCGTACGACGTCTGCGTCGGCGTGCGTCTTCGTGCGCCCGTGTACGTCGGTGTAAACCGGCGGAAAAGGGTGCCGCCGGTTTAAACCACCTTATGGTGGTCCGGCAGGCCCCATTTTAGTGTAGTTTTCACTAAAACTTGATTTTTGGGAGCTAGAGAGGTCCAAATCACGATCCAGAAGAGGCGTTGTGACCGTATTGACGACGCGGACCTAGTTTTAACTTAAAAACTTAGAAATGACCACTTTTTATTTAGAAAAATTTTAAAATAGTGATGTGACATGTACAGGTGCACTTGAATATACCAATTAAAGGGAGTTATTAGCAAGCTAGTGATCTCACACTGAGGTAGGTGACGACAACTAATGTTTTGCCTTGATTTTAAACCATGTTTAAACAATAGCATCATGTGTGATTGTGTTTTAAATTGCGATTTTTATTTACCATGGATTTCATGCGACATTGCGTACATGATGGTTATTCCAAATTGAATTCTTTTACTGAATAAACTTATTTAAAATGCTTTTACAAGCATGATGTTAATTAGTTATGCTTAATTAGAGATTTATTTCTTATTATATATATAGAAAATGCATGGATTTACATGGAAATGAGTATAGAGGCTTAGTAGCTGGTCCTTTTATAGGCTAACCTCAGGATGAGGGGCATGTCTTGGGGATTTCAAGCTATAAGTGCTCTTGAGTTTTAGCATATACATATGATTTCCGTGTTTTATATTTGATGACGGGTGCTCTCGCCCGGTGGGCGTCATGCTAGGAGGGATAGGGCCGGCCACCCACCTTCCGAGATTATGATGTGATGAGTTTGTGATATGATAGACACCTGCCCATAGATGGCATTCGGTAGGGGTTTGGTAACATGGATAGTCCACACTACCGGTCTGAGCCTTTCCATGGGGACAGACGCTAAGTCTCCCGTTATGGTGTCGACGGAGAGCGGCGATGGTTGATACCCATGGAGGGTTGCCACTGCAGCATGATGGCCCATATTCTTGTTATGTGTGCATGTATGATGAGCATGGTTATGGATGGTATGCATGGGTGTGACGACACTCAGAGGTTGACTATGTGTACTCCTGATCAGGGATGTTAGTGCGATGTGGTGGGACCCATTACCTTAGGGTGCCCTTATTCTGGATGTATGCTCCATTTTATTGATTCATGTCATGTTTTAACTCTGTGAATTTCATGTTTTAGCATATGGAATAAATTGGCATTTATTGAACATGGCATTATGATATCACTATCTTCATAAATGTTAGATTTTTCATCAGTATTGTTCATTATTTCTTGCATTTATTACATTAATTGTCTATGTACCTACACAAGCGATAGCTTGCTGAGGCATTGCTTTGTTTTGCAATGCCTTAGATCTCGAGCGCGATAACAGGAAAGGCAAGGCTGTTGAGAAGCCGTGAGAGCTGCTGAAGACCATTTTTCTATAGTATTAGACAGTGATGTGAGTCATTAAACAGGATTATCATTTGGATTTTTATTATGGACTGCATATTTTATATTGGGATGTGATTTATATCTTTGGACATATGTTGGACATTTATGTGGGATGTTATGATGGATAGACCCTGGGCCATATTATTATTGTCTTTTGAACGTTTATTTGATTTAAAATAAAGGCGCCTATTTATTTGACGTTGATTTATACGCGGATCATTTATTGGTGTTTAAATTTCATGTACGCCATTTTGAGAAAGGAAAATTAACACCCGGAGTTTTAAGATAGGTTTAGTAAAATGTTAAATAAATCTTTTCTCATGGGATCCCAAATGCTCTTACTTAAAATGTCAAAAAAAAAAAAAAATTTCTTAAAAATCCGGGGTGTTATAGATCAATAGGTCTTTAAGTAGGATAAAATGTAGGCTTAGGTCAGGTTTAAAAGAGAAGGGTATAAGCATTTTAAAAGTTCAAAATTGAGTAGAGGTCTTCAATGAATACCTGTTAGGACAACTTTTCCCTTAGATTTGTACTTGAAGTGAATATCTCTTTCAGATTTTGGTCTTTCTTTTTATTTCTTTAGAAGAAAGCCTACTCATTTTTCTCACTTCTTTGACTTTTTGTCCTATTTTTGAACTTTTTCTACTAACTCTACTCTTTTTGATAATGGGTAATGGTTATTTATTTTACTAGGTTATTCTGGTCTAAGGCGAGTGGGATTAAGAAAGAAAAGGGTTAATAATAGGCTCAAAGGGCTAACGAGTAGTATGATATACTAGGTAGGCTTTGTGTCTCTGGGCTGAGTGAGGATGGCCTATTTCATTTCTTAGGTTTCCTAAAGCCTATCGATTCAATAAATTATATGGAATTAAAGCTATTACTCCTATTTATTCTTGATGTTTAACCAAAACAAGGATAACATGGTCACACTAAGTTATGTAGTAGAATTACTTATAACTCTTTAAAAGAAGATAGTCTATAAACTCACTAGGTTATAGGTCTCCACTAATTTTCCCCAGGGTCTCTAAGTCATACCTCTATATTAGTCTTGATTATGTGATGTGTGTAAATGGTTTCATAGAACTAACTTTCATAAAATGCTTCAACACATGAATGATATGCAAAACTAAGCATATGCATTCTCATTATGAGTTGAAAATAGTGGAATTACTAAATTTTGGACATCCAGTTCTCATCACAGTAAGGGAACTATACCTTTAAAAAAAAATTCCCAAAAGAATCAAGAAAAATAAAAATAAAAAGACTTCAAAATCTTTATGTGCATCTGCACCCCTAACTTGAATGAAACATTTTTCTCAATGTTTGGAAACATAAGATCTTATTGAAAATTGAGTGATATAGACTCTAAAACCCTGGGTTGCCTCCTAGTACAAACTAAGTTTTCTGTCTTTAGCCAGACATGGCTTAACCTAACTTTCTAAACCTAGAGCTAACTAGGTCAACTTATTTGTCCTATTCCTAATCCTAAGATGAAATGGAGAGATTTTTCACACCACTTTAGAATCTCGTGGTAATCTATATATTGCCTCCACCCTAAAATTTTTGGTGGTGGTAACATTAAAACAATGAAGATCACCATGATTTTTAATTGTGGGGAATCATATTGATGATTCCCCATCTTCAAAATTTCACAGTGGTCAATATAATTCCTCCTCCTCAAAAATTGAGGTGATGCTATTACAACAACTTTGTGTACTACCGTGTATTTTGTTGGACCATTTGGAGAGGAATGGCCCTTTTCTAAACCAAATTGGGGGTAAAAATGACCATTGCATTCAGTTTATCTTTTTCCTTTGTTTCCCTAACATTGCCCTAAACTAGGATAATAAGCTGACTCTGCCCATCCCTCAAAGGTTCTTCTTGTATTGTTAGAGATGGAGGTTTGGCTTAAACCCTGGTTATCTTCTAATGTGTACCCTGAAGTAGGTTGATGTACATCAATTGCCTCTTTTTGTTTCTCTATTATGGGCACGGGTAAGGTGTCAATATGCATTTCAGGCTCTATGGGGGGATCTACACTAGCTTGTCGTTGAGATGTGTCCATTAAAGGCACAATATCCAACAACTCATTCATCTCTTCAATGGATGTGTCTTCATCAAAGTCATAAGAGTGAGTAGGAGGTTTTGGGTTGGATGTTTCTAAAGCTTCATTTTGTTCCTCAATGGACGTCTCTTTATCAAAATTGTAAGGAGCAAGACATGGCTTGAGTAGATCTAAGTTGGAGGTTTCTAAGGATGGTGGTAGACTTTGTGGCTTAGATGGATCATAAGAAATTTCCATCCTATTCTCAATAATATATGGCTCTTTAATATCCTTAATTTGTTTTATTATCTCATCCATTTTAGCGATGTTTTTGTCAATAGTTTCCCATATTGGTTTCATTTTTGGAATCCATTCCTCACTCTTTCTTTTCATTTTCGCATGCCACTTTTCATTGGCAACCCTGTTTTGTTCTATTTTCTCAAAAAGTTGTTGCATATCCTCTTTTAATAGTTGTTCTTCATACTGTGGAGGAAACAACTCATAGAATTGGTATTGTTGTGCCATCGAAGTACTAAAAAAGGATTGAGTTGGTTGAACATATTATGGTTGACCTAATCTTCTGAATAATCATGGTAGTGTTGACTAGGGTGGGACCATTGTGGTTCTTCCTAATATTGGTAATAGCTTTTCTTTCTTTTTCTTAAGAGGAAAAACTAACCTATATGATGCAACCTAACTTCTTAGAATGATGCACAAAAAAAGGGAACAATATAATCGTTGAGGCTAATAAGCAGCAATATTTTGACATTCTTGAATTTATGTGGGGTCAATGCTTTTAATTTAGCCTAATCTAACACTCCTCCCCTCTTTTAGATTTGGCTATTGCTTACCAGTTAGGTTCTGTACAATGTGGTTAATACAATCCTCATGGAAGGAGGCGTTTAGACTTCACAAATGTCAATGGAAGGCATGGAAAAATCACTTGGATTTTAAGACATCCACTATAACCACAGTGCTCAAAAGCCACTGGAGCGACTATAGATCACATCTTAGAGGGTCCTACAAGCATGTGATGGCCCTATAGGTCTCTACTGATTGATTTTAATTTGATTTGAAGGGTAGGGCAATGCACTGGAGGTGATTATCCTAGGTGGGCTAAGGAGTGGTGATGAAATGCACCCTTGATCTTGTGTGGGTAGGGTGCCCTTACTAGCAAAACCCTAAAAATGCAGCAATTATAAAAAATTCTTTCTATATGCACTTGTACTACCAAACAATGCAAACCCTATTCAAAGAATTAAAAAGAGTGAGGAAACTTACAGTAGGGTTTCTGATGAAAATCAAGTGTGGGTCACCTTATCCCACACTTGCCTATATTATACAACCCTTTAAAAATTGAAATGAAAATTATAAATTACGAAGGGGCCTCATGACAAGATTCACTCAAAATAAAAGGAAAATTATAATCTAGGAAAGCAGGAAATTTTCTATTTTGATGAAGATCTCCTTGCCAATTTTCTCTAGTTTCTTATTTCCTTGAAAAAGAAAAGTAGAAATAAGTACCAATTTCAAGAAATTAGGTGGTTATGCACTAAAAAACAATTAAAAAATACACCTAAATTTTCTTAAAATGCTAAAACTATGCAATTCGTAAAAAAAAATTTTATTTTTATGGATTTTTCAAAAAAATTTGGATTTTTAATTAAATTTTATAAAAACTCCATTGCGGGTCCCTTGTAACAATACCAAAAGCTTGTTGATACTTTTTGCAAGTGCATAGGATATTGTGGTATAACTAATGCAAGTACGGATTGATCCCACACGGATGCGCTTTAGAAATTAGAGTTTTTTTAAAAAATTAATTATTTAAAATTTAAAATTAATAGAAAGAGAAATTAGACTTTAGATGTGTTTAATCAATGAAATTACAAAGGTCTAATCTAAAGAAAACAGAAATTTAACTAAAAATTTAGGAAAATTCTACTTTCCTAGACTACTTATCCTCAAATTCTATAGATCTATTGTCCTAAATCATGACCAGCCTTCATCAACATGTTTTTGACACTTTTGATTAATGATCCACTAGAGGAATTAGGCAGATTCTAAAAATTCTGAGAGATTTAGGATAAATAAGAAATTTAAGATTTGATTGCTTAGATCTAATTTTAGATTCTCATATTAAAGATAAGGAATAGTAAAAGTGCTTTAAAATGTCCTATAACATGTATCTGAAAGTTAATTAAAAATTGGAATTGAAACGGATGAGCAATTGAAGATCTACTAAAAGTAACCCAGAATTATTGATTCAACTACACACATATAGATAAAATAGTTCCTAGATTAAGTGAGAACAATGCAAAACATAGATAATAGAACTGGAATAAAACAGAATGCAAATAAGGACAAAAATGCAAATAGAATTTTTCTGTTAAGGGCAAAAAGGGAATTTTTCACGAAACTTCCTTAAAACTTTCGTAAAACAGAGGTAGCCTGAGAAGATGGGGATGACTGCCAAAGATCGTGGCGAAGCTGATGATGGTGCTGGCCTGAGTGGAAACACCTAGTGTGGTGGGAGCAGATGTCGTTGGAGAGATGGGCATCACACAGCTCTAGATTGGTGGAGAAGTAGGTGAAATGAAAAGAAAATGACACCTAGATGTGGTGATTAGAGATGGGAGAGATGACCTAGGCTGTGAAGCAAAGATGCCAGTGAAGCTGAGGAGGGGTAGCCTAGGCGGTGGTGTGCTGGGAGCAATGTACTAGCCAGACTTTATTTGGACTAGGGCATCTGTGTTGGTTTGTCTAGAGCACAGGATGCAAATCTGAAGTCTGGAGGTATCTGGTTCACAATGGAAAAGTGGAGGTAGATAGAGATGGGAGGGGGAGTGGTAGAGATAGGTGTGTGAGATGGGAGTGGTGGGAGAGAATGAAAGGAGATGGAACTCGTTTTCCAACAGGAAACTGAGAAAGGGAAACAAAAGAGGTAGAGGGAGAATTGGAGAAGGGAGGCTGGTGACATTGGGTGAAAAGGGGGAAGTCGGCCCATAGAAGGGTGATGATCAGAGGTGTTGGGAAGGAGAGAAACCAAAAGAAAAAGGTGCAATCAAGAACTAGGGCGGTTTGGGTTGTAGTGAGGAAGCGGAATAGGTAAAGTGATGAACGATGGAGAGACATGAAGCAAAGTAGTGGTGCTTGACTGTAAATAGGAAAACAAATATACTCCAAAACGCGATAGAAAACTAAAAAGGGAAAAGTAAAAGCATGGAAGAAGAAGAGAGTTGCCCTCCCCTTCGGCTGCCTCCTACTCTTATCCTTGATTTCCCTTTCTAATTTTTCTTTCTTTCCTTTTCCCTTTTCTTCCACTTTTCAACATTAAATATACTCCACCAAATCCCCTTTCTATCTTTTTAGCTTTCCATTCCCAAACAATCTCCTTAGTGAGTGATCTAATCCATTCAACATCTTTTAGAATAATTTGCACCGTTAGTTTTTTTTTATCTGAGCCATCTACCATCCTTTAGTTGATCTGCAAGACTAAAGACTAGATCAGAGTCATCTAAACTATACATTAAGTGTCTGACTAGCTCAAATGATCATCTGAATGTTGATTTTGACAAATTAATGATTGGATGATCAATTAGAGCTATATTCAAAATCAAGTTAAAAATTACAAATTTGATCAGTTAGATGATCTAATTGAATGCTAAATTAGCTATATTTTGGCCAAAATTAAACTCTTAATAGAAGTGTATGGAGTTAGGAAGTGCTAACAGTGACATCTTAGATCATGGTCTTCCCCTAGAAGGGTGAAACCATTTACATACCACCTCCACTTCTCAACCTATTTTATTACAACCCTTTGAAATGAATTGAAATAAAAATTTAAATTACAATTTGACCTCATTACAATTCCACTCAAAAGAAAAAGTAAGCAAGTATCCAAATTGAGCAACTCCTCCATCTCCAAATTCCTACAAAAATAAAAATAATTGTGAGTATCAATCAATCACATGAACTTGAACAAATATGCAAATCCTAATTAAATTCAAATATGAGAGATGCACCTATGCTAAAATGGTGTAGCTTTAAAATCACTTGCAAGTGCATGAATCAATGTAGTAATTTGCATGCGAGAGAGGTCAATCTCACAAGGAATCTCATGCTTTTGTATGTTAGTTGAATCTTGCTTAAACCACTTATCCTAGCCAAAGAGATATTGAATTTGATCTAAACTAGGAATATAAATAACATGGAAAAGAAAACGTGCATGAATTTAGAAACTAAACTAAGGAAACTTTCTAAAAATAATGTATGATGCAGCTAAACTTAAAGTACAGCTAAGGAAACCTAAACATGAAGTTAACTAATCTACAAAACATGAAAAACTAACAAACAATCAACAACATGGTGTGCATGATTCAAGTAAGTAATTGAGCATGAAATATTGTGCATGAACCATGATAATTTATTTAATTAAAATTCATACAAGATTTATTACATAGAAATTGGAAAGGAAAATTGCACATATTCAAATATGAAAATCTAACCCAAAACTAAGTTTAACATTCACTACCCAATAGCCAAAGATGCATGCGTGTAATCCAAAGAAAGATCAAAGGAGAAAGAGAGGGGGAAAGATGGGAAAGAGACAACGGATGAGCAATGAAATCAAGGGGATTCAAGAAACAATAACTTGATTCAAGGACTACAATCTCTTAGCTATCACTACAAGAGAGTTGTGCTCCTTGAATACAAGGATATAAAGCTAAAATCAAGAGTAAATAAGCAAGGAAAACTAAGGAACATAAATAAGGAAAATAAAGGAACAAGAAAAAGACTTTAAGTAGAAAAACAAGGAAAGAAATAACATGTCACCAACCTAGAAATTAAGTGCAAAATGGAAAGGAAAAGTGTGTTCAACTTCAAGTAGGCTAGAACAACTTGAATACGGCATGACTGAAGAGAAGCACACGTGAAATCCAAGTGGAGGACTAAACCAGAAAAGGGAGTGGAACTCCTTTTATAAAAAAAAGTGGAGGACCTTCCTTTCTTTAATATTATATTCCATCTTTTCTATAAGATAAGATTTTATAGAATTCTATCTCTTGGAAAATGGGAAAAACAGATAAGATTTGGGATAGAGATAGGATAGGTAACTTAAGAAGGAAATTAGAAGTAGGAATCTATGAAGGCACTTTGAAAATGGGAATTAGAAAGTGAGCAAAAAGGAAATTCTAAGGAATGAAGACTCTTGTCCTATTAGCCAACATTGCATGTCACCTACCCTCATTAACAAATCAAACTTTCTTTATATTTTCTTTCTTTAAATCATGTTGTTTTTTAAAGTGGGAAGTTGCACAAAACCTTCTCGAAACAAGTGGCCAATGTAGTTGGCTTAAATGGCTTAAGTTGATGGCTTTGACTTGATGACTTCAATGGCTTGCTCCCTTAACTTCAAGGCTCATGTGGCTTGGCTTCTCCTAGGTTCTCCTTGATGGCTTTTTTTCTTGTCTTGAAATGATAGTGACCCTTGCTTGACCTTTGGAATGATGGGAATTTAGATCCTTGTTCTCTTAGTTGATCTTGATCCTTGATTCTCATCTAAAGTAATCTTGGTTGTTGGATTATCGTCTCAATACCTACAAAAGATGAAAAATCCTAATTAATTTGTAAAATATTATGACACTTCATATACCTACTTTGGATTAGATTCTAAGCTTGTAAGATATAAACTTTTGAATTATTAGCTCAGAATTGCATGTGTCATGAATTTTGCAAAATTTCTACCATAAAATGCCCTATAATTTATAAAAAATGAGCTAGTAATTGTGTACATTTCATGCAAAATTGAATACTTATCATATAACTAGTGGTAAAATAATTGAACTTATGTCTGATCAAAATTTCATTGTAAGTCCCATGCAATGATTCCAAAAACTTGTTCTCATTTTAAAATTACCACAAGCACGCAGGTCTATTGAAATATAGTTGTGCAATTATGGGTAGATCCCACAAGGACTCAATTTTGAAATTTATAATTTTAATTAGAATCTAGCTTAAATTATCCTAACCTACCCAAGCAACATAAATCAAATGTGAAGATTTAATTAAGTAAAATTTATTCTAAAATGAACAAATTTAACAAATTAAAGATCTAGGGTTTTAGAATCCACTACATTGGAATTATAAAAACTCGTAAACAAGTACTATAGATTTAACAGTTCACATGTTAAGACAATATTAATGGAATAATAAAATGAAAGTTATGGGTATTAAAAACCTTATTTCTTATATTTTGTCAACTGTCATGATTTTCCTAGCCTAACCTATATGTATTCAAAGAGTATCTTGTATATTTTACAATCACAAAATATTTAAGAGTTCACATATATCAAGCATATTAATATATCATAACTAGTCTTTAAAGTATGAAAAATACTTCATAATTCCCATGAAAGGAGTACTAGTTATATATATTAGGTTAGATGTGTTGTTATAAGAATTAATAAACTAATTTCCAATTCTAATGGTCACTTATACATGAACAAGTTACTTAGTTTTGTGGTTTCATCCTCACCCTAGATATAAAATTAGCTACTCATGATTAACTTGAAATCAAATCTAGCCCTAAAACATATCCTACATAACATGATAAAAATGTTTAAAACCATTCTAAATCTAACCTAACAAGATCAATAATCTAATCATGAAATAAGGAAGAAAAAGTGCAAAAAATACACCTTGAAATATGATAAAAATGCCATAAAAACTAATGCAATTATAGGCTAAACTATCACGAAACAAGTAGTAAATGACTTCTTAATCTTAGCATAGCATTAACTATAAATCTAAGATAAAACAAAACACTTATATTAAGGCTAAAACATGAAGTTTTATACTAAACTAAACTAGAATAAGACAATAAAACTAATGCTACCACATGAAAACAAAACCATAGTTAAAAGATGAAACAAAATGTATATAATCATAGCATGCATCTAATACTACAACAAAGAAAGCATTAAACATTAATTAATAAGATAAATAAGAGAAGAATAAATTTTTTGAATTAAATATTAAATCCGTACAATAGTGTGATGAAAATAAACTAAAAGGACAACAAAACTCCCCTAGATGGATTGAAGACAAATGCTCCAAGATCTCCTTAATATGTCATGCATCAAAAAGGCTTCTAAGATCTACTCCAAGCTAACCAAGAAAATACAAGAATCTCACCTTCAAACCATGACCAAACAACATTCTCTCTCCTGATGTGTTACTCATCAAGGAGAGGAAAGCAAATCCAAACATCCACAACCTAACAGGGAAAGACCATTCTATTTTAGAGCAAAGACAAGAGAAGAAATATGAGGGACAGTGTTTCCTTTCGGCTAGTGTGTCATTCATCATGGGGAAGGAAAAACCACTTTACAAAATTGAAAATAAATTATACAAAAAATACACCATACTCCTTTCTAACTTCCTCTAAAAACTCCCCAAGGTGAAAACATTACAACCCTAATAAATTCTCTCAAAGATGTCCTAAGCTCTTCTCTCTCTTTCTCTCAAAGTGTAAAATGTTGAACTCTAAGACCGAGAGAGAGAGAGAGAGAGAGAGAGAGAGAGAGAGAGAGAGAGAGATCCTCCTATGTGCTACTCTCCTCCAAGGTGTGTAAAACTATTGAAGCCCTAAAATGAGTGAGAGAAAGAGACATCCCAAGTCTTTCTTGCTTGTGTTTTGGTAGCTTCTGTGATGACCCGGGTTTTTGTAACACGTTTTGTAATGTATTTTGAAAGGTAGGGCCCTTAAGAGTGTAAAAAAAAATTGCAAAACAAAGCAACGAAAATTCTTTTCTTTATAACTTGTTTTGAAAACCCAAGTCACCACTTCATACATAACATAAGTACAATTTGTGTACAAAATAAAATTCCATTGAAGGAATATACTTTTATTAAACTCCAAGATCCATCCAATGGTTCATAGTACAGCCAAATCTATTAAGTACTTATCCAAATTACATAATCCAGAACTCAAGCTCACCATACAATAAAACTTTCAACAAAGAAAAATACATGTCTTTAAGGGTATACCTTGAAGATTATTCTCTTCAAGTCTTCTATCGTCTTTAGCTCCTAACTCTCCTTCCCTGTATCTGAGATATTGCAACATTTACAATATCTCAGCAAGCAATGCTTGGTAGGGGATTCAAGAAGCATAATAATTGACAAGGTAATTCCAATACTTCATAATCTCATTATCCTTAAACATACTCTTTACTTTGTAAGTTATGTATATCTATATACATAGATACCCTTCATGGGTAAACCAGTTAAATTTGTGAAAATAGTCAAATATCATTCCCAACTAAGCTGATCAATTCTCTTCATTTTGAGAATTTAGTATTTCAGCTAATCTTATACTAGGAATTTCCCTTCTTGGGAAATATTGGTAATATACAATTACCTAGCATTTCATTATGCTACAACATAAGGCATTTCACTATGCCTATTCTCATATGCATCATAGTGCAAAATAATCAGAAAGGTTGTTATGCTGCAGTCTGATCCCTACTAGCGCGCTCGAATAACTGCCCTATTCACCACTAATACCATGGTGAAAAATATTATGTCACTGCCCGTATGGGGGGGCAAGACTTTCACAGTGGTGGCCTTCCCATAATTGCCACCACCCGACTTTTAGCCTCTCTTTGGACATGGTATCATCATATCATCAAATTTCAAGGAGCGGGTGGCCAAACCCTCATAACTCCTCTAGCAATAGCATTCCCCTAGGCTTATGCCTATTAAAACAAACTCACAAGCCTCCAAGCTTACATGTAAAATAGATTTCATATATATCAGACCATATGTCTTTTACTTAGGGTTGAAATATTTTCTACTTCGCTATTCACTTATAGTTTAGTCCTTAACCATCTTATATGTGTTTGGTTGGATCATAATGTTTTCAAGAGATTTAATACAAGTATTAACATTACTCTTGTCAACATAAGATCATGAGTACAATCATGTATACCTCGTGTAAATGCATTCATCAAATCCTCCTACCTTTAAGGATTGATCTCTTTTCCCCAATCTTCCATGATCCTGACTGGTGTATGTAATATGTACATCCATACATATTGTCAATATATAAATTATGAACAATCCTATTCATCACTAGATCTGATGTTTAGAATGATCTTTAGATCATTCATATCTAAGTATTTTTTCTATCTCTAAGTCTTTGTATGTCCATCTCCTTGATCTTGATCTTTCATAGATCCATTGATTGACAATCTACACATGTTGATAAAGATCAAGGTCCTAGATCTTCTATCATCTAGTTCTTCTTTGATATAAGTTCAGTTATTGGATCATCCCTATGGAGGATGATCTTGGTTTTCTTCCTTGAATCATGTTTGATCAAGGGTTTGGATTATCTAATCTAATGAACTATAACAAGCATACTAATAAACATGCATACTAAGTACAATATAGTATTCTTATTCTTATTGTTCTTGATCATCTAAGATCTAATGGATCTTGTTTGATCATCCTTATCTTACTTACTGTTTTTATTAAGGTTAGGTAATTTACTAACCTTTTATGCTCTTATTATTATTATTCAACCAGTTAATGTGCTGGTTGAAGGTAACTTATTCAAGCCTAAATTTAGACTGCTCCTCTTATTTCCAATTGGCTAAGGCTTACTAGCTGAATGGGTGAACACAAAGTGGTTACTTCAATGCTCATGTAAGGAGGCATTTAGACCTCACAAACATCATTGGAAGGTAGGGAAAGAGCGAGGCTCTATTAGATAACCCCCTTAACCACTATGTTCATCATTGACTAGAATGACCATAGCTCAACCTTTCATAAGGTTCCTATAAGCATGGTTACCCTAAATACTCTTTCTAATGGATTTTAATTAAGTCCATGAATATTTATAATGTCATTCATGGGGTTTATTATTCTTCTCCTAGTTTGGGCCAAGGATTTGATAATCCTTATATTGTCCTACTAACTATAGCCCTTACTGATCAAGTCCAAAGTACTCCATTCTTATTTGTGTCATGAAACTCTACTTTCTCATTAGATTACATTTTTTATGTTTTATGCTCTTTATCTCATAACAAGTAGATCTACTAATAACATTTAACCATAAATGAATTATAAATTCAAAGCATAAAACTACATAATTTAACACTTAATAATAATGAGACAAGGTATTAAAATTACTCTATTATACCTCAATTTAAACTAACATGGACTTAAGGTATAATCTCATACTATAGTATAAACTTATATGAAATTCTAGTATGGTCCTAAGTTAGAATGGCATGAAATCATACTAAAATGCCCCTAAGATAATTAAATCTAGCACCTTATGATAACAATGAAATCACATATCATGCTAAAGTCTAAATGTTATACTAGCATGCTTTATAACATAATCATATTTAAAATGCTATTATATAAAATGAAACTAATTACATTAACATTTTTAGAAACCTTTACTTATGATCCAACCATTAGATCTTAGATCTTTTCCTTTGATTAAGGGTATTAGTTATTTTTAGGGGATTTTCTTTATTAAGGTCCAAAGATCATACTGATCTATTTTTGTCATAATCCATCCATGATTTCTTGGATCAATATTCATTTTATCCATCCCAAGGATCTGATCACACTTGATCTCATTGATCAAGTGGGTCCCTTTGTATTTTTAGGGTTTTTCTACCATAATGGGTAGATCCCTTAATATATCTCAAATATGTCCAAATAAACCATAGATATCATTTTATTTCAATAGTATATCATTATTAAAACATATTTTCAAGATCTGATCATCTCAGATCTTGAAGATCTAGGTAATTGGAAACTTGTTTTTTTAATACAGAAAGTTTTACTAAATATTATGTTCATTTTATCATTTCATCAGAAAATAGAGGTTTCAAGCTTTCCATGGCTTCTTTCCGATCTCAATTTGGAGTTCAAATGGATCCAGAATGTGATTTGGAAGTTCACATTCCTTCCTAGGGCCTGCATTTGATCTGGGCCCAAGGAACAGATGGCCCAAATTAGTCGGGTAGAACGCGCTCGGTTTGTCAGGCGCATCCGCTGAGATGAACTGCGGAAGCGCCCACACATCCATGGACGCGGACGGGACGAGCGAGACGTTCGTCGTCCCCGCGCCCGTAAACAGGACGCTCATCGGGCGTGTCTGCTTGTCGTTTTGACAGACGCGCCGTCGTCTCACTTGGGAAGACATCCCACACGCAGCATATGCAAGGAACATTTCCACGTGCGCCGTTTCCGACGGTGCATCATGTGTGTGTCTTGGGCGGTGTTAGATCCGGAGATCGGACAGTCCATTTTGGACCGTCCAATCAATCCTCTCTCAATTGAGGGCCCAAAACGTCTCCGATCATTGTGAAAATTCTACCTAGGGGTTTTGGACCCTTCTGGATCTATTGGTACAGTCAAAATTTTCATCTGAGCACTCTCTAATCCTGAGTTAAGGGTTCTGTTATTACTTTATTTTTACCTTTTTTTATCATCAAAATAAATTACGGTAAACTAAAAATTACATAAACCAGTATTAAACATCTATAGAAAGTATTCCCACCTACCTGATTGGAGAAAAAAACCTTGGTTCTATGCCCAATTTAAAAAGAATACCTTGTTGATGAAGATATGACCTAAGATCCACCTTTCTTGCAAATTCCCGTTGTTTGAACTATTGGATCTTGAAATTGCTTTGGGGGTTTTGTAGAATAGATATGGTGGGAAGTTTTGGATTGTGAAATTGATGAAATTAGATCTGGAACAGAGTGCCTAATTGATTTTAGGTCTCTTGTTCCAATCTAAAAAGAAAAACAAATTGAAAAGAGAGATATCTCTTGGAAACTTTGGGTTTTTGGGGAGGGATCTAGGTCTAATTTTTTAGGGAGAGTGAAGAAAATTTCGTGGGGATTTTATGAGCATTTTTGGAGGGTTTTTGGGGCTGCATTTATAGGCATTTTGGTCCTTTTTTCATGATTATAATATTTAATTTTTTATTATTAAATGACATGAAAGTCTCCATGCTCCATTTTTTCTTCCCCATGCTCCATTTTTCTTCCCCAAGACCAGCTGGTGTTTCTTGACCCATGACTTCACGTGGGATGCTCATAAGATTCATTTTTTGGGTCCCTTGTGGGCCCCACATGGTGTAAAAAGACCGTTTTGCCATTTATGTATAAAATTTTGGGTTTTATTCCCATGATCTCAGATTTGAGTTACTTAGGGGCGTTGGATTTGTATTTTTTAGTACATTCTAAATTTTGATGTCTCATATTTTGATTTTTGGGAGATTTTGATTTTTGGGTAAAATTACTATTTTACCCTTTTGTCCAAGAAATGAAGAAACTTAAGAATATTTCATCTGAATTCAGAATTTGTCATGCTTATAGTCATTTTGAAGGGTTTGCTAAGTTTAAATTTTAATTTTACATGTCTTATTATTTGATTATACTTTTATAAAAAGTATATTCTAAATAACCCTAATATTTCAGCCCGAAATATTTGAAACTCAAACTTTATTGATTTTCTCAATCAATTACAAAAATTGGGGTTATTACAGCTTCCTCCACATTTGTAATCCCAATGAAAGTCTCTCTCTGAATCTCTTAATAAATGTCTAGGTTCATTCTCTCTCTCTCTCTCTCTCTCTCTCTCTCTCTCTCTCTCTCTCTCTCTCTCCAAATTTCCCTAAAAATCTTCACTCAAGCTAATTCTCTTCATTGTAAAAATTTTCCACTCTAAGTAGCCTAGGATATTCCTAATGATGCTCAAATCTTGACCATTGAATCATCTCAAAACTCATCAATTCCTAGCCTTGGATTTCCCCTTTTTTCATTCTCTAAAGTAGATGTTTTTTCCCTATTTATTCTCTACATAATACTACTTCTTTTTTTCTTATAGAAAAACATGTTTTCTCCAAATTAGAAAAGACATCTCCTCCACATGGATCCCCCTTGTACAAGTGAGTGAAAGAGAATAACTTTGCAAGTGGGCCTTTTTAACATGTGAGAAAGTGAATCAATGAACTACATATTAGAAAAAGTGACAAAAAGTGTTGGCCTTGGTGTGATCTTGCTTGGCTTCAAGTGGAAGCCTTGTTAGGGTGGTGTATGCATAGATAATTTTTCCATTTTTTAGTTTTGATAATGATAAACCATCTTGTGTGGATAAAAGGTGGTCCCTTGCATGAGGTTTTCAGCTTCTCTAAAAGTTATATGGACATTTCCACTACACTTTTAATCTTTGAGAGTATAGGCCACTACTTCTTGACTTGATTCATGTTGTCCAAAATTCATCTTGCCTTGATCTAAATCGTTGGTTTTCATTTGAGCTTGATAGGTAATTTGTAATGTTTAATTGCTCAATCTAACATTTTATTCTCTTAGCAGCTTCAAATCTACAAACTACAAAATTAGAAAAAGTACTGATTAGTATTATTTACATAATTTAACATACTTTCCTCTGAATGTCTATCTAACCTTGAAAATATTCTAAATTAAGGCTAGATGACAAATAAATCACTTAATGCAAATCTATCCTATAAGTATAAAAAATGATTGATCAAATGCACTAAAAAAATGAAAAAAAATGGACACTCAATGTAACATCCCAAAAATTTTAAATGTAAATTTGACTGAACCATGGAAAATAGTAAATTGGGATGAAAAGAACATATTAAATTTCATATTTTGGAGTTTTATAAGTGAAAGACTAGATAGACATGGAGACCTCCATAATTGGATAGTACTTAAAAAGACAATTCAAATGACACCAGAGTTTGCAGAAATCAAAGTTGGGATGGAGAAGAAATTCTTAAATGAAGGGGGGCATATTTGATACAAGAACGCCCCTCCCTCACTTAAGGAACCTGACACAGATGACAGAACAAAAAAAAAAGAGAGAGGAGAAAAACCCAACAAGGGAGAAATGGGGAGAGAAGAAGGGAAGGGAAGAAGGACAGAGGAAAGAGAAGTAGAGGAGAAAGGACTAAAGAGAGGCGAGGTCGGGATCTGCATGCTGGAAAACCACCCACTCCAGAGAAGAAAAGAAAAAGTAGTGAAGGTTCTTCCAGAGTTATAGGTCATAACCGATGGCCACGCTAGCTTAGATGCAACAACAAGATGAAAACTCCCAAGGTTATTGGTAGATCTGAGGGGATCTTGATCATTGATTGGAGGGAAAACAGTACCCACGCCTAGGTTTGGAGGGTTCATGACAAATCTAAGCCTATCTGGCCCATTCCAAAGAGGGAAAAATATGAAAATGTATCTAGAAGGTAAGATCTACAAAACCCAACTTTTGATTTGATGAATTTTGTTAAATTCATTCGATTTTATGCTAGATCTAAGTTTAGGGACAATCTAACCGTCCATTTCTTAATCCAAACATAGGAATAGGTAAATGAGTGCTTGATAAAGCCTGAATTTGACTGAGATCATCGATCTAGGCTAGAAGCCAATCAAACAATCTTAGCTGTCCGATCGAGTACTATTTGCACAGTAACTTCGTGATTTTTGATTGATGACTAGACACCACAGATGAGTTCTAAAGCATCTAAATTGTTCAGATGTGGCACAAATTGAAGAATCTAGATTGAAATTGATCAAAAAAACCTAAACCATCCTATCGAACAGTAAAGTAATAAAGACATGGCCATTTTTTATTAGTGATCAGATGCCACCATTGTGTACCTTGACTTTTAGTAAGTTAAGACACTGAAGAAAAGAAAATTTATAACAAGGCCACTGGATAGTGAAAGAAACTTGCATTTACTTAAGATGAATGGTGGGTAGCCAATCTATGGCCAATGGTGTGGATTGGAAATCCATTAACCATTGGTCATTTAATTAGCTGTCAACCAATAGCTAATGAAATGCCTTTAGCATAATAATAAGCATTGTCACTTTGCATTGTGTCTAATAGTGCCAGGAGCTAACTTAGAGTAAACTTCCATGCTAGGGAAGTTAAGAGAAGTCCTAGAATTGTATATTTGAATGTGTGTTTGTATTGTTACAGAGGTGTGACTAATTTAGGAGTGCATGCATGAACTGAATGAATTAATTGCTTTAGAGAACCTAAAGATCTCCATTGAGGTAGGTGGAATTAAGATATTCTATTATTTTTAATACATATATATATATATACATATATGAATCTCGATTGTTAAAATGAGTTTATTAAGACTATGCTATGAATGAAGTAAATATGCATGTAGTATTTGAATGTAAATTAAACTGCTCATGTATAAGCACATGTTGTACATTGTGATGTTTCAGTCCATTTGTTTATTCATGACACGATACGTCCTAGACTAGTGACTGTGGGTAGCCTATCTCCTGGCTAGAACAGATCCTTGAGGTGTGACTTTGGGTTTATCCCACTGCACCAGACTCATTGTGCCAAAGAGGATAATATTGTCGCTGCATACTCTAATACTAATGATGATGCATTTTGCGAGAGCTTGACGGGTGTAACCCAGTTGTATGCCTTCAGTAGGAAACAAAGCCTTAAGGGTTGACAGGCGTAGCCCAGTTGTATGCCCAAAGTAGAAGAGTTTAGCCCCACATCATTTGGGACGTTTAACATGTTCTGCGAGAAGTTGATAGCTGTAACCCAGTTGTATGCCTCCAGTCAAAAACAAAGCCTTGAGGGTTGACGCGCATAGCCTAGTTGTATGCCCAAAGAGGACAAGTTTAGCCCCACATCGTTTGGGAAGTTTGATGCCTTCTGTGATAGGTGTAACCCAGTTGTATGCTTCTAGTGGGAAACAAAACCTTGAGGGTTGATGAGCATAACCCAATTGCATGCCCAAAGAGCACGAGTTTAGCCCCACATCGTTTGGGAAGTTTGTTGATTTCTGAGGGGCCGTCATGATGTGGGTAGGCCTTCAGGCTAGACAAGCTACCAATCTCTCAGAAACAAAGCCTTGAGGTGTGACTTTGGGTTTATCCCACTACACAGACTCGCTGCATCAAAGAGGACAATATTGTTTGTTGTGCACTCTGATACACACATCAACGCAGTGGTATTTGATATGTGAAATAGATCGTAAGAGCGAAGACTAGTATCAAGAAATGTTAATGACTTGCAAGTTTGATATGTTATTTCATACTTTGCATTTCAAGGAATGTGATTTAGTACTGATGCATCGATATTTCTTCATTTGTAGCATGCTTTCTTGATCTTGATAAATGTTGAGTTATTTCAAGTTAAATGATAACTAAATCGTAGTTGCATGATTCAGCATGAAAAAATTGATCTATATAGAATTATAATGATTTTGTTTATATAAAATTACATCTTATTCCAACTACACAAGAGATTGCTTACTGAGGCATTGCTTTGGTTTGCAATGCCTCAGATACAGAGAATAGTAGTAGGTTTGGCATGTTGACAATACCTTAGGACAGAGTACTCCTAAGGAATATGAGCTATTACTGATAGGAGCGTGCCAACGGAAGCTTTGGACAAGGACAAGTAAGAATTGGTTTTTGAATTGAAGTTATTGTATCAGAAATAAGAAAGAGGTTGCATTGTATGTAATTGACAGAATTTGGATGACTTATGTTATTGGGTTGTGATGTGGAGGTCTGGGTGTATTTTATTTAAGTAATTTGTTTTATTCTATTTGATGTAGCAAAAGGAGATAGAGTCTCCAATTATGTTTTAAAATTGTCAATGAATGTTTATTAAGTACTTCGCAATGACATGCGTTAAATGTCATATGTTCAAAAAATAGAGGAAACTCTACCAGATTTTTGGTAGAAATGAGTGCTCATTTCACTAAAAATCCTTGTTTTAAGGAAAAAAATGACCCTAGGGTTTTCAAAGTGAATTTAAAAGAAAAGATTCTTATGCTGTCATTTACTCTTTAAAAATGATTTTTATTAGAGATCGATCTCGTTATGTCAATAACTTTTGTATTTAAAAGTGTTAGAAAAACTAGGGTAGACACACTCAACATGTCATTGTGCGTACTAGAATGCACAACAAACTATATTGTCCTCTTTGGTGTAGTGAGTTGGTGCAGTGGGTTAAACCCAAAGACACACCTCAAGGCTTTGTTTTTTATTGGAGACATACAACTGGATTACACTCATCAACTTCTTGTGGAACACATCAAACTTCCCAAATGATGTGGGGCTAAACTCGTCCCCTTTGGGCATACAACTGGGCTACGCCCATTAACCCTCAAGGCTTTGTTTTCGACCATAGGCATACAACTGGGTTACACTTGTCAACCTCTTGCGGAATGCATCGTCACTGGTCTAGGACATGTCGTATCATGAACAAACAAATAGATTGAAACATCACAATGTACAACATGTGCTTATACATGAGCAGTTTAATTTACATTCAAATACAAAATGCATATTTATTTCATTCATAACATAGTCTGAATAAACTCATTTTCATAATCGAGATTCATATCTGTATATATATATATATATATTAAAAATCATAGCACATCTTAATTCCACTTACCTCAAATGGAGAACTTTAGGTTCACCGACGCGATAATCTATTTAGTTTGCATATATGCTCCCGATCAGTCCCAGCTCTGTAACAACACAAACACATATTCAGTTATACAATTCCAGGACTTCTCTTAGCTTCCCTAGCATGGAAGTTTCCTCTAAGTTAGTCTTAGCACTAATCATAATAAGGTGAAGTGATAGTGCTTATTTCTATGCTAAAGGTGTTTCATTAGCTATTGGTTGATAGCTAATTGAATGACCAATGATTATTGGATTTCTAATCCACGCCATTGGCCTTGAATTGGTTATCTACCATTCATCTTAAGTAATTGTAAGTTGTTTTCATTGTTCAATGGCCTTATCTTGAATTTTTATGAGAATCTTAACTTATTAAAGGTTAGGGTACACCATGGTGGCATCTGATCACCAATCAGAAGTGGCTAAGTCCTTATTACTCTGCTGTCCGATCGGATGGTTTAGGTTCTTTGATCAATTTCCATCTAAATCTTCAATTTATGCCATATCCTAGTTAATTTAATGTTTTAGGATACATCCATGGTGCCTAATCACCGATTGAACATTAAGAAGTCACTGTGTGAACAGTGATAGATTGGACGACTAAGATTGTTCGATTAGTTTTTAGCCTAGAGCAACAGTCTCAATTAGATCTCGGTTACATTAGTTCTTTATTTACCTATCCCTAGTTTTAATTTGAAAATGGATGGTTGGATCATCATAAAAACCTAAATCTAGCATGAACAATGTGGATCTAGATAAAATCTCAAAAACACGAGTTGGGTTTTGTAAATCTCACCTCTTGAATGCATCTTTGTGCTTTTCCTATCCCTGGATGAGCCAGATTGCCTCCAGTTTTTTATGAAACCCTCCAATCAACATCGTGCACACTGCTCCCCTCTGATAAATGTTCCAGATCATCTCGAATCTCCCAATAAACTTGGGGTTTTCTTTGTTTTTTCGTGCTGGACAACATGACTGGCTCAAATCACTGATCTGAGCCAGCATTGTCTTTGGCAATGACCTGTAAATCTAGTAGACTAGTAAACCTCAGTTTCTACTTCACCAGCAAGCCTGCCTCCTACGGTGGCCTGCTTCTCTCTCTCTCTCTCTCTTCTCCTCTCCTTCTACTCCTTCTCCCTTCTCCTCTTCTTCCTTTTGTTCTGCTCCTTTCTTCCTCTCCTTCTTTTTCTTCTTCTTCCCCAATTTCTCCCACTCCGTCAGGTTCCCCATGTATGTTGGGTTCGAGAACAGACCTAATGGTTTGTTCTCAATCCACTTAAGTGGGGGAGGGTGCCAATATCAAACACGCGCCCCCATCTTAAGGCAATTTGTTTTTTTTTTTCTTATCTTATTTTTACCGAAATACCCCTCATATTCAAATATCCATCTTTCCTCCAATTTCTATAAACTTGGTGTCGTATGAATCATCTTTTCAAGTACTATCCAATTATAGAGGTCTCAATGCTAGATTAGATGTCTCTCTAGTCTTTCCCTTATAAAACTCCAAAATATGAAATTTAATATGTTCTTTTCATCCTAATTTAATATTTTCCAAGATTCACTCAAATTGACATTTAAAATTTTGGGATGTTACAATATGAGATTATTCTCTTACGGGTAATCAGAATTCAATTTACGAAATATACTTGTGAAGCTGACGAGGGTAGGTGCGAGAGGTGCTGGCTAGCTTCTAGGTGCAGAGCTTCTAGGTGGTAGGTTTCTAGGTGCTTACAATATAATCGTGTTGTGGATTGGTTTTCATTGGCATAGAGTACCTGTTGATGAGTTGATATGCTCTAGTTTCTACTAGCATATGATTGCCTGTTGGTGAGCTATTTGCTCTAGTTTTGATTTGATAAATAATTAACTATGGATGAGCTGATATGCTCTATAATAGATTCGGCATAGATTTCCCTATTGGTGAGCTGAGGTGCTTTGATTTTATTGATATGGTGATTTTATCGATACTAAAGTTGTATACAAATAACTAACTTCTAAATGAGAGTTTAGTTTACATTAATCACACTATGTGTGGTTATGATGCATTCTAATTAAATTATGAGTTGTTTAATCTGAAATGGCCTGCCAATTATCAAATTATATGTGAATTGGTATATGAGGAGATGACATGATGTGAAATTGTCTATTTATAAATGCTAATGCTAGTATTGTTGGCGCGATTAGTTATCTTGTGATATGAGGATAATTTTAGAAGTGTCTGAAGAATAACATGTGAAGAATTTTGAGGACAAAATTCATATAAGGAGGGAAGGATGTAACATCCCAAAAATTTTAAATGTCAATTTGAGTGAATCTTGGAAAATAGTAAATTGGGATGAAAAGAACATATTAAATTTGATATTTTAGAATTTTATAAGTGAAAGACTATATAAACATCTAATCTAGCATTGAGACCTCCATAATTGGAGAGTACTTGAAAAGACAATTCAAACGACACCGAATTTGTAGAAATCAGAGTTTCAATGGAGGATCTATGAGTATTTGAATATTATGAGGGGAAATTCTATAAAGATAATATAAAAAAGAAGAAGAAGAAGAAGAAGAAGAAGAAATGCTTAAATGAAGGCGGCGATATTTGATGCAGGCACCCCCCCTCACTTAAGGAACCCGACACAAACGTTGAGTCTATTCTTCCCAAAACCCGACAAAATGAAAAGAGAGAGAGAGAGAGAGAGAGAGAGAGAGAGAGAGAGAGAGAGAGAGAGAGAGAGAGAGAGAGAGAGAGAGAGAGAGAGAGAGAGAGTGAGAGAGAGAGAGAGAGAGAGAGAGAGAGAGAGTAGAAAAACCCAATGAGGGAGAAATGAGGAGAGAAGAAGAGAAGGGAAGAGGAGAGGAGAGAGGAAAGAGAAGTAGAGGAGAAAGGAGAAAGGAGAAAGGAGAAAGGAGAGAAGAGAGAAGAGAGGCAGGGCTAGGCTGGGCTGGGATCTACATGCCAAAAAACCACCCACACCAAAAAAGAAAAGAAAAAGCAGTGAGGGTTCTGTTGGAGTTACAAGCAATTGTCAGAGACGATGTTGACTCAGATCACTGATCCGATCCAATCATTTTGTCCGGCACGGCGATAAGATGAAAACCCTCAAGGTTATTAGGAGATCTGAGGGGATCTTAACTGTAGATTGGAGGGAAACAGTACACACGCCTAGGTTTGGAGGGTTCACAATGGATCTGATCCAATTCAGCCCTTCTAGAGAGGGAAAAACACGAATATGCATCTAGAAGGTAAGATCTACAAAACCCAACTTTTGATTTGATGAATTTTGTTAAATCTGTGCAATTTTATGCTAGATCTAAGTTTAGGAACGATCTAACCATCCATTTCTTAATCCAAACCTAGGAATAGGTAAATAAGTGCTTGATAAAGCCTGAATTGGACCGAGATCATTAATATGATCTAGAACCCAATAAAAAAATCTCAGCCATCCAATTGGGTACTGTTGGCATAGTAATTTCGTGATGTCTAATCAATGATCAGACATCACAGATGAGTTTTAAAACATTTAAATTACTAGGATATGCCACAAATTGAAGAATCTAG
Organism: Warburgia ugandensis; assembly: GCA_035236585.1. NCBI lineage: Eukaryota > Viridiplantae > Streptophyta > Magnoliopsida > Canellales > Canellaceae > Warburgia > Warburgia ugandensis. The sequence goes on along the minus strand of CP141129.1, from coordinate 33,440,085 downwards.
ATTGAAATTGATCTAGAAAACCTAAATCGTCTAATTGGACAGTAGAGTAATAAAGACTTGACCATTTCTGATTGGTGATCAGACGCCACCCTTGTGTACCTTGACTTTTAATAAGTTAAGACACTAAAAAAATAAAAAATTAAGACAAGGCCACTTAACAGTGATAGAAACTTGCAGTCACTTATGATGAATGGAGGTTAGCCAATCTAGGGCCAATGGCATGGATTAAAAATCCAATAACCATTGGTCAATCAATTAGCTATCAACAAATAGCTAATGAAATGCCTTTAGCCGAGTAATAAGTGCTGTCACTTTGCATTGTGTTCAATAGTGCTAGGAGCTAACTTAGAGGAAACTTTCATGCTAGGGAAGCTAAGAGAAGTCCTAGAATTGTATATCTAAATGTGTGTTTGTATTGTCATAGAGGTGTGACTGATTTGGGAGCTCGTACATGAACTGAATGAATTAATTGCTTTAGAGAACTTGAAGATCTCCATTGAGGTAGGTGAAATTAAGATATGTTATGATTTTTAATACATACATATATATACAGATATTTATCTCAATTGTTAAAACGAGTTTATTAAGACTATGCTATGAATGAAGTAAATATGCATGTCGTATTTGAATGTAAATTAAACTGCTCATGTATAAGCATATGTTGTACATTGTAATGTTTCAATCCATTTGTTTGTTCATGACACGACACGTCCTAGACCAATGACTAGGGGTAGCCCATCTCCTGGCTAGAACAGATCCTTGAGGTGTGACTTTGGGTTTATCCCACTGCGCCAGACTCACTATGCCAAAGAGGACAATATTGCCACTGCATACTTTAATACCAATGATGACATGTTCCATGAGAGTTTGACTGGTGTAACTCAATTGTATGCCTCTGATCGAAAACAAAGCCTTGAGGGTTGATCAGCATAGCCCAGTTGTATGCCTAATGAGGACGAGTTTAGCCCCACATCGTTTGGAAGTTTGACGCATTCCGAGAGATGATGAGGGGTGTAACCCAGTTGTATGCCTTCAATCGAAAACAAAGCCTTGAGGGTTGAAGGGCGTACCCCGGTTGTATGCCCAATGAGGAAGAGTTTAGCCTCACATTGTTTGGGAAGTTTGATGCATTCTGAGGGGTCGTCATGATGTGGGTAGGCCTTCAGGCTAAACAAGTTACCGGTCTCTCAGAAACAAAGCCTTGAGCTGTGACTTTGGGTTTATCCTACACCACCCACTCACTACGCTAAAGAGGATAATATTGTTTGTTGTCACTCTGATACACACAACAATGCATTGGTATTTGATATGTGAAATAGCTCGTAAAAGCAAAGACTAGTATCAAGAAATATAAATGACTTGTAAGTTTGATATGTGATTTCATACTTTGCATTTCAAGGAATGTGATTTAGTACTGATGCATTGATATTTCTTCGTTTTGTAGCATGCTTTCATGATCTTGATAAATGTTGAGCTATTTCAAGTTAAATGATAATTAAATGATAACTAAATGGTAGTTGCACGATTCAGCATGGACAAATTGATCTATATAGAATTATCATGATTTTGTTTATATAAAATTGTGTCTTATTCAACCTACACAAGCGATTGCTTGATGAGGCATTGCTTTGGTTTGCATTACCTCAGACACAGAGAATAGTTGCAGGTTTGGCATGTTGACAATACCTTAGGACAGAGGACTCCCAAGGAATGGGAGTTGTTACTAACAGGAGCACACCAATGGAAGATTTGGACAAGGATAGGTAGGAATTGGTTTTAGAATTAAAGTTATTGTATTAGAAATGAGAAAGAGGCTAAATTGTATGTAATTGACGAAGTTTGGATGACTTATGTGACTGGGTTGTGATGTGGAGGTTCTGGGTGTATTTTGTTTAAGTAATTTGTTTTTATTCTATTTAATGTATGAAAAGCATATAGAGTCTTCAATTATGTTTTAAAATTGTCAATGAATGTTTATCAAGTACTTGACAATGACATGCGTTAAATGTCATATGTTCAAAAAACAGAGGAAACTCTGCCAGGTTTTTGGTAAAAATGAATGTTCATTTCACTGAGGGTCATTATTGTGAGAAAAGAAAAATGACGCTTTAGGGTTTTCATAGTGAATTTAAAAGAAAAGATTCTTCTACTATTGTTTATTCTTTAAAAATGATTTTTATTAGAGATCAAACTTATTATGTCAATGTCTTTTGTATTTTAAAAAGTGTTAGAAAAACCTGAGTCATCACACTCAACATCATGTCACATGAATTGAGAAATGCACTTATTAATAATCTAAATGGTCTTCATCTATTGATTGATAAAGCCCACCAAGTGTATGTGAGTGTTCACGATTATTTGAGTGTACTTGCATCGATCACATTCAGCAACAATGACTTCTAGTGTAACATGAAATCTCACAATAGGCCCTTATTTATATTAGCTGTAGTAACCAACAAAGTGGTCACAATAATTGTGATTGACTTAGGGTATGCAATTAATCTACTCCCCTTGCAAACTTTATCCCTCTATGGCTTGAGCAAGAAAGACCTTATTGATAGTACCCTCATGATTCAAGGTTTTGATTAAAGTGGTTAAAAGACTATTATAATTACTTTCTCAAAACTTCAAATTGGGAAAATAGACACTAAATTCTTATTAAATGTTATAGATGTCAATGCATCATACAATGCAATGTTAGGATCTCCATGGTTATATGATAATGAAATAATCCCATTGACATTCCACTAATGTTTTTAATGCATTAAACATGGTATTCAGAAAGGTGTTTGTGCTGACCCTTGCCCTTTTAATGCTATAGAGTCTTACTTGGCCAATGTTAGATTCTACTTCTCCAAAGGCTTTTAAAACTCAAGAAATAGACCCTAATACATCAGGTGCACAAGGCTTATTCATATCATTAGGCCACTTCCTTCCTTAGATGGTTAAGACATTGATGATCCTCTAGAATAAGTTGAAGAACTACCAATGCAAGTGTCTAGGAATCCACCTAAATTACACCACAATAGGCATTCAAGGTACTTGATGCAATGAATGGGTTTTGATCCAAATTATACCAAAGCTCTACCTCCATGTGAGTACATGTTCATGAAGAGTCAAAAGTTCAGGTTTCCCTTTTCCCTCCCAAGGTTAGAAGATGGTTGTCAAGCTACTATTGATGACTGGCAAGAAGTTAACTGAGGCCCTCCAAAAGAGGACTACTTTTGTAAATGCTTCTTTGTTTGAATAAGAAAGGAAGATCATGTAACCTTTCTCAAAGCTAATAAAGATGTATTTGTATGGATGTACCATAAGATGCTAGGGTTAGACCCTCACCTAGCTGTACATAAAGTAGCTATCATTTCAAAAGTCCCATAATATAGATGTAAAGAAGCTTCAAGCTCGAATTGCAACAAATCAAGGCCAAAGATGAAAGCTTATAAGGGATACCTTTACTAATTAGTACATGGACAGACTTCTAGGACCTAAATGTCGCATGTCCCGTTGCCAACTATAGAAATCCTCATGGATGCCATTGTTGGCTATGAGAGGCTACCTCTCATGGATGGATCTTTTGGATACAATTAAATTTTAATGGATCCTAGAGATAAGGAGTGTACAACATGGCTTTTGATGGTTTAATCCATGTCAAAGGGGAACACTTTTTTGATGACTTAGTTTTCAACTGAAGACAATCTCAATCACATCTTAAAGAATTAGAGATTGTATTCAAATGACCGTGCAAACATTAACTGAAAATGAATGCCCTTAAATGTGCATTTGGGGTGAGTTCTAGAAAATTCCTTGGATATGTTGTTTGACACTAAGGGATTGGGATGGATCAAGTAAAATTAAGGCATTATAGTCTATATAGCCTCTTAAGAACTTAGATGAACTAAATGTCTTCAAGGAAAGTTAACTTATATTAGATGAGTCATTGCTAACCTATATAGGAGATGCCAACCATTTGCTCGATTGATGGAAAAGAATGCCCCATTTGAACAGGATGATGCTTTTCAAAATGCCTTTGTTAGCATTAAGCAATACTTGTTGAATTCACTAGTATTGGCAACCTCTAAGGATGACATATCTTTCATCCTCTATATTATGGCTATGGACAATAACATGGATACCATGTTTGCACAAGTAAATGATGGTGGTAAAGAAATGCTCTTTATTACTTAAGTAGAACCATGGTTAATGCTGAGACATGATACTCTCCTATTGAAAAGATATATCTCAACTTGATACTCACACTCTAGAGATTGCATCACTACTTCACTCCCCATCCAGTAGAACTAATTTCAAAAGATGATCCTCTGATACCTTATGACCAAGTCTATTAGGATGACTCACTAACTAGTCATTATTATTAGTATTATTATTATTATTATTATTATTATTATTATTATTATTATTATTATTATTATTATTATTATTAGAGTTAAAGATAATCTGTATACTTCAAAAGGTAGTAAAATGGCATATCGTGGAGAACTTCTTAGCAGCCCACCTAGTCCCAACAAATTCACCACTCAAAAGTCAATTTCTTGGCAAGAATCTCCTTGTCATCATGGCTGATATATTTGGGAATTATTCTTTGATGGTGGTTCACAATCTAAAGGAGTATAAATTGGTATTATTCTTTTTTCTCTTGATAAATACATCATACCTATCACCTGTAAGATTGTACCAACTTGTACAAACAACAAAGCTGAGTATGAACCCAAAAATTTGGTTTAGAAATGGTATCCACTCTAAAAGCAAATAACTTCTCATCTTTAGTGATTCCTAGTTCTAGTCCACTAAGTCATGAGGAAATAGGAAGTCTAGAAAAAAGAATTACAACTATATGATGTGAACGTCCAACAACTCATGAAAAACTTTAATTACATCAAGATATTATATATCCAAAGGCATAAAAAAATCTACTTAGTCACTCTAGCCAAGCTTGGGCCTATTATAGCAACTTACAATAAAGATGAAGTCAAAGTCATCATCCGAGTTGTTTCTTGATACCACACAAAGTAATTGAAAATCTTGAAAGTTCAATGCAAAAAGCAGCCATTATTGCGCACAATGAAACAATCTAGGCCATCGAGTCATACTATGTAGATTTGAGACAACCCTTCATAGACTACATTCTAAAAAGTGAAATTCCTATTGATCAATAGGTATGAGTTGAAATTCATTTCTAGGGTCTTTGATTTACCATAATAAACAACCTCTTATATTAGAGGTCATATGATGAGATTCTAATAGGAACAACAAAGGGTTGGGATAATTAGGGAACCCGACCCTAAGTGACCCATAAAGGTCACATTAGAGCTAAGATATTTTTGGCTCTAATAAGGCCAAGGACAAAACATTTGACTCAAGCATATATTAGGGTTGGATAGGGTCAATCAGTAAGAAGTTAGGAACCTCAAATATTTTGTACATATTTATATATTACCTAAAATGAACTTGCACATATTTATCTAAAACTCTAAGTGCAATGGAATTTTTTTATAATTAAGTGACTAACTTGTTCTAATTATTTTTCTTAGTTATGAAAAAAAAATTCACTCTTCATGTAGTTCATAAAGATTTGAGGACTTGCATGTTAAAAAATTTATTAGTTTGTATAGCTATTAAAAAAGATTGATTAGTTAAGCACAATGGTAAAAAATTACATAGTAATTGTTATCAATTGATTTTTCAAGTGTTAAAATTTTTTTGGTATTAGGAGTATCAATCCGAATTGATTGTAGAGGTTAGTATTAAGGGCAACAATTTTTTGACCTTAACAGCATTGGGGTTAGAAATTTATGACTAGAAGTTAGTTAGGGTCAGGGCTAAGGTTAAGATAAACGCATTAGAATTAGGGTTAGGGTCAATCCAAATTTTTACTTAACTTGACCCATTGCCATCCCTAGATTCTAGTATGATGTTTGTCCCATGAAGAAGCAAAACAAGCCATTCTTAACGTACACACTGGAATGTGTCGAGCCTGTCAATTTGGCCATAAGCTTAATTTATAGCTAAAACACAGCCCACTATGGTTGATGATGCCATAAAATGTCATAAAAGATGCAAATCATGACAGATCCATGTAGATTTCATCCATGAACCCCTAGAACCACTACTTCTACCTTCAATATTTTGGTTGTTCTACACTTGGGATATAGATATTGTGAAACCAATTGGTTCATGTTTTTCAGCAAGATATTCATATATTCTAGATGTAATAGATTATTTTTCTAAATAAGCTGAAATGGTTCCTTTAATAGATCTTATATGCCCATAATTGGAAAAGTTTATTTTGTACCACATCATATACTAATTTGGCATACCAAAAAGGATCATCTTTGATAGCAGAAAATCAATTCAATGCAAAGTCATTGGAAACCCATGAAAGGAGTATTGCATTCGACAACAGTTCTCAATGGCGTATAATCCTTGAGCTAATAGCCTTGTAGAAGCCTTTGATAAGACTTTATGCTAGATTTTTAAGAAGAATTTCTCAAATACCAAACAAGATTGCAGTAACAAACTCACTGAAGGTTTATGGTCTTGTAGAACAATTGGTTGAACCCCACAAGAGCAACTCTATATTTTGTTGTCTATGACAGTGAAGTAGTATTACCACTCGAAGTTCAAATCCTTTCTCGTAGGATTACTTAAGATGTCACCTCAAAGGATCAAACCATCTTGCTATAATTTACTGAAATGGATTTTTTTAATGGAGTGCATTTAAAGGCTTTACAAAATTTAGAAGCCCATCAGGCAAGGATTCAAGAGAATTTCATAAGATGGTCAAATTTTTCTCTTTCAAAAGGGTGACCTAGTTTTATTGATAAAATACCCAATAATTGTGTCCCAAAGAAAATTTTGAACCAAAATAGGACATCCCGTTCATCATTAAAAGGTCTTCTCCATTGCTGGATATTTGATCGTCAACGAGATGGCACTAAATTGAATTCCATTAATGGGAGATTCCTCAAGAAGTATTATCCCTGAGTAAAGTCACACACACACACACAAAAGAAAGAAGAGAAAGGGGGATAAATAAGTGGCATCTTATGCAACTCCAAAGCCTTCTCCCCATTCAGAAGGTAATCTTGCACCTCCTTGGTCTTCTACTATCTTTCAACATGGTGTTGGATGCATTGACCTAGCAAAGAAGTAGAGGCACTCTTAAATCCTCTTCCTTCTTCTACCATTCTCAAAAAGAGCATGCAGTATGATAGTCAATCCTAGATTGTATGAAGTTTAATGTGTTGGGAATTAACACCAAACTCCTTGCATCATATGCAACATCTAAACAGTAAGCATCATTGCCATCTTTTAAGCCATAAACAACTACTCAAATGAAAGTATCATTAAACAATGCAAAAATATGAGCAACACCAAATGTGTGCTTCCTATCTTATGCAAAGGAGGAAGAATCACTTGACAATGCAAAAATGTGAGTGTTGGAGGGCTAATATTTTTCAAATCTCCCTCCTTCCCCTAATAAAAGAAAAAATCCCCCCATGGGGCTCATTGTGTTTGAAAAAAGTTCAGGACTCTCTTGGAGCGAGTCTCTTATGTTTATAAATCTCTAAGAGAGCTTTCTTGAGAAGGACACTTGCTAGTTTCCTAAAAGTTTCGCAACTCTTTTGGCCATCTCACAAATGGATCCACTTTACTTGGCAAGTTTGACCCACTTATAAAAAATTCCTCTTAAGGGCTTTTACTATGCTTTAAAACTTTAGGACTCTTTAAGGTATCTCCCAAACTAAAAGAATCTTTTAGAGAGAGTTATGGTCCCTTAGAATTTTAAACTCTTTTGTGATTGGCTAAAAGGATTATATAGCCTATTTGTGGACCAATTTTAGTTAGGAAATAAAATTAGAAGTAGGATACACTTTTATTGGTACTCCCAACCTCTTTCTTAAACTTCTTTTCCTTCCAAAACTTCAAGGGAGCCCATGGAACTAGATGCTTATTTTCCTTTATCTCATTTCCGAGAGAGAGAGAGAGAGAGAGAGAGAGAGAGAGAGAGAGAGAGAGAGAGAGAGAGAGAGAGAGAGAGAGAGAGAGAGAGAGAGAGAGAGAGGATATAAAGAAGGTAGTCCCACTTGAGAATCCTACTTTTCTAGCTCCTTTATTTTTTGAAGGACTTGGAGTTTCTTATTGGGGCTTTATTCTAATTTAATATTAGATTTTAAAATCTTTTAGAAACACAAATAGATAAGTGGACCCACCTAGAGTCCAAACTCTTTAGGAGTCCTAACCCTCAGGGGTCCCATCTTTATGAAATTAAGGGTTGCGTAGGGGACACTCAGTTTTTTCCATGGTTAGGACTCTCCCAAGATCTCAAGAGAATCCTAACCCACCTAAGAGTCCTAACCTAAAAAGGCTCTCTCTCTCTCTCTCTCTCTCTCTCTCTCTCTCTCTCTCTCTCTCTCTCTCTCTCTCTCTCTCTCTCTCTCTCTCTCTCTCTCTCTCTCTCTCTCTCTCTCTCTCTCTCTCTCTCTCTCATGCCTTGTCATTTTCCTACTCACACATAACTCTCCCTCCCCATTATTCCTTGTCACTTTCTTACTCATACATAACTCTCACTCCTCTCACTCCCTTGTGTATTTTTCTTTCTTCCCCTCTTCCTAGATTCCCACTCATTATGATATCTCTCTCTCTCAAATTTTTTTCCTCCATCCAAATTTTCTAATTCTTTCTATCTCTCTTCCGCTTATTCTTTGACATTTTTTTCCGCCATATCCATGTCCCATCTCACCCACTTACCCACTATCTCACAACTTCTATGGGAGTTGGGCTCCTTGAAAACCTATAAATACTATCCCTACCCAAATTAAGATCATGAGCATACATGGAGAAATATAGAGATGTAGAGAGAATTTTTCTATGAGAAATGGCCATAGAGGGTTTTCTAAGTTTTCTAAAATAAAGGTGATTGCCTTTCTTTTTTCCTAATTCTAATATGTAAAGTATCTTTCTTTCATGGGCAAAGCTCGCCATGCAAGAGAGAGATTAATTTCTTTCTATCTTTTGTGTTTTAGAAAAACTCTCAGCTTCTCAGGTGGATCTCACCCTACCCGTGAGAGGTTTTTTCTAAGGCTAGAATCCAATAGACTTTGCCCCAGTGAGTAGGGCTCTCCATGCCCTAAAAAGTCCATTAGATACAATTTATAATATTTTTAGCATGAAGATTTTTAAAAAGAACAATAGATGGGCCCCATTACTAAATAAAACTAAGCACACTGCTTTATCAAGATTTATGATTTAAGTGGTCCCCATCACTATACAAATTTGGCCACCCCACTTTTTGGGCCCTAATACTAACAAAAAGGGTACCCACTCTCTTTTAATGACTCCTAAACTAAATTGGAGCCCCAAAGTTATAAAAGTACTAAAATCATTTAGAGTCCTACACCATTAAAGCTCATAAAGTGACTTAAGACTCCTGTGACTTTAAGACTCCTAAGTTGAACTAGAATCTTATAGCTTAAAGACTCTTAAATTCAACCAAAGTTATATAACCTAAGACTCCTAAATCAAATCAAAGCCCCATAGCTTAAAGACTCTTAAAGTGAACTAGAGTTCTACAACCTAAAAGACTCCTATATTAATCTAGAGTCCTATAGCTTGAATCTCCTAAATTGAACTAGAGCCCTACAGGTAAAAGACTCTTAAATTAAACCAAAGTCCTATAATCTAAAGACTCTTAAATTGAATCAAAGTCCTAATGTCTCAAGACTTCTAAATTAAATCTATGTCTTGTAGCTTAAGACTTCTAAATGAATCAAACTCTTAAGATAGACCAAACTCCTATAGTGTAAGTCTTGTTGTCTAAGTGAAAGACCTATGGAAATTCTAAAGACCTTAGAGTTCCTTGGATAACTAAAAGTCTTAAGACCTAAGAGTCTTCAAACAACCAAAATTCTAGAGACATTAGAGTTCTTGGATGACTTAAAGTCTTCAGACTTAAGAGTCCTAAATCAACTCAAATTCTAGAGGCCTTGAAGTATTGAGATAATTAGAAATCACGACACCTAAGGGTTGTAAGTCAATTGATATTCTAAAGACCTTAGAGTCTCTAAACTAATATAATTGGCAAGACCTAAGAGTCCTTAGAGGAATTGAAGTCCTAAAACTCAAAGGGTCCTAGAAAATGAGTGTGACACCCTGGGTTTTTCATGAAAAATTTTCGCTTTTATTTTTGAAAGGTGGCATGCCTCAAATTTTAAAATTCAAAAATATCTGACGATAGTTTTCTTTGAAATTCATTTTTCCAAAAACCCGGATGTCACCTTAACTCCCATACTATACATAATATAGTTTTTATAGAAGATAGACATACATTTTATGAAACAATAGGACCCATCCAGTGGTTCACATACACAGCCCCTATAATTATTATATTAAATGTCTAAGCAACATAATCCAAATAACTAACTACACAATACAAAAACTTTAACAAAATATATACCTGAGAGCAGAAGTATGGCTATTGAACTCGTCTTACTTGTGTATGTCTTTTCTTGTATGTCTATATTTGAGATATTGTAAACATAAAACATTTACAATATCTCAGCAAGCTATGCTTGGTAGGGGAGAGTTAAGAAAACATGTTAATTGCATATGAATTAAAAAATTTACATCAATTAAAATATTCAATTATCTGCAAGCCATTGATAAATTAGCTATTTATAATTCTTTTTCATCATATGAATATAATAATTCCCCTTTAGAGATTACACTTTACATGATATATATATATAATCCACTGGAATTTTAAATATTTATCATTATCATTTTCCATGTGATACCATACTCCAATTTTATGAACCATACTATGCATAATATACTACCCATTCACTTCCCCGTAGGAAAACTTTTATAAAACTATGCCCTCCAAATATATACATATATGATTATATCATATATATTTAAATCATTAAAAGTCATACAAAATTATGAATATAGTCCATAGGTTTTCTAACCTACATTCCCAGACTATATTGAGTCTCTTACATATTCATCTTACCATACAGGGTTTATAAAACTCTAGCCTCTATTAGTAATATCATAAAAGGCATCTCATCATGCCACCATATACGCATTATTCCGTGGGTAGAGTGCACAGCAGATACAATATTGTCCTCTTTGGGCCCCTCACAACTGCCTAACCAACATCTCTTGGGCACTCTAACATCTTTTAGCAACCCTCAAGGATATGCATCATAGTGCATAAAATACAAGGACTTCTCTGCTGCAGTCTAAATCTGTACAGTGCGCCTAAATAACTGCATAATAATTCCTTAATACTAACTATGGAAATAACAAAACCCATGTTCGCATGGGGGGACCATGGTTGTCACAGTGGCAGCTTTCCTATGAATTCCCCACCCAATATTTAGCCTCTCATTGGGCATGGTATCTATCATATAATAAATTTTAAAGAGCAAGTGCCGAAACCCTACAACTCTCCTAGCATAGTATCCCGAGGCCTATGCCTGTCTAAATCAAAACTCTCAAGCCACCACTCCTAAATGTAAAATAATAATACATAGAAATCTTGCCTATCCATAATATATATATATATATATATCTTATCATAATCCTAACATCCTCACTTATTAGGTGATCGCCCGCCAAGGATGTACTGTAAAATCCTAGAATCATACATTGCATATGATGTAATGGTACCCATGTACCATAAATGTCTTTTTATCAAAATAACAATTATGATATTTTTAAGAACAAATTGTGTGTATCCAATAATGTCACTAGTAGGTATCAATTATAAGCATGTCATTCATATAGCATTCCAAGTTACTAATTTTTATCATTCACAAGTAATCATTCTCATAATCACATATGTATGAAATGCGTAGTTTAAATGACATAATGTTTATCATAAGTAATAAGATTATGTTTAAAACATACATCTTAATATTATGGCATACGTTCTTAATTCTCCACCAACCTCGTGTGGCAAGTTCATCCACTTTCCACTAGCTTTAATCACCCTCTTTTCCACGATCGACCACGCACTTCAATGTTATTTAGGTATTTCAATTGAGTTAGAATATATACAACTGCTACAGCAACAAAAAGAACAAAATATATTTTAGGATAAGTAACTTGTCTTATCCCCTCTATTTTAAGCCTTGTTGCAATACCAATTGCTTTTATGCTGACAATCATTAGTGAACCCATCAAAGAACCAATGTCTAAGTAAACTAATATATGTCTAACCATAACAAAGTTCAAAGTGCAGAACCATTGCCAAGACCATTGATAATGAAGCTATTGCATAAAACGTATTTTTGGTAGAGTGGTCAAAGTTCAAGTCAATTTCTCCTTCTAATTCCAGATCTTATACATACAATTTTGGAGACTAGAATGTCGTGAAACTAAAGAAATTCTAAATTTTACACCTACAGTTTTGAGAATTGGAATTCTGAGAAACTCGTGAATTCCAATTTTTACACATACAGTTTTGGGGTTTGGACTTCTGAGGAACTCGAAAATTTCAATTTTTACACATACAGTTATGGGGATTGAAATTCTGAGGAACTCGCAAATTGTAACTTTTACACATATAGTTCTGAGGACTAGAATTTCGAGGAACTTGCAAATTCCAACTTTACACATATAGTTCTAAGGACTCAAATTTTGAGGAACTTGCGAATTCCAGTCATCTTCTCCCTTACCCACTCGGCCAAAACCCTAGACCTAAACACTTATACATAAATTGAGATCAAAGCAAAGATGGGTTTTGTAGATCTTACCTAAAGGAGGTGTGACTGTGCTTTTCCCCTTCCTAAGCATGCTAGATCGGCTCCGATCTGCCGTGAAATGCTCCATCCCTAGCCGCATGCACTATTCATGGCCCAATCCATTGTTGTTCCTCCTCCGATCATGGCAGAACCAAAGGGGTTATGTTCCCCTCTCTCTACAGAGTAAAATGGACAGTTGGATTAACAATCCGAGCTGCCATTGTTGCTGGTGTGCTCCTCTTTCTCCAACGACATCAAAACCCCAAAAGTCTCTTTCCTCCAACGTAGATGGCTTCTTTGGTGAGCTTCCTCCTCTCCTTTCTCTCCTTTCTTCTCTTCTCTTCTCCTCCTTTCTTCTTTCTTCCTCCTCCTTTCCTCTTCTTCTTCCTCTCTTCTTCCCCCCATCGGGTTTCCTCTTTTCGTCGGGTTTGGGAAACATACCTAATGTCTATTTCTCATTTTACTTAAGTGGGGGTGTCGTTATCAAATGTGCCCCCCCTTTTGTTATTTTAATTTTGTTTTGTTTTGTTTTATTTATTTTAAAGTTTAATAATGATGTCCCAACTATTCTGAACACCATGATGCTAGTCAATGCAAATGGTACGCCATACTAAAGGTGTTTTTCAACTCAATTAACTACCAAATTCCAACTCCTGCAAGTAGGGCCTACTTAGCAAAATTACTAAAATACCCTTTTGTAAGGAAATTACCTTTTATTTGTCCAATCTCCAAATTCAGCAAACTTTCATTAGATTCATATTGACGCGTAGAATCAAGGTTTTATAATTTCAATTTCATGTTCTCAATTTTTTTAATCTTTTAATTACAAAAATAACCCTGACTTCGAAGTCCCATAACTTCTTCATCCAAACTCTGTTTTCAGCGTTCTTTAGCTCGTTGGATTCCATTTTTTGAGTGCTATCTAATGGTTTTAGTTTTAATTCTAAATTATAATTTTTATAAAAGATATACCCCTTCAAAACTCATAACCCGATCATGGAATAGTAAAATTTTGGGGTAAATTCATCCATAATCCAATTTCAGTATTCTTAATATCGTTGAACTAAACTTTTCAAGTACATTCCAAACATTCATATTTCTACTCCAAATTCCATTTCTATATAAAATTATTTTCTTCGGGTTAGAAATTCTAATTACACATAATAACGCCCATAATAGTATTCACAAAATTTTGGGTTGTTACAATGAGGACTCTAGTAAAACATGTCCTAACAACTTGAAGATTTCCAAAATATGAGGACTCTAACCAAACCTGTCTCATTGACCTGAAAAGCCTAAAATGGAAAATGGTTTTAATCGAATGAGTCCCATTGATTAGAAAGCCCTAAATAGTTAAAAGTTGACCATTCACATTCTATTATGTCTATAAAAGATATGGAAGATATGCTTTCTTCTCCAACAATAAATAGCTAAAGCAATGATAGAACTATGCCCAATACTACTATACATCTCCTATATACAAACAAAAGGGAAATTGTTATGTGCTTGAAGCTACGATCAAGCTACCTACACTTAAATGATAAAAGAGAGACCATGTTAATGCTACTCCTAATACTAAACAATGAGTCTCCAAAGGCCACACACTTTTATCAAGTCAAATTGATGCTTTGAAATACATACATGCACCAGCTATTGACCAGTTCATTTATTAAAATGAGTCAACAACAAAATCATGTTGTAAAATTGATTGAAGCAATTTTTTATCCAAAGTTAAAATTACAGTGCACAAAGTAATGAAAGCTATAGATTTTTATGTTTTGGTTAATATTTAGCCAACCTATAATTTGGGTCTTTCTATTTGTTTTATGTATGTATTGAAAGGAAATGTAATTAATGGTCTAATTCATTAATGTTGGAGGAATGTACTCACATATAGGATATAATAAAATATAGATTTGAACCCCTTTTATCTCTGGAGAAATTGGCCCTATTGTTTCCTCTGTGTCATTGTTTAGACCTACCACACACAATGTAAAATTTGATATTGACAGTGAGGAACACCAAGTATCATGCTCCCTATCTTGTCAAAGGAGGAAGCATCATTGAATGACGCAAAAATTTGAGCAACACATTCTCTCCATTTAATACTAAAGAGCAAGTATCACCCAATGTGAGCTACACCAAAAATGTGTTCCTCATCATGTAAAGTAGCACTTGGGTTACTTTTTTCTCTTTCAGTTCGAAGGTCTTTCTCTTTGGCATTACTACCAGAAGCAATATATTGGGGAATATCCCTATTTGCTTTTGCATCTAGCCAAGTGATATATAAAAGTACCATCAATTATCCTTCCTTTTCTTTTGCTTTTGGCCTTTTTTTTATTCTAGAAGGAAAGGAGATGTGAGAATAATAAACAACTAGAAGCAAGAAAGAAAGAAAAGAGGGGACGTAGTGAACTGAGCCATGAGCTTCCTTATTACTTTGCTATTCAATCTCAATAGCCTCGACTTCTTCTTTCCTTTATATTTGAGCAGTAGATTATGTTAGTCTTATGCCTAGGGTTGAGACTTGGCAATGATGATAGATGATAAGAATGTGGCAACCACAATCTAAGATATTTGGTTTGAATCTAGAGAAATCAAATGGATGGTTCTAATCAACCATTTATGGGGCCCATCATGCAAAAGTAAGGCACACTATAGGAAGCAATTGTAGTACATACACTATACTATCATTCCTCTTCCATTCATTCTATGTTTTTAATCTATGGTTGCATTTTTCTAATTCAACATGTTTGATTCTTAGCTCACATGCATAATATGACTTGTGTTTTTAATTAGTTTCATGATTCATTTCTCACTTAACTAGAATTCAACTTGTCATAATGTCTACATATATGATTTGTCCATACTTATCTTTGATTCCTAGTTGCGTGAGACGTGCATTTGATCTTCTTTATGTTTGTTGTGAGTTTGATCTACACATTTAATGTGATGCTTGTGAATGACTTGATTTAGGCATTTCTTAGTTATCTTTTGAGTTCTTAATTCTAGACTCCTAAACTAGTGAAAAGTAAACCCAAACTAACTACTATTTTGAACTTAGAAGGTCAAGGGGGTTTAGATTGCTTGCATTTTATTCCTTTATAATCCTTAAGAGATGTGTGAACCTAGATCTTTGGTTAGTAGATGAGTCTTTAGGACATAAGGCCCTTTGTTTACTTTAGGTGGCAACTCCTTTTAATAATCCACCTAGGTTCATAATGAACATAGGTTAAAAACATAATAGATCTATTAAAAGAGATTAAATAAATCTTAATTTCCTCCTATTAGAAGATAATTCAACTTAAAAGTCACACACATTTCATAAAACACCTAATCCCCATTTCAAACAATCAAAACAATAATTTCTAACTTAGCCAACCAACTAAGTTTTGGCTAGAATATTTCTCCACTACTATGCTCTTAATCAATTGCCTTCCCACCCCCATTAACCTCCATACTTGAAATTGATGCACAAGCCTTAGATTGTCACATTCTCAAATATGTTAAGGATACAATTCTATTGGCTATAACATTTTCTTCCTCCTCAGATCTATCTTTCCCTATGTGTGTGCTCATGCGCACATCCTCAGTTATTTATTGTGATTTGCTCAGTGTAGAATTTAGATTGTTGTATGTACAACATGTGCAATCTTACTTCTTGTGATTAAAAGTATAATTTTACATATACTAGAATCATCTAGTTTGGATGTGTTTTGGATTGATAAACATCCAAACATGGGTGAAATGGTTGGATCCTCCAAGTGTGGACTTATTCATGAATAAGCAAGAGACTATACTACTACTACTACTTGACGTATTATCGTGCTCTACTATAGCACTTCTCTTTAAACAACTAGCCTCCCTCTAGCTAAATTGTTAGAGTTTGCTAAGATTGATTGCTTGGTATGCACTTCAAGATTGCTACCAATGTTCATCTTCCTCTTTAAATCAAATGGTTCATATTGTTATCCCTTTCCATTACAGGCCTAGCTATCAACAAATTCATTTCTATCAGCAGTAGTGTTAGAAGTGCCCAAAGGAAGCTAATAAATAATTTCATATATGTTATTAGGATAACTTAATTACATGGTAAGAGGAATTATAGTACAATGCCTGAGCTCCAACAATTTATTATAGTGTTGTCAAAAGCCACCTAGCAAAGTTGTCTAAAACAACATGGCACCTCTCCTTGTTACTCTTGCTCGAAGATTTGCGGTGGCACTTTCCTCTTAGTGGGAAGATTTCAAGTATATTTATTAATTAGGATAACAAGTTACTTGGTAGTTGCTTTGCAATTCTTTACTATACCCAAAATAAAAAGAGATTGTGGCACCACCCACTTTTGCATTATGGATCCACCTTTAATTAATTGGATCCATCCATCTTATTTCTTAGATTTTGGATGACTATAGCTCCAAAAACAATGAAAATTTGGATGACCATGACCTCTAAAAAAGAAGAAAAGAAAAGTAATTTGATAACAATACATGGACAGTAGGAAACAATATTGTTTAAAGAATGGACCATGATCAACAAGTAAGAAGCAAGTTTTTGGATGTTAAAACCTTGTAAGCACCTTGATGTTTGGGATACAAGATCACCAAAGTTTGAGAAATCAGATGGATAGATCCAATTAATCAAAGATGCAACCCATATGCAAAAGTAGGCGATGCTATAATTACTTGTAATGTGGGATCTTATTTTTTGGCGATTGACAAAAAAATATCTAAGTATGTATCATACAATTTTAACACTCTTGGTGATCAATCAAACCATTCTTTTACACGCCAAATGTTAGACTATGATTTGACTTAAAAGCTTAAGTTGATAGTAAGTGGGCAAACAATAATTACATGTCTAACATACACCCCTCACATGGAAAGCCCATTTTAGGCTCTTGGAGGTGAACTCAAGTGCATGTTCATCCTTGGGTTGGAAATTAATAACAGCAGTTCTTGGGATTTGAACTCATGGCATCTTGGTCCGTAAGGCTATGATACTATATTGAACTACTATTTGACCTAAGTTGATAGGAAGTGGGCAAATAATAAGTACATGTCTAACAGCGAATCACTTAAACACTCACACTCTTAGGTCTAGTCCCCAACAAAAGGGAAAATGGTGACTCAAACCTGCGATCAAGCATATTCCAGAAGTATAGGAGATGCTAAGCTATGTACAGCCAAATGAGCTAGATGACATTTAATGGTGGTAGATCAACAATTTGAACTACAAAACAAACCATACAAAAGCTCCCAGAAGTAATGTGAAACTTAACTTCTTCCCATTTAGAGTTTAACAATAGCATTGATAAAATAAAATTGTTGATAGACCTTAAAAAAAAAATTGTTGACATGGTCGGCCAACATTAACTGCTAGAACCACTTGAAGATTTGCATCAAGGATCTTCCATCACACTGAAGTTTAACTAGATCACAAATCACCCAGAAATCACGAGTAAGGGCAGGTCTCTAAAATCATGACCATACAGACCTCAACGGATTTGAAACACTGACTTTTCAATCTCATTTGACTTTTCCTTTCATATGCACCATCATGAGCTTATTACAATGGAAGTATTCCTTTATTCCACAAATCCAGCCAAAATTACAAGCCTAATACTGACACACGACCACGGAAAACTACACAAATTCAGTTTACTATGAACTTACTTCAATTCCTAGTAGATCTCCTTATTTATTTGGTTTTAACACATCAAGTCGAGGAAAACCATTGGCATCTGTACGTCACCGCACGGGTAACCTGACCAGGCACCTAGAGGTGCGGTCGTTCGATCTTATTGTAACGCTAGAGCATATGTATTAGATTAACAAGAACTGTAGCACTATTTAATATGGCGGCATGACGGGAGGTTCGACAGTTGACATGGCGGACAACCCGGATACGGGTCCTGGTGCTACTAGGCCAGAGCTTCGGATCTCAGCCATCTCTCTTCGAGCATTGGATTCTTGCGCCTCACATAATTTTGGGAGAAACACACCTATACAAGAAATGGAAATATACATCAACGAGGAATTCCTGTAATAATGAAAAGGCAAGTAGCAGTGTGAGTTTCGGTTACCTTCTCCAGCAGCAAGATTGAAGTAAAGATCAATGATGTTGGGGCAGTTCTGGTAGCACCGAGAAGAACAAAGCTTCCGGGTGAAATGAGGATCCAACAGAGAATCCGAAGAGATGCCCAGAGAGTTCCGATCGACTCCACATGCTTGGACGCATTGATCTGTTTCGATCCAGTTCTCCAATTTGTCCGCCTTGATCTTGGATGCTCGGCACATGTACTTCTCTTCCACCCCTCTTGTCACGTGCTTCTCAAGCACACAACGCATGCCGGTTGAGGACACAGCAAATGTGCATGTATTGCTGTTGAGATGCTCACACGTCACATCCCCTGCAAAGAAAATCACTAGGGGTCAAGCAATTTGAAGTGACTAAGTTCTCTTACGGGCATAACAGTCGATGGACTTGCAACTGTATATATAGATTGGGTAGTAGTTGCTCAATTTCTGTGCATCTTATGAATGGGCCATTCTCTAGATCCTACTTCCACTGTTTGGATCGACAGGGAAATCTAGTTTCAGTTAGAAATCCAATTCTAGCCGGACCGTTTATCCTCTAAAACATGAAATCTCCATTCCCAAGTTAAAAGTATCGATCGGAAAGTTGAGGTCAAGAAAGTGTCGACAAGTAGTGAAAACGAATATAGCATTCCTGAGAAACAGATTTCCAGCAAATAGCACGTTCTTGATTGGTAACGGCGAGAAATATCAAGGCAAGTGAGAAAATTTGGAGCATGGAATCAGAAATTACACACGTAAATATTTTACAAATATCATTAAAAATATTAGAAAAATTCTCCATTTAGAAAAATCAATACCATCCATATGAACGTCTCGAGGCCTAGATTAGCCAATAATACAATAACATATCTAAAACCAACCACCGGCAAGGAAAAAAAAACACCGAAGAAAGAAAATAATACAGACCAAGTGTTCCTCGCACATGGAGCAAAAGAACCAAAGCCAGGCATGTGAGATTCTTCAAGCTGCAGTTATAGGCCATTTATACGTACAATTTCTAAGAACAAGAAGGCAAACGGCACTTAGAAGCCTCTTGGTTCTTAGGTTTCCCTCAAAGAATGTGCGTAGATGATTAGTTTGTTGGACTATTTATAAAAGAAGGAGAGGTAGCTGGGTAAAGGCAAAAAGCCCATAACTTACGGCTTAGTGAGATTAGTCTGTCGTGGGTCACATGAAATGGGCCCTTGACGGCTACTGGAATTGTGGAAGGGCATTGTAAGAGTCTTTCTAGGAGCTTTCTCCCGCCAAACAATTGACTCCATAAGTCGTCCTTATTCAAGTTATGATGATGACTTGGCTAAGTCTCGTCATTGTCACAATGACGCTACATTGTGTGATCATCAAATAATTTAAACTCACATTTGGAAATAATCTTGAAATTTACTTTAGCAACTGTTACTAAATGAAGACAAAGTCGCAAAAAATCAAACAATCCGCCAAAATTTGGCTGGTCTGCCGACTATTTTAGATATGATAAATCCCCATCCATTATTATTGGTCGCGCTTATTATAACAGTAAGAATGGTGGTCAAGATCCTTTGGTTGGTTTGAAAAGTAGCAAGATGGTCCCATTCTTAAAGAACCAATGAGAGTTCGACATGCATTCAAAACTGAACTTCGAGTTTTATATCTTGTTATAGAAATAAAAGGAGTGAAAGAATTTGATTATGTAGTTATGAATACACTTGCCTTACAGCGTATTTAAGACAATGTATTTAGGATATTACTTATCATATATATTACTTGGCAAAAGGCCACCTAGAGATGCTAACAAGCAATCTGGAGGCCGGAGTCAGTAACTTCTGGAGACCTACCACGGAACTCTGACTAGAAAAGCTCCAATCTATCAATATAATAAAATAACATAGTGCTACAAAAGAGAGAAGTGTGGAAGTACTCGAAATAATGTAGAAACCTGAATAAGGAGAATAACTCCTTTTACAAAAATTCAAGGTAATTATTTCCACCATTAGTGTCTCTTTACTTGACGACTAATTATCTCTTCGTCTTCATAGTATATTTTTATCACCAAACGTGACATTTTATTTGAATTTTGGGACACATCCATTGGTTTTTGAAAATTCAAATTTGTTAAAACAGTTTTCAGAGTTAGATATATTTAAGGGGTTTTCGCATATCAGTCCTTCTAAAGCTCCTAAAAGGTATGTGACGACTCATCCAATTATTTCAAACATGTTCATCTGATCTTTTTGACTGTTAGGTGTTTTAGCACTTAAGAAAATAAAAAGCAACATGATCTACTTCCATCAACATGTTCTGAATTTCAAACCTCACTGTGGATGGCGCCCCAATTTTTTACTATAGCTTTAGAGATGTAGGTGAATTGATACATAAGAACTCCTATATTTAATTAAATATAAAATAATCCAACATGCCTACAATGGAGGACAGAGGATAGTCCATTTAAGCTCTTGCTAAAACAACGACTCCGCTGGTTAAAAACTTAACGTTTTGAAGGACTTTGAAAAGCTCGAGCATGAAATGAAAACTATTAGATGTTCGCTAAAACTATCATTAGATCTCATATACAAGAAACAAGGATTTCAATTAATTTGAATGCACGGACCCAAGTTGCGGTACAAGTCCCAACTTTTACCGTGGTGGGACCTATTCTTAGTTGATTAAACCAATTCATCTGATTTTTTTTGTCTATCGATATTTTATATACTAAACGTTACTATAATTGGATGATTCTACCATCTAAAAACTGTAACTTCTAATTATTCATTTTAGACCGGTACTTAATACTATTTTTTCGCATTCATGTTGCCGTGGCAAAAAGCACATTTTCAGATTCTAGACCTATCCAATTCATATTATTTTAGGACTAATAATCATCCATAATTGCACAAACCAAAGGAATATATCTGATCAACCAAAGATGGGGCCCACTATGAAAAGTGAGGAGCTGTATCACAACTTATGTCCTGTCTTGCTAGACTCTACCATTCCTCTAACTTTGAAATTCACATTACGTGTGGCTTAAAGACATTACATTTTGTTATTTGATGCAAAGCATGCCTAAAACCCATACACGTTAAATGTTAGTAAAACAACCATTTGATTTGATTGGTGACAGTTAACCATATTCTTGCGACTATTAATCATGGAAGCTGAGTCTTATTTTAGAAGAGTAGCTTGAGAACTTCTTAGTCTTACAGGGAGAAAATTTCGGCAAGTCTAGCAGACATTGAAAACAGAAAGTGGTCTTTAGTTTTCCCCGAACGTTACGGATCAAAGAGAACTCCAAACGGCACGCTAACAAGGACTTTCGAAGGTCCGTTTCCTTTGAAAGGCATTACAAGACTTCTTCTTCTTGGTCCTTCGCTTGCTAGCAAAGAAAGCATGTAACACGTACACAAGTAAAGGAAGACGGGAAGAAGAATGAGGGGCGTGGTAGTTATAGACAGACAGAAATTTCAAAATAAAAAAATGTGGTAATTAAGACGAAAGAGACTCCCAAAAAGAGAGAGAAAAGTTGTCAACTTGTCATCATAGTCATTTAAACCTGTCAACTGATACAGCAAATGGGCATTTTTATGCGACAGAAGTTGCAAGGTGAGCGTGTGCGCCACGGATGGTGCGTGATCCAAAATATTTAACCTCTGAGACATATAAGAATTCTTCAATGGACGATTTTAACCCTTCAACCGGATGACATTTTGTAGATCTTTTTTCTTAAAATTTTGATGTGCCCATATTCGGACATAATGATAGTAGCTAGGAGCATCCGGCAATGGAGTTTTTTGGTGCATAGCCTATATAATAGGGTGTTAGTGGTACTTGAAATGATCTGTGATATAATATGGTATGATATAATGGACATATCACTATTAGTTATGCTTGGGCTGAGATGTGATAAAAAAGTGTCTTCTCATCTCAATGTTACTGGTTCTTAATATGAGTTGAGGTGTAAATTATCTTATCCTAACAGTTAAGTTGAATTTTCAGTTATCTCATATCAACTTCATCTCGATCAAACCAAGTTAAGTCATCCCAACCTAGATCTCATATCGTCTCATCTCATGTCAGCTCATTTCATCTCAAGAACCACCAACACCATGTAACATATGCAAGAAGATTAGTAGTCTCGACCGCTCATGTGCTTTTTAGCACACATTTAAATCCTTAATCCTTGCGGTTACTTCTACAAAAGTAAACACCACATAACAGGCCGTTCAATTATGCATGCAGAGATTTTACTGAAAAGAGGCATAAACAAGTAGAACCATGAAGGTACGTGTTCTCTCAACGATCAAAATATTTGTTTGGAAGCATGTTCTTTAGATAACCCCTGAACCAAAATATCAACTTCATTTGGACAATCCATTAGTAGCTAGCTTTAAACGTAAGATTCAAAATAAATAAGAAATAACCCATATTCATCAGAACAGCCTCCATCAATCAACAGGCTCAAGAATCATCTTGTGAGGTAGAATTTCATGCATAGCCATCCACAGTAATTCTGGACGTACCCTATACTTAGCATGTAATTATGTAGGATCAAGATGAATGATCGATGTGCCACCATACCATCCTCCATAAATGCTTTTGATCCCTTTTATTTGTGAATGGCTTCTCTATAAATTTTGGAGAATGATGACATTATTTATTTAAACCATAGGATTTTTTGCAAAAAATGCCAATGCCATTATATTTTGGCATTTTTGCAAAAAATCAAATGTTTTCACCATTTTACAAATTTGGCATTAAGTTTTGCATAATTTTGCAAATTTGCCAATCTATTTCGGTTCCATCTTCATTCACCATTAAAAAAATTTAAATTTTAATATTGCCCATTGTTTCTGTCTATCTGTGTTTAACATTATAGACACTCCACCATTGTGGAAGATGACCGACAATCGACGACAAAGAATGATAACGCCTGACTTCATCAACCATCTTTCTTCGATAAAGATATCGTACACAAAGATGCCCCCCCCCCCCCCTCCCCAACATTTCTCTCATCAAACACAAACTCCGACCTCCATTGTACCCATTCAACCCTCTTCACATTCACCAAAGATCGACTACAAACTGTGTGTGTGTGTGTGTGTGTGTGTGTGTGTGTGTGTGTGTGTGTGTGTGTGTGTGTGTGTGTGTGTGTGTGTGTCTATATAGATGCCTCCCTATCTCTCCTTGTAGGTGCATATAATATGTTTCATTTATGCTCCAATGAAGACCTGTTTGATTTTCTTGTTTCTTCAATGCACGTGTATGAAATTCCACCAAAAGCAGATTCAAATGAATAGGAAACAAGAAATTCTTTAGTTTTTCAAAGAACATTGTGTTTTCTATTTTTAGGTGGCCACATTCACATGTTTGTTTTCTTTCTACAAAGTGGTATCCAATTGACCCAGTAATAATTTGGATATTTTCAGGGCATGAGATTTCATAATGTTTTGAGGGGTTAAGTACTATCTTTCTAAATTTTCTACCCAATAATCTAGCTAAGTTTCAAGAATCAGAAACTAGATTTTGCAAATCAACTGTTTTAGTCCTTGCCTTTAGTGTGCCATGCAGTAGCAGAGTATTGCTTTAGGGTTATGGCCTTGTCCAAGTAGACTTCAGCATCTTGCTAATGTGAAAGGCTGGAGTATAGACTTGCCAAACCTTGCCAAACTTCATACTCATTGATGTTATATTCCTCAGCCTAAGAGAAACAAATATAACAGAACTAAATTTAAATCGAGAGAGATTAATTAAAAATTCAAATAAGGTAACTTTATTATTTTCTTAATAATGTAAATTTAGAAGTCTACTCAAAGAATCATGATTCACATGCACTAGCTTGTTTGTAAATGGGTTATATGCCATTGATTGGTCTAAGTTTCATGCAATACATAAGAGATATTTAGCATACACCAAAGGACATGTTTTGAGATATGTAGTTTTGTTTGAAAGTCCAGATCTAGAACAATATAAAGATCACTATAATGGAACACCTCACCATTCCACTAAGATAAAAGAGCTTGGCTGGCATTTGCACAATTCATATGCAATCAACTATTCTAAATGGTAATTGACTTGGAATTGGCATTAGATGGGCACATAGCACTAAAGCGCTATAGAATAGTGCAGCATGGTTTATGAACTACACACTTTTTTCATCAATAATGCTTAATTTGATATGGCACAGATATGACTGACATATGAATCACTTTTGTAAGGCTCCAATATGGAGTGCCAAATGTATTGTGCCACCAAAATCTGATGCCTATACCTATGGGCATATACTTCTAAGCACGTAAATATTTTAACTTGTCTAATAGAAGATGTCAGATCCTCTTAATATATTTCAGAAAGATACACTTGTTCACAATATAATCTTCAATTTAGAGAAGAAAGTAGGAGTTTACCTATTTCTCAAGGCCACCAATGTCATTGTAGTCTTCTATTGGTTTTGCATCAACCTCCATTGCCTTCACATGTGAGTCATATTCAAAATCTAATAGATTTGCAGCCAATTTTGGAGAAATCTAATCCAAATTCATGTACTTTTATATCTTATTGTATACTTTTATCATATTTCTCTTCTATTGAATACTTTTTGCTAATAGTTTATTGTTTGTTTTATGTATAAATGGAAGGACATGACAATATGGCATTTTAGAATAATTTGGATGGGCAAATATCACACAAAAGCCAACAGAATATTGGAATGAATGTTTTAGATGATTCAATATGTCATGAAGAGGAAGGACCACAAACATGTAATGAAGATATCAACTTTACTAACAAGAAGATGTGGGTGAAGACATGCCAACCACTATAGTGCCATATGAAGAATTTCTTAAAGAAGATGAAGATGTTGAGAGTGTATCATCCATAGAGGAGATGGTGGGAGAATTTCTTCAGAATAAGGTAAATATGTTTATTGCTCTTTATTTGGTTTGTTAGTTTGCCCCTCTGTGTCATTTCCATAGTGACATTTTGTTACTAAGACTCATTTTGTGAATTTTTTGTTATATGAAGTAGATGAATGAAGGTTACAGGAGATTGTTTATCAAATATAACAACATCAAATTCTGATGAAAATATTAAAATAGAAGTAGCTTTTGAAGTTTTGTAAAAGTGGTAAATGCATATAAATAGTCTATTGTACATCTGTCTTTATGCAAGTTAATGGAAATGAATCTGAATAGTCTACTATACATCTATCTTTATGCAAGTTAATGAAAATATATTTGAACAGTCTATTGTACCTCTCTTTTTTATGAAAGACAATTACAATCATATTTATCAATATAGAGTGGATGCTTATAGTGCCCCTAATGAATGGAAGCTTCTAGTGCCCCTAGTGAATCAATTTCCATGCCAGTAGGATTTCTCCATGGAAAGCATTTTATGGCTTGAAACTGAAAGACACCAAAGACCCAAAATCTTTGGTGGCATGAACTTAATGACTCTTTGATGTAATTTAGTTCCACGCTATAAAACACATTTTGCAAAGAATTCATTCATATATGGCTTGTGCAATGGATTCTTTTGGACACAAGTATGCAGAAGAAGTGTAGACACAAATAATTTTCATTAACAAGTGCAACCACACCTTTAGGAACTCATCTTTCATGATTGGTAAAACCAGTTCAACTTCTTATACCCTATTCGAAGTATTTTACTAATCACTGAGCACTTAAATAAGATACAACAAGAAATACAGAAAGACATTATCATGCAATGGATAAGGAGAACATTTACAAAGTAATCATATTTTGTGAAGTATAAAATACAATTCTCTCAAGTAACATTGCCTTTTGCATTCAAGTTCTAACAATCCCAAAAGTTGGAAGCAATATATCCATGTGGTTTACCTTACTCCATTAGGCCAATTTTTTTATGAAAGATGTTACCTAGACTATAGCCCAGGGTGTTTTGGTCATTTGACCGCTTGTGAATGAAAATACACTAGCATGAGAGCCATTGTAAATAAAAATACATTGCATATTTGAACCACCATCCTCTTAAGATGAATTTCCAAGTGATCTACCACATTTGAGTTAAATGCACCCACATTTAAGGTGAGTGCATTGACTTCATTACAAATAATGTTTGCAAACATATCATAATCCCATTACAACACACTAAAAACACGCATTTAATGCAAAGGATAAAAAAGCATGCATATGATGACAACACGCAGAATCTTTATCATTTGAAGATCAGTGTTACTAAATGTAACTTAGGATCCCTCTTTGGATTATGATGATCCTGCACTGGATGATGATGATGATGATGATCTCGCTCCTGATGATAATGATCATGCTAGATGGTATGTGTTGGTGAAGATAACGAGTGATATTCTTTATATCAAGTAAAACAGTCATACCTCCTTGCCGAACAATAGTAGTAATACCTACTAGGATTTATTTTCGACTTTGATTTTGCAACCATAGGTTCAAATATCCAAGAATATTTTCCCACGTTAGAAGAACTACTTGTAGAGGATGTCCAGCCAAACATTATCTAACTGGTATTCTTCTCAAAATTTTCACAAATGTTGGAAAGATTATAATAAATGATAGATATTTAAAGAGAAAAGTATAGCAAAATGCACCCACCACGTGAGTGAATGAACAGGAGCAATGATATTCTAATTTTTCCAAACTTGAGCTACTGGATATTTTCTTTACTTTTACCTTATGTATGATTTTTTAGATAATGGCATTACTGTTTCACATTGGCAACTTTCGAACATGCATTTATTTACTAGAGTAATGAAATAACTTTGATTCGGTTCCAGATAAATGAGAAAAATAAGAAAAAATAGCTGCAGTTCTAGATAAAAGCTTTTGTAGGAGCTACCAACTAATTCGAGAAAGTAAAAGTAAAACTAATACCTTTACAATGAAAGATAATCACTACTAGCACAGAAAGAAAGGACAAAAAAAGAAGAAGAAGAAGAAGAAAGAAAGAAATAAAACATGTAGAAAAAGAAATTAGAAATTAAAGTAAACCAGCCTTATGAAACAAGTTGTTTTCTAATTGCTTGGTTTCACTTTAGTTAACAAACACATTAAGGGCAATAAAAATTTCCAAAATTTTTAACTTGAAACAAATTGTTAAGAAATACATTCAAGATTTAGATAGGCTCAGAAGAGCTAATAAAAGAAGTTGAATTATAAGGGAAATTCAAGTTGAATAACTACTTAGAGTTTTTGTTGACATGGTACATAAGCCAATGGATAGTGTAGAAGAAGCTTTTTTGGGGAAGGATAATTGCCTAGCAACACTAAACCATTACAGTACCTTTTCACAAATGTTTGTTTCACAATCTAGATGTGCTTTGTAAAACTGATGATATTTCTAACAACTTCCTCATTGGGTTAGCTAATAGTACACTAGATTCATTAAATTGCATTTATAACAACTTTCCTCATTGGGACAATAAAAGACTTGATATATACCCATAATTTGAGTCAAGGGCTAAAGCATATCAATTTCTCAATGTAGTTCTACACTAAGTTTATTTCCCTTGACATAAGTACAACTATCAATATTTGAATGTTAGAGAAATCTTGATAAACACATTGTGCTGTTGTGGTTAACGGTATTGTAACTCATGAGAATAATAACATGTTGAAGAAGCTTATTAATCTCACAAGAGAAGCTTTCCTTGTTCATAATTCATCTTTCAAAAGGACAAAACTTGATAGTCCTTTCATACCATCCAATTAATAAAGGTTGAAACTGAACCATTCAATGTGCAAGTTTTAGTGCTAAACCTCAAGCAAGTATGACTCTAAATGAATCCCATGGTTGAATCACCAAATAGTTATTGTCCCCTCCAGCACCATGTAAATATGACTATAAATGAATTGCATGGTTAAACGACCAAACAAATATTGTCCCCTCCAGTGCCATCTATTGTTTAATTAATTACTTTTTTTAGAATAGGAACACAAGGACTGAAATCCTAAAAGTGTGTAGAAAAGGGAAAAACCACTAACTGAACTGATAATTCAGTATAAAAAGGAAAACCCAAACAAATCAACTGCTCGTCCAAGTAGCACAAAGTCAAGTAGTCATAGCTAATCAGCACATCAGTTAGCATGACTAATCAGCACATTCAATAAGAAGCTCTTAGTAGATTATGAGAAGGCAGAGATAGAATTGGTTGAAGGCTTCTTTGTTGTTGGCTCAATTGATTGCAACTCCTTCAAATTTGAACAGTCAAATACTAAGATCATTGCAACATGAGATGAAACTAAGCAAAATTTTACATCATGCGGATTAATAGTTTCATTTATTTGGTAAATAAATAGCTAGGGAACCCCAAATAATTCATATAACAGAGATCTAATTTTGTGATAAAACTTCTAAGTCAAGTGGCTTAAAAAAAAGCAATGAAGTTCAAGTCTAAAATCCACTTCAGATTATTTAAACCCATTTATTCAGTAGATCTTAAGTGATAGATTCATGGAGTTCAAACTCCAAAATGTTACAAGTATTTTAAAGAAAACAAGGCAATGAAGCATTGTAATTTCAGAATCCACAAAAGTGGTTCTCATTATATGAGAGCGTAAGGACTACAAATTTAGCATTGCAGCATCTGCCCATTTCAATTACTGAGCTGTGTATTATGATAGGGGTTCATGAAGAAGTATATTTGAATGAATTAGGAAAGAACCAATGCAGAAATAAAAAGAAAAATTACAACAACAAATTGAGAAAACCAAAACAATGTGATTATGTAAGAGCCTTAGCACCAGCAACAATCTCCAACATTTCTCTGGTGATCTTAGCCTGATGCTCCCTATTGAATTGTATTGAAAGGGTCCTCTTCAACTCCACAACATTATCAGTAGCATTGCTCATGGCACTCATCCTTGCAGCCAGCTCACTAGCAAGAGACTCTTGCAATGATCTTAGTATGCGGCTAAACCTACCTACCATGGTCCAACATATGTCCAGAGCTTGCACAGAATAATGAAAAACACTATAGATTTTCATTTGGATGCACAAGGTGGATCCTTAGAAGCTTACACACCTTAATGAGTGCTAAGTGGCATGGTGGTCTAGGAAACATGCGTGCAACAAATAAACTACTCTTTGGAGTGGCTCAAAAGATTTGGTAATGAGAGAAAAGCTGCTTGGAGGAATACATCTTGGTCAAACATGAAGAGCATTGAGGTGAATGGAATTGTAAGAGTATCAGAGGAGAAGGCCAATGTGTGCTACTATACTTTCTGAGTCTGGTTTCATATTGTTCATTAGGACTAGGAAGAGAGATCACATCTCTAGTTAGTGACTAGGAACTCCATTACAGAATAAGAGTTGCTAATCCATTTCATTTTTCATATGATAATGACCTCACTCAAAATAAACTTTCTTTGATCATAAGCTTTTGTAGAACATGAAATGAATTTGATCTTGCCAACAACATCTATCAAGAAGCATTCATTGGAGCACAAAATCAAACACATTATATACACCTACAGGGAGAGATAGGAAGGCATCTGCACATGCACGCACACACACACACATGTAGTAGAGAGAGAGAGAGAGAGAGAGAGAGAGAGAGAGAGAGAGAGAGAGAGAGAGAGAGAGAGAGAGAGATTATCGATCTTTGGAGAACTTGAAGAGGGCTAAACGAGAGCAAATGGAGGTCAGAGTGTGTGTTTGGCTAGAGAAATGGGGGTGGGGCACGTGCGTGGTCTTCATGTACTGTATCTCCAATGAAGTCGACTGTCATTATCGTTTGTCATGGGTGGATCCGTCTTCCAAGGTGGTGGAGTGTCTGTAATGTTAAACACAAACAAACAAATGATGGGAGCAATATTAGAATTTAAAAAATTTTAATGGTGAATGAAGATGGAATCAAAACATAGTGGCAAATTTGCAAAGTTATACAAAATTTGATGACAAATTTCCAAAATGGTGAAAAAGTTAGATTTTTTTGCAAAAATGTCAAAATGTAATGGTATTTTAACAAAAAACCCTAAATAGTTTGATGATCCTCTAGTGAATGCAATTTCACTTTGGGAAACACTTTGTTAGATGTTGATAGCTCCATCTAAAATTGTAAATTACCATATTTAGCGTTAGAACTTAAAAAAAAAAAAAACACACAAAGGTAGTTGGTGAGATTAGGTTGGTTTTCAAACTTGCAAGAACCTTTCTTTTTTTTTACATTTAAACATCTTATTCGCTGCTTGATTAGTGGGAGTAGACATGAAGGTACATATTCGACCCACAACTCCGTAGTGGTCGATTGCTAGGAAACATGCAATAAAGACTATTCATCTAGTGGGCTATCATCTGCAAAGCATCCCTGCCTTTCGTTTCCCGTGTAACTGGCATCATATAAGGCCCTCAGTGGCAGGATCATCAAATCCAGGCAGAGCCAACGGAAGTGGTTGGTCTGGTTTACATATTTGGGGGGATGGATTCATTCACATCCTCAAACAGTGACAATTTTCTGAAGCGATTTAAAGAAAAACAGACTAATTGTAATGCCCAACCCCACAGTTGTGCTTCCAAGGATAAGAACGTGCCCTAAGTCCAAAAGCAAAACCAGAGATCCTTGGTTCATTTTTCATCTCCTTATGAAGCTGTTCGAACAACAATCTATGAGTGAAAATAGCTGACAGTCTTAAGTTTATTTCTGCCGAGATAACAAAGCATGCTCAGGATTAGACGATTCTAACAATCGATTAACTGGTTAAATGTGGAACGTTTGTTCGCTTCCATACTCTTCTATTTGACCGATATGGTGGCTATGAAGGCTGCTCGTATGTCCCTTAAGGGAATGAACATGATGTGGTGCGCATAAGCTAATAAATGCAAGTAGTCCCACTATTTCAATGATCCAACCCGTTGATGTCATACTTCACCAAAAACAAACACGTACGTTAACGTCTTAATTGCGCCATGGATGAGAGAGGCATATTACTCAAACCATCTAACAACTGTAAGCGTCCAAACGACCGCCTTAAATAGAATATTGGAAAATAAAAAACAGCATGATCTACTCCCATCAAATACCCTCTTCTTTTTTTTGGTACGGTAGAACCTGAACTAGCATACCTCCATGCGGGAAGCTATACGCTATATAAGGACGTTTTCACTTGGAAAATAGGAAAAAATTCACGCAGGCAGAAGTATAGTAAGGCCTCACCATTTTGAACGATCGATCTGCTAGCAACTGTCTTCAATGGTCACAGCACACCAATAGACGAGATCCTCATTCATTATGTCTCACTAAAGTAACCAAATTTGTTTTCCTTTCGGTGACAGAGAATTACAATTAACAACTCCCCATAACATTCAAGTCCTAACTTTATAGTATCTGAAAGTTGGAATATCCTTAAATCCACAGTTGTAGAAATTCAGGATTGATTGATCCGAACAACTCATCCTGGAACGGCAATGGGACTTGTCGGGGTTTCTGTTTGACACTAACCTGCAGTGTAGGGGCTTATCTTGGCGCACAGTGTCTCCTGACAGGACACTGATTCTAAAACCTGTCATGGTTGTGGTCCAAGAAGTGGCTGCAGAATGCAGTTTTGGCCTGTTCACATCACGCAATTTCTTTTTGCTTTATGACATAAACGGAGTTTATACTAGCGACACCATCCGTGGTTAAGCCTTGCACAAAGAAACAAAAAAGGTACAATTTTTTCTAGCAAAAGCTAAATTTTCACACGCATACAGCAGCATCGACCGCAATTTCACTGGATTGTCAGAAGTTTCACTCTTTGATACCATGGGTTGATATAACGACCTTCGTAACATCAAAAGGGACTTCTAACTACCTTTCCCATGTCAAACTTGTAAAAACTTTAATACATAAAAATTCCAAATGCAGACTATTCCAGTCCGCCTCAACTATTTTCAAATCGTGTGGACCTAGTTAATCCCACCCTCATCACTGTTCAGTGGAGTCGAATTTTTGGGTTTCTAAAGTATGATACGTACGTAAAAGGGAAGGTGCAGGTCTAACTCTCTCTCAAAAATCCAAATGATAATCCTTCCCTTCCCCTTCAATGGTATTTTAGATATTATGTTTAGGCTGCATTTCGAAATAGTTTGTGCAGAATGTCTGGTGAAAAATGGATTGTAATGCAAGATTTATTATTTATTTATTTTTTCAGACACCCTGTGACTTGAGAAACTATGACTTGTAGGGTGCGTTTGGAAACTGGATTGGAGAATTTTTTTTTGAAAAAAGGGTACCCAATATGCAGCTTTAACACTCGGTCGAGTCCGGTTGCCAGGTCTTTGTAGCACCACCCCACCCCAACCAGATCTGCGCTGGGTAACAATTTACTAACATATGGCGAGACAGGTTACATATTCCACCTACTTGGACAGGCCTAATGGGTGCAAGGTGAGCAGGGCCACAATAAAACTATCAGGCTGCCATCCTTAACATCCATAATAATCCATAACATAATTTTTTTTAGCCATATTGTCAATGATATTGTCGAAAGCATAGCTAGAAGTGTCATTAGTTTCAACATTTTGTCAAACTCAATGCAAAATGATCCAAAATTTACATGAATTTACCAAATTAAAGTCATACGTTTTGTATTCTTTGTCAAATTTACAAATATTATATAATATATTTAGTTTTTAGATCCAAACTCATCCTATTAACTATGCTATGAAATACTGCAATCAATTTCTAAACTTTCTGTTACTATTTTCACTGACCTACATTGTAACAGAGCTACTTTCTTTTAAGTTATTATTCGTAGTAACGTCAAAATTTAAGAGAGGGATGCATTTACATTTAAGGTAACTGTTTTTAGCGAGACAAAAATTTGCAGCATAGAAGTCCTTATCATAAGTAGGCAAACAAAGTTTGATCTCTCCACTTAGCCGGGCAAACGCTCAGAGCAGGCTGATTGATCGCGAGTTCAAGCGTGTCCAACGTTCACAATAATTGAGAAAAGAAAACGGGGGCAAAAGAACTGCAACGAAGCCCCGGCACATACAACAAAAGGTCTTCTTACGAGAGAAAACACCTCCCGGAAACAAGAAAATAGCACGTTACCGTAGTAGGATTTTCCTTTACTTCTTAAGATTCAAAACATGTTCTTTCATTTTCCAAGTGGAAATCCTTGTCTTTTTCCCTTAAAAGTCCAATGATGTAGGCAGGGATTTCATACACCTGCTTGTTCTCAGGATTGCAAACGAACAGCACAGCTTCTTTCTGACCGTATATTTTCCATCAACGATTTGATGTAATGAGTCATGAGTCATAGATCTGGATGTTTCTCTTTTTTCTTGAGAAATGCTAAGACCAAGAGCCTATAACACCTTTGTTTTGCACGAAAGAGACACTTTAGAATGACCTACCAGTTCATCTGATTTTTCTGGCTATCTATGTATGACTAATAGTTCCAAGACCATGCGGATTGGATGATTCTAGCATCTCAAAATTTATAATTTTGATCACAAGAAAATGTTTAGAAACTTTGCATAAACAAATGATCTAGTTAGGTGACTCACATAACATAATTAAGTCAATCCTCAACGACAAGGACCCCTTGGCAAAGGAGGGGATCTTCCTAATCAGTGAATCAAATTTGGCTCTTAATTGGGGGTGTATGAATGTAGGTTTCATTTTGTTGCTGTGGCTTCTCTAATTCCACTACTAGATAGCAGAGTTTTAAAATATATATAAGATGGTTATAAAATTGTCTTCTACGAACTGTCTTTGAAAATCGATAAAAAAAGAAGATAGTTAACAACCGACTGTAAAAGTTAGACTTGTCAAATTGGTTTGTACTAACTGACTTTAAAAGGATTGGACTTTTAAAGTTAGTTTACCACTTCTGACTTTAAAAGACCTTAAATGTGTAGGTCTTTAAAGTCAGTAACAGATATCATTTATAAAATTGGGGAATTTTTAAAGTTGATGGAGAAAGCCAACTTTTAAAAGACTCTTTTAAAGTCAGTTTTGAAAATTGACTTTAAAAGTCACACAAAAAGAAATTTCACTGCTTTACACTGCAATCTTAACCTGCACTCTTACATATATTCAATGTAATGCTGCTGCTACAGTTTTCCTATATTTTTTAAAGATATGAAAAATGAATCCAAACATCTACAACAACATCCAAAGTCAATATCAGTGCATATTTTTATGTAAATTCTAACTATACAACCTTCTTACAATTATACAACCTTCCTGCAATCTTCAAAAGACTTGGAAATAGAAACTCTAATACATTCACTTATTCAATGTAATATCCATATTCGGAAATAAAAACTATGACACATTCACTTATTCAATGTAATATCCATATTCACTTCCAACATAAGAAATTCAAAGACATGAAAAAAGAAATTCACAAGTACTTGCACCTACACTTCTCAAAACACACTCATTTACTTTCAAACTCCAACTTGCGCTCATTTATCCTATAAAACATATATATTTCAAAAAAAATAATGAAAACTAAAAGACACATACACATAAATAAAAATATTAGTATTTTATTAAAGGATAAAATAATTTAAATTGATTTAATTACTAAAATTATTCTAATTAAAACTCATTACATAGTTGACCTATTCGCTTCTTATTTTGTTGAGGTTTTCTTTGAAGTAACTTTTCTTGTTTGCCAATTTGGAAAGAATAATAGCCTACAATACAACATATTTAATTCAATTGAAACATTCTTTTGAGTTAGAATCTATAAAAATTTGTTGAAAAGTGTAAGATCATAACAAGTCAAAATTGTCTTACCTTTTCAAATTATGAGACATAAATACCATCGAGAACTAGGGTTCTCACGTATATTAGCACATGGTACCTATACTCCCAATTAGATGGTTGTCAAGGGCACAATGTAATAAGAAAAAGAGAAAGGATTAATAATATAATGCATGTGTAATATTTTAGGTTTAGTTTATAAAATTGAATAATTAAGTATTTTCCCTACCTTAACATTCTTCTAGATGAGTTTTGCTAGTTGCGTAATCCCAGTTATATTATCTCATCTTAACCATGCACTATAAATTTATAACTCAAATGCATTAGATATTGATAAAAGATTAATTATCTTCAATATATAATACATAAAAAGATTAAAAGGTTATTTATGATTTCCATGAGTTAGTCATGAATTTGCAATCCCCAAGAATAGAAAAAGAATGTGTGTCAACCATGCACATCCAAAACCTATAGCATCGAATGAGACCTATACAATCTTATGAATTACAATTAAAAATATATATATATATATATATATATATATATAACTTACCTGCTATTGTAGGGAATTGTTAAGGCCTACCCTTTAGAGTAATAACATATTGGCAACTCGCCTCTCTATTAGCCATTGCTCCACCACTCCACAAATGACACCATACTCAATAAATTGGTAAATTATATGCTCGATCTCAAAAAGGTTTATTGTATATTGCAAGAGGATGCATAAAAGAAATAATCATTACTTGCCATGGAAAAATAACATGTAATGTCAAGTATCATTATAGAAGTAGATATACACCATGTAGGAGACAATGTGAGGGTGTTCGAGTTGATCCTATCGACAAACTCCTAACAGGTCCTTTCCCATAATTGCCTTATCTTCATTAATTAGTCCATAAAGCAACCTCAGGGATTGAGGCATGTTAGGAGGAACTTCCATGCAATCCTTAATCATTTGTTGTAAAGTTGTAGAAATTTTTAATCAATATTGATTGTTGAAGACATTCAATTTTATGATAAAAATAAAAATAAATACTATTGCCAATTTCATTGCTACAACAATAGTTGATGGTGCAACAACAGTTGACTTCAATGGCACTTTTGCTACATTTGATTAACCTCAGATGTAGTTAAAAGATATTGTTGAAGATTGTGATATGAAATATCATGAATTCTATGAGAATGACAAATTCCTTAGGCCAAGTGAAGTGAAATGCAATGGTCTACACCATATTAAAAATATTGTCTATTTCTAAAGGAAATGGTTGGTAAGCATTAGCATTCAAAGTCATGTTAATCGACATATGCTTATTGTGTGGAGACATACTATTTCTGTGCAAAATAATTGATTCAAGCTCATAATATGAACTAATTGCAATGATGTTTTAATTCACTTGCAAATCATAAATATATCATACATTAGAACGATTGAGATAGGATAATTACATGGAAAATAGAAAAGTTTGGGCATCTTTGATAAGTAATCAATTTTACATAAAAAAGTATCCAATTAGTTTCTCATATATCATAGATTGTAAGGCTTATTCTAGGTTTTTTTTTGAAAATCCATGACATATACATTCTAAACTAATGATCCAAAAGTTAGATATTTTTCAAGTTTAGAAGCTAAGGTAGAGTAAGTATGTGATTTATTATAATTTTCTAAGCATTAATTAGGATTTTTTTATTATTATTTTTTTTTCTCTTTTGTAGGTATTGAAAGAATAATCCAATGGTTCAAATTGCTTCAGATGATAATTGATGATCTAGATCAATCTAGAGAGACTAGGACCTATTTTTCATCATTCCAAAGTTCAAGCAAGGGACATGATTATTCTAGAGCAAGCAAATTATTCCAAGGAAACAGTTGGAAGAGTTCAAGGTGATTAGAATGGGCTCATGCAAAATCCAGGCAATTCCACCACCATTGCATGAGATTTGGAGACATGCAAGCCACATAAGCCATGACAAGAGAAGTCAAGCCACTAAGCCAAGGAAGCAAGCCATTGAAGCCATCAAAGTGAGCTAAGAAGCTAAGCCATCAAAGAAGCCGCATAAGCCAACTAAGCTAACCTCACACAGGACCACATGTTTTGATGCTAAAATGCAAAATTCCCACTTCAAGAAAATGTGATCCAAAGAGAAAAAATAGCAAGGAACATAGGCATGTGTAGGTGAACCAATAAGAAAGGAGATTCACATTTCCATCTTTTCACTTTCTCTCCACCTCTTTCCTTCTCTTTTCCCTCCATCGTGACCCAATTAGGAAGGAGAATTCCACGCAAATTCCTTTGGGGATATCCACTTCCTAAGTTCCCACATCCCACTCCTTCCTTGAGTCCTACTTTCCCACCTGCTTTAGCTTCTTTCCTATTCTTATCCCCTCTTTCTTTTCTTTCTTGGGATAGACTTCTAGAAAATCTCAACTCTTTAGAAAGCTGCAAAATCATATAAAATAGAGAAAGGCTTTCTAAGCAGAAAAAAGGGAGTTCCATGCCCTCAACCTAGGGCTGGTTCACCGGGCCTTCTTCATCCCTGCCATCTTGAAAGTCTTCAACATCTTCCTCATTCAAGAGTTCCACACGCCTTTTCATCTTCAAAGCTAAATTTTCCTTGCTTTGTTTCTTTTCTTTTTGCAAGTGTTGTTTATTTTGATTCATATGCAACTTTAATTGGCTCTTTCCTTCTTAATTTGCTTCTAAGTTTTGTTCTAGCTTTCATTGATCAAAGGGCTATCAATCTCTTGTAGTGATAGCCAAGAGATAATAGCCTTTGGATCATCTTTACATTCCTTGATTGATTGCTTTACTTTGTTGCTTGTTCTTCTTTGTTTCCCTTTTGTTTTGGTTCTAATCTTGCCTTCATCGTCTAACTTGATTATCTCCCTTGGTTCACATGCATGACCCTTGTTGGATAGCTTTAGACTTAGGATTTAAGACAACATTTAGTGTTTAGATTTCATTGAATTATGTGCACACCTTTGTAATTCTTTACATTCAATGCATAAAATTTTATTCCATGTGTTTTCTTTAAAGTTCATATGCCCCATTCTTTCCAATATTCATGCATGTTTCATATGCACTCTACATGATTACATGCATACTCTTATTGAGCCATATTTGTTGTTTTTGCATGCATGGTTTATTGATTAGGTACATGTTAGGTTTCATTATTCATTGACATGTTAGGTTTCATTATTCATTGTTTAATTTTAGTTGCATCATTAGATTAGATTTTAATTTTATGAAGTTCATTCTAGATTTAGGCTTTTAGATTATTCACGTTTCTAATTTTGCATTAGTTTCTTGTTTGAATGCAAATTAGTTTCCTTTAGTTTAAGTTTAATTTCATTTATGTTTCCAATTCCATGTTATTTAAATTCCTAAATTAATCATAAACCAATCTTTTGGCTAGAATAATCATTGGCAACAGTCTTCACATATAACTAGTTGGCTAGAATTTCTCCTTCGAAGAGAGCATATTGTCCTCCATGATCTTCTTCTGTAGGAGAGTTGTAGCCAGCATATGATTGTGGTATAGGGGTATGAGGAACTAGCTCTAAACATCCTTCCTACAATTGCCTAATTGCATCCATCTTTATTTTTTCATGCATCTTTTGGTAGGTGTCCTTGTTGAAAACTACAAGTATTTTTTGACCAATGAATTTGGAAGGAATAATACAATTCCCTTGGCCCCTTATTTGGCTAGGGTGGTCCTTCTTATGGTCCATAGCCCTACATAAGATGTTAGCATTGGCAATAGTGCTACTTAGAGTTCTTTGGTTGCACTTTATTGGGTAAGTATGTCTTGTAGAATTTAATCAGAAGGACATAATCAATTCAATTAATTAATGTATAAAATTCAAGGTAGTCAATAATAGACATGTGCGACAACTTTACTATGTGAATAACCACTTCTTTAGTAACTTCATCTTTGAAGCTTTTGGCATTGTGACATATCGGATGTGCTATCTTCTAGAAAATAGCATTATAAATGGGATTTGTAGTCCCAATTTTCTTTAGCTATCAAGTAATACATTATAGTTAGGTAATGAAACATATATAACTATGGTATAATTTGAAAGGAATAAACTATTATAGATACTTCATTTTCTTCTAAATGAGTGTAGCCCAACCTAGAGAGGTGGTACTATAGATGATTGGTGTCACAAACCTTTCTCCCTTTCACATTCTTTGCATACACATTTATTTACATGTACTTAATCAAGCACAATTAGATGTTATATATAATTAATTCAATGAAACATTTTTTAGCTCATACATAAAATTCAGTAGATGTGCAAACCTTTGTAAATTCATTCCACACATCCTGACCAATGACATCGAAATAAATGCCAGGGACTGTGTACATTCTTGATAGATCATCTACATTTGAAATTATGTGATTGCGAACAAGGTGGTTCTTCCATTTTCTCCATTAATCATAAGCTCCATGCAAAGTATGTGTCTTCTTCTCCTCAGGTACCTCAAAAG
The DNA here is from genome assembly GCA_035236585.1 of Warburgia ugandensis. NCBI lineage: Eukaryota > Viridiplantae > Streptophyta > Magnoliopsida > Canellales > Canellaceae > Warburgia > Warburgia ugandensis. The sequence goes on along the minus strand of CP141129.1, from coordinate 33,400,031 downwards.
CAGTCTACAAAGTACAAAGAAGAACATTACTATATTTGAAAATAAGAAGATAAAGTATGTATTTAATTACATAATACATAATACTTTTTATACCTTCACCATCTCCCATATAGAATCTTTGATTAATGGTGACATGTCTCCAATCATTAATTGTGATAGGCATCATGCTTCTTGTAACAAGTCCAAATTTTGTAAATACTATTCTAGGCGTTATTATGTGAAATTGGAATTTTGAGAATATAATTGAAATTTTTGACCCAGAGAAAATAAACTTTTATAAAGAAATGGAATTTGGAGTGGAAACATGAATATTTGGAATGTACTAAAAAAAATTGAGTCCAACAAAATAAAGAACACTAAAATCAGAGTTCAAATGAATTTTACCCCAAAATTTTACTATTCTATGATTAAGTTATGAGCTTTCAAGAATTATATCTTTTAATAGGATAATAATTTGAAACTAAAACTAAAACCATTAGATAGTACTCAAAAAATGGAATCCAACAAGCCAAGGAAAGCTGCAAATAGAGTGCGTATGAGGAAGCTATGGGACTTCGAAGTCAAGGCTATTTTGGTAATTTAAAGTTAAAAAAAATATAGAAACATTAGGTGGCCATTTTGATAATGGCACCCCCTTATCGCACAATTTGTTCTCAAGAGAACAAACCTGACAACCCTAACCCTAGCACCCACCATTCTCCCCTCTCCCCCTTTCTGTATGATCTTTCCCTACCAGCAACCCACACCCCAGATTTTTTGCATCTCCTAGCAACCCCAAATCCATGCTTGCCCTCCATCTAATCTCCTACTGGAGACCTCCTCATCGTCAGCAAGTTAGCAAAACCCCCACACCGGATCTACCATTCCTCTCCACTCTACCTAGTTTCCCTTCAATCACCAGAGCTGACAGAGACCCAGGATAAACCGAGATCCCAGCACCCGCAACCCGATTTCCCTCTAGTAAGCCACCAGCGAAACCCCCTCCTTTAGATCTCCCATTTTTGGCCAATGAGCTAGGAAACCCAAGTCGTCTTCCCCATTATCTCTAGTGAGCCCAGATCGGGTTTACCTTTACCCATGGCCGACATGCCTAGATTTACCTAGAAAACCCCATTCCCTATCACTGGCAAAGAGAAACTAGGTTCTTCTCTGTTTTCGACAAACCCCAAATCATTTCCCCTCTCTTCGATCTATTTTTATCTCTCACCAACAAGGCTAGTATACCCAATGGTTTTCCCTTTACCATCATTGGCCGACAAATCCTGATCGGGATTTCCCTCATTTCTCCACCCTGATAAGCATTTCCTTAACACTGGCACAGCTAGGCCTTTAGACTAGCCAACGTGTCTAGATCCACCTTTCCCTCTGTTCTTTCCACCACAGGGCATAACCAGGCCTGGGAAGGTCATTGTGCCTAGGTTCCAGACCCCACTTCCCCTATGTTTTCTGGTGTCTTAGCTCCGAGCAATGATGGAACCACCACCCGTAACCACCATCACACTCCCATCTTTCCTCTGCTTACTGTTCATGCAAGTTTGGGTTGGTTGACTTGCCTAGTTAACTCACCCCAACTCATTTAGGGTGAACCTAGTTGACTTGGTGAACCCCATGTTTAACCCTTGATCTTGAAACCTGGATTCTGATCAATCTAGGAAGTGTTTTTGAAATCCAAGAGTACCTTCATGATCCTTGGGACATGAGGAATAAAACCATCTTTCCAAATTTTGATTAGGGAATATCTGACCATTGAAATGACTAGACCTTTGATCGATGGTCAGATCATCTAATATATGACGATCTGACTCCATTTTTCCAATCCAAATAGTCTATCATGACCCTTAGGAAGTGTAGATCAAGAATTTTATGAGAGATTTAGGATCAAAAGCTTGATTTGAGAAGATTTTTCTAATCTTGATCAACGGTCGAGATCAATCGAGGATCTAGGTAAGGAAATTGATCAAGTTCTATGATCCTGATCAATTCAGCTTATTCAATTAGATCGTTTAGTTAGAAATTACTAATTGACTATCTGATTTGAAGGGTCCAGGTGAAAATGAGGATTTTTTTAGCGTGAAAGGATGGTGATCAATGCTAGTGGAATTAAAGAACTCATCACATGAGGTAGGTGGAAATTTAAGATAGCATGTCTAAATAATAATATGCATGTTCTAAACATGATCTTATTTCTGATTATAGATGTTATGAAACAAAAATGGTGTGATTAATATTCGACATGCTTTAAATTGAAATGATGAAATAATGTTAATTAAAAGAATTGCATGTTATAATTGATGCTTATGACTTGTACATCATGTATGTGAATTGTGAAATTATGTTTATGGTACATGGGTACCATGTCAGTATTGATGATGTATGAGTCTAGATTTATAGGATACATCCTTGGTGGGTTATCACCAAATAAGTGAGGATGTTATTCTTGTTATGAAATATATGAATAGGCGAATTGCTTGTTATTGTGATTATTTTACATCCGGTCATGGAGGCTTGAGAGTTTTGTTTTAGTCAGGCGTAGGCCTGAGGATGCTATGCTGGGAAAGTTATGAGGATTTGTCTACCCACTTTTTGAAATTTATTATGTTATGGATACCAAGCACTATGTGTTGCTAAAAGTTGAGCGGGGCAATTATGGAAAGGTTGCCACTGTGATAGCTATGTCCTCCCATACGAACGTGGATATTGTGATTTCCACCAATGATGGTATATGTGGATTAATGAGCAGTTATCCGGGAGCGCTGTACGGATTCTGAGTGCATGCATAGTAGTCCTTATATTTGATGCACTATGGTACTTATATTATGCATTGATGAGATGCCTTATATGATATGGCATGATGATATGCCTTATATTATTTTCCTCGTAGTGGTTGGAGGATTATGTACCCTGTCTAGTGAGGGGCATGAGGATTATACTGATATACTAGTAGAGGCTGGATGATTATGAACCCCACATGATGAGGGGTATGATTCTGAAACCCAGTATAGTTTGGAAATGTAGATTAGGAGACTTATTGATTATACTCATAATTTTGTATGTCTTTTAACAATTTCCATATATGTGTATGTATGCTATATGTATATGATTGAGGGTGTAGTTTTATATGGGTATATGAAGGTAGAACTATTATGCAGAGTATGGATCAAGGAATTGGATTAGTTTATTTAGATAACAAATAATAATTAAAGATGTTTGATAAATCAATGGATTACTTATATTATGAAACATGTAGATAACTATAATTATGAAACATGTTAATAATTGATTCATTAATGGATTGTTAATGATTATGAAACATGTAGATATTTGGTTTATAAATGGATTATTAAAATGTGAAACATACAGTAAATCCCATTCAATAAAATTGCTATGAAAATGATTAGTCTAATTATTATGGAATAATTAATGTATCTTAAGATTTAGCATACTTCTTAAACTCCCCTACCAATTATAGCTTACTGAGATATTATAAATGTTTTATGTTTACAATATCTTAGATACAGATAGACAGGAGAAGATATACACAAGAAGAGAAATCCAACAACCATACTTCTGCACTCAGGTATACATTTTATTAAAGCTTTTGTATTGTGTAGTTAGTCATTTGAATTGTGAAATTGAACATTTAATATAATGTTATAGGGGTTGTACAAGTGAACCACTAGATGGGTCCTGTTTTAAGAAATGAATTTTTATCTTCTAGAAAACTATATATATGTATAGTGTGAGCATAAAGGTGACATTTAGGTTTTTGGGAAAATGAATTTCAAAGAAAAATCTTTTGCTATTTTTGTATTTTAAAATTTAGAGGCATGCCACTTTTGAAATAAACACAAAAAATTTTCATGAAAATATCGGGGTGTCACACTTCTGACTATGGAACTAAAGAAACTACTATAAGATGTTGTATAGTCACCTATCTCTTGCTCCTTACTATTGTACTAGATATTTTCTTTTATTCCCTTTGACTTTCTCTTAAGAACCATTTCCATCATTGTTCACTCTCTGCCTTTTTTCTTAGTGTTGCTCTGGTTGGCCTCTTATTCATGTTCTCCATGTTACATCCTTATTGTAAATGAGAACACAATCAAATGACTAAGAATTTGGGTTGAGCTGAATCTAGGATAGAGGTTGTGTGCCTTTATCCACCAAGCCACTTGGACTCCGATAAAGAAGAAGGTGGATGCTTCAATTCTTTGTGTAGAATTGAAGCATCTATTATTTCTTTCCTCCCACAATGACCAAAGCAACATGGGAATTGTTGCTTTCCATAATACTTTCATGAGACTAAGAACATGTATGGAATGCTAGTGTGTGAGGTCCTATATAGTGGCTATCTAAACATAGGAAATTAAGAACCCTTTACCACACTTTAGTGGAAAAATTAAAATGGAGGAAAATATAATTAACTATTTTTTAGACTTGCTTACATAGAAAATACTTATTAAAAATAGATTAGCCTCTCTTTTGAAGGTTGTTATATGTGAGAAATTTTTTGTAAGCCACTAGCTAACTGAAAGTAGTACCCAAGAGGAAGCAAAGCAAGATCAGAACAATTCCTAAGTGAAAAACAACAAATAAACAAGAGAAACCAACTATACAATCAATAATAAATTCATGGAATTTGTTAAGGCTACATAAAACTTTAAAATCCTACTCTTAGTAGCAACCATTTGTTGTTATTCAATCCTTAACATATATTATCACTCTAATAATCATATCATAATGCACTTCAAGTGGAAAAAAGAGATCCTAATTATCCATATACTTCAAAGGCTGAAATTAGAAAAAAAAAATATCTTCTCATTTTAATGGATGACCTTATGTAAAATTGCAACAATTGCATAAGACAAAATTGAATAAACAACCTAAGAGTATTGGAGGATTAGCTTGGAACCACAATGTTACTCACCCTTTTCAACATTCAGGTTTGTGTTACAAGCTGAAGTTATTGATCTTAACACTAACATTAAGATTTAAAGGTTATGAAACTTTGGGCCTGTGATTGTTGAGGGGACTCTTTGATTGTCAATGGATGGTTTAGGAGTTCCAATGAGATTGCAGGTTTATTACAACTTTTATTTGTTGAGGGGATAGGGATTTATTGCAACTTCTTTTTTCTTGTTTGGTTTGTCTTGAGAGGCAATTTACTCTCTTTCGCTCAATTTTTAGTATTTCTTCTCTTAATACTACATTGTCACACATAAAATGAAAAAGAGAATAAATAAAAAATAAAAAAACACTCCTTTTGAGTTTCCATAAGTTACTTGAATTCATGAAGCACCTCAAATCTAGTATTCCTCATAGAAAATGTAGGTTTCAATCTTTTGGAATTTGTGAGGGGTTACCTTCCTAGTGTTTATCTTTGAGCTAATCTTTGGCATCTAGCTTTTCAAACTTGGATATGGTTTCTTTCTAGTACCATCAACTTGTTTTTGTTTACATTTGCTTGAAGCTTGAAGCTTGAGGATTTTGTTTGTACATTTTCATGTTTTCATCTATAACATTTTGACATTCAAGACAATAAAAAAGAAATATAAAAAAGAAATATAGGAAAATAAAGTCTTTTGAAGATTGTTAGAGTAGAGAAACTAATTTATGTGCAAAAATTGCTTTCAACATGGACATGGATTATATAAATTGTAAAAGAGTGCACAAGTCTAGGCAACAAAACATGTCATAATTGCAAAAAATTACAACAAATGGCCAAAATTAGAAGTTTGACCCCAAAAATAGTGATTTTGTTGCATTCAAAAGTATGAGAATTTGATAAGATTAGTGAATGGTGGAAGTTTTAGCCAAAGATTGATCTTAACTAGGATGAACAAAAAAGAATTAAAATTTCAAAACATGATAGAAGACTTAAAAACACATAGATCATCTAAGATGCGAATGATGGTGCATGTCATACCATGCATCAAACAAGATGCATTGTTCATTTGAAAAGTAAAATATTAATCCATTGAAAATATAGCACTAGATAACAATAAGTACTAGGATTATAGGTTATAGGTGAGGGCTTGGTCATTTCCTATTAAATGCTTGTCTAGCAAAAGCAATAATTCATTCCAATGTGCTTCATCTAGTTATGGGATTCTTGCTCAAATGACATGTATGTGCCATCAGATTATTGTAACACAATCATTCAATGGTGTCTTCATATAGGCTAACAGATAAGCATTTAATTATAACCATGAAACCTACTCCCAATAAGCTACTATAGTAGTATCTTATGATCCATAATAAGCAAGAAATTACATTTTCCAAGGGATGTCTTTAGCTAATCCAGAATAATGTGAAGAGGTTTGAAATGTATTTCTTCCAAAGCATGCATAGTCAGTTTAAATGGTGAGTCCAATACTTGCATAAGTTTTGAAAAAGCCTTGCAATTTCATATCACCTACCTAGAGCCAATCACTCACAATTTAACAATTTTGTTCCTTTGGTTTATCTTATCCTCCACCAGAGTTTGATTTCATTTTAATCTTTCTTTTAAACAAAACCTGTAACACTATTCAGTAAAAAAGAAAAGAAAAAAGGATTCAGTAATTAGAACTGCAGCATACTAAGCATCTATCTCTAAGCAATTTAAAGAATATCTAGTAAAATCTATTACAAGGAATTGGATGGTCATGCATCATCCAAAGCAATAAGAAGAAATCCAAATGCAATCCAAAGTGCTCTTGGCCATGTGTGTGTGTGTTTGTGTGTGTGTGTGTGTGTGTGTGTGTGTGTGTGTGAGAGAGAGAGAGAGAGAGAGAGAGAGAGAGAGAGAGAGAGAGAGAGAGAGAGAGAGAGAGAGAGAGAGAGAGAGAGAGAGAGAGAGAGAGAGAGAGAGAGAGACTTACCTCATTGTTGGCAAAAATAAAGGAGATATTCTGAGGGGGTGTGGGAGCTATAGGCAAAGATCAATAGGAAGGGGAAATGATGGGCAAATGAAATTTCATTTTGCATTAAACATGAGTGGGATTTTTAAAGTCAATATGGATAAGTGACTTTGGAATTTTTTTTTTAAAGTTGGTTACTGAAAACCCATTTAAATTTTTTTAAAGTGGTTTATTCATTCCAACTTTAAAATTAGTTTTTAAATTTGATTTTTTGAACTGACTTTAAAAACACTTTAAAGTTGATTTTTCTAAGCCCACTTTAAAAAAACCAACCAAGATTGACACCAATTTTTCATACAATTTAGCTTTCAATTGAATATTCTGTAAAGATGGTGAGAACTCCTTATTGTGAGAAGATGGAATTGAAGAAGGGGTAATGGGCTCCACAAGAAGACAATATTTTGATATCTTATATTTAGAGATATGGTCATGGAAATTGGCATGAACTCCCAACATATGCTCTTTTTTTTTTTTGTGGATCTAGTTTTCCTAAAAATTTAGGGGTTATATGATTTTAAAGATCAAAGTTAGCTTGAAAATGGCCAAGATTTTTACATGTACAATTATTAACATTAATAAAATGAAGTTTATCTCAATGGAACTTATTTCACAATTACAAGTTCTTAAGTAAGATTGTTAGCAAACTTCATACTAATTCTCTTACACTCTTCCATTGATTCAGATTGTTCAAAATCATTGCAAGATTACTAGGATGAATAGACATATATAAATAAAAATATCCACAAGAACAAGAAAATCAAGTAATTTTCAAATAAATCCTCATTTATCATCCTTTTATTACATATATCAAATGTTACATAGTATTTCATCTCATTAATACCAACTATAACATGATCAAAGAGTTGATCTAGAACTATTTCAAACGAATCTGGCCTTTAAGTATTCATCTTACACCACACTCTCATAGTTCTTTTGATGGTAAAGCTTCAGCGTCGACATCCATTACCAAGATGAGGTTTTAAGAGCCAGTGCCTCATGATTTGGAGTTTGTATAGCATTTTTGTGCCCAATTGATCACTCTTTCATTAAAAGATGCATATTTCTTGTAATTGAGCCCTAAATCAGAAGAGCTAGATCCAGAAGTAGTAGTTCTTTCCATTGAAATCACATCGTTTTTGTTTGAATCATGATGGTCAAACCAAGATCTTAACCCCAACATCTGCAATGACAAAAACCATTCTGTCCACAATTACATAGAATTAGTACTAAGAAAAATGGATGAACAATAGGATTTACTATTCTTACTATGTTTTTCATGCTACAAACAATCAAAATCTCATAAATGGATGACAGGAGGGTGACATGGTAGATAGAGAGAGAAGAATTAGAGGAGGAGGCTATAAATGGATTGTTAGATTGAGAATATAATTGGATGACAAGAAGAGTGTTTACTATTCTTAATGTGTTTTTTATACCACAAACAATCACAATCTTGTAAGTAGAGAGAATTGGAGGTGGAGGCCATCATTCCACTTGCTAGATGAAGAGTGTTGATGGGGAAGATAGGAAAATATGAGATGACATCATGGTTTTATAAAGAACATCACCACTTTTAAAGTAGATTCTCAAAAACCAACTTGAAAAATATATTTTAAAGTTGTTTTTAAGAAAATTGACTTCAAAAAGTTTTTTTTGAAGATTGTATCAAACCAAATTTAGAAACTCTTTTCGAAGTTGGTTATGGACAAGTCAACTTTAAAAACATTGTAATACTAGTTTCGTTCTAAAGAAACTACAGTATTCTTAACTCCCTGCTCTGTGCAATATTATTGTTTTCAACCCAAATAGCCTTCTCTCTCTCTTATAATGAACATAATCCTCATCCTCACTAAGTACATCGATTGATGTAATTATTTTGGTAATACAAAGGTAATCTATTGCAATATCACCTAGGTCGTCTTCATCATAAAAAAAACCCTTGGGGAGGCTAATAAAATAGTTAACTATATCTTATCGTGTCTGTCTTGTACATAAAATACATGTTTCACTTCATATGCCTAAATAAAGTAATCAATTTTATAATCAATCTTGTTGAGGTCAACCAATGTCAACCCAAGGGCATCAATTTTGATGTTGTCTTACACTCAGTAGCACTTAAGCACAACCAAAGTTCTTCAAGTATAATCCAAGGGCCATATCTCCCTTATAACCATGTAATAAATCATTTTCCACTATTGGAATGTTATCCTTTGAAGTGGAAAAGAATGTATCATTGACAACTAAGCTAACCCTACTATTTTATTGCACTCTTCAATTATCATAATATTTTGTGTAAAAGCAATAACCGTTGATGGCATATCCTACATACATTATTACTTCTAGTTGTGATCTCATCATTGTCCAGCCTAAGGATTCTAGTATACCATTTCCTAGAATGTATTGTTGATTTTGAACCTATGTATGTATATTAAGTGGGATACAATTGTTGCGATTAAGTATAATAATATGCAGTTCTCAATTTATAAGAAGTATGAGTCAATCATTTTGCCTTCTGATGGAACCAAATATTGAAAGTGCAATAGTGCTCATATTGTAGCCACTTCTATTTCTTGTGTAGCTTGGATACTTTGCATTCAGGAAGTTGGTGTATGTTTTAATTTAACTCACAAGCAAAAGAATCTATTATAGTAGATGCACACTAGTGATGTCCATCTCACGAGGAATCTCATGGAATTGTATGTTGGATGGATCTTATTTAAATTATCTAATCTATCCAAAGAAAATGGTTTTTACTTAGACTAAGAAATTAAACTAACATGAAACTAAACATGCATGTATTAAGAACATGGAATAATAAAATATGCTAAAAGTAAACAAGCTAAAACTTAGAATCTTTCCTAAAACATACATTCTAAAACATTAACTAATGCAAAACTATGATTAATTACTCTAGGAAACATGAACTTCAAGAACTTGTCACAAATTAAAACTTTCCTAAACTAAGACTTTCTAAAAGTAACAATTCATAGAATTAAACATGGAAACTATCTTAAACTATCCTGACATGCTACTAAAGTTGAACAGTGCTCAAATTACCCTAAACATGAATTAAGTTAGAAAGAATGAATGAAACTAAGTAATTAAGATGCATGAAAGTATGAATTAGGATGCAACTTAGGCTAACATAGGATGCATGAAACTTTAATAGACTAGCATGTAATGCATGACCAAACTTAAACTAATGTGTGGAACATAGACAAGGATTAATCATGAAATAAAGAAGTTATAGAGGGAAATGCTAATCCAAAACCATGCGTGTGAGCCTTAAAGTTGACCTTAGAGTTGTGGGCATGGTCTTGAATGGAATGCTTGAATTTCACAAGTGCAAAACTAACCTAAACTATGTGTATGGAAACTTGAATGAAAGACATATGTAACTACATAAGAAACATGAATTCAAGGAACATGATAAGCAAGAATTAAATAAACTAATCCTCCATGAAAATTAAACATCCCATCATGAACCAAACATCGCTTTTATTTATTGAAATAAAGTAAAAATGTGGTGCGCATCATCCATGGGATGTACACATCATTCAATGCTCCAAAATACAATAAAAAATAAAGATCTTCAATCATCCAACCAGCAATCAATGGCAAGCATGCATGTAACCCAATAAAGATCTATGGAAAACAAGATGGAAAAAGGAAGGAAAGGAAGCATGAGATGACAAGGAACTTGATCTAAGATGGAAAAATATAGGAAAGGAAACATGTGATGACAAGGAAATTGATCTAAGAACTACACTTTCTTGGTTGTCATTAAAAGAGAGTTATAGTCCTCATCAAGGATCTAGAGTGTGAAGCAAAACTGTTATAACGAAAGAAAACTAGGCAAGGAAACAAGAACTAAAACATGAATGCAAGTAACAAAACAAGCAATAAAACAAAGGCATCAAAATAAAGGATTCAAGGAAACCACTAACCTGAACTTTAAGGACATAAAAGAGGGAAAACAACTCAGAGCATGGAGGTGTGGAAGGGCTAGAGCATTATGGGCTACCAAGAAAAATATGTGTTGAAGTCTTGAGGAGGGGAAGAATGGTGGAGAAGCCTCCTTCTTAGGAGGGTTTGTTCTTCCCATCTCCCATATGTAGTTTACGTGGAAACCCCTTTAGGGTTTTATATGTGTTGTTGCCTTTTAAAGAATCCTCATAGGAGTAGGGTGTATCATTTTAGAAAGAGGCTATATGGCAGGGAAGGATTGGGCAATAAAATTAGTAACATAGGACAACTAATGAGAGAACCTAATATGGAGAAGGTGGGATGCACCGCCTTTTTAGGAGGGGCAGGTCCACCTTGTAAAAATCATGGAGGTCTTAGAGAAATAGAAGAAGATGGAGATAAGGATGGAAAGAGAGTGAAAGAAAGAGAAAGAGATAAGGAGGAAGAGGTGGAAAGTTGAAGGTGACTTGTTGGTTGGCTAGGTAGCACTTTAGGGAGTTAGGAGTGCTTTTAGGAAGGTGGGAGGCATCACCTTCTTAGGAAAGCATGTCTCCCCTTGAAGAAAATCGTAGAATGAAGTGGGTTGAGGTGGGGAGAGAAATAAGATAGGAAAGATGCGATGTGGGTTCTTCCTATTGGTCCACATACATACTTACCTAATTTAATTTTCACCCAAATATCTCTTAATCATCCTCTTAAAACCCACTAAAAATTAATTATCCTCTTAAAACCCACTTTTTTAGCTTAGGATAATTAAGTGAAATTCTCCTCTAATAGCATCACTCCATGTAACTTGGCTTAAGTGGCTTTGATGGTTTACCTTCAGGGCTTATTTAGCTTAGATTCATGGCTCACACTCTTGGCTTTGATGGCTTGGTTTGAGTTCCTTAGCATGTCACCTTCTCTCATGGCTTATATGGCTAAGGGGGCTTGAATAACTCTCATGCAAAGGTGGTGGAAATGCTTGGATAGTGCATGGGCCCATTTTAATCACCTTTAGCTTTTCCAATTTCATGCTTTGCTTGCCCTAAGATGATCTTGATCACATTTTGGATTGATGACATTTAGACTTTGGCTTGCTTTGGTTTCTTAGTTAGATTAGAACACCTCATGAATGACTTCAATTTCCATCTCAATCAATCTCCATCATTGGATCACCATCATGATTCCTACAAAAGGTCAAAAACTCTAACTAAATCAAAGGAAAATATGATTATTCACATACTCTGGATTAGTCTTTGAACCTGCAAAATATAAATATTAAAATTTTGAATTATTAGGTCAAAAGTGTGTTATAAAATTCTAAAAAAATCCTAAAAATAATACTATATTTTGTAACACATGGACCGGCAATTAAGAACTTTTTATACAAAATTGAACACTCATCACACCCCCCAACCAACATTTTACTAGTCTTGAGAAAAATATACAAAAAATCATTCTACAATATTAATACAACTTTTCACTTTCATAGGTACTCACCATTGCATTTAGCACATGCAACAAGTCCTTAAATTTGTAGGTTACCCTTAGTGGATGAGTTAGTCTCATGAGGGTTTGTAGTGAATGTATCCACAAAATTCTCAAAAATTTTATGAAAGTCCTTTATTCATCTAAGAAAATTTTCTCTTATTTAGATCATATTAAATACCTAACTTTAGCCTACTAATACAGATGAACAAAAAGTTTGAAAATCCTACCCTTATGCTAAAGATATCCCATTATTTATTAAACTTTGAAAGGTGAGTGTCCACTATATCATATATAATTGTTAGTTTCCAAGTCAAACATAACCTAAATTATTGTCCAAATGTTTGCTTTGACTTCAATTCCCACAAGATATACTTGTCACTAGAAAAGAAGTCACTTAGAAATAGGTATAAATCTCTCATTAATATGTGAGCAGAATATTGCTCATTAAGTAAAAAAATCTCCAATATTTCATACCAAAGAATGATAATTTAGAAAGAATGGTAATGGTCTCATGAAAGGATATCAACTACTAAAAATGTTACACTTTACTAGATTCCCTATTCATTCATAACCATATCCAAGCCATAATTCTCCTTAAATCAAGTTAGGACTTCTATTAGGATGAAACATAGGTTTAGGTAAGGATTATCAAAAGAATGGGTATAAAAGTAAATAAAGGTTTTCTAGACAATATGTAAAGATCTTCCATAAGTGTATTCATAACTTTTCCATTTTTCCTTACATGAGTGAACATTCTTCTTTATATATAACCCTTAGAAAGGAAGAGTGGCTCAAAACTCACTAGGGTTATATGTCTCGACAGATCTTCTTTAGGATTTTTAAGTTATATTTTCTCTTCAACGTAAATTATATATAGCTATTTTATGTAATTAGTATTTTGACTTTAATTTTTCATGATACATTTAGTGAACTAATTGTATGCAATCCTATTAATAAGATATAATTCAAAGGATAGTTGAATATTCAAAAAATCTAAATTCTTATCTTTATAAAGGAACTTATCATAAATATAAAAAAAATAATTAATTTTTTTAAATTACCAAAAAACTAAGAAATCGCATGCATATCTACACCCTTCAACCTGAACTAAATGTTGTCCTTAATGTTTTGAAATATAGCATACTTATATGATGAATGGGTAATGTAAATACTAAGACTTTTGAAAAAACCCTGAGTTGCCTCCCAGTGAGTGTTAAGTTTAACTTGTTTAGCTAGACATAGGCTATAACTAATTTAACTTTCTAAACCTAATTATAGCCTTAACAATGAAATAAGAAAATATTCATGCCACTTTAGAATCTTGCAATAGTATATATAGTCTCCATCTTGAAATTTTTGGTGGTGGTAATAATATAACACAATAGACCACCAAAATTTTAAATTCATTGGGGCCACATTGAAAGTGATGATCCCCGATTTTCAGAATTTTATGCTAGTCAATATAATTCTTCCACCTTGAATTTTGAGGTGGTGGTACATCATGAACTACCTTGAATTTTGTTGGACCACATAGAATTGAATGGTCCTCATATTTACCAATTTGAGGGAGAATGATGACCATTGAACCCAATTCATATTTTTCCTCTTCCTCTACATTTTCCTAAAAATAGGGTATATAACCTAATTCTGCATCTTTCTAAAATGTTGTTAATATATTACTAGAGGCAGGGACATAGCTAGGCTTACACCCTTAGTATTTTTTTAATGTATACACTAGAGTTGGTTGATGTAGAGCCAATACATCAATTGACTTTTTCTCTATCCATTCTACTCACACAGGTAAGATTTTAGACAAGCATGTATTACTATCTTATGATTGCTCAATTAAGGTCTGTATGTGCCAATTAGGCACATCTTCTACATTATAATGCTCAATTTTGTATTTCAGGCTTTGTAGGAAGTTCTACTTGGCCTTACCATTAAGAAGTATCCATTAAAGGCACAGTCTCCAACATTCTTCACCTCCTCAATGAATGTGCCTTCATCAAATTTGTAAAAATAGATAGGACAAGAATTGAGTGGATTTGGATTGGTATTTTTTAAGGATTCATTCTCTTTATTAATGGATGTCTCTTCATCATAATCATAACAAGGAGCAAGACAAGACTCGAGTGGATAGAAGTTGGAGGTGTGCATAGATTGTTGTGGACTATGTGGCTTAGAATGATCATAAGCAATTTCCATCCTATTATTAGTATTAATGATCAAGGTTCGTGAAAAACTTTGAGGCTTAGCGGGAGTAGATGGTAATTCCCACTTGGAAAGTCTTTCAAGTGTTTTTTCACTCTCATCTCTTATTTATTTCATTTCCTCAATACTTTATAATTTTAACAAGATTTCAATCCATTTATTTCACTAAGTCATTGCACACTTTCTAGCTTTTAAATCTCTTCTAATGATTGTTCCTCCTATTGTAGAGGAAATAACTCATAAGGTTGGTATTACTGTGGCATTTGGGTGTTGAAAAAGGGCTGAGTAGGTTAAACCTTTGATGTTTGTCCTTGAGATAGTTTTGATAGGGTGGATCAGGGTAAGACTATGATGGTTCTTCCTGATATTGGTAATCCTGAGGCAATGGTTGTGCATGATGTCGTCCATTCATTATAATTTTAATAGTTTGTCTCAGGATAGTAGTTATTGCTAAGGTCTGTGAAAGTAGTGGGTGCATCCTCTGACTCCCAATAATAATCATTATAATTGGAGCTTGATGGCCATGAAGTGAGTTATTGAGGTTCAGAATAGGTGTATGAATTATTCTAAGGTTTTTGATATGACTCAGTATTTGCCCTAAAGCACTTAACCTATTATGTGTACTATTCATCTTATATATCGTAGCGTTACATTTCTTGTATAAATCAAGAGTAAATCATGTCTCTATCTCATACATATTCTCATAATGTAATGGCTTACGAGTGAAATAGTAACACAATGGTTTTAGACCATCCCTTTCTTGATAGGCTATTGTACTCAACTTTATATACAATGAAACTAATCGTTATATACAATGAATGAGTACTTTCTTTTATGTGAAATGAATGAAAACTCTAGCTATATGATGCAACCTAAATGCTAGTCCTAAGCTATATTATGCAAATAAATCCTAATGGTTTGCTACTTGAGCTATTAGATGATGTTTGGTAATGTGTAGGGTGGTAATATTTAGACCTAAATCTAGATAGCTCATCCTCTTGTCCAAGCTCGACTATTTCTTACTAGTTAGGTTTGCTCTAAAATGGTTAATATAATTCTCATGTCAGGAAGTGTTTAGACCTCAACTAATATCAATAAAAGGTATGGGAAAATCACTTGGATTTTACATACTCACTATAGGCATAATGCTTTAAAGCCACTAGAATGACAATAGATCTAACACTTTAAAAAAGGTTTCTATGAGCTTGATAACCCTAAGTCTCTTACTACTTAATTTTAAATTATGTTCAAGGGCTTGGATAACAAATATATAATGAATTTGATTAATTACTTAGGTGGGCTAGGGATCTGGTGATGAAATCTAGTCCTTATCTAATGAGGTTTTCTATGGAGCCCTTTTTAACATTGTGATCTATTCCACCATAAAGTACATAAACATTCAATGAAATACAATGAAAGGAAGCTAATGCTTGCCTATATGTTGTCTAACAAAGGGTCAAGCAGCTTAATAGATAGGACACTATACATATGCAGCCTATGCATTGGTTATAGCTCAGCTCAACCTAACCTTTGTTAAATAGATGCACAACCAATGCAACAACCCTAAATAAAGATGCAACAAGTAAGATGAATTCCTAATCTATATGAGTTACACTACCATCCATAATGCAATATTATACTAAATGCATTTAAACTAGAAAAATAAAATGCAAGCAAGGGATATTTACAATTGGGTTTCTAATGAGGATCAAGTGTGGGCTACTATATCCTATACTTGCCCTATACTATTACAACCCATTTAAATTAAATAATAAAGTGCAAATTATAATAGGGCCTTACTACAAGTTCCAATCAAAACCCTAATATAAGAAAGCAATAAAAACCTAATCTAATGTGTTGAAGCTTTGGCCCATAGGATCTTAGCTGCTCCTTTGCCAATTTCCACCACACCAAATCAAAATAAAATTGGTCAAATTTTGAGGAATTAACAATAAATCAAAAATGATGCATAGCCCTAATCTAATGCAACCTAAACCTACACTAAAGAGAAATAATTTAAATTACGATCTAACCACAAATCCATTGTGATTCCTCGAAAATGAAGAAAAAACTTGGTGTATGTTTTAATTTAATTCGCAAGTGCACAAATCAATTATATTGGATGCACACAAGTGAGGTTGATCCCATGAGGAATTTCATGGAATTGTATGATGGATGCATCATATTTAAATTATCTAACCTAGCAAAAAAAAGTGATTTTTACCTAAACTAAGGAATTAAACTAACATGAAAAGTAAACTTGCATGGATTAAGAACATGAAATGATAAAACATGCTAAAAGTGAAAAAGCTACAACTTAGAAACTTTCCTAAAATATGCATTCTAAAACATTAATAATGGAAATCTAAGATGAACTACTATAGGAACCATCAACTTAAAAAGGTTGCCACAAATTGAAACTTTCTTAAACTAAGATTTTCTAAATGTAACACTTTCTAAAACTAAACATGGAAACTTTATTAAAATATCCTAACATGCTACTAAAGTTAAAAAATTCTCAAATAACCCTAGACATGACTATCTAAATAATAGAACATGCAAGACTTAAGGAAACAACTAAACAAAATGGTGTACATGGAATTAATTTACAACAAATGCATGAAACAAATTAATTAAGATGCATGAATGGAACATGAAAGTATGTATGAACTAGGATGCAACTTAGGCTAACATGGAATGCATGAAACTTTAATAAAAATTGCATGGAATTAAACTAGCATATAATGCATGACCTAACTCAAACTAATGCATGGAACATAGACGAAGATTAATAATGAAATAAACAAGTTATCTAGGAAAAGCTAATTCAAAACCATTTGTATGACCCTTAGAATTGTATGCATGTTAAGGAATGGAATGCATGACTTTCCTAAGTGCAAAACTAACCTAAACTATGTGTATGGAAACTTGAATGAAAGATGCATGCAACTACATAAGAAAATGGGTTCAAGGAACATGATAAGCAAGAATTAAATCAACTAATCCTCCAAGTAAATTAAACATCCCACTATGAATCAAACACTACTTTTATTGATTGAAATCAAGTACAAATGTGGGTGCATCGTCCATGGGGTGTGCACACCATTCAATCCTCACAATAAAAAATAAAGATCTCCAATCATCCAACTAGCAACCAATGGTAATTATGCAAGTAACCCAATAAAGATCTAGGAAAAAAAGATGGAAAAAGATAGGAAAGGAAGCATGAGATAGCAAGGAACTTGATTTAAGAACTATACTCTCTTGGCTGTTACTACAAGAGAGTTATAGTCCTTAGATTCATGGATCTAAGGTGTGGAACAAAAGTGCTATAACTAAATAAAACTAGGCAAGGAAACAAAAAACTAATGTATGAATTCAAGGAAAAAACAAGTAATAAAATAAAGGTAGCAAAACAAAGGATTTGAAGAAACCATTAACTTGAACTTTAAGGACATCAAAGAGAGAAAACAATAGAAAGCAAGGAGGCGTGTAAGGGTTTGAAGATGATGGGCTGCCAAAATATGCATCGAAGTCTTGAGGAGGGAAAGAAGGGTGGGGATGCCTCCTTCCTAAGAGGGAGCATTCTTCCCTTCTCCCATACGTAGTTCACTAGAGACCCCCAAAGGGTTGCATATGTGGTTGTTGCCTTTTAAAAGAACTGTAACAGTAGTGGGTGTATGAGTTTAGAAAGAGGTTATGTGGCATGGAAGGATTGGGTAGTCAAATTAGAAACAACTAATGAGAGAACCAAAGATGGAGAAGGTGGGAGACGCTACCATTTTAGGAGGGGCTATATCCTCCTTGTTAAAATCATGGAGATAAGGATGAAGAAAGAGTGAAAGAAAGAGAAAGAGATAAGGAGGAAGAGGTGGAAAGTGGAAGGTGGGTTGTTGGTTTGCTCAGTGGCACTTTAGGGAGTTAGGAGATATTTTAGGAAGGTGAAAGGCACCAACTTCTTAAGAAGGTGCATCTCCCCTTGAAGAAAATTGTGGAATGAAGTGGGTTTAGGTGGAGAGAAAAATAAGGTAGGAAAGAAGTGGAAAAGGAAAGATGGGATGTGGGTTCTTTCTATTGGTCCACATGCACACTTAACCCAAATATCCCTTAATTATCCTTTTAAAAACCCACTTTTTAGCTTAGAATAATTATGTGAAATTCTCCTACAATAGCATCACTCAATGTAACTTGGCTTAAGTAGTTTTGATGGATGGCTTTGAGGCTCATTTGACTTGGCTTCATGGCCCACACCCTTGGCTTTGATGGCTTGGCTTGACTTCCGTAGCTTGTGACCTTCTCTCATGGCTTATATGGTTAAGATGGCTTGAATGGCTCTCATGCATAGGTGGTGGAAATGCATAGCTTATGCATGGGCCCATTTTAATCATCTTTAACTTTTCAAGTTTTATCCTTTGCTGGCCCTAAGATGATCTTGATCCTTGATCACACTTTGGATTGATGACATTTAGGCCTTAGCTTGATTAGGTTTCTCATTTAAACAAGGAAACCTCATGAATGGCTTCAATTTCTATCTCGACCATTGGATTACCATCTTGATTCCTACAAATGGTCAAAATCTCTAATTAAATCCTAAAAAAATGCTATTATTTACATACTTACCTTGGATTAGTATATGAACGTACAAAATATCAAACTTATGAATTATTAGATAAAAAATGCACGTGTTGCAAACATTCTAGAAAAACCCTAGAAATAACACTATATTTTGTTACACATGGGCCACTCAATGGGTACTTTTTATACAAAATTGAACACCCATTGGATGTCTATTTTCCCACTATATTTATAAAATTAATGGAGAGATTAAAGCAAATATAACCATTACTTAATTTTTACACATATCTAAAATTGAGGTAAAAGTGAAAGCAATCAGAGAGAGAGAGAGAGAGAGAGAGAGAGAGAGAGAGAGAGAGAGAGAGAGAGAGAGAGAGAGAGAGAGAGAGAGAGAGTCAAGCATGATCAACATACTCAATGTATGGCTAGACTTCATCAATATTGTTTGGAAAGAATAAAGGTGCCCCTAGTGCATTCCTTGTGGTCATTGATCGATACACAACCATTCAAAAGTGGTTCACTAAGTTTGGGATCAAGAAATTCAACTGATCGTTTCTTTCTCAGAATTCCAATAGTATCCACTCCTAATAAGTACTCTGTGTAAAGCTCATTTGCTTCATTTGCAATGTAACATTTGGCTACACACTAGTCTGGTCAATTGTGATTCATATATACCCTTTTAGATTTTCATGAACCTCTAAAATAGGTACATCCATCACAAGTAAACATGCACACAAAGTTTGACCTCGTCAATGAGGTGTATTGTTACGATGATGTCAAAGAAGGATAGTGAGAAGATTGTATCAAGCTCTCACATAGTTATCATTATATTTCTTGGATTTATTGTAATTTTGAAACATCCAACACCTTCTTGCACAAAGAATTGAAGTAGTAGAATTTTGTAGTAGATCCTCTAACTTTTTTTAATAGCACCAAACACATAGCTATAGTCATGAGTTGTTGCATTAATGTATGGCAATGATGCAACTTTATCTCTAACACTTTCACCTCTTCCATGGAGACAATATTTTAAAGTTTGAAGAGTCATTATCTAGAACTTTAAGCTCTGACAGGGTTTTACACACTATTCTTCTCTCCTCTTTATCTAGGGTATAATTTACCTTAGGCAAGTATGTTCCTTGACCGCCCCTATCTTTTGAATGCAACCATCACTTGAAACCCATCTTTACAAGATCTATTTGAGTTACAACTCTATCCTTTGTGTTTTCTAGCACGTCAAGCAAGGTATTGGTTAAGATTTCACACACATTCTTCTCAATGTGCATGACATCAGGCACATCGCACAGATGCATGGATTTTCAATATGCAAGTTGAAACAATGTTGACTTCTTCTTCCAATAACTTTTAGAGTCCATTTCACCTACAACTTTAGTTGGTTTTTCTTCCCCCATAAGACATTAAGGTTTTAACTTGTTTTAATACTTTTTTTTTTTCTAAGATCCTTACCTAACAATTCCATTTTTGTCTAAATTGTGGAGTAAATGAGCTTTTAAATGTAGTATTTCATTAGTAATCTTGTCAACAACTTTGGAGGTGTCCTTGTCTTTATACTACTATTAAATTCTCCATTCTTAAAATGGTATGGACGGTCTCTATGAAACCATCTTATGTGGCCAAGGAATGTCATTTTTTGGTCATGTTTAAGTCGTATGGCACACATTTGATCACTAAAGATAGGTCAATCATTGTATCCCTCCACGATGCATCTAGAACAATTATCGCAGGTAGAAAAGTTACTTATTGTCCACAATAATATGGCCTTTAGGGTGAATGACTCTTTCTTTTATGCATTGTAAGGTTTAATACCTACGTCCAATAACTTCTTAAGATAATCAATTAAGAGAGCTAAGTACTTAATAATGTTGTTCTCTAGCTGCTTATGACCTAATATAAACATAATTACCATCATGAACTTCCTCTTTATGTATATAAATAGTGGGAGGTTATAACAAACTATTACAATAGGCCAATAAGTATACTTACTGCAAATACAATCATAAGGATGAATCTTATCTACAAATATTGCAAGTTGTAGGTTTCTGGGTCTAACTCCAAAATTAGGCCATATGAGGTCTATGAACTTCCATGCTAGGCTATTTGCCGAATGGCATATATAGCTATGAACTACTCTCTCCTCAAAATACCGTATATATTAGCTGCCAAATGGAATACATATCATATATGTTTCTTTGTTGTTTTCACTATAGGAAACATCCTTTTAAACCTTAGAATAAAAGAAAAATATCATAGGACCTTTGCAAGCATGACTTTTACCTGCTCAGTTGAATTCTTCTTCAACTTTCATCTAGACTATCCACAAGTTGGGCATGTATGTCAATCCTTATGCTTCGTCCTATACATGATGTAGTCATTGGGATAAGCATGTATCTTCTCATACTTCAACCCTAGTGTAGCACTGTATTCTTTGCCTCCCAAGTGGACCTTACCAATTTATTCTCCTTTAGTAGCATTTTATCCACCATTTTCAACACTTTTATAAAACCTTGACTTGAAAAGCCAAATTTTAATGCAAACAACTTACTGTAATTTGTATACACAATGTACAACAGCTCAATTGTCAAGGGTTATCTTGAACATCATCATATACATCCCAAAACATCGGTGCACGTGTATTATCTATGAAACTTCCTATAGTGTATTCATATTGATCACATGTTCTCATCCTCATAGAGGACCATGAGGAAGTTCTTCATCATGCCAGACCCAAGGGAGATAAATTTCATCAACTCCATTGAAGCACAAATGTTCTCTCAACTCTCCTCCAGTTACCTTTTCATTTCAAGCATGGACAACGCATGTGATTAGGATCACCCCTTGCACTACGTGTGAACTCTATGAACCTTTTTGTTCCCCAATATTCTTTTGATGTTTTTGTTGTGGTAATATCAACATATTTTTCCATTTTTTTTAACAAAATGAAGCTTAGATTGTGAGAAGACTTTTCATATATGAAAGGATTAATAAACTTAGTTAGGGATTTTACAAATTACTAGGTGTAAGAAAATTATATATAAAATGTTTAAAAAAACTAAATTGCACGTGTGCATATATTCTTAATTAAAAATAAAGATCAATACAAAACATGAAAGATCCATTCATTTGAAAAATTAACTTTAAGAAAGGAATTTTTTAACCATAATCATGCAATATATATATATATAAGATGTATTAAATAAATAAGAAAGCTAATTTACAACAATCAAATTGATAGCAACCAAGAATATATATACATATATAAATCCAATAAAGAAGTTGTGATTTAGTTGAATCTAACCAAAGAGAAAATGCACCTAAGTGAGCTTCAAGCTTTGTATAGATGAAGATAACAAAATTGAAAGTAGTTGTAAAAAATCATATACCTTTAAAGTCAATTTTTCTGAGTGACTTCTTAAACTATTCAAGTGGAAAAACTAAATCTTCTTGTTAAACATAAGAAGAAGATTTGTCTTTAAAAATCTAAATCTAACTATTAAAGTTGATTATGAAAAAACTAACATTATGAGTAGGTAACTTGTTCGATGATTTTCTTTTTATTGCATTCTATGTCAATATATCACATTCTATTCTATGATATTTGAGAATCATTGTCAATATCTCCACGTAGATATGGGATAGTGCTTTGTTCCATAGCCCTGGGATTATTTACAACTAGCATATTAAGAATTCTCAAATGATGTACTAGCAGTGCATCAAACATGCATTTGTCAAATCTCCCAAGAGGTCACAAATACCATGGGCAAATATATTAATGATGAGGAACACATTTTTGCTTTTCTATGCTACTAATACTTGTATTTCCTTTGCTATTCTACCCAAGCATGGTTGAGGAAGAGTTACATGAAGTAAAACACAAATATGCTGATTTGAACCAGGCATACGATATTGATTTATAGAATTGTTCATGATAAATAAAAAGAAAAAGTAAGGCCATTCAATTTCAACAAAAGTCCCACACTTAAGTTCTAGCTCTTTGTGTTCCTTATCCTTATAATGATTTTCTTACCCCCATAGGTAAAGGAAAGACCCTACATCTTTTGGGCTGGTTGTGGGTAGGAGGGATTTGAAACCCCCAACATCGTGGTTTGTAGCCACATGCTCTAATCCTCTGAGATATAGACCCCACCTCATCTCCACTAGTTTTGTTCTTAGTAGTGCCCTCAAAAAGGAAAGTCAAACCTATGTGAAAGCACCTTTCTCTCTATAAGAACAGTGCATCCCAAGATGTGATGTGGGAGAGAAGGGATGTCATAATTAGGGTTTTGAATAAGACAACTTTTCATTTTTTGTTTTTTAATTAAATAAATAAGTAAGATAAGAAGAAGTGGTGTTAAGCTTTTTATCATCCTCACATTGAGCTATTTTTCCACAAGATCTCCCCTATAGTATCATCATTGCAATAGAGTTTAACCACCAAGCTCGAGATGGAGTGTTGTTGTTCCTCTATGCCTAGGAGACTAAAATATTGAACCATGAGAAAAGAAAGGCATGAGACAAAAACATATTGGCTAGTGATTGTGAGGCCCCAATTCTTGACTAGAAGGGACACCAAAGGTCTCTACCATTCCATTCCTTGGATTGATGGAGAGCGAGGGCAAAGCTTTTGGGTTTTCATGTTATCAAATAGTTGAACAATGAAAATAGATGGTGAGTACCTGATTGAATTGATTGGGTCATGTAGGAACAAGGTTTAAATCTCTTGCTCTGTTAGAATCCTTAGCTACATACATTACTACACTTTCACTTGACACCTATAATAATGATAAATGCCTCATCTCATTGTGACCTTATCTTAGATTCTCAAGACTTCTATTGCTCCATCCCCAGAGGGGTAGAGAACCCGTTGCTATCATAGCTGTGCTTAGGGAAGTTGAAATAGGAGAGCACTCATCTTGGGGTGGGCTTACTACTAAGATGCTTTTAGAAATTATCCACTCCACACTTGATTGCCCAATGTTTACCTTGGGCATGATAACTGGTACACCAATGGTGTGGCCTTCATAGTCCTCTCATACTAGGTAAAGGACCTCTCAATACTCTAATGCCCATACTAAATATGGATTGAACTATCTCACAACATTCTGAACCCAACCCATGTACCACTTTAATGGGAGAACAGCCCAACCCTTTGGAACATACTATAGCCCCAAGAGGCAAAGAGCTAACATCAAGGTTTCCACACCTTCTCTTTGATGTGAACTCTTGGGGAAGATTAGCCTATTATCCATAGAGTAACTTTTATCTATTAAGCAATGGCCCTTCCACTTAGCACTATTGAATCACTAAGTAGACTTTCATCCCTTCTCGAGGGTCAATCTCCATCTAGCTTGACGAAATCTTTACATGACTTTGTTACCTCTTGGGAGGCCTAGGCCCCATAGAAGCTACCTATTTGAGATTGAAACTTGGTCATTAGGTCCTAACACAAGGTTAGAATTCTAGCTCTTCCAGAGTAGTATCTCACTGATGGCTCGGGATCCCCCATAACTAGGCCTTTTTTGCCTTTCACCTAAGCTGTGTAGAAAAGCCCAAAGCCGATCCCAAGGACATTAAAGCTTCATAGGTCTTTCTGTCTAGGTGTAGGTAGTCATATCTTCATAGACATGTCTATTTCCCCTAGCCTTCCTTTGAGATAATGCCCAAATTGTTATGCATTACAAGCAGGTTGGAACTTACCCGACAAAGAATTTTGCTACTATAGGACTATTATAGTTATGGCCTTCGTTCACTAAGGCTTCAGTCACTGGCTCCCTTATTATCAGGTCACCAACTTCCTTGGCCTTCTAGCACTAGGCAGGAATTGGCCCCCATACATGGTCTTACGACTTCGTGGAGATTTGTGTTTTTAGTAAATAGTCACCTAGGCTTAGTCATTGCGACCCCCTTTGTGAGGAAGTACCCCTTCTCCTTAACTTATAGGGCTATTTTGCTAAGTTCCTTTGAAATAGTTTTCTCGTGCCTCTAGGTATTCTCTATCTACTCACCTGTGTCAGTTTCAACTACAAGTACCCTTTTGTTGAAGGTCTTTCAAGCTTTTCATAGGACTATGGCATTGGTTACTTTAGCGCCATAGCTTGGTACACAAACATTAGCTTGAGGCATTTTCTATACCCCTTCTTAACCTGCCCTATAAAAGTAGGGTAACCTTGCATCCTTGAATCAATAACCATCTTTCGGCTAACCTAGCCTCATCCATCGCTTGAGAATAATAATAGGTACTATAGGAATATTCACCTATTGTCCATTAACTATGCCTTTTGACTTGATCTTAGGCCCCGACTCACCCTCCATGGATGAACCTTGTGGAGGAACCCTTAACTTTTTGTGCATTGGATTCTCACCAAAGTTTGTGTTACTCAAGACAACATTCTCACTTCCACTTCATTCACATTCACTCGTGTGGGAGCTTCCATCGAAGTGGAACATTGTCCTATAGATGCATTTTGACATCCCACAGCTTCGATAGATCTCTTAGCCTCATTCATCTTCGACGCAAGAGTGCTCGACCAGTGAGCTATTATGCACTCTTTCAAGGGTGGCTACTTCCACTAAAACCTCCTAGTTGTGTTTGCATCCCTAACTCCATTATCATTATGCAATCATTTAGGGGACTTAGCTAGTGTTCTGGATGGTTTCCTTGTCAATGATGAAGCTTATCCCCCATTGTCTCACTGGCTGACCATGACCCCTATCATTTTGGGGTCATATCTATTATTCAGAGTCTACATCGATTTGGTACCTCTCTAGTAGTTTGCACCAAAATAGTGCTTTATCCCTAGATGTCAAGTCAATTGTTATGTCTCAAAGAATTTTGTGGGGAATCAACTACCTCTACTTTGAGTGGCACTTCACCCCTAACCATAACTCATCTGCTAATTCTTTAACATCAGTTATTTCAAACCTTTGCTTAGTTTCACCCAAGCTTCATCTTGGTCATGTATAGATCACTTAGGTTTTGGGTCCATAAGCAATGACCTCACTTTCTCTATGACTTCGGTGGGTTCCCTTAACCAAGCCACTGCCTATGTGTCAACAAGTCATTCTTTAGCAGGCATACGGTCATAGATCATTCTTCTCCTATTGTTTGGCAGCTCATGGTTTCATATTTTATTTCACTCTCTAATGGGGGTTCTTTTCACCTTTGCCTCATAGTAGTGGTCCTTGATGATTCACACAGGACTCCATGTGCCTCATGCTACTCAAGTCAGAGCATAAGCTAGTAATGCTTTCAGCTACTGGACGCTAACCTTAGGGTGCTTCACTCCACCGTGCATGTATTGCTCTCCCACAAGCTTTATTTTCATAGCTTGAGCTATCCCATTTTGCTTGCTGCTACTACAAGAATCACTTTTTCTTTCTTTTTCTCTAGCTACTAAGATGTTTTAGTTCACCAAGTTGTCTCTTACTTGCCCATGGATTCAGCAGTAGTTCAAAAGGTTGACCTATTCAAGAATCTCTAGATCTCTACTTATTTTTAACTCCCTAAAGCATTTTTTCACTTTATGCCCTTCCTCATCTTTGGCTCCCTAGGTATCCACCATAAGCCTTTCCTCATTTGAACCTTGCCATTAATTTTAACGCTATGCCATCCTAAGGTGCTACTAAATGGAAGGATCTTATCAATGTCCATGAATGAGAGATCATGGATCAAGCTACTGAATCAAAAAATTTGGGTGCTATCATATACGTTTGTACTGCCTAAGGTCATGAACTAGAGATAAGCATACTCAAACTGTTGACATCCACCATAGGGTAAACTAGTGCCTATCAGGTCTCCTTGATTGATTCTAATATAGAGGCCAATGATAAAAAATAACTCCCCTCTGAACATAGCTTACAACCTTCATTGTATTGTGATCTCCAAAGTGCAACTTTTCTCAAAATATCAAAAGGTGCTAAGTTGGAATCTCATTATAAGGATTCTTACTATTTCTAAAATCATTGATATAGGAGAATTGGGAATAGAGAGCTCTCTTCCTTTTTCTACCCAACTCTTTGGTCTTAAGAATGCCAGTTTTAAAAATCAATGATTACCCTTCTCTAATCCTTATTGCCCTACCGAAGAAGGAACAACTAATGCTTTCCACCATTGAGCAGGGTCTATTGTCAGTTTGTGACCCTTGGATGATGAAGGTATCCTTTATGTGATCTCTTAGTTCCTGTAAGGTGTAGATGATGGGGCCGGTCCATGTATTTTCCTTTCTTTTTTGACATTTTTCTCAAAGGGTTGAAGGGAATTAGTGCATAAAGTTGTTCACAAGGGCCAACTTGATCCACTTCACCAAGAATCCTAGATGACAGAACCCTAGGAGAGTTACTGAATCCAACTATTTTCTATGTACAATCCATACTAGATTTGAGCAACTATCCATCCCACCTCCTCTACATTCTTGATAGCCCATCTTTGTAAGTATGGATAGTTGCTCAAATCTAGGGATTTAAGTATCTTGTACCTAAAACACACTACTGAGACAAAGATGGGCTATCAATGGTGGAAAGCATTAGTTGTTCCTTCTTCGGTAGGGCAATAAGGATTAGAGAAGGGTAATCATTGATTTTTAAAACTGGCATTCTTAAGACCAAAGAGTTGGGTAGAAAAAGGAAGAGAGCTCTCTATTCCCAATTCTCCTATATCAATGATTTTAGAAATAGTAAGAATCCTTATAATGAGATTCCAACTTAGCACCTTTTGATATTTTGAGAAAAGTTGCACTTTGGAGATCACAATACAATGAAGGTTGTAAGCTATGTTCAGAGGGGAGTTATTGTTTATCATTGGCCTCTATGTTAGAATCAATCAAGGAGACCTGATAGGCACTAGTTTACCCTATGGTGGATGTCAACAGTTTGAGTATGCTTATCTCTAGTTCATGACCTTAGGCAGTACAAACGTATATGATAGCACCCAAATTTTTTGATTCAGTAGCTTGATCCATGATCTCTCATTCATGGACATTGATAAGATCCTTCCATTTAGTAGCACCTTAGGATGGCATAGCGTTAAAATTAATGGCAAGGTTCAAATGAGGAAAGGCTTATGGTGGATACCTAGGGAGCCAAAGATGAGGAAGGGCATAAAGTGAAAAAATGCTTTAGGGAGTTAAAAATAAGTAGAGATCTAGAGATTCTTGAATAGGTCAACCTTTTGAACTACTGCTGAATCCATGGGCAAGTAAGAGACAACTTGGTGAACTAAAACATCTTAGTAGCTAGAGAAAAAGAAAGAAAAAGTGATTCTTGTAGTAGCAGCAAGAAAAATGGGATAGCTCAAGCTATGAAAATAAAGCTTGTGGGAGAGCAATACATGCACGGTGGAGTGAAGCACCCTAAGGTTAGAGTCCAGTAGCTGAAAGCATTACTAGCTTATGCTCTGACCTGAGTAGCATGAGGCACATGGAGTCCTGTGTGAATCATCAAGGACCACTACTATGAGGCAAAGGTGAAAAGAACCCCCATTAGAGAGTGAAATAAAATATGAAACCATGAGCTGCCAAACAAGAGGAGAAGAATGATCTATGACCGTATGCCTGCTAAAGAATGAGTTGTTGACACATAGGCAGTGGCTTGGTTAAGGGAACCCACCAAAGTCATAGAGAAAGTGAGGTCATTGCTTATGGACCCAAAACCTAAGTGATCTATACATGACCAGGATGAAGCTTGGGTGAAACTAAGCAAAGGTTTGAAATAACTGATGTTGAAGAATTAGCATATGAGTTATGGTTAGGGGTGAAGTGCCACTCAAAGTAGAGGTAGTTGATTCCCCACAAAATTCTTTGAGACATAACAATTGACTTGACATCTAGGGATAAAGCACTATTTTGGTGCAAGCTACTAGAGAGGTACCAAATCGATGTAGACTCTGAATACTAGATATGACCCCAAAATGATAGGGGTCATGGTTAGCCAGTGAGACAATGGGGGATAAGCTTCATCGTTGACAAGGAAACCATCTAGAACACTTGCTATGTCCCCTAAATGATTGCATAATGATAATGGAGTTAGGGATGCAAACACAACTAGGAGGTTTTAGTGGAAGTAGCCACCCTTGAAAGAGTGCATAATAGCTCACTGGTCGAGCACTCTTGCGTCGAAGATGAATGAGGCTAAGAGATCTATCGAAGCTGTGGGATGTCAAAATGCATCTATAGGACAATGTTCCACTTCGATGGAAGCTCCCACACGAGTGAATGTGAATGAAGTGGAAGTGAGAATGTTGTCTCTCTTCCCCATTACTCAAAAAAAGTGAGCCATTGTTTTAGGTACAAGATACTATCATTACTGCCTAGACAAGTAGACATGCAACTTGTATTGCAATGGCCCAATTGTAAGGGCAAAGCTCTACCAACGGAACTAAATCCCTAGAGCCAAGTGGAGCATGCAGAGTCTGATGCTTCTTTGATTCTTTTCCTTGGTGTAGCTAGGCCATCTTGGACTTGAACCAGAGATGTCACCCATGAAGTAAATTATCACACCTACATCCAACCAATTGGGAGAGAATTGATAGATTGTTTTTTGGGAGCATATTCATCATTCGTAAACACAACATATGACTCTCTATTGTACTTCGCTCTCCAAGTGTGCTTGTTCCCCCTTCTTCCTTACTCCTTACCATGGCAAGTCTTTGTGAAATAAATTTGATAAGAAGAAAATAAGTGACCCCTACACAACCCTAAAGACTCTAATATCCTTTTTCAAACCTACTCCCATTTTGAGTAATGTCCTTTAATTTCACCTATTTTGGTTTGTTCTTTATAAATAACCTTAGCACAACATGAGAAATAGTCTCTCCAATGCATAAATGGTTGTGAGTTGACATTCTCATCATCCTTGGTAAAATCAAGTCCATGATAGAGAAATTCATAAGCTATCATACCATAATTCTTCGCGGACAACCCCAAATTTGGTTTAATAGTACGTCTTAATACGGGACAACCATAGTTGTTCAATTTATGTCTCTCAACCTAAATACCATGAGGCAGGCCTTGGAAAGTTTTGATATACGTAGTAGGGATTTGCAGATCCTCCAGACATGGAGCTCATAGAGCATTGAACCCAAATACCTTACATACAATGTAAGCAAACATTTTAGTAACAGAACCTTCTTTATACAGGTCTAAAGGGTGAGGTACATAAGTAATATATTGATCTTCCTCACTAGCAATAGTCTCAATGTGGTAGCATCTTCCTTTGTAATGATCAAGGTTGGTAAGTCCATTGGTCCACATAATTGTCCATGTACTAGTAGAATATTAGGTAGCTACCACAGCCCTTGCTTCTTCTGGTGGAACATTGAATTGAGGAGTTATTCAGAATGTTATCAAGATATTAGTATCTTTAGTTTCACATTCAAGAGTACAATAATTCAATTTTTAATCTTTAACAAAGTATTTGAATCCAACACTCACTTTAGCCTCTGTTTGTGATGACATAAGTCCCTCCCTACAACTCATGATTTAAGAATTCTCACAATAACAAGTCTACTCAACATGGATTAGGCATTAATGAAACCTTTTATAGGAATCTTCACAAAATTATCAACTAGTTAGAATTGTTCATATTTAGGCCATGATATTTGATTCATCAAATACATCATTATTATATACTCTTTCATGTGTATGGGACAACCTAGTCCTTGTTTTACGATTTTCTAATGGGTCCATTCTTTTTTTTCAATGTAAATATTGATCCCCTTCTTTTTGAATCTAAATAATACAAAATTCACTCTTAAAAGTGAGATATATTGTATCTATAAATCCTAGATTTGAAAATATGCAAAATTTGTCTATGAAGATATAAAACAAGAATAGGTAAAAATAAAGATGCTAAAATAAGGAAAACAACCGATAAGATAGAAATAATGGATCATAAATAGAGTTCTAGTTCAAATTCCATAGATAATATGGATGGGTTTTTCTATAATGATAGACAAATGAAACACTTCCTTATAATTTTTATTTATTTATTTTGATATGATATTTTGAATTTGAAAAAAGGGTTAATTGAACTTGAAATTTCACTCTTTGAATGAATAAATTGGATTCGGTTGGATTGTACTAAGGAAATCAAGAGCTAACTCCCATTTCTTATTGAATTAACTAATCAACTTGCTATCTGACATTTATTTTGATTTGATAATATTTTAAAAGTTGACATATTTCATTATTTTTATTATGAGAATCAATCTTACTACTTCTGGTGCTGGTGTTTCCATAGTTGAAGAAAAAAACCTAGGGCATATTGTGCAAATCATTGGTCAAGTGCTGGATTTAGCTTTTCACCTAGAAAAGATGCCTAATATTTATAACGCTTTAGCACTTAAGGGTCAAGATAAATTTGGTCAGCAAATTAATGTGACTTGTGAGGTGCAACAATTATTTGGAAATACTCAAATGAGAGCTGTAACTATGAGTGCTATAGATGGTCTGAGGCAAGGAGTAGAAGTGATTGACAAGGGAACTCCTCTAAGTGTTCTGGTTAGTGACCCTACTCTTGGATGAATTTTCAACTTTGTTGGAGAGCTTATTGATAATTTTGGTTCTGTAGATACTAGCACAACATCTCTTATTCATAGATCTGTGCCTACTTTTATCCAGTTAGATACCAAATTATCTATCTTTGAAGTGGGGGTTAAAGTGGTAGATTTTTTAGGTCCATATTCTGTGGAGAAAAAATTGGACTATTCGAGGAAGCTGAAGTGGGTAAAATAGTACTCGTCATGGAATTGATCAACAACATTGCCAAAGCTCACAGAGGTGTGTCTGTATTTGGTTGAGTCACCAAACATATGCATGAAGGAATGATCTTTACATGGAAATGAAAGAAACCAGAGGTATTAATGAAGAAAATATGGAAAAATCAAAGGCAACACTAGTCTATGGTCAGATGAAGGAACCACTAGGAGCTTGTATGAGAGTTGGCTTGACTTCCCTAACCATGGAAAAATATTTTTAGAATGTTAATGAATAAGATATACTTCTATTTATTGACAATATCTTCTATTTTGTCCAAGAAGGATTATAAGTATCTACCTTATTAGGTAGAATGCCTTCCTTTGTGGGTTATCAACCTACCTTAGTACAAAAATGGATTCTTTACAAGAAAGAATTACTTCTACCAAAGAGGGATCTATGACTTCCATTCAAGTAGTTTATGTCCCTGTTGACTGACACTACTCCTACTATGACATTTGCACATTTAGATGCTACTACCATACTATCAAGAGGATTAGCTACCAAAGGTATCTATCTAGTAGTGGATCCTTTAGATTCAATGTGAGCTATGCTCCAACCTAGGATCGTTGGTGAGGAACATTATGAAAATGCACAAAGAGTTAAGCAAACTTCACAACATTATAAAGAATTTTAGGAATTATAACTATCCTTGGGTTGGATGAATTATCTGAAGAAGATCATTTAACCATAGCAAGAAAAAATTGAGCATTTCTCATCACAACCCTTCTTTGTAGCATAAGTATTTATAGGTTCTCCATGAAAATACGTTGGCCTCACAGAAGCAATTAGGGGGTTTCAATTGATCCTTTATAGAGAACTAGGATGTCTTCCTAAGTTGGCCTATTATTTGGTGGGTAACATAGATGAAGCTAATACAAAGGCTATGAACTTAGATGGGGAGAACACTAAAGAAGTAACCTTAAATCTTTGTGTACTAACTCCTAATCAAATTATTTAGGATTCAAGGGTGAAAGAAATCATTTTATCTACTAATAGTGGCCAAATTGGTGTATTACTAAATCATGCTTTTATTGACACTGTTGTAGATAGAGGTATTATGAGACGATTTCTCAATCACCATTGGTTAACAATGGCTTTGATGGGTGGGTTTCACTAGAATAGGCAATAGTGAAATCGAGTTTTAGTAAATATTGCTAAGAAGGGTAGTGATATTGATCAATAAGAAGCTCAATGAACTCTTGAAATAGCTGAAGCTAACTTGAGTAGTACTAAAGGCATGAGACAAGAAATTGACGAATTTAACTCTCTAACGAGCTTGGACATGAATGGAGGCTATTAATACGATTTAGTAATGAGACGCAAATAAAATCTGAGTAGTTGGAGGGTAATAGGGAAAAGTTTAAAAAATCAACAAAAAAAAAGAGGGTGGGTAGAAAAACTTATTAGAGACTGCTCTAATCTACTATTGGATTTGAACCAATGACTCCCATTGTATGAAAGAAATACTCTAACTACTGGGTTAAGTTGGTCATATATCATCATAAAGAGAAAAAAAGGGACCCAACAAATCGAGAATTATACATCGAATCTTAGTTCTAACCAATCCCAATCGTTGGTAGGAAATGAATCATAGAACTGTCATGTGGAATTGCAGAATATCCATCTTAACAAGAAATTATGTAGATATTAAGATGTCTACAACAAGGGTTATAGCTCAGTTGGTAGAGCACCTTGTTTACACACGTGCCAATGCTTTTTTAGGGGAGTTGATCATGCAATCAATAGAATTGATCATTATTGATCGAGAAATGAATGACTTATTTCATGCATTCACGGGAACAATAGCCTATCAAATATTTTGTTTGGTCTGATTTAGGCACCAATTCTAGTACCAAATAGAACTCATCATTAATTTGATAATTGATTAGGTGAATACTTAGTTTAGTCAATGCTAGGCAAAATGAGTATAAGGACATCAAAATAACCTCATTTTGTCCTATAGAATTTAAGGTGTGTGGAGTATCATATTTGACTCTTGGAGTAATAGAGACTCCATCATAGGTTGATCTAGGCCAGAGGCATACCTACATCAAGGTAACCCTTCTTTGAAAAACTTTAGTATTGCTCCTAGATCAGAATGCAAACAATGAATTAGAGCACTCAGAACTATCTTGTTATCTTCCTATCAAGAAAAAATATGGTGGACCAATTGATCTTTATATTAGTTTATGAAAGAGCACAATGTAATATATATATATATATATATGTGCATGTTGGGTCTTTGAAATAGTTCAAATCATTTTGATAATAATAAGTTTGGTTTGTTTTACCAAGGTCTATGGTTCGAGTCTGTATAACCCTATGCATTTTTAGATAGTTTTCAATTCCTCATTAGTGTGTGCTTGTGAATGGGTAGCTAGTGCCTTGAAATGGAATAATTCCCCCATAATTTTTTTAGTGAGGGTCCAATTGGGATGGATTAGGCCAAATGAAATTTGGATATAGGAACCCATGAGTTGTTCAATGTAAGGTAAGGGTTCCTCATAGTTTAAGGATTAAATCAATAGAAAGAATGATTCTATACCCAGATCCTGATGAAAAGAATACATTAATGGCAATCGAGTAGAATTTTCCATAATATATCAAGATGGAAATCCCTCGACATTCTACTACTGACTCAATTTAAATCAATAAGAAAAAAAAATGAGCTAGACCTCCTCTTTGATTTTATTCGATTAATTGAACATTTTAATTTTCAATTTCATGGTGAATTTTTCTTTCAACTATTTTAACATAATTATACATGATATCAAATGAATATTTTTTATTTATTTATGGTGATTATTCATATTATTTCTATTATAATTAGTATGAAAGTATTCTTTACTTTTTTGTATAGAAATAGAAACGTGAGGTGAAGCGAAAGAGTCTTATTTGTATAGCAACATGATATGTCTACACCCTATCTAAAGGAATAAGTGTAAGTGGGATTTTGGATGAATCTTAGAATGGTATATAACCTCGAGCAAACAAACTCAACTATGTAGTTCAATCAAAATTTATTCCTGTTGTGACATTTCTAATTTATGGAGTTATAGCCCCATCTAGTGAAGGGCCAAAGAAACTCTCTAAGTATGAGTCAGGTATAAAACCAATGGGGGATTCTTGGTTACAATTCTAAATCTGTTGTTACATATTTTCTCTAGTTTTTGTTGTTTTTGATGTTGAAGGAGAAATTTGATAGCAGAAGCAATAAAACAAGCCAAAATAGAATAGTATTTCTAATACCACGGGATACATTTGATTAGTTGATATTTCAAAATCTTTTAATGTTGGTTCATTAGAACCATATAAACCCATATATAAGACTCCAATTAAGAGAAAAATAAAACCTCTTGCAGTGTATAAAATGAACTTTGTAGCTAATTATGGATGTTTCTTATCTCCCCACATGGATAGAAGTAGATAAATAGGAATTAATTCTAACTCCCACATAATGAAAAGAAGTAAAAGGTTTAGACAAGAAAATGATCCTATTTGACTCTTGTACATTGTTAACATTAGGAAATGAACAAATCATGAATCTCACATAACTAGCCAAGTCGCTAAAGTAGCTAAAGTAGTTATGAATCCTGTCAGTAAAATGGGTACTATAGAAAGTCCATTGATTCCCAGTCTCTAGGGAAAATAGAAAATATTTATCAATTTATAATCCTCTCCTAGTTGGATTAATGGATCTTCCAATTGGAAATGATAATAGAATGCGTAAGTCATTAGAAGGAGTTTTAATAAATAGTTACATATAGTATACCACCACACCACCTTAATTTCCTCTCTGAGGAAAAAGAAAATTGGCAAACCTATGGATATAAAAAAAGAAGAACAATTATTGTTAACCAAGGAAAATCACTCATTGTGAAGGGTAAAGACAAGATAGACTTTGACAAGAAAAACCTATACTCGAGAAAATTATTTCATGGTATGGGATTTAGTTGGTAAAGAGAAATCAAATACGGTTAAGTAGAGTTTACTAGAACATATCAATAAGCTAGACCAATGCTATAAGTTGTCTCATGCCATAAATAAACCCTGACATGCAAAAAATCTATTTGACAGGCAGTTTCTCATCTCTTACAACCTACACAATCTTTTATTCTTTGAGCAGGTGCAATTTGCTTAGCTTTACATCTATCCCAAGGTATAATTTCCACTAAATTTGTGCAGCAAACTCTTACACATTGAGCTTAAATAAACCCAATTTTTGTAAATTAATTGAGAAAATTAATAAAGTTTGAGTTTTTAGAGATTCTAGGTTGGAATATTAGGTTATTGGAAATTCTCTTTTTTTTTAGAGATTAAAACCATAATTTAAACATAGAAATTATGAATGTACTAAAAAAATCGATTGAAATGACACAATGTATGTTCAATTCCAAGTTAATCCAAAGCCCTTCTAGAAGAATAAAAGACCTTGGAACAATTTTAAGCCTCAAAGAAATCAGAGGAACAATGCATATGGGCAAAATAGATGACCATGTCTAAGATGTAGAAAAATCCACCAAGGCAATATATGCCATAGACTTGGACAACAACAACCACAACGATTTTCAATAAAGTGCAATAATTGTGGGGAGTATGGACACATCATCGCCTACTGTACCAAACCACTGGCGGTTAAGGAGGGAAAACTAGAAATTGCCCCTCAACACCAAGGAAGGGTATTCACCATCACTGATGGCCAGGATGGACCATCTAATGCGGTGATTGAAGGTACATTACTTGTAGCTAACAACTATGCCAAAATACTATTTGATTTTGGATCCACGAATTCCTTTATATCTTGCATATTTGCATCTAGTATACAACTGTCAGTTAAAAACTTGGGATTGAATCTAGATGTAACAACTCTAGTTGGAAAAACAATTCAATTGCAAGAATACTTGCATAATGTACCTATAGAAATATTGGGCAAAAGAATGGACATAGACCTCATTTTACTGAACATAGTGGACTTTGACATCATACTTGGTATGGATTGGTTAGCAAAATACTAGGTAGTTAGGGACTATCACAAGAAGAAAATCACATTTAGCATACCAGGTGAGGAAGAATTAGTATTGTATGGGAAACACAATGACATAGACAAATCCATTATCTCAGCTATGAAGGCTATCAAACATATGTCCAAGGGATGTCAGGCATTTCTAGCAATAGTAATTTCTTTAGATGTTGAACAGCCCAGGATAACAAAAATTGAAGTAGTTAGGGAATTCTAAGATGTTTTTTTAGAAGAACTGCTAAGATTACCCCCACATATAGAAATTAAGTTTACCATTGAAGTAATTCCTGGTACAACTCCAATTTCTAAAGCACCTTATAGGATAGCCCTAGCAGAGTTGATAGGTTAGTTATATGAATTGTTAGACAAAGGGTTTGTTAGACCAAGTAGTTCACCATGGGGAGCACTAGTAATATTTGTGAAGAAGAAGGATGGGTCTATGAGATTGTGCATTGATTATAGAATATTGAACAGTGTCATAGTGAAAAATAGGTATCCCTTACCTCACATTGATGATCTCTTTGATCAACTCCAATCTGCTAAGGTCTTTTCCAAAATCGACCTTAGATCAGGATAACATTAATTGCATATTAAGGATGAAGACATACCCAAGTCAGCATTCAAAACTTGGTATGGGCATTATGAGTTTCTAGTCATGTCTTTTGGGCTGACCAATGCACCAACAGTGTTTATGGATATGATGAATAGAATTTTCAAGGAATTTTTGGATAAATTTGTGATTGTATTTATTGATAATATACTGATTTACTCTATTGGTATCAAGGAACATCAAGAACACTTACGAATTGTACTAATACCTTTAGAACACAAACTATTTGGTAAATTAAGTAAGTGTGAATCCTGGTTAGAGTAGGTCAATTTCTTGGGTTATGTAATTTCGAAGAATGAAGTAGAAGTGGATCCCACCAAGGTTGAAGTAGTAATGGATTGGGAGAAACCTAAGATAGTAATAGAAATATGTAGTTTTCTTGGACTGGCAGGATACTACTGTAGATTCATTCAAGGATTTTCCTGTATAGCCCTTCCTTTGACTACATTGATTAGAAAAGGGGTACAATTCACTTGGACAGAAGAATGTGAGAATAGTTTCCAAAAGCTAAAGAAGAGGTTAACTATAGCACCAATATTGACTTTGTCATCAGGAAGTGGGGGAAATGAAATATACTGTGATGCTTCAAGCAAAGGGTTAAGAGGTGTATTGATGCAAAATGGGAAGGTCATTGTTTATGCATCTAGACAATTGAAGAAACATGAAATAAATTACCTCGTACATGACCTAGATTTGGCAGCTGTAGTTTTTACATTAAAAATTTGGAGACATTATTTCTATGGAGAAAAATTTAGTGTATTTACGATCATAAAAGTCTCAAATACATCTTCACTCAGGCTACTTTGAACATGAGACAAAGAAGATGGATGGAATATATCAAAGACTACGACTTCGCCATCCAATACTACCCTGGAAAAGCGAACGTAGTAGCTGATGCATTAAGTAAATAGCCAAGAGCTGTACTCACAAACATCACCATTAATCAACTTTTGTAGAAAGAGTCCTTAAAGCCTAAGAAGAAGATACAGTAACTCAGGAATTGTGTAAAAAGAAAGTATTTTGTAAGGGTATAGATGGGGTTATACATTTTCAGGAGAGATTGGTGGTTCCTTTAAATATAGACTTAAGAAAAGAATTATTACAAGAAACCCATCAATCAAAATTTTTCATACACCCTAGGGGTACAAAGATGTATTAGGATTTGAGAAGAAACTTTTGGTGGGAAGGCATGAAAAGAGAAATGGGGAAATTTGTGGCTAAATGTCTAAATTGTCAACAAGTAAAAGCTGAACACCAAAGACCAGCTGGAATATTTTCCAGAATGGAAATGGGACAACATCACTATGAATTTTGTAGCAGGATTGCCAAGGACCAGGGCAGGTCATGGCATGATTTGAGTGATTGTGGATAGGTTAACAAAGTCAGCACATTTCTTTCCAATTAGGTAGAACCAGTTAGTTGATAGTCTAGCTAAGTTATACATCAAAGAAATAGTAAGTCTTCATGGGATTCCACTATCTATCATCTTTGATAGGGA
The DNA here is from genome assembly GCA_035236585.1 of Warburgia ugandensis. NCBI lineage: Eukaryota > Viridiplantae > Streptophyta > Magnoliopsida > Canellales > Canellaceae > Warburgia > Warburgia ugandensis. The sequence goes on along the minus strand of CP141129.1, from coordinate 33,361,006 downwards.
TGGAAGATTTACTTTAAGATGTTGGAAGAGTGTAGAACAAGCCTTGGCGACCTCACTTAAATTCAGTACAACATTTCACCCCCAAACAGATAGCCAATCAAAAAGGACTATTCAGACTTTAGAAGATATGTTGAGAGCATGCGCATTACATTGGAAAGGGAATTGGGAATGAACATCTTCCATTAGTAGAATTCGAGTATAACAATAGTTTTCAAGCAAGTATTGGTATGACACCATATGAAGCATTGTATGGACAACCATGTTGATTGCCAACCTATTTGAGTGAAGTTGGTGAAAGAAAGCTAATAAGTTAGAACTAGTGGAACAGTGTACAAACAAGGTTAGACTTATATAGAAGAGGTGGTTAACATCACATAATCGGCAGAAGAGTTACGTAGATAAAAGACATAGAAACTTGGAATTTGATGTGAGGGAGCATGTATTTTTGAAAGTATCACCAGTCGACTTTGGTTTACTGGAGCCATCGACATATTACTTCAGTTCGGTGGAATAAAATTCTTTTCCTAAGGATTCTTGCAAGTAGAAATAGAGAACGAAGTAACTAGAAGGATTTGTTAGAATCCCCCTCTTCTAGAGGGATCATCTAGAAAGCAAGTTATCTTGGATGCAATTCATATTCATATAGAAAAGCTGACAAAAAAGTAATGAGGTTTGGAAGAAAAGGAAAACTTAATACTAGATTCATCAGTCTATTTGAAATCCTAGAAAGAGTTGGTCCAGTAGCTTACAAATTAGCCTTACCACCCCAACTCTCAGAAATACATAGTGTCTTTCATGTATCTATGCTACAAAAATACCTACAAGATGACATGCATGTATTTCAACGGGTGCCAAAGAGCTAAAGCTAGACCTAACCCTCGAAGAGAAGGCAATACAGATCTTGGACCGTAAGGAACATAAGTTAAGAACCAAAATAATTCTGCTAATCAAAGTCCTGTGGCATCATCACTCTATTGAGGAAGCCACATGGAAAACAGAAGTGATTTGATTAAGTTATTGTATTACAAATTTTGAGGACAAAATTATTGTGAGGGGGGAAGATTGCAACAACCCCAATTTTTGTAGATTGATTGAGAAAATCAATAAAGATTGAGTCTTCAGAGATTTTGGGCTGGAATATTAGGTTATTGGAAATTCTCTTTTTTTTTAGAGATTAAAACCATGATTTAAAACTTAGAAATTATGAATGTACTAAAAAAACATATCAAAATTACACTACGTACATTCAATTCCAAGTTAAAATGAAAAATTCTTAAATTTCTCCATTTTTATAAAAAAGGGTAAAATGATAATTGTACCCATAACCAAAATCTACGACTTCAATATTTAGAATGTACTTAGAAATATGGTTTCAAAGCAAATAAAAGCAAGTGGAATTGTGGTAAAAAAGAAAGGAGAAATCTAGACAGAACGAAAGGTGCAAAACTAGAAAGCAAAACAATTAAAACTAAGCAATAAGAACTAAACCAAAGCAAGCAAACTGCTAACCTGAATTGGAGAACAAATAACCAAGTCAATAACTAAAAGTCCAAAGGAAGAAAAGCATCTAAGAAATCCCATAGTCCAGCAACAAATAACACTATAGAAAAGCTTAATTTCAAGGTATATCACCCACCTCTACTTAGAAAATTCGTATGGAACATGGGCTTATATACAGATGAGTAGTTTCCTAACTTAAGATGGGGTAAAAACTTGGGGAAAGTAGCCCTAGGGTTAGGATATTGAATGAGAAAGGTTAGGTGAAAGATAAATTAGCAAGATGATGTCATAACCATGATATAAGAGAGATAGGAAGCATGGCTGGCTGGTTTCTAATTTTAAAAAGGATATATGAATCTTTTTCCTAGAAGGAAAGTGGAGCTCTTTCCCTTCTAATTTTGTGATGTTTGGTTGATGAAAGGTTAAGGAATAAGGTTTAAGAAAGATGTGAAAAAGTCAAGGAATAAGGTTTAAGAAATATGTGGAAAGATATAGGGTTTTGAAGTTGATTGAATTGAAGTAGATCTAAGGTTTCATATTTAGGAAACCTTTGATCACCAAATAGGAAAGAGGGGTGAAGTGGGGAAAATGGATCGGCTAAGTGTTTTGTAAAGAAGTGGGGATTGGTTGGATAGTTTAGATAGGAGTATAAGAGGGTGGAGATGTCTTAGGAAGGTAGGATTCTTGAATAGAAAGTGAAATTCGTGGTGATATTTGGTAGTGAGGTGGAAAGTGAGGACAAAGTGGGAAAAACATAAAAAATAGAAGGGTCTCATCCTATTGGTTCACATGCCAACTTATCCTCATAATATTTTCCTTAAATTCCTTCAAAATATCACTTAAAATCTTATAGATAATGCTATTAATTTTCCTCCAATCTTAGCCTTCCATTTAGCTTAGCTCAATGGTTTTGATGGCTAACATTAAGGGCTCCATTGGCTAGGCGTCATGGCTGGCTTAGATGGCTCTCTTAGCTTGGCTTCATGGCTCCATCTCTTGTTTTGAGTGGTTTAAATGGTTTGGCTCGACTTCCACAGATTGTCACTTTCTCTTATGGCTTATATGAATAGGGTGGCTTGAATGGTTCCCATGCAAAAGGTGGTGGAAATGCATGGCTTGCTTCATGGGTCTACTTTGGCCATCTTTAGCTCCTTTGATAAAATTGCATCCATTGCTCATCTTAAAGATGATCTTGAACTTTGGTTTCATGTTGTAGTGATGATTTTGAGGCTTTGACTTGATCTTTTGATCTTGATCTTCAATGTTCATCTCGATCGATCTCAGCCATTGGAACACCATCTCGCTTCCTACAAAAAGTGTAAAATTTTAATTAAATATTAAAAAAATATTATTAATCACTTACTTATCTTAGATTAGCTACTAAACCTACAAAATAACAAACTTTTTTCTCATTGGCTCAAAAAATGCATGTGTTACAAAATTTGGTCTAAAAATCATAATTTGTCCCATAAGTTATAACACATGGGTAACTAAATTGGTGGTTTTTATGAAAAATTAGATACTTATCATAGCATTTTGCTAGGACTAGCAAAACATGTGAAAATTTATTTTAGAGAATTCATACAAATTGACACATTTGTAGGTACCCAGGATTATATTTAGCATATGCAACAAGCCTTTAAAAGTCTAGGTTATCCCTTCTGGATCAGCTAGGCCTCATGAGTGTTTATAGTAAATATACCCACAAAATTCTAAAAGTCTTTTTGAAGTCAACTCCTACTTTTTGTCTCAAAGAATTATCTTCAATAAATCTATCAACTTTAGCATACTAATAAATTTGAATAAAGAATTCAAAACCCTACCCATATGTTAAATACATTCCAATTAAGTTCATATCTCATAGTGATCGAGTGTGTGTATAGTTTATATATGCAATAATCTTTATCTCTAAGTAGACTCTAACTTTGGAACTCCATTTGACCTCAATCCTCATTAATGACCTACACTGAAAAATGTAGACTCTTAGATAAACGATTCAAATCATCTCTCTCTTAGGACAGGGTACAAGAGAAAGGGTATATGGTATTCAAAATTCTTCAAAAATAAGTAAAGGTCTTCAACTATATTTGACAATCCTTCTTTACTTTTTACCAAAGTGAATGTTCCTTTTGCACTTTTTTGCATTCTTCAATTTTTTTTATTTTTTATTTTTAAGTACTTTTCCTTTCTTTTCAACGCTTTTGAATATTTTTGAACTATATGTCTCTATCTCTCTCTTTTTTTCATATTCACTTTTCTACTTACATTGCAACTAAAAAGTATATCTTCATTGATCTTAACTTATCTTTCGAAGAAAATAAATAGTGGATAATTTATACTAGGCTAATATGGGTAAAGGTAATTTGGGTAAGAAAAGAAAAGACTTGTATAAAAGGCTCAAATTAGATAACTAGTGGTAAAAATACTTTTGGGGTAGGCTTAATGTCTCTAGGTTAATAACAAGGATGGCCTATATCCTTCTCTAGTTCTCCTATAATTTATTAGATTCAATGAATTTCTAGAATTTTAAAGATAATACTCTAATAATTTAGGTAATTGATGATATTTAATTGTAGATGGGATCAAATTTACAATAAGCATTTTGAAGAAATTTTTGAATACTTTTATAAGCTCTTAAAAAGAATGAATGGCTCTAAGACTCATTTAGGTTATAGATCTCCACTGAGTATTCAGAATCTCTAAGTTACAAGCACTTATCAATTTAGATGATGTATATGTAATTGTATGTACATATGTGACCTGAGACTTTGCTTTCATAGGATACTTTAGAAAATGAGTAAAATGATGAATTAGTCATGTGTAATTTCATTAATATGCTAAATTTACCTAGACTATACTTTAGAAAAATCCTATTCTCATCATAGTGTAGGAATTAACATAAAAACTAAAAGTTTCCAAAAAAAATTATTTTCTTCAATTTTTTTTTGAAAATTAGGTTAAAAACTTAAAAAGGGCTAGAATTTACTAGAATTACACACCCCAACCTAAAAGAAACATTTTACCCTTTGTTTCAAAATATAAGACACTTAAATGATCAATCCTTAATGTAGAATACTAAGATTAAAAAAAAAAAATCCTAGGTTGTCTCCTAGTGAGCACTAAGTTTAACGTCTTTAGCTAGGCATAACCTATAAAATAACTTAACTATTTAAACCTAATCAAACCCTAACAATGAAATAGGATTTTTTTGTTTTTGCGACACTTTAAAATCTCATGGTAGTCAATATATATCCTCCACCTTAAAATTTTGGTGGTAGTATTATTATGACAATGTGAACTATCATGAATTTAAATTTTGTTGGACCATATAGAGATGGATGGTCCTTTTCTTGACCAAATATAGGGATAACAATGACCATTGTATTCAATTTGTAATTTTCCTTTCATTTTCCATACACTGTCTTAAAATTGAGGTATAACCCGACTTTGCCCTTCCATAAAAGGTTGTTCATGTTTTTCTAAAGGCAAAGACATTGCTTGGCTTAAATCCTGATTATCTTCTAATGTGCACCTTATAATTGGTTGATGTAAGGCCAATATATCAATGGACTCTTCCTCTTCCTATTCTATAAGTATAGGTAAGATTTCAAGTGGGCCTAAATTACTATCTAATGATTGTTTAAATAAGGTCTACAGGTCCCAATCAGGTACATCTTCTACATGACAAGGCTCAACTAGAATATCTTGCTCTATGTGGGTTCTACTCACCATTGAAAAGTGTCCATTAAAGGCACAGTGTCCAACAACTCATTCACCTCCACAATGAATATGTCTTCATCAAATTCATAAAAATAAGCAAGACACGATTCCAGAGGATCTGGGTTAGTTGTTTCTATAGTTTCATTCTTTTCATCAATGGAAGTATCTTCATCATAATTGTAATAAGGAGCAGGATATAACTTGAGTAGATATGAGTGGGAGGCTTCAATGGTTGTTGTGTACTTTGGGATTTAGAATGATCATAAGAAATTGCCATCTAATTATAAATGGCTCTTCATTAAACCCAATTGGTTTGAATTCTCCAACCCTTTCCATAAATGAAGCATAGAACCTAACCATCTCTTCATGCCATTGTTTCGTTGATTCCATAAATAACCTATGGGTCTTGTCTAATGTTTGTTCCTTCTGTGCTAAAGACATCAACTCAAAAGGTACATACCACTGTGGCATTGGAATATTGGGAAACGATTGATTAGGTTGGAACCATGATGGTTGTCCATGATTTTCTTGATATTTCTCGTAGGGTTGATCAAGGTAGGACCATGCTGGTTCTCCTTGATGTGGTTGATAATCCTGAGACCATGGTTGCTCATGATGCTTAGCACATCTATTATAGTCTTGGTAACTTCACTTTAGATAGTAGTTATTGCTCCTAATAACTACTTTCCATTGGCTCCTAATAATATCTATTATATGTGGAGTTTAATGGCAATGAAGAAATGGGATATTGAGGTTCTGAATAGCCATAGCCATTATGATACTATAGCTGTGGAGCAATTTTCTTAGAACCTATCATCCTAAACAATTGACTTTTCATGATATCTATCCTATCCCTCTATGCATCTAATTTATCAAGCCTATCCCCTTCTTAATAGGCCTTTGTTCTCAACTTTATATACTACAAAACAAACTATTGTATACAATGAATGAGTACTTCTTTTTTATGTGATTTTTTAAAGGAAAAACTACCCTAAATGATGCAACCTAAATGCATAGAATGATGCATAAACAAAGGGCATAATTAAAGAACCCTTAAGGCTAACAAGTAGAAATATTTTAGTTTTCTTAAACTTGTGTGGAGAAGAAGCTTTTAGGTTAGCCTAATCTAATGCTTCTCCTCTCTTTCAAACTTGTCTCATCGCTTGCCAGTTAGATTATAACCTAACCAATCTCTTCACACCCTCCTCAACTAGCCTATAGGTAGTCTAAGTCATAGAATATGTAGAGCTAGTCATTTAAATATGTGCAGTCAGTTAGATAAGGGCCACTAGAGTGGTAATGGTCACCTTCTTCCAAAAAGGTCCTACGAGCATGTGATGGACTCTATAAGTCTCTTCTATTTGATTTTAAATTAATTCAAAAGGCTAGGTTACATGCTTGTGGTGATCATCCTAGGTGGGTAAAGAGGCGGTGATTAAATCTATCCTTGATCTCATGGGGTTGAGTACCCTTACTAATTAATTTTCACACTCTATGATAGTTTGATTAACATATAAATCACCTTAAAGTAATAAATGTGCCCTAAGATGTAACTAAAACAATAAACTAATGCAAATCCTAAAATGCAAAAAATATCGAGTATGCTATCTATATGCAATTATACTACAAATAATGCAAAATTGCTCTATCTATGAGAACCCTAATCTAAGAATTTTAAGGAGTTAGGATTGCTCACAATGGGGTATTGGATAAGATCTTCTTGTACAAGGGTGGGACCATTTACATTCCACTTCTACTTCTAGGTTATGATGGTCCACCCTTGACATGTATTGTTACAACCTTTTTAAATGAATTGCGATTAAAATATACAGTGCTTCCTCACTACAATTCACTCAAAATAAAATTTTGGCTATCCTAATTGAGATCCTCCTTGAATTCCTATTTTTCCAAATTCCTATAAAATAAAAAATAGCAATAAGTACCAAAATTCAAGAAATATAGTTATTATGAACTAAGAAAATTAAAAAATGCACTTAAAAATGATAAAACAATGCAATTACTAAACTTTTTCTTTTTCTTTTTTTCTTTCTTTTGAACTTTTATTAAATTTTATGAAAACTCCATTGCAAGTCCTTAGAAATGGAACAAAAAACTTGTTAATTGTTTTTCACAAGTGCACGAGCTATTATAGTATAGCTTATGCAAGTACAAGTAGATCCTACAAAGAATCAACTTAAAGAAATGTAGTTTAAATAAAATTTAATTAGCCATCAATTAAAGAAATAATAGAAATTAAATAACAAGGAACTCAAAATTCAAATCTATTAATTTAATAAAGATTACAAAATTCTAAACTAAAAAGAAAGACTTAAAATTAAATGAAATAGCAACTAAAATCTACTTCACTAGCTTGATCATGGAAATTTATCTAATCACATTACAGTTGATCGGCCTTTATTAATCTCTCACTCATATCTAGGGTTAAGGATTCAATGGTTGGATAGGACATATATATTAAAATTTTAATAATATGGGTGAAGGAAATAATGGAAGATTTGAATGGCTTAAATCAAAATTTTAGATGACATATTGAAGATCCTAAGTTGAAGATATAAAGAGGAATTTGAAATCTGGGAACAAATAGGACAAAAATTTAAAGGAACATTCTGGTTAAAACAGAACCATTGATTTGGTTCTTTTGAAACCAAAGAAGGACTTATTTGATATTTTTTTGTTCTATTTGAGAATAGGGCAAAACCTGGATAACACAAGCCAAGAATAGAGATAGGACAAAGTAAGGAAAAAGACAAAATAGGGAAAAGGACAAAAATGGGATACAAATGGCATTAATGAAGAAGATCAAGCTTAAAATTAGAATTCCTGGTTCTTTTCTTCTTTTTTTTGGCTTTACTCGAGAGGATGAGAAAAATGTAGGGAAGAACGAGATGTTGCAAAGGAAAGTGGGAACAAAGAGGAAAATGATGATTTTGGGTGAAAACCAAATTGGGTTTTGGTTAGATCAATGGAAACCTCTAAAAGGAAGGAACTTTGGAAATTTTCTATGAATATTTGAAGGGAAAAAACAAATTGTTGTAAATAGAGAGAGAGAGAGAGAGAGAGAGAGAGAGAGAGAGAGAGAGAGATGCCTCCCTTCTTAGTGGTCCATCCATGGTCCTCCTTGCCCTTTATAAAGCTTAGCTCTTTCCCATAGAGGAGGACTCTCGGAAGAGTTTATTTTAAGTTAGAAAACAATTCCTTAAAGCTTTCTATTTCTAATAATGATGATCTAATCTCATTGATTCGATCCCAATCGTTAATGTCCTGATTTGGTTGATTTGGGCATATAAAATCCAATTAGAGTTGTCTTGATAATGTTTTAATCATCTCAGCTTCTATAATTATGTGACTGTTAAAATTTTCAAATCAATGGTTGGATGTTCAATTGGGGGTAAAATGAAATTTTTAATCTAGAATTTCAAAATTTATAGGTTAGATGATCTATAAAATACTAAATTGAGGGTATTTTAATTAAAATTAAACACTTAACAAGTACAAGGGTCCAAACTTCAGTCCTATCAAATTGGTTTAGCTCCTCTTGCATAGCTAATAACCAATATATGTCCTTTAAGGCCTCTTGAATTTTTTTGTTCAAGTTGAGAAATGAACGCAACAAAATAATAGAATTATCTAGTGTTGTATCTAGCTTTTACCCCTTGTGGTTCATCACATATGATGAGTTACTTTGGATGGTTGTATGGAAAGGTCTACTCCTTTGGCAATGGTTGAGGTTGCTCTTCTTGTTGTTGAGGCTAATCTTTTTTAATTTCTTCCTTTGAATCATTTGTGTTGAGCTTCTTCATTTCTTCAATAAGTTCATCCTCACTTTGATTAAGTAAGTCACTCTTTCTTGGAGTAGAGTTAGATTCATCAAAGAGAACATGAGTATATTCTTCTATAAATAGAGTTCTTAAATTAAAAATTTTATAGGCTCTACTAGTCATACAATATCTAAGAAAAATTCCAAAATCAGACTTTGGATCAAATTTTCCTAAATTGTATTTTCCATTGTTATAAATGAAATGTTTTCTCAAAATTTCAAAAAAAAAAAAAAAACATTGAGCTTTTGGACCTTACATAGATCATAGTGGGTCCTTTCCAGAATTGGTCAAATTGTGCATTGATTCAAAACAAAGCAAGTTGTCTTAACAGCTTCAACCTAAAAATATTTTGGAAGGTTGTTTTCACAAAGCATGGTTCTTGCAAATTCTTTCACTAACTTCTTTTTACTCTCGGTATCTTAAAATTGTGTTCAATGACATGTTTTCATGAAAATTTTCAAATTCTTTGTTTTGAAACTCTCCACTATGATCACTTTGAATATTTTTAAAGAAAAAATTTGTTTCCTTTGAAACTTTTTGCAAAGTTCTGAAAAAGCATGAAGTGCATCATATTTTTTGTACAAGGAAAGAAACCCAAGTGAATCTTGAGTATTCATCAACTACCATGAAATTATATTTCTTTTTCCATAAGGCAGTGGTTCTTGTTAGTCCAAATATATCCAAATGAAGTAATTGCTACGGTCTTTTAGTTGAAACAATTTTATGGGCATTGAAACTATTTTTTGTTTGTTTCTTAGACTGACAAGCATCACATGTTTATCTCTTTCAAAAGATAATTTTGTTAATCCTACAACTATGCTCATCTTGGACAACTTTTTCAAGTCATGCATACTTGTGTCAGCTACTATCCTATGCCATAACCATGAAACATCATTCTCCTGAGATACCAAACACTCTTCAACTAAATTTCATGCATCAAAATAAAAAACAACATATTTTTTGTTCTTGTGTCCTGTGTATTTTGCTGAATTATCATGCTTATCAAGAATAAGACATAGGGAAGTGTCCAAATTTGACATAAAAAAAAGTATCACAAAGTGGGCTAATACTAAGTACGTTATGATTAATCTTATAACACACCATACCTTGTTAATACATGTGGGGAGATTAATAAAAATACCTATTTGCATAATCTTCCCCGTAGCTTTACCTCCATATGTGACAAAGCCTCCATCTTGTAGTTCAACTTTCTCGAACATGATCTTATCACTAGTCATATGCCTTGGGCACTCACTATATAGAAACCATAATCTTTGAACTGCCTTGGCTTCTAGGCATAGTTGCAAAATAGATCAAGTCTTAACTTTTGGTTCCCAATCTTGTAACTTGATTCCATTAGAATTATTACTAACAATACTTCCCTCAACATCCCATACTTATCTTTCCTTGGGTTTGTGGGGTGCATAACCATGTCCATGAAATGATCTTCTACTATGTGATGTTTTTTATATCTCTACTCAAAAGATCTAACTTGTCATTAAGCAGAGACTAGGCATTTCTTCAAATTGTTTTCACTTCAGGATGAGCCATTGACAAACTTGTCACTCTAGATTGCTATAAGAGCATTCTTCTTTGGTTTCTCATCTTATAAGACTAGTAGATATTCAAGTTTGATATGTCCAAGCTTCTTGCATTTGAAACATACAACTTCATCTTTCTTGATACTCTCACTTTTGCCACTATCTATCTTGTTAAGCCTTCTTTTATCACTATACCTTCTTTCTTTTATCATGATCCTTTTAAATTATTTAGTTATGAAAGCTAATTCACCATCACTTTCTTGATCTAAGCATTACCGCTCTCTAAGAATGATTTGAAAGCAATCTCCTTGTCCTTCTTTTTCAAGTAGTCATTGTCTTTATGTTTGGCCTTTTGTGAAATCTCATAGGTCATGAGTGACCCCATGAGTTGATCAAGACTAAGAACATCTAAATCCTTTGCTTCCTAGATGGTAGCTGTCTTTGTATCCCAAGAAGTTGGTATTGATCTTAGTATCTTGCTAACAAGCTCTTTGCTAGAGAAGGTCTTATCAAGTGCCTCAAGACTAATCACAATATTTGTGAATCTTGTAAACATCTCAAAGATTGTTCCACCACTTATCATTTGAAAAAATTCATACTCACGAACTAATACATTTACCCTTGTATCTTAAACTTGCTTAGTTTCTCCATGAGTTACTTCAAGTTTATCCCATATTTCCTTTGGAGATGTGCAGGAGGAAATGCAATTAAACTAACTTGTAATAAGGGAAAAATAAAGCAAATTCATAACTTTCAAGTTGTATTTACCTTTTCATTTTATCCTTTGCTAACTCTTGATTCATGCATAGATTCTTTATATATATTTCACAACTCTTGTCTTATAAGGTTTATTAATCACAAACTTCTAAAGTTCCAGATCTAGTGATTGAATATATATCATCATGACAACCTTCTGTTAGTTGCAGTTTGTCCCATGTAAAACTGGAAGTTGGTTGGTAGATTAACCTTCTTGAGAGTTGATTCCAACGATAGAAGATGAAGAGTGATCCATTTGACAGCAAAACTAGACAAAATATGTGACTTTAAAAATGAGTTAGAGCACATTGATGTTCCAAAAGGGGAGGTGAACATGAAAAAAACATTAAGGAGACAAAAAGAATTTTATAAAGGTTCATCCAGCCTATATAGCACCTACTATCTCTTTCTCAAGGGTCTGGTTGTAAAGCTCCATGTTTTTAAAAGACAATTTTGCAAAAGATAAATAAATTTTTGAAAAATTCATTTATTCCCTTGAAAGCTTTTTTTCTAAATACTTTTCTTTTCAAAAATATCTTTTCTAAAAAATTGATGTGTTTTAAAATTAATCACAAATGCACGAGTCTATTGAAGTATAGACTTAGTACATACATGTCAATTCTCATAGACTATGTAATAAATGGTGTTCAATAAAAAGCAAAATTATCTAACTTTAACCTAGCCAATGGTTTAAAAGAAACAAAGAATTACTAATAAAGTAAATAACCTAAGGAGAGAACTTAAGCATAAACATAAAACTTTCTAGGAACTTAAATAAATAAATGAATTTAATTAATATTAACTTTGTATAATGGAATTGAGTACATAAAAAGAGGAAAAAAAAAGAAGAAGCAAAGCAAATAAAGTAAACTTTTGGGCTTGAACTTCTAATGTATGTGCTTAAACATCATTAATATTAACTTTGTCGTGTCAGTCAACAATGGTCTGTACAATTAACTCCATCCAGGCATACACTAAGTTATTGCTATACTTTCATTATTGATCAACTCCTTTTAATTGTTTAGGCACTATGAGTGTAATCGACAAGCAAAGAGGGAATCACCCAACAGGCCACATTCATTATAATGTTCAACCCTATCCATCAAAACCTTAGGACTGAAGTGCCATGGTTGCAATTAATATAGGGTCCTAACACCTTTCCTTAAGAATGACCTTCCCACAGAGAATGAAAAGGAGGAAGATGGTATATGGATGTATTGAATGGAAAAGAATAAAGAGAATGTATGCTTCTCCTTTTACTAAAACTCTAAGAGAATGCAAAGAAAGGAGAAGGAAGTGAACTAAGCTAGTGTGTGACAATTAGAGTTAGACATCCCTCTTTAATAATAAAATGGAATGGATAAACAATGGAAAAATGGAAACCGGTGTTCCTAAAGATAGGAAAACACACTCTTCAACTAAAGGAGGCATGGAATGGAGGTGGTACTTACTTTGAGAGGGGTGCCTCCTTCCTATCTTTCACAAGAAACCTTAATCAAAGAATGAAGATTGGTCTATGGATCTATGGCTAGACTCTTACCTCTTCTCCAAGTGGTGTGGTTGTGTGGCTCTCAAGGAGAGATGGTGAGAGTGATCTTTATCTCTTATTTTCTCATGTTTAGCTTTGAGCTCTGCGAAAATTAGGATATGTCATGTTCTTATCTCCTTTTGTAAAAGCACTAGGATATGAATGGCTAGGATCAAATAAATCTCAAGAGAATGAAGGAGAAATATGTGGTTGAGATGGAGGATAGAATAATGGAGACAAGGAAGAAATGAAAGATGGGGGATACATTTTGCTTGGAAGTGAAGGTGAAAGATAGGAATGGGAGGAGATTATGTGGGGATATGGATGGATTGAAAGTTTCCTTTCTTTCTTCTTATCTCATGTGGAATCCATTCTATAGGGTGGTGGCCAGGGCTGAGCTTTGGATCCTCTTCAATTCATGTCCATTAGATCATATTTCACCATAGATTGAGTGGCTAAGATTCTTAGAAGCTTCCTTGTCCAAAATACCATGTTTTGTAGCTCATTCTCATATGTTGGATTAAGTACACCTTAGAGTGAAGGGCTTTGATTCCATTGAGATTTTCTTATCCTAATTTCTCTCCCCTTGATTTTCTCCTAGCCCACCATTTTTATCTCCAACTAATGGGGTTCAAGGAGTAGAACACATCTTTTCCCTTGGGAGAACACTTTTTCCTCCTAAAATATTAGTGCACAGCCACAAAAAAAAATCTCCATAAACTAATCTTCTTTGTAGCCTTCATTCTCAATGGTCTATCCTTGTTGAAGTGAGTTTTCATTGGGTACTTTAGGATAACATAGCCATAAGCAAAGGTAGATCTTGTCGATTGAGTTTATTTTTGGTATTCTTTGTAGTCTTCATTCTCATTGCTCTATCCTTGTTTAAGTGAGTTCTCATTGGGTGGTTTAGGATAGCCATAAGAAAAGGTAGATCTTGGCCATTGAGTGCTTCAATAGTCTAGATGAATGTCGACAATAGAGTTTTCATAAATTGTCTTTCTTCTCCGCATTTTTTCACTTATTTTCTCCTTTATTTTCTCATGCCAAAAATGTGGAATGTAGCATGATTCACCACCTTGCGTGGAAAATTGTGTGGATCCTTAGATGGTCCCCTCTTAAAGTGTAGTGAAAGATAAAGTGAGTGGAAATGATCTCTTACTGGCCCCAAACTTAAGTTCTTTACATGCATAAAACCCTTGATGTATGTGGCATAGAAACTTCACTTAGAATCTCTTTAGAGGTGGTGGAATGCATGGGAAGCTTTTTCACCTTTTCTTTTGATAAGGGCACCCTCTTTTGCATGAAAAAAGTTGGTTGATACCCTAGGGTTTTTTACTGTGTTGAGGTTGATAATGACACTCTCTTAGCAATATGACTCTTACACTTTATAGTTGATGGAAATTGGGCCTATGGGATTGCTCAAACAATGAAATTTCTCTCTTTTAGGGTTTCAAATGTCAAAAATATGTATTTTTCTCAGTTGTACCCTAATTCTACAAAAAGTAAGATAAACCTAATTAGTTATATTTATGTTAAATCAAGGGTTAAATTTTAACTAAAAATAGGGATGCTATATGTAATTTTTCTTTATATACTAAACTCCTAAGAGCCAAATTACTTATAAAAAATTTGACTCATGTATGAGTCGTACCATATATAAATTATTTTAAAATATATTCATAGGCCAACCATTTATAATAGAATTGTTGTGATTTTAAGCCTTAAATCACAAGCACAGGAATCAAACATAGTAATTCAAGCAAGGAGGTTGATCCCATGAGGAATCAAAAGGATGTGATGTTAGTGGTCCTTACTTAAATTATCAACCTAGCCAAATTAAGAAGATCTTTTTCCTAAACTAAGAATGGAAAATTAACATATGAAATATGGAATTATGACAAAACTAAAACATGATCAACTTAACAACTTTCCAAAAACACACTTTATAAAATAAAACTTTCCTAAATCAAAACATTCTAAATTTATAACTTTTCTAATTTGAAAACTTCCTACAAATGAAGTTGAGTAACTTTCCTAAATCAAACTTTCTAAACATGAGATTTGGCAACTATGACAAAATCATTTACTTTACTAAAGTAAGATTAGAAACTAACTAAGACTCAAACTAGTAAACAATGAAATCTAAACTAAACTACAACTAAATAAGAAAACTAAAGGAAAAAAATCACTAATCAAACAATCAAAGGATAACTACCCAAGTATCATGTGTATGACCATGGAATGGTACGCATGGTTCATGGGATAGGAATGGGTCTACTTAACTAATTTAAAAATGTAGAACATACAATCTAACTCAAGAATTGACTAAGAAATCGAGTACTCTAATTGGGTCCTTAAAAAAATCAAGCAAACATGAAGTATAGAGTGCTAGAAGTTAAACATAAACAATCCATCCAAAAAATTCCAGTAGCATACTATTTTTTTCATTCAATTAATTAGACATGGAAAACATCTAATTAAGAACTTCCAATGCAATAAAAAATTCAAAATTAAGATCATTAACTGCTGAAAATGAGTATGAACTAGAAATTCCAAATCACTTCATTAAATCAAAGCAACATCCATCACTGTAGTAAGTACTTACATGTAATCCAAATCTAAAAATTTTCTATTACAATGAATGGTACTTGATCTTAAAAAACCCAAAAATACATTTTAAACCTTCTTCAATCATCTAACATCAATCCTAAAGAAATGGAAAATCCATTAGAAAGTAAAGGTAAAGCTTGAAGAACATTAAGGAAACAAGAAGGAAATCAATGGAATCAAAGGAGATCTAGTGACAATGAAAAGAAAAGAATAGATTCAAGGTGACTTTTTCTTAGTTTTGGTGGCTGGCTAGGCTCCTTAGCTTGTCATCCTATTCATGGTTTGAATATGGCTAAGTGGCTTAAGTGAAACCCATGCAATGGCAATGGACTTTGCATTGTTTGTGCATGGGCTCTCATTGGCCACATTTAACTCTTTCCATTCTATGATAAAGTGATCTTAAGATGATATGGGTTCTTAATTTTATGTTGGTGTGATGACTTTTACGCTTTGCCTCTATCTTTTGATCTTGATCGTCAATTTTCATCTCGATTGATCTTGATAGTCAGATCACCATCTTACTTCTTACAAAAAGTGAAAAACTCTAAGTAAATCCTAAAAAATATGATTAAGCATATATTTACATTAGATTAGCCTCCAGACCTACAAAATATAAAAAACTTTGAGTCATTAGGTCAAAAAATGCATGTGTTATGAATTTTAGTCAAAAGCCCTATTTTACCCCTATAAGTTATAACACATGGGTGACTAATTGGGTGGGTTTTATGAAAAATTATACACTTATCACACCCCCCATCCAGCATTTTGCATTTTGCTAGTCTAAGAAAAATATGTGAAAAATCATTTTACAAAAATTAATACAAAGTGCCACTTTTGTAGGTACTCACAATTTCATTTAGCATATGTAACAAGCCCTTATACCCCTAAGTTACCCCTAGTGGATGAATTAGGCCTCATGAGATTTGCATCCATAAAATTCTCTAAGGTTGATTCTCCCATTTTATCTCAAAGAATCCTCATATGTTAGCACCCTACTAGTTTTTCACAACTTAATGGAGATAACTGCCAATTTTACACTTAAATTCTATTATAAATAAGTTTTGACCCCAAATCCTTACAAGTATTCTTTAAAAGGTGAACCTCTCATATAAGGGGTTGAACATATTTCTCTTATTATTTGACCAGATCCAACAAGGCTAGTGGTTGACATAAATTTTTAAGTGCTGAATGGACAAAAGAAAGTGACCCCTAAGAGTAGATGTTATCACCAAGAATAGTAAGAGCTGTTTACCTTACTTCCTTCTTTTTATATCCTCTTTAAGGCTATGTTCCACTAATATCGACTGGTCTTTAAATGGGATGAAATGTAGGCTTAGGACATGTTCAGAGAAGAAAAGTATAAGGATTTCAAAGGTTTAAAATTGAGTAGAGGTATTTTTTTTTATTGTTGGACTTTTTCTTTGATTGAATATCTTTGGTACTCTTGTCTTTTTCTTTGAATTTTTCTCCTTTATTTATGATATTTCTTTCTTTTCACTTTTCTTCTAACTTCTTCAAAAGAAAGAATTCTAGTGTTTTTCACTTCTTTAACTTTTGCCCTTTTTGAACTTTTCTACTAACTCTACTCATTTTTAAAATGGGTAATGAATAATTATTTCTAAATTTTTCTAGGTTAAGGTAAGTAGGGTTAAGAAATAAAAGGCTTAATAAGAAGCTCAAGGGACTACCTAGTGGTATAATGTAGCAGGTAGGTTCTATGTCTTTGTGTGAATAAGGATGGCCTATTTCATTCTCTAGGTTTCCTAAAGCCTATCAGATTCAATAAATTTTGTGGAAAGAAAGCTGTTACTTCTATTTATTCTCAATAGTTAACCAAAACTAGGATAATAGGATCACATTGAACTATGTACGCTAAAGAAAATGTGGAATTACTTATAACTCCCTAGAGAAGATAGTCTCAAAAACTCGCTTGGTTATAGGTCTCTACTAATTTTCCTCAGGGTCTCCAAGTCATACCTCTTTATTAGTCTTGATTATGTGATGTGTGTAAATATTTTTTGAGAATTAACCTTTATAAATTGCTTCAGTACATGAATAATATGCATAACTATCCATATGCTCTTCGATTAAGAGGTGAGAATAATATACTTACTAAGTTTTAAAAATACAGTTCTTGTCACAGTAAGGGAACTTTGCCTTAAAAGCTTTTTTTTGTTAATTTAAGAAAAACCAAAATCTCTATACACATCTACACACCCAACCTAAATGAAATATTGTCCCCAATGTTTCAAAACATAGGAACCTATATGAAAATGGAAAGATGTAGAAGAATGAGATTTGAAAAACATCTGGATTGCCTTCCATGGAGCACTAACTTTTACATCTTCAGTTAGATGTAATGATAAGTGCAAGGACAATGATCTGTGAGGTTTGTCGAAGTAGTCTACAGTGGGTCATGGTAATGTGGTGTCTCCAATAACGTCTGTTCGATATCAGGTTTAGGCAATTATAAGAAAGGTTTTAGCTTCTGACCATTTACTTTTAGGATCTCACCATCCTTCTCAATCTCGATGGACCAATGAGGATACACTATGCATACTATGTAAGGTCCTATCCATCGAGATCTCAATTTGCATGGAAAGAGATGCAATCTTGAATTATATAACAAGACCTTCTATCCAACTGTGAAGGATTTCCTTAGGATTTGATTATCATGGTTAACCTTCTGCCGATCTTTGTATAGTCATGCAGAATTATATGCATCCTTTCTCAATTTGTCTCACTCATTGAATTGGAGTTTTTAGTGGGTCCCAACACTATTTAATTCAAATTTAAGCTTTTTGATAGCCTAATATGCCTTTTGTTCTAGCTCTATTGGTAAGTAGAAGCCTTTTCATAGACCAAGCGGTAGGATGACATGCCTATTAGGGTTTTATAAGTAGTGCGATAGGCCCATAAAGCATATGTGAGTTACATAAACCAGTCTTTCCTACTTGGATTGACTGTCTTCTCTAGGATACACTTAATTTCCCTATTTGATACCTCCACTTGCCCACTGGTCTAAGGGTGGCATGGGGTAGCTATCCTATGGTTGAAACCATTCTTTTTCATTGGATTTTCAAACACTTTATCACAAAAGTGTTTCCCACATCACTGGTTATGGCTCGTGGAGTTCCAAACCTTGCAAAAATATTTTTCTTTAAAAATTTTACCACTACGTTGTCATCGGTTTTGCAAGGTATATCCTCTACCCATTTGGACACATAGTCCAATCCCACTAGGATGTATCAACTCCCAAAAGAATTAAGAAAGGGTCCCATGAAATCTATGCCACAAACATCGAATGGATTTACAACAAGGAATGGGTTTAAGGGCATAATGTGTCTCCTCCCTAGACTTCCTAACCTTTGGCACCTCACACATGTTATGAAGTAAGCATGTGAGTCTTTAAAAATGATGGGCCAATATAAACCACATAGCAAAATTTTGGTAGATGCTTTTCTAAAGCTAAAATGGCCCCCACATGTATGATCATGATAGAAGGAGATGATCTTATTATGCTCACTATTTGGTACGCATCTCCTTATCACCTAATCGGAAAAGTGCTTGAATAAGTATGGATCATCTTAGGTAAAGTATTTAACCTTAGTAAAAAAATCTATTCCTATCTTGTTTGGTCCAATGATTGGCCATTTGTCCTGTAATAAGATAATTTACCATATCTCGATACCAAAGTAACTGGGAAATGTGCATTAACTATTCATCCAAAAAGGATTTAGTTATAGGCACATTATCACTAGTGTGCTCCACCACTAATCTCGATAAGTGGTCTATTACTTCATCTTCAAAACCTTTCTTGTCCCAAATTTCTAAGTCAAATTCTTAAAGTAGGAGTATCCAATGAATCAACTAGGTTTCGCATCCTTTTCAGAAAGGAGGTACTTTAGAGCCACATGATCCAAGTACACTATAACTTTAGATAGTAATAAGTAAGATCTAAACTTATCCACAGAAAACACTATAGCCAATAACTGTTTTTCTATAGTCGAATAGTTGAGTAGAGCATCATTCAGTGTTTTTCTAATGTAGCATATCACATGGAGAAGTTTATCGATGCACTTTTCCAAACCTACTCCAATTGCATAGTTTGATGAATCACACATTATCTCAAATGCTATGCTCCAATTAGGTGTTTGGATAATGGGTGCAGAGGTCAACTTGGCCTTTAGCCATGCAAATGCTTTCTTATAGTCCTCATCAAAGTCAAAAGGTAGCCTCCTTGATGAATCTTCTGTAGAAGTCAGCGTGCCCTAGAAAAGAGCCGATTTCTTTTACCATCCTTGGTGGAAGAAGGTTGGCTATTAAATCAAATTTATCCTTATGTACCTATATCCCATTGTGTGATATAATCTAACCTAAAACTATACCACTTTGTACCATAAAATGGTACTTTCCCAATTCAATACCAAAATTTTCTCTTGACACCTTACAAGAACTAACTTTAAATGGTGTAGGCACTCATTAAAAGAAGACCTAACTACTAAAATGTTATCCATGAACACCTCTAGAAATCTTTCTACCATATCAAAAAAGTTCAACATACACCTTTGAAAAGTGGCTAGAGTGTTGTAAAGCCCAAAAGGAATACAACAATAAGCAAAGGTCCCAAAAGGGTAGGTGAAGGTGGTCTTCTCTTGATCCTTGGTGCTTTAGGAATTTGGTTATAAATGAAATAACCATCTAGAAAACAATAATACCTATGTACGAGTAATCTCTCCAGCATATAGTCAATAAAAGGTAGAGGAATGCTGTAATTCCTAATTATCGTGTTCAATTTTAATTAATCAATGGAAACTCTCCACTTGGTGGTCATGTAAGTGGGTACTAACTCATTCTCCTCATTCTTGACTATTGTGCCCTGGATTTCTTAGGTACAATCTGAATTGGGCTGACCCAAGTGCTATAAGAGATGGGGCATATGACGCCAACATTTAGAAGCATAAGGATCTCATCTCTAACCACATCTTTCATGTGGGGATTCAGTCATCTTTGACTCTCCTTGGAAAATTTAGCATTTTCTTTCAAGTGTATCCTGTGCATGCATACAGCTAGACTAATCCCTTTCATGTCTACTATGGTCACCCCAGAGAAGTCTTATATTCCTTTAAACATTAAGTAATTTTCCTTTTTCTTCATTGTCAATATCTAATGCTATTATAATAGGTAAGGTTTCATAAAGTCCTAGGTAACAGTAATTGAGGTTATTAGGCAAGGGTATTAGTGCCAAAGATGGTGGTTGCTCTATAGAAGGTATGGGAGTAGACTCTAAAAGAGTGAGTGGTTCCACATAAGGGCTCCACTTGGAGCTATCCTTGATTAGAGCAATCTCTAATAGACTTTTATAAGTCAAAATCTTCAGTAAAATGCATGAGACAAGCCTTTAGTGGGCTAGAGATAGAAGATGGTGGATGAATCTAATGAATTAGACTCTCAATCAAATTCACCTCACAAGAATTGTCGAGGTCAAAATGTTGTTGGTCGGTGTTAAAGACATTAAGCTTCACTTTCATCTTGCCAAACAAAAACTTCATTACAAAACTCCTGTAGTTAATAATAGCATTAGATGTCAACAAGAATGAACATCCAAGTATAGTTGGAATCTGGCTACTGGAATTGAATATAGGCTGAGTGTCCAGTATAATGAAATCGATTAAGTAATAGAATTGGTCCACCTGTATCAACAAATATTCAACCAAACCACAAGGTATCTTTTCTAATCTATCCACTAATTACAACATGGTAGTGGTTTGTTTCAACTCACCAAGCCATAGTTGCACATAGATAGTGTATGACAACAAGTTAACACTTGCCCTTAGGTCAAGTAGTGCCCTTTCTATGACATGGTATCCAATAATGCAAGAAATTATAGAGCACCCTAAGTCTATAAATTTTGATGGCGTCTTGTGTTCTATCAAAGAGCTCACTTTCTCGGTGAGGAAAGATTTCTTCTATATATTTAGTTTTCTCTTTATAGTGCAGAGCTCTTTCAGGAACTTTGCATAAGTAGGGACATCTTTAATTGCATTTTTTAATGGAATGTTAATTTGGGCATTTTAAATAGATCCATAAGCTTGTTAAAGTTAGTGCCCTTTATAGCCATGTTCAATAATTGAGAAAATGGGGCTTTGGGCACATAGGGTGCCTCCACTATAGGTTCCACAAGAAATTTCTTTCTTGTCTCTTTCTCCTATGTTTTAGTTGCCTAATTTTCCTCTCTAGTTTCCTTAGATTGTTCGAATTTTTTGTAAACCTAATGACAAATCCTAAGGGTGGTTATAGACTTAGCATGCTCATGTGGGTTATGGGTTTTAGAACTTGACCCTATCTCGAATTGGCCCTTAGGGTTAAGGATGGGCTAACTTAAAGACTGACCCTTTCTTCAATCCTGTAATGCGGCTAATAGTTGGCTAACCTACATCTATAACTTGGCTATGGCTTGAGAGTTGACATGGGCTGAATGTTGACTATCATTTTGCAATTGGTGTAGAGCCTTGTTAGTGTCATCATTTTTCTTTAAAGATCTTTCACTAAGGGCCTTAATGTTTTCCTCAAAAGATGATTTCTTTGGATGTCGAGGTTGTTGGAAGCTAGGTGGTAGCTAAGGCATTGTAGCTCTAGGAAAGTATTGGTTAGGGGGATTTCACAAAGTGTCCCCCTTTGTAATTATTCTCTGAGCAGGAAAATTTTGGATGCCTAGCCAATCCAGTATTATAGGTCTCAGAATATGGGTTGTTGTTAGGATTATGATATGCATTTAATGCATTCACTTGTTCAACAAGATAGTCATTAAGTGCTCTATTTGATGGACAAGATATGGTCATATGAGTTGGGTTAGAACAGAGAACACAAACCTCTTGTGGAGGCTTAATAGATGTATCAGCCATGAGAAACTGAAACATAGTTTCAAATTTGTTTGCTCTTCCATCATACTTATCTATTCTCTCGAGTACAGAGTTGAGCTTATGGGTTATGCCCTCCAATCTCATATAGACCCCCTCTCTTCAGAGGCTAGTTGTTTCTCTCTCTTATATTGGAGTAATCCCATTGTTGGGAAACATCTGCCAATGTCTTAAAGAACTCCTAGGCCTCTCTCTCATCTTTTAGCATGAAGGCCCCCCCCCATTCATGACATTTACCATTTGCCTATTCCGAGGCATCAATGCCTCATAGAAATATGGCATCTACTACCATGTCTTGAAATTTATAATTTCTCGATGAAGGGCATTTATTTTGTGAATGGGAAAGAATTTGTTTAAAAACTTCCTAGACAATTGGTCCTATGTATTTATGGAACCTACCACTAATGAATTTATCCATGACTTGGCTTTATCCTTGAGTGGGAATAGGAATAACCTAATCGCAATAGCATCGTTCAAAAAATTTTGAAAATTAAGTGTGGTGCAAATATCAAGGAAATCCTTGATATAGAAGTAAGTGTTTTATTACTCTCAGCCATAAAAAGTGGGAAGTAACTATATGACTCTTAGCTTTAACTCTAAGTGGTTTGCATTTGTTAGGAGTACAGCTATGCAAGATGAGGTGTTGAGCTTGTGTGGTACATAAAAAAATCTAATAGATTTTCCCTCAGCTTTTGTTGGTGGTACGGCCATGGGGATAGGAACTTGATTTATTCCCCTTGCCTAAGGTTGCATTCAATCTCTAGGTCAAACGATGCTAACTCTGAGTTCTAAGATCAATGCCCTTGCATAAACTATTCTATTTCTCAAATGTCATAATTATATTCTGACTCTAATTCTAAGTGACGTGCAATCAAATCTTAGTATTCACTAATCAAGCAATGCCTTGATTATCTTTTCTTACTAAATATGTGATAACTTCTTAGACCTAGATCTAGATTTGATTATTGTTTACTAGTTGGGTTCTTCTATAAAGTGGTTAATATAAGCCTCATGTTAGGAGGCTTTTAGATCTCAACTGACGTCAACAAAAGGTGTGGAAAAATCACTTGGATTTTAGGAAACCCACTACAACCACACTGCTCAAAAGCCATAGGGGTGCTAATATATCACTTCCTTCTGAAAAGGTCCTATGACCTCGATACCCTAAGTCTCTTTCTACTTGATTTTAAATTAATCTTCGAGGGTTGGGACCATGACATGAAAGGATATTAATTGATTCAAGGGCTGGGACCATGACATGCAAGGATATTGATTGATTCCTGGGTGGGCCAAGGAGCTGGTGATGAAATCCAGTCCTTATCTTATAAGGGTTCCTGTGGAGCCCTTACTAGCATTAAGTTCCATTCAACCATAAAACTATAGACATGAAATGTAAAACAAAGATCAAACTAATTCTTACCTATATGTTATTTAACAAAGGGTCAAGCCCTCAATAGACAGGACACTATAGCCATGCAACCTATACCTTATTTATAGCTGAGCTTAGGCTAGCCTTTGTTAAATATGTGCTTGAACTAATGCAACAATCTTAATTATTATGCATCTATATGATTTAGATTACTATCCACACATGCAAAATTATACTAAATGCACTTTATCCTAAAAAATTAAAACCTTCATGAAGCTTGCCCACAATGAAGTGTCTGATGATTATCAAGTATGGGCCACCATATCCCACACTTAACCTGTATTATTAAAACCCATTTAAAAATAAATAAATTTTAAATTAAAATTACAGTGGGCCTCGCTATAGTTTCACACAAATCTTAATCTAAAAAACCTAATCTATATTGATGAAGCCGTGGTCCACGGGATTGCCACTGCTCCTTTGCTAACTTTCCTCACACAAAAATTAAACAATAATGGTCAGTATAAGGAAAGTAGAAAATAAATGCAAAATCCTAAACTAATGCACCCTAAACCTAAACTACAAGTAAATAGTCTAACGTATTGTCCACTACACAAACTTTTGTGATTTCCCAACAACAGAGTCAAAAGCTTGTTATGATTCATGTGATGGTCGATCCCACAAGGAAATGAACAAATGTGATATTAGTGGTCTTTATTTAAATTATCTAACTAGCCACATTAAGGAGATCTTTTTCCTAAACTACAAATGGAAAATTAACAAATGAAATATTGAATTATGCCAAAACTAAAACATGTTAACTTAAAAAAATTTCTAAAACACACTTTCTAAAATTAAAACTTTCTCAAATGAAAACATTCTAAATTTGTATCTTGCATAATTTGAAAATTTCCTACAAATGAAATTGAGTAACTTTACTCAATCAAACTTTCTAAAGATGAGATTTGGAAACTATGAAAAAATCAATTACTTTCCTAAACTAAGAATTAAAAACTAATTAAGATGCAAACTAGAAAACAACAAAATATAAACTAAACTACAATTAATCAAGGAAACTAAAGGAAAGCAATTACTAATCGAGAAATCAAAGGATAACTACCTAAGTATCACATGTATGACCATGAAATGGTATGCTGGATTCATGGGGTAGGAATGGGTTTACTTAACTAATTTAAAACCTTAGAACATTCAATCTAACTCAAACATTGTTTAAGTAATCTAGCATTCTAATTGGGTCCTTCAAAAATCTAGCAAACCTAAAGTATAGAGTGTTAGAAATTAAACATAAACAAGTCATCCAAAAAATCCCAGTAGCATACTATTTTGATCATTCAAGTAATGCGACACAGAAAACATCTAATTAAGCTCTTCTAATGCAATCAAACATTCAATAATTGAGATCATTTTGAATTTAGCACCAATTGACAATCCAATCATTAATTTGGTAAAATCAATAGTCATATGGTCATCAGAACTTATCAGATGCCTAATGTATAGATTAGATGACTCTAATTTGATCTCTTATTTTGCAGATTAACTAGAAGAAGGTTGGATGACTCAAGATCAAAAGTTAACGATGCAGATTATCTTAAAGTGAAATGAAGAAAGCTGGGATGGTTTACTAATTGGGAATTAAACTACAAAGGAAAGAATGCTAAGATGGAAAATAGAAAGCCACAACAAGAGAAAGGAGAAAGAAAGTTACACCTTGTGGAGAAGTTTCCAAACAAAAGTGGGGGAAACATATGAGAAGGAAAAAAAATTTTGTAAGAGAAAAGAAGCAGTCATCTCTTAAATGGATCCCCTCTTTCCTCTTCATACCCCTCTCTCTCACCACCTTTTCTCCCACTTCTCTCCCTCTCAACTTTTCCCCCCTTGGCTGACCTGTAGGAGGAGGCAACTCCCTATTCCAACATCCCTCTCCTCTTTCTCTATATCCCTTCTCTCTCTCTCTCTCTCTCTCTCTCTCTCTCTCTCTCTCTCTCTCTCTCTCTCTCTCTCTCTCTCTCTCTCTCTCTCTCTCTCTCTCTCTCTCTCTCTCTCTCTCTCTCTCTCTCTCTCTCTCTCTCTCTCTCTCTCTCCACACACACACACACACACAAGTCTCCCCCTTGTCCACTTCGTCTCTACTCTCTCATTGTTTGCTCCCTCTTCTCCGCACAACCTAGCCAGCCCTCTTCTGTCGCACCCTTCTCATCTTCCTCTCTGCCCAAGCATCACACTAGAACCCATCGTCTGTCCCATACTTGACGTCATCATCCCGTCTCTCCCTCACCTCCAACCACCCTCCTTCTCACTATTCTCCTCTATTTCCACCACAACACCGTACCAAAGCCCAACACGAATTGTCTGATTTTTGGCATCCGTTGGTCTTCACCTCTACTTCTCTCCTCTTTCACTATCTCTCATCACTTGCCAATTGCCATCAGCATTGTAGTCTTCTACCGGCACTGATTCACCTTTGTCTCCTATCAACTCCTTCGTCTACACTTACTCCTGCACTGGTTAGTCTTCATCAGATGGCCTGGGTTTGCCTCCTTTTCTCCCCCCTCCTCCTCCTCTTCCTTTCCCCCCACCATTTTCCAGCTTCCTCCGTCGAGTTTCTCCCTTTTGTTTCTTTTTTCGTTTTAATTAGAATTTTAGTTTAACTCCAATCTTGCCCATTGAACTTAATTAAAATTCCTTTTTAGTCCTCTTTTTAATTCCCTTGTATCCTATCTATTCCAATTTTAATTTATCTTTATTCTGCTTATCCAAGAATTGCCCAATCCGAGCTAGATCAATTAAGGTTTAACCCAATCAACAAGTTAACCTTAAACAATAAAAAAACTCTCAATTTCTTCTCCGTTTCTTTTTAGATTTTGAATTAAATTTCAAAACTCATTCTTAAAAGATCCTTAAACTTAATTAATATCTTTGATCCTTAACCTGAAATCCATAAAATGATTTAGACCGTCCAAATCTCAACGTCACCATTTGCTCCAGATCTTTAAGAGTTTGAGGAATCTAACTAATCCAACCAGAAAATCTTTAATCAAGGACATTCTGAAGATGTTTATGAAGGCTAATCAACTCCAAGATGACCAGATGTGAAGAAATTCACAGTAAGTAGGCTAGGGAAGTAGATTTTTCATGTTATTTGGTTTATTTTCTTTCTTTTTGAACTAGAATTCTGTAATTTTTAGAAGTTGAATAGATCTGAACCTTTATTCCATTTTCAATAATTTTTTTATTATTTATTTCTAATTTTTGGCAATTAAATTATTTTAACCTCCCACTTTTTAAGTTGAGTCCCCATGGGATCGACTTGTACTTGCATAAGCTATACTACAATTGTCTGTACACTTGCGGTAAAATAAATTGACAAGTTTTTAGCATCGTTTCTAGGGACCCACAATGAAGTTTACATAAAATTTAATTAAAAATCCAAAAAAATCATTTTTTTAAGGAATTACATTGTTTTAGTTTTTTAGGAATTTTAGGTACATTTTTCAATTTTCTTAGTGCATAATCACCCTATTTCCTAAATTTTGTACTTATTTCTATCTTTTTTAAGAAATTGGAAATTGGAGGAAATTGGCAAGTGGATCTTCATCAAAATAAAAATTTCCTTGCTTTCTTAGAATAGGATTTTCCTTTTATTTTGAGTAAATCTTATAGTGAGGATCTTTTAATTTGCAATTTCTATTTCAATTTTAAAAGGGTTGTATAATTCCCTCACTCCTCTTATTTCCTATATTAGGATTTACATTTAGAATAATTTTGCATTATTTGATAGTATAATTGTATATAAAAAGCATACTTGATAATTGTTGCATTTTTAGGGTTTTGCATTAATTTTTTATTTTTAATTGCATTCTTAAGGCACTTTTATTACTTTAAGGTGATTTATATGTTGATCAAACTGCCATGGAGTGTGAAAATTAGTTAGTAAGGGCACCCGACCCCACAAGATCAAGGGTGAATTTCATCACCACTTCTTAGCCTACCTAGGATAATCACCTCAAGCGCTCAACCCTACCTTTTAAATTAATTTAAAATCAATTAGAAGAGACCTATAAGGCCATCACATGCTCGTAGAAACCTCTTAGTCAGACAATCTATTGTCACTCGAGTGGTTTTTGAGCACTGTGGTTATAGTGGGTGTCTTAAAATCTAAGTGATTTTCCCACGCTTTCTGTTGACATTTATTAAGGTCTAAATGCCTCCTTATATGAGTATTGTCTTAACCACCTTAGCGTAAAACCTAACTGGTAACAATAGTCAACTTTGAAAGAAAGAGGAGCTCTAGATTAGGCTAATCTAAAAGCACCGTCCCCACAAAAATTCAAGGAAGTCAAAATATTGTTACTTATTAGCTTAAGGATTATTTGATTGTGCCCTTGTTTGTGCATCATTCTAGTAAGTTAGGTTGCATCATTTAGGTTAGTTGTCCCAACCGCCCCCACCAAAAAAAAAAAACAAAAACACAAGAAATGAAGAAAAAGAAAAAGAGAAAGATGTGGTCAATTGCACCTAATGAATACTTTAAACACTGATCAAAAGGGTAATTTAAACCCCAACATTAATAAAGAAGATAATTCCCCATGGACAAACAATCCCTTATTTAATGATGATGAACCACCTTTCATCTTGGATAATGATGATGTTTCCTCATGGACGAACAATCCTCTCTTTGATGCTAATGATCCTCCACCTCTATTTAATGATAATATACATCAGTGGAGGAATCATTCTCATCCACATGGAAATAGGAGAATGAACCAACTTAGAACACATGAGGATAATTGGCTTAACCCCAATTCTCATGGGAAAATAGTACGAGACTATTTACAACCTAATTATCCTAGCACACTTTCATGTATACATTTACCTCCAAATGCTAGCATGATTGAATTAAAGATGGGAGTAATTCAATTAATTTCTAAATTCTATGGGTTGGATAGTGAGAGTCTTTACTTGCATTTAAAGGATTTCAATAAAGTGTACATGACCCAACATAAACAAAATATCAAATTAGATATAGTAAGACTCAAACTATTTTCTTTTTATTTAAAGAAAAAAGCTAAGATGTGGTTTTATTCACTGCCACTAGGTTCTATACAAACATGGCAAGAAATGACTAGAAAGTTCTTGAATAAGTTCTTTCCTATACATAATAAGACAAATGGTCTCTGCCAAAATATAATGAAAACCCAGATGGATAACAAAACTTTCTATCAATGCTAGGAAAGATTTAAGGAATTGTTGTTAAATTGTCTACATTATGGATATGAACTTTAGCATATCATTAGCTTCTTTTATGAAGGACTTAAATTTGATATGCGTTAGTTTGTTAAAATGATGTGCATTGGTAATTTCTTATACAAACAACCTGAAGAGACGCAAGAGTATTTGGAATGGTTGGCAGAGAGCGCACAAACTTGGGTTGATTCAGAAAAAGTAGGTTACCCAAACAAGCATAAGTCCACCACCACAGTTGTTAGGGGAGGAATACATGCTATGACTGAAAAAGATGATATGAAAATATCATCCCTTGATAGAGCAGTTGAGGCTCTAGAAATGGAAAAATGTCCCTCTAAGAAAGTTAAGTAGGTGTGTGATATTTGTGAAAGTAGTACACACCCAACTTAAGAATGTCCTATCACTCCTGTATTTCAAGATATGCTCCATGAGCAGACATATTCTTATGAGCAACATTTTCCCTTATCTTTAAAGACATATAATTCTAACTAGAGTAATATTCTACTGTCAGAAATAATGACAATATCTCACAGAAGGCCAAACACCAACCCTATCACCAAAAAGGACCACTTGCTCCTAGACCTTACCTTCCTCCACATAAGAGGAAAGTGGAGGATAACTTTCATCAAGTCATGCAATATTAAGAGAATAAAATTTCTCATATTAAAGCCTAATTTAAAGAGAACACAAATTCCATGACTGAGTTGAAGGCCATGATGTCTCAAATGCTACAGACCATTGATCAAGGGCAATGTCCTATTCCTCCAAATGAAAACCTTGATGATATGGATGTGGTAGGTGAGATTAATTCTTCAATTATAGACATGGAACAAATAAACGAAGTTACTATTCATAGTGGTAACATAATTAAGAAATTTGGTCCTAAAAAGGCTGAGATAATATAGAAACCTGTTAGAAAAAGAGAAAAATTTGTTGATTAGGAAAGTGTCACACTCACAAAGACCTATGACATCCTTGCTCCATATCTAAAAAGGCCGCATTGAACTCAGACAATTGTCCTTAATTATGAGAAGTTGCCTGAAGATAAATTTATCTTGCCCTATGATAAAGTGAAATTTTTTTAATTTCAAGATAAATTCATTCACCATTCCTCTTAAGAGGTCTGTCCAACTCATTTTGTATGAGACCCAAGGAAGTTTCGAACTCAATAATATTTTTCCTTTGAAAATTTTCATCTATATAATTATGTAGCTTAGTTTTTACTTTCTTTTCCTTTTAAGAATTTGTTTTCTACATCTCTCATTTTTTTTTGCATTTCTCAATGTATTATCATTTTTCTACTTTTTAAACATTGATAAAAATGTTTCTTTTAGGCTGGGGGGTGTAGAATTCTAGCAAATTTTAATTTATTTTTTAGGTTTTTAGGTGATTTTCTTAATTTAAAAAAAGAGAGAGAATTTTTGAAAAAAGTTTAGGTCAATTCCTAAAGTATGATGAAAATTGGATTTTCTGAAGTATAATCTAGATAATTTTGGCCTCTTAATGAAGTTGAATATGATTAATTTACTCTAAAGTATT
This sequence comes from Warburgia ugandensis, assembly GCA_035236585.1. Classification (NCBI taxonomy): domain Eukaryota; kingdom Viridiplantae; phylum Streptophyta; class Magnoliopsida; order Canellales; family Canellaceae; genus Warburgia; species Warburgia ugandensis. The sequence continues at coordinate 33,330,419 of CP141129.1, read as the reverse complement.
ACATGAAAGCTAAGTCTTAGATCACATTTGTACATGCAGTTGCATATAGATAGTCTATATTGATAAGTAGTTATAACTTAAAAATCCTAAAGAATTTCAGTGGAGACCTATAACCAAAGTGAGTTCTAGAGCCATTCATTCTTTTTGGGAGGTCATAAATGTTCCTAATTTTCTTTAGCGTGCTTATAGAAAATTGATCCTATCAATTCTTAAATTTGGCTAATTACCTGAATAATTAGAGTATTACCTTTAAAATTCTAAAAGTTCATTGAATTTGATAGATTATAGAAAACCTAGAAAATGATTTAGGCCATCCTTGTTGTTATCTTAAAGACATAAAGCCTACCCATAAGTAATATTTACCATTAGTTAGCCAAGTTGAACCTTTTATATAAAGCCTCTTCTTTTGTCACCCAATTTATCCTTTACCCATATTAACCCAGCATAAATTATCCATTACCCATTTTCTTTAAAAGATAAGTTAGAGATGAATGAATAAATACCTTTAAGTTGCAATAAAAGTAGAAAAGTGAATATCAAGAAAAGGAATGTTCTTCAAAAGTGATTTAAAAGTACAAAAATACAAAGAGAAACTAAAAAAAAAAAAGGTTGGAGGCAAAGAAAAGTGGAAAAAGAAATATTCACTTCAAAAAAGGAAAGAAGAAATGTTAACTTTAAATGACCTCTACTTAGTTTTTTTAAAGCATTTTGTATACCCTTATACCCTTTCTTTGGTACCCCTATCATAAGCCTATGTTTTGTCCTAGTTAAAGACTTATTGATTCTAGGAGAAATATAGTCTTGCTAAGGAAATGAATGGATAGAATTAAAAGAGTGGTGTTTCTAAATATTCAAAGGTAATGGCATCCAGTCTAAAGGGATCAAGAATTAAATTCCTTAGTAACTCCCATTCTTCATGAGTATATGTGGGATAAATTTTCTTTTATTGACTCTGCTCATATATTTAAAAGAGAAATATGATTTGAACCTTTAATTTGAGAGATTTTATTTCTTAAAGTATGCCATCATAGAGGATTGAGGTCAAACATATTTCATATGAAGTTTAAAATTTAGAAGTCTACTTAAAGATAAAGATTGTTCTATGTGTAAACTATACATGCACACCCTCACTCTAAGATTTGAGTTAATTGAAATATCTTTAGCATATGGGTAGGGTTTTGAATTCTTCATTCATTATTATTAGTTTTCTAAATTTGATGGATCTATTGAAGATAATTCTCTAAGAAAAAGTGGAATTAACTTGAAAGTAATTTTTGAAATTTGGTTTTGTGCATGTTTTACTAAGGACTAGCAAAATGTTGGTTGGGGGTGTGTTAAGTGTTCAATTTTGGTCAAAATACCTCTAATTTAACATTCAATTAGATTATTTTATCAATTAAATTTGCAATCTTTAGCTTGATTTTGAATTTAGCACCAATTGACCGTCCAATCATTAATTTGGCAAAATCAATGATTAGATGATCATTAGATCTTATCAGATGCCTGATGTATAGTTTAGATGACTCTAATTTGGTCTCTTATTTTGTAGATTAACTAGAAGAAGCTTGGATGACTTAAGTTCAAAATTTAATGGTGCAGATTATCTTAAAGGGCAATAAAGAAAGTTGGGATGGTTTCCTAATTGGGAATTAAACTACAAAGGAAAGCATGCTAAGATGGAAAATAGAAAGCTACAACAAAAGAAAGGAGAAGGAAATTTGCACTTGTGGAGAAGTTTCCTCAGTAAAGGGGCGGAAACAAATTAGAAGGAAAAAAAAAATTATAAAAGAAAAGAAGCAACCATCTCTTAAACGGACCCCCCCCTTCATACCCCTCTCTCTCGCCACCTTTTCTCCCACTTCTCTCCCTCTCAACTTCGCCCCCCTTGGCTGACCCATAGGAGAAGGCAGACTCCCTCTTCCAACGTCCCTATCCTCTTTCTATATATCCCTCTTTTCTTCCATGTTCTCTTCCCCCACTTCTCTTCAATATCCCTCTCTTTATCATCGCTCTCCTTCTCATCTCCTTTTCCCCCACATTCTATATCTTTATCTCCTTCTTACTCCCAATCTCACTCTCATTCTCTGTCTCTTTTCTTTGCTCTATCCTCACAACCCAAGCCACATCTCTCTCTCTCTCTCTCTCTCTCTCTCTCTCTCTCTCTCTCTCTCTCTCTCTCTCTCTCTCTCTCTCTCTCTCTCTCACACACACACACACACACACACACACAACTCTCCCTCTCATCTGCTTCGTCTCTACTCTTTCCCTATTTGCTCCCTCTTCTCCACACAGCCTAGCCAACCCTCCTCTATTGCACCCTTCTCATCCTCCTCTCTACCCAAGCACCACACCAAAACCTATTGTTTTTCCCAAACCCAATGTCATCATCCTGTCTCCCCCTCACCTCTAGCCACCTCTTCTCACCATTCTCCTGTCTGCACCACAGCATCACACTAGGGCCCGACACGCACCGTCCGATTTTTGACATCCTCTGATCTTCCCCTCTACTTCTCTCCTCTTTCTATCTCTCATTGCCTTCCAGTCACCGATTAACACAACATTGGCATTGCATTCTTCTATTGGCACTGATCCACCTCTGTCTCCTATCAACTCCTCTATCTACACTTGCTCTGGCACTGACTAGTCTTCATCCAACAGCTTAGACCCTGAAACCCAATCTAGGGTTTCCCACCTTTTCTCCCCTCTCCTCCTCCTTTTCCATTTCCCCCCACCATCCTTTGGCTTCCTCTGTCGAGCTTCCTTTGTTGAGTTTCCCCTTTCTGTTTCTTTTTTCATTTAAATTATAATTTTGGTTTAATTCCAATCTTGCCCATTGAACTTAATTAAAATTCCATTTTAGTCCCATTTTTTATTTCCTTTGTATCCCTATATATTCCAATTTTAATTTATCTTCATTTTTTTATCCAAGAATTGTCCAATCTAAGCTAGATCAATTAAGGTTTAACCAAGTCAATAAGTTAACCTTAAACAATAAAAAACTCTCAATTTCTTCTTTGTTTCTTTTTAGATTTTTAATTAAATTTTAGAACTCATTCTTAGGATATCCTTGAACTTAATTAATGTCTTTGATCTTTAATCTGAATTCCATAAAGTGATCTAGACCATCCACATCCCAAAATCACCATTTACTTTATATCTTTAACATTTTGAGGAATCTGATTAATCCAACTTGTAGATCTTTAATCAAGGACATTTTACAAATGTTTATAAAGGCTGATCAATTCCAAGATGACCAAATGTGAAGAAATTGATAGTGAATAAGCTAGGGAAGCAGATTTTTCATGTTATTTGGTTTATTTTCTTTCTTTTTAAACTGGAAATTCTATAATTTTTAAAAGTTGAATAGGTCTGAACCTTTATTCCATTTAGAGTAATTTTTTGTTATTTATTTCTAAGTTTTAGCTATTGAATTGTTTTTAACCTCCCACTTTTTAAGTTAAGTCCCCGTTGGATCAACCCATACTTGCATAAGCTATGCACTTGCAGTAAAACAAATCAACAACCACTTTTAACTCCTTTCATTCTATAATAAAGTGATCTTAAGATTATATGAACCCTTGATCTTATGTTGGAGTGATGAATTTTAGGCTTTGACTCAATCTTTTACTCTTGATTGTCAATTTTTGTCTCAATCAATCTTGGCGATCGGATCACCATCTCGTTTCCTAGAAAAAGTTCAAAACTCTAATGAAATCCTAAAAAAGTATGATTAATTACATACTTACCTTGTATTAGTCTCTGGTCCTACAAAATATAAAATTTTTGAGTCATTAGGTCAAAAAATTCATGTGTTACTAATTTTGGTCAAAAGTCATATTTTTACCCCTATAAGTTATAACAAATGGGTAACCAATTGGTGGGTTTTATGCAAAATTAGATGCTTATCAATAATTAACCTTAAAATAGGCATTTATTAACAAAATAGCATCCATAGGTGCATTACATTCAATAGCCAAGAAACTTAAAATAAAAAAATAAAAAATAAAAAAATATTTTCTTGTTGCAAGTCCTCACATCACCTGATCTCAGTATCTTGTGACTTTATCCTCACCTCATCAAGTCTCTCTTCCTTCAAATTGCCATTCTTCTAATATGAGATATTGTAAACAAGATACAATATCACAATAAGATATTGCCTATTTAGGCAAAAATTGCATTCACAAGAAAAGCATAGATTCATGATTGTAACTTAAATCCAGTTACACATCAATAAGGACATAAAACTTTTTATTGTAAACATATCAGAAATAACAAAAAGGAAATAACTAATGGGTCACACTCAAGTGCCTATGGAGACTCACCAACTAGATTTATCATATCTATACATTGACTCGTGTACCTGTATGGCTCACCTATTTAGCTTAACATTAAAAATGAACATAAACAATAAAATGTCATAGAACACATATGCTCTTGTTAGCTCTACTACCCTGCAGTATCTCATAGAGGGACTCCCACCTCACAGGGCCTATAATCGTTTTGGAAGGGTGTCATGAGTCACTAGTAGTGGAATCCATAACCAACCAAGAAAAATACCATTCCACTTAAAGTGGTCAGAGGCCGAGAGAAAAACTTGTCTAACCTCTCAGTATAGTGTCCTTAAGTCCAATAGCCTATCATGTAAATGTCAAAAAGTAGGGTATCTCTATACCCACACATTATGGGAAAATTCTTATGTAAAGGAATAAAATTTGTTTATACTCTCAAGAATTATATTAATGTAGTCCAAAATTTATAGCTCATGGCTGCCCAAAAACATGTCATATAGTAGTAAAATAGTTCAAGAGTACGTGGTTTTAACTAAAATAGTTATCTATAGATTTCAAATTTAATACATAACATGTAGTAGTCCAAAAGCTTAGATTTTTTAAATATAATAATAGTCTAAAGTTGTCAACTATAACTTGTGTATGTTAGTAGTTTAAAGCAAGTCATTTTAATTGAAATAACAGTCCAAAACTTTCTACTACAACCCTTAAATGATAGCAATCCAAAAACACAATTAAAATATGTTGTTTTAGCTAAAACATTAGTCCAATGATCATATATGAATTTCCAACATATGGTAGTCCATAACACATCCAAAACAAGTATTTTAAAGTACAATTGCAATCCAAAACATTCAGTCATGCGTCGAGTATGTTAATCGTCCAAAAATGTACTCAAAAGTACATCTCTTTTATTGAAAAAATAGTACACAAGTTTAGATATGGTTTGAACATGATAGCATTCCAAAAACATGCTGAGAAACACATGTTTTTCACTCATATAATAGTATAAAATTTTAGATATTATTTGAGTATGTTTGTAGTCCATAAACAATAAAAAGAAAATCATATGTTTTTCATTAAAATCATAGACAAGTAAATTTGCTACAGATCTATATACTATGGTAGTCCAAAAACGAACCAAAAGTCTCTCATTTTTCATTGAAAATATGGTCAAGTGATCTACTATAGATCAATATACTATAGCAATTCAAAAACATATCTAAAGCTCATCAATTTTCATTGAACACAATCAAGTGATCTACTACTTATCCATATACTATAGTATACCAAAACCAATCCAAAAGTTTATAATTTTTTATTGAAAATATGGTCAAGTAATCTACTATAGATCCATATACTATAGTAGCCCAAAAATAGTTGAAAAGCCCATTGATTTTCATTGAGGACACAGTTAAGTGATCTGCTATAGATCCATATACTACAATAGTCCATAAGCATATCAAAAGATCATTGTTTTTCATTGAAAACACAATCAAGTGATTTGCTATAGATCCATGTACCATAGCAATTGTTAAGCATATCAAAAGCTAATCAATTTTCATTGACAACATAATCAAGTGATTTGCTATAGATCCATATAATGTCGCAACCCATAAACATATTAAAAGTTGAATGTTTTGCACCAAAAACATAGCCACAACACCTGCTAACATTTCTTCCAACATAGCAGTCCACAAAACATGTCAAACTGCAATGATTTACAATAAAAATGCAACCAAAACATCTACTAACATTCCTTGTATAATACCAACCCAAAAATCCATTAAGACTCCAAACCAAAATATATAAAATTCTAAAAACAAACACACATTCAAGCATGTTAAAGACAATAATAGCAGCCAGGTTTTCACCTAACTTGTGTCACTTTTGAAGCAACACTGTCTAACAGGCTTCTCTTCCTTTCATTTGTTCCTCTTCTTCTCTCTCTTTCCTCTTCGTCCCTTTCTTTCTCTCTTCCCTCTTCTCTCTTTTTTTCTACATTTTTTCATTGTTTCTCCTAGCTGTAGCCAAACATGTTTCCTTTTATGGATATGTTGGACAAAAGTTTGAGGGGATGGTAGGATTTTTTTGTTCCAGCCTCTTATCTTTCATCTAAGGGAACCAGCCAAATAGTCTCCTTTAAACCTCATTCTACCCAAACAAAACACATTTCTAGCTGAAACAAAATACCAAATAAGATTGGATCTTAGCATCCATTTCCTCTTTTTGATAAAATAAAGGTCATTATTAATCTCATCCCTCCATCTTTACTGTTGGTCATTCTTCACAATAACTTATCTGAGATATGATCCATATTGATCATCCATACAATGATCTAACCTCACTAGTTAAGATCATACTTAATCCATTAAAACTAAGTGTTTGTTTAAATGCTACAATTTTTTAAAAAGATGTCATTTCATTGTTAACATGGTGATTTGAACTCTAACATGAAAATTGACACTTTTAACACACAATCTTATTTTTATTGATAAGCATTTACAAAACAATTTATTTATAGGATAAAGCCTATGAACATTATATTCTTCCCCCATTTAGAAATTTCATGCTTGAAATTATCAAAACTAATATGTCAATAACTCTGGGAATTTTCATTTAATGTTAGTCTCCACCTCCCAAGTGGCTGCGTCAGTTGAATAGTGTTGCCACTTGACCTTGACTAAAGGAATGGCCTTGTTTCTCAGTGTCTTCACCTTCCAACCTAAAATTCACAAATCCTTCTCTTCAAAAGTAAGATTAGGCTGCAACTCTTCTGGCATCTACTCCAACACATGTGTAACTAACTTCTGACAAGTGTGGGGGCAATGCCAATTGATATACAACTGCTCCAAGTCTCTCTAAGATCTAGAAAGGACCAATCTAATGTGGAATCAACTTTCCTTTAATTCCAAACTGCATGATTCCTTTCTTGGAGGAAATTCTCAGAAACACATGATCTCCCTCTTGGAATTCCAATTCTCTATGCCACTTTTGGTTGTAGCTCTTCTATCTACTTTGCACTACAAGTAGTCATTGTTTGATCAACTTTACCTTATTGGCACATTGTTCCACCAGCTCTAACTATATGATTTTGTTCCCCTCAACTTCACTCTAGCAAGCTGGTGAGTGTCAAGGTCATCCATACAAGGCCTCATATGGTGCCATTCCAATGCTTGAGGAGAAACTGTTGTTATATGCAAACTTTACTAGTGGTAAGTTCTCCTCCCAATTACCCTTTAAGTCAATTGCACATGCCCTCTCAGACTACCCAATAGTCTATGGATGGAATGCCATACTATAGGTCAATGATGATCCTAATGATTGCTATACACACCTCCAAAAGTGTGATGTAAATTGATTGTCCCTACCTGAGGTAATCATAATAAGTACTCCATGAAAAGTCACTATCTCCTAAATATACAACCATGCTAAATTATTGATACTCTAAGTCTAATAGATGGAAAAAAAATTCATGAACTTAGTAAGCCAATCAATGTTTACCTATATAATATCATGTCCTCTAGATGTATTGGGAAGTCCAACTATAAAATCATAGTGATATGGTCTCATTTCCATTGAGGAAGCTCAAGGGGTCGAACTAGTATTGCCAACAACTAACACTTGGCCTTACTTGCTAACAAACCAAACATCTGTCAAGAAATTGTCCCACATCCTTCTTCATGTTATTCCACAAAAAATTTCATTTTAGGTCCTCATATGTTTTGATACCACTAGGATGGACCTTGTAATAGGACTGATGTGCCTCCCTAGGAATTTCCTACCTCAGTTTAGCATCAGCTAGAACTACTAGCCTATCTTGCATCCGAACACCATGATCTATCCCTCTTGTAAATCCTAGATTATCAACCAATGCTTGTGTCATCTCATCCCCTTGTTATGCCTAATGAGCTATATCTATAATTGCAAACCTTACCATCAAGTTTGTGGTAAAGGATCTTGCATCAGATTACTTTAACTCTAGTCTATATCAGATAATCTCCTACAGTAACTTCCATATTCTAGAAAGCATATTAGCTTACATACCTTATGCCTTTTTACTTAGAGCATAAGCCATCACATTGCCTTTCCTTGGATGATATTGGATGGAGAAATTATAGTCTTTCAAATATTCCTTCCATCTCCATCTCATATTGAGATCCTATTGAGAAAAGATATATTTCAGACTTTTGTGGTTAGTTAACACTTTAAACCTCTCTCCACATAAATAATGCCTCCAAATTTTCAAGGGAAAAATCACTGATGCTAACTTTAGGTCATGGGTTGGATAATTAACATCATGCTTCTTCAATTGTTGTGACGCATAAGTGATTACCTTTCTATACAAGCACGGCCACAAATTTATTGAGATACTATCTAAACACTCTATTTATGAGCTCCATAAACATTATTGGAGCATTAGTTGACCCAAATGGCATGACTCTAAACTCATAGTGTCCATATTGAATCTTGATAGCTGTCCTAATATATCCTTCTCAATTATCTTCAGCTGGTGATAGCATAAGCTCAAATCAATCTTCAAGAATACTTTAACTACTTGTAACTAGTCAAATAAATCATCTATCCAAGGTAGGGGATACTTTTTTCTTTATAGACATTGCATTTAGCATTTGGTAGTCTACATAGAGCCTCATTGATTTGTCTTTCTTCTTGACGAAGAGTACAAGTGCTCCCCATGGTGATATGCATGACCAAATGAACCCCTTGTCTAGCAATTCTTAAAGTTGACTTTTCAACTCTCTCACCTTACTTGGTGTGAACCTATAAGGCACCTTGGAAATAGGAGTTGTAACTAGTATCAGTTCAATAATGAAATCAATCTCCCATCTCAGTGGCAATATAGATATATCCTCAAAAACCACATTCCACAAGATATCATACTGCTGCCACTTCATCTAGCTTAGGTCTTTCGACTTCTATCACCTCCACCTTGGACATAAAGGTTGAACAACTTCAAACAATGTGTTTAGCTACCTTTATTGCAGATATCACACATACCCTTGAATAGTCTCTCCTTCCCTGAAAGGATATAAGCTCCACCAATAGTACTTCAAAGACTACATGCTTCTTTCAACAATCTACTATGACCAAATAATAATGCCAACCAATCTATTCCCAAGATAACATCAAATTACATGCTTCTTTTGACAATCTACTATGACTGAATAATAATGCCAACCAATCTATTCCCAAGATAACATCAAAGTACTTCATCTTTAGGAGAGTCAAATCGGCATCCATTGACTCACCCATCGAAGTCGTGACATCTTAGGTTTTGGATGGGACCTTCCACCCATCGTGCAAACTCTTGCGATATACCAAATAATAGGGGAGTAGATACATCATAAATGAATAGTGTATCTTCCACCACAACATTTAAATTTGGGGCCTGCTCAAATGTAATAGCAAATACATGTCCCTGGCTACAAGGCATAGGATTTTGGGGTACTCTCTTTTTAGTCTTCTACTGCCTCTCCATAACTATAGCATCTACTATCTAAAACATAACAAGGTTTGCCCCAGTGGTGCCTCCTACACTTAGGGCATGGTCTGGAGTTGGTAATCTTTTCACTCTTGACAAATAGGTGTTTCCTTGGTTGTTAATGTCCAGTTGACTACATTGGCCTCTTGTCATTTTTAGATCTGCTTTCCATGGGAACTACCTTATCTTTCTTCTTTACTTGAGCCCTCTTGAAGTATTTTTCAAAAATTGATTCCATCTCCACTACCTTTGCTATAGTAGTATGTAATAAGCCAAGGAATTTTTCTCACAAGCTAGCCGTCATCCCATCAATGAATTTCTCTTTCAATTTCTGGTCTGGTGCAATGCACATATGTTTGGTGCAAACCTCCTAAGCTTTGTGAACTTGTTCTTGTAGTAGAGAACTATCATGTCCCCATGCTCCAGGCCTAGAAACTCCTCCTTCTCCATGGCAATGTGTGATGATAAATATTTGGTGAAGAACATGTCTCTAAACTCATTCCATGCTACAACATCAATATCTGTGAATTGGGTTTACTCCATCATCTACTACAGAATGCATCCTCTCTTGTCATGATGAATGTTGACATGACAACCTTATGATCCTCTCGCACATCCATTACCTTTACGACCCTCTCAACCTCAAACTTTTAGGTCTGTGCAACATCAAGCTCATCCTCTCCAGAGAAATCTGGGGCCACCTTCTTATAGTGATCCAACACATTGTTTGGCCCATCAACATTTTCTCCTTGTGCCCCTAGCGAGCCATGATGTGCTGCCTACTGCTTATATTGCCCAAACTACCACATAAACTAATGAATGGGCTCTTCTCAAGAATTGTCTAGAGAACTGAATGTAGAATGGATAGGTTCAATGCTAGCTAGGATGTGTCTTCTAAGTTTCACCTATTTCAAAATAACAACATAGCATAAGCTATCTACTTAATTAGATCTAAAGTCTCTTTCTCTAACTATACTAGAGCGTGAGTTGTTGGCTACTAATGTCTTTTAGGGTATAATTGACTACAATGGCTAAACATGGGCTATGATACCAATCTGTGACTTCCCAGGTTATTAAAAGACAATTTTAGAAAAGATAAATACAGTTTTAGAAAATTCAGAACTTCCCTTGAATTTTTTAAAATTACTTTTCATTTCAAAAATATCTTTTCTAAAATACTCGAGGGCTAAATTACTCTCATAAAAATTGATTCATGTCTAAGTCATAATATACATCAATTTTTAAAAATATATGCCCAGGTCATCCATTTATAATCCAATTAACCTTAAAATAAGTGTTCATCAATGAAATAACATCAGTAGGTGCTTTACAATCAATAACCATGAAACTTCAAATAAATAAAAGAGTTTTTCTTATGGCTAGTCTTCACATTGACAAAGCAAAGTATCATGCACCTTTATCTTCACATAATCAAGCCATTATTCCTTCAAACTCATCTTCTTCTTATATGAGATATTTTAAATAAGGTACGATATCTCAATAGGCTATTGCTTATGTAGGTGAAAACAAGATTGCATTCATGAGCAAAGCATAGATTCATAACTGTTACTTAAATCCAGTTAACATCAATAAGGGGATAAGACTTTATAATGTAAACATATTGACAATGATAAAAAGGAAATAAATAATGGGTCACACTCAAGTGCCCATGGAGACTCATTAACTCCATTTAACATATTTGTACATCCACTTGTGTGCCTGTATGGCTCACTTGTTGAGCTTAACATTAAAAATCTAGATAAACAATAAAATGTCATCAAAAAGCTATGCTTATGTCAACTCTAATATTGTGTTCCCTCCTATATCTCATAAAGGGACTCCCACATCTTCCTCCCGGGGCCTACGGTGATCTCAAAAAGGTGCCATGAGTCACCTATAGTGGAATCCACCATGACCTAACAAAAATGCCCCTCTTGGTGTTAAATTCCATTTCATCTGAAGTGGTTAGAGGTCAAGAGGCCAACTCACCTAACCTCTTACCATATTGTCCTTAGGCCCAATAGCCTCTCTTGTGAATGTATAAAACTAGGGCATTTCTATAGCCACATGTTACTTACAAATCTAGAAATGCATAAGTAGTGAGAATAGCTTATGCTATGAAAAGCTATCTTAATGTATTCCAAAATTTATAGCTTATGGCTGCCCAAAAATATATCATATGGTATTCCTAAAATGGTACAAGAGTATGTTGTTTTAATTGAGATAATTATCTAAAGATTTTAGGTTTAATACGTAACATGTAGTAGTCTAAAAATAGTCCAAAAGCTGATCTTTTTAATTATCATAATAGTCTGAAGTTTTCAACTATAACTCATGTATGTCAATGGTCCAAAGAATTTTTTTAATTGAAATAATAGTATAGGACTTTCAACTATAATCCTTACATGATAGTAGTTCAAAAACACATCTAAAACATATTTTTTTTAGATAAAACATTAGTCCAATGATTTGTTATGAATTTCGAACATATAATAGTCCATAAAACATCCAAAACAAGTATTTTTAAATCACAACTTCAATCCAAAACATTTATCCATGCTTTGACTATGTTACCAGTCTAAAAATGCACTTAAAACCACATCTTTTTCATTGAAATAATACTCCAAATTTCATATATTGTTTGAATATGATAGTAGTTTGAAAACATGTTGAGAAGTGCATATTTTTCACTCATATGACAATCCAATTTGTCAAATATGATTCAAGTATGTTAGCAATACATAAAGGGTCCAAAAACCATATGTTTTTCACTAAAAACACAACCTAGTAGATCCATACACTATGATAGTCGTAAAATGATCCAAAAGTCTATCATTTTTCATTGAAAACATGGTCAAGTGATCTGCTATAGATCCATGTACTATAGAAGTCCAAAACATTCCAAAAGCTCATCGTTTTTCATTAAACACAATCAAGTGATTTGCTATAGATACATATATTATAATAGTCCAAAAATGATACAAAAGTTAACCATTTTTCATTCAAAACATGGTCAAGTGATCTGCGATAGATCCATATACTATAGCAGCCAAAAAATGATCCAAATGTCTATTTTTCATTGAAAACATGGTAAAGTGATTTGCTATGCATCCATATACTATAGCAACCCAAAAATAGTCTAAAATCTCTTCATTTTTCATTAAGTGATCTGTTATAGATCCATATGCTATAACAGTCCATAAACATATCAAAAGCTCATCACTTTTCACTAAAAATACAATCAAGTGATCTGCTATAGATCTAGATACTATACCCATCCATAGAAAAATAAAAATTCTAACATTTTACACTAAAATCATAGCTAAGAAACTTGCTAATATTTCTTGTACAATAGTAGTCCACACACATGTCAAAAATCCAAAGTTTTAATACAAAAATGCAACCTAAACATTTGTTAACATTCCATTTAAAAGAGTAGTACAGGAACAAGTCAAAATTCCAAAGTCTTTCTTTAAAAATTTAGTCAAAACATCTTCTAACATTACTTGTATAATATCGGTCCAAAAACATGTCAAACCTCTAATATTTTTGTACATAACTGCAACCAAACATCTACTACCATTTCATGTACAATAACAATCCAAGAACATGTCAAAACTCCAACATATTTATATAAAAATATAGTCAAGACATCTAATAACATTCCTTATATTATGATAAGTAATTAACTTTCTATAAAAAGTACCCAATTAGTAGTCTATGTGTTATAAATTATAGGGCATTATTCTAGGATTTTTCCAAAATTCATAACACATGTACTTTTGAACTAATGATCCAAAATTTTGATATTTTGTAGGCTCAGAAGCTAGTCCAAAGTAAGTATGTGATTATCATAAATTTTTAGGTATTAAATAGTGTTTTTTATTTTTTGTAGGAGATCCAATGGTCCAAATTGCCTTATATGATAACTAATGATCTAGATCAACCTAGAGAGACTGGGACTTGTTTTCCATCAATTCAAAGAATTGAGCAAGGGTCATGATTATTCCAAAGTAAGAGGATGTATTCCAAAAACATTTGGTAGAAGTCAAGATGACTCGAAAGGGGAACCATGCAAAAGGTAGCAGAATTCCACCACCTTAGCATGAGATTTCAAGCCATGAAAGCCATTAAGCAATATCAGCCAACAAATGAGGACTAGGAGAAGATAAGCTATGTGATCCATAAAGCCAAGATGCAAGCTGATGAATCTGACAAGTCAAAAGCCATCAAAGGAAGCCATTTAAGCCAAACTACATGGGTCCACATGTTTTGGGAAGTTTCTATTCAATTTCCCACTTGAACAAAGCTTGTTCTAAAGAAATGTGACTTTATCAACATGGGTAAATAGGCATGCACATGTGGACCAATAAAATAAGAGACCTAACTCCTTTAAACTTTCCTTTTTCTATCTTCCTAGTGACATAAAAGAGAAAGTGAGGTTAGTGTTCTTTATTTTTCTCCAATTGTTTGCCTTATATCTTTCCTTATTCTTTTCAAGTTTTCATCCCTCGTCATCTTATTTTAGCCTTTAGAATTGTTTCCCGTCTTTTCTTCTTTCTCGCGTTGTTCTTTCTTTTTTATGGTTCACATGTGTGATACATAGATGGTGTTAATTCTAGAAATTTCTAACAAATTTTGTTATTTTCATGTATGGGAATGATATGCACCTTTCTTGTAAAGATTTACATCAATAACAAAGTTTGTTTCATGCACTCTTCTTGTACATGTTCTGTTATCATGTATGCTTCATTAATATTCATGCTTATGTTAGTTGAATGTTAGTTTAGTTTGATCATGCTTATTTATATGTTTGAATTTTTTTATATTAATTAGTTATGTTTAGTTTCATGTTTAACATTAAATCTTAGTTTTTAAAAAGTTTCTAATTTTAGTTTTAGAAGTTTTATTTTTAGGAAATTCTAAGTTTCTAATACTAGAAATCATTCATCCTTAGAAATTATCATCTTTAGAATGTTTCTTCAAGTTGCATGTTAGAAAATTTATCTTTAGGAAGAGTTATTATGTAGAAATTTTCTAATTTCTAGTTTTTAAAAGTTCATTCATCTTTAGCTTTCTAAGTTATTCATGTTTTTAAATTTGAAGTAGTCTTCTTTCTTGAATTCGTGTTAGTTTTATAAAGTTGTTATTTTTAGAAAGTTACTTTATGTTAAGTTTCTAGTTTATGAATGTTTCTAATCCCTATGTTCTTTTAATTCTTATAATAAGTCAAATATAATCCTTCTTTGGATAGGATAATTTACATAAATAATATTCCAATAAACACACAAAATGATGAGATTTCTCGTAGGATAGACCTCTGTCGCGTGAAAATACTACTTTGATTCGTGCACTTTCGAGTAATATTAAAACTACATCAAGTTTTTGCCACTATTGTTGGGGAATCAAATGGATTTGTGGTTGGGTCTTTGTTTTGATTATTTATCTCTAATCATACTTTTAGGTTGCATTAGATTAGGGTTTTTGCATCAGATCTACATATTTTCCTAATTCCTCACAAATTAACCATCTTTCTATGTTTTGTACAAGGAGAAATTGGCAAAGGAGTAGTGATGATCCTGTGGACCAAAGCTTCCTTAAATTAATTAGGATTTCCTTGCTTTCCTAGATTAGGGTTTTCTACCTTGTTGAGTGAACTTGTAGTGAAGCCTAGTTGTAATTTGCAATTATTTTCTTTATTTTAAATGGGTTGTAATAATGTAGGCCAAGTGTGGAGTATTGTGGCTCACACTTGATCTTCATTAGAAACCCCACTATAAGTTTTCCTCACTCTCTTTTATTTTTCTAATATAGTTGCATTTAATGTAATTTGCATTATTGGATGGTAGTGTAATTAATATAGTTTAGGGTCAATGATTATACTTATTGCTTCTTATTTAGGGTTATTGCATTAGATTGCACCTATTTAATAAAGGTCGGCCCCGAGCTTTGTTATAACTAAGATATAAGCTGTCTAGTTATAATTTCTCATCTATTTAGGTGTGAAACCTTTGTTAAATAGCATATAGGTAGGTATTAGTTTTCTTTTCTTGTGATTGTATTGCACATTTATTGCTTTATGGTGGATAGAACACAATGATAATAAGGGCCCCATAAGAACCCTCATAAGATAAGAGTTGAATTTCAAGACTAGATCCTTAGCCCACGAAGTAATTAAATCAATTCCTTGTATGTTTGTGATCTCAACCCTTGAATTTTAATTTAAAATCAAGTAGTAAGAGACTTAGGGTTTTGAGCTAGTAGGACCCTTTTAGAAGGAGGAGATCTATTATGACTCTAGTGGCTTTTAATTATTGTGGTTATAGTAGGTATCCAAAATCCAAGTAATTATCCCATACGTTTCACTGATGATTGTTGTGGTCTAAATGTTGATGTTTTCCACAAGTGCACAGACTATTGTGGTATAGCTAATGCAAGTATGGGTTGATCCCACAGCGACATGCTTTAAAATTTTGGAGTTTTTAATAAAATTTAATTATTTAAAATTGAAATTAATTGACAAAAAGTAAAAAAAGAATGTAGACTTCATCTTTAGTTTAATAGTGAAATTCCAAAAGTCTAATTCTAGCAAGAATAGAAAAAAGTAAAAGTAAAACCCTAACTAAACTAAAACTAGAAAAATTAAGAAAAAAATCTAATTCCCTATCTTAAGTGCTGTCCAATTTCTTCACTTTAGGTTTCCGAAACTTTAATCAACCTCCATCACTATATTTAACATGTCTTGGATTAATGATCTGACAGAGGAATCTGTCAGATTCTTCAAATTTTTAGAGATCTAATCTAATTAAAGAATTTAAGATTTAATGGCTTAGATCTATTTTCATAACCCAAATTGAAGATTAGGAACAAAAAATTCAATAGGAAACTATCCTAAAAACAAATTCTAAAAATTAATTGAAATTATGAACTAAAACAGACAAGAAATTAGAAGTTTTTCGTGGTTAAACCATAACCTTTGATTTGTTTAAATAGGAATGGAATAACACAGAACGTGGATAACTCCAAATGGAATAACATAAAGCATGAACAGTAATAGTAATAGTAATAGTAATAGTAATAAGACATGAAATGTAAATTAAAATAATCTTCCAAGGGAAATTTGGAATTTTTCCCGAAACTTCCCAAAAGTTTTCTGTCAAACAGAGTTTTGCTGATCGAAGAAGGTGTAGGAACTGAAGATGTGCAGATGCCTGGGTTGAGTGGAAAACAATGCCTTTTTTGAGGATGGGACGTCCCACTGGATTGGCTATGCTGGGCGACCATGATTTGAAATGGGGCATCATCTTGTTCATGCATTGATGAGGGAGCTCCTGGTCAGTGTTGTGCTCATCCGGTGAGAGAAAAAAGACACCCTTTTGGGGCGTCGTCTAGTTCCAACTTGAAGAGAAGGGGTGATGGTGCTGGAATTTGAAGTAGCAAATAGGAGATGGGTGGAGGGCAGATGGTAGTGGAGAATGCCTGAGCTGGTGACCTGGGTCATTGATCTGGGTGTGCGGTGATGAGGTAAAACGACGTCCTTTATGGGCATATTCTAGAATAGAGGATGCAAGTAAGAGAGGGTACAGGAGAGACAGTGAAAAGGAGATGGCTAGGAAGAGATGGGGATGAGGGAGAAACGACGAGAAGCAGAGGAATGTCTTGGATCGGGAAGGTGGAGGCAACCTGAGCAGACTTCTACCAGTGCTAGAAAGGTGCAAACAAGTCGAGTAGCTTGGCTTGTGCGGTGTTGGGGCCTAGAAGTGGAGACAGCCCAGAAGTGGAGGAGATGGCGCATGAAAGATAGATGAAGAAGAATAGACTAAAAGAGGAAGGAAAGAGATATCAAGAAGGAGA
Source organism: Warburgia ugandensis (assembly GCA_035236585.1). Lineage (NCBI taxonomy): Eukaryota > Viridiplantae > Streptophyta > Magnoliopsida > Canellales > Canellaceae > Warburgia > Warburgia ugandensis. The sequence continues at coordinate 33,312,773 of CP141129.1, read as the reverse complement.
TGCGGTGAGGAAAAGAATGACTGAAAGAAAGAACTTGAAATAGAGGGCAAACATGGGAGATAGAATGAGAGGGAGATGAAGACTAAGAGAGAAAGGATACGATGGGAACTAGAAACACATTAAGCCATCTAACAAGGACTTATGGAAGCAAAAAAAGTAAAGTCCGAAGATGTTGAAAAAAGTAATGTCCAAAACCTCAACAACTCCCCCCCCCCCAAAAAAACTCCCCACTCCTCTACGGTTCCCCTCTTTATAATCTTTTCACTTACTTATTTTCCTCAAACTCTTTCCTTGAAGAGGTAGATTCCTATTAGGACACTTTCTCCTCTTCCAAATTAGGACTCCTTATAGGAGCCCTTCATTCCTTACCTTATTGATCTTCAAACTAATCTGCACCATTGAGATTAAATCCAAGCCATCCAACCCTCCTTTAGTTGATCTACAAAACCTAAGACTAGATTAGAGTAATTTAAACCATAAATTAAGCATCCACTTAGCTCAATTGATAATCTGATCGTTAATTTTGACAATTTTCAGTTGGATGGTCAATTTAAGCTAATTTTTATATTTTATCCAAAGAATTATCAAATTAATGAGTTAGATGGTCTAATTAATACTAAACTAGGGGTCGTTTAGCTAAAATTAAAAAATTAACACACCCCCCAACCAGCACTTTGCTAGTCCCGAGCAAAACATGCAGACAACTAATTTACACAAATTGGTACATGGTGCCACTTTAGTAGGTACTACGATTTCATTTAGCACATGCAACAAGCCCTTGAACCCCTAGGTTACCCCTAGTGGATGAGTTAGTCCTCGTCAGGGTTTATAGTGAATATACCTACAAAATTCAGTAAGGTTGAGTCCCCTATTTTATCTCAGAGAATCCTCATTCATTAGCAACTTTACCAATTTTTCACAACTTAATGAACAAGATTTGACAATTTTACACATCATACACATATTAAAGAAATTTTATTTGAGCTATTCCTTGGAGTGCATATGTGTGTGTACAACCACATAAATCTTAACTTCTAATTGGATATGCTTACATTCTATTGGAAATATACCTTGACCTCAAATCCTCACAGGTATACACTCAAAAATAAACCTCTCAGATACAGGGTTTAAACTTATTTCTCTCATTATGTGATCAAATCCAACAAGCTGATGGTTCACATAATTCTTTTAAATGCTCATAAGATAAAGGAAAGTGATCCTTAAGAGTGGATGTTAACACCAAGAATATTAGGGGTGTTTTTTCTTAATTCTTTCTTTTTATCTCTTCTTTAAGGCTATGTCCACCTAGTGGAATAAAATCTATTACTCCTATTTATTCTTGATATTTAACCAAAACAACAATAACAGGATCACAATAATGTATGTATGCTCAAAAAATTGTAGAATTACTTATAACTCTCTAAAAGAAGATAATCTCAAACTCTCATTAGGTTATAAGTCTCCACTAGTTTTCCTGAGGGTCTCTAAGTAATGCCTCTATATTGGTCTTAATTATGTGCTGTGTATAAATGGTTTTCGAGAATTAACTTTCATAAAATGTTTCAACACATGAATGATATGCAAAACTAATTATATGCATTCCCATTAAGAGGTGAAAACATTATATTTACTAAATTATGATCATCCAATTCTCATCACAGTAAGGGAACTCTACTTTAAAAACTTTGAAAAAATTTTAATTTTTTTTTTTAACACAAGAAAATTCAAAATCCCTATGTGCATCTACACCCCCCAACCTAAATGAAACATTGTCCCCAATGTTCGAAAACTTAGGATTCTATATGAAAGTTGAGTGATGTAGACTTTAAACCCTTAGGTTGCCTCCCAATAAGTGCTAAGTTTAACGTCTTCAACCAGAGATAATGATGAGTGCAATGATGATATGCTGCAAGGCCCCTAGAGTGGTAATCTAAGGTGGATCATGATACTCAGGTGTCTCTAAAAGTGTCTCATCAATTTCAAGGTCAAGCAATTTTAGGAAAGGTTTTAAACTTTAACCATTGACCTTTTGGATTTCTCCATCCTTTTCAATCTTGATGGCCCCATGAGGATAGATTGTGCATACTATAAAAGGTCCAATCCATCTAGATCTAAGTTTTCCTAGGAATAGATGCAGTCTAGAATTACATAGTAAGACCTTTTGACCTGGTGTGAAGGATTTTCTTAAAATATGTCTATCATGTACAGCCTTCATTCGATCTTTGTACAATCATGCAGACTCATATGCATCTTTCCTCAATTCATCCAACTCATTGAGTTGGAGTTTTCTGTGGGTTCCAGTAGAATCTAAGTCCAAATTTAGCTTTTTGATAGCCCAATATGCCTTGTGCTCTAACTCTAATAGTAAGTGGAAGGCCTTTCCATAGACCAAGAGGTAGGGTGACATTCTTATAGTGGTTTTATATGTTGTACGATAAGCCTAGAAAGCATCAATAAGTCTCAGAGATCAGTCTTTCCTATTTAGACTGACTATCTTTTCTAGAATCCACTTTATTTCCCCATTGAATACCTCTACTTGACCACTAGTCTGAGGGTGGTATGGGGTAGCTATCCTATGGTTGACACCATAAATTTTTCAATAAATCCTCAAACACCTTATTACAAAAGTGTTTTCCCCCATCACTTATTATGGCTCTTAAAGTACCAAACCGTGCAAAAATATTTTCTTTCAAAAATTTTACCACAACCTTGTGGTCATTGGTTTTGTAGGGTATAGCCTCCACCCACTTGGACACATAGTCCACTCCCACTAGGATGTACAAATTTCCAAAAGAATTAGGAAAAGGTCCCATAAAATCTATGTCCCAAACATCAAAAGGTTCTATGACAAGGATTGAGTTTAAGGACATCATATGTCTCCTTCCTAAACTTCCTAACCTTTGACACCTTACACATGCCTTGTAGTAAGCATGTGCATCCTTAAAAATGGTAGGCCAATAAAATCCACACTGCAAAATTTTTGCAACTATCTTTTTAGAGTTGAAATGGCCTCCACATGCATGATCATGACAAAAGGAAATGATTTGATTATGTTCACTACCTGGTATGCATCTCCTAATTACTTGGTCAAGACAGTACTTGAATAATTACGGGTCATCCCAAGTAAATTATCTAACCTCAATTAAAAATCTCTTTTTATCTTGTTTGGTCTAATGATTAGGCATTTGTCCTATAAGAAGATAATTAACAATATCTCCATACCAAGGTAATTGGGAAACATGCAATAACTATTCATTTAGGAATGACTCAGTTATAGGCTCTTGATTGTTAGTGTGCTCCACCACTAATCTGGATAAGTGATCTGCTACTACATTTTATGAACATTTCTTTTCCCTAATTTCTAGGTCAAACTCTTGTTGTAGTAGTATCCAACAAATCAACATAGGTTTTGCATCCTTTTTAGATAGGAGGTACTTTAAGGCCACATGATCCGAGTATACTATTTCTTTAGACCCTAATAGGTAAGATATAAACTTATCCAAAGCAAACACTATAGCTAACAACTCTTTCTTAGTAGTGGAATAGTTGAGTTGTGCTATTTTGCTAGCGTAATATATCACATGGGGAAGTTTATCAATGCACTGCCCCAAAACAGCTCCAATGGCATAATCCAATGCATCACACATTATTACGAATGGTGTGTTCCAATTGGTGGTCAAATAATAGGTGCAAAAGTCAATTTAGCCTTAAGTCCCTCAAATGCTTTCTTACTATCTTCATCAAAGTCGAAAGTGGCCTCCTTTGTAGGTAAATTACATACGGGCTTGGCAATTTTGCTAAAATCTTTGATGAATCATTCATAAAAGCTAGCATGTCATTGAGGAAGGTTGGCTATTAAATCCACTTTTTCCTTATCAACTTCTATCCCATTGGACGATATTATGTGGCCTAATACTATCCCACTCTGTACCATAAAATGACACTTTTTCCAATTCAAGACCAGATTCTTCTCTTGACACCTTACAAGGACTAACTTCAAGTGGTGCAGGCACTCATCAAATGATGACCCAAATATTGAGAAGTCATCCATAAACACCTTAAGAAATCTTTCTACCATGTGTGAGAAGATGCTCAACATACACCTTTGAAATATAGCTAGAGCGTTCCAAAGCCCAAAAGGAATACATTTGTAGGCAAAGGTTCCAAAGGGCAGGTGAATGTGGTCTTCTTCTAATCCTCTAGTACTATAGGAATTTGGTTATAACAGGAATATCCATCCAAAAAATAGTAATAGCTATGTTCAGCTAACCTCTCTAGCATTTGGTCAATGAAAGGTAGAGGAAAATGATCTTTCTTCGTGAACGTCAACTTTTGATAGTCAATACCAACTCTCCACCCATTGGTCATGTGGGGGGGGGGGGGTGGACTAGCTCGTTATCCTCATTTTTTACTACCGTGACCCTAGATTTCTAAGTACAACCTAAACAAGGCTGACCCAAGTACTATCAAAGATAGGGTATATGAAGCCAACATCTAAGAGCTTTGGGACTTCATCTCTAACCACATCTTTCTTGTGGGGGTTCAGTCACCTTTGAGTTTCCCTAGAAGGTTTTGTATTTTCTTCTAGATGTATTCCATGCATGCATACAGTTAGACTTATCCCTTTTATGTCTATTATTGTCCACCCTAAAGCAGTTTTATGTTCCTTAAGAACATCTAAAAGCTTATCCTCCTATTCTTTATCTAAGTCTAATGTTATTATTATAGGTAAGGTTTCATCTAGGCCTATGTATGAATATTTCAAGTTATTAGGCTAGGGTTTTAAGTCCAAAGATGGTGGTTACGCTATTGAGGGTATGGGGATAGATTTAGATAGTGGGAGTGGCTCCACATAAGGACCCCACTTAGAGGTATCCATAATTGGTGCAATATCCAAAAGATTATTTACCTCCTCAATAGACTTGTCTATATCAAATTCTCCATTAAAGTGCATCAAACAAGCCTCTAATGGGTCCGAGATGGACAATGGTGAATTAATTTCATTAATTAAACTCTCTATCAAGTTGACATCACAAGGATCATCGAGGTCTAAATGTTGTTGATAGGCCTTAAAAACATTAAGCATAACCTTCATGTTACCAAATGAGAGTTTCATTACACCATTCCTACAGTTAGTAATGGCATTGGACGTTGCCAATAATGGACGTCCAAGGATGACTGGGATTTGACTAACATGATTGAATATAGGTTGGGTGTCTAACACAATGAAATCAACAGGGTAATAAAACTTATCCACTTGTATTAAGACATCTTCAACCAAACCACAAGGTATCTTGATAGATCTATTAGCTAATTGCAACGTGGTAGTGGTTGGTTTTAACTCACTGAGTTTTAGTTTCTCATAGACAAAGTATGGCAACAAGTTAACACTAGCCCCTAATTCAAGATGCAAGTGATTGTAGGACATCCTAGGTCTCTAAACTTTGGTGGGGTCTTGTGTTGAATCAAAGAGCTCAACTATTCAGTGAGGAAGGCTTTCTTTTGCACATTAAGCTTTTGCTTTATTGTGTAGAGCTCTTTTAATAATTTGGCATAGGCAGGGATGCCTTTAATTGCATTAAGCAATAGTATATTGATTTGTACATGTTTAAATAGCTCCATTAACTCATTAAAGTTTGATCCCTTCCTAGCTTTATTCAGTAATTGGGGAAAAGGGGCTTTAGGTACATAGGGTGCCTCCACTATAAGTTCTACAGGGTTATTCTATCTTTTCTCTTTTTCATGTATTTTTGTTGCCTCTTTTTCCTTTATAGTTTCCTTAGCCTACCCTTCTTTGTTATCGATTTGATGACCGCTCCTATGGGTGATTATGGACTTGGAATGCTCATAAGGGTTAAGGTTTTAAGAACTTGACCCTATCTCAAATTGACACTTAGGGTTAAAGATGGGTTGACTAGGAAACTGACCCTTTCCTCTATTATGTAATTCAACAGACAATTGGCTTACTTGCATCTCTAACTTGGCTATGGCTTGAGTGTTAACATTGGCTGACTGTCTACTCTCATTTTGTAACTAGTGTAAGGCCTTTTCAGTATAATCATTACCTTTTACAATTTGTTCTAGCATGGTGAGGATGTTTTCCTCTGAATATGGTTTCTTTTGTTCTTGAGGTTGTTGGAAGCTAGGTGGTTGATGGGGAACTGTAGTTCTAAGAGGAAAGTTTTGGATAGGGGGATTTAAGGATGGCTCCCCTTGGTAGTTATTCTTTGACCAAGACAAATTGGGATGCCTAGCCCATCCAGGGTTGTAGGTCTCAAAATATGTGTTGTGACTAGGTTAACAATATGCATTCAATTCATTTGCTTGGTCTACACGATATTTAGGAATACTTTATTAGATGGATGTGCTGAGGTTAAATGGGCTAGACTAGAATAAGTAGCACATACCTCTTGTGGAGGTTTTTGGGATAATGTAGCAGCCATGAAAGATTGAAACAGAATTTCAAGCTTGTTCATTCTTCGATCTAATTTTTTAGTAACAAACTTTAGCTTATAGGATAGATCAATATGCACTCCTATCTCATAAATACCTCCTTTCTTAGTAAGCTGGTTAGTTCTTTCTCCCCTATTTGAATAATCCCATTGCTGAGAATTATCGGCTACAGTTTAAAAGAATTCCCATGCCTCACTTACATCTTTTAACATGAGGGTCCCCCCACTCGCTACATCTATCATTTGTCTATTTTGAGGTGTCAATGCCTCATAGAAGTATTAAACTTGCTGCCATTACTCAAATCCATGATGAGGGCATTTTTGCAGCAATTCATTCCATCGTTCCCAACATTCCTAATATTGTTCATCATCCCTTTATTAGAAATTTATAATTTCATGACGAAGGGCATTTGTTTTGTGCACAGGAAAAAACTTGTTCAAAAACTTCTTAGACAATTGGTCCCATGCATGTATGGAACCTACCTCCAAGGAATTAAGCCATGACTTGGCTTTGTCCTTAAGTGAGAATAGGAATAACCTAAGCCTAATCGAATCAACCAAAAAAATTTGGAACCTAAATGTGGTACAAATATCAAGGAACTCCTTGATATGTAGGTATAGGTCTTCTTGGTCTCGACCATAAAAAGTAGGGAGTAATTGAATTACTATCGGCTTTTACTCAAAATGGTTAGCATTAGTGAGAGATAAAGTTATGCAGGATGGGGTACTAAGTTGGAGTAGCACATAAAAATCTCTAATAGTCTTGCGTTCAATCTCTACTATTGGTTCAGCCATGGGGATAGGAACTATGTTTCTTTCCCTTTGGTGTTGAATGCTTTGAATCTCTAAGTTTAAAGGTAGTGGCTCAGGGTTCTGAGATCGATGCCCCTATATGAACTATTCCTAATCTAAAATGTACTACTCTAAATGCTAACTCTAACTTTATGTGATGCAAGCAAAAGGCACAGTCAAACACCTTAGGCTAATAAGCAATATATTGATTTTCTTGAATTTGTGTGGGGACAATGCTTTTAATTAGCCTAATCTAGTGCTCCTCCTCTCTTTTAGATTTGATTATTGCTTACTAGTTAGGTTCTGTGCAGGTGGTTAATACAACCCTCATGTAAGGAGGTATTCAGACCTCACAAACATCAACAGGAGGCGAGGGAAGAGCGAGGCTCGATTAGACAACCCCCAATAACCACAGTGTTCAAAAGCCACTGGAGTGACAATAAATCTCATCTTAGTAAGAGGATCCTATGAGCATGTGATGGCTCTGTAGGTCTTTTCTGATTGATTTTAATTTGATTTAAAGGGTGGGGTAGCGCACTTAAGGTGATTATCCTAGGTGGGCCAAGGAGCAGTGATGAAATCCACCCTTGATCTTATGGGGGTAGGGTGCCCATACTAATTAATTCCACACTCCATGGCAATTCGATTAGCATATATAACACCTTAAAGTATTAACCTTGTCCTAAGATGCAATTAAAAGCAATAAACTAATGCAAAACCCTAAAAATGCAACAACTATAAAGGATGCTTTGTATACGAGTTACACTACCAAATAATGCAAATTTAATCTAAATGCAAGCCCTAATCTAAGAAATAAATGAGTGAGGAAACTTATAGTGGAATTTCTAATGAAGATCAAGGGTGGGCCACCTTACCCCACACTTGCCCTATATTATACAACCCTTTAAAATTAAAATGAAAATGAAAATTTACAAGGATCCTCACTACAAGATTCACTCATAAGAAAGAAAAAAGTCCTATTCTAGGAAAGCAAGGAAATTTCCATTTTAATGAAGATTTCCTTTTCAATTTCCACCACTTTCCTATTTTCCTAAAAAAGAAAAATAGAAATAAGTACCAAACTTTGATCAACCTCCATCACTATATTCAACATGTCCTAGATTAATGATCTGATAGAGGAATTCGTCAAATTCTTCAAAATTTTAAAGATCTAATCTAATTAAAGAATTTGAGATTTAGTGGCTTAGATTTGTTTTCATAAACCAAATTGAAGATTAGGAACAACAATTCAATAGGAAACTATCTTAAAAACAAGTTCTAAAAATTAATTGAAATTCTGAACTAAAACAGACAAGAAATTAGAAGTTTTCTGTGGTTAAACCATACCCTTTGATTTGTTTAAACAAGAACGGAATAACACAGAATGTGGATAAATCCAAATAGAATAACATAAAATGCAAACAATAATAGTAACAGGGTATGAAATGTAAATTAAAATAATCTTCGAAGGGCAAATTTTAAATTTATCGTGAAACTTCCTAAAAGTTTTCCATCAAACAAAGTTTTGTCGGCCAGAGAAAGTGGAGGAACCAGAGATGTGCAGACACCTAGGCTAAGTGGAAAATGATGCCTTTTCTGAGGATGGGGCATCCCACTAGACTGGCTGTGCTGGGCGACCTTGATCTAGAATGGGGCATCGTGTGGTTCATGCGATGATGAGGGAGCTCCTGGCTGGTGCTGTGCTCATTCGGTGAGAAAAATGATGCCCTTTCTGGGTGTCGTCTAGTGCCAACTTGAAGAGAATGGATGAAGGTGCTAGACCTTGAAGTAGTAAATAGGAGATGGGTGGAGGGCTAATGGGAGCAGAGAATGCTAGAGCCAATGATCTATGTCTTTGGTCTGGGCGTGCGGTGATGAGGTAAAACGACGTCTTTTATGGGTGTCATCTGGAACAAAGGATGCAAGTAAGAGAGGCTATGGGAGAGATATTGAAAAGGAGATCGCTGGGAAGATATGGGGATGAGGGAGAAATGACGAGAAGCAGAGGAGTGCCTTGGATTGAGAAGGTGGAGGCAACCTGGGCAGACTTCGACCAGTGCTAGAAAGGTGCGGATGGGTCAAGTAGCTTGGCTTGTGCAGTACTGGGGCCTAGAAGTGGAGGAGATGGAGCTTGAAAGACAGATGAAGAAGAATAGACTAAAATAGAAAGGAAAGAGATATCGGGAAGGAGATGTAGGGAGAAAAAGAACGGCTGAAAGAAAGAACTTGAAATAGAGGGCAAACATGAGAGATAGAACAAGAGGGAGATGGAGATGGAGACTAAGAGAGAAAGGATACGGTGGGAACTAGAACCACTATAAGCCATCTAACCAAGGACTTATGGAAGCAAAAAAACTAAAGTCAAAATATGCTGAAAAAAATAAAGTCCAAAACCCCAATAACTCCCAAAAAAAAAAACTCCCCACTCATCTACAGTTCCCATCTTTATAATCTTTTCACTTACTTATTTTCCTCAAACTCTTTCCTTGAAGAGGTAGATTCCTATTAGGACACTTTCTCCTCCTCCAAATTAGGACTCCTCTTCCAAATTAGAACTCCTTTTAAGAACCCTTCATCCCTTGCCTTATTGATCTTCAAACTAATCTGCACTATTGAGATTAAATCCAAGCCATCCAACCCTCCTTTAGTTGACCTGCAAAACCAAAGACTAAATTAGAGTAATGTAAACCATACATTAAGCATCCACTTAGCTCAATTGATCATTTGACCATTATTTTTCATAATTTACAGTTGGATGGTTGATTTAAGCTAATTTTTATATTTTATCCAAAAAATTATCAAATTAATGAGTTAAATGGTCGAATTAATGCTAAACTAGGGATCTTTTAGCCAAAATTAAGCAATTAACACTAAATGCCTCCTTACATGAGATTTGTATTAACCACTTTAGAGAAAAACCTAATTGATAAGCAATAGTCGAGCCTAGATAAAAGGAAGAGTTATCAAGATTTAGGTTTAAAAGCTAATACCCTGCACATTATCAAAGATAATCAAAATAGCTTAGTAGTAGACCATGAGGGATTGATTGTGCATCATTTAGACTTAGTAGCAGCATATAGTTAGGTTGCATCATTTAGATAGGATTTCATCTTAGTGCATGCAAGGCCATTGATCTCAAAACATGGAATTGGCATCATTTGATCCTAAGATTGAACATACCCACAAACAAGGGGTGAGAAATCAAATTCCTAACCACATGGTAGACCCACCAACTGTATTTGAGCGAAAGACCATAAGAGACTTCTATGTGCGTCCATTGATTCCATTGAGGTACAAGTGTTCTCTTAACACCCTTATAGTTACTTTATAAGTTTTCCACATTTCAAGCATAAGTAACACATGCGATTATGAACACTACCTGCCCTAAGCATAAACTTTATAAACTTTTATGTTTCCTCATCATATTCTTTTGATGTTCTTGTCATGATTGTCCAAATATATTTTTCTATATTTAAAAAAAAATTTGAAGTTAACCTATGTGTGAAGACTTGTTAGACATGAACAGATTATAATGAACTTTGTTAGACATTTTACCAAACACTAGGTATACAAGAATTATAAGTGTTTGAAAGAACTAAATTACATGCATGCACGCACACATGTGGAAATTTCCAATTAACAATGAAGAATGAAGCAAAATGAAAGATCCATTTAAAAAGAAATTTAAATTTAAAAAAAGAAGTCACTAACCATAACCATGCATGCAAAATATAGCAAACATACATATATATGAGACAAACAAGGAGCTACTAACAAACACTCAAATCAATATCAACCAAGAATGTGTGTGTGTGTGTGTGTGTGTGTGTGTGTGTGTGTGTGTGAATTGGGATTTTAGTTAAGGATAGTACAACAAAAATCTATCTATATGAGCTTTAGTTTGCATATAGATGAAGATACTCAAAAAGCCAAAAATCAAAAGTTGATGTAAAAATTCTTATAACAAAGTAGTACTTTTAAAGTCCGTTTCAAAAAATGACTTTAAAAATGTACACTTTTAATTTTGTTTCCAAAAAACTAACTTTAAAAGTTGAACTTTTAAAGTCATTTATAAAAATTGACTGTAAACGTCCCCTTTCAAAGTCATTAATCAAAAATGACTTTTAAAATCCTTTTACACAAAAAGAAGTTTTCCCGCTAAACTAAAATAGAAACTTTTAAAGTTGTTTCCCTACAAAAGACTTTAAAAGTAAGGCCTTTTGGAGTTGGTTTAAAAAAAAAAAAAATTTAAAAGTCATTTCCAGTGAAAAGGAACAGCTCCTTACCAAACTTAAGTATGATTTTTAAACTTTAAAAGGAGGGCTTTTAGAGTTGGTTTTGAAAATAAAATTTAAAAGTCATTTCCCATGAAACAAAATGCTCCGTGCCTGACTTAAGTATGATTTTTTAAGTCATTTTTTTAGAACCAACTTGGAAAATATTTATGAAGTCAATATACTAAAATTTGACTTCTCTATGCTAACTTTAAAAGCCTTCTCTATAGTAGTGTACACCAGTCGATATACAAATATATATCTCACTGTTTATTACTAAAATCATGATCAAATGATTTACTATACATTCATAGGCTATAACAGTCCATAAATATGTATAAATTTCATTACTGTCACTATAAATGTGATCAAATGATCTTCTATATATTCACATACTATAGTAGTGCATAAATGTACATAAATCTCATTGTTTTTCACTTAAAACATGATCAAATGATCTGATATACGTCCACATGCAATAGCAATCATAAACATATACAAAAACACATTGTTTTTTACTAAATCATGATCAATTGATCTAATATACAATCAATAACTATAGTAGTTCATAAGTCCCAATAAAACTCCAAACTATTATGCATATAAATCTAAACATAAGCACTCATTATACATACTAAAAATGTGAATATCAATCAAGTTTCCACCTACCTAGAGTTATTTTTCTAGTGAAGCTCTTTGTTAGGTTTTTGCACCATTCTTCTTTTCCTCTTCTTCTTTTTATTTCCTCTCCTTCTCTACCTTTCTTTCTTCCCATCTTCTCTCTTCTTTCTATGTTTTTTTTTTTTTCTCTTTTCCCCTAGCTACAACCTAGACAATGGAGCCTTAAAAGTTAACCATCTAAGCCATCAAGCATAGCTAAATGGAAGGCTAGAATTGGAGGAGTTTCAAGAGAGTTATCCATGAGTTATTTTGAAGAAAATTAAGGAAAATTTTATTAGCATTAGTTAACATATGGACCAATAGGATGAGAGCCTTCAAATTTTGATGTTTTTCCTACTTTTTTTCTCCTTTTTATCACTTTCCACCTCATCACCAAACACCACCACGAGTTTGACTTTTTATTCAAGAGTCCTACTATTCCATAACTCTTCCACTTATTAAACTCCCTTCCTAACGATCCCACCAATCCCCACTTCCTAGAAAACCACCTAGCCTTTGTTTCTCTTAAATTCCTAAATGGGTTTTCTTTGCATGTCATTATACTTTGGATTTGTAAGCTTTATATTGGAATTTTGTTATTACTTAGATAGGATTTCAGGCTTTAGAAAAGTGTGCAATTTTTATACTTTGTGGATAGTTTATGCACATAACATTGATGTAAATTGGATATGATTCAATAAATTTTTGTGGGAATTCATATTATATAATGTTTCTTTCATCAATTTACTTTGAATCTGGGTTGTTTTCTTGCTTAAAAGTTATGGTTTCGATAACTTTCTAATGCAAGCTTTATTGACTGCTTTTAAGTGCTAAAACCTGAAAATTAGTTTTTCTTTAACTTTGTGCTTTAATTCCAGCCATACAAACATCTTATTTTCCTGAATCTTTACATACTCATTTATTTTTATGTTATTTATTAGATCCCATAGGTAGTTTGCATAGTAACTCATTGTAGATACATTAAATTTCACCATCTTTAGGGCTCTAGAATCATGCGCACAGTCCAAAAACTACGTGCATGGTTCTAAGTCCCATTCTCCTTTGAACTTTGGTTAATTTAGTTGTTGGATCTTGTGCTATAGTAGTTAAATTAGTTATTTTTATATATTTTTAGGTTTAGAAAGTTTTCTTTATGAATTTTAGAAAGTTCTATTTTTGGTAAGTTATAATTTAGGAAAGTTTCTTTTTTAGGTAGTTTCCTTAAGTTTAGTTTCATGATTTGAATATTTCTAATTCATTGTAGTTTCTTTATTTATTACTATTAATTAGTTAAGTTTCCAATTCCAATTGCTTACTTGAAGTTTTAGTAAATTTCCCTTACTTTTAATTCTCAATTAGGAAAGTTTCCCATTTTGCATGTTTCTTGATATTGCTTAGTTTCTAATTTCATGTTTTAATTTCCATTCTTAATTTAGAAACAAAATCACTTGAATTTTGCTAGGTTAGATAGTTTAAAGTAGGGATCAATAGAAACACATTAGTTCAACTCCTTGTGGGATTGACCTCACTAGTGTGCTATATTGCAAATGATTCATGCGCTTGCAAATTTTAATTAAAACAACAACAATCATGATCAGCAACATCCAAGCTCGTTTAATTTCTCAAAGTTGTTGATTCATCAAAACCAACATGAATCGACTCTTCATCTATAAGAGTCCTCAAGTTAAACACTCTACAAGCTTTGTTGTGCAAAGAATAACTATGAAAGATACTATCATTAGACTTAAATCAAACTTTTCAAGGTTATCCTTAACATTGTCCAAAATGAAATATTTGCAATAGATGCATGAAAGTATTAAACATTAGGTTTCTTACCTTTCCAAAGTTCACATGGGGTTCTTTTCAAAATAGGTCTAATGATGTATTTGTTACAAATATAGCAAGATATAACAATAGTTTCTACCCAAAATTATTTTGGTAAACCTGTCTCATTCAATATGGTCCTAGGAAGTTCTTCTAAGGATCTTTTCTTTCTTTGACCACAACATTTTGTTGAGGGATTCTAGGAGTAGGAAATTTATCATCAATATCGTGTTTTAAACATTATTTTCCAAAATATCATTATTGAACTCACCACTATTGTCACATCTAATTACAGAAAGGGTAAAGCTTTTTTTGTATTGAAGTTTCTTGCAATGTTTTGAAAACATTGTTGAAAGTTTCATCTTTTAAAGAAAAATTTTAAACCATGTAAATATAGAAAAATCATCAATAATGACAAGTATGTACATTTTACTACCAAGGCTAAATGTTTTAGAAGGGTAAAACAAATCAAGATGCAACATTTGCAAAGGTCTTTTAGTTGAAACTACATTATTTGGTCTAAAAGATCTTTGCTTGTTGTTTGCTTCCCCTTTCGGTAAGCATCTGAAAGTTTGTCTTTTTCAAATGAAAGCTTGGGTCAACTAGTTAAAAGATCTTTTCTTAAAAGATTCTACAAATAATCCTGCTAGTATGACTTATCTTCATGAAAAAACCAAGACTCATCATTCTTAGATACTAGGCTTTTATCACTTGAACATGATATTCTTTTTAAAATGAATATATACATATTTCCATTTCTACAACCAACATACTTGATCATATCATCACTCTTATCTAAAATTATGCATAAATATGATTCAAACTTAACTTTGTAAAATTTATCTAATAATTGGTTGATAGAAAGCAAGTTATGATTCAAAACACATTTTCAAGGCATGATGAAAAGGTTCTAATAGTACCAATACCACATATGTTACCTTTTTCCATCACCTCCAAAAGAGATAGGCATGCATCTTAGGTTCAAGCTTCATGAATACATTCACTATCTAATTATCATAGTCCTTTTGAATCTTTGGATGTAAGACACACTTGCAATATTCTATGGTAGTATGACACATGGCAGGAAATCTACTTTTTACAAAGAAAGAACTTTGTTCTCTAAGTAATTTTTTAAAACAATTTAAACCTCATTCTTATTTTCAAATTTCTCACATTCCCTATGCAATAAAACATTTTATTTTGAAAAATTCTCAACCTCATATTTTGCAATCTCATATTCATTTTTAAATTCCTCTTCCAAAATATAACTATCACATGCTCATTAGAAAGATGTGTAAGAGATTTTCACAGAAATTTGTTTTTCAATCCAGCATTTCAAATTCATAAGCAAGAATCACAAACTCTTGTTTCAAATCATCATAAGTAAAATCATTTATATTAGTTTTCTTTTCTTGTTCAGCATCTTCTCCAAGGATCATGAAACAGATGTTGGCCACTTCTGCACTTAAAGACAAATATTCTTTTCTTTCACTCCATGCTACTACAAGAGCTTTCTTCTTCTTCTTGTTCTTTAAGAGTAGATACTCTAGTTCAATGTGTCCTAGCCTTTTGTATAGAAACACACAATGAGACCTTTCTTAGTTGTCGGATCAACCTTTATCAAAAACTTCTTTTTGTCTCCACATTTCCTTTCTAGATAATTTATTGAATCTTCTAATGAGAAGAGGAACTTCTTCATCATTATCATTAGCTAAAATTTCACTTTCCTCATTATCAAACTTGGGGTCAATGCCTTCATCTTTCTTCTTCTTGGATTCTTCCACACCTATACACTTTTGACCAATTTCATAAGTCAACAATCAACCCATGTGCTCTTCCAACTTTAGTGTCTTGAGATCCTTGGCCTCTTAAATGGTAGTGACTTTGGGATTCCATGATCATGGTAGATACCTAAGAAACTTGATAACTAATTCACTATTGGTAAACACTTTTCCAAGATACTTCAAAGTGATAATGATGTTGGTGAACCATGTGAACATCTCTATGACTGATTCATTAGGCTTTATGGATTAAAGCTCACACTTATGGAGTATAGCATTGATTTTAGTCTCCTTCACTTGATTAGTCCCTTCATGGGTGAGTTCCAACTAATTTGAAATCTCATTTATAGATAAACATATAGAGACTCCATTGAACTCAATTTCACATAGAGCACAACAGAGAAGATTCATTGTTCTAACATCTATGTGAGACTTTTTATGGTCTCCTTCACTCCATTCAATTTCCAATGTGTAGTGCAGCACTGCATCCATCAATGCAAAAGATCTATGAGGATCTTCTACTATCTTCCATAATTCATGTCCTTCAACTTCGATAAAAATCTTCAATCTAGCCTTCTAGTAGGTGTAATTATCTTATCCACAAATGAGGGTATGTGAGTTGATTAACCTTCCTAAGGAGTAATTCCTACAAGCTGTGCAATTTTAGAAAATAGAAATATTATCTTTAAGTCTTTTGAAAATACAGAACCTAATCTAATATTGATTGATAGGTCTAAGGAGGACAGGTGAATCAGAATCTAATCAAGTTTTAAAAAAATTTCAAACATCTGCACAAAGATCTCATTTGGGGAGTATTTTTAACATAACACTCTTTCTCAACTAGGGCCCACTATAGGCCTCCTTATGGTTTACTCACGAATATTTATTAATGTTTAGACATCCATGTGTCTAGTAATGGCCATACATATCAAAGGCCAAGCTTGAATGGTACTAAAACTCAATGATAAAGCATTTGATATGTGATCTAAACAATATGTTTAGTTCCCTATAGTTAAATGCTTTCATATACAGCATTGGTAAGCTACATAAGTTTAGGTTTCCTACATGTGTGAAAATTCACTAAGTGCTTGAGCTCAAATACTCTTCTAAAACAATTCTCCTATGCCCCACTTATAGGGCCTTTTGTTTTAAACTTTAATAGTGCACTAGGAATGACCCACTTCTTTTCTTATTTTCCTTAAAAAAATTTAAAACTCAAAATAGAAAAAAGGACCTAAAAGGGATGCCCCTTTTAGTACTCCTTTCCTCCAAAATACTAGGAGATTTTATTCTCCTAAATCTTTCTCTATGTACACATTTATTTCAGGTATAGCTTAAGAGGGATAGAGCCCCTTTAGATACTCAAATTCCATTGGTCACTCACTGGTTCTTTTGAATATAAACCAAAGAGGAAAAGGTGTCTCTAATATCCTAAGATGCTTAAAATTCAGGGAAAGTGCACTATCTCTCTCCTCTTATTTCCCTCTTTTTTTACTTTTTTTTTTACACCTTCTATTACCCTAATCCACATTTTTATAAATTTGTTTTCGAGTTTTAGTACAACACCAAGATGGTCCCCATCTTGGTGCAGTAAGAAACCAGGCCCAAGTCCATCTCTTTCGCTCTCTACTTTGTCTCTCTTCTTGACTCACCCTAATCTACATTCTTTTAACCTTGTCTCCTAGATTTTTACACAAGTTCAAGGTACTCCCCACCTTGATGTAGTAAGAAACTAGCCCCAAATATATCTCGTTCTCTCTCCTCTTGTCTTCTTCTTTTTTTCTTTTTCTTTTTCTTTTTCATTACTCCCACATTTTTTAACTTCTCTCCATATTTTCAATGCAACACCAAGGTAGTATCCACCTTGGTGTAGCTTAAAAATCACTTTTCCAATCCATCTCCACTTTCACTTCATTTTCTTTCTCTTCCCCACATCCTAATCGCACTCCCACAACTATATGAGTTTAATTCACCTTAAAAATTAGGGAAACAAGGAATTAAAATACAGAGAGATGTACCATAAGGCTGTCCTCTTTATTTATCTTCCTCATCTTTCTTTTTCTTTCTTTCTTCCCCTATTGCACATCCTCCCTCATCTTTTCCTAGTTTATAGTGCAAACCAAGGTGGTGTCACTTTGGTGTAGCATAGAAACTCTCTCTCACTCTCTCTCATGTTTTTTGTTTCCCTATCTCTCTCCTCCACTCCCACATTTTCTAACTCTTTTAACACCCCAACTCCTTTTCCCAGTCTCACATAACTACCCCCTCTTTGTCCTCCCTACATCCCACATTTCCCTTTCTCTTTATCTCTCTCTTTAACAATGCCACATATTCCTCTCTTTCTTTCTTATTTTCTTTCTTTAGCCCACTTTATTTCCCTTGTTTTCCTCTCTCCACCTCTTGCCCACTTACTGATTAATCTATAACTCCTTACAAGAGTTGGATCTCTTAAACCTATAAATGCCCCTAGTGCAATTCAAAAAGAGATAAAGAGAAACCTATAGTGAGATATGTATAGAGATTTTTATGGGCTTCTAAAAGTTAGAAACTTTTTTTAAAACGCTATCCTCTTTTCCTTTTTCCTTTTCTTTTCTTTTTTACCATGTGCAAGGTCTCTGTCTTTTAATGATAGAGCATGCCATGACAGAGAGAGAGAACTATTCCCTTTTCTATTTTCATGCTCAAGCAAACACTCTATTTTTTGGGGTACAATTCTCTATGCAAGAGGGAATTCTTGCAAATATGGAATCTAACAAACTTTTCTCTCTAGGTAAAGTTCACCATGCCCCAAAAATTTTTTTCCAATCAATAGATTTCTTTATGGCTAGTGATTGCCTTGCTTAAGGAATCCATGTTGATGTCGTCATGGAAATCCCCTAGAAGGACATAAAGTGGATCTCAATGTCATATAAAACCAAGCACCCAATTTTTATTGTTGCTTGAGTGCACCCCATGACAAAGTAGCACCCACTTTGTTTCTTTATAGCCTTAAAGGTCCTACAATGTTATGACTCCTAAAAGAGTTCAAATTTTTCCTAAATTAAATATTAGTCCTAAAGATTAGAGACTCCTAAAACAATCTAAGTCCTACAGCTTAAAGACTCCTAAAGCAACTCAAAGTCCTAATAGCCTTAAAACTCCTAGATAACTTAAAGTCCTAAGCCTTATGATTCCTACATAACTTAGCCACCCATAGCCTTAAGACATCTTCAAGACTCCTAAACAACTAAGTGTTCTATACTTACAAAATCCTAAAGAAATTGAAAATCCTATAGTTTAAGACTTTAAATCTAGTCAAAGTCTTATAGCTTCATACTTCTAAATCCACTCAAAACCCTAGAGCTTAAGAATTTTAAATCTAGTCAAAGTCCTACAACTTAATGCTTGTAAATCCTATCGAAGTCCTACAGTTGAAGACTTTTAAACCCAATATGAACTCTATAGCTTAAGACTCTTAAAGCAATTCAGACTCCTACCATTTACAAATCTTTGCCTTAGTAAAAGACCTATAGACCAAGGCTTCTAAATCAATAAGAATATCAGTGACGTTAAAGTCCTGAGATAATTAGTATCCAGAGACTTAAGAGTTCTAAATCAACTAAAATATCTAGAGACCATAAGGTCCTAAGATATTCAGAAAGCTCATAGACCTAAGAGTCTTGAATCGACTTAAATTCTAAAAACTTTGGAATCACTAGATAGATGGAATTCCTAAGACCTAAAAGTCTTTAAAGGAATTGAAGTTCTAAAACTCAAGAGTCCCAAAGTCTAGTGCAATGGTGAAATATGCCCTATCTACTTGAAGAATCTTATAATATCAAAAGTTTAACCAAACAGGTCTCATTGACCAAAATCCCTGAAATAGTGAAATTTCTGGTTGAGCAGTTCTAAAGACTCTATTAAGGCCATATATGTAAAAGATATGCTATGACTCTAACATAGTTAGCCTTGTACCCTCTTAATGGTAATCAATTAGTGAGAATACTACTTTCTTCTCCAATGTCAAATGGCTAAATGAACACAAATCTATGTCAAACATCACTAGGCCCTAATGGTTACACCCTCTTATCCAGTCAAAGTTATGTTTGGAAAGACATTATTTGAGTTTTCCTGCAAGTGCAAAGTAGTTAGTTGAATTGTTATGCTGGGCAAAATCCACAGGAAGGATATAGTAAAATAAAGTGACAAAGTTTATCTAAACTAATTATATGAAAACTAAGGCAAATTTAAAAGATTATGATGGTTATTCAATTTAATGGATGAGATGAAAAATGAATTTATAATCTAAATTTGAATTGCTAGAATTAAAGATGACTTATTTTAAATTACTTACACCACTTAGTATTTTCTTTGATAACTCAAGAATCAAACTAAAACTACAATTACCATCTCAACAAATATTTTCTTTGAAATTTATAAACATTAAAATATAGATAATTCATCCAATTCTAAAATTTCTATGCAAAACCTAACTATAATGGATCAAGGGATAAATGCCAAGCATCCACTATGGAAAGCAATTACATAGAATAAAAGATTTATACTAAGGATAAAATAATCTTTTCTAAATTAATTTTTAATTTTCTAAGACAATTAAAACATTAAAATTTTAGTAAGTGTTGTTTCTAACCTAAAATAAGACCACTTTAATCCTAGACAAAAGAAAATTAGCCTAGAATGTTAGCTAAATTTATTCTAAAAATTATTAAAAACTAACTAAATAACTAAAAAATATAATTTCTAACTAATTAAGAAAACTAATTCTTAAACATTCAAATATGAACTAAAACTAGCATTTAATAATATAAAATACATCCTAGAACATAACATAAAAGAAAGAACTAAAATACTAAACAAAATAACATTTTTAGTTTTGTACTTTATTAATAAAGATTAATAATAATAAAAACTCCGTGATGTAGGTCCAAGCTCAAATGAAAAAGGAGGGACTTGAGTTAAGTGCTAGCCTGTAAGGAAGAAGTTGAAGATGATTTTTTTATTTCTTTCCTACTTGAAAATGAATATACATTTATATATTAGTTTGTAAGTAAGAACTAAAAATCATCTCCAGCTTCTTAAAGGTATGGCAACCCTAACATGATATGAATCAAAAACTAACATTTCCTCAAGCTAGGGCATTCCCCATAAGCGACACACTGCATCAGATCTCGAGTGTAGTGAAAAAAGGGCAAGGGTTGCTAGGGCATTTCCTTAGAAGCAACACATTACATCAGATCAAGGATGTAGTGAAAAATGGGCAAGGGCCACTAGAGAATCACCTAGAAAGCGATGCACTGCATCAGAACCCAGGTGTAGTGAAAACTGGGCATGAGTTCATGCAATAGAGGTCGAGAAGTACATGGGTAAATAGGAAACCTCAAGGGCATAAGATTTGTATCGCCACATTGAATATAGGAACATTGACAGGTAAGAATCTAGAGTTAGTAGATATGGTGAAAAATAGGAAATTTAACATTACTTGTATCTAAGAAACTAAGTGGAAGGGGGCTAAAACTAGAGAAATCAATGTGTATAAACTTTGGTACATAGGAAAAGAAAATAACAGAAATGACATATGAATAATAGTGTATAAAGAATTAAAGGATAAAGTTGTAGACGTTAAAAGAATCAATAATAGAATTATAATAATAAAGTTTGCTCTAGAAAGCAGATCATAAATGTTATAAGTTCATACGCACCACAAGTAGGATTAGAAGATATAATCAAGAGATAGTTTTGGAAAGATATGGAGGGAGTCATGCAAGAATTTCCCAACATTGAGAGGATATTTATAGGAGCAAACTTAAATGGCCATGTAGGAAAAGAAAAGGAAGGATATGATAGGATACATGGAGGGTATGGTATAGGAGAACGAAATGAGATGGGGGAAACTATCCTCGATTTTTCTTTGTTGTATAACTTGGACATTGGAAAAACATTCTTTAAGAAGAGGGATAAACACATAATAACGTTTAGAAGTGGACTTCATAAAATCCAAATCGACTTTTTTCTACTAAAAGATCAATGTGTAAGATTGTAAGGTGATACCCAATGAGAGTTTAATCTCACAACATAGGTTAATGGTTATGGATATCTATATTAGAAGATGGAAGAGAGGAAATGAACTTAATAGGTATCAAAAAACTTAAGTGGTGGAACTTAAAAATGGAGAAAACGACCTCATTCACAAATAATTTAATGGTAGAAGGAAACTAGAACTATGAAACAGAAGTAAACACCATGTGGACTAGTATGGCTGAGTCCATTAAGAAGGTGGCAAAAGATGTACTATGAGTGTCTAAATGTATAAGGCAATTAGTAAAGGAAACATGGTGGTGGAGTGAAATAGTGCAAAAAGTTATTAAACAAAAATGATTGTGTTTTAAAGCATGGTAGAAGACTGGAAATAATTAAACTATGAACAGTATAAGAATGCTAAAAAGGTTGCTAAGAGAATAGTAAGTGAGGCTAAACTTAAGGCATGTGATGACCTCTATAATAAAATATCAATAAGAGAAGGTGAGAAAGATGTATTTAAAGTTGTAAAAATAAGAGGACAAAAAAGTAAGGACTTAGATCATTTAGGTGCATTAGAAGTGAGGATCAATGGGTACTAGCCAAAGATGACTAGATCAAACAAAGGTGGGAAACTTATTTTGAAAAATTGTTAAATGACAATGTCTCTAAGAATATAAGGATTGAAAATACTATAAATGTAAATAAGATTGGACATTTTAGATATGAACTTAGGATTAGAATACATGAAGTGAAAGAGGACTTGAAAAAGATGAAATTAAGAAAGGCCATGGGGCCCAACAGTATACCAATAAAGATTTGGAAGCATATGGGAGATACTGGAGTTATTTAACAAGATTATAAAATCAAAGAAAATATTGGATGAATGGAGGAAAAGTTCAAACATACCAAGTTATAAAAATATAGTAGACATGCAGAGCTACACTAATTATTGGGGGATCAAACTTATGAGCCACACTATGAAACTTTTTGAAAGAGTGATTGAGAAGAGGCTATGGCATGAGATAAGTGTATTGAAGACCCATTTTGGTTTCATGCTTGGGAGGTCTATCATGGAAGCTATTTTCTTACTAACACAATTGGTAGAGAAATATAGGGAGAGGAGGAAAGACTTCCACATGGTCTTTATCGACTTGGAGAAAGCTTATGATAGAGTCCCTAGAGAGTTAATATGGAGGGTATTGGATAAGAAAGGGGTTTCATAGGGGTTATATAAACATAATTAAAAGTTATGTATGAGGGAGCAGTAACAAAAGTTAAGACCACTAGTGGTAAGACTGGTGATTTTATTACTATTATAGGATTGCATCAAGGATCAACATTGAGCCCATACCTTTTCATGTTGGTTATGGATGAGTTAATAAAACATCTTCATGAGGAGATTCCATGGTGTATGCTATTTTCAAATGATGTAGTCTTACTTGATGAGACAAGGGAGGGTATAAACACAAAACTAGAGTTATGGAGAAAAGCATTAGAATATAAAGGATTTAAAATCAGCCAAACTAAGGCAGAATATATGGAATCCAATTTTAGCAAGGAGAGAAGTAGGAGTGGAACACAGTTAAGATTAATAACTAAGAAAGACCACTTTCGGTACTTAGGATCAATGATTCATGAGAGTAGAGAGATTGAGAGAGAGGTTATGCAAAGAATCCAGGTAGGTTGGAACAAATGGAGATGAGCATCTAAAGTTTTGTGTGATTAGAGGCTGCCACTCAAACTAGAAGGAAATTTCTATAAGATGGGCATAAGGGTAGCTATGCTCTATGGATGAGAGTGTTGGGCAGTTAAGGAACATCATGTTCATAGGTTGTGTTTCAGAAATAAGGATGTTGTGATGGATGAGAGACGAGACAAGAAAAGATAGAATTAAGAATGAAAACATTAGAAGAAACTTAGGAGTAGTACCAATAGGTAACACGATGAGATAGATTAGACTTAGATGGTTTGGGCATGTACAAAAGAGACTGAACACGGCACCAATTAGGAGTAAGGCAATGCAAGTAGAAGGTTCTAAAAGGGCAAGGGGAAGGCATAAAAGAATATGGATAGAAGTGGTGAGAAAAGATTTAAAAACTTTGGGAATAAATGACGCCATGGTACTTAATAGAGAGGAATGGAGGAATAAGATTTATGTGGCCAACCCCTAATTGGGATAAGGTCCTGATGATGATGATGAGTTAAAAAAAATTTAAAAAAAATGTTAAATTGATTAGATTTTGAGATCACTCATAGTCATCCCTGATGTGTCACACATTAGGAGATAACAACAAGTTTTCAACCAATTTCTCTAAATAAATAACAAGAAATGACGCAATATATTGTGCACTGCAAACTAGAGAGTGACACAGGCATTGTAAAAATTGAACAAATTAAAACTACCTAAATTTAAATATGAATCCTAAAACTAACATTCACGTAAGATTCATTGATAAATTTTATTCAAGATCCACCCATTAGACATCAAAAATAGAAATGAGTTGAAATAAATATAAAGTGAAACAGTAAATTGAGAGAATGACAATAACAATCGAATATTGTAAATCATAATTACTATTCACATGAATAGTAACCAGCTATTGATGTCAAGCTCTTTGTTCTTTTCTTTTTAATGAAAATAAAAAATAAAAAACAAGGGACTTCTTCTCTTCAATTTCTTAAATCTAATGCAATCAACCATGAAGATTTTCGTTGAGTAACAAATAAAAAATTATGAGCAAATACCCCTTATTCACCAGCATATGCCCCTTATTCTTTCTTCTTCTTCTTTTTCTTTTTTGCTATCATCTAAATTTTCAATCCTTTATTTTCCACTCTTTCTTGGATTTGATACTTATAGAACATGGAGAGGTTGGTTTACTCTACTTTTTAAGCAATTTTCACTTCAAATCTCTCTTTCTCTCCAAGTAATTCTAATTTCTTAGAGTTTCTAACTTGTTTGATTTCCAATTAGGAAATGATTTAAACTAGGAAACTTCCTATATGAAACTACAGCCCTCCTTCCTTTAGCTACTCCTCAAGCTCCTTGCCATATCACCTATCTCTTCACACTCTTGGATTTGTGGTAGCTTTGTGTTCTTCTTAAGTTCATAGACTCGAGAGAAACCGCTATTTCTATTTCTCACTCCCATATTCCCTTGCATGTTATGAGTAGTGATGTATGTGCTTGCATCATTTCCTTAAAATTGTATTTTCAAATATGATAAAGCTAAGACAAACATGTTATGTTAGTTACCCATAGTTTACTCAACTCAAACTCAGGTTCCATTAATGAGACTGCATGATTGGGAAGGATGTCTATAATCCTTCATTTACTTGGCTGCCTACCTATTGTACTTGGATTAATCTTCTTAAACTTACCAACAAAGGAGATCAAGTTGTTAACATTGATTTGGTTATAAGAGTAATAGTACTCTACTCATTACACCTATCAGTTTATGTCCAGGCCAAACACCAAAGATGGTTCTAACAATGAAATTTGTACTAACAATGCTAGGCCCATCACTCTTCATGTAACTCGAATATATTTCCAATGTCATCTCAACAATTCCTTTTCTTTAGATTTTGATCTAGATCATCTAGATTGATCTCAAGTTGATCTAAGCCATTCATTTCAATTTAATCTTGGTCGACGATTAGAAATATTAATCGGCTTGATCTAATAGCTTAAATCTTGCTTTTCCACCTACAAAACATGGAAAAACACCTATTTTGTACTATACAACATGTGGTTTTGCATATACTTACCCCAAATCTTCATATAACCGTAAAAGTTCACAAAATTATAGTTATATTTAAAATAAATATTTTAATGCAAAGCTATCCTATAAATGAGAAAATGAATGATCAAATGCACTAAAATATAATGCAAAAGTCAGGGTTTTAATTATAAAAATCAGCACTTAATAGACATGCATACATCAACTATCTTGTATCAAAAAATAAAGTAAAAAACAATTAATGTTGTAGCATTGATTCAAACAAGTTTTCATCTAATAAAACTATAGCATAAAAGAACTTTGAATCCATAGATTTTGTTATTTTGGTTAACATTCAATGAACATGTAATCAAGTGTATTTTTCTTCATTTTATGTATTTCATTGGATGAAAATGTAATTAATGGCCTAATTCATTAGTACATGAGGAATGTACTCACAACATTTGATATAGTGAAATACATGTATGAACCCCTTTCTCTTGGAAGAAATCAGCCCTCATGTTTCCTTTTGGTGATTATTTGTATCTATCACATAGAAAACAAAATTTTGATACACACAATGCTCATCAATAAGAACCAAATATTGAAATTAATCTGTGGCACACAAGAAGTAGATACACAATTTTTTTAGCAATTTGACTAGCCAACCAAGGAACTTCCACTCTCTCAAGGTAACACATACCTTAAGTTCGACTAAATTCCTGCAAGATTTTAGACCACCAATTGAACTATGTTCACACATAAACAAAGGACTTGAGCACTTGCATCAAGCTTAGCCTACTTACAAACACTCTAAAAAATATTCAGGAATAAGAGAGCTGCACCACTCTCACAAATATAAAGAAGTTTTAAAGAAGTTCTCTCTCTTAGAAACTAAATTTTAATAACAAAGATTTGAGAGCGAAGGGCTTTACAATCAAAAGATGAAAAGAATTAAACAAAATAAGCTTTGAGTTGATTGCATGAAAGTAGTTGATATTCAATTCTTCCAAAAGTTCGTGTCATGCTTTTAAGGTCTATAATTTATAGTTTTTAGCTAATTGATTCACTAGAGACAAAATTTTAGTCATTTGAGATTGATACAACTCAATACTCGTCAACTGAAATAGTTGACTATTTTTTACCAAACAGCCAATTTTATCCAAATAGCAAGATAATGTTAAAGTATCGCCTTTAACAGTTGACAATTCTTCATGTGCTTCAGTTGTTCTGTGGATTATTTTTCAACCTAGAATTGAAATCCTTTCCATTTTGTATGCAATTGGTTGATTCTCTAGGAACAATTAATTGAATTCTCTCAAACTTTAAAACAATGTCAAGGTATTATTCAGCTAGACCCAAAATAATTAACTCATTCAAAGCAATTGACTAGATTCTTTAACTATTACAGTTCGGTAACATCCTTTTAGTGTTTTGTGAGTTGCCTAAAAAACAACTGATTGTGTTTCTTAGGATAGTCAACTAGGTTCTTAGAACAACCAAAGTCACTTAAAATAGTTGGCTTTACCTTTCAACTTGAATCATTTCATTTTTAAGTTTTTTCATTAACTTTGCTCTCACTGATAATTGTAGCTGGTTGCATTTCAAATGCAATTTTCCTATTTTCCATTGATCATTAAAACACTTCTATAACAACTTATTTGTTGGCCAAGTGAATCATGTCATGAACTTCATGTAATTTACTAGTCTTACTGGCCCTTACTAGATAACTTATTCAGAAATAGTTTGTTAGATTTGCAACATCATAAAGTTCATCCAAAACTAGTTAACTAATTTTCCATTACAAGTCAACTAGAATGATGACTTCCTTGTTGTTTTACCAAAATAGTTGACTAATTTTCTACAGTCAACTTTATTATGTGATATTGAAAAGTTGATCTTTAAGTCTTGATCTAGTCCATGTACAAACTAGGTTAGAAATACAATTGGAAG
Source organism: Warburgia ugandensis (assembly GCA_035236585.1). Classification (NCBI taxonomy): domain Eukaryota; kingdom Viridiplantae; phylum Streptophyta; class Magnoliopsida; order Canellales; family Canellaceae; genus Warburgia; species Warburgia ugandensis. The sequence goes on along the minus strand of CP141129.1, from coordinate 33,285,300 downwards.
GTTTTGTTATCATCGAATTAATACAGATTGGGCTAACACTTTGTGTATCTCTGTTCATCTTTATTTTTCTTTCATCTAAGAAGAGTTTGACAAACTATTGTTTTCTAGATACATTTAAGATGAATTTTACTTAGAATGGTTGTGGTGGAAATTCAATAGTCATTCTAAGTAATCTTCAACTATCTCCACCTACTTTCTTTGTTCGCCTCAATGAATTTATCTTGAATAGACTTGTTGAAAATTTAAATGCCCCTAAAGATATCATTTGTTGAGCCTGATTTCATATTAAAGAAGACTTTATTAAAATTTTAGATCTTTTAAGTTAGGAAATGAGAATTATCTCCTTCTAATTAGTCTTTCCATTTTTTTAGTTGGTTTTCTATGAGGGCCAAAGAAGTAAGAACCTCTATCATAGAAATGGAAGTGTTAATCCTCTAGGTACAAAATCAACTTTGAATGCCATTTCATATTTTCTTTTCTCATTGATTCAATAAAAAAGGAATTGGTCCATTAACCCTAATGCGAATCTAGGCCATTCTCTTAAGAATCTCACATGCTTTGTTCTAATCTTTGCATTAGCATAAGTGACAATTTTTCTCCAAGTGATTTTGACCCAATGAAAAGAGA